>CM075781.1:81389263-82709263 GCA_037974665.1 Ehretia macrophylla
CAGGAGTTGTTGGAGAAAGGATTTATTCAGCAGAGTTCTTCACCTTGGGGAGCTCCTGTTTTATTTGTGAAGAAGAAGGATGGTACTTTGAGATTATGTATTGATTACCGTGGTTTGAACCAGGTGACTATCAAGAATAAATATCCTTTGCCACTGATTGATGAGTTGTTTGATCAACTTCAGGGAGCCAAAGTCTACTCTAAGTTTGATTTGAGGCAGGGGTATTATCAGCTTCGGATTCGTACGGAGGATGTTCCGAAGTCTGCCTTCAGAACTCGGTACGGGCATTATGAGTTTGTTGTTATGCCCTTTGGTTTGACTAATGCACCGGCAGCATTCATGGATCTTATGCATCGAGTTTTTCAGCCGTACTTGGACCAGTTCGTGGTGATTTTTATTGATGATATCTTGGTCTATTCTAAATCTGAATTGGAGCACGAGCAACATCTACGGCTTGTATTGGAGAAGTTGCAGGAGCATCAGTTGTTTGCCAAGTTCAGCAAATGTGAATTTTGGCTGCAACGGATTTCTTTTCTTGGCCATGTTATTACACAGAGTGGTATTTCTGTAGATCCCACTAAGATTGAATCGGTGATGTCTTGGAAGCGGCCAGAGAGTGTTACTGATGTCCGTAGTTTTCTTGGCTTGGCGGGTTATTACCGTAGGTTTGTCAAGGACTTCTCAAAGATTGCGGGGCCACTATCTAAGTTGACTCAGAAACGGACTATCTTTAATTGGGACGAGAAGTGTGAGAGTGGATTTCAGGAGTTGAAAAAGAGGTTAACTACCGCTCCAGTACTTGCTCTACCAGAGGGGACCGATAATATGGTCATTTACAGTGATGCATCCAAGGAGGGCTTGGGATGTGTTCTTATGCAGGATGGCCGAGTTATTGCCTATGCTTCCAGGAAGTTGAAGCCTTATGAGGTGAATTATCCGACTCATGATCTTGAGTTGGCAGCAGTTGTCTTCGCACTGAAAAAGTGGCGTCATTATCTGTGGGGCAGTAAGTTCGAGATTTTCACTGATCATAAGAGTCTAAAGTATTTATTCTCACAGAAGGAGTTGAATATGCGCCAGCGGAGGTGGATGGAGCTTCTTGGAGATTATAATTGTTCTATCAATTATCTGCCTGGGAAGGCAAATGTTGTAGCAGATGCTCTCAGCCGGAAGGCTAGTATTTCTTGTTTGGCTGTCAAGAAGTGGGAGGTTCTTGAGGAGTTTAGTTATTGGAGACCAGAGTTGACTCAGGTTGGGGTGATGTGTTCACATCTCCGTATTCAGCCTTTATTGTTGACTCAGAGCAGGGAAGCTCAGCAGCTTGATGTTAACCTTCAGAAGATCAAGGATCAGATCACTGATGATCAGTCTGACTTCAAACTGCATGAGGACGGTATTCTTCGGTTTCGGAACAGGGTTTGTGTTCCCGATGAACCGGGCTTGAGACGAGGTATTCTGGAGGAAGCTCATAATTCTAAATATACTATTCATCCCGGTGGAACCAAGATGTATCGGGATTTGAAACAGCATTACTGGTGGAACAACATGAAGAGGGAGGTTGCTCAGTTTGTGTCTAGATGTTTGACTTGTCAGAGAGTGAAAGCCGAGCATCAACGACCAGCAGGTTTGCTTCAGCCGTTGGCTATACCAGAGTGGAAATGGGAGCATATTACGATGGACTTCGTCACTGGTTTGCCTAGATCACCGAGGGGTAATGATGCAGTTTGGGTTGTCGTGGATCGTTTGACGAAGACAGCTCATTTTATTGCCATGAGGTTGGGAGATGAGGTTACAAAGCTGACGGATCTCTATCTGGATCAGATTGTTAGACTTCACGGTATTCCATCTAGTATTGTCTCTGATCGAGATCCTCGATTTACTTCTCGTTTGTGGGAGAAACTTCAGGAGACCTTAGGTACTCAGTTGAACTTCAGTACCGCGTATCATCCACAGACCGACGGCCAGTCTGAGCGGACTATTCAGATTCTGGAAGATATGCTTAGGGCTTGTGTTCTGGACTTCGGGAAGAACTGGGAGAAACATCTACCACTTGCCGAGTTTGCCTATAACAATAGTTATCAAGCTACTATTGGAATGGCACCTTTCGCAGCTCTTTACGGTCGTAAGTGCCGTTCACCTTTATATTGGGACGAGGTAGGAGAGATGAAGACTATTGATCCGACTATCATGCCAGAATTTCTTGAGAAGATCGAGAATGTTCAGTTGATCAGGCAGAGAATGCTTACGGCGCAGAGTAGATTCAAGAGTTATGCTGATAAGCGTCGTCGAGACTTGGAGTTTGCAGTTGGAGATCGGGTTTTCTTGAGATTGTCTCCTCGAAAGGGGTTTGTTCGTTATGGTAAAGGTGGTAAGCTGAGTCCGAGATTTGTTGGGCCGTTTGAGATTACTGGCAGGGTTGGTAAGTTGGCATATCGGTTGGCTTTACCGGAGAACTTCTCTAATGTCCACGATGTGTTTCACGTGTCCAATTTGCGGAAATACAATCCGGATCCTTCTCATATTCTTGAGCCAGAGCCGTTACAGCTTCGTGAGAATTTGACTTATGACGAGCGTCTGATTCGTATTCTAGATCAGATGGACCGAGACTTGACGTCGAAGAGGATTCCGATGGTTAAGGTGTTGTGGAAGCATCACGGCATTGAGGAAGCTACCTGGAAGAGACGAGATCAGATGCAGCAACAATACCCAGAACTTTTCCGTACATCAAGTAAGAGTCTCGAGGCCGAAATTTCTATAAGGGGGGGAGAATGTGAAACCCTACTTTCTTGCTTATCTCGTTTTACGTGCTTTACCTCGTTTTACGTGCATATGATCTGTTTATGTGCTGTAGGACCTAGAAAGTCATAATTTTGATGTCAATACTTCTAATACGTGCTAAATGTGCATTCATGAAACTTTCATAAAAAACGGAGTCAGAAATTTTATCGTCGATTTTTGGTGAATAGTGTTTTCGAAACACGTCCGCTATAATTTTGAAACTGGTCTTTTTAACCCTTCTAGACCTAGTCCACGGACTTTAATAGACCTGTGTTTGATGAAAACGGTTTTAAAATCGGCTTAAGAATTTATTAGGGTTTTTACACCGACTTTTGCGAAAATCGAGTTTTAAGCCGACTCGGGTGAAATTGTTGGATTGTAAAACTTCTTGTCACCTAAAAATAATCCACTTGAGATATCTTGGGGGTTGCATAATTATTTTTAACTTGGAGATCACTAAAATGCAATTAAAGTCATTAAAAACACAAAAATACCTATTAAAATAACTTTGACTTTAATTAATTAATTGACCTTATAAGCTAATGTCCTCAACACACACTCACACAACACAAAAACACCATCACACACACACACATTGCCAAGAGACAAGAGGGAGAAAAGAGAAGAGAAAAACTCAAGCTTTCAATCCAATTTTTCAAAGAAAAACCTAGTTTTTGTCCGTGAAACTTCGCACCGACTTGGATTCTGCTTGTTGGGCACGCATAGCACGCATTCCTAGGCTTATATCGCATCTAAGGTGAGAGAAAAATTCTAGATCTCAAAATGTCATTTTTGTGTTTTTGCGTATAAATGAAGATTGAACCGTTAGAATTGAAATCTGATGATAGATTATTGCTCCTTGCATGCTAGGGATCATTATATACTAATACTACGAGTTTCTGTCGGATATAGCATAATTTTTATTTTCCGGGTATTTAATTTTGATTAAAATGTTCAAAGTTGAATTAAATGAGTTGTGTTGATCGAAATCGATTGCCGTCGATTTCTAAATACTTGATAATTACGTGTTAGCGCTGTTGTAATGCCGAATTTTTGATTACATTGTTTGTGTGAAAATCCGGAAAATCCAGCCATGACATCTTAGGGTTTTAGGGTTATCGGGCATGATTTGGAGGTGTTATGGTGGATTTCCGAGAGGGCTAATGTAGTAGGTTGAATGGGTGAGTGATAGGAACTGTTTTGGTAATGTTTGGATTAGTAGATTGTAAGTTATGAATTTTAGAAGTTTAGGTTGTCATTCTTTAATTTCTTGAACGATGCCTTAGATGGTTGGGTAGTGTTCGAGTGATGAATGGTGAGTTGTTGATGAGTAATTTAAAGTTTAATTAAGTATATTATGCATGTCCGGTTAGATGGCCTACTTTGTCATCTAACTACGTTGTTTGTTGTTTAATTTAATATTGATGTTATATTGATGTTATTGATTGATTATTATTGAATGCGGGAATCGGTGACTCTTGTTGCTGATCTCCCAATTGATTGATTGATGTTTGATTGATGATTGATGAATATGGAGTCTTGGTATGTGTGTGCCACCTCTCGGGCAGCGTCGGGCTGTCGGGTTGATAACGGCATGACTGCCATAAGCTACCCCCAGCTCGCATGACGGAGGTGTCATGGAGGGAGGGGCTAGTGAGGTACCTCGGGTGCGTGAGTAATGGGGATTTATAAGAAGAACGGTTGAGATCGTGATGGCGTTTGGAGCTACACCAAATAGAGTATCCTTATTGATTGGTTATATAGTTATGTGATGATAGCTTTATTTATGTTGTTGTGTGTTTACTTGCTCAAAGGACTAAATCCAAGGAGCGTAGTGAATACTGTCGAGATCTATCGGATCCTCACTGGGCTTATGTATATAAGCTCACTCTCTATTATTGCATGTTTTCAGGTGTACTTTCACAAGATTACGGGTACGTGCCTCCTGAAGAGGAGAATGTGGAAAACGTGCCTTTCGTGGATGAGTCATATGTCCCTGAGTCTTATCCATGATTCTATGTTGTTAAACGTTATGTATATTAGCTTAATGGACTTTTATATGCTTTACGGTTCTTAGTGTAATAGTTGTTGAAAAGATAATGATCTAAATGATGTTAATTTAGTGGCTTTCTTTTGTCTATGGTTAAGTTGTAGTTGTGTCTCAACTTACTTTTGAAATGTATGATAAAGTTGAGGTATTGTATGTCATGTTGGAACGGAGGCGTATAACGAGGATGTTTTATTGTATAATATGGTTGTGTTGTATGTTGTTGTTTGTATTGAGGAATTACGGGATGTATGATGTTTATGAGGTTGGTTTAGAACCTCGGAAATCTGTTTACTGTCGTTATGCCGCCGAAATTCCGTTGCGTCCTGACTGATTATAGGTGGGGTCGAGTTGGGGCGTGACAGCAATTGAATCATAACAAGCACTTAAAGCATATAGTGCAAATGGATCCCACAAGCACGTTGATCACTTAAAACACATAGTTCCCATTTGGCTTACTCTAGACATAATACATGCACATATCCCTCAAGACAAGTTCACATCAAAACCACTACCTGATAGTTCAAGATTTTTATCTCAGCCTATAAGTTTCCTAAGCTTCAATCTTCCATGGCCTTAACTCTATCAAAGCCCTAGATCATTTTCACCTAGTCCGATTGATTATTGCCTATTGTCATAGTCATCTACGACCATAAAGATTAGCTATGGATTATCTCACACCTGCAAACCACGTCACATAAAACAAAGCACATAGATTTCATATAAGCAAGAAGCACTTATGATATGATAGGCACATAAGATTCATACAAACACGTATAACTCATAAGCCATGTTGGTCAAATTACATGTAACACGTAAGCACATAAGTCTCATGGACACACGCAGGTAATTAGAACATTTCCAAGTCAAGAGATCTACCTAGGGACTTAAATTTCAAAACTCGGACTACGCTAGCATAGGCTAGCTCTGATACCACTCTGTCACGATCCCATTTTTCTTAATTAATGTAATAGACTCTGATACCGCATTAATGAAACAAGAAGGATTGCATTCAATTTGCGTGGACTACAAAATCCGGGATCGTGATGCCACAACTTAAGAAGATCACTCATCTTGGGTCCGCTAAGGTACAATATACTAGCCGAGCTCTAATTTCCAAAAATTAAACATCCAGGTTGCTAATACTACAGTTATACTACCTATTACAAGATTTCCTCAAATCAATACATTATACAAACTTCATCACTAATAATTAAAAATACCACCATAAACCATCAAATTACATAATGCTTACCCCTGGATACATATATACAAGATCTAGACTCTTCAATTTACATTAGGTATCTTATGTACTTATACAATCATTTAATCTAATAGTCTATCACATATGCAATCCTTGCCTTCAACTTACAAATCCACTCAATTAGTTTTACCTGTAAGTATCATAAAAGATGAGTGAGCTAGATCCTCGCATATAACTCAGTGAGGGCTACGGGGAACGGGGATTTTCGCAAGCATTTGTCCATTTCAAAATCCTTCTGAAAGCTATGCCAAGCAATGCACATAATACCAATTAACAGGTTATAACAATAACAAGCTATGGTGACAAATAACCCAACTCCAGGGGCAAAAGCTCCAACGGGAGTTTATCACATAATATCAAAAGGATACAGTTGCTCTTGCAGTTGCTGTAGTCAGCCGGCCTTGAATCAATCTTCATCAATATTCCTCAAACCCCTAGGTGATATTCGGATATCCACCAGGGACCATGGTAGTCGAGTCCGACTGGTATCCTGATACTACCCAGGAGAAATGAACACTACCATGCCTATGATTGTGGTTGCAACCGATCGCGCCCGTAGTGGTTAACATTGTAACCATAATATGAATGATAACATAGAGGAGAGGCAACAAAGGAGGTTGCTCTGCCCCATATAACAAGCAAGAATATTCAAAAATATATATATATGATTCAAGCTTATTCAAGCATATTCAAGTTTATACCATATGGCTTAGCAAGTAAACAGGTGAGCACCTTGCATGTATAAACATTTATAGTACTACAATTTATGTTTCTTGATGGTTATTGGTCATGCTAGACATATGTATCAAGAAAATACAATAAAATCACAATTAAATTCTACCTTAATAATCTAGGGTTCGATACGGTTCTAACACATCCGACCATGCCTCAATCCGACATCGGTGGCTTCAGAAATCTTCTAAAACAAGATCCTTGTAATTTGGTCAATGTTTCTGCATTATCCTAACTTTGGAGGTAAATTTTTCTATTTTATTAAACTCCAATTGATCTGATTTTGGTCTATAATCGAAGCTTATCAAGTTTAGATAACTTTAGGATCAAACAGAACTCAATTCGAAGTTGAAACGAATGAGATATGACCTCTGCAAAATCGCTGCACAGAGCTGTCAAACATCCGAGCGTTGGGGCCTTCATCCAGTCGACCGGATGAAGCAGGTAATGCCCAGATCGAGGCTTTCTGCCGGGCGTTTTGGCCTCTATCCGGGAGACCGGATAGGGGCTGTAATGCTCGGATAGCTGGATGGGAAACACCCAATTTCTATCCAAACCACCTAAACAACAACCAATCTTTCTACCAACATACAAATAAGTTCAATGAGGCTATTAGGCATCATATAAGGGTTCTAAGTCAACCAAAACCATCTCACCTCCACAATCAACAAACACCCAAAATCAAATTCAAAACCCTAGATCTATAACACAAAATCCTCAAACTTATCATTCAAGCTCTTGTATGCAATATAACAAGATTACGACACATATATCACCACATTCATGCTCAATGTAGCTTTGAAAACTTTTAAGAAAACAACCCTCACCTTGAATGAGTTCTATGATGCAAGAGTTTGGTTGATGGTGCAAGAAAATACTCAAAATAGCTAACAATGGATTGATCAAACTTCTTCCCTTACTTCTTCTTCTTCTTCTTCTTCTTCTTTCTTTTTCTTTTGCTCTCCCTCTGTTGGTCGAGTATGAGTGTGTGTGTGAGTGTGTTTGTGTGTTGTCTGATGGGTGTATGTGTGTATAGTGTTTTTGTTGTGTAAAGTATGTTTGTGTGTGTTTTGAGTAGGTAGTAAATATCTTATAAGCCCAAATGCCCAAATTGCCCTCTAACTAATGAATTATTTCAAGTTTGCCATTCTAGTTTTGTTTCAACTATTTAGTTAGTTAGTGTAGTGTAATTTATTTAATTTCTACGATATCTAAATCACACAAATGCACGTTAAACAATGCAAATACACACAAAATGATACAAATATACGTTAAATGATATAAATGCATTTCCAATGTTGTGAGTGCATAATATTATCATGTAGTTCTAATTTTAATTATTTTGGTTGGTTACTTTAATTTAGTAAAATTTAATTATCATCTACAACCTCTAAGGTTCTCGAATGTATGCTATTGCATTCATTTACACGTTAAACGAGATAGATACACGTAAACCAAGGTAAATTGCAAATTAATTGATATATATGCACATTAAATTATGCAAAAATATATAAATATTATAAAATGCACATGAGCCTTGTGCGAGGTTTCACACACCACGTCCTCATTCTCATTCTTGGTTTTGGCCTCAGCCTCTACAACATCCATGTCCTTTTTGGCCTCTATTATTACCAAAGTTTTCTTCTTTCTTCAAAGCGAGATTACTTTGAAGAACTTTTTCCAAAACTTCTTGGTTCTTCTTCTTGCGTCTTTCTTCATAAGCTTGTAATGAGCCCATGAGTTCATCAACAGATATGTTATCTAATTCTTTTGATTCTTGAATGGCTACAACAATATATTCATATTTTGGTTGCGAAGACCGAATGATCTTTTCTACAATACAATGATCTTTTAAATCTCTTCAATTTCTTTTTAGTTGGTTAGAAATTACCAAAACTTTCGAAATATAGTCTGAAATAGATTCACCATCATTCATATGGAGAGATTCAAACTTACCTCTTAAAGTTTAGAGATGAACCTTTTTCACCTTATCTACCCATTTTTGTGATTTTTGGAGAGTTTCTCATACTTGTTTGGCAGTAGTTGCACATGAGATATTCTCAAACACAATTTCATCCAAACATAGATGGATGATAGAGAGAGCTTGTTGATCCTTCTTGCGATTCTTTATCAATGCATCTTTTTGATTTTGACTCAAAACTTCATCTTCTTTAGATTCAACGTAGTCTTTCTCTACAATCTCCCAAACATGTTGTGAGCCAAGGAGAGTCTTCACACAAATGAACCAATTATCATAATTGTCCTTAGTGAGGCGAGAAAATTGAAAAGGAAACATACCATTTCTCATCATCTTTACCTAGCTCCGATACCACTTTGTTAGAATCTGGAAGAAATTATTTTATCATAGAGAGAAAATAATATGGAGACTTTAAACGAAATCTTTATTGTTCTACTATTTGGTATGGCTACAATTGAAAGAACTGACCTCTATTTATAGATTCATAAAAATCTTATATCAACTAAGATATGGTTGTAGGAAACCATTACCCACTAAGAAAAAACTTTCTAGACAAAAACCAATTTAAAATTAACTAGAACTAATTTAATAGAGTCCTAACCAAGTTTATCTACTAACATTCCTTTCACTCCAAATGAAATAAGAAGCAACGACTAACTGGAGTTTGAAAACATACATTTGAAAATCTTTTACTGTTCATGGTTAGCCCAATCAATGATATCATTCCATTTAATCATCTGTTGATCAATTCTCGAATATTTGAGGCATTTCTTCCAAAATTCTTTTGATGAATCTGCAAATGAAAAATAAATGATCCTTAGTTTTAGCATTTCCATGACAAAACAAAGAATTGTTTGTTCGCACTAATTCCTAAGAGACCAACCTTTGTTTAGTGTAAATGTCTATCAAGCATGGTGATCCATGAGCAGAAACAGTGTTTAGAAATGTTTCCTTTAAACCAAATCACATATGACTAGCTGAATTTGGGGATTCTTACACCGATAGAATCATAAGCAGATGAGACAGAAAACTGACCTTTCGGTTCTGGAGTCCATAAGACAATGTCGCGTCAGGATTGGCAAAGTAGGGTAGATCTAGTGAACAATATAATCTCTGCAAACACTCTTAAGAATTATCTAACCAAGCTGGTATCATGAGATAACCATTGAGGGCCCAAAAGTCAACACGTTTGATGATTCTATCAATCAAATTACTGTAGTCATTTTTTTTGTAGTCTTCCAACGTAAGAGGGACACCCATGTAACGTATAGGGAGACATCTTTTTTTTTTAAATCTGGTAGCACTAAGAATCCGATCAATGTTACATAATAATTACAACCACCAAAAAATACTTTGCTTTTCTTCGGATTTGTTTTAAGCCCTGAGATTTTTTAGAGCAACTCCAAAGCCTCACAAATGATTTCAACTGAAGCAAGCTTAGCTTTGGAAAATAGTAACACATCATTTGAGAACATAAGGTGATTCAGTCTCATCTTTAATTTAATCCTAAATTAGTGTTCCGATTATGTAAGTTATACTAAATCCTAAATTACTTCAACAATTATATATATAATTATAAAAAAGGCAATCCTTGTTATTTTTATATGAACCAATCCATTATTGATACTATTTTTGGATGTTGATTAAAAAATATAGTTTTGAAATTAATACATTTATTCCAATTTTCATTCATAAAACATATCAACACGACATTACTCTTTACCAAGTTCATTTTATTCCTTAACTCATTCTATCTATGTACAAATGCATTCTAAAATACCAATCACTACCTAATCTCAATAAAGATGATTGAACAAGGATGGGAAAAGTAAGCAAAGGCAAGCTCAAAATGTCAATCTCCAATCTCAGCCACATTCAATCAGAAAGTTACAATAAGTATCGATTAATAGTAGATATTTTTATAAGTGAATTATGGACTTAAGTTAGAGGTGACTAAACCAAATTAAAGTTTATGTTGTTTTTGCTACTTTATGTATGGATGTGACCTTGTCGCAACATTGACAAGCATGGTTGTCTAGAGGCTTCCAAGTAGAATCACCAAAAGGAATACCAGGCTTTTTGTGCTCTTTTCCTTGGTTACTAACTTATACTCAAAAACATTTACTCTTCATCAAAATTTGAACTCATTTTAAGACTCATAATTTTTGAATAAGAAAAGTCGTGTTTGCCATGTCAAAATGACTATTGATTGCAAAGAATGAGATAACCATTAAAAAAAGAAGACTATCTAAAGAAAATGAACCAGACAAGAAAATAGAGAGGTACTTCAATGAACATGACTATTGAAAATTTGTGGGGAGAGACATTTTTGTAGCATATCCATCTCTTTATTAAGTTTTCAATGATCAATGCAAATCTCACTAACTTTGTTATGTTGACAGTTTTCTCAACAATAACCTATTGGAAGGGCGTATACCACATCTCCTTTTCAAAATGAAGTTGTTGAGATATATGTAAGTGATCATGTTATTAAATGATACAATATTGACTAATAGTTGTAGCAAGTTGAGACTTAAATTCATTAGTAGTTGTATCAGCTCTACTATCTACTCCTACAAAACACACACTTAGAAGGAAATAGAAAACAACGAAACTATAACTACAACGTTATAAGATAAAAGCTTTAATGATTTTTGTTAAAGTTTGAGTACTTTCAGCTTTTGAACAACATTATTGGAACTGGAGTAGCAATACATAAAGGATCAAGGTCCAATATAGTTTAGATTATGGAAACTATTTTGTAATTAATTGCATAAGGAGTTATTCTAAAACTGATTATGATTCATGACCACGTTTTGGCAACAATCAACATTATTTTAAACATTAGTAATCCAAGTGATTACTTGTTTGTATTGGATCAACCCTTGTCGCATTTTTGGGCCACTAATTTGTATTTTAAATAAACTATATATGTATGCCTTTTTCTTAAGTTTAGGACTAGTTTTGTTTGACCATCTAAATTTTTTTTTTTTATTACACCTTTTAGGGTAAGTCTTTTTATTAGTCCTTAAAGTATAATGTAGGGACATATTATTCTGATTTTCCAAAATAATAACTTTACTCCTAGGATTATATTAGTGAAACACTCTTAATCGCCAAATAAGATGGAAATAAGATTCCATCTTATTTCTAACAGATTTGACACATGATAATCACATGTACTCAAAAGGGAGAATTGTAGGAATAGTTCCCATTGTTTGTCAAATCTTTAGTTTTGTCCCTATTATTTAAAAAAGTGCAAAAAGATCCCTAATGTTAAAAATTGTTGATTTGGTCCTCAACTATCAAAAGCATAGTTAAAATAAAAAAGAAAAACTATGAAGAAAATTGTTCCTTTACATATTTTGCCAAATGACCATCATTCTCCTCAATAACCCGGTCGCATTTGCTTTTTTGATTTATTATTTTAATTTTTCATCATCCCAATCAAAGACACACATACATACACACAAAATTTCACTGAAACATACACATGATTTCACACACACACATGCCCAATTTTGCACGCATACACATAGATCTAATTCATATGCACACATGATTTTACACGCATATACGGATTTGATTCACACATATACGCAATTTCACACATAGAGAGATCTTATATACGCATACACATATCTAATTCACACACATATACATGAATATACACATACACATACAGATTTGATTCACACACATAATCATACCAATACATCCAAACACATATATATACATTCACCAAATACACACATATATATAGATATACTGTATTGAACATCTAATTCTTGACATCCTTCCATATTCATGTGGGTATATATATATATATATATATATATATATATATATATATATATATATACCCACATGAATACAATCTTATACACACGTACAATAGGTTATATAATGTAATGGTTGGCTGTATTTTCCCATCTGTTGGGAATTATTTTCTTACTACTTAGTTACAGGTCCAGTTTTAAGGTTATATTTATCTTTGTAATTGACTTGCAACACTTCTACCAAATGATTATGGTGATTGAATTTGTATTTACAGCTTGAGGACTAACTTAAGTTAAATACTAAACACTAGGGAGTAACACGCATATTATGTACAACATTAGGGACCTCTATAGACGTTTTTTGAATAATGAAGACTAAAATAAATTTTTATTTAATACATTGGGGACTTAATTAAACATTGTTAAAATTTTAAGAAATTTCCCTCAACCACTGGTAACTGAGACACACGTGACCACGTTTCTCTTAATTATAACTCATTTTTTTACGGCAAAGGCCAAATTGACAAGTTTTAAAAATATTGAATACCTCATTGCACTTTTTAAAATAATGGGGACAAGACTAAAAATTCGACAAATAATGGTAACACCTCTTGCAATTCTCCTAACTCAAAAAATACTATTTTTAAAGGGGCATATTGGTAAGTTTAACCCCTTTATGTTCTCTTTTTTCTTGTTTTATGTTTCTTTTTCTTTTATTCTATTTTAAGTTTTTTTCTTCCTTTTCTTCATCTCCCCATATACATACACATATACACACATACATATTTGATTATTGATCTCCAATTAGCTAGCACAAATACGCTCTATATGCTCTCATGGAATGACGAATACACTAACGGTCTCAAATTAACGATACAATCTTTGACTATCATCAATGTTCACAAGCCTAGCCAACAAACTTCATTCTTATATTTGTCATAAAACTACTGTTTTTCTAGCGACGTGAAACTTCTCCTTTTAAATCATACAATATCAAATTTAATTTGAATCATGTAACTTCTAAATAGAAATTAAAATTATACTAATGATCAATATAAATATAGGTGTTAAATAAAATTCAAATATTAATTACATATTGAGTCGTGTGCTTCCTTTCTAAGAATAAAAATAATATATAGTAACTAAGTCTTAAGCATTTAAAATAAATTTCAACTAGAATGGTAGTTTATAAGAATTATATGTGCAAAAAAAAAAATCCATCATTGTGTTATTAGAAGCAACATGATTATTATAATTTTTTTTGGTTGTTGCATGTCCACACATGATTAATAATCGCAAATCTTTAATATATCACTTTTTTATTATATTGTTTGAACTATCTTGGTGTACAATTGGGAACAACTAATAATCTCTTACATTCACTATGATCAATAGTGAAATGGAGGTGTTTAATAAAATGATTGCAAAGATCAAGTAATGTCATGTAATGTCTGGATTAAAAGAATAAATATATAATCTTTTTTAGTAATCCTTTTTTTTCTCCATTTTAGTATACTTTGTCTAATACCATTTTTCTATATTTTCACATTTATAAATCTCTTAAATCCATTTTTTGCTTGCAAAAACTTCAAAACAAGTCCGAGAATGCTCACATGTGAGAATGTGAAACTATTTTTGAATATTTTTCCCGCTTAGTGTTCATTGTTAATCAATTGAAAAAAAGTTGAAAAAATATTCAAGATATTCGTATGATAGAAAAAATATTGAGATCTCTCAAAAAGACTTTTGAACATGTAGTGATCGCACTTGAATAGTCATTTGGATAAACTCACTATAAGAACACTAATGGGATCACTCGAATAGTGATCACAAAATTAAATTTTGATTTGAAGAGGTGGCGAATACACCTTAAATGATTTTTGAGACAATTATAAAGAGCAAGATATTAAGCAGCATTTTACCACTTCATATATCGTACAATAAAATGGTATTGCAAAAAGGAGGAATCAGACCACTCCTGACATGACAACACCCATGTTGAAAGAGAAAGGCTTGCCAAAGGCTTTCTGGGTTGGAATAATGGCATTAGAAAGCTTACTTGTTAAACTGATGCCTACTGAAAGCGTGAAAAACATGATACAACAAGAGGCATGAAGTGGCTAGAAACCAACTGTTAGCCATTTATAGATGGGTTTTGCAACCTATGCTTGAATACTAGAGGCAAAAAGAAAAAAACTGGATCATAGTGAGAATTGTACTTTTGTTGGCAATAGCGAGGAGTCAAAAACCTAATCTCTTAAGTCCATTCAGTAATAAAATCGTGGTAAAACACAAGAAATCAAGAATAAAAAGTCTCGATTCCTCCTCGTGCAAAAATCTCTCAAAATCAAAGTTCACCACAAACGTCTTCAAGACAATTTTCACCAATTCAAATCTTAGATAGTTCTTCATTTTCATTATTATTTTCACCAATCAAAACTTGTTGTCTAAGAAAAATTTATGAACACACTGAAGAGATAAAATTGTTGTCTCTATGTCAATCATGAGTGCTATCCTTTCAAGAAATTGTTGAAGAAGATTGTTAAAATACAACAATGGTAAAGGAAATACATGTCATTGAAAATACTGACATGTGGGAATTGACTTCACTTCGCAAAGAATAATAATTTTTTGGCATCAAATGGTTTTGGAAAATAAACTGGATGTTTAAAGGAATAATTGATTGTTATAAGGTGAGACTTGTAGGAAAAGGTTGTAAGTAGAGACATGAGTTGATTATGATGAAGATGTTGCCCAATTGTTCGACTTGATATTGTAAGATATGCTGGGAGGAAACCCGAATTGAAATCAAAGCACAAACAATAAATGCACAGCAAAAATAACACTTCCCCACCTTATATAAACCTATTAGGAAGCAACAAATAGAGCCAACAACAATATGCACAAATCTGAAAATTTCAGAAAATAAAGCAACACCAAGATTTTAACGTGGAAAACCTCCCCAACGTGGACAGTAAAAAACCACGGGACTGTAGTCCACCCAAAAACTTCCACTATCAACAAATAATGGGTACAAAAAGATCTTCTCTAGCTACAACTAGAGGCATGCACAATACATTCACCAAGAATAACATATTCTTGCAAACATTGCATCAACAAAAGAGATTAAACCAAGAATTAGGAGAGAACTCCCCAAAAATGTCGTCATTGTTCACTTCAGAAAAATGGACTGTAGAGAGCTCCAAATCCGATCTCCACCATACATATTAAAGACCCACGAGTTGTGAATGTGCACGCAAAATTTCAGCTCAATCAGACTACAAATGGCCTTCCCATCGTCAACTTGATGAAGATTGCACAGGCTGAAATTTTTGCTCTCTTCTCCTTCTTTCTCTCTCTGTTTCTCACTCTCTCTTTCTCTCATTTTTTTCCTCACACTTACACACACCACATGACAGATCAGTCAACTGATCTGTCTACACCTTTTTTTTGTTTATTATTTTTCTCTTTTTTTGTTTTCTTTTGGTCAAAAAGCAAAAGCATAATTATATCAACCCTCGTGGGTTGGTCTACTCAACAATCTCCCTTACCAACTTATGTGGGTGGGTCAATCAACCCGGCAACCAAACGACATATCTTAAGTTTCTCTCTTAGCAACGTTTTCGTCAACATATCGGAGTCATTGTCATCTGTATGAACTTTTTCAAGTTTCAACAACTTCAAATTCAAAACATCCCTGATCCAATAGTACCTCACATCAATATGTTTCAATCTTGAATGAAATGAAGAATTCTTACCAAGAAGTATTGCACTCTAATTGTCACAATACAAGACATAATCATCTTGCTCAAACCCAAGTTCTTCCAAAAACTTTTTCACCCATAACAACTTCTTACATACTACAGTTGCTGCAATGAATTTCGCTTTAGTAGTGGAAAGGGCAACACACTTTTGCAATCTCGATTGCCATGCCACAGCTCCCCCTGCAAAGGTAATCAAATAACCCGAAGTAGACTTACGAGTATCAACATCTCCAACCATATCAGTATCTGTGTAACCCACAAGCATAGGCTTCTCACATCTAAAGCAAAGTCTTAGTTTGGATGTACCTTGAAGATATCTCATAATTCATTTCACTGCATTCCAATGTTCTCTCCCAGGATTTGAGAGAAAACGGCTTACCGTACCAACTTTATGTCATATGTCTGGACATGTATACACCACAGCATACATCAACCTTCCCACTGCTGAAGAGTATGGAACATTCTACATATCTCTTTTTTCTTCATCTGTAGAAGGACACTGTTGAGCACTTAGCTTAAAGTGAGTAGCAAGAGGAGAACTAACCACTTTAGCTTTATCCATGTTGAACTTTTGAAGTACTTTCTCGATGTACTTCTCCTGCGACAAATACACCTTTTTGCAATTTCTGTCTCGATTGATTCTCATGCCAAGAATCTACTTTACCGGTCCCAAGTCTTTCATAGCAAAAGACTTATTCAATTGTTTCTTCAACCTATCAATTCTTGAAGAATTCCTGCTAATAATCAACATATCATCAACATATAGCAACAAGATAATAAAATCATCCTCAGAGAATTTTTGGGAAAAGACACAATGGTCCGAAGAAGTGTTCCTGGAGCCTTGCTCCCCCATAACACATTCAGACTTCTTATACTATTGTTGAGGTACTTGTTTCAAGGCATAAAGACTTTTCTTCAATTTACACACATAATCCTCTTTTCCTTTTTCTTTGAACCCCTTCGGTTGCTCCATATAAATTTCTTCCTCAAAATCACCGTGAAGAAAAGCAGTTTTCACATCCATCTGCTCAATCTCCAAATCAAGGCTAGCAGCCAAACCCAAAACAACTCGAATGGATGACATGTTCACAACTGGAGAGAAAATCTCATCAAAGTCAACACCCTTTCTCTGACTAAACCCTTTTACAACCAATCTTTCTTTGTATCATGGTTGTGAAGTATTTTCTTGTTGCTTTATCCTATAAGCCCATTTATTTTTCAAAGCTCTTTTGCCTTTAGGCAACTTTACCAACGCAAATGTATAATTTTCATGCAAAGATTTCATCTCATCTTGCATAGCTTCTATCTACTCATTTTTATGTTTATCATCCATAGTTTCTTCAAAGCTTTCGGGCTCACCTCCATCTGTCAATAAAACATACTCATTAGAAGAGTATCTTGTGGAAGGTTGTTTGTCTTTCACGGACCTCCTGAGTGGAATTTTTGGTAGAATCTCAGGCTGACTGTCATCATCACTTACCTCAACCTGTATAGGAATTTCTGCATGATTAACATCTGGGAAATTACCTTGATCATCATCTTTAACCTGCTCTATTGCTGGGAGCGTTGAAGGGATTATATCAAGATCAACCAATTCATCTAATTGTGGGGGTAACAGTTTCTTTGCTTTGTCAATATCCTGAATTGTTTGATCCTCCACAAATACAACATCTCTACTCCTGATAATTTTCTTATCAACTGGATCATATAGCCTGTAACCAAATTCATCAAGGCCATAACCGATAAATATACATTGTTGTGTCTTCATATAAAGTTTGGACCTTTCATCCTTTGGAATGTGTACAAACGCCTTACATCCAAAGACTCACAAATGATCATAAGAAACATCTTTTCCTGTTCAAACTCTGTTAGGGACATCAAGTTTCAATGGAATACATGGTGAGACATTCAACAAATTAATAATTGTATTCAAAGCGTCACCCTAGAATGAATGTGGTAGATTTACATATGAAAGCAAACATCTTACCTTTTCAATCAAAGTTCATTCTCTCAGCAACACCATTCAACTATGGTGTCTTTGGCGGTGTCTTTTGATGCTTGATACATTGCTCTCTATAATACCTGTCAAATGGACCACAATATTAACCTCCATTTTATGTACGGATGCATTTCAACTATATTCCCGTTTCTCTTTCAACAGAAGCCTGAAACTGCTTGAATACATCCAACACTTGATATTTATTCTTCAAGGTGTAAGCCCAAGTCTTCCTGGAATAGTCATCAATAAATGTCAAAAAATAAAGGGAACCACCAAGTGTTTTAATTTTCATTGTACCACACATATCCGAATGCATCAACTCAAGTACATTTTCATTCCTAGAAGGTGGATGACTCTGGAAAGAAACCTTGTTTTGCTTTCCTTCAAAGCAATGATCACATTTTCTTAAATGTGGATCTGTTAGTCCCGATAGAATATTTTTCTTGGATAAAACTGGAATTCCCTTCTCACTCATGTGCCCCAGTCTCTTGTGTCGCAACTCTGTTACATCTTCATTTTGCACCGCATTGACAATGCTCCTAGAAACCTTTGAATTCATCAAATACAAAATTGTGCATATCTTACCTTTGGCTACAACCATAGAGGCTTTGGTAAGTTTCCACTGACCATTACCGAAGGTATTGAGAAAACCTTCATCATCAAGTCTACCTGCAGAGATCAAATTCAATCGAATGTTAAAAACATGCTTCACATCTTTAAGAATTAATTTGTTGCCATTATCGGTCTTTAAGCAAACATCTCATGTACCGACAACTTTGGAGACACCATCATTACCCATTTTCACAACCCCATAATCACTAGCTGTATAAGACATAAAGAAGTCCTTTAGAGAAGTAGCATGAATAGAAGCACCACTGTCAATCATCCAACATGTATCATGACATGCAAGATTAATAACATCACTGTCACATACAATGAAAAACTCTTGTGTAGTGGTAGCAACACGATCTTTACCACTCTCATCATCTTTTTTCTTATCATTATCTTTGTTTTTATTTTCATTTTGCAATATTCTGCAAAATCTCTTGATATGACCCATTTTTCCATAGTGATGACACTTGACATTACTGTACTTCCCTCTTGACTTGCTTCTACTACTTCCTCTATTTCCCAAACCCTTTTGCTTATTCCTCCCCCTAGATTTAGTAACCAAAGCATTTGACTCTAAAAAGGAATTTTGTCACTTTCTTCTAGCTTCTTCATTTACAAGTCTACTTTTATCTAGATTCAAAGTGATTACACCATTTGGAGTTGAGTTACACAATGACATTCTAAATGTCTCCCATGAGTCCAGTAAAGTACTAAGGAGCAATAACCCCTTAAGTTCATCATCCAATTTAATTCTAATGGTAGCTAACTGATTAATGATCCCTAGATATTCATTTACATGATCAGTTATAGGGGTTTTATCTCGGTATCTCAAACCTATCAATTGTTTTATAAAAAACAACTTGTTGCTCCCACATTTTGGTGAATACAATTCTTCAAGTTTATTCCATAATGTGTGAGCATGTGTTTCCTCACTAATATGATTCATCACATTATCATCTACCCATTGTCTAATATACCTACACACTTGCTTATGAAATAACTCACATTCTTCATCAATTTTATTTTCGAGTTTTTCAGTACTTAACACCAGTAGATAATAATCTTTCACATACAACAAGTCTTCCATTTTTCTTTTCCACATGGCATAATTTAAACCATTCAAGAATACCATTTTACTTGTATTAACTTCCATTGTTTACACAAAACAACAATTCAATAACCAAGCTCTGAGGCCACTTTGTTAGGAGGAAACCCGAAATCAAAACACAAACAACAAATGCACAGCGGAAATAACAGCGTCCCACCTTGTATAAACCTGGTAGGAAGCAACAAATAGAGCCAACAACAATATGCACAAATCTTAAAATTCCAGAAAATAGAGCAACACCAAGATTTTAAAGTAAAAAACCTCTCCAACATGGAGAGTAAAAACCACGAGACCGTAGTCCACCCAAAAACTTTCACTATCAACAAATAATGGGTACAAGAGAGTCTTCTCTAGCTACAGGTAGAGGCATGCACAATACAATCACCAAGAATAATATATTCTTGCAAACATTGCATCAACAAAAGAGATTAAACCAAGAAGTAAGGAGAGAAATCACCAAACATGTTGCTACTGTTCACGTCAGAAAAAGGTGACGTAGAGGGCTCCAAATCTGATCTCCACCGTATAGATTGAAGACCCACAAGTTATGAACGTGCACACAAATTTTTTGCTCAATCAGACTACAATGACCTTCAGATCGTCAACTTGATGAAGATTGCACAGGCTGAAATTTTTGCTCTCTTCTTCTTTTTTCTCTCTTTGTTTCTCACTCTCTCTTTCTCTCATTTTTTTCTTCACACTCACATACACCACATGACAGATCAGTAATTACTGATTTGTCTACACCTTTTTTTTTATTGTTTTTCTCTTCTTTTTTTGTTTTCTTTTGGTCAAAAAGCAAAAGCATATTTATACCAACCCACAAGGGTTGGTCTACTCAACAAGATATTGATATCTCTTATTGCTTATCATAATTGGGATATATACTAATTAGATGTAAAGTAAGAATTTTTTAATGTCATACTTTGAGCGAGGAAGAGGTTTATGCTGATCAATCCAAAAGTTTTGTTTCGGACTTACAAGAGGAGAGGACAATGTGTATCGTCTCAAGAAATTCAATGTCTTACTACTTTGTAAATGCAATAGCTAATTATTATAAGTTTATTCTTTTTGAGTAATATATATATGTATAGTCTAGAAGAATATTATTTGAACTTCCTAATGTTCTCCTACTAAGGATTCGCAAATCCAAAATAGCATCCGAAATGTACAAGTCAGTGATAACGCAACAACAATTAACAGTAATAAATTCTTGTTCTTTTATATAAGTCGAATCTCTTAAACTAAATTAATAATCTCTTTTAAATAATAAAATTATATGTTTCTGACTAGAAGCCAATGTGCTAAATTAATGTTCTCCTTAAACTTATAAGATAATACATTTTAAATATTTCTTTTGCATTTTATAGATCCTAAATATTTTATAAATTAATAATTAGCTAAAAGGTACATATATTTTTCTCATGATTGTGCACCAAATAATTAATATTTTTTTCATTACCACATTTCATATGTTTTCACTTTTAGATTTTAAAATGTTCTTCAACAAAATTTTAGACAAACTACCCTTAACTAACTAGCAAATCATATTTTTCCAAAAATCCATTGCTACAATTCTTTTTGCATGCATGAAAGATGCTCCTTGTTATGCTTGCATAATGCTTTACCCATTTCATCTGTCGTGGTCCTTTTCTTGATAGATTTGAGACGTGGAGTTATTTTTGCTATTTTAAAACTGAATATATCATAAAACAATAAGAGATTGTTTTGGGTTAAATAGTATTTGCTTTGATTCAATACACATTCTATGCACTTGTTTTAATAAAGTTGAGATAGTACTTTGAATATTATACTACTTTGAATCTGAACTTGATCACTTGGGCAATAATATGTTTACTGTTAAGTCAAAAAAATTAAAAATATCCTTACAAATTAATGATTATTGATTCATGTATAAATTAATATATCACTAGATTAGTAGAATTTAGGTGATTGCAAAATTATTAATTTAAAGAGGCTATTTCTGTAGTTGTTTTGAAATGAAGAACATTATAATCATTTCTACAATTATAACTTGTGTTCTCGTGATTGAAACTATATCAGAGAACAAGTTATTGTAGGATGCGGGAGACAAACAGTATAAACAATATATTGCATTCTGATTCTATATTGCCCCTTCTTTCTGTGAATATATCATAATGTCAGATTTTCTATTATTTCTCAGCAATATATCACTAGTGTGACTTTTCTTCCATGTGCAGAGATCTCTCTGTTAATTTCTTTAACGGTTCAATTCCGTCTCAATTGGATGCACTTCCCTTCCTTTATTATCTGTTGGTGTACTGTCTTCTCATCTCAAAGAATGCCGAGATTAGAAAAGATAGGTAGATTCATTTGGTGTTTCTTAATTTGTTATCTTACAGGGACTTCAGCAATAATTTATTATCAGGAGAGATCCCAAAAGAACTCGGAAATATTTCTAGCCTTCGATACTTGTACCAGCTATATTTACAAAACCCATCTACTTTGTTTTGCTTTAGGATTCATTTTTACTGGTCTTCTTTATATTGCATGGACTTAGTAATTTGTGCGTTGCCTAACCTTTATATAATTGCAATGAAGGTACTTGTATGACAATATGCTCGGAGGTGAACTTCCAGATGAGCTTGGAAACCTTAGTAATTTTACCGACCTGTAAGTATATTTTAAATCATCACGGGTATTGGAACGTCTCTTTCTTTTTGCTGAACTAAAGACAATAAACCTATAAAGTTTGTCTCATTTCTCAATTCATGAAGTCAAGTAGAAGCACAGTCTTAATGAGGAAATGTTTGGAAAAAGTTTCTAAACTTTTTAACACATAATTGTTTTACTCGGAGGCCACACCCCATTCATGTAGTGTTGAATCTAAATAATTACTCATTACAAACCAAAAATAATAATAATAATAATAATAATTCCTCACAAAGAAATACTGACAACTCTAGGGGCACGCTCAGAAGCATCACGTCATACCTGTACACATGCAATGCACACACCTGGATGACGTGTGTGTATACATTTAGTTCTTTCATTACTTAATTTATACTTCACCAGAAACCACTACGAATACCTTAAGTATATTTCATACTAATGTATTTGCACAAGCCTCCCTTACTTTTATGAAAATTGAGTATGAAAACTTACACCAATTCTTATTTTGGGGTAACACTTAAAAAAGTCAATTGTTTGTTAGTCTTGTTGAGGACCAATAAAATGTTGACATGTGGACATAATTAGTCATATTAGAATTTTATGATAAGATGCTACTTTACCAATTTGTCCTTTGCTTTTTTAATGTGATATTAATAAGATTATAGTGGGACCCACATAATGAATTTAATCTCAATATATAATATGCACATTTTACTATTATACCCCCAACTAACTATACACAATGACTAAAATAGACTGAATAGTAATGAACAAAAAGACAAAAGAAGTATCAAAAGACTAAAGTAACCCTCTACCACATTAAATGCAATAAAAGTCAACTTTCCTCCAGCAAAAAATATTCCCGCCCAAATCGAATTCGTTGCTTAAATTTCAATATCTGTAGACAAAGTAACCCTCTGAATGTGTTTATTATATGTTGCTTAAGTTTCAAAATTAGTAGCCCAAATCGAATTCGTTGCTTAAATTTCAATATCTGTAGACAAAGTAACCCTCTGAATGTGTTTATTATCTGTTGCTTAAGTTTCAAAATTAGTAGACAAATATACAATACGTAATTGTCCAATCCAATTAAATATTAACTAACTACCACCATTAGATAAACATCCAATCAAATTTAAGGAAATTTTAATGCATCTGAAATATGAAATGATTTGTAACAAATAGTACATGTGGTATGTTATCTGTTGTTTAAGATTTTAATATTCGTAGATAGACATTTCGATATCCGTAGACAGACTTTTGAATGGATAATTTATCCAATCAAATTAAATGTCAACGTAGCTACTACCATTACTTAAACATCAAGTCAATTTAAAGCCATACAAACGTGAATGCATCAGAATGTTAATATATGTAACTATTCAATATTTCATATTCCATGAATTGCAATAGCTAATGTCAAAGAGAAAGGAATAAGAAGAAAATCATATCAAGTTTGTTTTTAAATAGAATTTTTTAATTTTCTACGAATGTGTAGTTGCTTCTTACGAATGTGTAGTTGCAATTTTCTACGGATCTGTTGTTTCTTCTTACTAATGTGTAGTTGCAATTATTTCATAAATTTATAAGTTTTCTATAGATCTGTTGCTGTTACTTACGAATGTGTAGTTACAACTGTAAATATTTATGAGTTTTATATGGAAATGTTGTTATTTCTTAAGAATGTGTAGTTGAAATTGTATATATTTATGAGTTTTCTAAGGATCTGTTGTTGCTTCTTACTAATTCGTAGTTGTAATTCTTTCATAAATTTATAAGTTTTATAGATTTGTTGTTGCTTCTTACTAATTCGTAGTTGTAATTGTTTCGTAAATTTATAAATTTTCTATGGATATATTGTTGCTTCTTACTAATGTGTAGTTGCAATTATTTCATAAATTTATAAGTTTTCTATAGATCTGTTGCTGTTACTTACGAATGTGTAGTTACAACTGTAAATATTTATGAGTTTTATATGGAAATGTTGTTATTTCTTAAGAATGTGTAGTTGAAATTATATATATTTATGAGTTTTCTAAGGATCTGTTGTTGCTTCTTACTAATTCGTAGTTGTAATTCTTTCGTAAATTTATAAGTTTTATAGATTTGTTGTTGCTTCTTACTAATTCGTAGTTGTAATTGTTTTGTAAATTTATAAGTTTTCTATGGATATATTGTTGCTTCTTACTAATGTGTAGTTGCAATTGTTTTTAAAATTTATAAGTTTCTATAGATCTGTTGTTGTTTATTACTAATGTGTAGTTGCAATTGTTCATTACATAGTATTGAAACTTGTTCATATATTGTAGAAAATGTATTTTTAATTTCATTAAATAGTATTGGGTTGTGGGTTGGGACAATGACACGGGAGAAAAAAAAGTATTGAATGAGGTATTGAATATTGAATGTTCTTTCCTTGAGTGAGAGCGGCCTATTTATAGTTGTTGTTACGCCGGGAGTCTATATACGTGATAGGATGATAAAATTCAAAATAATTTATATAATGACTACAATGTTGTCCATAGATAAATAGGCAATCCCAATAAGACTAAAATAGATAAGATATTTGTCTATACACAATAAAACAATAAAATCATAAAGAATGCATCCATTGAATATAAAGTCATATGTATCTATATATTAGAATTTTTATGTTGTAGTGTATAGTATTTTGTATAGATGCCATATATATCTGTATTTTGTAGTGTGTACTACTCTGTAGGGAGGTTATATATATATATATATATATATATATATATATATATATCCATATATTAGTTTCTTATATTTTATAGAGTGGCCATATGTCTTTGCATGTAGTCTTTATTATTCTATAGTGTGTATAAATTCTCTTTAGACTATAAATTCAATAGCCAATATACAATCTTATGTTCAATTTAAATTCTCTTTGGAGCATAAATTTGTATTCAAGTACAAATTAATCTAATATTTTAAGAAGTATAATATGGACCATAATTACTTCTATCCCCCACTTTCTTAGATGGCGGTAATCAAAACCGTCGTCTATGGGCTTTCTTCATTTTTTTTTTTTGCAGGATATAAATAGGCTTTTTTTTTTGGCAGGCTTTTTTCTTTGCACTTTTGCATAAATACTCTAATCAACACAAATTTCTTAAGAAAATTTTAATAGTCATTCATAAGCATTTTTATAGCCACTTATAAGCAAATTACAGTAAACTGAGATCCAAAACAACATGAAATTTACCAGCATTTTAATAGCCAAAAGAGGCATTTTAATAAGCCATTCATAAGCAAATTACAGTAACTTGAGATCCAAAACAACATGAAAATTTCATCAATGTATCTCTCAAAAATGAAATTACAGTAAACTGATATCCAAAACAACATGAAATTCATAAGCTCATTTTGTTATCTTCATGGCCATCTTCTCATAATGAAACTAGAAAAATCTCAATTCATGAACTTGGCTGGAAAATCAACAACTGGGAGATCCTGACATACAAATTGCAGCATACCGAAAATCTCGGAGGTTAACAATAAACATATATAGAGGTTGATCCCTTAATATTCCTTCATGCGTAAGACTTGACAAATTCCAGAAAATAAGAAATGATGCTAGCAGTCAAGGTTATGCATGAAAATGATGGTAGCACATTTAATTTGTATTATTAGTCTCTTGACAAATTCCATTGGTTTTCCATTTCTGAAATTGAGTAATGCAGTCAAGGCTACTGGACATTAATATCTTACCATTTTCGTATTTCCCCAGCAACTAAAATCAATTGACAAGGCTCAAGGGCCTCGCAAACAGAAAGAAAGAAAGGATCGAGCTTTTCAAGAAACACAACTTAATGATTTCATCTCATAGTTTCAGGTCCCCTCATAAAGTGTTTTCACAAACACTCATAGATCCATTCTATTATCAATAAAGAGCTATCTTAATATGAACAAACACCCATAATTGGATCTGCTACATGTATCAAAACCTTAATATCGCTATCCTGTAGTCTCATTGCACTTAGTGCATCATCAAGCTGCATAAACTTGGCCATTAGCAATTCACAAACAACGATTTTTAAGAAAATTAAGAAACAAGGACAAGGCCACTCCAAAACTTCAAGTGACAATATCCACGAATAAGGCAATACACGAGGTGAGGAAAATAACTTCACCTCATCAGCTTCATCAACATCAATTGCATAAACCTTCAGGTAAGTTAGATCTATTCTGTCAACCTAAAGAGCATAAACAATTAATGTTACTGCCACAAGACTTTAAAGATAAAACAATATTAGACCCTGGTTTCAGTTCATTTAGGTGATCAAGAACAATTGTCGAATAATCTATACACAAGTATAGTAGGTGCCCATGTATCATAAGCAGGAAGACCAAGTAGCTTACTTCATCGAGATCGGATGACTCTGACATGAGACTTTCAGCAGCTAATAAAACCTCTTCAGGATGGTCAATTCGAATATTGAACTTTAACAAGTCAAGATTGACATGTACGGGGAAATACCCAATGTCTATGAGGAGATTTAGTGCTGCTGTTGCTGTTTTTGCCAATCCCATAGCCTTCAAGATCTAAACAGAAGAAAATGCAATAATGTCTGTCATTTTTCTTCTATGTATGATAAACTCTTGCAATATATTCTACATGAAATGAATGATCATCCTTAGCAATTTTATGGCTGCTAAAATAAGGTGCAACCAGATACCATCCCAGTTGTTTTCTTTTGATAATCATTTTTGCAAGCATCAATAGCATAAGCTTCAAGAGACATAATTCTTTGCCAAATTGTCTCTTCAGTCCTCCATGATGATTTATGGGGTTTGGCATGTGGAGGCATTTCTTTAGCAGATTTTAGTAATTGTACAAATTCCAGAAACTCCTTATTAGCAGCTCCTTGGCAAGCTTCCTTCAAAGAGTTTTAAATATTTTTCTTAGTGCCATTCTTTCTAGAACTAAATAATTTCAAGACACATAAATGGTGTAAATGATGAGCTACAAATCAAGAATAAAAGATACACATATCTCCCAAACACAAAGATATATACTGAGAGATGCAAGCTTTCAAATAATCAAGATAAATAAGCTTTCTTTTGCATTCTACTCTTGCCATTATGTGAATCGGTTCTGTCTCTCAATTGTTTTCCAGTCACATTGAACACAAATTTTGGAACTCATCCTAAAATCTATCGTCATCAAACTTCAACAAGAGTATCCAAGCTCAGTGATTACAAACTATGAGTGATGCTTAGGAGCCATGGAGGCCATAATTATGTTTGCTGCTCTATCGCCTAGCTTTAAGCATACATATACTCTCTTCCAGTCATTCTAAATGATTCTAAATCGATTCTTAAAATTGCACGATGGAGCATGATGAAGTACGCAGCTAAATAAGGGATAAATCATACAAATTTAATACGATCCACCAGTCAAAACCTATTCAAGAATCAACTAAAGAAAAGTGATCTTTTATCACAGAGGTTAGTTACATTCCTATGGCCTAATAATCAAAATTGCCCTATGTTAAAAGAAGATCTTCAAGACAAGATCAGAAAAGGTTGAAACTTGAGGATAAATACAGTGACCCTTTAAGCAAAAAAAAAGCAAGTGTCTTGAAAATGAGCACTAATTATACCTCAGAAAATGTAAAGCTCAGAGCTTTTACTAAAAAACTCAAGTATTTTCACCAAAATAAACAGTTAAATTTTAAAGAAGAGGATCCAAGAATGCATGAAAGATCAAGTCTTAGAACAAAGATCAAGTCTTAGAACCAACACACACTTATATATGTATAATAATATACTATATATCACACACACAAAATACCTACGAGTATGCGTATAGTATAATATATTATCAATGAAGGCCTTTAGCAACTAGTGTAAAAAATAAAGGTATAATTTAAACATACATACGAGAAACCCATTATACAAAATAAAATAAAATAAAAATTAACAGCGTGATCGACGACGTTGTGAAAAGTTGAGCCGGAAACGAAAGGAGCACCAAGGGGATAGAAAATAAAGGTAGAATTTACAAACAGAATAAGAAAATAGCTACTTTTACATTGCCACCAATATCCTAGTTCCTCCAAAAGTGGTTAATCTATTCTTCCCCAGCATTCTAGTATCAGTCATCTCCAAAAAGCAAGAATCACAATGTATAATATGAAACTGAAGGTCTTCCTAAACCATTTCACGTTAAAAATTCACAATCTCTTTTCCTCGTCTCAATAAAGTAAGAAATATTCTACAAACCTCTCTTGCCCAGAAGAAAAGGTGAACAAGAAACAATTACAGAATCTTTACTTTAATTTACTTTCTTAGGATTTACAATTACATAATTTTTGTCTAGAATAATAGAGAAAAAAAATATCGTGACTGAGACTCCAAGTTGCAATGATTCTCTCTGCCTCTGGGTCTACTTTAGTAAAAATAGTTTAGTTAATAATGAAAATGTTAATTTGGATTTTCAGTTGATTTCGGCAGTGATAAATCAAACAAAAAGTTAATTTTGTTCATACTACCCCTAGTTACTAAATTTTTTTCTGTCATTGTACACATACATACGGGTAATCACAGACCCATATGTATTGAAGTGACCCATTATACAAAACTCAATATACACATACATACGGGTAATCATAAGCCCATTATACAAAACTCAATATACATATACATGCGGGTAATCACAGACCCATTTTTTTTTTCTCTATAGCATGCCTTTAACAACTAATGTAGAAAATAAAGGTAGAATTTACACATACATACAATCACAAACCCATTATACAAAACCAAAAAAAAAAAAAAGGAAAGTTACCGGCGTGATTAGGAGAACGAAGGGGGTGAACTATCTTCTGGTCTTCCCTATTCCTTTTTCGTTGGCAGACA
Organism: Ehretia macrophylla; assembly: GCA_037974665.1. Taxonomy (NCBI): domain Eukaryota; kingdom Viridiplantae; phylum Streptophyta; class Magnoliopsida; order Boraginales; family Ehretiaceae; genus Ehretia; species Ehretia macrophylla. Next base: position 81,418,862 of record CM075781.1, read on the forward strand.
AGATGGGTGGGAAGAGATGAACAGTTTCTTTGCAGAGGTAAAGTGGCGTGATTTTTACAAAGGGGTGATCGTAACCCTTTTTTTGGCTGCCAAATGAGATGGGTGGTGGAAGGAGATGGACAATGACAAAAAAAAAAAAAAAAACGAAGGAGATGAACAGTTCGTTTGCAACTTTGCAGAGGTGTGGTGATAGAGATAAACGTTGATGTGATTTTGCTTGGGCAATTGGTGTTTCTTGGAATTGATGAAAAGGGTACTAAGGTAATTTGGGTGTAAGGATAAATTAGACATTATGCACAAATTAGTATTTTCTACTATTGAGTGGGAATCAAGGTTAATTTTGTCATTGAGTATACAAACTTAAAAAAAAAAAAAAAAATTGTGTCAGAATGTCCAGACGTTTCAGAACGTTGGACGTTCTGAAGAGTCACCCCTTATTTTGTGCATCAACTTATTTTTTTTCTTATACATTTCTCATTCAAATTTTGTTAATTCACCCTCATACCCACTCTGTTAACAAGTACTGACAAAAGGGAAATATAGGCAACTATGACACAAGTAGTTAGCAACATGATTTATTTATTGAAATATATATTTATGTCACATTAAAAAATCACAAACTCTAAAACTATCATATAAGATTTTAAGCTACTCCTAACACCAATTGGTTTGAAGATAGAATCTCATAATTCTTAACTTGGTATCAAATTTTGGCATTGGTTAAAGTCAGTCATATCCATTTACATGTAACTCGTTTGTTGTCGGTTGTCTATTTCCCTTTTGCTGACTCGTGTTGCTGCTAGGTCACACGTGAAGGAATAGTAAAACAGAAAAAACAGACGGGAATGGTAGTATTTTTGCCATTTTCTTCAACACGTGAAGAAATGCGTTGCATCTACTATTTTTTATGAGTGATGACATATGCAAATGATGTCAGGGGTCTGTCGAACAATGAATTCAGTGGCTCATTGCCTTCTAGCTTTGGAAAATTGAAGAGCCTGACGTATATGTGAGTGATTTTATTGCTTCAAGAGTCGGAATTCTTAATTCTGTAGCAACGTCCGAGGGAATAACTTGAGTGGAAAGTTTCCAGACGACATCGTATTCAGCTGGCAGCAACTCGGATATTTGTAAGCCTCCTGATCATTAATCTTTCTAAACTTGTTATTTTTGCAACTAATGAAGCTAGCATGTCTATAACTGACTTTTTAAATCTTGGCAGATCGCTGATTGGGAACAATTTTGAAGCACCTTTACCTGATAAATTCGGGGCTTTGGAGAAGATTGAAATCCTGTAATATTTTTGTTCTTCATTAAATGCTTTTATTTGTTGGTTTTTTAGGATGGAGAGGAAAGTAATCTCTTCTCCAAGTCCTAATACGTCCTTGTTATCAAGGATATATGAAAACAAAGTGTAAGAACAAGACGGAGAAATGAATTAGTCTAAGATAGAACCTTTTTCATGTTTGTCCAGGTACATTTCCGACTTAACTAAAGTCAACCAAGACTCTAACTTCCCTGATGTCTCCAAACTCTCTTTTTTAAGTTACCTGTAAGCTTTCTAAAATGAATTTCCATTTATTTTTACATGTTATTCTTTCATACATAAATATATCAGTTTCACTCCTTCCTTGTTTCTGTAATCTAGGGACTTGAGTTTCAACAAATTGAGTGGTGGAGTTCCGCCAAACATTGGCAAGTCATCTTTAAATTATCTGTAAGGGCGCACATGTCCGAATATTATCTGAGAATCTACACATTTTGTCATTTCTGCTCTTATGTAATCATAATATGCTCTGGTGAGCAAGAGATATATTACTTTGCTCTGTTTGTTCATTGCATTGACAACAAATCAAGTTCTTGAAAACAAACAAAAAGATTCTTTTATTCTACAAATTATACTCCCTTGATGTGAGCCTTAGGTGTACTTGATTAATCAAGTATACATGCATGGCCAACGCGATTCAGTAATCATATTGTATATAATGTTAAACTTTCTTCTTGTTCACTTCTACCTTAGATTAATTCGGAATCATGTGGGAATTGAAAATGCAAAGTTCAAATATAAGTTAAATGCTAAATGCATATGAAATTGCACACCTACAGCATTGGAGTTAAGCTTTTTAACTTGGTGGTGGTGGTTTTCAGTTATCTTAGGAGCAATGAATTCAACGAGTCCTTGCCCAACTGGATGACAGAAAACAGAACTTTACATGTGTAAGTGTTAATATGTGAGTTTAAGGCTTTTCTTGAGAAATTTCTGCACATGCCATAGTTTTGAGTTTGATGTTAATTAAATTGAATCTCATCTTAGAAGAGAAGTTTATCAAATTTGATTGGACGAAAATTAAAAGTGAAGAGAATCAGATAGTTTTGTTATCTCAAAAATGGGAAACTCGAACACGTACTGATCATTCTTTGTTATGTGAAACATAACCATTGCAAAAGAAAACAAGAAAAATAATACATAGTCATATAAGAAAGGTTGTATTAGTATTGTATATCTAGTCGTTCCGAGTTATTTTGATTTTTATTATGAAACTCATGTCTGACTTGTCTTATATAACACATGTAATAGTATGTGAATAGATTACATGATAGGTCTAATTTCTTAACTTTTCTAGTTAACTAAACCTTTAGTTTCCTCCATTTGTGATCAACTTATCTCTGTATAGGCCGCTTTAGTTTCCATCTTTTTTATTTGTCTTCAAAAATAATACAAGAGACTAGGCTTTGAGCAAGTCCCATAAGGACTCAGGAAGTCTAATTACCATAAAGTATAAAAAGACTTAAAACTCTTACACTTATATATCAAAATCCTATTTACACCATAGTTCACTTACTTCTTTTTCTTTCTTTTTTAAACTCAAAAGTATACGGTCATTATACTAACTATTATCTTCTCTTTCTTATGTTGCATAGTACTGCTCTAATACTTTAATTTAAAAGTCAAGAAATCAGAGAAGAGAAAATGTGAAAATATGGAGAGATTATCATTCGGAGTAGTTGCCATTAGTGGAGGCTCTAAAAGAGAGGGACTGATAATCTTACATATCAAATGAGTGTTGTCAAAGATGGGGAGATGATGAATATGAAGAAAGGGAAGATAATCTCCGACTAACAAAAGGTTCTAGGTTCTAGTCATGTCGCTATCAGTTTAAAATAATATGTTCATGTGCAAGGCTTAATTCAACTGAGACGTCAAGGAGGTGTTGAAGATTATAAATAAAAATTACCCATTTTGAGCATTTTAAGCTTTTCGGATGAGGTGGTCAATTAATATTATAGTTTGATGCATCCCATAATTACATACTTTTGTATCTTTTATGTTATTTGTTTTATTTACTGTATTCCTATATAAAGTCAAATGGTCATCTTATGCAATGTTGATTTCAAGCATTTGTATATATCGTTGCAGGGATATTTCTGAAAATAAGTTCAGAAACATAAGCATACCAACTGGCAAAATTTCTCACAAGATGTAAGCAAGCTAATCCTCACATGTCATCTTCTCTGGTTATTTGTCTAGTGTGTGATATATAAAAATATATCTCTAAGTTGTTTTTTGTATTATTTTCATTCTAGAAACTTGTTTGCTTGCTGCCCAGGTTCAAACATAAGCGACAAGTAAGTTATGTTATTTCACTGCTTGATGTTTTTTGCTTTCTTTCCATTTCTTCTTCCATGAAAAATGCCAACCGTAATGGTCGGAGACATAGTTTATGCACTATTTCTTCAAAACAGGCATAAAAAATGGATGAAAAATGCCAACTGTCCTGATGAAACGTCCAGGGGTAAGCATATAATACTTTTGCTATGATATTTTTCCACGGCATAAAGTCGTGTTTGGTGACCCCAGAGATCATTGGATAGGAGTACAACTAACTCTTCATTCTATTTTCTGTACTAATATGTTTGCAGATGACAACTTGTATATCAATTGTGGTGGAAAGTTAACCACTATCAATGGAAGTAATTACGAAGCAGATTCGCAGCAAGAGGGAGGGTCAACTTTCTTTCTGAGCCATAGTAAACGTTGGGGTTACAGCAGCATGGGAACATTCTTGTCAGCAAAGGATGACCTTTATAGATTAACAAAAACATGCAATCTTACTATGGTTGATGCACCATTGTACCAGACTGCTCGCATAGCCCCAATATCCTTAAAGTATTATGGATTTTGTTTGAAAAAACAAGAATACATTGTGAAACTTCATTTTGCTGAAATAGCATGGGATGAAGATAAAGTTTATGGTATCAAAAGTCGGCGTGTTTTCGATGTGAAAATCCAAGTACCTATCCATAGAATAGACGGCTGATAATTTGTAAAATAGGAGACTGACAAAGGCTACAACTACAGGGCACAACGTATCTAAGAAACTTCAATTTGCTGAAATAGGATGGGACAAAATTCAAGTTTTCGGTGTCAAAAATCGGCGCTCTTTCAACGTAAAAATCCAAGTAAGTACCTATTCATAGAATAGACTCTGATAATTTGTGGAAAAGGAGACTGAAAAAGGCTACAATTACAGCGTGAGACATGTCTCAAAAACTTTAGCATAGAAGCAGAAGCAGGCGGTGTCAATTTGGATGTGACCAAGGAATTTACTGTTCAAGTAAATGACACACTAGAGATCATTTATATTGGTCAGGAGAGGGCTCAAGGTATTGGCCAACACCATACTATGGTCATCTCATTTCTGCAATTTCTGTATCTCCGGGTATGGTTTATCTACTTTATGGTAATTCGATTTTGCTGTCATATCGTGTGTATCTACCTATACAACTAAATATCACATGTTATTGTCTCTCATCTTAGTCCCAAGGAAGCACAAGAAACTATCTACTGCGGCTATTGCTGGAATTGGAGCATCTGCTGCACTTTGTGTCATACTTACTTTGGTTCTATTTCGATTGTTGGGCTGGTTTGGTGGCAAGAAACTACAAGATGAAGGTAATATTTGACTGATTAAACTATTATTGTCATGATCACATAATTACTCCCAAATTAGGTATACTCGAATCTTTCTGTTGTAAAATTTTCTATTCTTTCACAAGTTACATGTTGTAACAGAACTTAGGGCCATTGAGTTATATCCTAGAGAATATTTCAACTTCCGAGACGTAAAGGCTGCCACACAAAATTTTGATGCTTCGAGCAAGCTCGGTGATGGAGGTTTTGGTGCGGTATATAAGGTGCCTTTGTTGCACCTTATTATGGACTATAATCCCATATTATCTTGGTTTCAGCTCCTTTTTGGATTACAAAACACAAATTCTAATTACAAAATTGTTGGTTGCTGGCATCATTCACCTACCCTTTGCCATGTGGCTCTTCAATTTCATTCGCTCCAGTAACATATAGAATTTTAATTTTTCCTTCGAACAATGTAGGGTGTACTTCCAAATGGCACTGAAATAGCAGTTAAACAACTTTCAGCAAAATCAAGACAAGGAATCCATGAGTTTGTAAATGAAATTGGCACCATCTCAGCTCTGCAACATCCAAATCTTGTAAGGTTAATGGGATGTTGTGCAGAAGACAATCAACTCCTACTTATTTATGAGTACATGGAGAATAATTCCCTCGCTCATGCATTATTTGGTAAGCGGGATAATTTTCTGTAGGAACTCCTGATCTCAGTTGTTCCAATAATAGATTTTCTCAAATTGGGTATTTCTCAGGTCACGAGGAAAAGAAATTGAGACTGAATTGGACAAGAAAGATTAAAATATGTCTTGGCATAGCGAAAGGTCTAGCTTTCCTCCATGAAGAGAGCAAACTCAAAATCATCCATAGAGATATTAAGGCAACAAACATACTACTTGATAAGGATCTCAATGCAAAGATATCTGATTTTGGATTTGCTAAGCTTTTTGAAGAGGAGGATACTCACGTCATCACACGAATAGCTGGAACATTGTAAGCAACAAACATTTATCACAAGGGAGCTCTTCTTCATATATATATATATATATATATATATATATATATATATCTTTGTTTTGGTCAATTTCTTACTACGGGGACTGCTTGCAGGTGATATATGGCACCTGAGTATGCCATGCGAGGACACTTAACAACCAAAGCAGATGTTTATAGCTTTGGAGTTGTGACACTTGAAATTGTTAGCGGAAAGAGCAATGCTATCTGTAGGCCAAATGATCGGACGGTTTTCCTTCTGGATTTGGTGAGTCATTGTTAACTTGTATCTAATAAATATAGATCAAAAGCTAATAGATAATATAGAGCCAGATCATATGTTCTTTATCCTACAACCGCAGGCGTACGTTTCAAAGGAGCTGGGAAATCTTTTAGTACTAGTTGATCCAAATCTAGGGTCTGAGTACTCTTTGAAAGAAGCAACTACTCTTTTGGAGCTAGCAATATTGTGCACTAATCAATCCCCAACACTCAGGCCAACAATGTCTGAAGTTGTAAATATTCTTGAGGGAAAGAGTGAGATTAAGGCTGCATCAACCAGTGTCCCTTATTCAACTAACAGCTTCACCATGGCCAGGACTCTAGCTTCCCTCTCTGAATCCCCCGAATCTGGGAGCTATTTGGAAGGAGGGGCATCAAGCTCTACCATTTTTCATTCTGCCAGCAAAGAAATTGGATTATCCAACTTCTCTACTGATGATTAAGCTAAGATGGTCATGTAGCTAAGAAATCTGGTAACGAATCCATCTTTTTTGCTGGTAATTCAGCTAAGATAGTTCCTCCAGCAGACACAGCAGGAAATGACACATTATAATGTTTACTTATACCTTCGGGCTAGCTACGTGATGTTTATGGATTTGTGAATTTTGTTACCACAGTGCATTTTGTGTGTTTCGTTTGTATTGAGTAAGAGAACGTATCTAGTATAACACCTCAGCTCTGTTTAACATGAGCAACATTTGATTTTTTGCATCTTATATATGAGGTTGTCTTGTATACTATGTGCAACTGAATAAATTCTTTATGGCAATAGTTTAAACAAGTTAAATGTGCACGTCCCTGTGCATTGCAAGTGGATTCAAAGCGAGGACCAATTAGAATTGTAGGAGGTCAGTGCTGTACAAAATAAAGTATTACACCATACAAACGTGGTGGAAGCTACCACTTGAACTTGTAAAAGTTGTCTCGATCGAGTTCTAATAAAAACTCTTGTTGCCCTTAGAATTATAGGAGGTCAATGTTATACAAAATAAAGTGTCACACCATATAAATACGGTGGAAGCCACCACTTGCATTTGTATAAGATTCCTTTACAATTTGGTATGTCTTATTGGATCTCGGGTTAAATTTTGGCAAAAACTCTTGTTGTTCTGATACTACCCGTAATAACTTAAGTCCATCACTTGTTTGTTAACACAATTGAGACTAATCAACTAATTTAAAATTAACAACAGTAAAGAATTAAAATCATTATATAATTTATATACAAATCTTATAGACAACGAATTTAGAACATAGTTTCACAACTTTCCTCATATCTTTTTGGCCCTTTGAACACTTTGACTTGGTTTAAGCCCCTTTTCTTACTATGGCAATAGCTTTTATGAATTAATACAACAAAAATTTATAAATAATCTGTGGTCATATCTGCTTAGTTTATATTTGATGAAATAATTAGCCTAGCTCGTGTTTCATATTTCAATAGGAGATGTTTTATCTTGTTGGCTCGTGCATTCCCATCTCACCGGGTCATTAACTCCAAGGCCTCACCATATAAGAGGTGTTAAAATATACGAGAAAAATCATAATTTTCAAAGCTACCATATAAGATTCTTGGATCTGATTCTTAACAGAGCTTAAACATTTTTTGTGGGACCCATGTCTTTTTGCACGTTTAGAAGAGCTTCCTTAAGATCATTAGTCAAATAAGATTGTTTTCAAAAGGTATTAAGAACCTGGGCAACATTTAGACAACCTCCTTTAACAGAACATGCAAGACCTTTGTTTTCACACATACATGAGGAAGTGCATTACACAAGCTCTATTTAAGAGCTGGAAACCAATGTGAATGACTAGTGTTGCCTCTGATAAACTAGTTGAAGTCATAATTTGCCGAAACGTCCATTCCAAGCTTTTAATTAATTCTAGTTAATTATTATTAATTAATTTTTGTTAGTCTTGAAATTTTGGTGCAAAAATTATCAACTCTGTGACTAAGACAACCTTTAAAATAGATAATTTATATATAATTCCGATGCATTATGTGATCAAAACCAAGATAAATGATATTGAATCAACGAAACTTTAATGCCTCATTTTTTCATCTAAATCGGCATGCTCAAAATGATGTACTACTTAATTCTTCTGATCCAATGTAACATAACTAATGGGTCCAAAATCATCTATTATGTTTTGATTCAAATTTCAAACCCTAAGTCGAAGCCTATACCAATGAAAACTAAAAGTTCAATGAAGGCAGAGATACTCCAAAGATAAAAATATTAATCGTGTTAGCATTACTGCTAAATTCTTATAAACTGGAGTTATCACACATCACATGGTGTGAGTTTGAGAGAGTTATTTGTCATGCTTCAAGTCCAAAATTTTAGACCCGCAAGTGAAATTAGTGTTGTAGGCATAAGAAATAATTACTTAGACCCATTTTTTACTGGTAAAAAATGGTTACTAAATTATTCATTATACCCACAACACCTACTTATAAATAACACATATGCACTCTCTCCCACCGATGTGGGATGTCACATACACTTCCCGTTAAGAACCTAACGTCCTTGTCAGAGGCACAAATACCCAGGACCAACTAAGTGATGAAGGATTCTAGAAATGGCTTCTACAGTTTCAAAAGGTAGCTTCCACCATCTCCTTGGTGTAGCACTTTGTCCCGCATAGTAATTAATTTTTACATTAGCTAGTAACTTGCTCTAATACCATTATGTCACATCTCGAGTCTAAAACCCTTGATCCACAGGGCAGACTGGTATTGTAGGCATAAAAAATAACTACTTGAACCTTTTTTCTATTAGCCCAAAATAGTTAACCAAAGTTATTCATTATACCCATAATGTCACATACACCCCAATGTAGCATCCCACATCGACGAGAGATAGTATATATTTGTTGTTTATAAGTGGGTATTGTGAATATAAGAGATAACTTTGGTTAATCATTTTGAACTAGTATAAAAGATGTCAAAGTAGTTATTTCTTATATCTATAATACCAGTCTCACTTGTGGGTCCGAAATTATGGACTGAGGTATGACAAAATGGTATCAGAGCTGGTCAATAGCTGGTACAGAAATTAAGTGTTATGCAAGACAAAGTGCTACACCAATGTGGACGGTGGGAGCTACCACTAGGATCCTTGACTGTCTAGTTGGTCTTGGGTATGTGTACTCTAACGAGAACTTTAGGTCCTTAACAGGGGTGTATGTGACATTTCATATCAGTAGAAGATAGTGTTTGTGTGTGGTTTATAAATGGATATTATAGGTATAAGAGATAATTTGGTTAAATATTTTGGGTCAGTAGAAAAGAGGCTCAAGTAGTTTTTTTTTCTTATGCTTACAACACCAGTCTCGCTCACGGGTTTCCCACCGATGTGGAATATCACATATACCCCCCTTGCAATGCAGAATTGTAGAGGTGGCTCCAACAGCCTTCTTGATGTAGCACTTTGTCTCGCGTAACACTTTGCCTCGCATAGCACTTAGTTCCTTTACCGGCTAGTGACCAGCTCTAATACTATTCTGTCACGCCCCGAACCCAGAACCCTAAGTCCACTAGCAAGACGAGTGTTGTATGTATAAGAAACTAACTACTTGGTCAACTCAAGTTATCTCTTATAATTACAACGCCCACTTATAAATCACTTATAAAGATTATCTTCCACCAATATAAGTTATCATATTATTCAATAAAACTTAAAATTATGTGAGAAAGATTTAATATTTCTGTATATAAAGTCATGCTGTGTAACTATTATTTTATAACGAAAAAAAGGGATGGTGTAAGGACAATTCATCGCACTATTGGATATGGTTGCGATGCCACTTGAACCTCACTTAAAACATTATCATAATATTATCTCTAAAGGCATCTACATTGGCAGAAGGGCTTGTGAGAATATTGTGTTAGTATGGTATAAGGACATGCATGAGTTGACAGTATGCTTTAGGAAGATTTACAAGAATAGTACAAAGAAATGACAGTATGCTTAGAGAAGATTTATCCTTTGGAAAATTATTGTGAAGATTTATGTGAGTGAAAAGGTGGGTCTTACACGAGCTGGATCCATCCCAGCTGATTTATGAAAAAGTTTTACTTTTTTTTTTTTTTTGGTTTTCTGATCGCACAAGTTAGTTTAAGACCAAAAAAAGAAAAAATCACACAAGTCAAAATCCTTTTGTACCTATCTTCCTATAAATTTCATTCAAAAGTTCCTTTTATATATTTTTAAATTTTTTTTTTTTGAAGAGAAAACAAATCATGCAATATTATCTATAATCCTACAATTACATATCAACTACGATTCACTAACATTGTGTATCAGAAATTTATATTGTACAATATAGTCATCAACATCTCATTTCTTCACAGTTTCCTTCCCTTTTACCAAGAATTTATTTCCAAATGCAGAGTTTCCCTATACAAAGTTGATTCTTTGAATCAATCATTATTTAATTTTGGGGACTTAGTAGTTCTCTGTCTCATCATAGAATTTAGCATATGACATATGACATTGTACATTGGCTTGTAGTTGCATTAAATTACTCCTTTCCTTGGTGAATAATGCAGCCATCCATAGCTTTACTACAAAATTTAGTATGTGACATGACAACCTCAAGTTCAAGTTTTCACCTGATAATTACAAAGAATAACCATTGGCTGAATGGAGATCCTTAGCAGATGGTGAGGATGAGTCGTGATATTCAACCTCCAATGAATGAACAAGAGTCTCTGTCTCACTCAAGTGCTTTAGTTGCAGCTCGTCGTACTTGTCTCTAAGGGCTTTAAACTTCAATTCATCACCGTAAATACTTGAGTTGACGTTTAGCTCCTGAATACCAATTTGACCTTCAAGCATGCTTACTACTGCAGACATGTTAGGCCTGAGGGCTGGAGATGGATTAGTGCACAACAGAGCTACATTAATCATTCTTATTACTTCCTCAATGTTGTAGTTAGAAGCCAATCTTGGATTTACTAGATCCAGCAAATTTCCTTTCTGTTGTAGTACAAGTGCCTAAAGAAATATAGAGAGAGGAATGAGATGTCACGTATTAGGTAAAAATCAGTTAATAAGCAGTCCAATGTTGGATTTGAAGTGAAATGCAATTTTACGCGCCAATGCCTTAATAATTCATTAAGCCAGGTGTCAGAACATTATGAAGGAACGATATCCGAGATTGCACATATAGAATAAAAATTTTGCAGCGGAAGATAGCATAAAATACAATTTTTCATAGCATATATGACATTCATATGTGTAGTCAATCCCAATACTTGATATTTATGCAATATACATCTTAAACCAAAGGTAATACAAGAAGAGAACAATACCTCTTGAAGATCAAAGGTTAGAATCATTTGGTGAAGCTTTGAGAACTCCTTGAACCTTCCACAAATGTAGAAGTCCTAGATTGTCCACCTAGCAATTTGAAGAAGCCTTTCCTCCTCCTTGAGTTGTAGTGCTAGCAAACTCCTTGGAAGATTCATGAACAATAATACTTCTCTTATCTTGAAAGATTACTTAAAACTACACTTAGTTTAGATATCTTTCTTAGTCTCAATTTAATCCAACATGACAAACCAAAATGAAGAACAAACACTTGTGTTCTTATAATCATCTATGGTGTATGCATGTGTTGCTGAATTTTCAGAATCAAGAAGAAGACCAAAAGCCTTTTTTACTTCACTCACTTAGCCATGTATAAGCATGAGAAAATGAGCAGAATTTTCTCTATCCTTTTTTGCTTCAATTGGCCATGTATTGCTCACAACAATTCAAGAGGTCTTTGTCTTCTTTCTCTTGCTTTGACCAAGAAGACACAAGACCAAGAGACAAGGCTTTTCATGTTTTTCTCTTTTCCTTGATTCATGCAAAAAGAGCAAAATGCCTTTGTCTTCTCTTGCCTTGGTTTTGCCGTGAAACACAACACACACAAATACATTTGTATTGCTTTAGCCTACCAAAGACAAGTTGGCATTATTTAACATTTAAATGTAGCCTACAATTGTTGACCAATTTCAACCCTTGGATTAAAAGATGGATGACTAGGATTTTAATCTTGGTGCTTTGAGTTTATTGGCTAATACTTTGCCACATCAACATGTTGACAACTAATAGGAATAAATCATATTTTACCTATTTGCACTAAGCACCCAAATCTTTCCCAATCTTACAAATTTGCCCCATTAACTTTTAATGGTTGAGACTACAATTATTAACTCTTAATAATTTATTAGAGAAGATAATTCAAGTCCAAGCAAGACTTAATCTCCTTACTAATATGGTGTGACTTTCTAGGTTCATAGCCAAATAGCACTAAGGAAACATTAAACAACTTTAATGTCAATCAGGTTCTTGATTTGTTTCAAGAATTTATCTTTCAATTCTTGAAATACCCTTAAGGTCTTGAGTGACATCTAGCAACATATCAAGACAATTTATAAGGCAATGAAGTAATCACGTAATGAACCTATTTATTGTCGCCGATTACTGTGCAATCCAATCCTTCCATTAATTGTCCCGTCAAGCAAGAACCATGATTCGATTAAGTTTATAAACTCAATACTATGCATAGATCTAATTAGTGTAATAAGAGATGACACATGGAAAACCCTTTCTCCATCATTCATACCTTGGTCAAGGATTTCCTCATTAAACAACAAAGCTTAGATCACATAGGACATCGCCTCGCGACGGAGGTTAATGGATCCTATCTTGACCACTACCTGTCAATCACTATACTAGACGAATGAAACTGCGAGAGGACGTATCTCATCTCGTTTGTCGAGACAGGCATTATCCAAACGCTTGAATCACACTCCAATACATATGACAGCCGTAATGCCTCAAGTCTAAGGATTACATACACAATCGCAACGGATAACAAATTATTAATCCAAAATCATGTAATTTGTTATTCACGTCACATTCAGAGACCTATTCAACTAATAGTCACCCACATGTTTGTTAGTCGCATCACTATGCTATTATGGCACGTGGCTTACCATCCTTTATCATCAACATCCTTATGTTGATCAAAGATAACAACACATGTGATAGTCCGTAATAGATTATTGAAGTCTTGATAAAATATTCTAAGGACTATGAACGCTTTAAGTATTTATTATATTAAGGAAATACGTCAACATATTCTAAACGCTTTTAGAATACATTCTTTTAATAAAAATACTAGGAACTCATTCATACACATAAAGAATGAGAATATGAATGTCCTAATTATGTCAATATGTAAACGAACATATAAACACTAATGCCATAAGTAAATATCAAAATGCCCCAATATATGTCATCCAAATATATAGCATTAGGGCATATCTCTAACACATTAGCCAACAGATAATCAGTCTCCATATCAAAGAAGTGTTCAAACACGAAGCAGTTCAGTGACTGACACAGTTTCTGAAGTAGAAAAAGTCATGCCATAACAAGTCCTGTACCACGAGTTCAAACATAAAAAGCAAGAATTAACAAGGAAGCAGTTATTGCTTACCTTGTCAAGAAGGCAAACATAATCTGCAGATTGATAATCTATGTTGCTCTTTCCTACAACAATTTCTAAAGCAACAACTCCAAAGTTGTACACATCTGCTTTATAAGTCAAGTATCCCCACAAGGCATATTCCGGAGCCATATAACCTCTGTAAAACAAACCGATACAAGAAAATGAAAAAAAAAAAAGGTGATGAACCTAAGCTTACTTATGAACTGTAATTACCATCATCCTCCTATTTGAAATTGTTGACTGGAGAATATACAAATCAAATGTATTTTCTAATGGGAAATCCATGTCAATACAGCTCATGTGATCAAAACATCTGCAGTTCGTTATACTATACTAATGCTCAGAAAATTACTTCAAGATTATAAAAATATTAGCACTTGTTTAAAGCAGAAGGAACCTGACTTACTAAAGGAACAACATAGATTAAATGAACTACCGGGTATCGAACCGATTACAAAATTAGTTCTTTTCTGAAGCGGAACATGTCAATACTGCTTCAATCAATGGTGCTATAAAGTCTAGTATAGTGGAGCAAATTGGTTTGTTTCTTTCTATTGCTCAAGTTTTGTCAATATGCGATATGTCTGGTACAGAGCACATAATTTACTTCTCAAAAAAAAAATGAAAGCACAGAATTTACGCCAAATAGATGAAACACTACATTGAATCTTAGGCTGCTCCTAAGAAACACATTTTTGCCATTTTCCTCATTTATTGTTTTCAAATCTGTTTCATGATGTAACTTATGAACGCAAATTTGTGATAGAGATACAGGTTTTTAAAGTTTATAAGGGAAGAAAACCCCATGTTACTTCAGAGTAAGAGAACTTCAAAGCTAAATATCCTCTATATCTACTCTCGTGACAACCTCATTTGAGGGTGTTGAAAGTATTATATGAGTGTATGAATATTATATGTGAGTGCTGAGTTAGTGTTGAGTGAGTGCTATTTATTTATTGTTACTTTTCTTGTATTATTGCCCTATAAATAAGGGCCTTGTTCTGTTAATTGAATCAACCAGTTTTCTTATGCAATGACTCCTTTGTATATACCATTCAACATGGTATCTAGAGCTAGGGGGAGCTATTGCATTCAACTCTAAACCCACCTACCACACTTCAGCCACCATCTACCCACCACACCTCAACCATCATAATAAAAAATAAAAAAATAAAAAAAACAAAAAAAAACAGACCACATCACTGTTCACGACAATGGTCAAACACCACCACCGGAGCCATCAATCAACAAATCACCACCACCACTCAACTCTCCACCTCACGGCGACACTAACCACACCTCTCTCGTCAGCCGCCGAAACCGGAAAAGCTGCCGGAAAACTTAAAACATTACAAACCCTAAATGTTACCTTTGATTCACCAACCTATAGACATCGGCTGCAAGATCTCAACCCAGCACCTTGTTCACCTCACTTCACCGACCTCTGCCAAGCTCTCGCCGTCGCTGAAAACCCCCTACTACATCTCCACGCGCCACCACAGCCGACGCGTGCGTCTCACGTGCCGCCTCTAGTCATCAGATCCGCCAGAAACCACCACCACCATGCTCGACTCCTTCTCTATTTTCCATTTTTGCAATTTTCATGATCTGATTTGCCTATTTTTCCCATATTTTTGCCTTTACAGATGTGAAAACTTTAAATAGTATATATATATATATATATATATATATATATATATATATATATATATATATATATATATATATATATATATATTTAAAAAAAGGGGATACAGGAAAAAAAAAACAAGACAGCAGTCTGTCAGATTCAAAAAAAAAAAAAAAGGACGAAAATAGGAAGATGTAATCTACCTTTCTTTCCAGTACGACATTCCTTATTGTTGTTGTTCCCTTGCCCCGGCCTCCTTTTAATTATCATGAAAACCTCCACAACTGAAACTTCCAAAGGGGTTACTTCAAGTGAACCCACATCTGATTTTAAAGTTGTCATTCTTACATTTTCTGGTACCCCAATTATTACTACGACTAAACTCAACAGTCGTAATTATACTCAATGGGCCTCTTCTGTCAAATTATGGTTTCGAGGGCAAGGATTAGTGCGATACTTAACTGATAATGCACCTAACATTTCCTCAGACAAGTTAGAACTATGGGATCAAGCAGATGCCTAACTCACTAGCCTATTACTGCAATCCATTGAACCAGAATTGCATTTCATCTTTGCAGACATTCAATCTTGTAAGCATCTTTGGACAATGGCACAACAGATATATACCAGTAATGTTAGTCGCATTTATGATGTGATTAATGACTTTTAGAATATTCAACTTGTTCATAGTGAGCCATAAGTGCCCTGTTATTTCATTATGGGAGACTCAATAGTCGACAATAGCAACAACAATGTCCTTACACTACTACATTTTATGCCTATCACAACATTAAAATTGAAAAAAATAAATAACCATTGCGTATTTATGTCTTTTGCAACACATTTTTAATAGTCACTTAAAGTTTTACCTTTAGCATTGTTTATTTAGCCCCTACAACATTTTAGCCTTTAGTTTAAGTTTTTACCCGTTGTTTAAAACTTTTACTTTTTGTAACAATTTTATCTAATTATTGCAGTAAGTATTTGTTATAATAACTTCTAAAACTAAACCTTAAAAAATTTCAGAAACATAGCAAAAGTAATTAATATGAGAGAATGAATTAAAAATAGAATCAGATTTCCAATTTCATTTTCAATTTCATTCTATTACTTGGTGTATTTTATTTATACTTAAATTCATTTTAATGTACTAATCACTCTAAAAAATTTTCTCCTTTTTTTTGAAGGTCAAGAATATACAAGATAACTGACAAAAAAAATAAGAAAAAACCACAAGAAATGTCGAACAATACTCAAAAGCAAAATCTCTCATTTTCTCTCTCTAAACCTCTCTCTATATCTCTTTTGTCTCTCTTTCTCTCTCAAATCAATCGCTGAAGATTCGAAACAATCGCTGAAGCTTCGAATTCTCTCTGAAATCACTCGCTCAAGGTTCGAACCCCTCTCTCTCTACACACACACACATACATATATATACATGTGTGTATATAGATCTTGTGTTGTTTGTTGTTTGATGCAATTTAACACTGTTGCTATAATTCGAGTGAGCTCAATTAAGGTTTAATTTTCCCCCAATTAATTTAGCTAGGCTAGGGTTCTAATTTTCCCCAATTTTAATCTCTCTTTAGTTTTCGCATGTTCAATATAAAAATTGAACCTTTATATTGATGAACATATTATGCTTTCAGATTTATCTTGACTATGACCCAAAAACAAATGGGGTCTTGTTGTTTTTTTGTCCTTAATTATATTTAATTCTGTGATTAATTGTGTTGTAATTAATGTTAAAGTTCTATTTTTAGTATGGAAAAATTATTACTATTGTTTTTGTGAACAATTGGATTTCTGCGTTTTATGTATTATGTGTTTTAGCTTACTTATGTGTGTTGTTCTTTTGTCTTGTTATAGATAGATTTAATGGATGCTTGGACTTGATAATGATAGTTTCTATGTAGGATCTGTTTTTAGATTCTGTATTTATGAATTTTTATGTTATTGACTCTTGTAAAGGAAAAAGATTGCAACTCTATTGAGTAATGATGAGCTATCTTGAAACTGTAATGTATAAATTGATTTATTGAGGTATATATCGTGCGGTTATGGAATTGGTCATTTCCATGGTTCTCTAAATTTATCTTTCTGATAGTTATTTGTTTTTGGTGTTGTGAGTTTAACGGGAAACAATTGCAAGAACTGATCCTTGTAATGTGCTTTGATTAACACAATCTTGTGCAATCTGTCTTCTTTGTTTCTCTTTAGAATGAAGATGGAACAAAAGTTGAATATAGAGTGTGGAATCATTTCCGTTCGAAGGTGGCAGCTACTACTCTTGGTGGTGTTGATGACATCTGGATTGTAAGTCTTTGCTCTGTCTTATTTTTGTCCGATCTATTCTTGTTTACCATTTTCTAATATAGTTGGTTTGCATTTCTAGATATTTTATCTTTGTATTTAGTAGAGGTTTTCTTATGTGTTTGTTCTCTATTTGCCAAGAAACCAGGTGCTCGTGTCCTCTACCTTGGAGTTGCATCAGGAACCACTGTCTCTCATGTTTCTGACCTTGTTGGCCCGGTATGTATTATGGTTTATTTCGTTGTTCACTTTCAAGGAATAATACTCAGTTAATTGCCTTATCATTTTCTCTTTTGTAGGATGGAGTTGTGTTTTGGTTCTACCAGAAGTTGATGCACGTGGTTTGACAAAAGTGTGTGTGACATTCTTAGAACACTACTACATTTTGAACTAGGTGACGTGCTTGTTCGTGTGAACAGGAAGGTAACTCTTGCGTTGATTCCATATGATGTACTTTTGTGGGGTGTTGGAGCTTTTGCGTGATTATAGTCTAGCTACTATTTAAGTCACTTTTTTAGTAATTTTTTCTTGCCTTATTTGATTGCTTTGAATTGCTAGTGGAAAAACCATCATCGATGTTGAGTAGGAAAGAAGATAGTAATCGTAGTGATAGCCATGTTGTAAGAATATAACCAATTTTTCAAAAACGTCTTAACAACAATCAAGTAGAAAGACAACACTACTCGTTATAACAATTCAATATAACACTTACAAGATAATTGTCCCACCGTGCGCTCTCAAGATTAGAGCTTCAATGGCTTCTGGACTTACAAGAAGAATACAAGAAAGAAAGACTAACTTAGGATTGTGTTTGGAGTTGTGTTGTGGATAAAAATGATGAACTAATGCATGCCTATTTATAGAATTCAGCTAGCCCACCACAGGAGACTTTCCTATCAAACATTTCAATCTTGGTTGGCTTTACCAACCATGTTCAAAGTATTAACCACCCATATTTATCACATGGGTGGCTACAATTGACCACATGGGTGGCTAGCATCCAAGTTAACTTCTAGGAAGTTTCCTTTGGTCAAATTGGCTAACTTTAGCATTGTATCATCTCGACGTCATCTTAGGTAATTCCAAATTCTCGAACTTCTTTCTTGTAGCCATCGTGATCTCTTTTGACCTCATTGACGTTTAAGTCGGAATCATTAATTTATGCTACCATATAATTAACGATACTTATTATGAAGAGGTGGATATTGACATATATCAACACCCCCCTCAATGTTCACCTCATGTTGACTAAGCTATTGGGCCAACACCCAATGTTTGAAGATGCTTGCTCAATTGGACGCTCCCTAACGCTTTAGTGAAGATATCTGCACAATTATCTTCTGTAGGGCAGTACTCCATGTAGATTTCACCTTCCTCGATCAGTTCCCTCACATAGTGATACTGAATCTCTATGTGTTTTGTTCTAGCATGAAATACCGGATTCTTTGACATGGCTATACAACTCTGACTGTCACATTTCAACATTGTTGCTTCCTCTATTGGAATGCCAATATCAGTCATGATGCGTCGTAGCCAAACAGCTTCACAGGATGCTACACAAGCAGCCTTGTATTCTGCCTCCGTTGATGAAAGTGCAACGGTGGGTTGCTTCTTACTAGCCCATGAGATGACTCCACCACCGAATGTGAATACGTAACCTGTAACAGATTTTCTTGAGTCAATATTACCAGCCCAATATGAGTCACAGTACCCAGATAAAGTATCTCCAGACTTGTATGATATCTCATACTCCAGCGTGCCTTTGAGATATTTGAGGATCCGCATCCCTGCTTGCCAGTGACTTTGTTTCGGTTTATTTGAAAACCCACTGAGAACTCCCACAGTATAACTAATATCAGGTCTTGTGTTACAAAGGAAGATTAAACTTCCCACCAACCTTCTGTAAAGCTTGTTATCAACTTGTTCTGAAGGATCGTCAATTGATAACTTTGTATTCACTTCCAGCGGGGTGACAACTGGTTTGTACTCGGACATACCAAATGCAGTCAGGAGCTCACGAACATATCGTTGTTGTGAGATGAAGATAGTATGATATTTTTGCCATACCTCGATTCCTAAGCAATAATGAAGAAGACCAAGATTTGTCATTTCAAATTCTTGGCTCAACCATTCTTGCATCTTCCGAATATTATCTTCATGGTCACAAGTGATTACAAGATCATCCACATATAGGACTACAATTACCTTCTTTCCTTGTTCACTTAGAACATACAAGTTGGCCTCTGATTTGCTTCTACAGAAACCATGTTGCAAGAAGAAAGAGTCTATACGTTTGTACCAAGCTCGTGGTGCTTGCTTTAACCCATATAAAGCCTTTTTCAATTTGTAGACTTTTTCTTCTTCACCTGGTATTTGGAAGCCAGGGGGTTGTGCAACGTAGACTTCTTCTTCAAGTTGCCCATTAAGAAAAGCTGACTTGACATCCATTTGATGTACAATCCATTCATAATGCGCGGCAGCTGCAACAACTAGCCTGATTGTTGACATTTTTGCTGTTGGAGCAAAGGTTTCATATACGTCGAAACCTTCGACTTGTGAAAATCCTTGTGCTACAAGGCGTGCCTTGTATTTTTCAAGACTTCCATCTGCCTTGTACTTCACTTTTCAGATCCATTTGGTGCCGATAATTTTTCTGTTCGGTGGCTTTTCAACAATCTCCCAAGTATCATTTTTCATGATACTATCATACTCGGCTTGCATAGCTGCTCTCCAATTTGGATCTGACATGGCTTCCTCCACAGTTACCGGTTCTTTTACCGTCTTGATGATTTGGGTCATCAAAGCCATGTTTACTAGTTGTTGTCCTGATCTGTTCTGCTCCTCTATTCTCTTTGATCGTCTTAGTCTATCAGGACGTGGACTATCATCAGTAATTCCTGGATTTCTTCCATCAAAGAGCTGTTGGAACCACTTCGGTTGTGGCTTCCTTATGGGTACAACAGGTTGGTCTTCAGTCTCCTCATCATTAGAGACTTCTTCATTGTTCAACGATCGTTGTTCAGGCACTTGGTGGATTACTTCATCGGGTGATGACGAAATGGCAAGACCGCTATCTTCCATCGAGTGTGGTTGCTCATTAAACACCACATCTCGGCTTATGATCACTTTCTTGGCCCCTACATCATAGAGTCTGTATACTTTAGACTCTTCACTATATCCTAAGAAAATGTCCTTCTTGCTCTTGTCATCCAATTTCTTTCGATTTTCATTTGGAATGTGTACAAAACACTCATACCCAAATTTTCTTAAATGAGACATAGAAGGTTTCGTACCATAATAAGCCTCATTAGGAGTCTTATCGTTGAGTGCCCTGGTTGAGCACCGATTGAGGATGTATACCGCTGTGTTGACTACTTCAGCCCAGAATGTGTCAGGTAGGCCAGCACCTTTCAACATGCATCGAGCCATTTCTACAATTGTTCGATTTCTTCGTTCCACAACTCCATTTTGTTGTGGTGTGTATGGAGCAGTCAATTGGTGCTTAATCCCAAGCTTGTTGCAGTAGTTGGTGAACTCTGTAGAACAGAATTCCCCCCCACGATCGGTACGAAGTTTCTTCAACTGAGTTGTGTTCTCATTTGTCATAAGTTTGTGCCACACTTTAAATTTTTCAAGAGCATCAGCCTTGTCCCGAAGGAAGTACACCCACATCTTCCTACTATAATCGTCGACTAATAACATAAAGTAGGAAGATCCTCCCAACGCCGTCGTAGTCATTTTTCCGCAGAGGTCAGCATGTACCAACTCTAGAGAAGCCTTTGATCGGTTATGACTCTCTTTGGAAAATGACTGTCTATGTTGCTTGCCCAGCATACAAGCTTCACATGGTCCTTCAATTTCTTCAATTGAAGGCAAGTCGGCCAGCATCTTCTTCTTTTGCATTTGCTTTAACCCAGGATAGGAAATGTGCCCGAACCTTTCATGCTAAACTTGACTTGTTTTGGCATCCACGACAGCAGAAAGAGAGTTGATTTCGTAAAGATTATTTTTGCGAATACCTTTACTTACGATATTTTGATCCTTGTCAAGAATCAAAGCTTCCGTCTTCTTGAACCGCACTTCTAGATCATTATCTGTAATAGCAGCTATAGATAGCAAATTTCTGGTGATCTGGGATACAAAGAGTACATTGGACAGCTTCTTGCTTCCTCCATCTTGAAACACGAGCGAGATGGTTCCAGTGCCCTCAACGGGACACCTCGCATTATTCCCAACGACAACATTCATTGGTTCTTGTAGAGGTTTTATGGAGTCATATAACTCCTTCTTGCTGGTCATGTGTCAAGAAGCTCTACTATCTAACACCCATGCACTTGTTTGATGTACATGTGCGCTAGTACACATTTCCTCCGATATATCTGTTACAGTAAACAGATGCACTTCCGTTTCAGCTGTATTGGCAGATTCTTTATTTCTCCAATTTGGCTTTAAAGTTCCGTTCTTCTCGTCATGGATTCGTTTCCTGCAATCTTTGACAGCATGACCTTTCTTATTGCAGTAGTAGCACGATCCAGAGAACGTCTTCTTCTTTGCTTTCTTCTTTTCTTCTTGGTTACTCATCGCCTTGGCTGTAAAGGCAGAGTCAAGTTGATTTTCTCTGCTCCTCAGCCTCATCTCCTCCTCCATCAACATGGCAGTGAATTCTTCAAACGTCAAAGGAGGAATGCGAACTTGTGTATTGAGTGCTGTCACAAGGCCGTCAAATTTTGGAGGCAATACTCTAATGCACCTTCGAGCTAGTTCCTCGGTTGATTTGGTAATACCAACTGCAGCCATTTGATCACGTAGGTTTTTCATCCTACTGATAAATGACTCAACTGCTTCATCTTCACTTAATCTCTCAGCAGCTAACTGATTCTCCAAGTTCTGAATGCGAGTCTGGTTCCTTGTTTCATACTGATTTCTCAGTATGTTCCAAGCTTCAGTTGCCTTGGTTGTGTGTTGAATTAGAGTAAGAACGGAATCTTGAACACTTGTTACAATTGCACAAAGTGCATCAGCATTTCGTCTCCTCCATTCTTTAACAAGCTGAGGATCTGGAGGTGTGACCTTTTTTGTGTCATCTTCAGCACGGACTGCAACTGGTTCTGCATTTGTGCCTAACACTGTATCAAGGAGTTCGTAGGAGTCCAGAACTGTCGTGATTTTGAACTTCCACAAAAGATAGTTCGTGCCATCAAGCTTTTCTTCTGTGAAGGTAGGGGGACGGATACGAATTGTTGGTACTAAACCAGAACTAGAACTGGTAGAAGAAGAACTAGCACCTTGAGTAGTCATAGTTGTTGAGCTTTACTAGACAAGATTGTTGTTAAGAGCCCCTTAAGCTCTGATACCATGTAAGAATATAACCAATTTCTCAGAAACGTCTTAACAACAATCAAGTAGAAAGACAACACTACTCGTTATAATAATTCAATATAACACTTACAAGATAATTGTCCCACCGTGCGCTCTCAAGATTAGAGCTTCAATGGCTTCTGGACTAACAAGAAGAATACAAGAAAGAAAGACTAACTTAGGATTGTGTTTGGAGTTGTGTTGTGGATAAAAATGATGAACTAATCCATGCCTATTTATAGAATTCAGCTAGCCCGCCACAGGAGACTTTCCTATCAAACATTTCAATCTTAGTTGGCTTTACTAACCATGTTCAAAGTATTAACCACCCATATTTATCACATGGGTGGCTACAATTGACCACATGGGCGGCTAGCATTCCAGTTAACTTGTAGGAAGTTTCCTTTGGTCAAATTGGCTAACTCTAGCACTGCATCATCCCGACGTCATCTTAGGTAATTCCAAATTCTCGAACTTCTTTCTTGTAGCCATCGCGATCTCTTTTGACCTCATCGACGTTTAAGTCGGAATCATTAATTTATGCTACCATATAATTAACGATACTTATTATGAAGAGGTGGATATTGACATATATCAACACATGTCTGTATCAATCTTACTTCTAAGAGGAAATCACGACAAGAAGGCCAGTTTCTCCACACTGTAACTGTTTTCTATAGTAAATCTGATCCTAGATGATGTGAATGTCCTACCAATAGCAACTCTAATCTACTGATAACTAAGTCATTAGTTGTTTCTCGTCCCTTGCTATTTCTTTGTCAACATCATTTTTGTTTTAAATAATGCAGTCAGGTGTTGAGTACCCTAATGTATTGCTCTTTCCTACTGAAGAGTTTCCGTTAAGGATAGTGCTATTGTTTTCAGATGTTCTAATCCCCCCTTTTCCTGTATTTTCAGGTGAATCTTTTTGTGGATCACTCGAGATGGATCTTGAGTGCCTTCGCGGATGCAACTTGGGTAAAAATCACACATCAATTCTTGGTTCATCATATTTTACTTTCTAATCCGTGAGCTTGTCTTATAGAGAAATTGAATTTATATCATTCTTGTAATCCTTTTGTATTGTCATTCTGGTTCGTTCGTAAGTAATTAGAGTTGCATCTTTTTCTTGTGAAATCATGACAATGAATTGTTGTAGTCTTTTGTAATTTATGAATCTCATCTTTCATATTGTGGAAAAATTAAATGTTACGCAAATTGTCACAAAAAGTATAAATTTGTTGCCTATACTTTTGAAAACCACTGCAATAAATGATAAAAAGTGTTGCAAAAAGTCTTAGAAACTGTTGCTATATTTATTTAAAACCATTGCATATAAGAAGATGCTCATCATTGAGTTTTTTATGGAAACCGTTGCAAAAAATATCTATTGCAATGGTTTTTAACCATTGCTATTTGTTAGCAGAAAAACCGTTGCAATAAGAATTCATTGCAATTCACAATGAAGCTTAAAATAACGGTTAAAAAACCGTTGCATAAAAATCATTTGTAACGGTTTTTAATCCTTTTTCAACATTTCTCAAGTGTTGCAATAAACTCAATATGTAGTAGTGTTGATACTATGGCAAAGGCTAATCATCCACCTTATGGAGTTGATTTTCATGATGGTCCTACTGGCAGATTCACCAACGGATGAAATATCGCAGGCTTCATTGGTTACCCTCCTTTTCCTCTGCTTTATTTTACAATGTGTATAGAGTATTGATACAACTTTGGAGCAAGAAAAGTAGCTGTATTTGGTCTCGGCCTGATCGGTTGTACTCCAGCGATGACAGAAAAGTTTGGCACAAAGGGATCTCCATGCGTTGATGAGGTTAATAAGGCAGTTCATCTCTTCAATGACGAGCTTAAGCCTCTTATTGACTACCTTAACAAGAGTTTTAAAGATGCACAATTTATCTACGTAAACATTACAAGCATCTCATCAGGCGATCCTTCAACCATTGGTAGGTTAAATCTTTCCAAATCTTTTGCAATTCAATTCCTCAAGTGAAGTAACTGTGAAACTAAAAATGATATTTATTAAGTTTTCACCTCATATGAGATTCAGGAATAGTCCAGTGCGGGCTACTCCTTCTAACAGTTGGAAGATTACGGTTTTAATCTAATAGGGTAGGGGCAGGTAGGGGTAGGGGGTTTTTAAAAAAAAGAAGAAGTTTCCACTTTATTTAAAAGGTTAAACTTTTAGAAATGAGTTTATTATATATTTATTGTTTTCAATACATTTCTACCGACATGCAGACGTGATTCTTTTTTCAACATTGCACATGGAGAGTTTCAATTGAACTGTTTGGTAACATGAACTCTGATATCATATTAAATGACCATGTCATATATATTAAAGTTTAAGTTGTCAAAGTGGGGGTCAAAGGTTTATTATTATTTTTATCGTTTTCAATATATTGGTGATAATAAATATGCCTAAACATTAAATTTGTTATATCATTTTAGGCATTAAAGTTGCCAACGCACCATGCTGCAAAGTGTTAACAACAGATGCTGAGGGGCAGTGCGTTCCTGACCAAGTTCCATGCAGTAACAGGACTGACCATGCGTTTGTTGACAATTTCCATCCTGCGGAAATTGTGAATCAGATTACAGCTTCAAGAGCATACAACGCCCTTTTGCCGACAGATGCCTACCCCTTTGATATCAAACACCTTGTTCAAGCCTAGTATTTGGTAAGGCCATATCAGGGGATGATTGCCTTTGATATATAAAGTTTGTTTCCTTTGTAACTAGTTGAATACAAGGGCAGATGCAGTTTATGCACAATGAGAGACTGAAATCCCATGGACCCGAATTCTTTTTAGAATATGGAGTTTGATGCCGAAAAATTAATTAGCTTTTACTGAAAGATTTATATTTGTATAGTTATAAAATGATTAGTCCCTACTAAAATAAATCCTAGATTCCCCCTTAGTTGTCGAATAGGTTATACATGGATTTGCCTTGTATTATGTAATAGCTGAAAGTTTATTGCTGTACTAAAGAGAGTTTTGGTAATTAGTTTGCCCTTGACACAATCTAACCTAATTAATTCCAAAAGCTTGCAAGCTCTTCGAGTTTAAGTTACTTGGACCAACAGACTTAGGTAACTATTTTTACTTACTTTTGTGATGTTCTTTCGAGTTATACTTCACAAAGGAAAGATGAAATTGGGATAATTTCTAGTAAATTCTAATGAAAACAAAAATTCTGTGAAAGGTATAAAGTTGCAATGAATGTGTATTCATAATTGGAGATATACAGGTGAGGTTAATGCTTTATATGATTTATTTAAAAAATAGAAAATTGATCAGCCTAAACTTAAGCAGTGAGAATAAATAACATTAGGCTTGTATGTTCAATTGCCAAGACTATTTGAAATATGCATGTCAAAAAAATAAAGAGGAATGTATTGATTGAGATGACCTAATTTCCATGATAGGTGTTGAGGATTATGCCTTCTATCTTAAAATTAATTGGCCCCAGGTATAGTAGTTTAGGATTTTATAAGATGGTATTTGAATTAATATTGATTTTCCAATGCTAAAGGAATATATATTCCAAGTCCAACAATAGGAACATGGAAACAAAGAAATAGCTAGAAGTATAAATGTAAATATTGGTAGGGAGAGGGGAAGAGAAGAATGGTATCGTGATCACTCTCATGATGACTATACTGTTGCATGTTTTTTCGACGGAGTCATTCTTCGGCAGAACAATTTTAACAAACGATTTTTTTTTTGTTTTTTGGTCAAAATCTTAACAAAAGATTGAAGATATAAAGTTCTGGTTGAACTTTAATCGTGAAAATAAAAAAAGGTTTTGGGTATACTGCTTAATGAAGAAAATCATTTAAGACTATAAGATATTTTCCTTAACCAGCTTGTCTCATTTGTGCCTCTTATGAAGCCAACAAAAGAAAAATTATTGTTAGGAAAGCACCTATCCAAAAAATATTGTTAAATTAAGTGTGGATACATCATTTAGAAGACTATATGAAAATTAATAAAAGGACGATATGAAAATTCACTTTTAAGAAAGAAAGCATCATTACCTTTTTGTGTTTTTTTCGAAAGCATCATTACTTTGGGGTCCAGGACTAGAAGAGCTTCAGTAAAACATAATTTCACTTTGTTAATAGGTCTTTTATATTATATTTTAAGTACTCTTAGTCTTAGAGTTTGTGAATCCAAATCCATAAAATGCTGTGTAATCATAATCTTTCATAATAGATTATTTTAGAGATAGCGTCGTGAAAGTAAGTTGTTGATCATGGAATTAAGTAAATCTCTTTGTTGTTTATGTTAATGTGTCAGTCACAACATTTTATATATTATTTGATAATGAGAATACCACTATAATTTTTAAATGTATTATTTCTGCATTAAGCTTTAATAAAAGAATTATATTACTACAAAATGATATCAAGCAAGACAAGAATAATTGAACATACAAATACACGTTGCAATAATTTGACTGAGTTCATCTCCTTCTTTCAACCACACGGTGAGCTATGTTATTCTTTACCTTCATGGTGTCATATCGCATGAGACTACCATGGTAAAGAAGTACAAAGCTCACCATATGATTAAAAGAAGGTAAAGAATTACAAAGATCCGAATTAAATAATTAATCATCGTTTAAATTTTTCAAACTGTTCCTAAGGTTGTTTTCTATTGGGTAATTAATGCATTGTAGTTTGGGAGAAATTAGATGCCTCTTCTTGTCAAAATTCTTCAGATCTGCGTAGAAGAAGTTAAGTTATTGATGGGTTGCCTTCTGCCGCTAATGTGATGTGCAAGTATACAATCAACTAGTTGTTTTCCGCCAAATTTCATCTGATTTGTCGTTAATGCCTGAGCCTTTCATGTGTTTTGAAATCTCTAGTTGTTTGGAGAAAATTGTACACTGAAACACAAGCCATTTGATCCAATGGTATAAATCTTGTAATAGGTCTCAAGATTTATTCTTCTATGAAACATTCGAAATGATGTAAAATGTTATAGAGTTCCTTTAAATTAAAAATAAATAAATAAATAAATTGTATAAGGAAAGTCTTGAATGCTTCACTGGGCCCGGCACTTTTGTAGAACCGCTTAGAAATGTTGGGTTTCTTTTTCAATTATGTACGTTGACGATCTGTGTAAGGACATTTTAGGCTATAATAGGGTGGAACATTTTTTCCGTGGTAGCACTATGAAGGATATAATGTTAGGTTTCTTTTTCAATCATGTACGTTGAAGATCTGTGTAAGGACATTTTAGGCTATAACAGGGGGAACATTTTTTCTGTGGTAGCACTATGAAGGATATAATGTTGTGTTTCTTTTTCAATTATGTACGTTGAAGATCTGTGTAAGGACATTTTAGGCTATAACAGGGGGGAACATTTTTTCTGTGGTAGCACTATGAAGGATATAATGTTGTGTTTCTTTTTCAATTATGTACGTTGAAGATCTGTGTAAGGACATTTTAGGCTATAACATGGTGGAACTTTTTTCCGTGGTAGCACTATGAAGGATATAATGTTGGGTTTCTTTTAGAAGCCGGTCTTCGAGGAAAGTGCTGAGAAACTAAGGGGTAGACCCCTGCTGAGCGACTTAGGGCGGCCTCGCGAGTCCATAAGGTCTGACGTGAGTGGAAATCTTTTAATTTTATCATCATTTGTCGAATTT
Source organism: Ehretia macrophylla (assembly GCA_037974665.1). Taxonomy (NCBI): domain Eukaryota; kingdom Viridiplantae; phylum Streptophyta; class Magnoliopsida; order Boraginales; family Ehretiaceae; genus Ehretia; species Ehretia macrophylla. Next base: position 81,447,563 of record CM075781.1, read on the forward strand.
GGATATCGTATATCGCAATGACTGTTGTTATATACTACCATATTTTTAACACCGAATTTATTATCTCTTATACAATATTTAATTCACATGCTAAAAAAGAGAAAAAGCAATAAAATTTGTTATATTAACATACAAAGTGATAAACGGATGATAAAAATAAATTGGTTAGTAAAATTTTATATCATAGTAAACTAAATTCAACGTGTGATCCAGCTGAGTTATTTGGTATGGCTTTTCTACTTCCTTTCTCGGATGCCTTCCACCATGTAACAATCGAAGGGTCACAAACAACGTCATCAGTACGACACCGTTGGATGCCTTCCGCTATGTACAATATTTTTTTTCAATTGATAGAGTTGGGACTACCTAAATTTCATTAATTTAACAAAATATTAATTTATCGATAAATTAATCACTATTAATTTATCGACATATTTACTCTTTTTTTTGACTTAATAGCAAAGAAATTACAACTCTCTACATAGTAAGATATGATCAATGGGAAAATATAACCTCTACACTTTTGATAAATCCTTAGATAGAGGTGTCACTAATGAATTTGGGGTCATAATCAATGAATTTGGGTACCTTAAAAAACTAGATGTCAACCACCTTGTCAATTTTTTTTGGTGAGAATGACAATAGTACAAAAATTTTGAACATAGATAAGATCATTGACAACATGACAGAGCGTTCTCAATAAGAAGTTGAAATTGAAATTGATGATGATACACAACTTTTGGAATCAATGTCACGTAAGAAAGCACTCAAAATATCAATGACACTCCAAAAATTCTTGTTGTAATATGAGAAAGCAAATCTAGGATTATTAGGCAAATTGAAAATAATTAAATATGAGATTCAGTTAGATTTAAAGTTCAACAAAAGATAAACTACTATTAGTTCATATTTTGAGAATCTCTCATAGTCAAATTATAATATATTTTTTACTTAATTATTAATTTATTAAATTATCTTATAATTTTATCGAGATTATTAATTTTTTATACTGGTCCCAAGTTAGAACCAGACAATTTTATTATTTAAAAGAGATTATTAATTTATCAAGTATTAGTTTAAAGATGTTATACTATAGTTAGTATTAATGATTTCTCTTTCTTTAATCCAATATATTATTATTATTATTTTATTCAAAGGAGGTCTAAGGGGTAGAACACATATATATTAAAAGATGCCATCTACGAAAAATTAATTTCATAATCTTTCGTACTCAAAACGAGAGGCATACCACTATTTGCTGCGTTTCCAAAAGGAATCTCACCTAGTTAAAAAAGGAAAAACACAATTTGCTACGTTTTCAAAAGCATACCACTAAAGAAATGATGTTTTCTTGTTGCTTTTACCATCTTTTTCTATATATACTTGATAATATCATGGTTGAAGGTATGCTATACAGAAAGAGATTGTGTGTGAGAGAGAGAGTGATGGATACACACAAGTTATTCTTCAAGTTGTTTGTTGTTATGATTCTCCTTCAGCCTTTGGACTCTCAAACAACTCCGACGTCCGTCTCTCAACGTCCATCTCTTCCCCCGGAAGATGGTAAGAATTAACTTCTTTCTTTGCATTTCTCCAAGTCACATTCTACAAGTATTTTGACAAAATTTGCATGCTTTTTAACTGCACCGTTTAGTTCCTACTTATAATAGCATGATGCCATTAGTATCAATCCCAAATTCCATACCAAGTTTAACGATTGTGAGACCAGGTCTCAATAGCTTTAATCTAGGTCCATGCGTTTCTCATAATACAAAAACTATTAAATTATAGATGAAATTTAGAGCAGAAACTATTAGCGTCACTCTATGATAAATTCTTTGACCAAAAGACTCAATTTGACAAATTAAGGACTAATATATTTTGTGCACTATAATTGACGGACCATACAAATAATTTAATATTTTATACACTCTAATTGATGGATCATACAAATAAATATTTACCCTTATAAACTACGACCGAAACGTGCGACTCATGTGCCTTGTTGCCACTATACCTCTAACAGAATTCTAATATTGTATATATAATCGACTATATCACACTTCTTATCTATTATTTTATATAGCATGTTTTCTTTCATGATTGCATCAATCTTAAAGCATCTAGCATCGCCATGTTGACGCATTTATAATTTGTGTATCAATTAAAATCTAGCATACATGGGAATTTTTACTAAGTAGCAAATTAAATGACAGTGGCTGCTGTGAGGGCTCTACTTGAACGCTCCAAGATGTATTCGACTATACCAAATCTACTCTTTTCAAATACCGATTGTGATACTGCAATGTATAGTAAAATTGTCACATGCAATTGTGGTTTCAACAACAACAAAACTTGCCGAGTGACAGAACTGTAGGTCCTTTCTATACTCAAATTTTAATATTTCAATCTTAATTTTATTTTAATATTCTTCTTACAAGCATTTTCCCATTGGTGAAATACTGTTTAATATCATATTAAAAGCCCAGAAAATAACTTGGCAGAGGACTTTAGACCAGAGTTGAATAGTTAGTAGCCAGAAACAATTGGTGGTTCTTGCTGAGCTAGCAAAAAAAAAAAAAAAACAAAAGGTGGATCCAAGGGAACAACAACAAAAGCTTTGGTAATTTCAAAGAGAATCAATAATAGAACTATTTGGTCTTTGTTTTGGTCTATGGGCTATGTGATAAATTAAGAATGTAAAGATATTATTTATAGATAAATTTTGGACTGCTTACATATCATACGAATCAATTACTTTAGCTGAAAGGATATCATTTCTAGATAGCAAATGTCTCATTTACTGATTTTTTTTATTTTTCTAAATGAAGTATATTACGAGCCATTAAATTAATTTGATATTTTTAGTTCTTAGCCATATCAGATTTGGAATAATAAAATAATTATTTATCAAAAAATATTTTTAAAAATATTTAAAATAAATAATTGAGATTTAAATGGATAAAATCTAATAGTTGATAATACACTTTATTTAAAAAGTGAAAAAATCAATAGATGAGAGTATCCATCCAAACCCACAGGAAACATGGTAATAGGAACATAGTAATCACACAGGCAAGCATTCAAAAGTATTAAGCATACCATCCAAAGTAATCTGCACAAAGATAAGGAGATAAATCCTTTTCTCTAGATAATAAACCAGAGATCATAGATGATTATTCTCAATGATCTGAAGTTCATCATTTCGAGAAGCAATATGACTAGACTAACATAGAATAATCCTCCATATATATGCAAAATTTGAAGACCACAGTTAAAAAGTATGTTGGACTTACAAGTTTCAATCAAACATAATTGTTAAATCCCATATTGGCTCCTCATAATCAAGAAGATCAATTCATAAGGTAATGGGTTAAGTGCACTTGATACTAATTAGTTTTAAGATAAAAATTCATGATACTTAATATGGTATCAGAGTTGAAATTTGGTCCAATCATATTCGTCCACATGTGACCCATCTCGTTTCGCTCTCGTTGACTCGCTTCCCTCATATTAGTTAGCTCTTGTTTATCAATTCTTGTCAGGTCACACATGAAAGGAGGTGTTAAATCCTACATTGGCTCTCCATAATCAAAAAGACCAATTAATAAAGTCATGGGCTAACTCCACTTAATACCAATTGATTTTAAAATCAAAACCCATGATTCGTAATAATAATGAAAGTGACTTAATAACTAGACCAAAATCCAACCAAAACATTGAAACCTTTTAGATAAACTAAATGAACCTTAAAAGGAACAGTTGCACAGAAAATGTAAATTTAAAATAACTCTTAAGGCAATGAAACCAATTCCCAAGGTAAATAAACCTTAAAACGATTTATTAAGAAAACTTTCAAGCATAGGGCCATGGCGATTTACCCTTCTTTTGTACCCGTAATGCTCTAAACCACAAAGCTACACATTCTAGAAAGATAGTTGAGCAGCTGGACGGAATTATATCTCCTAATCAAAATTTATTTACAAGCTGAACTTTGACTAGAAAGTTTGTTAGATAGAACAATGAGTATAAAATAGAAGGGAAAGTGACACAAATAGTCTCTATTGTTTTCTCAAAAATCATAAATTTGTTCCTATTATATAAAATTAGTCAATTTAGTTCCTATTAATTTTTTTTAAAAAAAATTAAATTTATCCTTATTGTTCAAAATTAGTCAATCTAATTTTTATGTTTTCCAAAAATAAATTAATCTAATCTCTATTATTTTCATATAAAATTCAAATTAGACCTCTCACTCAGTAAAAAAAATAATAATAATAACTAAAAATTTCAAGTCACTACATCCTTTCCCCGTTTATAAAAGTTTCATCATTGAAACTTACATCAAAATCTCAAAGTTCAAAATAGTCAAGTCAAGAACCTAATGTAATAGAAAACATTAATCACAACTAGTGAAGACACCCATTCCACCTAGGCCACAAGAAAAAAATGAACATAAGCTTTGATACTACTCTATCAAGCTCCCAAAGTTCATCAAAGTGAATCTCGTAATGCGACCTTCAACATGCCTAAAAAGATTAACTTTCTAAACCCACTATACATATCACAACATATAAACTAAAACATTCATAACATACATATGACAAATAAAAGCATCTAAAACCTCATAAAGTTCAAAAGTTCAACTCTTTAAATTAAACTTTGGGTAAATGGCACGAGACCCCCTGTGCTTTTACCCATATACAAGCTTCCCCCTTGTACTTTATAAAGTGTAAATTACCCCCTTGTGATTTGATAAAATAGTGAATAACACCCCGTTCGTTAAAAAATCCGTCCAACGTAATGGCGTTTGTGATACACACTCTTGATTTGAGACTTTGCGAGTGATTTACTTCAAAAAATTATTTTGCTGGACCAAAATACCCACAATCCCCACCACTGTACCCTACCCCCCTCCCCCCAGTTCTACCCTACCCACCCATCCCTCAAGTCACCCAAAACCACTGCCCCATCACAACACCCAAAAACCACTGCCCCGTTACCATCCCTCAGACCTACTACCCTGTCACCATCCTCAACCCCCGTACCTTTACCCCCCACACTACCCCACCTATTACCACGTCAGTCCCAACCCCCCGTCGCACACCCCACCTCGTCAACCTCAATCTTTTATTTTTTTTAAATTAACTGGTATGTATGTATATGTATATATATATATATATACATATATATGCATGTGTGTGTGTGTGTGTGTATATATATATGTGTATGTTGGAGGTTGTCTTGTTAAGGGTGGGGATGATGGGAGGGGGTAAAGGGTGGTGGTAATAGTGGGGGGTTGAGGGTGAGGGGTGGGGGGTGGCTGTTTCTTTTTTTTTTCTTTCTTTCTTTTTTGGGAGAAGGGGGGTAGCAGGTAAAGGGCTACTGGTGGGGATGGTGGGCATGTTCTTTCTTTCTTTTTTTCTTTGGATTAGTTTTTTATAAAAATTTTTTTTTGGAGTAGGTTTTTTGGTTTCCTTTTTGGGATTAGTTTTCTTTTTTAATATTGAAAGGGCAAATATGTCACTTCATCTGCTATTGTTAAAAAACTAACATAAGCTGGCCTTTGGAGGCCATGTGCACGCTTTTAAAAACTATAAGGGGGTAATTTGCACTTTATAAAGTATAGGGAGAAAATTTGCACATGAGTAAAAGCACATGGGGGTCCTGTGCCATTTGATCCTTAAACTTTTAAAACTAAACTTCAAATACTCGAAATACATATATTCATTACACAAACTTCACAAAAGAATATCTAAACTTATTTCACAAAATCTCTTAGTCAAATTCTAGGAATATCTACTCTTATAGTTACTCATTCTTAATTACAAGACAGTAATAAAAGAGTGAGGGAAACAATGTCTAGTAAGTAAAATTTTTCCAGGTACACCAGGTTTCAAAGAACAATAAGAGACATAAGGCAATTATCTACAACTTTATCATCATCAATACGATAAAGCATGACAATTACACTCTACACTGCAATGACTAGTGAGTAAAGTTTTTTGAGGTAAACTAAGGCTCAATAAATAATAAGAGACATAAGGCAGTCAGCTTTCCAATCAATACAATAAAGCATGACACTTATACCTACACTAAAATAACAATTAGCAAAGTCGTAACTACTCAATAACAAGTTTTAAGTACATAGTTCATAATTCACAATAGATTAGTAGCAGGGCCCATCAGATTTAAACAACAATGGGTGGCTAATCAATTCTAGTTGTCTAGGATTCAATATACAACTTACATATTTTTTTGAACTCATAATATTATCTTAGTTCAAACTTATCAAGAGGAAATATAGTAGATCTATCAAAATTTGAGAAAATTATCAGAGTAGGCAATTAATTTTAACAGAACTTGACGATCAACAAAAGGTAAAAAAAAAAAGAACAGTATCCAACTTACCTGAATAACTCTGAATTTGAAACAAAACATTAAAGCCTTCTAAATCATTAAATTTCAAGCAAAACTCTAACTTTTTCTTCTCCTGGCTTTCTTATTTGTCTCCAAAAATTATGAGAGTCTAGGGTTTTGGCTTGCTCATATAAGGTTAAACCTAATCACATGACTATTTAGATTTCAAAAGCCAATAAACATAACCTAATCCCTTGACTATTTAGATTTCAAAGCCAATAAACATAATCTTTTAGTTCGTTAAAGACTAAAATACTGCTTGAAACAAATAAATTTTATAAAATTTTGCATAATTCATTTGCAAATCTAATTAGTTGTATAGTATTTGAAAACATCTCTTTAAAAGATTGAAAATCTAAGATTTGTAAATTTAAAATTTCCCTAAACTTTACCCTGTTTTCTTCTAATTTACACTGGCATTTTTCTTTTTCTCTTGTCGCTTTGCTTCTCTCTTGCTTTCATTCCTCTACAACGTATTTGTATAAATAATTAACTTTTATTTTCTAAGCCACCCACGGAGTGTCAAAGACACCAGGTGTCTATGTATTCATATACAATCATTTTTAAGCCATTTATCAAGTGCCAAAAATAATAGGATATTTGAGTTCAATATAACTACTAATGCATTTATAAATGACAAAATTAACTTAATATTGTTTTATAATTCCAATCAAGGGAATTCATTTTCAAATACAAATTCTCATAAAATTCATTCATAAATCAAATGAATTCTACATCATAAGTACTTCTAAATACTCTGTAAGTAAATTTCTAATCTTAATAGGCTAACATTTCTTAGGAGTTATAATTACCATTAAGGTTCACTAGACCATAGCTTTATTTTTTCAAATCACATCTTTTATGTTCTTTTGGACTCTCAAAAGTAAATAACTAACTAAAAATTATTGGTAATTATAGTAAATTTGAAGATGAGGTCTTCCAAATTTTTCTCTAGCATCAATTAACATCACCAAAAGTCTTAAGTCTTAAGACCAAAGAAACAAGTCACAACTGGAAAGTTTATGACCCTAATTCCCCAATGACACCAAGAAATAATTTACTAGGTTGTTCTTAAAGCCTAGTTGTTACATTAAAATTTCGAGTTCTGAGAATGTGGAAACCACTCCTAAGCCACAAAAAAGATCATGAAGCAACTTACACAACTTCAAGCAATGAATCTCCCTCGATCCTTGCTTTAAGGTACAAATGAGAGAGAGAGAGAGAGAGAGAGAGAGAAAGAGAGAGAGAGAAAGAGAGAGAGAGAGAAAGAGTCTTGGTCTACTAGAATTTCTATATTTAGTAAGTTCAATCTTCTTTCTTAATTAGTTTTTTTAGCCCTCCATCACTCTTGCCACCGGTAGCCATAGTATACTTTTAAGATGAGGATTATTATACTTTTGGTAGGTAATATTTATAAAACCATGATTGATAAATCTCCATAAATAAATTTTTTAGTTGCAACCGTATATTCTAAAGAAATGAATGTGAGGAATCTAAACAAATTGAGTTGTTCATAATCGTCAGATATACCAATATTAGTACAAAGGATAGTTTGTATCCATTTGTTGAAGGAAATTGCATGAAATTAGTTAAATATAGACAAGAATTATCTTTCATTCTTCGGAATAGATTAACAAAACCCATGTTCTTTAAGAGATTTATTTTCTTGATATTTACAAATAATATAATTGTATGTCAACACTTACACTCATCTGTATATGAAAATTAGACACAATTACTTTGATTTTAACTCTATTTTTATTGTTGCCAAAATTTACTTTTTGCAATCACAAAATGAATAACTTTCAAGTAATACTTTCATTTGTACTAACTTAAATTTATCTAATGTACAGTGATTTCTCTTTTCAAGCTATAGAAGGTGAAATACCTAAACAAATTGGGGATTTTACGAATTTGACAGAACTGTAAGGATGTTTCAACCCTTTTTTAGAATATATATCATCTTTTTTTTTTTTTTTGTCATTCTTCAATCGACTAGATTATTGGGAATTTAGTATTCATAGTGTCATTACTTCACACTTCGAAGTGCATTTCTAGATTTCCAAAGCTTCACTTTGGATGAACATCAACAATATTATGAGGTGGGAAAATGATGCATCTGATGATTAACTTATCTCATTGATCTCAATAGTTGAATTAGAAAGAAAACACAGAAGATTAAAAAATGACTTTGTGACAATTTCATCAAGATAAGGATAACTGAAAAGATACTGAATAAAAAGCCTGTACTACTATTCCTTATTATCAATTACAAGTATACTATATCTAATTTGAGTGTCCTCTTAAAAGATCTTGATACATGATTTATAAAAATAGATTACATACTAAATCAATTAAAAAAATATTGTAATATTTTAGCATCTATGATATTACTATAGTGTTCATGTGTACACTTTTATACTGTTATGTGTGGGTTTATCTTTATTTTTTGCTCTTAATAACTTTTCTTTTTCCCCCCGTTTTTTGTCCTTCTTTTCAATCTATCTTTGCCTCTCTTTTTCTCTTTGTTCTCACTTGCTTGTCATGGTGCAACTCTTCTCATTGTTAGCTTTCATTAGGGCTTCTATTTTAATTTCTTTGTCTCTTTTTCTTTCCTTAATTCTTCTGCATTTTATTTAGTTACATGCTAAAAGAGGACTTAAGTGATAATTTAGCATATTTTCCATTTCAATTTTGGTGAATATTGCCAATGCATAGAATAGTTTATTTATGTATTGCAATGACTTTAATGATCTAGAAGTATCTTGATATCAAAGAAAAAAGAAGATTGGGAATAAAGGACAACTTATATTAAACAGTAGATTAAAGTAATGTATTTGAAAGTAAGTATATGAAAGAGTATTAGAATCTCCAAGTGAAATAAAAAAATTAAAGAATTCATAAACATCTATGTTGGATTGATTCTATTGTTTGCCACAACCTTTATAGTGAAGAATAGCCAATCATCATTGACGGTTATCCAAAATTATTTATCTATCATTTCGTTGAGTAATCACACGTCTTTGATGATTTACAGCAATGGCAAAAACTTGAAAATTGTCAATATAATTGTTGATAGTTACACTCGCCTTTACCTTACGATCAATCATATTAGCCACTATTTAATTAAGTCAATTTGTAAAGTAATTTATGTTAACAACAATATACATATGATTAAAGGAGAATGGTTAAAAATAACTAGAAATAAAATCATATTTAATTGTGCAATACAATTATTATTATGATTTGTAGTTGAAATCAAACATAAGTTAAAATTCAAAAACTTTCTCATGAAGACAAGCACAGAATCTTTAGCAAGGAAATGAGACTTAGACCACAGTCCCTTGGTTCTAGTGGTATGTTCCTCATTGTAAATGTGAGAAGTCGCGAAATCAATTCTTATCGTTGACATCCTTTGCTGTGTATTATACGGCTTAGGTCTCCCTAAAAAAAAAAAAAAGGACTTAGAGACTAGAAACAAATAAAGAAAAAAGATATGAAATAGAGTAGGCTAGTTAAATGAGAAGTGACTTATTCCCATAATTAGTCAAACTATTGCTTCTTTTTTTGTGGTAATATCAAACAATTTAGATGCATTAGATTCTCGATATTAACCAACATTATGTCTCTTCATATTATTTTCAAGTTCCTTCTACCAAATAAAATAACTTGCTTCTTTCACACATTTACCTCATCAAATTATTTGTTTCAGAATCCATTTTTGCATTCATCTTGAAAATAATTTTGCAGTACCTAGTAATTATTGCAAAGGAATATGATCAAGTTTTTGCCACAACCATCACATTTATATTTTATATTGTTATACACCTTACCTTTTGAAGAAGTTACGAATTTCATATTTTCCTTCCAAAAGTTAAAGAAAATTTTATTGCATTATCTATTATTAGTATTTCATAAATAAAGAAAACACAAATATTTTTTGTTTTACTGATCCACTAAAGGAGTTTGGGTCAAAAGTAACAATAACAACAACAATGGTTTTAAAAAAAAGTAATACTAATAATAATGACGACAACGATGATGATAATAATAAAGATAATAATAGTAATAATATATTAACTGATGTTATCTTATTTCTAGCTAATCTTACATAGAAGGAAAAAAAAGTAATTTTAGAGCCTGAATTTGCTCTAATATGGAATTAAGAGCCTGAACTTCAAAACTTTTAATTGAAGGACACACATTTTTGGAAAAAAAGGTACTTAACACACTGTTTACCACAAATAATTGAGTTAATATCACTTTACCCCCACAATGTATGTAATATATTATTTTGCCCCTAATGTTTATTGTATATCACTTAACCTCTTTCCATGATTCAGTCAACAAAAATGTTCCTTTTACTTATCTAAATATACACAATACACAAAAAATATTCCTTCCTTTTTACTAATAATTCAAATGTATTATAAGTGAAAAACAATAAATATTAGAGGACAAAATGTTATACTTTATACAATAAAAGGGTAAAGTGTTGAAATGTAAGGTCAATATTAGTTTACCCTCTCAAATGTTTATTATTTTATATCACTCAACCCCTCTGTGCTTTAGTTGAAAGAAATGCATGTTATTATCATTATAAGAAATACAAATATTCAAAAATATCCCTTATTTTTGCTTAATAATAGAAAAGGGGCTAAGTGATACAAAATAAACCTGAGAGGAAACAATTTTTTATATATAAAAGAATTAAAATCATATTAACCTAAAAAAGAATATAAATAATAAGGAAAATAATATTATACTGTTTATATAAAAGGCATATTTTTCTTGAAATCTTATTTCTTGTCTTAAATTTTATACTGGTTATACACAAGGGGCTAAGTGATAGTAACATCTTGTTTGAAATTTATGTCTTGTCTGAAGTTTTTAAATTTACTATTGTTAATAATTATGACGGATATTTTAGTTAACTAAATCAATTAATGGGGTTAAATAATAGAAAATGAATCTTAGGAGAATAATTCTATATTGTACGTCGTATGTTGTGGGAATAAAATGATATTAGTCAAATATCTGTGATTAATGGTTGTGCAAAATATATTTTTTTCAAAAATTTGTGCCCTTTCATTAAAAGTTTTGAAGTTCGAACCCTTACTTTATATTTCATATTGACCCTAAAGTTACCTTTTCCCCGATATAGAAAGCAATATTTTTCTGCTAGTGACTACATGAATATAGTTAAAAATTTTGAATGCATAATTCAAAAGAACGCATGAAATTATTCGCATCCTTGTATAATAGTTCAAAGAAGAAGTATCGGAAGAATGATGGCCAAAAAGCACGACGTGCTGCGCTGACAATAATAAGGAAAAATATAGAATCCATGAATAATAGACTGAGAATATCACTGGAGCTGTGGTAACATTATACCATAATAGTGAAACACTCACTACTGCACCCGTTCTTCAATCTTGAGAGCCAATCATTGTGCAAAGTTCAATGGTGGGATTAATTTCTCTATATTTTTTAGGAGCACAATAAGCAAGGCTCATTGTCCATGTTGGACTATGACCCGTATTTGTAAATTGTACTCAATGGACTTGTAACTCTGACACCCAGAACCTTCTTACATATGGTAGTGTTACTTATAAATGAACCACTTGGTGTTTTTATTAGTTGCAGTGAGTGGTAAAAACATGATAGGTGGTGAGGCATTAAACTAGTGTGCTTGTAGCGTGCTCATTATATAAGAAAGATATTCTCCTACTACCCGTGAACGTAGAGCTTGAGGCCGAACCATATAAAATATCTGTGTCAATTTCTCAATCCCATTTATCTTTGTTCCCCATTACATTTTCACATATGATATCACCCTCAATCCCAACAGTCCAGCTCTATGGTGGAGCCTTAACGAGATTTACCTAGGTTCAGTGAAAAAAATAAGGATATTTACCAAGTTAAAAGTAGCTTCAAATAACCCCTCGAATTTCTTTGAGTTCCATAAAGCCCACGATTGCATTGCCCTTGTCTACCCCTCCTACATGTTAAGACTATTGTTCCGCATTGTAATATAGTCTTGTGCCCCTTTCACCAAGTGATGCCTCTTTCTTTGTTCTATTTTCTTTCTTCAATCTTCTTCCTCTATGAAAATTCTTGAAATAATATTGTATTGACACTGGCACACAGACAAGAACATGGTAGATGAAATTTCTTCAAAAAATAGGACAAGACGCGTACAACACATTGTTAAGTTATCACTTCATTTAAAAGTTTAAGTTATTAGATAAATGTTCGTTATATTACTTATTATATTCAACACGTCCTTGAAAGTGTAGACTGAGTTAGTTTTTTTAGGCTTTGATACTATATTTAGTTACTGTAGTGGGCTATGATACTCGGACCCATGATATGAAGGGCCCATGAAGGTGAAAACCGATGAAGGCCCCAGTCCAAGTAAAGGACAGGCTGAATAGGTGGGAAAACAATCGAGATAGGAAGGAAAGGAGATAAATTAGGAGATATCAACTATAATTGGACCTAATTTATGGGATCTGATTGAAAAGCAATTCTGGGAGATTGATTTCTCATATGGAAGGAGGTGGAGGAAAGAAGGCTACTTAAGGAGAGAGGCGAAAACAATCAAGGTGGAGATACACAACCCTAAATACTATCCCTACCCTTCAGCATAGCAACCTCAACACCCACTTGGGTTTCTAGAGTTTCTCACTTGTTAGGACCACACTAGCATTAGAAAGGGATTGAGGATTCCTCGGTCTTAATTGTAGATTCCGAGGGTCTACAGTTACCACCTCATCTAAAAGTTTAAACTATTAGAGAAAAGTTTATTGTATTATTTATTATATTTAACATGCATCAATTACAATTATGTAAAAATATTTTGTTCAATAAATATAGCAAATACCATTTGAAGGTTTCAAATTTAAGTAAAGACAAAAATATTTTCAAAATGAAATAACTACTATGTTGAAGTCTTCACATCTTAAGCGCATAATATATCTTGATATATACATTTTATAGATATCTAATGCAAATACTAGATCAATAATTCAGATTAATTAAATTTACGTATCATTACAATTGGAATTAATGTCAGATTACGTGATGGAAGTAATTTAATCTCTAAAACTTTTAATTTGAGGCATGTCCAACAAATTAAAAAATATGGGATAACCAGGTGAGGTTTCACCAGGTTTGCTTGCATCCCCACCCCTTTCCTCGTAGCATGGAAGGATTATTCAACCATGTTTAACTAATTATTGTTCCTCTTCTCCATTTTTTGTAACATTTCTAGACTTGATTTTTCTCGTTCTCTCTGTATGGTCTTTTAACCCACATTCTACTTCCAAATTTTCATACTTAATGAAATAATTTGCTCGCTCATTTAGCAAAAAGAAAAAAAGCTTCTGTATTCTGGTTGTGACCTATAGTGACCAATAGTTGTCACTGCTAAGAGTTGTATTAGTACTGGATAGCATATGACTGCACTAATTTGTTAAGTTCATTGTGGACAGATATTTGAGCAACAATAAACTCCGAGGAAGTATTCCCGAATCATTCGCAAATCTCTCAAAGCTTGAGACAATGTGAGTACTCATTAACTATACAATAAAATCTCTTTAAATTAATACTCAATAAATTAATAATTTTTTTAATTAATAAAAATATCTAGTCTCAACTTGGGACCAGTGTAAAAAGTTAATAAATTCGATAAAATTATAAAATAATATATTTTAAAAAATTTCTTTGTATTTTATTGACCCAAATAATTCATAAATTAATAATTAGCTAAAAAGTACATAATAAATTGACTATAAGGTTTTCTTAAAATATGAATCAAGAGTAGCTAGTCTTTTGTTGAACTTCAAATCTAATTGAATTTCATATTTAATTATTTAAAGAGAAAAAATTGAGATAATCCTACAAGGATTATGATGCAAGATTAGAGAAATTAGTTATCATTCTAATTTTACAAGGACTTGGATACGAGATTAGAGAAACTTTTTTCTAATCTTACTAAAATAAATTTTATATTCTATTCTTATTACTTATCTTTTCAAATTGGATCAAAAAAATATATGTCACTTTTTTAAAAAAGATATCATAATCATAATATGTTTACTATAAAGTCAAAAAAATTAAAAATATCTCTATTAATTAATAGTTATTAATTTATCGATAAATTAATATCTCGTTAAATTAATAGAATTTAGTGATCTTAACACTATTAATTTAAAGAGGTTCTACCGTAGAAGTTTCTTGATTTTGTCCCTTATTTTTCAGAGCATTGCATTTCAATCCACGATTTTTCATTATAGTTATTTAATACTTTCTTAAAGCTACCTTAAACTGATGGAGGTTTGGGATGGACCCCTACCCATTTATTAATAATGATATTCAAAGTGTTGGGTATCGGCGCAGCGGAATGGTCGGGGACAAGCAGTATCACGCAACTAAAATATGAATGAGAACAGAGAAAGTAGAGACACAAGATTTACGTGGAAAACCCTCAAACAAATCGAGGGAAAAACCACGGGCAAGTAATGGAGGATTTCACTATGATGTGGAGTATTTTACAATAATCTTCTCTCTAATATAAGGAGAGAACAATATCACTCTCTCAAATAATAGGAGAAACTAACTCTCACTCACAAATATAGAACAACAAAAGAGGAAGAAAACTACTCAAGAGAAAGCTTATGTTTTCTCTCTAATTTGCTATGCTTGGATGATGCTAAATGGTAAGGAATGAGCTTCTATTTATAGGCTCATTCCATACCCAAAATCAAAGCAAAATAGTAGTGTGAAAAGGATTTTTATGTGCCTAATTTTGCACCAAACTTTGATGCATAAATCTTCCTTTCCCATTGCCTTTTGTTTTCTTTTGACCAAATGCTCAAAGTGATCTTTAACTAACTCACATTCTCCCACTTAAAGCTCACTTTGGATGATCTTCAAATCTCTCCATACTTGTCAATTCCATGTTGCTTACGTATTTGCTAGGCCAAATGAGGATCTACTCCAAACAAACTTGTCAACGTTGATTGGCTTTGTCATGACATCTGCTAGGTTCTCGTTGGTGTGAATCTTCTGCATATCCACACTCCCTTCCTCCACTACTTCTCGAACAAAGTGATATTGAACACCTATGTGTTTCGTCCTGGAATGAAATGCTGGATTCCTTGCAATGTGCAAGGCACTCTGACTGTCACAAAACAAAGGAATTTTCTCTTGTTTGTGCCCGAGCTCCTCCATTAACCGTTTAATCCAGATTGCTTCTTTACAAGCTTGTGTAGCTGCCATGTATTCAGCCTCTGTTGTAGATAGGGCCACAACAGTCTGTAATTTAGATATCCAGCTTACCACGCCGCCTGCAACTGTAAACACATAGCCTGTAGTGGACTTCCGTTTATCGGAATCACCTGCAAAATCCGAATCAACAAAACCCTTGACAGTAAATTCTGATCCTTCAAAACATAATGCAACATTCGAGGTCCCTTTGATGTATCTTAGGATCCTCTTAACAGCATTCCAATGCTTTCTACCAGGATTCGCCATGAACCGACTGACCACACCAACTGCTTGAGCAATATCTGGTCTCGTACATATCATAGCGAACATGAGACTTCCCACTGCTGATGCATACGGTACTCGAGACATTTCTATCTTCTCCGCTTCATTGCTAGGGCACATACTTGAGGATAATTTGTAATTGACAGGAAGCGGGGTCGAGATTTCCTTACAATCTTGCATATTGAAGCGCCGCAAGATTTTCTTCAAGTAATTCTTCTGGGAAATCCATACCTTCCTACCTTTTCTGTCTCGGTGAATTTGCATCCCTAAAATCTTGTTTGCTGGTCCCAAATCCTTCATATCAAACTCCCCAGCCAACTGTGCCTTCAGTTCTTGGACCCGATCTTTACTGGGACCTGCTACCAGCATGTCGTCCACGTACAACAGCAGAATGATAAAATCATTATCGCCAAACCTCTTGTAGTACGTACAATGGTCTGAATTGAGTCTGTTGTACCCAAGGCTAATCACGAAGGAATCAAATCTCTTGTACCAACACCTTGGCGCCTGCTTTAAACCATACAGAGATTTGGTCAACCTGCAAACCAAGTTTTCTTTTTCTTTCTCAACAAAACCTTCTGGTTGAAGCATGTAAATCTCTTCTTCAAGCTCACCATGAAGAAAAGCCGTCTTTACATCTAATTGTTCTAGATGTAAGTCTAACACAGCACACATGGCCAAGACTACTCTGATAGTTGTAAGTCTTACCACAGGAGAAAATATCTCGTTGAAGTCAATTCCTTCTTTCTGAGCATATCCTTTCACCACCAGTCTTGCACGATATCGCTCCACTTGGTCATTACCATCTCGCTTGATCTTGTAGACCCATTTATTACCAATGGCTTTCCGTCCAGGTGGTAGTGGAACAAGCTCCCACGTCTTGTTTCTATGTAGAGCTTCAATTTCTTCTTGCATTGCTGTCATCCACAGGGCAACATCGGGGCTTTTTATAGCCTCGTGAAAGGTAGATGGCTCTCCATCCTCCGTTAGAAGACAGTATGCAGCATTGCTCGCCATGACAAAATCTGAATGCCAAGTTGGTCTTGTTGTCTGACGCAATGAACGTCGGACTTCTATAACCTCAGCATCATCTGGTTCTTGTTCCTCGTGCTCCGGTGCAGCTTCAGAAGAAGCATCTCCTTGTTCTGACTTATCTTCAATTTGTATTGTAGTAGTCTCCTTTGAAGTGTTGCTGTCGTCTTCACTTTGCAGTTTATCTTCTGCAAATATGACATCTCTGCTGATGACAACCTTGTGGGCAGTGGAATCCCACAGGCGATACCCCTTAACACCATCAGCATTTCCCAAGAATACACATTTCCTGGATTTTGGATCCAGCTTTGTTCTTTCTTGGGAACCATACATCACATATGCCGGACACCCAAATATGTGCAAGGTAGAATAATCTGCGGGTTTTCCGGTCCACATTTCCATTGGTGTCTTCAACCCAATTGCAGTTGACGGTGACCGGTTTATCACGTAACAGGCAGTTCTAGCTGCTTCTGCCCAAAATGATTTGGCAAGACCTGCAGTTTCCAACATAGCTCTCATTCTTTCAAGAAGAGTTCTGTTCATCCGCTCTGCTACACCATTTTGCTGAGGTGTATGTGCAACAGTAAATTGCCTCTGAATACCCTCTTGCTTGCAAAATGCCAAGAAGCTCCCGTCAGTGTATTCTCCTCCGTTGTCCGTCCTTAAACACTTGATCCTTTTCCCGGATTCAAGTTCCACCAGCGCTTTGAATGTTTTAAATATTAGAAACACATCTGACTTGTTCTTGATTGGATACACCCACAGTCTCCTGGAGTAATCATCAATAAATGATACAAAGTATTTGGCTCCTCCTAGGGACAAAACCGGTGATTCCCAAACGTCTGAATGGATCAAGTCTAGAATGTGTTTGCTTCTGGCAGTAGATCTCCCAAATTTCAATCTATGCTGCTTACTGGTAACACAGTGCTCACAAAAAGGTAAGTTTACCGTCTTGAGCCCGGGTAGGAGATTACGTTCAGCAAGAATCTTCAAGCCTCGTTCTGTCATGTGGCCCAATCTGCGATGCCACATTATAGTTGATTCTTCTTGGCCGGCTGATGCAACTGATACATCTGCCTCCTGTAACGTATCTCCCAAAAGCATGTATAGATTTACCCCGATCTTTTCTGCCTTGATCACCACAAGCGCTCCTTTGACAACCTTCATGATCCCATCCTCGATATGGGTCTTGCAGCCAAGGTCATCCAATTGTCCAATGGACAATAGGTTCTTCTTCAAGCCCTTCACGTGTCGTACCCCTTGAATAGTGCGAATGGTACCATCATACATTTTAATTTTGACGGTACCGATACCAGCAATCTCCAAGGCATGATCATTACCCATGTACACAGATCCTCCAGAGACAGGTTCATAGTTGTGGAACCATTCTCTACGAGATGTCATATGCCATGTTGCTACCGAATCCATTATCCAAGCATCAGTGAGCTCCTTTCTTCCTTTTGATACAGTTGCTGCTTCGCTGTATAAAATATCTCCATCATCTGGTGCAGTCGCCACACATCCCTGAGAATTTGTCACCTCGGGATTCTTTTTGTTGCTCCAACAATCCTTCTTGAAGTGCCCTTTCTTGCCACAGTTGTAGCATTTGATATTCTTTCTACTCTTTGATTTTGATCTACCTTGGTTGTTGCTCCCACTAGAGCCACGTTCTGTTGATCTACCTCTCACCATTGATAATGCCTCTGCTTGTTGTGAACTTTCGATTCTGTCTTCCTTACTTTTGCGCCTAGATTCCTCTTCCAGAACAGCGGCTGCAACATCATCAAAAATAACAAAATCTGAAAGAACATTGTTAGTGTAACTAATGATGAGTTGATCATACGAATCAGGTATACTTTGAAGTAGAATTTCTGCACGTTCAAGCTCCACTATTTTATGCCCAATTGCAGTCAATTGAGAGAATAGCGTATTTAAGGTATTGATGTGATCTGTCACCGATGTGGACTCACTCATCCGAAGGGTGTAAAGTCTCCTCTTCAAGAAAATCTTGTTGTGAAGTGACTTAACCTCATACAGTTTGGTCAGCGCATCCCAAATTTCTTTTGCTGACTTCTTTTCCTCAACGCTTGACAATACCGAATCTGCCAATGCCAGGTGCAGATTAGCCATAGCGTTGTCATCCATCTCTTTCCACTTGTTGTCCGTCACCTCAGCTGGTTTGTCTCCAATTGCTGCCAAGCAATTCTCTTTTCTCAAGATTGCCTTTATCTTCAATTTCCATAGGAAAAAATTTCTCCCGTTGAACTTTTCGATTTCAAATTTTGCCTCCATAGTATTAACGACGATCTGCTTTGTAACTTGAACTAGCTCCCACTATTTCACTGTGAATAGTACTATTTACGTGAATAGTATCGTATACGTGAATAGTACCAAAACCGTATACGAAAATAGTATCAATACCGTATAGGTGAATAGTACTATACCGTATGTGTGAATAGTAATCGTGAATAGTAACCCCGTATGTATACCAGTGACCCGTAACCAATGGCTCTGATACCACTGTTGGGTATCGGCGCAGCGGAATGGTCGGGGACAAGCAGTATCACGCAACTAAAATATGAATGAGAACAGAGAAAGTAGAGACACAAGATTTACGTGGAAAACCCTCAAACAAATCGAGGGAAAAACCACGGGCAAGTAATGGAGGATTTCACTATGATGTGGAGTATTTTACAATAATCTTCTCTCTAATATAAGGAGAGAACAATATCACTCTCTCAAATAATAGGAGAAACTAACTCTCACTCACAAATATAGTACAACAAAAGAGGAAGAAAACTACTCAAGAGAAAGCTTATGTTTTCTCTCTAATTTGCTATGCTTGGATGATGCTAAATGGTAAGGAATGAGCTTCTATTTATAGGCTCATTCCATACCCAAAATCAAAGCAAAATAGTAGTGTGAAAAGGATTTTTATGTGCCTAATTTTGCACCAAACTTTGATGCATAAATCTTCCTTTCCCATTGCCTTTTGTTTTCTTTTGACCAAATGCTCAAAGTGATCTTTAACTAACTTACACAAAGTGCTTGATCGAGGTAGATATGGTACCTTATCTCCTGGAAAAAGTGCATGTCTCATTTAAGATAATATATATAAAAAAAAAAAAAATTTAAGATAATAACAAGAAAACCTATCTAACCCACTCAAACCAATAATAAGAGAGTAAGGGACAAAGGAAAGTAGTCAAACTTCTGTTTTCTTCATAAAAGATGCCCGTAAAGCAAAATGATTTGCAGCACTGTAGGTTCACGAAATATTTGGTGAAAAAGACTCGGATACGATTGAATTTGCTTGATTAATGAAATTATGGGTTAATATTTAGTTTAGTCTCTTATTTTTAGTGTATTTGACATACTAGTCCCTTATTTTTAAAAATAAAATATTGTAGTCCTTTATATATTAAATATGTAATACCTTTAATCATTTTTTACTTTTTCTGTAAAAAATTAATGGAAAGAACACGTGTTTATCACGTGATAATATGTAATTTATTGTTTATACCGTCAAAATTTTAAATGAAAAAATAAAAAAGTCTAACGGTATCACATTTAAAAAAAATAAATGACTACAATATTGCACCTTTAAAGATAGATAATCAATATATCAAACACACTAAAGATAAGAGATTATTTTAAATATTAATCCTAAAATTATCGGAAATGTAGGCCTTGGCGTTGAAAAGACGACTTTAAGCATACAAAGCCTAGTATCTTTTTCAACAGACAATCCTAGTGAACAGCAGCATGCAAACACTAAGCGATGATGCAGAAATTTGATTTTATTGGCTCCATTTGTTTGGCGTAAAATATTTTTTCAAAAAATATATTTTTAATTTTTTTATATTTGGTAATACTGAAAAATTTGTTAATTAAAAAATATTTTTTAATAAAAAATGGTGCTTACTTTTGTTCAATTCTTCGGTGTTTGGTAACACCAAAAAATTGATCAACTGAAAAATATTCTCTAGTTAAATATTACAACTAATACAAAGTTTAAAAAAATATTTCCATCTCTTTTGGGAGAAGAAAATATTTTTCGGAACTCACCCACCTCTACCCCTTGCCCTATCCCCTATCTCCTATCCCCCCACCCACCTCTACCCTCACGGTTAACATATATATTATGTGTATATATATATTTTTATATATAAAATCTAATGTCAGAAAATATTTGTCATTGTATATTCACACACCAAAAAATATTTTACAGTATTCTATTTTTCAAAAAAATATTTTCTCTCAACAAATTATTTTACGACAAACAAATAGAGTCCTTTATTTTTCTAAAAAATATTTTCAAAAAAAAATATTTTACATAATCAAGTTATTTTACGGCAAACAAATGGTGCCTTAATGTCACCGGCAATTACCTTAGATGGTCAAGGATTTTGCTATGTTGGGCTGGAGGGAGTTTGTGTGAATGCGTGTGTTGTGGAGTTGTCTTGGTTACGACAAGCTGGTCATTTTCTTCTTCTTTTTTGGGCTAAATAAACATTTGCTGGTTTTTTTTTTTTTGGGCTAAATAAACATTTTGTATTTTATAAAAATGACAAGCTGATTAACCCACATGCCTAACGCACCTCATAAGAGACACATACTAAGGTCCATAAGCAGCCCACATGCTAGCTCACTTGATTAACCCGCATGCCTAAGTTTTCTTGACGCCTAAAATAAGAAAAAAGCTAAAGGAATGATCAAAAGACATAGTTACCCTTCGGCCTCATAGAGGTACTCATTTCCTCGAAGTTGTAATCTAGGGAAAAATCCACTTCTCGATGTCAAAGTAACTATTAATTTCAGTCCAGAATGGGATGACCCTCACAAAGACTACTACTATGTAAAGAATTTGAAACAAGAAAAAGAAAAAGAAAGCTATTTACCATAAGTATGACTATCGGAAACCGGAGGGTGAGAGATATATCTGCAGCATATCCTTTTTATATTAAGCTTTCAATGATCAATGTAGATCTCATTAACTGTTTTATGATTGACAGCTCTCTCTACCACAACCGATTGGAAGGGCGTATGCCATCTGTTCTTCAGAAAATAAAGTCTCTGAAATACATATAAGTCATGATCAGTTCTTTGAATGATACGATGACTAACGCTTTTTGCAATTTGAGACTTTTATGAATTATGTAGTTCCTTCAACTCCATTTGGTAACGAAGTTATTGATACCATGTTGGGTGAAGGATGTTTGTATTTCCCACACTTCAAGAATTATAGAGGATTACTATTTGTATTACAATAATACTATCATCCTATAATCAACGACTGATAAGATCATTACGACAAAGTAATAGTCCTTTCATGATACAATCACCAACTAACTGATAATGCTAACCAGAAAACAATCCAAAATTAAAAACAGAACTGTAGTTATCAAGGTAAAAGGTTCGGCCTGAACTTTATCTAATATGGAGTCGAGCGTCTAAATTTGAAAACCTTTTATGGAAGGATTCCAAATTCTAAAAACAAGGTGTTTTATTCACCATTAACTAATGGTGTTAGTATTTTATTTATGTGGCATTTTTGTTTTC
The DNA here is from genome assembly GCA_037974665.1 of Ehretia macrophylla. Taxonomy (NCBI): domain Eukaryota; kingdom Viridiplantae; phylum Streptophyta; class Magnoliopsida; order Boraginales; family Ehretiaceae; genus Ehretia; species Ehretia macrophylla. Next base: position 81,470,132 of record CM075781.1, read on the forward strand.
TTGCAAATCCTATGTGGCATTTAATTTCCAAGTCATACTTGGCATAATCTCACACTTTATTCTGTTAGTTTAACGCTTTTATATATTGAAAAAGTTTCATGCACTTAAATGATTACATGCCCATATAATTAAAATTATAGATGTAAAATCATATTAGTACCAATTTCTATTTTTAATAAGAGCATTTATGTATAGATTTCTTTATTGGCTAATTGTAACTTCATTTTTTTAATGACTCATCTCTTTATTTTATCATCTAACTCAATATCTTTAGGCGATGAATAAAGCAACCTAAGACAATAAATGTTGCATACTCGCCCAAATTCGAACTCCGTAAGTTTTGATTAACATTTTATAAGAAAAGATGATAATGCTCACGGGGGATAATTTGCACCATTTTGTTTTTCATAGGTGGGCATATGCTAAATTAAAATTATCAGATAGGTCATTTTGTAACATTTTTTTACTACTCAAGCTTGACATTTTCAAATCCTTCACAAAAATTTTATAACCCATTACCATAACTATAAATTTGAAATCAAAAAAAATAACAAGAGCAATAAATTAGAAACACTCACCATGAAGTCTTGAAAATTTCGCGCAAGAGAGTGGATTTTTTTGCTTCAGATCTATTCTTGTTTTTTTTTTTTGGTCGAAGCTTCAGATTTGTTCGAGTGTTCAAGAATGACATTTTTTTTGCTTAAGATATGTTTGAGAGCAAGATTGGGGCGAGACGAAGTTATGAAGTACCTTGGAGGGTATTTTTGTTCATTCATATCAATTTGGGCGAGTATGCAACGTTTTGTCATAACACAGAGAGATAGATGCTACTTTTCATAACACAGGGTCTATTGTGCACATTTCGCAAAACACAAGGGGGTAAACTATATTTCACTCAAGGGTATTTTTGTCCATCAAATCTATCATAGACGAGAGCCACACGCGTGTATTACATTTTCGTTAACTATAACGTATTTTTAAACGGCGAGGTGTAATATGCAACATTCGGTTAAAACATAGGGGGGTAACTACTACTTTTCATAACACAGTGTTTTATGCACACTTTCGATCTAACACAGAGGGCTATGCAATTTACCCTTTTGTCTTTATGCTATTGTTTATACCCTACATTTTGCCGAGTACTCATTAAGCCATCTTTTATTATTGCTCCTGAAATTAAGAGGCAGATGTATAACTCACTAATAAGCCAACGTCAATCTTGTTCTTTCATATTGTTGTTATGATCATTTGTAAAACTACAATTCTCGTAATTTAATCCCTTACTGTCCCTTTTTTCTGGGATTTACAAGCTGACATCTGCATCTTTCTTCCATGTGCAGAGATCTCTATGATAATTTCTTTAGCGGTACAATTCCGCCTCAATTGGATGCACTTCCCTTCCTTAAAGTTTTGTAAGTGTACTATCGTCTTGTTATAGTACGAGCTTTCTAAGAATACCAAGATTAGAAAAGACTGGTAAATTCATATGGCATTCAAGTCTCTGATTTCTTCTCCTTCTCTTTCTTCTTCTGCTTTGTTTCTTTGTTTCTTTGTTTCTTCTCCCAAAGACTGGTACGTTTTTGGGAGCTTATTTAGAAAATTGGAAAGCTTCAGGGGCTTATTTGTCTTTAAAATGTTGTTTCTCTATCTCAATAGTATGGAATTGTTGAACAAAAGCTTTTCGTAAATTCCAAGAAGCTTATCAGCCTGAATCATGTAGAGATAGAAGAAGATAATTGGTAAAAATTAATTCGTAATGCCCTTAATCAGCCTTGAAGATCATTTCAGTTGTTTCTTTATTTTTTAATTATAGACTCTAAAATAGAAAATATACGTTAAACCTTTTTGATTCTATTTCAAAACTTCATTTTACTTTTAATGTGAATATTGTTTGTTACATTAATTATGGTATTAGTTTATGCAATTGTCTACACTTAATTTCCAATTAGGACTTAGATTTAGTTTCCTTGCATGACATAGATCACCAAATCATTAAGTTTATATATAGATTTTCATTGCGCATGTAATACTAAGATCAATATACAAAGAATTTTCTCTCAATCTCCTCTCCTTTCAAGATAGTATAGTTGAGTTCCAATTTTAGTAGCTTGTGCTACTATCATCTTGTATTCATTACCATAATAGCAACCAGTACTAAATTGGTTAACATGTCAATCTTCCAATATTTTTTTTCCTTTTTATATTTTATATTGCAATAAAATACGACACGTGTGATGTTGCAACATTTCTCTTTTTTCTTTTTTTTCTTGTTGGGACAACATTTCTATTGTTAAGATGGTTCAAATGCCAACAAAAAGAGCTGCAGATACGTCGTCACTCGTCACTGGAAGATCAAGGTCAACATTCACAATATTGTCTTACAAATTAAACACAATCAAACAAGCCATTGTTGATGTCCCTAGCCATGTCAGCACACACTAAATCTACACCACCGAAGCAATAAGGATCATGTTAGTGACGTGTCAGCCACATCAATCTTACCTCATTATGACATACCACGTCTATAGAATAGCACCTTTTCTGCCATGTCATTTGTCATGTGTCAGATAAGGAGTCTAATGGGGTGATCATATGAACTTTTTGATCTTCACATACCATCTTATTGTCTCACTACTCAAATTCTCGTATCCTTCTCTTCTAGTCCTTCTTTGCAGTTATGGCATTCTCATTTAAGACATACTTCAGTTAATCATCTCTAACGATTAGTGTCCAATGACTTGTTTGGTTCTGTTCACATGGTGAAGGTTGATTGTTATTGTGTCAATTGCATAAACAACATGCCTTATCCTTCAACGAAAGTGATTATGCTGCTCTTGCTCATTTTGACCTTATTCATACTAATGTCTAAGGCCCTTCCCCCACTTCCACTTTGTGGGGTCTAGATAATCAAGGTATGCATGGGTTTATTTCATGAAAACCTATTTGAATTGCCTGAGATATACTTTCACCTTTCCAAACACGTTCAAAACTCAATTTTCTTGAATGTTTAAGGTTCTTTGTGGTGATAATGACATGAATTATAGAAATTCTTCTTTGTTTATTTCTTGTGTCACCAAAGCACTCTTCTTCATCATTCTTGTTTTAATATTTCATAACAAAAGAGACGCGTTGAACACAAACATCATCAAAGATGAATCCATTACATCTCCAATGTTGCCTCCAAAACCAACCTTCATAAACTTCTTCTCAACCATTTTCAACGAGAGAGCAAGGGTGAAGGGAAGGGGAAGCGTGCAATGACTTCACCACCTGACATCACCAAAATAGCAAACTCAACCAACAACAACAACTGGGAAACTAGACGAGGGACACGACACAGGACCAGGCCAAATTATTGGAAGGATTATGAGATGCTAAATAACAGAACATAATATATAAACCTTCCTTAGGCAGTAGCCAAGGGGCATCGGAAAACCAAAGTTGTTGTTCTTTCTTATTTCTTAGTTTTTTTCTGGAGAGTTGCTTCTCGAATTAGCATAGCGGATAGATTGTGAGAATTATTCTTTGTAATTTCTCTTGATCTTCTGCTACTTAATAAAAGTTCTTCCAATTTCCCTTCCAATTGGTGCTTTCATTGCCCTCCTACCATGGCTGAAACTACTCGTTCCAAAGCCGTCAAAGAAATCCTCCGCCAACTCACCGCCGCATCTGCTTCCCAGGACCAAATACTCCAGCAATTGGCCGCCGACATTGATAACCGCCTCAATACCCATCAATCCACTCTCTGTGATCTAGCTCTCAAACTCACTACTCTCGATACCAAATTTGATCAGATTCTTCGCCGCCTTGACAAATCCCATCTTCCTCCTGAGCCCTCATCCACTACTGACCTTCCTTCACCGCCGTCGTAAGCTCCCTTCCACGCCTCTACCTCCACCCCCCAAATCTCTGCTCTGCCTACTCAACCCACACCTATCATTCCTCCACCTCCTCTAACATCCGATCTGTCCTTTTCCCGTCTCATGCGCCTTGATTTTCCTCACTTTGATGGCGTCGACCCAATGGGGTAGCTCTTCAAATCCGAACGACTCTTTGCTTTTCATCGCACACCCCACGACCAACGCCTCTTCATCTCCTCCTTTCACATGGAAGATAAAGCCATTGCGTGGTTCCAATGGATGAAACAGAACCACCAATTTCCAACTTGGGATCACTTTACATGTCCCTTGAGCTCTGATTTAGTCCCTCGGAGTTCGAAAATTGCTCCGGCAGCCTTGCCAAACTCACACAAACCTCGACAGTCGAACATTACCAATCATCATTTGAATCCTTAGCTAACCGAACAGTGGGCTTGCCTCTAGCCTTCTTAGTTAGTTACTTCATAGCGGGCCTCAATCCCGAAATTCGTCTTGAGGTCCGCGCCTTCCAGCCCACATATTTAACTCATTCGATAGGCCTCGCCCGTCTCCACGAAGAAAAACTGCTAGCCAAATCGTGGTTAGGCTCGCCTTACCCTCACTCCATCAGCCCACATGTCTCAAACACATCATCCTTCACTCCTTTTTCCTCAGGGCCACGGCCCATTATACCACAAACACTATTCCAGCCTACATCCCCATCTGTCACCACCCAAACTCCCCTATTTTTCCTCCCCACTAGTTCGTAACATATCCCCGGCGGAAATGCAAACTCATTGTGAAAAAGGACTCTGTTACTACTGTGACGAAAAATGGAATTTTCGTCATCGATGCAAGACTTCGCCTCAATTGTTCTTACTCGATTCTACTCTTCCTGACTTGCCTATTGATGATGACGAAGCCTTAGCTGAGCAACTTCAGCTCGCTGAACTTACTCCTCCATCCGACATCTCATTCTACGCCTTCGCGGGTCAACCTTCCCATCACACTCTCCATTTTACTAGCTCTCTAGCTGGCCACTCTGTCCAAATTCTTGTCGACGACGGCAACACACATAACTTTGTGCAGACCCGCATCACTCATTACCTCCGCCTTCCTCTCACAGCCTCACCCCAATTCCAAGTTTCCGTCGACAACGGCGCTAAACTTTTAACAGAAGGGTGTGTCCGTTACGCCAAGCTTGTTATTCAAGATTTTTCGATCACCACTGACCTCTTTGTCCTACCTCTCCAACCTTCCGACATCGTCCTCGGTATGACTTGGCTTTCCAGCCTTGGTCACGTGCTCCACGATTATCAAAATTTATTCATCGAATTTCAACACAATGATTCCATCATCTGCCTTCATGGTCAATCGCAACCCATCATCTCTTCCATTCCCTATATCGGACTTCGGCGCCTCTCACAGGTGGACGGTGTCGCAGCCTTGTACATCTTAGATATGTATGTTCCTTCACCTTCTGTCACTCCTCCTTTTTCACCTCCCATCGCCGCCTTACTCAAAAAATACTCTGCAGTTTTTTGTACTCCTAAAGGTCTTCCTCCAAATCGTGCATGGGATCACCATATCCATCTCCAACCCGATGCCAAACTTGTCAATGTTCACCCATATCGCTACCCTCATTTTCAGAAGACGGAAATGGAACAGTTAGTTGCCGACATGTTACAGGAGGGTGTGATTCGCCCCAGTACCAGCCCCTTTTCCTCCCCTGTGCTCCTTGTCAAAAAAGGGGATGGATCGTGGTGTTTTTGCATTGACTACCGTGCACTTAACTCTATCACCATCAAAGATAGCTTTTCGATTGCAACAGTCGATGAATTAATAGATGAGCTCCATGGTGCAGTTTATTTTTCCAAACTCGATCTGCGTACCGGCTACCACCAGATTCGAGTTCACGTCTCTGATGTTCCAAAGACAGGCTTTCGCACACACGAAGGGCATTACGAGTTTCTCATCAGGACATTCGGTCTTTCCAATGCACCATCGACTTTCCAAGTAGCCATGACCTCTATTTTTCGGGCTCACTTACGACACTATGTTCTTCAATTGCTCTTAGATCATCAATTCATGGCAAAATTAGCCAAGTGCACATTTGGCTGTTCTGAGGTAGCTTATTTGGGACATATTATCTCAACTGCTGGGGTGTCCATGGATAATGAGAAGATTCAGGTGATGCTCCAATGGCCGCTCCCTACAAACCTTAAAGACTTGCGTGCATTCTTGGGGTTAACCGGGTATTACAAGCGTTTTATTTGTCGATATGCTACTATTGCGACTCCTCTCACCGACTTGCTTTGCAAAGATTCATTTTAGTGGGATTCTATAGCTACAGCCGCTTTTGAGCAGTTAAAACAGGCCATGACCTTAGCCCCAGTACTCTCATTACCAGATTTCTCCAAGCTGTTTGCTCTTGAAATCGATGCTTCGGGTATTGCTATTGGTGTCGTGTTAACTCAATCTGGGCACCCAATAGCTTATTTTAGTAAAAAATTATCTCCAAGAATGCAAGGTGCGTCCACTTATGATCGTGAAATGTTTACAATTACTTCAGTCGTTGCAAAGTGGCACCATTATTTGCTTGGCCGTAAATTTACTATATACACTGATCAGCAAAGTCTCAAGAACCTTACAAAGCAGACACTTCAAACTCTAGCCCAACAACAATGGCTGGCTAAGTTACTTGGTTAAGATTTTGAAATTCGATACCGGCCCGACAAACATAATCTGGCTGCTGATGCACTTTCTAGGCCACCAGTGGCTTCTTTCAATGCCATCTCCGCCTCAACCTTAGACATCTTAAATGATATCAAACAAACATATGTTACTGACACTGAGCTGCTACAGCTTCATGATCGCCTCAAAGCGGATCCTACCACTTATCTGCATTTCATACTTCGCGATGGGTTGATTTACTTCTGTAATCGCTTATATGCACCAATTTGTCTTCGACAGTCTATCCTCCATGACTTTCACTCTTCACCGATTGGTGGGCATGCGGGGTTCAATCGTACATTTCATCATCTTCAAACTACTTTCTACTGGCCCTCTCTTCGTAAAGATGTGAAACTCTATGTTCAACAGTGATTGACCTGTCAACAAGCTAAGTATTGTAACACTTCTCCAGCTGGGTCTACTGCAGCCTCTTCCCATTCCCTCACAAATCTGGGAGGACATTACTATGGATTTTATCACAGGGTTACCTCCTTCATTTGACACGACTGAGATTTTAGTAGTGGTGGACAGGCTCACTAAATTTGCACATTTTGTGCCCTTAAACCCAGCTCCTACAAGTGCTATTGTAGACGACAAGTTTATTTCAAAGATTGTTAAGCTCCATGGGTTCCAACATACGATCATCAAGATCGAGACTCACTTTTCCTTAACTATTTTTGGAAATAGATATTTCATCTGTAGGGTACTAAGCTCGCTATGAGTTCGGCATACCACCCTCAATCCGATGGGCAAACGGAGAATCTTAACAAAACCTTGGAACTCTACTTACGGTGTTTTGTAATGGACAATCCCAAACAGTGGCTGAAATACATTTCTTGGGCAAAGTTTTGGTACAACACGGTAAACCACTCTTCAATTGGTATAACTTCATTCTATGCTTTGTATGGTTGTGACCCGCCCACACTTCTTCACTATACTCCTTAGTGTACCACTAATGCCGCAATAGAAGTTGAGCTGGCTTCTCGTGACGAGATATTATGGCAGTTGAAGCACAATCTAGCATATGCCCAAAATCGCATGAAATTGCAGGCTGATAAGAACCAAACTGATAAAGCATATAATGAGGGTGATTGGGTTTTTGTCAAGTTACAACCTTATAGATAGCTTTCAATCCATGGGTCTAGCAATCAAAAATTGGGCAAACGATACTTTGGGCCATTCCAAATCATGGCTTACATCGGCAGAGTTGCTTACAAACTCCAACTTCCAGCTACTGCTAAAATACACCCAATCTTCCACGTTTCCCTTCTGAAGCCTTTCTATGGTGAGCCACCCACCACCTCATCTGCTCAACGGGAGGATGTGCTTGCCCTCCCAATACTCCAGCCTGCTAAGGTCCTGGATTCCCGTATTATCATTCGCCATGGCAATCCCATCTCTCAGTATCTTATACAGTGGCAGGGTCTTCCAGGCACTGATGCGACTTGGGAAGACACATGGGACTTCAACTCCAACTATCCTACTTGGAACCTTGCGGACAAGGTTCCTCTCCAACAGGGGGGCATTGCAATGACTTCACCACCTGACATCACCAAAATAACAGACTCAACCAACAACAACAACTGGGAGCCTAGACGAGGGACACGTCACAAGACCAGGCCAAATTATTGGAAGGATTATGAGATACTAAATAACAGAACATAGTATATAAACCTTCCTTAGGTAGTAGCCAAGGGGCATCGGAAAACCAAAGTTGTTGTTCTTTCTTATTTCTTAGTTTTTTTCTGGAGAGTTGCTTCTCAAATTAGCATAGCAATAGATTGTAAGAATTATTCTCTGTAATTTCTCTTGATCTTCTGCTACTTAATAAAAGTTCTTCCAATTTCCCTTGCAAAGGATTTCAATTTTTATCCTAAAGTCATGACAAGCAAAGTTAAGACAACCCACGAGAGATAGAAATATCCCAAAGGCCAAGAAGAATAATTGTCAAGCCTACTCATTAGCAAGATAAAATTTTATAACTACTTTTTCTTATTTCTTTTAATCCTCTTGATGAAGACGAGTCTTTATCTCTTGATAAAGCTAAAGGAATAGAGAATAGGAGCATGCCATGAATAAATAAATAGAAGTTGTTAAGAAAAATGAGAGGTAGATTGTTGTGTCTAAGCCCGAAAATGTGTAGCCCATAAATTCTAGACTGTCATACAGGGTTAAAAGAAAAGTAGATGGATATACAAGTTCTCTTCATTCTCCACATGGGATTGTATTAGAGAAAAACACAACCAAGTAAGGTAGACCTTTTTGATTTGGAACAAAGCTATTACTCCGAATCAGAGTGTTTGCTCCTGGCTTGCTTGCCTCAATAGACTTCCACAAGATACAAATTGCTTTAATGTTGAGTGGTCACTGATGCTAAGGGTGGGTTTTTGGCTTTGGTTTTGGAGGCAGAGATTACTTGCTTTTTGATAGTCCTTATTTTGGGATAGTGTGGAGAGAATGTGCTAAAACTTGAATACTTTGCTACCAAAAGTTTGTTCTCTTAGCTAGGTATTAGCCTTAAGGCAAACCTAGTTAAGGTTTCCATCTGTGTTTGTGTTTATCTTATATGGCTAAAATGAAATAGTAGGCTACGTCATTCAAGAGCACCAATAGATGAGTCAATTTTAGAGAATATTTTTTGGATGTTAGAGGAAAAATTGACCTCTATTGTAAATATAAAATGTAGCATTCATCCACTGCTTTCTTGATCACTGACTTGTATTACGATGTAATCATGTTTTTTGCAGTGTAATGACAACTATTACTTGCTTAGGAAAAAAAAATAGGCGGAATCAATAGGTCGTTCCAAAGAAAGGCTAGTTCCTTGTGGATTTCTCAAAATTATTGAGAGAGCTATAAAGAAACTTTCAGCCAGCTTTTGGCCTAGATGGCTTCATCTAAGTATGCTTTGATAGCCTCTTGTAATTAAAATTTGCGGCCGTTTGACGTGAAAATTATTATTCTATATGGAGAGCTTAATAAATTTGGTACAGTCGCCACACATCCCTGAGAATTTATCACCTCGGGATTCCTTTTATTGCTCCGACAATCCTTCTTGAAGTTCTCTATCTTGTCACAGTTGTAGCATTTGATATTCTTTAAACTCTTTGACTTAGATCTACCATGGTTGTTGTTCCCACTCGAGCCACGTTCCGTTAAATTACCTCTCACTATTGATAACGCCTCTACTTGTTGTGAACTTTCGATCTTGTCTTCTTTACTTTTGCATCTAGATTCTTCTTTCAGAACAGCAGCTGCAATATCATCAAAGACAACAAAGTCCAACAGGACATTATTGGTATAATTAATCATAAGTTGATCATACGAATCAGGTATACTTTGAAGTAGAATTTTCGCACATTCAAGCTTTGCTATTTTATGCCCAATTGTAGTCAATTGAGAGAATCACGTATTTAAGGTATTGATATGATCTGTCACCGATATGGATTCACTCATCCGAAGGGTGTAGAGTCTTATCTTCAAGAAGATCTTATTGTGAAGTGACTTGACCTCGTACAGTTTGGTCAACGCATCCCAAATTTCTTTTGTTGACTTTTTTTCCTCAACACTTGACAATACTGAATCTGCAATGCTAGATGCAAATTTGTCATAGCGTTGTCATCCATATCTTTTCACTTGTCGTCAATCACCTCCGCTGGTCTATCTCTAATTGCTCCCAAGCAATTTTCCTTTCTCAAAATTGCCTTCATCTTCAATTTACATAGGGAAAAATTGTTTCCGTTGAACTTATCGATTTCAAATTGTGTCGTCATAATGTTGACAATGATCTGCTCCTCAACTTGAATCAGTTCCCACTATTTCATTATGAATAGTACCGTATACGTGAATAGTATTGTATACATGAATAGTATTAAAATAGTATACGAGAATAGTATCGTGATCGTATACGTAAATAGTACTATACCGTATTTGTGAATAATAACTGTGAACAGTAACCTCATATGAATACCAGTTACCCCGTAACTAGTTGCTCTGATACCATTGTTGTGTATCGACACAGAAAATGGTTTAGGACAAGAAGTATCACACAACTAAAATATGAATGAGAATTTGTAAAATTGAGATAATTGAGACACCAGATTTATGTGGAAAACCCCCAAATAAATTGAAAAAAAAACCACGGGCAAGTAAAAGATGATTTTACTATGATGTAAGAGTATTTTACAACATCTCCAAATATGGGTCATAAAAGGCCCATAAACCAAGTGTTAAATTTTAGAACATGTTGGGCTTTTTAAAACAAATAGTTGAAAGAACTATTTATAAGTGCTCCACATATGAGGGACCAACCCAACAAATCTTCCCCTCTCGAATTATGCGGGGGGATATACAACACTTTCCACTCGACAACAAGCTTCAAGCTTCCCTCTAGGAAGTATTTTAGTTATCATGTTAGCACCATTGTCATAAGTGTGAACTTTCACAAGCTCTAACATTTTTTTCTCAAGCATATCTCGTATCCAATGATACCTCACATTAATGTGCTTTGACTTGTAGTAAAAACTTGAATTCTTATTCAAGTGAATAACACTCTGACTATCACAATGCAACTGATAACTAGGTTGTTTAAACCCAAGCTCTAGCAAGAACTTTTTTATCCACAACATCTCCCTCCACGCTTTAGTAGCTGCAATAAACTCTGCTTCAATTGTAGAAAGAGCACGCATTTCTATAAATTTGACTTTCAAGACACAACTCCCCCTGCAAAGTTAATCAAATAGTCTGATGTAGACTTACTTGAGTCACCATCTCTGGCCCAATCTGTATCTGTAAAACCCTTCAACTATATCTTCCCACTTCCAAAACAAAGGCATAACTTAGAAGTATCTCGCAGATATCACATTCTCCATTTAATGGCATTCAAGTGCTCTTTACTTGGATTAGAAAGGAATCTGCTAACAACTCCAACTGCATGAGTAATATCTGGTCTCGTACATATCATGGCATACATCAAACTTCCCACGACATAAGGATATGGAACATTCTTCATCTCATAAGATTTGTTCATAGCATTCTTTAACTTGAATCTTGGACTTATCCTTGCCAACAATCAGCATATCATCAACATATACCAAAAGAATAAGAAAATCATCACCTGAAAATCTCTTCACGAAAACACAATAGTCTAAAGAAGTTTTCTCATTGCCATGTTCCCTCATAAAGGATTCAAACTTGTTGTACCATTGTCTCGGTGCCTGCTTCAAGCCATATAAACTTTTTTTCAATTTACAAACCAGGTTCTCCCTTCCCTTGACCTGGAAGCCTTCAGGCTACTCCATGTAAATTTCTTCTAACAATTCACCATGCAAGAAAGTTATCTTCACATCCATCTGCTCAATCTCAAGATTTAAAGTAGCTGCCACACTCAATACTACTCTGATGGATGACATCTTCACAACTAGAGAAAATATTTCTTCAAAATCAATTCTATTTTTCAGGCCAAAGCCTTTTACAATGAGTCTCGCTTTGTATTTAAGGCGTGAAGTATGCTCTTGTATTTTCACCTTGAAAACCCACTTGTTCTTCAAGGCTTTCTTCTCTTTTGGCAATTTCACCAACTCATAAGTGTCATTATCTTGCAAGGATTTCATCTCATCCGGCATAGCTTCCAACCACTCTACCCTATGCTCACTTTCAATAGCCTATTGATAATATTCAGGCTCTCCCTTATCAATCAACAAGACATACTCAATGGAAGAATATCTGGTAGAAGGTTGACATTGTCTTGTTCCTCTCCTCAAAGGAACATTCTCTGGCACATCTTTAATATTATTCGAAGGAACATCTATATCACCCATAGAAGCATCTCCATCACTCGTATTACCATGATCAATATATGAATCACCTCTAGAACCATCATCAATTGATGGAGGAATTGGATCAAGGTCACCCAAGTCATTGTCCTGCAACTTAGGCTTCTCAACTACTTTACCAATGTCTTCAATGGTATAATCCTCGAAGAAAACAGCATCTCAACTTCTAACAATTTTCTTCATTGCAGGATCATATAACCTGTACCAAAAGTCATCAAAACCATATCCCATAAATACATACTCTTTAGACTTAGCATCAAGCTTCGACCTCTCATCATTGGGAATATGAACAAACACTCTACATCTAAACTTCTTTAGATATTCATATGACACATCGTTGCCGCTCTAAATTCTCTATGGCACATCTAGCTACAAAGAAACACAAGGTATAACATTAAGAATATGAACAACAGTACTCAAAGTCTTACCCCAAAAAGTCTTTGGCAATTTCGCATGAGATAGCATTCATCTGACTAGCTCAACAAGAGTCCTATTCATTCTTTCTGCCAGGCCATTAAGATGAGAGGTCTTTGGAGGAGATGTTTGATGTCGAATACCCTGACTTCTGCAATATTCCTCAAATGGCCCCTATATTCATCTCCGTTATCTGAGCGAATACACTTGATCTTCTTTCTTGTCTTTTGCTCAATACTTGCCTAAAACTGCTTAAACACATTTAAAAACTTGATCTTTAAATTTTAGATTGTAAGCTTCCATTGATCACTTATAAAGGTGTTAGTAAACCCTTTATTATCAAGCTTTCCAGTAGACATCAAGTTAAGCCGAACTTCAGGATCATGTCTTACTTTCTGAAGGATCAAACGGCTATCATTATTGGTCTCCAAGCAGATATCACCAATAACAACAATTCTTGACGAACCCTCATTACCCATCTTCATAATACCAAAATCACCAGGTGTATAAGATGAGAAAAAATCCTTCATTGAGGTATAATAGAATGAAGCTCCACTATTAATCACCTAACTCGTTTCCTATAATACACAAGTGATAAAACACTCCTTAGAAATAACGAAAAAATCCTTAGCAATAGCAACAATTATATCATTTTTTTCTTTGTTGTCATTATCAGTCCTCTTTCCCTTTGATTCTTTCTCAATTTCTAGCAATGTCTCTTAATATGTCCAATTTTTACCACAATATAAACACTCAAGATCTTTTTCAGTTCGAGACTTGCTTCGAGACTTGCCACGATTATACAAACCTTTGTTCTTACTTCTTCCCCTATTTTCTGTAACAAAAACGTCAGGATGAGAGGATGAGGACCTTGTAGTCTTCCTTCTCAACTCCTCGTTCAATGCTCCAGATTTTGCCGAGGCAAAGGAAAGAACTCCATCAGGGGCTGAATTGATCAATGACACTCTGAACGTCTCCCAACTACATGGTAAAGAACCAAGTAAAACTAAGCCCTGCAACTTATCTTCCAAAGTGATCTTCATAGATATCAACTGATTCATAATACCCTATAACTCATTCAAATGATCAGCCATAGGAATACCATCTCTTTATTTTAAACCCATAATTTTTGGTACAAATATAGCTTATTTCTATTGGCCTTTTTCACATATAAATCCTCTAGTATTTTTCAAAGTGTGTGCATTAATTTTATCACTAACGTGATTATAAACATTATCATCAACCTACTGTCGTATGTACCCACGTACTTGTCAATTAAAAGACTTTCATTCATCATCCGTTTTATCAGTAGGTTTAGTTTCAATAAGAATTAGTAACTGATAATCTTTGCAATAAAGAAGATCCATAATTTTTTCCTTCCATACTTAATTGTTGCTACTATTCAAACTAATCATTTTGCTAGTATTAACCTTTATTTCTACACACAAGCTAAATCACCAAACAAACAAAGCGTTCAATACCACTTGTTAGGAAAGAGCAAAAACACAGCAGAATAAAAGACTTTTTCTATTTGTGTTAGCCTACGAGTAATTGAGAAAGCAACCTAGCAAATTCTAACTCACATAACAATCTAAGTAAAAGTGTAACAAGATTTTCCCAAATAATACACACACACACAAACAAACACCAAGATTTACGTGGAAAACCTTCTAATGTGAAGGGAAAAACTACTGGATCAAAAGACCCATCACAAAATTTCCAATATACTCCAAACAAGGATTACACAGGTCTAAAAATCAAGAACAACAAGCCTTGGTACTACCCACAACAAATAACCCTCACAAATAAGTAGAATTAAAACAAGAGATAAGAGAGATATCACCAAAACAAAATAGAAAATTTAGGAACTCATCATACTACTCTCTAAGCCTCAAAAACACGATTCAGCCAAATATCAGGAACAAACCCTTAAAATTTTAGCTCAATCCAAGAAGAAACTACCGTCCAATTTCACTTGAAACAATATCGCGCAGTTCAGTGATGAACCAGCAAACTCTCATTTCTTTTCTCTGTAATTCTCTCTATTTTTATTGCACTCTCTTCTTTATAAGACAACCTATAAGAGGTATTTATAGAAATCTCTAAGTTTCTCCAAATATGGGTCATAAAAGGCCCATAAATCAATTGTTTAATTTTAGAACATGTTGGGCTTTCTTAAACAAATAGTTAAAAGAGCTATTTAGTCATCCACATATAAGGGACCAACCCAACAAAATCCACATTTAGAGGTAACAAAGAAGATCCTCAAATATGTGAATTCTACTGTTATTTGAAATTATACTAAATGAAGAATATTGATTTATCTTTGAATGGAGACACGAATTTGAGTAATGATTTGGTTGGGGAAGGTCTACTTTGGGGTATGCGTTTCTATGTTGGTACACCAATAGTTCTTGGTATAGGAAATATGAAGATCATGTTTCATTATCAACTACTAAAGTTGAGTATAAGACTGACTCTCTTGTTACCTAACAATGTGTTTAACTAAAAAGACTTATTTAAAATATTTATGTCAATTCAAAAACGAAGTACAATCTATACAGATAATCAAAGTGCAAACAAGGTTGTAATAATCTAGTGTGTCATGCAAGAACCAAACAAGTAGAGATTGATTGTCATTTCATTTGAGAAAAGGTTCTTCATGACACCATTGATGTGATGGAAATTCAATGCAAAGATAATATTGCAAATATTTTCACGAAGTCTCTTCTAAGGGGACTTTTTTGAAGCTCTTTGTGCTAATTTCAAGATAGTTTCTGAAAAAAATCACTTTAAAGAGTATTGAGATTTTAAAGATTTTCATAATATATTCTTTTGCACTATTTCCATTCATGAAGCTTTCTCTTCATTTGTTGTACATTTCTTTCTTTCACAGTTGTGGCTGAGGATCTAAGGCTAGTATTGCTTCAATTACACTACCAAATTATATATTCCACTTGTTGAAATCCAATGATATGTGCACTACGTGTAGATATGGACTACATAATTATCAATGCGCTGTGTATGTACTTGTCATAGTTACCACCTCATCTAAAAGTTTAAGCGTTTAGATGAGATAATTACCTAACATGATATTAGAGCCTAGGCACAGGTCCTGAGTTCAAAAGTCTTAGCCTGCCATTTAAAAATAGTAAAATTGTCCAAGTGCAAAGCTATAAAATTAACTTCGTCTGTACTTGCAGGGGTATGTTGAAGATAATAAACAATAAAATAAACCTCTATCTAACGGCTTAAACTTTTAGATGAGGTGGTCACTTAATAATTGTAACAATATTACATACTTATTTATACACACAATCCTCCTTATTATTATAAAACTTGAGTGCAAAAATTTACACCAAATAATTATAAATGAAAGTTTGAAAAAATCATATATTGTGCACTATCGTCATTCATTATAATGCATTTGTCATTCAAATCATGATAATTAATTTGCCCCTTTCGTGTTGACTCTATGAACAATTACTCGCAATAGGGTAAGATATGCAATTGTGAATGAGAAGTTAGTTGTTGTCATATTTAGCAAAGGCAATCATAAAATAGGATAGTAATTTTTTTCCCTTTTCTTCAAAACTTGGAATGAATATTTGAAATCTCAAATTACAAGGATTTTTAGTCTATTTCAGAAGAAGATCCTTGTATTTAATATTCTTTACCAATGTTTGCTAAGTCATGGAATTGAAAATGATGTCAGAGGTCTGAGGAACAATGAATTCAGTGGCACATTGCCTCCTAGCTTTAAAAAGCGGAAGTCCATGTCCTTTCTGTGAGTGATTTAATCGCGTTAGAAGTCACAATTCTTTAACACTAAATTGTACATTGAGAATGATCTCTGTCCTGTAGCGATGTCGAAGGGAATAACTTCAGTGGAAAATTTCCAGACGATGTTGTATTCAGCTTCCAGAATCTCGAGTATTTGTAAGTTTTTAACACACTAAATAAATACAACATACTCAAAACTGGTCGCTTAACAATGAGCCACTTGTTAAATCTTTTTGAACTTGTTACGTGTTCAACTAATGATGTTAGCGTTTGTTATTTTCCTTCAGTAACACTTGACTTAAAATGTGGCAGGTTTCTGATGGGGAACAATTTTGAAGCACCTTTACCTAAAACATTCTCTGCTTTGAAGGAGCTTAAGTACTTGTAATATTTTGTTCTTTTTCCTTTAATGCTGGTTTTATGAAGGAAAGGAAAGTAATTTATTTCCAAGTCTGAATATATATGGTCTTGGTATCAATGATATGAAGACAGAAATTGTAAGAACAAGAAGTAGAAATGAATAATCCAAAGGTAAAATCGAAGAGTTTGAAACCTAAGAA
This sequence comes from Ehretia macrophylla, assembly GCA_037974665.1. NCBI lineage: Eukaryota > Viridiplantae > Streptophyta > Magnoliopsida > Boraginales > Ehretiaceae > Ehretia > Ehretia macrophylla. The sequence continues at coordinate 81,487,313 of CM075781.1, forward strand.
TGTTTTTCAAGATGGAAGTGGACTCCATGTATGGGTACAAGTGCAATAGAACCCTTTCACATGAAACAACTTCCTTCATTATAAAGAGGAGAATTTAAAGGATTTGTTTTTGCAATTTTCCTTCTCTATTCCTCCGTAAATTCCTTTCTTCTGTATGTATGTTCAGGTTTGTTACCGACTTAATTAGTCACCAAGAATATTCTCACTTCCCTGATGTTTCAAAACTGACCAATTTAACGTCTCTGTAAGTAATTGTAATATGAATTTCAATTGTGCTAAAATTCTCCATGATACAACTTCCATGAAAGGTCTTTTCTACCTTTTTATCTTTCCAGGACGTTAAGGAATTGTTCACTAACAGGTGCAATCCCCGATTTTATATGGAAGCTACCATCTTTAATAATTTTGTAAGACAATGGCCCATTCCCCTCTTTATGCAAATAATAATTAAAATATTTTTGTTTAACTACTTCTTGTTCTGTAACGTAGGGACTTGAGTTTCAACAAATTGACTGGTACAATTCCAATTACCGTTCATGGACCACCCGAAGACATGTAAGTCCAAGTTTTCTCTGAGAATTTACACAATCTGCCATTTTTTTCTCTTATAATATGCTCCAGTGAACAAGAGAAGTGCAAAATATTTTGGCCTAATAACTTATAATCGCCAATCTTGTGGGAAATGAAAATGTTTAAAGGTTCCAATATAAGTTAGTTGCTTAACATATAACAAATTACTTACCTTTGGGTTTAAGCTAACAAATTACGTGCCTTTGGGTTTTTTTTTTAAAATCAAATTTTCTTAGTTTTTTTTTTTGTTTTTTTTCCCCCACCCACGAGATTCGAACCCAAATTAAGTGTCTTTGTTTTTTTAAGCTAAGAAATTGCTTACCTTTGGGTTTGAGCGTTTTTAACTTGTTGGTGTTGATTTTTAGTTATCTCAGGAGCAATAATCTCGCCAGCTCCTTACCGAAGTGGCTGATAGAAAATAGAACTTTACATGTGTAAGTGTTAATATGTTGAGTTAAAGGTGTTCGTTGAGAAATTTCAGCTCATGCCTTAGTTTATGATTGATTTTATTAACTTGAATTTTATTATAGAGAAGAAGCGTATATGCACATTTTATTTGGCAATAAAATAACTTGAAAGAGAGTCAGATTATTTTCTTATATATAAAATGGGAGATTGAAAGAGTGATCGTACTCTATTATGTGAAGTGACCCATTAGGGAAAACAAGAAAAGAATAAGTGGTAGATATAAGAAAAATTTGTATTAGAAATATAAATTATATTGCCAAGTCAGTTTAGATATCATATAGCTGACCATTCTTAGTTAGATAAGTAGATAGTTAATGAGAGCCTCATAATTGATATGTCCTATGTAACACAGGTGAATAGTATGTAATAATTGTCTTCAATAAGGTGTTTGCTGACTTTACTACCATGATTCCAATACATCCATCTCTGCTAGTGATTTTTTTTTTCTCTGCTTCTTTCTAGAACTTTTTACTGAATCATGGGCTCACTTCTTGACCCCCTCATCTGTTTTGTCCCAACATACCAGTACTGTCATATCTCGAATTCAGACCCCCAGGGCACAATAAAATAATTACTTGAATTTTTTTTATTGGTCCAAAATGGTTAACTCAAGTTATTTCTTATATTCACAAAACCCACTTATAAACTATAAAATCACACTATATTTTACCGATGTGAGGTATGATCACAAGTACTATGCTCATTGCTTCACGTCTCTTTAGGTCACTTCGGGGGAGGATGTTTCTGCTATTGCCAATCTCATGACATATTGCTTGCTGTCTGGCCCTCTTACGCTTATTTGTACACTTTTTGTCAACTTGCTTCGTTTTCTATTTTAATGTTAATTTTGAGTACTGTCATATATCTTCGTAGGGATGTCTCTGAAAATAACTTCACAGATATTAATACACCGATTGAAGTCATACCTCCGAACATGTAAGCTAATAATCACATGTCAGTTTCTTTTGATGTTATCATATGTTAACATTAATCGGAGTGTCTGATAGTATCGGGAATGTCTTATATCTCTAAATTGAATTTTCTATTACATTATTTCAGAAACTTGTTTGCATGCTGCCCAGGGTCAAATATAAACGATAGGTATAAGATACGAGATTTTATTGATATATTTTTTCTATTTTCTTCCTCCCTAAAAAATGACAAGTAAGATACGAGATTTTGTTGAGAAAACTAAAAATCCTCGTAAATAGTTCTTGCCCCATTTCTCCAATACAGGAATCATAAATGGCTACAAAATGCTCAGTACTGTCCCAATGAAAAGCGGTGTAAGTACATAATTTATTTATTTGTCAGAATTCTTACATTTGTACAAGTACAAAATAATAGGAACAAAATTAAATAGAGAGGAATACAACAAATTTACATGTAAATCCCTCACTTTAGAAGGAAAGATTATGAGGGCTGTTAATATCTCTTTCACATGTAATGAGAGACTTTGAAATTCCATATACTCCACTAATAACATGTGAGCTTCTTGTAATCTCAATTGAGTCAATAGCATGCACCTTTAAAACATGATGACAATTGCATTGTTGCCTAAACTTGTTCTTGGGAAGCGGTTTGAAGTGTGGTGACCAACTTTTCATAAAACATCGTCCTGTAAATAGAAAAAAATGTAACTTGGTTGTATTATTTTTTCGCAGATGATAGCTTGTACATTAAATGTGGTGGAAATTCAACCTTTATCGAGGGAAATCATTACGAGGCTGATGTGAATCCAGAGGGACGATCAACTTTCTCTCTGAGTGATAGTAAACGTTGGTGCTACAACAGCATGGGAGAATTAGATGACAATCCCCAATATCCTTGAAGTATTATGTATTTTGTCTTAGGGAAAAGGAATACAATGTGAGACTTCACTTTGCTAAAATAGCATGGAAAGAGGATCAAGTTAAAGGAGCCACAAATAGGCGCATTTTCGATGTGAAAATCCAAGTAAGTACATAACCAATAGAATTGATGGTTGATAATATAAAAGAAGAGGAGACTAAAAAAGGCTACAACACAGGGCACGACACATTTACGCAACTTCAACATAGAAAGAGAAGCAAAGGGTGTCAATAAGAATCTAACCAAGGAATTCAATGTTACTGTAAATGGCACCCTAGAGATTCATTTATATTGGTCAGGCAAGGGCAACTATGGTCCTCTTATTTCTGCAATTTCTGTATCTCCTGGTATGGCTTATCTACTCTATGTTAATTCCTTTTATTGCCATATGTTGTTTACCTACTTATACACCTGAAATTTCCATCAATACCAATACCACCAAAGAAGCATAAGAAGCTGTCTACTGCGGCTATTGCTGGAGTCGGAGCATCTTCATCACTTTGTATCGTACTTATTTTTGTTCTTTTATGGTGGTTCGGCTGGCTTGGTGGAAAGAAACGGCAAGGTGAAGGTAAAGTTTGACTGATTACATAATTTCATCCATACACTACACTTTTTGATCAGTGTAATAGAATCTCTCTCTACTGTCTAAATTTTCTCTCCTTTCACTGGTTACATGTTGAAACAGAACTTACAGGCATTGAATTATATCCTGGAGGACTTTTTAACTTCCGTCAAATAAAGACTGCCACCCAAAATTTTGATGCTTCGAACAAGCTCGGTGAAGGAGGTTTTGGCACAGTTTATAAGGTGCCCTTTGTTGCAATTTATTATAGATTATGATCCTACATTATCTTTTTTCAATTCTTTAAATCAATTTTTAATTAAAGAATGGTTGAAATCTACAGCAATCAGTAAAATTTCGGGTTAAAGACATACAAGTCCCTCAGTTTTTTGTCTTGGACCAAATAGGTCCCTGTGTTTTTTTTAAAACCTTTCTAATTCCTTTTGTCAGTCAAAAGTTAGTCAAATTTAACAGACAAAGTATATTTTAGTCATTTTGCTTATCAAAAAAAAAAACATTTTACCAATTTGTTGCCCGGGAAAACTTTGTTGAAAAGGTTAGTACAGATAGATTCACCTAAAACACATACTCTTCTCATTTAACCATCACATAAGAAGAAATACACCCACACCCAACAAAGACAAAGATCTCATCGTTGCTATTGCTACCTGTGATGCCCAATGGCGATTTTTCGTTGCCGGTAATGCGTAAAGGTATTGAAATGTAGTTTACTCCATCAACATGGACGTAAGAATTTGTGGTGAAGTTTCTTTCTTTCTTTTGTTTTTTGAAATTCTAGTCCTTTTTTTTTTAAAATCCAAGCTTAACTTTTTTTGTTTTAAGTTGTATTATAAAGTAATCATGATTCTTATTATGTTCAAATTCGTTATTTATTGGATCATATGTGTGATTTGATGATTACTTATGCTTTTTTTTCAATTCTTTATTTGGTTTTGGATGTTGATGATTATGAATGAAAAATAATGTGTGAACTTATGTTATAATGATGATCAATGTGATTTTTGAGGTTTGGTATGATGAGTGTGATTTTAACAAAAGTTTGAAGATGGTAAGATGGCAGAGAAAAATGTGCAGTGGTAGCCATGAAGTAAATCGTGAGAAAGGCCTTAGGTGAGGGAGAGAAAATAACTGGGGACTAAAGCCTGGTGCTAAAATGACACTCGTGGAAGATGTGATCGTAGTTTAGGATACTGACGTTAGTCGTATAAAGTTTGATACCATGAAGAGTGTTGGTATTTCGTTTGGCAGTGAAGAGCCTAAATGTTCTTATTTTGGATCTTAGGTTTTTTTGTGCGTGCTAATTTGTCATCTTAGTTATATTCAAATCTGGAAAACTTAAGCAAACATGTGTTATTTTTTTTAATAGCAATGTGCCAATAAGAAATTTGATCTATTAGATTCGCTTCTTGGAGACCTTCATCTAGGCATATAGTAATTTTTGGGTATAACATGATAGTATAGAACTTTTACATTATAATAGATAAAGCTGATGATGATATTATTTTAATTGGGCAATAAAATAATATAAAAAATTAAGATATAATTTGTGGATAAATAAGTAAAAAAATTGACATATAACTTATCAACAATTAACTATCCTTTGGTTGACCAAAAAACGACTATCCTCTAAATTTTTATTTTTTAATTCTTGCAAAAAAAAAAATTTGTAATCATTTGAAACAAACTATCCCAATGGTTGCAGCACATGAAAGTGGGTGTAAATTTTCAGCTTTTTAATTTAATTTTTTTGAGATTTATTGATGTGTCATGCTGCTAAGGTGAAAATAAAAAATATGTATATAAAAAATTGTTTTGCTCTTGCCCTATCAGTTCTTCATTAAGGGCATAACAGTCTTTTTGCGTAGTCAATGTTAATTCTGTTAAATTTGACTAACTTCTAACTAATAGAAGGACCTATGAAGACGAATAAAAAAACTCAGGGACCTATTTGGTCCAAAGCAAAAATGTCAGGGATGTGCGTGTCTTTTTCCCGTAAAATTTCAATGCGTCATTTATAACATAATTGTAGAGACAGTTTTGTGCCCTTTGGCATCTTCTATTTTATTAGTTACATGAAGATGATTGACTTTCATATACCGTCTAAAAATAGTAGTACATTTTTTTTTTCTACACAATGTAGGGTGTACTTCCAAATGGCACTAAGATAGCAGTCAAACAACTTTCAACAAGATCAAGACAAGGAATTCGTGAGTTTGTAAATGAAATTGGCACCATCTCAGCTCTGCAACATCCAAATCTTGTAAGGCTAATGGGATGTTGTGCAGAAGACAATCAACTCCTACTTATTTATGAGTACATGGAGAATAATTCCCTTGACCATGCATTATTTGGTAAGTCTTGGGACAATTTTTTTCTGTAGGAACTCTCCTCATCTCAGTTGTTCTAGTAGTGGAATTCCTCTCAAATTGGATATTTTTCAGGTTCTGATGAAATGAAAACAAGACTGACATGGCCAACGAGGGTTAACATATGTCTTGGCATAGCGAAAGGTCTAGCTTTCCTTCATGAAGAAAGCAAACTCAAAATCATTCATAGAGACATTAAACCAACAAACATACTACTGGATGAGGATCTTAATGCAAAAATATCTGATTTTGGATTTGCAAAGCTTTTTGAAGAGGAGAAAACTCATGTCATCACACGTGTAGCTGGAACAACGTAAGTGAAGAAGACTTTTCACAAGGGAACTTTTTTTTTGGAGATATTACAATTTCTTTCAAATTCATTAAAATTTCATGCACTGGTTCTTGAATACCCGATATGCTAGAATATTCATGTGGGACTTTCTCAGATTCTAATTTTATACGTGTGGTAGATGTTCCTTCTACGTATCTATTTTTATGAATCTTTAACTATGGACCTACTTGCAGGGGATATATGGCACCTGAGTATGCCATGCGAGGACACTTAACAACCAAAGGAGATGTTTATAGTTTTGGAGTTGTGATGCTTGAAATAATTAGTGGAAAGAACAGTATCAACTATAGGCCAAGTGATGAAACCGTTTACCTTCTGGATTTGGTAAGTTAATTGTATCTACAAAATGTAGTTCAAGTGTCAATAGAGTATATGATTTATGTTTCAAGTGAAGCAAATCATGTGTTCTCTATCATACAACTGCAGGCATACGTTTACCAAAAGCAAGGAAATCTCTTGGCACTAGTTGATCCAAATCTCGGGCCAGACTACTCTCGGAAAAAAGCTGCTACAATTTTGGAGTTAGCAATGTTGTGCACTAATCCATCCCCAACACTTAGGCCAACAACGTTGGAGGTTGTAAAAATTCTCGAGGGGAAGAGTAAGATTAAGACTACATCAACCAATGTTCCTTATTCGATGGATAACTTCAATGTGGCCAACACCGTTGTCGCTGCCCTCTCTCCATCCCCACAACCTGGGAACAATCTACAGGGAGAGGCATCAGGAGCTACCATTTATCATTCTGTCAACCAAGAAATTGAAGAATCCAGCTTCTCTGAAGATAACTAAGCTATGACACTCATTTAACATCTGGGAAAGAGTCAATAATTATATTTCTTGCGATTGTTCAGCTAAGATGGTTCATCGAACCAACTTTCATGTGTGCTTACCCCTTGGCGCTGGTTATGTTATGTAATGCTTTAATAATTCGTAAATTTCAATCCCAACAGTACAATTGTGTTTTAGTGAAATTTCGATTAAAGATTGGACAAATCAAATTCTTACTTCCTCTTAATGAAAGAGTCTTAGTGGTTTACCCTTTTATTTCCTTTTTTCTAGCAGTTTATAATTAAAATTGTAGCTTTCATCTTTTAGCTCAAGTAAGAAAATGCTATATTTATCAAAACTATCTTTCAAAATATTTGACCAACAAATGTGACTTGTGATAATTACTTGTTTTAAAATTAAATTGGCAACCATCGTTTTCCACATTTGTTTCGGCATTTTCTATTTTTTATTTTATTTTATTGAAAATTTCATAGTTGTCGTAATCATACTATTCGCAATACGAATCATACAATTCGGTTCGATTAAGGCGAAAAACGATTCAAATCAGTGAATCATTAATTAAGATAAATCGGTAAGCGAATCAGAGTGAATCGAGATGAATCGTACAATTCGTTGAATCGTTCACGATTCATTGAATCGTTCACGATTCGATCAAACCAAAAAATAGCCCAAAAAGTCCAAAAAAAATATTTAAAAAAAACTCACTTCAATTTTTTTTCAATCAATATACAATTAGCCCATTTTATAAAAAAAAATATTAACAAACAAAATAAAAAGAAAAGTCCATTTATGATAAAAACATCAACCTTTTAACTATAATTACAAAAATCAAAATGTTAAAGCCTTAAAAAGAGAGAGAGAGAGAAGAAGCTACTCATTTGTTCAATTTCGAAAAGCTTCCGCCGATTAAAAAGCTTCACCAATCAAAAAGTTTCACGTAAGTGAGCTGTTGATCTTGCTCTTTCTTTACATTTTGCAACTTTTTTTTTTATCTTTGTTTACCTTGTCTTTATTGAGTGGCTTACATTTAATAGCCTTGGTCTTCGTCTTAACGGACCAAAAGAAAAACTAATCTTGGGTTTTACTTACATTTAATAGCCTTGGTCTTGGTTTTGTCTTTGTTTACTTTTGTTTTTATTGAGTTGAATGGCTGATGCTTAAAACTTTTGGTCTTTAGTCTTTGTTTTTGTATGGTATTAACAATTAATTTTCTTATAAACTAAACTACTAAAGTCTAAATATTTTCAATGTCTAATTGCTTCGACTGTTAGGAATAAGTGAAGTATTGAACCACCTAGAAAAGTAACAAAAACATATATTTATATCAATTCAAATGAAGAATTTCAACTAAAAACTGTTAATAGAAACATAATATATCAATTATTGTTTAGTTTTAAATTTGTGACCGAATCAGTACGATTCACGAGTTCTCTTCTTTCATGCTTCAGTGCCTAGAACCATTAGGAGCTTGATTTTTAATCCATTTACTAGGGAGCGGATATCAACTCCACCAAGTTCAAGTTGGTCATGTCCAGGACGATGCACAAATGAAAAGGAGTACTATGAAACATATAATATAACTTGTAGATTTGAAACATTCCATTGATTCATGTCGTACCCTTTGTCTTCGGCAATAATCTATTAAGAGACCTGCATGCTACGATGGATACACGTCTACTCCCTCTCTCTCTTCAAATCTTATATGATGGCTCTCAATAGGCAAGCTTACCTTAATATGTAGACTATTACTATTTAGAGGGAGAGAAGGAGCTAGTCTAAAAATACTTTATCAGGCCCTAGTCAAGTTATCCTGACCTTTTAAAAAAGTCCTACACCGAACATACACACCACTAATAAAAGTAATAATAGTAAGAGACAGACATAGACTTATTTGGACTGAATTACCATGAATTATGTTTCATAGGCTCCTCTGGACTGAATCACCATGAATTATGTTTTGGGTTTTATCAGTCAATGTCAGTCCATTTTTTAAAATAATATACATATCTTAATCAGTGATAGTTCACAATTAGAAGAATTTCAACATTCTCGCACTTGCACAACATTGATAGGTTTTTTATTTTAACAATATTTTATTTTAGGAAAAGACTCATAACTGAAAGTAATTTTAGCAACCACAAATAAATGTCTCACTCCAAAATTAGATCTAACAAGTACATCAACATCCAACCATAACAGTTGTTATACTAGCATTGGATTCTTACTATCACAAATATTGATGGCCCATTGACATGGAATCAATAGTGAGGTAAAATGTACAATAATCTTTGGCACATGTGATCCAACTAAATGATGAGCATGCCAACTCTAGCTACAATTGGTCCACTTAATTATGCTCCCACTAACCAATACATCAAAATTTATAAACATCCACACGCTTATTAATAATTTCTCTAATTAATGACTTTATTGAATTTTAAACGTGCATAGAAGAAGTGCTCTATGAATTGCACCTCAATATAAAGATCCGCTTTAAGAATATAAGAATGTCAAGATATATTAAATTCTCATGGATCAATTGCTTTTAGAATATTACAATCACTTTACAGACTTCAAACCTTGAATGTCTTTCCTCTAGAAGGCAATATCTTTTGCATTACTAATTCATCTTAATTGTTTAAGTGAGATATATTTTACATGTATCATGCTATTGCTCATTGTATATATAACATATGTGAATGCAAATAACTAAAATGCATTTTAAATATTATACTTTATAGCCTTCTTAACAACAAACACATATGTTTACACTTTAAAGTACATAATCCTATATAAATATGTTACTTTAGTTGATCTTGATGTTCACTTGTCACTTTAAAACTTTATATTCTTTATGTCATATTACTTGTATACCCTAAGTGAAGCACTATAAATAACTTGATATTAAATTTTAATTTTGTTGAAAACATTGACCAACTTTCTCCTTATTGACAATAGCAAAATGATGGATGATTACTAGAATACTTCATTGTCATGTAACACTATTCTCATTCATTAATGTTTCAAATTTGATAAAAGAAAAAATCAGATAATAATTCCATCCATTGACTATTAGATGTAATAGCAAATTTATTTTCAATTTATCAATATAACGAATGTGGTTTTCAAACTTTTTCTCCTTTCCATGAGTAATGAAAGCATTTACTTCAAATAAACTACATAAGTGCTTGATTTGAAAAACTTTAATAGACTTTGCACTAGAGAAACACAATTGATACTTTTATTCTCATAAAACTGTTAAAATAAAATTCAAGGCTTGATTGACATTGAAGCACCTATAGAAGATGATTATCTCCTTGTCACAATTATTCATGAATGTATAAGAAACAAAAATACAATAGGAGACAAACAAAATCATGTCTCCTAAGACCACTTTATGCGAAAATACAATGAGCAAATAAAATAACTTTAATATCACTTCAAAATTTACTAGTAAACTCAAACATATAACATGAATTTGCAACTTGATTATCCCAATTAAAAACTTATCACTTTGGTGACTCTAATATATTACATAAATACGTTCAAGCCAAAAAACATAATATATTAGAGACTCCCACAAATGAATAGTGAAATAAATATCATACAAAACACCTTCGCGCAGTTGTGCGATTGTGAACTATAATTCTAAGAAGTAAATTACCAAAACCCTTCTTAAATAACCCATGAACCATGAAGAATAATCCGCTTTGACCAAGTCACCCAACTTGATCTGTAAAAATATCTACTAGAGGCTAAGATAAACAAAATATCCTAGAAATATCCTAGAATCCTTATTTAAATTCTTCTAAACCCGGATAATAGTCTAATATGGAAAAGATATTTGTGAGACTTCTAAAGACACAAAATAGAGTAATCAAATAATTCTTATGCTATTAGGAAAATTTCAACATACATGTAAATGTTGCTCATGAGGAGTCTCTTATTAGACTGGAATCATTTTGCATATATTATCAACTTTACTTTGCCAAATATATTACTTTAAACATGTCCATATTGTAATGTCATCAAATATCTTTAATAAAACTATACAAGAGACAAATAAATGTAACACTATGTCTTTAGAAACATCCTCAAAATTAGGAGTGTCAACTTCGACACTAAGGTAGTACATTTGCAATTAAGACTTAATGAAAAGAAAAAAAAAGAAAAAAGAAAAAAAACACAATCAAATGAGAAAAAGTGGAATAAAAAATAGAGAATTTCTACTAGTTCAACAGTATAAGGTTATGTTATATTTTTCTTAATCTCCCAGCACTAGTGAATTAGCTACTCAAATAGAAGCTAGGCAACAAGTAGTACTGTTAGAATTTATTAGATTTAATACCGTAAATTAAAACACCAAAATTAAATACATATATTGAAATTGTAAGTTTGAAACATATCATTGATTCATGTTAGACTTTAATATGCTGCAATCATCTACTAAAGAAACCTGTATGAAAACATGGGTTGTGGGCTATGATTGACATACCTGGACTCAATATTTCCTTTCCTTCTCCCTCTCCAAGTCCCATATGGTGGCTATCAATGGAGTCAAACCAACCTTAATAGACTAATATATAGATATTAGTATACGAGGAGATGGAAACTAGTCATAGAATATCGCCCTACCCTTTAAGGAAACAAACCTCATCTTGTATACTTCACCATTACAATAAAAATAAAAATAAAAATAATAATAATGAGACAGACCTAAACCCTACAACCATTAAAGAGAAATACTGAATAATGAAACCGTCATATTTGTACTCTCTTCCACTTACTATCAGAGGGATAAATGTTAGCCAAAACAAAAGTACGAGTGCCTCCTTGTTCATACAATACAAAAAGTATATGCTTACTTCCTATAATTCAATAGATAGGTGGGATGCTGCAACATTCAGTATTATTCAGTGCTTAAATCGCTTATGGTGACGTAGTTCTCGAAATTAGTACAAGAAATAGGCTTGATATTATCATGGAAAAGTGTAATTGTCACCTTCCATATTAAAATATTGTGATGTTCATACTAATTATTATTCCCTTTTTCCATATTGAACCTTCATTTTTGCATCTTAGGATGTCCCAAAATACTTAACGTTTAAAAAGGTAAATAATACATGTGCTTTTTGGAAATAGAAAGTTTACATGATTTTAATAATAAACTACAATAGTCTGCTTGGTGCTAATGTTACAAGCAAACTCACGGGCAGATGTAGCCTGCTAACATGAATTGGCCATAAGATCAAAACGTTAGAATATTGTAGAATGCAAACTGTAAAGCGTATTAATATACGTGCTACTAAGGAAAAATACTAAGATTTAGGCAAGAGTCATGCATTGTCCTTAAACTCGAATTTTGAGGCTTAATTGGGAAAATAAAAAGTTCATTGACTTAAAAATCGTCAAGTATTTAGGAAAATTGCACAAATGGTCCTTATTGTTTCTCTATAATTTTATATTGGTCACTATTATTGTTTAAAATTAATTAATTTAGTCTCTATTATTTTTAAAAAATTTCAAATTCATTCCTATTGTTCAAAATTACCCAATTTAGTCCCTATTATTTTTCAAAAGAATTTCAATTTTGCCACAATTATTTTAAAACATTGAGGACTCTTTGAATTGTATAGGAAAATAACATAGATTAAATTAATTTTTTAAAAATAATAATATGGACTAAATTGGCTAATTTTGAACAATAGGGATGAATTTAAATTTTTTAGAAAATAATATTGACTAAATTAGCTAATTTTGAACAATAGAGACGAGTTTATAATTAATTTTTGGAAAATAATAGGATCATTTGCATCATTTTTCCTTATATTTATTTAGTAAGTTGAGCAAAAGTACATATATATTGTATGTTCATAATGCTTAGAATCGATTCTATATTCGTTTTTGTCATGGAATTGGTTCAATAAGAAAATGGTGTAATTTTAATTTTCTCGTGATGGTAATTATCGAAGAAAACATGAATTCTTCAGACTCAAATTAACAATAATATATATACTTCCTTTCAATAAAAATATCAAATAAATCCGATACTAAATCATTTAGTAGAGATCCACTCTTATATTTCCTTTTCTTCTGAGTAGTTTGTGGCATTCAATTAGACCTTTTATTTGAATCTTGAAATATCTAAGCTTTTCTTTTTTAGCTCAAGTAAAGAAAATGCTACATTTGTTTACTTATGATGGTAATTATGTGACGTGTTGCTTATTCGCTTTTAAATATAATAGACTTGGTGCAATTTTAGTTGGCAATGATTGTTTACCCCCATTTGTTTTAGTAAGTATCTTTTTGTAAATTACCATGTTAATGTTTTTTTCTTCTCCTTTCTTAGAAGATTTGAGAGAAAATTCAATAAACTGAATCATGGCTTGTGTTTCTCTTATTTGCACAAATGATACAATGGCTACATTTAAAGCTGTGAAGCTCATGGTCTATAATTCTATTTCAGTTAAAGACTTTTTTCACCTATCTTATACAGTTGGCTTAACTAAATTTCTGATCACTAACTAGTTGGGTAACTAATTGCTGAAACTATCTCACCAACTAAGCTTAAACCGATGGAGGTTGAAAGAGTAGTCCCTAATTGAAGGTGCCTTGACTGCTATCTCCAAATCCTTTTGATAGCAGTCTTGTGAACTTTGGAGAGGGAAACCATGTACTGACATATAGAATTAACTGCAAATTATAAATCTAACCTAGCGATTGTTTTTGACATATTGTAATGCTCCAAAAATACTTCTAAATTGTGTAGGTGAAGAATAGGGGATATCATCTTGATTATTAGTTGGAGTAAATGAAGATAAAAATGGAGAAGAGCAAGGTTTGTAGTGAGACATCCCACCTCTATTGAGCAAATCTGCAGCATACTTAGGCTATGTTTGACCTAACTTTTAGATACTCAAAAGTGTTTTTTGTGAGTTTAAAAGCTCAACTAACTTGTTTGGCCCATTTTTGAAAGTGCCTTTAGATAAAAGTTAAAGTTAAAAAAAGTTAAAAATGAAAAGCTCCAAATTGGCGCTTTTCAAAAAAGGCTTTTACGAAACTGTTTTACATAATGCGAGAAGCTCTTTTTTTCTCAAATATACCCTTTTATATTTTTTAAAGTTTGATATTACCCTCAAAATTTTTAAAAGGTCAACATTGTCTAACATAGACCAAACAGTCAACGGTTTTTATTTAACAACACTTTTAACAAAAACTTTATTTTAAAAGTTATACAGTTCAAAAGGTAAAATTTCAAAGTTAAACAAATAGAGCCTTAGTTTAAAGAAAAAGGATACCACTAGAGGACTGAGTGACTTCAATTCCTAGCTAGGAAAACAAACGGAAGGGATCTATTTTAAAGGCCCAATCCTGGGGAAGCACAAATAACCGAACACTTGAAGAAGTGAATAATCTAACTTAGTGGAATAAACACATTCAAATAGAGACCTATTTTAAAGGAATTGGTTTAGGCATCATATTTATTAAATAGTTGGTAGTTGTTAATGCTTACATCCATAACTTACTGGAAAAGAAGCTTGATGAAGTAATGCAAGCAGTGCGTCTTCAAGGTGCATGTGTTTTCTTTCAATTCTATCATTTTGCTCAGGTACGTGTAGTGACAAATTTTTTGACGAATGATCCCTAGGGATTGCAAAAATAATTCGAATTTGTGATTTGACATATTTAGTGTCATTATTAGCCCTAAACAACTTAATTTTGGTATCACACTTAGTAGCTATCATTTTAGTGAAGCTATTGATTTCAGAAAAAGCATATGTTTTAGTCTTTAAAGGATAAATTCTGGGATATCTTGTAAATTCATCCATAAATTAAACGTAAGTATCTGAAATTTGTTAAAGGAAGCTACATGAGCCTTTGTGAACTATCATTAGATTGTTAGCTCATGCACAAGCATCTCTGAAATTATAATAGCGACGATATAGCTTTAGACCATAATAAAACAAAGGGTATTGCTTTCTAGTCAAATTAGATTCCCAATCAAGATAACCACATTCTTGATGAACATGCCATCCACAACAAGACATTCACACCAAATATTGCCGAATAACATGACACGAAGACGACCATCATTTTTAGCTTTGTTTACTTCTTTTTCAGGTGGGTGCATAGCGTTTTAGCTTTGTTTACTTCTTTTTCAGGTGCCTGCACCATTAACGTTGTAGGCCCAGATGCTTTATATCTCTTATCTCACAAGCTTCACGCTGCTGATATTTCTCGATTGTCAAAATAATTGTTACACCTACAGTATATCCATCCACCATTTACCTCACAATAAGACCAAGTACATTTTTAGCGTGTCATTATAGTACGAAACTCCTTTTTTTGGCTAATCTGAAGAAATATTTCCACTCAATAGGCCTATGAGACATAATTAGCTAGATTAGTCACTACTGACATTGAATAGAACACGCTGGCATCCTCTTATTGATCTAACAGTTGAATGTGAACCAAAACTCCGAGATACATTACAAAACTCTTTCTTTACGTGTGATTAGGAAAAAAACAGGATGCATTATGAGTGCCTAGCATATAAACGAAAAAAAAAATTAGACATATAAGAAGTTCCCACCAAAATGGGAGTTGAAAAGATTGACATTTTTTTTCTTCACTATATACATGTGTTAGTTAGGCAGTTGTCTGTGTTGATGATCAATTTAACTTATTTTTTTCCTCCCTCTATATTTCGGGGAAGGTACTACTACGTGAATGATTCCTCGTTATAGGAGAAAATTCAAAAAAAAGGTTTTTTTTTTGGTTCGGTAAGTAATCATTTTATTGCAACTTTCAAAAGACAAGAGTTACAAAGTCGTCAACTGTGCCCATGAACAAACATTTACAGAAGTCTATCTGTAATTTTTCACAATCTACAAAAAATTATATTCATAATGTTATTCACTTATTTGTTTTGTAAGTTAATCATTTGTCTAATGTCGAGGAGGACTCTTTCGATGATTTGTTCTTCCGTGCTCACCCTCAAGCTATGGACCCTACTGTTCCTTTCTTGCCAGATATGGTACACGTACGAAGAAAATGAACACTTAGCCAAGTCTGCTCGCAAGCTTCTCTTTTGGTTCAGTCTGTCAATTCTAATAAGCATAGCATCCCAACAAACATTCAAGTCGAATGCTCTGAGAAGAGACATGCAATGCCTCCAAATTCTGTGAGAGAAAGGGCAATCAAAAAATAAGTAATCACGAGTCTCAAGACCCAAACCACAGAGTTGACAATTCGCATTGTTGATTACACCCCAACTGAGAAGTCAAAACTTCGTGTAATTGAGATCAAGACATATCAAAGAGTTGCAAGCTAGTAACTCAAAGTTGATTCAAACCATCGAATAAAGACACCATTGCAGCTCTTTTTTTTACGTCATTCCTACTAGTGGTGTCTTTAGTTATTCAATTATGCACTTTTTTTGACATCCACTTCTGCTTTTTAGAGGTTCAATCCAACTTTTTCAAATAAGAACCTTTAACATCTTTTTGCAATAGTAACTTTGGTAACTGGGATCAAGTATATTGTATATTGTATAAGGTCGTACTTGGGTTTGAGAAATAATTCAATTAGTCGTTATGAGTTACGTTAATATATTCAAGGTCTAAAAAGTTCAACTCAATTAAATTTGCATTCACTAAAATTGTTTTTTTCTTTTTGCTAAGTAAGCCGTGTTCATTCACTAATTGTTGATTATATGAAACCCCGATAAAGCTTCATTTTTTTTTCAAAATAATTGATTTGTGGAAATTTATATTTTTTAAATAAACTTGAATTAGTTGGAAATAATAGTGCAAAATTTGTAGTTTCCCTATGCATTAAAATTGCTAATACCATTTTTAATTTAATTAAATTGAGTTGTAGAACAACATGGAACATTACATTGACCAAGCATATTTAAAATAAAATTTATTTTTAAAGGAAAAATACGAAATGAGTAAATCTATGCCACTACTAATATTAATTGATGGAGGATGATATCCTGACTTGAACTTGCTCTGGATCCGCATTTGTACAACTGAAGCCTATAGGAAAGAAAAAAAATTGCATGTAATTTATTGTAAAATAAGTGACCATTAATGTTTAAAATGAAATAATGTACCTCAAAAAGATGAGATTTTTTGGTCTGGTGGTAAAGTTACTAGTTTGTTTGCGAGAAATTATAGGATTAATTCCCGATATGTGTTGTACGACTATAGGCCTCCTCTGAATTAAAAAAAAAAAAAGAGATTTGAAGATATGGAAGAGTTGACCAATTGTCCGGCCCATTTGTCTCTTTCTCCATTTCTTTAATCATTTTGTTCCTTGTTAAACATATTTAGGAACTTTCTACAACATAAGAATAAGATTGAATAGATTTCTATAGATTAGAAATAAAAATAAGTTAATATCACTTTTGGTTTCTTTGATTTCATTGACGATGTGGTCCTTTATTTTAAAAAATAATACATTTAAAGATAGAATTTTAATAGATTGATAGAAAAGGACTAACGGTGTCCCAATTTGAAAAGATAAGGGACTGAAATGTATTACTTTTGAAAATAAGGGACCACATCGTTAATGAAGTCAAAGATAATGGACCAAAAGTGGTATTAACCCTAAAAATAAATACTCATCCAGGCTTGGATCACACTTATAATCACATATCATTTTAAGCCATATAAAAAAAGTACCATGTCAAAAAAAGAAAACACAATTTGGATTGATTGAGTATTTAAAGAGAAAATAAATTCATTGAATGGCACTTTAAAGAATAATGCTATATACTACCCACTTTTTAACACTCTTATATCACCTCCTACTTGGCATGCTGACATGTCATGCTAAGTTGGCAGTTTTAATTTTTATCCCTCATTATTTATTTTCTTTCTCTCTCATCTTTTATTTATTTTTTTCTCTATTTTTCTCTCTTCTTGAGGTTAACGTTTCCTCTTCTTGACGTTAACGTTAAGGTAATTTGCATTGAAGATTGCCAAAACCCAATGCAGTTTTATTCAGCCATTTTTCAAGATGCAATCGCGAAGGGCTTTTTGAGTCCTAACTCTTGGGCTCTTTGCATCGATTTGCTAATGGGCCCTTACATTTTCTCTCAAAAAGAGATCGAATTTTTGATTCACTTGGGATTTACAAGAAGGTTTCAAAGCCATAGGTGGAACGATTGACAAGTCGGCTAAGCCAGTGGATCTCGTGGCGGAGATAGGGAGGACTTTGAAGCTTGAAGGGTTGCTTGTCATCCATACAGGTTCAAATGATATGTGTAGTTTCAATTCATTACTTGATTTGTTTAATTGTTGTAAATTGATAAAAGTCTAGATACATTGATGGATTCGATCCTTAAATGCCGCTAATTTGCGAAATTGTTATGAAGAAAGTGATTTTTAGCCATCAGGTTGAGAAACCTTATCATGATACAGTGAATAAAATGCTCAGTTCTGGGGTATAAACAAGAATTAATCTGGAAAGCTAAGCCTTTGATAACAGAGGAACCTAAAGAGCCATGGATTACATTGGAGAAGAACATACATAAAGTAAAATACTTGCCTACGATGGTGGATATAAGCTTTAAATAAAGGTTGGTGTATATTGATGTTAGGAGTAGGAGTTATGGGTCAAGCATTGTCGGTTTAAGAAGCAATACCCAAAGCAGAACAAAACAATGGACATTTATGCTATTGAGGCTGACAAGCATTTTCACAAGCAGTACAAGTACAAGAAAGGGGTCACGTTGCGTTACGCAGTCTGGGTGATGCACGAGACTTTGTTCTTCGATATAAATCATGACCCTAGTGATAAAGCTGTGGTAAAAGGTAGACGGATGGGGAGGATTCAACCTGTTCAAGAATCATCTAGAATGGAGTGATAGGTGATAGCCTTGCAAGCCTTTTGTAATACTATTCGATTTTCTTTATTCTTTTTCATATTTTAGGTTCTTTCCAACGAAAGAATGTTGTAGCCTTTTCTCTTGGTATTACAATTTATTTACCTTCTAAAAATATGACCTTCCATTGTGCAGGAATCTGTGAAGACTAAGCATCCTTAACTTCACAATGAATCGAATTGTATATGCTTCTTCCAAGAAGAAGTGAGTATCAAGTTTTTGTTTTCTTCTTTCATCCAGTTTGGTTATGAAATTGAGCTAAATCAAGCGTGCTTATGGTTTATGTGTAGCTGTAGTTCCCCATCTGAAGTGGTTTGGAGTTGAAGGCGAATACAACTGCATGGTCTATTGGTTATTGACCTTCTTGGCCCAAGCTTGGAAGACCTATTCAATTATTGCAATAGGAAGTTCACATTGAAAACAGTTTTAATGCTTGCAGATCAGT
Source organism: Ehretia macrophylla (assembly GCA_037974665.1). NCBI lineage: Eukaryota > Viridiplantae > Streptophyta > Magnoliopsida > Boraginales > Ehretiaceae > Ehretia > Ehretia macrophylla. The sequence continues at coordinate 81,506,639 of CM075781.1, forward strand.
TAGTAAGTTTCTATTTCGTGGAAATATGTTTGGTTATTTGGATGTGTGTGCTTAGTGAATTTTGTTTTCATGCTGATCAATAGGGTTCAATATATGCACTCAAGAGGTCTTCTTCATCATGATATAAAGCTTGATAACTTCCTGATGGGGTGAAAAAAGTGTTCCGCCACGGAAGTCTTAAATTTGCAGAGAACAATCAGATCAGAATGTGGCAAGAAACAGATCAACTCAACTGCATCCCTACTATTCCACTTTAAATCATATTTAATATATACATTATCTATTAATTAGGAAACTAGTATTTGTAGCAGTTGTTGAAATAACCTTACAAAATTGTAAGACTATTTATACACTTCTTTGTACTTCATCCTGTACCTTTTGAAAATTACTTGTGGCAAAATCCTACTAGTCAATGCATTGAAATTATTTTTGATCTATGTTTGGCGATTGAAATTATTTTTCTCGTGCATTAAATTGAGGTAGTCTCATGTAGCACACTAGAAGATAAAGAAGAAAAAAAGAGGATAAATATGAGTCCTCAATAAAAAGTTTAAAACATATCAATGTTTATAGTAGCTTTTTTTTTTTTTTTTTCGGATCACTAAACAAACCACAGATGAAAAGCTCACAAAATAAATTTAAGCTACACAATGTGTTTTTTGTATGTGCCCATGAAATGAAGACCCGAATCTAATTATTAGTTTGCCAAAACATTGAACCTAATCAACTGACATCAAAAGGTTAAACCCATGGTGAAAGTAGTAGAGAATTTAAATCATTTAAAAACTAAACATATTTTGTACACTCAATGTGGAATGAAATGTTACAAGAAAGGAAGTCCATCTTGTCTTTTCGTACGTAAAAGAAGAAGAAACGAATATTCTATTCCTTCATTTGTACTGTCGTCGCACCTTTTCTGTAATAAGAAACTAGCTCAAATGTTGAACTAAAGATGATAGTGTTTCAGTAATTGCATAATCTTTCCTCTTGATAATTTTTTCAAGCTCCTCGACCTTCTCCGACAACACGCCAACATGAGAGTTGGTTGATTGAATCAAGTTGTTTGTCGTTTCAAGAGCAGCGCATAGCTTAAGTGTAAGAGTTGTCCAAGAGTGGTCTGTGCCAGCAAGAGCCTTGTTCAGTTGGTCATAGTCATCCTGGAATAGTTTGGTGAGATCAAAGAGATGGGCATGATCACCATCAAGATTATTATTGGATGATAATGGAGATTTGGGTTGTTGGTCACCAACAACAACATCTCCTGCTTGTTCATCAACATCGCTGAGCAGATCGCCTATGCACAGCAAAGGTCCTCCTACACCTCTCATTGCTTTTTGCTTTTTGATTCGACTTGGTTAATAGCTTCTATGTTTATAGTAGCTTACTCAAATTCAACTTCAACGCAACATTTCGGAAAATATTCAGAAGCCATAAACATACATCTTAAAATTCAAAAAGCAAAGAAAGTACTCCAAAAAAACAACACCTATATCTAGAATCTTATTAGGTACATAGAGGCAAAACTCAATTCATAATTTTCTATACAATTCCAGAGTTTAGTAGACAAATGGTGGTATGCATGGCAATTGTATCACTGGAACTTTGCAAAATTGATCACTGGTTATCAGTTGGTGCATATTCTCCATCATTTGGATTGCAAGTCACAAATGCTCCACATTGCTAGCATGTGATATTATCGGGAAAAAAAACTAAAAAATGTTAGTCATAGACAACAACAAAATTGAACTTAAGTGAGAAAAAAAAGAAAACCTGTAAGAGCTGCATACAACTAGAACGAATTCCAGAATCATTAGTTGCTGATCATGAATAAAACTATGATTAATTGATCATAGATTAGTCAATAAAGAATATTGGATGAATAATTAAGAGAACTATAATGCTTACTCCAATATTCATCAGTGAGTTGATTGAAGTGATACTTTCTTGTGTTCCAATATTTGCAACTTGATATGTTCCAAGAGGATCATTTGAAAGAATATTTTTAGCATTTAAAGACAAAGTTTCATGATGTTGAACATCTGAGAAATTTCTCCTAACCTGTAGTAATAAATACAAACAATAGTCAAGTTCTTGTTCAAGTAATAAAGTAAAATAATAATAATTTATTTTTCTTCACCTTTTGTCTCTTTCCACTAGCCATGCTAGATTGGGATTCTTTTTGCTTATGATTTATTTGAGAAATCTATACAACATAACAATTGAAACCAATATAAACTAGTATAATAATAAAAGCATACTAAAAACCAAAAGCTAATAACATAAAAAAGAGAAAACATGGAGAGAATATTATAGACACCTTTTTCTTTGTTGTCTGTGTGAATTTTTCTACTGAGGATTCTTTTCTTTTGAAGGAGGGGCGTACTTTTCTTGACACTTGTAAGGGGGTAGGAACTTTAGAACTTGAATGAGAATTTTGAAGATGCCCAACATTATCAATTCTATCATTTTGATCCTCGAGATCTAAGCATTGAACATCTACTATATCATCATTGACAAGTTTTTCTTCCACTTCATCCAAATAAGTCATTGCTCTATTCCATTGTTTTTCAGATTTTGCTCCAATTCGTGCAACTCTAATCAAGCGTGAGTACAACTTATTATATCGTATGATTTCTTCATTGGATTCAAATTCATCATAAAAGATCTTTATATTTGTATGAAGACACTTCACATCTTTCCGCCAACGTAATAAAATGTATTTATCTGGTATTTTATCCACTTTTTGATCTATCAAAACACATAATGCATGCTTGCAAAGAATCCCAAGGAACTCAAATAATCGACAAAGACACCTCACATCTAAATTTTGCATATCAAGAGCGACTTCATATATAACTTGATCAGTAGATTTTTCACATAAATCGAGCCTTTTGAAATTATCTTTAACATCAAATGTCAATATAGACCCATCTTCTTTTGCAAGCATAACACCACTACAAAACATAGGTTCTTAATCTCATCTTGAAACATTCTAAATATCCAATTTGTATAAGCTTCCCAACCTTGTTTTTCCATCAAAGTATTTGTAATACAAGGAATACTTGTGTTACATGACTAAAAGTCTTCATCTCTTTCATTCTTTATCTTTCTTAACATAGCCATGTCATATTGTTCAACAAATTGCTTAAGAGTAGTCCGACTATGAACATAGTCATCAAAGAAAGAATTCATGCTCTCACTCCTTTGACTACTTGACATTCCTGCCCAAAAAGTATCTTTTACATAGACTGGAACCCAATGATGCCTTTCTTCATACAAATTTTTTAGCCATTCATTATCCTCCAAATCATATTCCTCAATCATTTTTTTCCACTTCATTTCAAAATCATTAACCCGTAAAGAGTCAAACACGGCCATATGTAAAAGAATCTTAATTCCTTGATAGCCTGCATATTTTCCTAACTTTTCTGGAATTTTTTTCATTATATGCCATAAGCACAAACGATAATGAGCATTTGGAAATACTTGTGTAATAACATTTTGAATTGATTTACACTGGTCAGTAATTATTACTTTTGGTGCAATTCCTGACATGCATTCCAACCAAACCTTGAATAGCCAAACATACGTATCAGTAGTTTCATTTGAAAGCAATCCACAACCCAATAATATCGATTGACCGTGATGGTTTACTCCAACAAATAGAGCAAAATGCATGTCATATTTATTCGTTAAGTACGTTGTATCAAATGTAATGACATCGTTGAATGACTCATATGCTGCTCTATACCTTGCATCAGCCCAAAAAACATTCCTCATCCTATTTTTCTCATCAACTTTCATTACGTGAAAAAAATCAGAATTTCTTTTTTGTATTCTTCTAAAATAACTAAGTAGAGCCTCAGCATCACCTTCACCAAGCCTTAATCTTCTTTGTTTACTAATATAATTTCTACAATCTTTTTCTCCAAAATGAATATTTTCAAAACCTCCTGCTTCGATAGCTAAAGAGCTGTAGGTCTTCCTGACTTTAATGCCTACTCTATCATTCAAATCAAGGAGTCGTTTAGTTGGTGTATCAAGCTTTTTGTTACTTTGATGCATATATGCATCCAATGGAGTAACATTATGGTTGTGTTGCAATTCAACGACTGTCAAACAATATAAACCATCATTCCTCAACTTTGCCCTGATCCTAGCCATACAATTAGTTTTAGTTGATGGTTTTTTTCGAAAATCATTTGGAGCACTATGCCTAGGCTTACCGGATTTGGAGCATGCAAGAGTGAAAGAATTCATTTGTCCATCATCTCCAAGATTTGTCCTCATTTTTATTGTTCCAAATCCAATATTTTTTGCATATTGATTATAAAAATCAGAAATATCTTGATAAGACTCGAACAACATTCCTATTTTTGGGACTTCCATATTACCTCCATTCAAAATTTTATTCTGACTATTTGATTCAAAATCAGCTTCTTCAAGAGAGATACTTGAGTCCTGTAATTTATATAACGTAATCATAAACAAAATGTCTAAGAAAAGAAACCTTAAATTCACATCAAAATAATGAACTAAATTGAACAAAAACATCGTTATCAAGGAAAACTTACTTACCTTAAACACTGGTGTAATTGGTGTATTGACCACATTCTCAACATATTTTGCTTGCGACGTTAGGTTATCTTTTTCATCTATAAAAGAAACAAAAATAAACAATAAGCAAAAGCTGCAAAAGAGTGCTGATGATCATAAAAATAAACCTACTAATTACCATAAACCATAAGTGATGGGCTAACTTTGTAGGTATTAGTATATTCCATTTAAATTTTTTAAAAATAATATAATAACATAATAAAAAAGAAAACAATTATAAGTAAAGTGGTGAATATATTGAATTGAACATTAGTTATCCCTTTTTCAAAGGCTTAATGGATCGTCTCGAGGGAGGAATAGGCATAACATTGAATGTGCATACAACATAGCACAAATTAAAGTTATGAAAGATTACTTCACTATTTGAGGCATTGACAAAAGAAGTTATTAGTCAGTGCATCAATTCCAAAGTAATCCACCACACAATTGTAACATAATGAAATATGAGTTAAATTACACATTTCAAAGTCTAATGGGTAGCTAGCATGATACTGTAAAGTTTTTAAAATTGCTCAATGCGTTAAGTTCTTGGTATCTAGGACTAAAACACAACAATGGTTTAATTTTCAAGATCAACATCAACAATATTCAAATCATAAAATTAACTTTTTTTAAAAAAAAATGAGTGAATAAATTACTTAATCATCACTTTTTTTTGTCTATAATTAAATACTCAAGTCCTGACTTGTAAAGGTTTTGGTATAGGAAGATTTGTAGGAGATATACAATAGAATAAAGTTTGAATATTCACAGGGGTTCACAGACTAGAAGCCACGATTTTAACACAAATAACCAAGACCATCTTGCTAGGATACAGATAGAGAAAGTTCAAAAGGATTTTTCATGGTGATATATTGTAACTGATTGGACATATATATGTTTATTCTTGTCAAACTGCAACAAAATTTTAAAGCGTTGAAATTGATGAATATTGATGAATATATATATATATATATATATATATATATATATATATATATATATATATATATATATATATATATATATATACGTATGTAACAGCAAGGCAATTTAACAAAAGAATATGCAAATCAACCATAAAGATAACGTACCAATATCAACACTCTCATTCATCTTTTACAACACTAATTCGTCAAGAAGAGATGAATAAATTTGAGAGGATAAAGCAGTGGACAATAGAAGAGAATATAGGACTTGTTTTTTGCTGAATTGAAAAGGGGACTTTTGGTTAGGGTTAGCAACTTAGCATGCCATGTCAAGAAGAAACGTTAGAAGGGTGTCAAGAAGAAACGTTAGAAGAGAAAAAAATAAATAAAAGATGAGAGAGAAAGAAAATAAATAATGAGGGATAAAAATTAAAATTTCCAACTTAGCATGCCATGTCAGCATGCCAAGTAGGAGGTGGTATAAGGGTGTTAAAAAGTGGGTGGTATATAACATTACTCCACTTTAAATAGAGAAAATTGCAGGAAATGAGTGGGAAACGGACTGCAACTCTTCCAAAATGTAATTAAAAAGACAATTACATAAATGTAATGTTTATGAAGCATCTAGCCACTATATGATATAGCACAAAAATGTGTGAAGTTACCCACCTTATCTTAATTAAAGTTTAAACTCTTAGAGAAAAATTTGTTGTATTTATTTATGATGTTCAACACATCCAAACATAAGCTAAATATAGTATTTTATTGACTCTACATGTGTAAGGTGAATTTTAAACCCAAAATCTTTTATTAGGTACCTAAACTCAAGCTAAAACCATGTTAAATCAATACCTAATTTTGAAAACTTATAATGATCAGTTCCATCTGAATAAGCGCCTACCTACATTATGAAGCGTCTACTTACCAATTTGCAAGGACATAAACATGACAATGACTAAAGATGAAATTGTCACTTGTTCAATAGATAAGGCCTCATCTCTCATGGACCATAGTCCATAGAGAAAAGCTGCTCTATATATGTTCGTCGAAACATTGTTGGAGCCACGGTAAAAAAGCAAGTTAAAGAAGGGAGAAAGAGATGGAAATACAGAAGTTTTTCTTTAAGTTGGCTGTTTCTTTGCTTCTTCTTCTGGCTGTGTACTTTCAAACAAGTCTGCAACAACAACCATCAATTGCACCAGCTCCCAGCGATGCCCCTGATCAAGGACCATCTCTACCCCCGAAGAAGGTAACAAATGTTAAGAGTCAAGATAGACTTTCTCTCTCCAACATATTTCTTGATCTGTCTAGAACAATCTTCAAATTGCAGCCTTGAGACAATATATATATATATATATATATATATATATATATATATATATATATATATATATGATTGAGCAATTGAGCAAACCGACGGTGAAAAATTGCTATAAATAGGGGATTGCTCTCATGCAAGATGAGTGATAACCAAAGAAGCGTAGAGAAGTCATAAGTGCATGTGCATGAGTGGTGCTATTGGTGTGTAAAAGTTTAATAGTTTAATTGTCCCGTAGCACGATTGAGAAAAGTTGAGATGTTTAGTAATAAGAAAATCTACGATTGTTGTAATATAATAATATCATAGTAATCATTGTGTGCCCTTTTATTTTATTGTTTAACAATCAATATCTATATATCGAGTTCTTCCAATTCTCAAATCTCATGTTTATTAAATGACGTTGCATTTCAGAGTATGATCAGTGATCATTTTGTCAATAAATTGTAAGCATGTGATATTGGTGAACAGACTTCCCTAGAAAAATGATGGGTTTTGGCTCAAAATTCAAACCCAAACCCACAAAGACAAGAAGATGTTTACTTGTCGCAGAGCCACACTCCATGAGATAGTTGTGGATGTGAGTAATGAGTGAAAGAGTGTTTTTACATTGCGTTATCTCTCCAAAAACTTATTTCATGTATGAGAGTTTTTCCTATTTTATAGGAAAAGTTGGCCCAATTAGACTTTTTTTGTACATGAAGTAATGTGAGTAAAGGTGTCAATTCTTTTTTGGTATAAAAAATCATTGATGTATAAATATTATTTTACAACAATGAACGTTTTTAGTTTTTAATTATTAGTATCTATGAAACCATATTAAAATATTATATGTTTTCATTATTTTATGTTTATTACATTTTTGTCAAAAGCTTTTTATTTTGTTTTCTTAAAAAGTTAATTTATTAGAAAACTATTGACTCTTCTACTTAAATTGGGGGGGGGGGGGGGGGGGGGGGGGGGGGGGTGGGGAGGCAATATATTTATTTATTTGATTTTTTTAAGAAAAAAAAGATTTGGCCTAAAAAACCGAAAAAGTTGTAGGAATTGTTGAGAACATGAAGTTGGCTTCGGTGGTTGGTAACAAGCAGAGTTGTGTTGTTGGTTGTGGGTTCGAGTCATTGCTGCTGTAAAGTTTTTTCCAAGTATAAGTTCAGATAGAAAGAAAAAAAAAAAAAAAAAAACAAAGAAATTGTTAGGGAAAACATGTAGCTTTTTTATGATATTGATCTATCATCTATCAGACTATCATCTTAACTTCCCTTTTAACTATCATTTTCATCTTCTTTGGGTTTGAGTCATTGCTGCTGTAAAGTTTTTTCCAAGTATAAGTTCAGAAAAAAAGGAAAAAAAAAAACAAAGAAATTGCTAGGGAAAACAAGTAGCTTTTTTATGATATTGATCTATCATCTATCAGACTATCATCTTAACTTCCCTTTTAACTATCATTTTCATCTTCTCTGGGTTCGAGTCATTGCTGCTGTAAAGTTTTTTCCAAGTATAAGTTCAGATAAAAAGGAAAAAAAAAACAAAGAAATTGCTAGGGAAAACAAGTAGCTTTTTTATGATATTGATCTATCATCTATCAGACTATCATCTTAACTTCCCTTTTAACTATCATTTTCATCTTCTCTCTGTCTTTGCCGCAAAAAACAACAGGTATATTTTTTTTCATTAACAAGGTACATATGATCGGTAGTAGATGGCAATAATTTTATTTTGTACTTTTGTGAAATTATTACTTTTTGGTTTTCTAGTGATCGACTGAAATTCATCATTGCATATCAAAATTGGAGGAGACCGTGGTTGGGGTCTTATTTTTTTTATTTTTCTTTTACCTTTTATTCGGTCAAATGTATGTTAATTGAAAGTGAGAAGATAGTTTTTGAGTCTTTTTTCTACGAACTCAAAAAATATTATACAAAAAATACTAAACTAAACCGATCTTTATCCCACTAGGTGGAGTCGGTACTATACAGAAAAAAAAATAATCTCAGCCCCCAACATTTGATTTTTGGCTCCACCCTTGGTATCTTCTGAGTTCTTAAAAAGTGAGTTCGATAATAAATTTTCTTATTCATGCCTCGAAGTTTTTAGAAGAATTACAATTCTAACATGTTTGGAACATCTTATAATTGCATTTGCTAGTGGATGCTGTGAAGGCACTACTTAAGCTTATGGACAACAAGCGAATGGAAAACAAGCAACCAAATATTTCCTTTTCCAAGATCTGTCATAGTGAAACATATTGGGGATATTTTAAATGTGATTGTAAAAGCGACACAACTTGCCGAGTGACAGGACTGTAAGTTCTTTATTATCTCACATTTTAAAGATTTTAATCCTTTATATTTGAGATCTTCATTTAATTTGTTGGTTGACCTTCATGCAAAATGCTTTTGTATACTTGTATTATTCCATAAATGACTTGAAAATTAAAGATGAGGATTTGATACTTCGAGAGCAAAAGGTAATGGCTTAATTTGTTGAAGTGGAATGTTAAGCTACTTTACTATTATTTTTTTAAAAATAATATAAAAAAAAAAAAGCCACACTCTGTATAAGTGTCTAAGACTGTACAAAGATTTTGATATGAGAAATGCAAAATATACATCACAACAAAAAGAATACCGTTTTGAAAAATTCCTAAATCACATGATAGACATATCATCTTGTTTATTATTTGATTAAGTCCAAGCTTGACACATGGCATCTATGGGTGTTCCAAACATGTAAAAAGCTCATCAAATTGCTCAAATAGTTCTCAAGTTTTTGTTTAATTTCAGTTTAATCCTCATTCTTTTTTCTTATTATTCCTTGAGATTGTATATGTAAATTGGTTCAAATTAATTATATTTGTAACTTTCATTAAGAAATACTTAATTATGGAAAAAGTAGGATCTTGCTAGAACCAGATATATCAGTTTTATTGGGATTCTAACGACTCAAAAATTATTCAAAATCATAAAACAAAATAGACAAACTAAATTGAGATTTCCATAAATTTTGGAACTATTTTAGTTTTTCACTTGTAGTTTTGGTTCATGTAATATTTTTGATATCCAAATTCGATTTGTTAATAACTGATGCATATATCACTTTTATTGGAATTCTAAAGACTAGACAGATTATTCAAAATCATAAAACAAAATAGACGGGCCAAATTCAGATAACAATATGTTAGGGACACTTTTAGAGTTTTAGTTTATGAAATTTTAGTCCATGTAATTTGTTGAAAACCATATTAGACATGCTAATAATTGGTTACCAAATTTATTTTCTCCCCAGCTTAAAAGTTTTCAAATAAATGTTTCTATTTTATAACGAGATCTAAATAAAAGAATAGACGATCCGAGGTAATATTCTTGGATCTAGGAATCTACATCAAAATATACAGGCTAAACGAATGATGAGACAAACATATAGTGGTTTGCATCTGCATTTTTGTTATATATATGGCATATTGATTTGCCTTATAAGTTATTTTCCTATAGGAAATAACAAAATTTGTCCTTATTTTGTGTAAATAGTTTAATTATGTTCCCCAATGTTCTAAGTTGCACATTATGAATGTAGGTAACAATTAATATTTCCGTGATTTTTTTTTTTGGGTGATAACTGATGCATGTATTAACTAAAACCAAGTTAAGAACTATCGAGTCTATTCTACTCCAGTAGGATGAAAGTCATTATACAAAATTTGCTCTAAGTTCAAACGGTTGCTTAAAATGATGATATTTCTTAGTTTAGGAGTTAAACTGTAAATTCATCATGGCTTTGAGCAAGTCATTTCGAATGTTCAATCACATTGAGGAAATGCAAATCAACTATCCCTAAAAATTGGTCTATTTATTATTAATTAGCTTGATCATATAGAAGGATGATATATATATGTTAAAACTTATTGAAAGATAACAGATTCTATCGTTTATAAATTGGGTAAAGTTTTCTAAGTCTTTGTAATAGCACCTAAGAGCAAACCAATATAGGAACATTTATTGAAAAGCAAATATTTTCACTGAAAAGTTTCTAGTAATATTTTAGATTAATATCAAAAGGTTAAATTCTAAAGTTAATCAGTTGAGAAATTTCAGAAAATTTGTCAAAGACAAATATAGTAACCATAACCGTTATACTCCCAAAAGGTCCAACTTTTGTAGGTTGCAAGGCTCCAAACCACATAAAACAACCAATATAATTTCACTATGAAAGAGTGGCGAGCTCAGAGTTATCAAGCCATAACATGTCATAGATACTAAGGTAGCGATTGATACACTGAAATAAATTTGGACAGGAATAAAATGGGCTACGGAATGGAACTGGGAATAGAATGAACTTGAGAATGAGATTGACATGTTTGGTATGCTTTAGGAATGAAGATTAGTAATGGGAATGACTCTTGTACAATATGACATAATAGCCATTTTAGTATTATAGTATTAAAAATAAGAATAAACATGAACATAACTGTAAACAACATAATAATAATAATAATAATAATAACAACAACAACAACAACAATAATAATAAATAAATAAAATTATAATTATAATAATAACAATGATAATAAAAAAAAAATTATTATTATTATTATTATTATTATTATTATTAATGTTTTGATTATATTTTAGTTTTATATTTATTTGTATTATTCTTTTAATATATTGGTAACAATAATATTTTATTATTTTTATTTTTATTTTTTTCCATTATTCTTATTGTTATTTATTATTATTATTTTATTATTTTTTGTTTTTGTTATTATTATTATTATTAGAATTATTATTGTATTATTATTTTCATTAATAATAAATATTATATTTTATTTACTTTTTATTGTTTTTTGTGTTTTAGTTATTACTTTTATTTATTTTATATTTATTCTTATTTTTATTTTTGTATTACTATTTGATCATTATTTTTATTCTTTATTTTTGTTATTATTTCGTTATTGTTATCATTATTATTGTTATTATTATCATTTTTGTTACGATTGCAAAATAAACTATACATAAATGTTATGTTTTTTATGGGGGTATGTTAATCATTTGAGAAATAACTTTATTTTCAAGTACATGGGAATGAGCTAATCCCATATAAGCGAGAATGGACCTTGGAAATAGGATTCCCAAGTTTATTTCTTTATACCAAGCGTGAGAAGCGGAATGAAATTGGGAATGACAATCCATTATCAACCTCATTTTAATGTACTAATCGCTATGTAAGTAATGTAAAACCACAAGTAAATGTCTTATGTTTTCAAAGAAAACAAGTCCTCAAAGTCACATGCTAGAAACTAGCATTTATACCTCATTCATGGCAGGTCTATACCTTAGTACGAATCTAAACTTTTTTCTTAGAACTAAAAACACACAATTTAACACTATAATATAATTTATTTTTTTTTGGCAATGGGAGATAAATAATTTTTCCCCGACTAAAAGTACCTTAGATATACATAATTTTTGAGAACATTGACAGTAAGTGGAGGCAAAAATTCTCATTTACTTACTAATACCTCCGCCCTTGTCTCTACCCAAATCAAAGCTAAGGATGCTTACCTTTCATTCTCTGCAAAACATTTAGATTTAGAAAAATGAGTATATGACTTAACAAGCTTATCCTTCCCTAAAAATAGAATTGGGCCATACTTCAAAAAAAATAAAGAAAAGCTAGAGTAACTATTTTGGTAACGCACGGGAGGAAGAGAAAAAAAAAAAAAAAAAGACTTATCTGATTGAGTTCAAGATGGCTCCATTGACATCTCGAAGAGAAACGAATTTTAGATACTAATTCTCAAGTGCACAAGATTCCTTAATTAGAAATATTTTATAACGTCCTTTTTTTTCTTGGGTCAACCAAAAATGATGCTCATTAATTGAAGTAAGTACTAATTCTCAAGGGCACAAAAAATGTAATTCTCAAGTGCACAAAAAATTTAAGTACTTACCAGTTACCAGGAATAAGCATAGTCTACACTCTCTTGTCCTTTTCTTTTATATATTTTTGGTCAAGTCAACGCTGTCTTGTCTATGCCAAAAAAAACAAAAACGCCATCTTGTCCAGTCTTGTCTTTTGCGTAAGATGAAAAGGAATATGTTCGATGTTGATTCTTTTTCGCTTTGGTGAAGAATTAAGCGAAAGAAAATTCGCATTCTGCCCCTTCTCTTCCTGATCTTCAAATTGTTACCACATAATAGCTGCAGATTATAGACCATTAAATGGTTAAAATTGGTTTCTTTATGAGGTGGATATTAAACTACTGCATTATTGATAAGTTGTAACATTTAAAACTATTGTAAAAAGGCTAAAAACCATTTCAAACAACTTTTAACCATTGTATATGGTCCCTTGTGAATTCTCTAATAAAATGATTTTTTCTAATGATAAGTCACGATTAAAAACGCTTGTAGTTAAACTATAGTTTTGAAATTATTTTGAAAAAGTAAACTCACAAGAAATTATTAATTAAAATTAGTAAAAATAATTAACCGTTGCAATTAAATAAAATCCTCATAAGAATTTTTAATTTATATAATAGTTCAAAAAACATTATAATAAGACACCTGTAACAACAATTTTTTAATTTTTGAATTTAACTGTTGCAAAAGAACTAAAATGTTCTAGTGCAATCACACCTCATACTTGTTGAAAAGTCACTCTCACTAAGAGAAGTTCCATACCCCTAATTATATTGTGTGTTACAGAAACATATTAAAAGGAGAAACATGTTTAACATTTTCATTCTTTTTTTTCACCATTAGTTCAATTGTATTTTGTGTAATTATAACTTTACAAATTCTTTTTTCTTACTTATTTATTGCCTTTTGAGTTACAGTAATTTCTCAGATCAGAGAATTGAAGGTTCGATACCAAAAGAAATTGGATTTCTCTCATCGTTGATGACTCTGTAAGAATAACTACATCACATTCATTGATTTTCTTGATCACTTTCCTTCGGCTATAAATTAAGCAGTACGATGATTGGTAGTCAAAAGAAATTGTTTGACAAGATGAAAATAATTATTTAATATGTAGAGAATAATCTTCAAATGCTAAGGGTGCAAAGTTAATTTTTCTTTCATATATTAAAATTATGCCAAATGTTTATAGAACTTTTTTTCTTATCCCAAAAAAAAAAAATTAAGTTTGTTTTAGTTGTCTATTCATGTGTATGTTTTAATTTTAGTTATTTGTTTACTATTAGTTTTAAGTGTTATTAATAGTCTTAATTTTTATTTGTAGTTTTTATTTGTTTTACTGTTATTTTAATTTATGCAATTTTATTTTTAGCTTTAGTTGTTTATTACTATTATTATCAAGTATTGGTTAATGCATAAATCATAACTCGAGATCGCGACCTTTTATTTTTGACTCCATAAGTTAATGCACACCATGAGGTCAGGTGCTTGGGCCAACCACTGCATCGTAATCAAATTGTTACCTTTGCCCCTTGCTCATTTCCACCAGCATTTTTTAGACAATTGGTGCATGTCGAGCGTTGTCTTCGATTTTCACTAAACAATGCCTCTTTCTTTCTTCTCCTTCTTTTTTCTTCATTCACCTTCTTCCTCTTCTTTTTGATAGCATTAATTTTTTAAGTTATTTTTCCCCTCTCATTTCCAACTATAGTTTTTTAAGACTGTTGGCCCTACATAGCATATTTTATTACCCTTTTACTAGACAATCCCTCTTTCTTTCTTCTTCTCCTCTTCTCTTTTTCAATCATCTTCTTTATCTTTATTTATGACATGTAATGTATGGACACAAACGCTGTGTCAAGAAAATGGCAGATGACAATTCTTTAAAGAATAGGAGAAAACACGACTAGGACTCATTATTATGTTCAATAAATATTATTAAAATAATATGTAAGTGAAATAAATATAGTAAGTATGTTGAAAAATTATTCTTTAAGATATTTATAAAATATGTATACTGAATAAATATAGATAGTAAGTATTATTTAGGAAAAAATAAATAAATATATTATTATGTTGAAATTTCATGAAAATAAACAAATGTGTTTAGAATGAATGAAAATATTATATTCAAGTCATCCTAGGGGCGTGATATATCTTGAAATATACATTTTAGTACGAAGTCATATTTCATAAAAATTAAGTGATACTGATGTCATATTTGGTGATAGAAACTATTTAGTCCTGAAATAATAATCTTTGGGTATTGCCAACACGTCAAACATAGGTACTGTTAAGAGTGTCTTCGTGTTTTATATCTTATAACTGCATTAATTTGTCGTGTTTACTATGAACAGAGATTTGAGCAATAATATGTTTTCTGGAACAATCCCTGGATCATTTACCAATCTCTCAAAGCTTAAGAGCATGTGAGCACTTATTCACTTTAAATGTCATTCATTTCCCACTATTTTAAATTTGCTAGCACGGCAATTCAACTCACGAACTTTATATATATTTACATTTTCAAGTGGTGGAGGCCTACATGTTCATTAATGATAAACTCAAAGCTATGAGATTGAGTGGAACATGGTAGCTTTTTTCCACAAAAGAAGAGCATAACTCTAAGAAGGGAAGGGGTAGAGGAAAAAAGAGTCTCGATTTATGCCCTTGAAAAACTATCTTAAAGCATACAAATAAAGCCTGTGAATCCTAAACACAAGCACAACCTAAGCCATCCAAAAGTTTGTTATACTCATCTAGTTGTTTGCGCATAAAAGTGAGAAATTACATCTTTTATAGATATTGCTCAAACTCATCAATCTCTTCGAAGTTAAACTCGTTGAAGATGTACGTGAATTTAGAGCATCATTTGATGGACTTCAACGATTATAGAGAAGCTGGATGTAGAGTAGTCACGGAAGATTCAAAATCAATTCTCGATGATTTTTTAAATTTATATTCACAATAATTTTGCTTTCAAGTTTTTTTCTCTTTCTGATACCAAGCAGCAGTCTCGTCTAATATTACATTTCGGCTATTACTACCTCATGAATTTTCAAGTTCTAGAATTTCTATGTCTTAGACATTGTGTTGTGTACCCAATTTTTTTTTTTTTTCACACGTTTCATCAAGCTTTTGCCTCCTTTTTTCTGGCATTTGAGCTCCAATGGTGCCTTTGCCTTGAGCTCTAACAACACAATTTCTTATTCTCAGTGGACAATTAACGCCAATAGCTATTTCAAGCAAAAAAAAAAAAAAAAAAAAACTTTTCTTACTAGTCATAGGTTGTTGGGTATCGGCACAGCAGAATGATTAGAGACAAGTAGTATCACACAGCTAAAATATGAATGAGAAAAAAAAAAGGAAATAATAGAGACACAATATTTACGTGAAAAACCCTCCAACAAATTGAGGGAAAAACCATGGGAAAGTAATGGAGGATTTTATTATGGTGTGAAATATTTTACAATGATCTTCTCTCTATTATAAGGAGAGAACAATTTCACTCTCTCAAATAATAGGAAAAACTAACTCTCACTCAAAATATATAAAATAAAAAAAAAAGAAAGAGAAAACACTAAGGAGAAAGCTTATATTTTTTCTCTTTGTTTTTTCTCACTCACTTGGGATGCAATAGAAGTGCTTGGAAGAACTTCTATTTATAGTACTTGGTTTGGGCAGTGGCATTTGATGCCACCGCCCAAAAGATATGCCATATCTTTGCTTTTTCTTTTTTGTTGAAAAGTGAGTTTACAAGTCACATTCTCCTACTTAAACTCACTTTTAGTGATCCTTCAAATCTCTCCATACTTGTCAATGTTATGTTGCTTACGTCTTTGCGAAGCCACAAGTGGATCTATTCCAAACAAACTTGTCAACGTTGATCGGCTTTGTCATAACATCTGCTAGGTTCTCGTTGGTGTAAATCTTCTGCCCACACTCCCTTGCTCCACTACTTCTCAAACAAAATGATACTGGACTCTTATGTGCTTCGTCCTGAAATGAAAAGCTGGATTTCTTGCAATGTGCAAGGCACTTTGACTATCACAACACAAGAGATTTTTCTCTTGTTTGTGCCCGAGCTCTTCCATTAATCGTTTAATCCAAATTGCTTATTTGTAGGCTTGTGTAGCTGCCATGTATTCAGCATCTGTTGTAGATAAGGCCACAACAGTTTGTAACTTAGATACCCAGCTTATCACGCCTTCTGCAAGTGTAAACATATAGCATGTAGTGGACTTCCGTTTATCGACATCTCCTGTAAAATCTGAATCAGCAAAGCCCTTCACAGTATAATTTGATCCTCTAAAACATAATGCAACATCTGAGGTTCCTTTGATGTATCTTAGGATCCTCTTAACTGATCTCCAATGTTCTCTACCAGGATTCACCATGAACTGACTAACCGCACCAATTGCTTGAGCAATATCTGGTCTCGTGCATATTATAGCAAACATGAGACTTCCCACTGCTGATGCATATGGTACTCGAGACATTTCCATCCTCTCCGCTTCATTGCTAGGACACATACTTGAGGATAGTTTGTAATTAATAGGAAGCGGGGTTGAGATTTCTTTACACTCTTTCATATTGAAGTGCCATAAGATTTTCTTCAAGTAGTTTTTCTGAGAAATCCATACTTTCTTGTCTTTTCTGTCGTAGTGAATTTGTATCCCTAAAATCTTGTTTGCTGGTCCTAAATCCTTCATATCAAACTCCCTAGCCAACTGTGGCTTCAATTCTTGGACCCGGTTTTTGTTGGGGCCTGCTACTAACATGTCGTCCACATACAACAGTAGAATGATAAAATTATCATCGCCAAACCTCTTGTAGTATGTACAATGGTCTACATTGAGTTTGTTGTACCCGAGGCTAACCACGAAGGAATCAAATCTCTTGTACCAACACTTTGGCGCCAACTTTAAACCGTACAGAGATTTGGTCAACCTGCAATTCAAGTTTCCTTTTTTCTTTTTCAACGAAACCTTCTGGTTGGAGTTTGTAAATCTCTTCTTCAAGTTCACCATGAAAAAAAGTCATCTTTACATCTAACTGTTCTAGATGTAAATCAAACACAGCACGCAAGGCCAAGACTACTCTGACAGTTATAAGTCTTACCACCGGAGAAAATATCTCGCTGAAATCAATTCCTTCTTTTTGAGCAAATCCTTTCACCACCACTCTTGCATGATATCGTTCCACTTGGTGATTTCCATCTCTCTTGATCTTGTAGACCCATTTGTTGCCAATGTCTTTTCATCCAGGTGGTAGTGGAACAAGCTCCCACGTCTTATTTCTATGTAGTGCTTCAATCGTTTCTTGCATTACTGTCATCCATAGAGAAATATCGGGGGTTTTTACAGCCTCATGATAGGTAGACGGTTCTCCATCCTCCGTTAAAAGACAATATGCAACATTGTTCTCCATAACATAGTCTGAGTGCCAAACCGGTCTAGTTGTCTAACGCGATGAACGTCGGGCTTCTACAATCTCAGCATCATCTGATTCATTTTGGACTTCAGCCTTATCTGATTCTTGTTCCTCGTGCTTCGGTATAGCTTCAGAAGAAGCATCTCCCTATTTTGACTTATCTTCTATCTGTACTATAGTAGTCTCCTTTGAAGTGTTGTTGTTACCTTCACTTTGCAGTTTATCTTCTGCAAATATTACATCCCTACTGATGACAACCTTGCGTATAGTGGGATCCCATAGGCTATACTAGAACTGGCAAATGGGCTAGCCCAGCACGGCCCGACCGAATTTTGGGTAAAGAAAAATGAGCCCAGCTCGACATATATATTTCATGGACTGAGCTGAGCTGGGTTGGGCTCAATTCTTGAAATATAGGACCCAACTCAGCCCACGAGCCCACTACCACGAGTCGCGAGCTGGGTTGGGCCAGCCCATCTTTTTTTTTCTTTTGTGATTAGTGTGTTCTAAATTTTGATAGTTGGATTAATAACCAAAAAAGTTTAACCTTAACCTTAACATTTTTTACTAAAAAGTTAATTTAAGAAATGATAAAACATTACTTAACAAACCACAAGTTCACGAGACACAGATATGTTACTAATAAACATAAAAAAAAAAAAAACATTACATAAATGCTTGAAGCAAGTTGGTAGAGAAGTTCTCTATTTTATTATGCTCCTTGTGCGGGTGTTGGGCTTAGTGGTGGCGGTGGTTGAGGATTAAAATAGTTTGGAACATTTGAGTGTTGAGATACAAGATGTCTTACAAGCGTTCTAGTTCCAAATTGACGACGAAATCTATATTTACGTTCACAATAATTATAAATTATATACCCATAGTCTTCAAAGTAAGCAAAATGATTCCAAACATCTGAGCTTATAGGCTGAGCTGGGCTTGAGCTTGGCCTGTGCTGGGTTTGAGCTGGGTTGGGCTTGGGCATAAATGAGCTAGGTCAAAAAATATATAACCCAGCCCGGTCCACCTATATGTGGTGAGCAAGGCCGAATCGAACCCACTTTCAATCGAGCTAGGCTGGGCCTGAATTTTCGTGTGTTGGGCTAAACTGGGCCTGCCCTAAATGCCACCTCTAGGCTATACCCCTTAACACCATCAGCATATCCCAAGAATACATATTTTCTAGATTTTGGATCCAACTTTGTTCTTTCTTGAGGACCATATATCACGTATGCGGGACATCCAAATACGTGCAAGGTATAATAATTTGCGGGTTTTCCAGTCCACATTTTTATTGGTGTTTTCAACCCAATTGTTGTTGACTGTGATCGGTTTATCACGTAATAAGAGGTTCTAGCTGTTTCTGCCCAAAATGATTTGGCTAGTCTTGCAGTTTCCAACATAGCTCTCATTCTTTCAAGAAGAGTTCTGTTCATCCGCTCTGCCACACCATTTTACTGAGGTGTATACGCAACAGTAAATTGTCTCTGAATATCCTATTGCTTGCAAAATGTTAAAAAGCTGCCGTCAGTGTATTCTTCTCCGTTGTCCGTCCTCAAACACTTGATCATTTTCCTGGATTCAAGTTCCACCAGCGCTTTGAAAGTTTTGAATATTGGAAACACGTCTGACTTTTTCTTGATTGGGTATACCCAAAATCTCTTGGAGTAATCGTCAATAAATGACAAAATATTTTGCACCTCCTAGCAACAAAATAGGTAATTCCCAAACATTTGAATGGATCAAGTCAAGAATGTGTTTGCTTCTAGTAGTAGATCTCTCAAATTTCAATCTATGTTGCTTACTGGTAACACAGTGCTCACAAAAGGTAAGTTTATTGTTTTGAGTCCGGGTAGGAGATTAAGTTCAGCGAGAATCTTCAAGCCTTGTTTTGTCATGTGGCCCAATCTGCGATGCCATATTATAGTTGATTCTTCTTGACCAGTTGATGCAACTGATACATCTGCCTCTTACAACGTATCTCCCAATAGCATGTATAGATTTATCGTGATCTTTTCTGCCTTGATCACCACAAGCGCTTCTTTGACAACTTTCATGAACCATTCTCGATATGGGTCTTGCAACCAAGATCATCCAATTGTCCGATGGACAATAAGTTCTTCTTCAAGCCCTTCACGTGTCGTACCCCTTGAATGGTACGAATGGTACCATCATACATTTTTATTTTGACGGTACCGATACTAGCAATCTCCAAGGCATGATCATTACCCATGTACACAAATCCACCAGAGGTAGGTCATATGTGTGAAACCATTCTCTAGGAGAGGTCATATGCCATGTTGCTCCCGAATCCATTATCCAAACATCAATGAGCTCCTTCTTGCCTTCTGATACAATTGCTGCTTCGCTATATAAAACATCTCCATCATTTGGTACAATTGCAACACATCCCTGAGAGTTTGTCACCTCGGGATTCTTTTTGTTACTCCAACAATCCTTCTTGAAGTGCCCTTTCTTGCCACAGTTGTAGCATTTGATATTCTTTCTACTTCTCGACTTTGATCTATCATGGTTATTCCTCCCACTTGAGCCATGTTCCGTTGATTTTCCTCTCACCATTGATAACGCCTCTACTTGTTGTGAACTTTCGATCCTGCCTTCTTTACTTTTGCGCCTAGATTCCTCTTCCAAAACAGCGGTTGCAACACCATCAAAGACTACAAAATCCGAAAGAACATTGTTGGTGTAATTAATGATGAGTTCATCATACGAATCAGGTAGACTTTGGAGTAGAATCTCCGAACGTTCAAGCTCTACCATTTTATGCCCTATTGCAGTCAATTGAAAAAATAGCGTATTTAAGGTATTGATGTAATCTATCACCGATGTGGATTTAGTCATCCGAAAGGTGTAGAGTCTCCTCTTCAAGAAGATCTTATTGTGAAGTGACTTGACCTCGTACAATTTGGTCAGCGCATTCCAAATTTATTTGCTGACTTTTTTTCTTCAACACTTGACAATATTGCATCTGTTAATGATAGATGCAGATTTTCCATAGCGTTATTATCCATCTCTTTCCACTTATTGTCATATGTCTCATCCCCTGATCTGTCTCCGATTACTGCCAAGCAATTCTCCTTTCTCAATATTGCCTTCATCTTCAATTTCCAAAAGGAGAAATTACTCCCGTTGAACTTATCGATTTCAAATTTTGCTGTCATAGTGTAAACAATGATCTACTTCTCAACTTGAACCGGCTTTCACTATTTCACTATGAATAGTACTGTATACGTGAATAGTATCCAAAACTGTATACGGGAATAGTAATATGACCATATAGAAGAATAGTAATATACCGTATATGTGAATAGTAATCGTGAATAGTACCCCGTATATAAACCAGTGACCCCATAACTAGTGTCTCTGATACTACTGTTAGGTATCAGCGTAGCGGAATGATTAGGGATAAGCAGCATCACACAGCTAATATATAAATGAGAAAAAAAAAAAGAAATAATAGAGACACAAAATTTACATAGAAAACCCTCTAACAAATTGAGAAAAAAACCACGGAAAAGTAATGAAGAATTTTACTGTGAGGTGGAGTATTTTACAATTACCTTCTCTCTATTATAAGGAGAGAATAATATCACTCTCTCAAATAATAAGAGAAACTAACTCTCGCTCACAAATGTAGGACAATAAAAGAGGAAGAGAGAATACTCATGAGAAAACTTATAATTTTTCTCTATGATTTTCTCACATTCTCTTGGGATGCAATAGAAGTGCTTGGAAGCACTTCTATTTATAATGCTTGGTAATGCCACCACCCAAAAGATATCCTACATCTTTTTTTTTTTTTTTAAAGTGAGTTTAGACTCACATAGGTTTCTACAACCACTATCTAGTATCACATTGTTTTCTTCTTGCTTGTTTCTTGGCATGCCTAGAAGAGACTCTCTTGTCTTCTCTTATATAGCTCGCTTGCTATTCAATCTTGAATTGGCAACCTCTTTTAAGATGTCCGAATTTCATGCACTTATAGCATTGAGGTTTTCTTTGATGTCAATATTCTTTTGTAGTGTGACCCTTCCTATTACATATGGAACATGTTGAATTTTTGTCCTTTCTTTTCGACTCCAGATCATGGTTTTCAAACTTACATTTACTAATATTTCAAATAGTTGGCTCCCATATCCTCTTTATTCTGATGTCTTTCTGGACCTCATCTTTCCTCTTGACTTGACTGTTCGATTTCTTCTTCTTCTTCTTCTTTTTTTCTTTTTTTCTCGATAAGCAATCACAAAAATATTTACAAGGATTCCAACACAACTTGAAAGGATCTTAGCAAGAGAAGTCTTAGCTCAGGAAGCAGCCATCAAGGTTCCATAAATTACAAATAGTTTTCTTCACTTGACTATTCCTAAAGTTCTTAGCTATGTACAACCTATATCTAATATCAAAAATAATATTATCAAGGATTTAATCTTTGAAAAAGGAGAATATGGCGCTGAAGTAATTTTATTCATATGTAGAACACAAATATATAAAGGCTCCTAAGTATAAGGATAATTACAAAATATAATTGGCAAAAATCTGCCTTCTGCACCAAGAATATTCCATAACTTATGCATCAAGAAAAGTTACAATTGGAAAGTAAATAAAGAAGGAAAATTTATGTAGATTCGCATCCTGCTCGGGCGAAACTTTGCAAAATATTTATTTGTGCTTCAAGTCACCCGGATAGCTGATATATCCACCAAGGCATAAACTTCTAGATGCAGCTCTAATAATTTTTCTTTTGCTACAAGTCGTCTGGGCAGCTAATATATCTACTCGGGCAGAAACTTCCAAAATCAGCTCAAATACTCCCCCTCAAGTTGGTTCATAGAGAGTCAAAATACCCAACTTTCCAAGTAAACAATGAAAATGGTCGCACCCTAATGCCTTGGTGAAGATATCAGCGATCTGGTTTTGAGAAGATATGGAATTGGAAACCAACTCCTTAGCTTGAATGTGTTCCCGAATGAAATGACAATCGATTTTAATATGCTTCGTCCTTTCATGAAAGACGGGGTTTGTCACAATATGAATTCAGGTTGATTATCACAAAAAGGGGAATGGGCTCCGGATGACGAATATGTAACTCACTAAATAATCACCGAAGCCATCTGATTTCACTTGTTGCTGCTGCAATGCTTTGATATTATGTCTTAGCCGATGAATAAGAAATGATTATTTGTTTCTTTGAACACTAAGAGATGGGAGACAAGGCAAGAAATATTATGTAGCTAATGATAGATCGTCTAATTGTTGGGCATTCAACCCAATTTGCATTGCAGTAGGCGCTAAAAGATGTGGCGGTTGTAGAGGGGAGCAAGATACCTTGCCCTAGATTACCTTCGAGATAATGGAATACTCGTAAGGCTGTATCCCGTGAGGTTGGTGAGGGTTCTGCATAAATTGGATGAGAATGTGCACTAAATAGCATATATCTAGTTGTGTGATAGTTAGGTACAAGAGGTGTTCAACTGGAAACCAATATCATCCAAGATCTACAAGAGGGATGCCTGAATCAGTGAACAATTGATGGTGTTACTTCATGGGAAAGCCTTTGGGCTTCGCTCCTATTAGACTGCACTGTACCAAAATGTCAAGTACATACTTGCGTTGGCTTAACACAATCCCACTGGGTGATCTAACAATTTTAATACCCAAAATATATTTTAACTTGCCCATGTCCTTAATGCTGAATTTCCTATCAAGATAGAGCTTCAAGGAGAAAATTTTATCAGGAACCAGTGATGATGACGTTATCCACATGGATTAAGGCAAATCGACTTTCATGAGAGAATGTGAATAGTGAATGATCTACTTATGACTAGGTGAAACCATTCGCAAGAATGGCAGTGGTAAACTTTTTGTTAAATTTCTGGCCTCTTTAATCAATTTAATAATTAAACAAATCAACTAAGTAAATTTGCAGGAAAGTAAATTTGTTGCAACAAATGTAAGAACACATAAATTTTAACGTGGTTCAACCAACTTGGTCTACGTCCACGCGGCGATCCCTTGGCCAACAAACCAATTCACTAAGTTTCAAGAGATTACAGACACCAATGGAAACTTACGCAATTGAAGACTCCCTCTTAACCCTTGCCGCCTAGGTATAAGACTCCCTTAGTCGATTTTCTAGTTTGGCGAGCTCTCCTCGACTTACAAAAGTTTTCTCCCGAGAACACACCTTCTTCTCCCGAAGAATGTATGCTAAAACATAAATAAAAGAGTTTTGAAACTCTAGATGGATTGATCAAAACATTAGACTCAAAATTGACTGTGTTGCAACACTTAACTAAAACATCCAGCTGACTCTGTTTCACAACTTGTTGCAGCACAGCTTGACCCAGGCAAACCTATAGCTAACTCACGTTCAGCTTTATATTTTCTGCTCACTGTTGGCTGCCACTCCAACAGAGAACTAATACGCCAATTTATAGATTTTGCTGCAGATGTTGAGTATAGGTAGAAGAGTCTTCAAGATAATCCAATTAGCTCAAGAGTTCTTGATAATCTTGACTTTATCACATTATCACTTTATCTCCAAGATATCTTCATAAGCACATGGACTTTTCAAGAATACTGCTAGGAATAGAACTCATCAGAACTGAAAGCTCTCCTAATTTCGACTGCTTCAAAGATGCCTGCAATATCACACTACCACATGCAATATCCACATTTTTGCAAAACACAGCCAACAATAATAAAATAAAAATCAGATCCTAACAATCTCCAACAATAATAAAATAAAAATCAGATCCTAACAATCTCCCCCTTTGGCTTTGTTTTGGCAAAAATTCACAAGCAATGGTTAACATCAAAATAAGCAATATAAACAATCTCCCCCTTAGCAAGGTAACTCATAATTGAGCAAAGCTCAAAATATAGACCAAACAATAATCAAATCATGCATAAAGTAAACCATTGTCTTTTGTTCTCCCCCTTTGACAAAAGAAACCAAAGTAGTGGAATAGAGTATCAGAGCAATAGAAGCATAACATAAAACATCAAACAAAAATATGGATCCAGAGCAAAGTAGCAGAATGTAAACATAGCAAAGTATTAGAGCAAAAACAAAACCAGTAAAGTATCAGAGCAATAATTATCAAGCGAATGAACATTCAAACAACGGATTTGGTGACGAAATCAAGTACGGTATGTTATCCTTCCATCAACTTCTCAAGGTCAGCCATTATATTCTTCTGATTGGCGTTAACGGAGGCTTGATTTTTGTATAGCTCACGGACTTCATCCTGAAGTTTCTGTACCTGTTGTAACAACGCATTTGAAGCTGTTGCAGAAATTGGTCCAATATTGCCTTCAGCTCTAAGCTGCCCCTGAATATCAACTTACCTTTCAAGAAACTTGTAAAACAATGCCTTAACAATTTTCTCAAGAAGATGAAGTGGTGAGTAGAGAATAGATGAGAGAGAAATCCGTATGAGACAAAAGAAACCTTAGATGAGCAAACTTTATAGAAGAAAGAGTTTTTTCAATGACTAAAGTCTTAGATTAACATGCAACAAAGCCACAAGTTTATTGGAATTCAAACTCTCTTGAATAGTCACAACTTTTTAGCTTACCAATGTCAACACATATCTGTCATGTCAACAAACAGAATTGACGTCAAAGAAAAACTTATTTTCCTATTTTTTTCCTCTTACGGCACAAGTTAGTTGAAAAAAAAAATTCAGTCCATGTTGCAACCTTACTTCACTAATCAGCCACTTAAGTACTCAAACTTATGAATTATTTCACGAACATAAAACAATGAATGTCACATACAATCCACATTAATCATGATGTCATCAATAAGAAATTAAATTTATTCAATACTTAAATCACACAAGAATTTATAACTTCAAACCATGTGTGTGTGTGAAAGCAATATAAAGATCTTTCTTAAAATTCATCAGAATCAGGATTTGCAAGATTAAGAATTTAAGACAATCTGTTCAAACAACCTGATCGTCTAATCACATTGGAACATTTTTTATTTTTTTTTCAAAATGTGAATTAGACTTGGTAGCTTTCACTCTAGATCCTTCAATCTGGTCTAGGTAGCTTTTTCCAGCCTCTACCTTTACCATTTTTTTTATCCCTTTTTTATTTTTTGTTTTTGTTTTTTAAAAAAATATGTTAATAGAGTATAGGAATGGATAAAGAAACATCTTATTCTATCCAAAGTCATTAGGAGGTTTAAACTCCTACACTTGCAAACCATTAAAATCAGAACCTCAATCAGATCAGAATATCGTGTGCACAAGAAATATGGTTTAAAATAAATCACAAGTTGATTTATTTGTTAAACTTTCACATTTCTTGAGACTTATCACTTTTATGTTTCAATGCATGTGCCAACATTAATTGGTACAAATACCAATAGTTTTTTTTTTTTAAAAAAAAACCTTCAAATCTCATAGAGTTAAATGCCTTAGTAAAAATGTCTGCTAGTTGATGTTATGTTGCAACATATTCTAGAACAATCCTTTTGTTTCAACTACACCCTTTTTTTCTTTTTCTTTTTTGTGTTGAAAACTCATGTGATATTCATTGTGCAGTGCAAAATTTAGAAAATGCAAAGTTCTTAGATTCCCTACCATGACCATTTTTTATTCTAACAACCTTCCCTATGTTGCAATTTTTTCCTGTTTTTAACCTTAAACACAAATTTTTGGATGCATCAAATGTGTCAGATTTTCTTACCCAGATTTGTTTCAAGTTCTGTTGCTACAAATCAACTCTTACCTTTGGTGATTTCCTAGGCTTATCATAAAAGAAGGGATTGACAAACATACTTCTTTTTAGATCATCAATATACCTATAGCATCGTGGTCTGATGTGTCCAGGAACGCTGCAGTAATGATAGATTGAAACAAATCTCCTTTGCTTTCCTTCTGAAATTTTTGCCTTTGTCGCAGGGGATGTTGCAGCATGTTGTTTCAGCTTCGGCTTCTCAGTTTATTTGACAAAAATAGTTTTGCCAGTTGATGTACCTTCTTGGAATCCAAGTCCAATATGATCTCCATTTGGCTTTTATATGATCAAGCTTCAAAGTACCTGAATTCAACATCTTTACATTCCGTTGAGTCTGTTTCAACTCCAGTTGCAACTCTTCAATCTTTTGTTGACTCTCTGCTGCTTGGATCTAGTGGTCTCTCACAGATTTAGAAAATCCAGCTTTTTGTTCCTCCAACTCATTGATCTTTCTTTCTAACTCTTGATTCTTCTTGCATACAATCAACCATTTTTCATACATCTCCTTGTATGCTTTCATGATTCCTTCTTCATCCAGATCATCATCACTCTCTGTTTCTGAATTCGTGTTGCTGTCATCTAATAACACATATTCTGTTATGGACGTTGTTGCAACAGATGGTGCGACATTAGCTAAAACAGTCTTTTCGCCATTCTATCATGTTGCAACAGCGAATGCAACATTGTTGCTGATGTATCCTTCATCACCTTCAGAAACATCATGTGAATCTTCATCACTCCAAGTGGTGTTCATGGCCTTGTTCTTTTTCTTCAAGGTATTTGCACATTCAGCCTGTACATGACCAAATCCTTCGCACTCCCTGCACTGAATGCCTTTATTTTTCTTTTTCTCCTCGAACGATTTTCCATTTTGTCTTCTGAATGTCTCAGGATTTGTTATAACAGTCTGCTTTCTTTCAAAAGTTGCTAGCCTATATCCACTTCTCTGCTTCTTTCATTTTTTCAGCACTTTGTTGAAATTCTTCGTGAGCAATGCTAAAGATTCAGTAATTTATGTATCTTTATCAGAGTAAGAGCTTTGATCATTTTTACTTTGAACTTCACCTTGGAATGCAATGTTCTTCTCTTTTCTTTTTTGTTTGAACTTCATCTCAAATGTTTGAAGTGAACCCACTAATTCATCAAGCTTCATGTCATCAACATTTTTTGCTTCGTCAATGGCAGCAACCTTGATGGCGAATCTTTCGGGAAGTGATTGTAACACCTTTCTCACAAGATTTAAATCTGAATATTTTTCTCCAAGTGCGAACGCCTCATTTGTAATGTCACACAACCTGCTATTAAAATCAGCTATGGTTTCATCCTCTCGCATCTTCAATTCTTCAAATCTTGTTGCAAGGATTTAAAGTTTGGACACTTTGACGACTGTTGTTCCTTCATATGCAGTCTGTAAAATAGTCCAAGCATCTTTAGCAGTTTCACAAGTTGAAATTAGTTTAAATTGATTTAGATCTACAGCATTAAAAATCACATTTAAAGCCTTAGAATTATTGTTAGCCAAACGCTCTTCATTTGCAGTCCATTGATCCTCATTTTTCGGCACATCAATTCCTTCATCATTCTTCATTGTAGGATGCTCCCATCCTACGACAACTGCCCTCCAAGCTTTTTCATCAATGGATTTGATAAATGTTCTCATTCGAGCCTTCCAATATGAGTAGTTTGATCCATCCAATAGTGGTGGTTTGGTAATTGAAATTTTATCCTAAAATGTGTCCATATCTGCAAAACAGCCAGAAAAAAAAAACTTTCCCAAAGATCTGACTGAATTAGTTCAGTAACCTGCTATTGATACCACTTGTTAGATTTCTGGCCTCTTTAATCAATTTAATAATTAAACAAATTAACTAAGTAAATTTGCAGGAAAGTAAATTTGTTGCAACAAATGTAAGAACACATAAATTTTAACGTGGTTCAACCAACTTGGTCTACGTCCACGCGGCCATCCCTTGGCCAACAAACCAATCCACTAAGTTTCAAGAGATTACAGACATCAATGGAAACTTACGCAATTGAAGACTCCCTCTTAATCCTTGCCGCCTAGGTGTAAGACTCCCTTAGTAGATTTTCTAGTTTGGCGAGCTCCCCTCGACTTACAAAAGTTCTCTCCCAAAAACACACCTTCTTCTCCCAAAAAATGTATACTAAAACATAAATAAAAGAGTCTTGAAACTCATGATGGATTGATCAAAATATTAGACTCAAAACTGACTGTGTTGCAACACTTAACTAAAACATCTAGCTGACTCTGTTTCACAACTTGTTGCAACACGACTTGACACAGGCAAACCTATAGCTAACTCACGTTCAACTTTATATTTTCTGCTCACTGTTGGTTGCACACTTCAACAGAGAACTAATATGCCAATTTATAGAATTTGCTGCAAATGTTGAGTATAGGTAGAAGAGTCTTCAAGATAATCCAATTAGCTCAAGAGTTCTTGATAATCTTGACTTTATCACATTATCACTTTATCTCCAGGATATCTTCATAAGCACATGGACTCTTCAAGAATACTGCTAGGAATAGAACTCATCAGAACTGAAAGCTCTCCTAATTTTGACTGCTTCAAAGATGCCCGCAATATCATACTACCACACGCAATATCCACATTTTTGCAAAACACATCCAACAATAATAAAATAAAAATCAGATCCTAACAATCTCTAACAATAATAAAATAAAAATCAGATCCTAACACTTTTGATACCAATTGCGGAAAGCCTAAAGAAGTCTATAAAGTAATTTGCGAAGGCGGAAAACTCGTTTCTTCCCCTGTCGAGAAAAGTTTTGAAAATGTTTCGTATATAATTTTTCCTCCAAGTCCCCATGATGGAAAGTATTATTGACATCTATTGATGAAGCTCCAATTTCTATATGGCTGAAATAGCAAGCAAACAACGCATAATGACAAGATTTGCAACTAGTGCAAATGTCTCATGAAAGTTTATACCTTCTATCTATGTGTATCCCTTTGCAACTAAGTGTGCCTTGTATTTCTCCACACTTCCATCTAGCTTAAGTAGACCCATTTGGAGTCTATGGCTCGTTTACCTAGTGGTAAATCTTCTAAGGTCCAGTTATGATTTTTTTCAAGAGCATGAATCTCCTTTGCCATGGCTTCAAGCTAGTAGCTATGTTAGACTACCTGTGAAAAGAATATGGGCTCAACTTGGGAAGTGATGGCTTCTAAAAATCCTTTGTATAAGTCTAAAAACTTATCATAACTAATATAGTGAGAGATAGAATATACTGTTGCATTAGTCGATGGCATGGGAGAGTAAGAAAGCCTAAGAATTGGGAGTAATGCATCACGCATTCAAGAGATCTGACAATACCATCAAACATCTTGGATTTCACAATGCCTTTTTTAATGAAATATAGTGTTAGATCATTGCCCAAATAGAACTTTTCACACTTTTCTGAGTTGGTAGAGAATTAATCCCTCATAGGACACATATATAATATGACACCAATATCAAGAATACTAATTTTTCCCATGTTCATCATCACGATAAATACTATTTTCTCGTGACATTTTCGGCAATGGCTGGTGGCGTGACTAGTCACTTTCAACTACTATCTCGACGGGGATTCTTTTCAATCCAAATTCGAAGTTCATTGTGGTGCGACGTTGAAAATTGGGCTTGAGCTTTACTTTGTCTTCTTAGTTGTGTCACTGACGAGCTTCTTCAGTAGTAGCCACCTTGACGTGTGTGGCTGCCACTATCCACTTTTCCTTCGTCCTACGATTCCAAGGATGGTCTCTAAATTATATTTGGTTCTCCAACGGCTGCCAAACATTGATTCCATGCCAATGTCTTCTTCACGTATCTTTCTTTTTTAATTATTTTTACAACTTGTGCTGACATCAGCCCTAAAACGTCCTCTTATAAACACAAATTCCTTTTCATATGTCCAGTGTCTCATTCTGATACCATCTTAAACAAAAGAAAAGAAAACATATGCAGAAGCAAACAATAAGAGTCACCACCAGCAATGACTCTAAAAAAGAGGAAGACCCAAAACCATTGCATTGTGAATTGCTCGATATTTCAAAGTCCAATGAAAAACCCTACTTATAGCCACAAAACTTGCTCAACAAGAATACAAAACTTAACTAGCAAAACCTACAATTTCCTTAATTTAATCCAATAATTTATGCTCCATTTATGTAATTATACTAAAACCTAAATTACTTCAACAATTATATATATGATAACAGAAAGACAACCCTGTTAGTTTATACAAACCATTCTCAATGCTACTCTTGTATCCTGACTAACAACATGGTTTTAAAATCCATACATCCATTCCAATATGCATTCATAAATCATACAAAGCATGACATACTATTTTCAAGTTCATTCTATTCCTAATTTAATTCAATTCCTCAACTCATCCTATTCGCGCATAAATGCATTACAAGATACCAATCGCCACCCGAATTTCGCTAAAGATGGTTGAATAGGGATAGGAAAAGTACGCAAAGCCAAGCCTAAATTCATTTTGTCCATTTTTAAAGTTCAAAAGGCCGGTCACCACTCGCAACCATGTCCATTCAAAAATTTAAGTTATAACAATTAAGTATCAATTGATAGTAGATATTTTTAGAAGTGAATCATGGATTTAAGCAGAGGTGACTAAACCAAATTAAATTTTATGTTTTTTTCACTACTTTATATGTGTCGGTGTGTCCTTGTCCAAACACTGACAAGCATGGTTATGATAGAAGCTTCCGCATAGAAACACCAAAAGGAACACCAAGCTTTTTGTACTCTTGGTTACCAATGTTCTCATACCACTGAAAACAATTGTTCTTCATACTCAAAATTTGAGCTCATTTTAAGACTCATAAATTTTTAATAAGGAATGTCGTGTTTGCCATGTTAAAGTGACTAATTATAAAGAATGAGATAACCATTAAAAAAAAGACTATCTAAAGAAAATGAAGCTAGACACGAAAATAAAGAGGTACTTCAATGAATATGACTATTGAAAAACCGTGGGGAAAGAGGTTTCTATAGCATCCTTCTCTTTATTAACTTTTGAATGATCAATGCAATCTCATTATTGTTGTTATGGTTGACAGCGATCTCAACAATAACCAATTGGAAGGGCATATACCATCTTTCCTTCTCAAAATGAAATCACTGGAAAAAATGTAAGTGATTATGTTATTTAATGATACAATGTCTAACTGTTGTTGTAATTTGACACTTTATTGCATTAATAGTTGCATTAGCTCTACTGCCTACTCCAACAAAATACAGACTTAGAAAGAAATGGAAAGCGACCAAACTATAACCACAGGGTTATAAGATAAAAAATTTAAAGATTTCGGTTAAAGTTTGAGTACTTTTAGATTTTGAACAACATAATTGGAACTAGAGTGACAACACACAATGGCTCGAGGTCTAATATAGTTCAGATTGTAGAAACTGTTTTGTAATTAATTGCATAAGGAATTATTATAAAACTGATTACGACTCAGACTATTTTTTGGCAATAATCAACATTATTTTAACCATTGGTAATCCAAGCGAGTACTTGTGAATATTGGATCAACTCTTGTCCCATTTTTGTGGCTCTAATTTGTATTATAAGCAAATTGTGTATGCTTTTTTCTCGTTTAGCCCAGTATTGTTTGGCGATCTTTTTTTTTTTATTACACCTTTTAGTGTAAATCTTTCATTAGTCCTTAAAGTATAGCGCAGGGACATATTAATTCTGATCTTTTGAAGTAATCATTTTAGTCCCTAGGCTTATATTAGTGAAATATTGTTAATCACTAACTCATATTCAATCCATTTTTAACAAATTTGACACATGATAATTACATGTACACAAAAGGGAAACTTAGAGGAATAGTCCCCATCTACTTACAATAATTCTTCCATTAGTAGGATTGTAGAGTTTGTAAGCTTTGGAACTTTTTTTTATAGCCAATGAAAACTAGCTTTTGGCTTTTGTCATCAATGTTGATTTGATTTTGATTAGGAACATGAGCATAAACAATGCTTCCAAAAGCTCTTAAGTGTTTGATGGTTGGCTTTCTTCCACTTCATTCTTCCAATAGTGTCTTGTTAAAAAGACTTTTTGTGACACAATGATTTAAGATATAGACAGCACAACCAACAACTTCAGCCCAAAATTCTTTTGGTACCCCTTAAGACTTCCAACATTTTTCGAGCCATCTCAAGAACCACTTTATTTTTTCTTTCAGCAACTCCATTCTATTAAGGTGATCCAAGAACTATCAACGGGCATTGAATGTCATTCTCTTTACTAAATTTGTTGAATTATTTTGATGTGAATTCTCTGTCGTTATCAGATCTCAAGACTTTGATTTCCCATCCACTTTCTTTTTCAGCAAGAGCTTTAAATTTCTTGAACTTGTCAAAAGTTTCAAATTTTCTTTCAAAAAATAGACGCAAGTCATACAGCTATAATCATCAATAAAAAGAATATATATATATATATATATATATATATATATATATATATATATATATATATTTTTTTTTTTTTTTTTTGCAGTAAGAACATGGATTAATTGGCATACAAATATCAGTATAGACAAAGTTATAATGGCCTTGTAGCTCTTGATGTAGCTTCCTTTGGGAAACTTTTCCTAACTTATTTTTCAAGAAGGCATCCTTCACAAATTTGTTCTGGATCATTTTCAAAATTTATGTGTCCAAATCTCAAGTCTCATAATCAAGAAACTTCATTTTCACAAGTTTTAAGACATTTTACTACATTGTTTTGAATATTTAATAAGAACAATCTATTTCTTGTCATAGGCACTTTTGTTATCAAAAATTATTTTCATCCTTTATTACACAATGTTTATCTTCCAATAAAATTATATAATTTTCCTTAAGATATTGACCCAAACACAAAATATTGATTTTTAATTTTGGCACATAATAAACCTCATAAATAAAATGATGCCTCCATCTTTCAAACGAATTAAAATTTTATTTTTTCCTTCCATTGAGACCATAGAACCATCTCCAAATATGACATTGCCCTTGACAGTTTCATCGAGTTCTGCGAACATACTCCTTTGTCCAGTCATGTGGTTGCTTGTAGTTGTATGTATCTCCTCCATTTTGTTCACCATGATTAGCCATTAACAAGGTAATCTCTTTTTTCCCTCTGTCTTTCAACAAAATTTGCATTCTTATCCACAACTTTAGGATTACTTCTACAATCATAAGAATAATGACCATATTTTTTACTATTGTAACACTAAACTTGTGATTTGTCATGTCTTTGTCCTGAATATATAATTGTCTCTTCCACGTTGAGGTTTATGCGAATTTTGATTTTTCTCTTCTTGATTAAATCATCCTCTTCCACCACGTCCTCATACTCATCATTGGTTTTGGCCTCGACCTCTACCACATTCATATCCACGTCTATGTCCTTTTTGACCTCCATCATTGTCAAAGTTTTCTTCTTTCTTCAAAGCGAGATTACTTTGAAGAAATTTTTTCAAGACTTCTTGGTTCTTCTTCTTGTGTCTTTTTTCATGAGCTTTTAATGAGTCCACGAGTTCATCAATGGACATGTTATCCCATTCTTTTGATTCCTCAATGGCTACAACAATATATTCATATTTTGGATGCAAAGAACAAATGATCTTTTCTACAATATGATTATCTGGCAAATCTTCTCCATATCTTTTTAGTTGATTAGAAACTACCAAAACTCTTGAAATATAATCTGAAATATATTCACCATCATTCATATGGAGAGATTCAAAATCACCTCTTAAAGTTTGGAGATGAACCTTCTTCACCTTCTCTACCCATTTTGTGATTTTTGGAGAGTTTCCCATGTTTATTTGACAATAGTTGCGCATGAGATTTTCTCGAACATAGTTTCATCCAAATATAGATGGATCATAGAAAGTGCTTGTTGATCCTTCTTGCGAGCCTTTATCAATGGTTCTTTCTGATTTTAACTAAAAGCTTTTTCTTCTTTAGGTTTCACGTAGCATTTCTCTATAACCTCCCAAGCATCTTGTGAGCCAAGGAGAGACTTCACATGCATGGACCAATTATTCTAATTGTCCTTAGTGAGTCGAGGAAATTGAAAGGGAAACATGTTATTCCCTATCATTTTTATCTAGCTCTAGATACCACTTTGTTGGAATGTAGGGCTATTTTAATCTAGAGAAAAAATAAGGAGGAAAAACATAGAGGCTCTGAACTAATCTTTATTTCTCTTCTATTTTGGGATAGCTACATTTGAAATAACTGACTCTCATTTATAGGATTCACAAAAATCCAATACTAACTAAGATATGATTCTAGGTTTTCATTACCTACTAAGAAAAAAACTAACTAGAAAAAAACTAAATTAAAGCTAACTAGAATTAATCAAGTTAGAATTCTAAACAAGTTTAATTACTAACAGTTATTGTAGGATGTGGTAGACAAACAGTTTAAACAATATATTGCATTCTCATTCTATATTTCTCCTTCTTTCTGAGAATCATAATAACAGATTTTCTATTTATCTCTCAGCCATATATCACTGCTGTGACTTTTCTTCCATGTGCAGAGATCTCTCTGTCAATTTCTTTAACGGTACAATTCCGTCTCAATTGGATGCACTTCCTAGCCTTGAATATCTGTAGGTGTACTGTCTTCTCATCTCAAAGAATGCCAAGATTAGAAAAGATTGGTAGATTCATTTGGTGTTTCTTAATTTGTTATCTTACAGGGAATTGAACAATAATTTATTATCAAGAGAGATCCCAAAAGAACTCGGAAACATTTCTAGCCTTCAAATTCTGTGAGTGTACTTTGTTTTGCTTTAGAATTCATTATTACTGGTCTTCGTTATATTGCATAGACTTAGTAATTTGTGTGTTGCCTAACCTATATATAACTGCAATGAAGGTACTTGGACGACAATATGTTGAGAGCAGTGGCGGAGCCAGGCACTCGAGGTTAGGGAGTGCAGTTCCGCCGCCCGAATTATTTATGTATAAATCGATATTTAATTTAAGGGTATTTTTGATCTAGACCCTTTCTTTTTTTTTGAAAATGAGACTTAGACCTCCTGTTTTTTTATTAAGTGTGATTGAGACCTCTTATGTTAGGAGTTGGTTAAATTTTCTGTTAAAATCATATTAAATTCCATGTATACCCTTTATAACGTACCATCACACAAAACACACACCCACAAGATCTAAACCAACACTTGAAGAATACCTTAGTTCAATCAAAACACACACACAAGCGCAGGACTATTTTTTATTTTATTATTTTTTTCTTCAATAACAAAAGAAGCCTTAGAAGGAATTTGTAAGTATCACAACATATTTCGTTGGTCAGCCATGCTTGTCGCAAAACGATTTGGGAACATTTTCGGTATGTATATACAACATTTTCTTATGTTTTGGAGATCTTTCCTAATCAAGTAAAATAAA
This sequence comes from Ehretia macrophylla, assembly GCA_037974665.1. Classification (NCBI taxonomy): domain Eukaryota; kingdom Viridiplantae; phylum Streptophyta; class Magnoliopsida; order Boraginales; family Ehretiaceae; genus Ehretia; species Ehretia macrophylla. The sequence goes on from CM075781.1 coordinate 81,543,081, forward strand.
CAAAGAAAAAAAATCATCCAAAGTTGCTAATTTCATCATTATTGTTTGATACGTGCCTCCAGCTCTTTTGTTGTGGCAATCAAAAGTTGCTATTTCTTCTAACATGATTTTAACAAAAAATTTAACCAACTCTTAACAGAAAATGTCTCAATCACACTTAATAAAAAACAGGGAGTCTAAGTCTTCTTTTCAAAAAAAAAAAAGTCTAGATCAAAAATACCCTTTAATTTAATTACTATATTGCAATTTACATATGTACCCTCAATAAATAAAGGTGGGCCAAAAAGTGTATTTGTGGGCCAGGAGGTGCATGTGCACCTCCTCAGCCCTTACTGGCTCCGCCAGTGGCTGAGAGGTCAACTTCCAAATGAGCTTGGAAACCTTAGTAATCTTTCTGGCCTGTAAGTATATTTTATATGTGTTGGGGTACTTGTACGTACGACAATATGCTGACTTACGACAATAGCCTTCAGTGTATATATATATATATATATATATATATATATATATTTGCTGGACTGAAGATGCAATTAACCCAATGAAGTAAATTTGTCTCATTTCTCAATTCATTAGCTCTTCCTCCATACGTCTTTGTCAAAACATCATGTTCACCATGCCTAAAGTTTCAGTTGTAGATTCCCGTTCGTTGAGAATGGTGGAAGTATGGGAGGAGGGGGCGAGTAGGGGCAACAACTCGGCTCAAAGTCTGAGCTAAATCCATTAAGACAAATAGAAATTCAGTATTAATGAGGGTAGATTTTTTTTTATATTTTTTTAAAAAATCCTATAAATAAGATTTTGTATTCATAATTAATTGTCACGGGAGTCACACCCATTCAAATAGTGTTTAATCTAAATAATTACTCATTAGGAAATGCTAAACACTTCTAGGTGAATGCACCGATGCATCATGTCTAATGTATGAACATGCAATGCACACACCTAAATGCCGCCATGTTGGCACCCGCTAGTCCATTAATTAGTATTTCTCATTACTTAATCTATACTATATTATCATATAAATTAACATACCTCACTAAGACTACGAATACGTGCAAGTATATCTACTTGCACAATCCTCCCTTTTATGAAAATTGAGTATGAAAACTTGCATGAAGATCATTTTTTATATTCATTGCAGAAAATCTTATTTTGTGCATCAACTTCTTTTTTCTTATACATTTCTCATTCAAGTTTTGTTTAATTCACCTTAATTTCCACTCTGTTATAAAATACTCACAAAAGACAAATACAAGCAACTATGACACTAATAGTTAGTACATGTTTTTTTTTTTTTGTTGGAATATATATATATTTCTCTCGCATAAAAAAATCACAAATTCTAAAACTATCATATATGATCTTAGGTTACTCCTCCTAGTACCAATTGGTTTTTAAGATGGAACCCCATAATTCTTAATTTGGTATCAGAGTTGGGTCTTAGTCAAGGCACATTCATCTCTATTCACGTGTGACACGTCTATTTCCGGTTATCTATTTCTCTCTTGATGACTTGCGTCTCATTGTTACATGTTAAATTCTCCCTGGTCATACGTGAGGGAATCGTTAAACATTCTTGTCTGGAATAAATTTAGGAATTCTTTTGAGTGAAGGCTAAAATACATAACTTTTTAATTATTTAAATTCATTTTTTTTTTCAGTTGGGACTAATTAATTTTTTAACTAAAAATATATAGATATTTAATTTTTTTTGGTAGAAAAATAAATAGAATTTTTAATGTTGCTTCCACCGGCCCTAAAGTGCATCCACAAGTAATCATGCAAGGGAATCGTATAACAGAGAATACAGAACGAATGGTAGTATATTGTGCCATTTACTTTAACACATGGACTGAAGATTTGAAATCTCAAATTAGGAGGCTATTCCGCTTTTAGCCCATAAGAAATGCGTTGTATCTACTATTTCTCTACTATTTTTTATGAGTGATGACATATGCAAATGATGTCAGGGTTCTGTCGGACAATGGATTCAGTGGCTCATTACCTTCTAGCTTTGGAAAATTGAAGAGCATGAATTCTCTGTGAGTGATTTTATTGCTTCAAGAGTCGGAATTCTTAAACAGTCATAGAGTCACAGACTCTGTAGATTGAGAATGATCTTAATTTGTTCTGTAGCAATGTCCAAGGCAATAACTTGAATGGAAAGTTTCCAGACATCGTATTCAGATGGCAGCAACTCGTATATTTGTAAGCCTCCTGATTAATCTTTCTAAAGTTGTTATTTGTGCAACTAATGAAGCTAGTATGTCTATAACTGTTAGTCACACTTGACTTTTTAAATCTTGGCAGATGGCTGATTGGGAACAATTTTGAAGCACCTTTACCTGATAAATTGGGGGCTTGGAAGAACATTCGACAGCTGTAATATTTTGTTCTTTGTTAAATGCTTTTATTTGCTGGTTTTTTTTGATGGAGATTAAATTAATCTCTTCTCAATTAATGTCCAAATATGTTCTTGTTATCAAGGATATATAAAGACAAAGTGTAAGAACAAGAAGAACTTAAAAGAATGCTTTTAAGGGATTGGGAGGATTGCAGATACGATTTCAAGCGATTCTAAAGGATGTCCTTGCAATTTTCCTTATCATTTAATTTCCTCTATAAATTCCTTCTTCTGTGTATGTTTGTCCAGGCACATTACTGACTTAACTAGAGTCAACCAAGACTCTAAGTTCCCTGATGTCTCCAAACTCTCCTCTTTAAGATATCTGTAAGCTTTTCTAAAATGAATTTCCATTGTGTTCCATGATATAACTTCCGTGAAAGGTATTTTTCATCTTTCATGTTTCAGGACATTGAGGAATTGTTCACTAGTTGGTCCAATCCACTCTAGTCTATGGAAGCTACCGAATTTAGAATACTTGTAAGACAATTCCCTCACCCATTTCCTATTCGTACATACAACCAATAAGATTAGCTAACATTCATTTTTCCATGTTCGTTCATACATAAATATATCAATTTGACTCCTTGTTTCTGTAATCTAGGGACTTGAGTTTCAACAAATTGAGTGGTGGAGTTCTGCCAAACATTCGCAACTCATCTTTAATTTACCTGTAAGGGTGCACCTGTCCAAATATTATCTGCTCTTATATAATCATAATATGCTCTGGTGAACAAGAGATATATCCCTTTGCTCTGTCTTTTCATTGCATTGACAAGAAATCAACTTCTTGCGTGGTTCTCTTTCATCCCTATGAATGCAAAATCAATTTTCTAATACTTATATGAAAACAAACAAAAAGATTCAGTAATCATATTGTATATAATGTTAAACTTTCTTCTTGTTCACTTCTACCTTAGATTAATATGGATCTGATATGCCCGGACTTATTTATAATCGGAATCTTGCGGGAATTGAAAATGCAAAGTTCAAATATAAGTTAAATGCTAAATGCATATGAAATTGCACACATACACCTTTGGAGTTGAGCTTTTTAACTTGGTAGTGGTGGTTTTCAGTTATCTTAGGAGCAACGAATTCAACGAGTCCTTGCCCAAGTGGATGACAGAAAACACAACTTTACATGTGTAAGTGTTAATATGTTGAGTCTAAGGCTTTTCTTGAGAAATTTCTGCACATGCCATAGTTTTGAGTTTGATGTTAATTAAATTGAATCTCATCTTAGAAGATAAGTTTATCAAATTTGATTGGACAAAAATTATAAGTGAAGAGAATTAGATAGTTTTGTTATCTCAAAAATGGGAAACCGGAACACGTACTGATTATTCTTTGTTATGTGAAACATAACCATTGCAAAAGAAAACAAGAAAATCATACCTAGTCATATAAGAAAGGTTGTATTAGTAATATAATTACATTTCCGAATCAGGTTTAAGTATTGTATATCTGGTCGTTCCAAGTTATTTTGAATTTTATTATAAAACTCATGTCTGACTTTTCCTATACAAACAGGTAATAGTATGTGAATAGATTACATGACAGGTCTTATTCTTAATTTTTCTAAGTAAACCTGTAGTTTCCTCAACTTGTGATCAACTTCTATCTGTATAGCTTTAGTTTCCAAAAACTATATAAGAAAATTGTTAAGCCTAATAAATATTGCGATAAACATATTGCAATTGAACTTATCAGAAACATGAAACATGTAATTATTATAGTAAAATCACTAAGGAACAAGTTACTTACTTGATGCGGAAAACGAAACCATGATAGTGATTAACTGAATTCTCTGCCTTAAACCATTTTCTTTATAGTGTAGATATGTTGGTTGCTTCCATCGAGTAACCTAATGGGTTTTGACTTTAGTGGTTATTATTTTAATTTAAGTGCGTACCAATAACTTAATAAGTCACACTACTTATATTCTCCCAATTGACCCATTAACTTTATTGACAACAAGATTCAATCATAGACATAAGGCGCGCATAAGAGACTAAATCCTTACATAATGTCCTTCATAATCACCGATGAATGACATACTATTAAATGTGGGTTATAGTGGTCATACATCATTTATTCGATGTTCTTCTTTCTATATACCACAACAATAGCAATCCGCCACACTTGGGCTTAATCTTAATGGTCCATGATAATGTCTTTTACAGACTTTCTTGTTTTCCTTAACAAACATAAGTCACGTGAATACTTTCATGAAATAGGAAAAACATTAATGTTTGTTAGAAACAGGTCATTGAGCTTAGAGTGTCAATATAAGAACATATGTATCTTTCATAATTACAATCAAGACCTATCATCTTTTGACGTTTCTTAAATGATTTGATTGTAAGTCTATAGTCGTAAGATCTGCAGTCATGAGATCAATGCTTAAATGTTCAATAGGCACTCTTTGTTTTTGCACCTTCTCTTTAATGACAACTGTTTTAATTCCATGTTTGGCACTTGATTGTTTATCATTCTAGAGAAGAAAACTGTTGCAGAGTTATTATAGTACATTTTCAGCAGCTTGGCAATTAGTGTTGACAAATCTAAGTCTTGAAATAAATTTCCTGCAACCATAATACATGAACTATAGCTTCATTGTTATTTCACTTCTTGATGTTTTTGGCTTTCTTTCCATTTCTTCTTCCGTGAAAATGCCAACTGTAATGGTGGGAGATATAGTTTATGCACTATTTCTTCAAAATTACAGGCATGAAAAATGGATAGATGATGCTCATTACTGTCCCGATGAAACATCCAGGGGTAAGCACATAATACTTTTGCTATGATATATTTCCACGGCATAAACTACAAGAGGCATGTTCGATAGGATTGCAACAAACTCTTCATTCTATTATCTGTAATAATATGTTTGCAGATGATAACTTGTATATTAACTGCGGTGGAAAATCGATCAGCAGTATCAATGGAAGTTATACATATGACGCTGATTTACACCAAGAGGGAGGGTCAACTTTCTTTCTGAGCGATACTAGACGTTGGGGTTACAGCAGCATGGGGACATACTTATCAGCATACGATGACCTTTATACATTAAACAAAACATGCAATCTTAGTATGGTTGATGCACCATTGTACCAGACTGCTCGCATAGCCCCAATATCCTTAAAGTATTATGGATTTTGTTTGAAAAAACAAACCTACATTGTGAAACTTCATTTTGCTGAAATAGCATGGGATGAAAATAAAGTTTTTGGTGTCAAAAGTCGTCGTGCTTTCGATGTGAAAATCCAAGTAAGTACCAATCCATAGAATAGACGGCTGATAATTCGTAAAATAGGAGACTGAAAAGGGCTACAACTATAGGGCACGACGTATCTAAGAAACTTCAACATAGAAGCAGAAGCAGGGGGTGTCAATTTAAATGTAACTAGGGAATTTCCTGTTGAAGTAAATGGCACACTAGAGATTCATTTATATTGGTCGGGAAACGGCTCAGTTTTTGGGCCAATGACATACTATGGTCCTCTCATTTCTGCAATTTCTGTATCTCCTGGTATGCTTCGTCTACTTTATGTTAATTCCTTTTGTTACCATATCGTGTGCATGTACTTTATTTGCATGCTATTTTCCCCTGAATCAGTTCCAGAAAAACATAAGAAGAAACTGTCTAGTTTGTCTATTGCTGGAATTGGAGGATCTGCATCTCTTTCTCTCATACTTATTGTGGTTCTCTTTTGGTGGTTGGGTTGGTTTTGTGGAAAGAAAAATGTTTTGACTGATTACACGATTGATGTCATGATCTTCACCGAATTTCTCACACACTTAGTGTAATAGAATGTCTGTTGCTGTTAAATTTTCTCCTCTTTCACGGTTTACATGTTGTGAAACAGAACTTAAAGGCATTGAGTTATATTCTGGAAGATTTTTCAACTTTCAACAGATAAAGGCTGTCACACAAAATTTTGATGCTTCAAACAAGCTCGGTGAAGGAGGTTTTGGCACCGTTTATAAGGTGCCTTTGTTGCATTTTATTGTGAATAATAATCCTAAACAATCATGTTCTTACCTCCTACACAGATTTCATATCATAAATTTCAATTAAGGAATATTTGGTTCATGGGCATTATTCCCCTACTTTTAGAATATGAAATACTTAGAAAAATTATTTTGTCACATCCTCATCGTGGTCCAGACCTATATGCAATCAATAGCAATCAGTAAATTATTACAACATGTTATTTTTAGCATAATTCCTGCACCATAGTTTATGATGCACTTGGACTTCTTTTATTTCATTAGCTCGAATAAGATGATAGAAAATTTTATATAGTAGTACATTTTTCCTCCATACAATATAGGGTGTGCTTCCAAATGGCACTGAAATAGCAGTTAAACAACTTTCAACAAGATCGAGACAAGGAATTCGTGAGTTTGTAAATGAAATTGGCACCATCTCAGCTCTACAACATCCGAATCTTGTCAGGCTAATGGGATGTTGTGTTGAAGATAATCAACTCCTACTTATCTATGAGTACATGGAGAATAATTCCCTCAGACATGCATTATTTGGTAAAAATCTCCCTCCCTGAGTAGACTAACTATGTTTTCTTCTCGAACATGCATTATTTGGTAAACAGGACAATTTTTTTTTTCTGTAGCAACTCCTAGTTTCAGTTGTTTTCCAATTGTAGAATTTCTCAAATATATATTTTTCAGGTGCCAAGAAAATGAAAATCAGACTGAATTGGGAAACAAGGGTTAAAATATGCCTTGGCATTGCAAAGGGTTTAGCTTTCCTTCATGAAGAGAGCAAACTCAAAATCATTCACAGAGATATTATGTAATGCCCCGATCCCTCATGAGATCGGGACTCCTATTTATCATGCTATTCTCACCCAATTCCAAACTCCATGCACGAAATTTTAGGAAAAACGGACGGAGTTTCCCTTATATATAGGACTATCTAGAAACCTGCCAACAATCACATACAAGTCTTGGACCACAATCAACCATTTATACAACCTAGTTTACAAGATTCATAAAGCCAACTAGCTCCTCATGACCATCCGAGCCTTGGAACCACAACAATCTACTTAAGCACACAAGCATGCGAGATAAGTTGGTTTTAGCTATATGTAGTTAGATACTATAATTTTAAGTTCCATATGTAAGACAACAACACTCCAAGCATGCAAGAGAAAATAAAGTCTAGGATCCATTATTACAATCCAACATCTTTCTCTAACATTCTAGTCTACAACTACTAAACATATACACAAGACCCCAAGGTCTCAAAATACATTATCAACAAGAATTCCACGCAAGTAGCACAGAAGATCCACCTTAGCACACAAAATCACGGAGTCTGATCTACGTGAACTTTTTCTTCTTCTTCTTCTTCTACTTCTAACAGCTGGGGATTCACCTCAGCTTCTCCTGAAACATTTCAAATGAGGAGTGAGCAACAAAGTTGCCCAGCGAGGGAGGTGATGCAACATGCCAACGTGCAATATGATATGCAAACACAAGAAAACATATATAAGCCACATAAACCAACAAGACAATAAGCCAAGCAATTAACCACTTTTAAAAAGGATACGGTTCCACTTCCGAGTCTTCAATCACGAGCCACGAACCACGAGTATCACGAACATGCCGGCAAACCCCAAACACCACAATTGGAATACTCCGGATGTATCCCGATCTTACAACCCTTTCTCCCGAGGTAGGTCCATGCCTAGCAGGTGAACCACGCCTCTGGGGTAGTGGAGTATGCCTCAGCGAGAAAGGGAATAGGCACCATGGTAGTCGAGGGAGCACGGCAAGCCCGACGCCGCCCGTGTTTCTCGACGCTACCATGTCCGAAAAGGTTGCGCAATCCCGAGACAAGTCACAAGCAATCAATATATCACATAACACATAAGAGGGAATATACACACGATAAAAGTTCATATAAGCACGATATTAGCTAAAAGATGCCAAAAGAAGCAATCAACACAATTAAATGCCACAATCTACTCAAATAGCTTAATTATATGCTAATTATCCAATACAATACAAGTTAACTTAAATACAAGTGCCAATTGCATCAAATATAGCCAAAATTACTTTTTCCCTTTTTTTTTTAACCGAGTTTTCTTTCTCCTATGCATGGTTCAAGATTTCCAAATCATATCTTAGTCTTTCTATATTCTTAATTAAGTCCAAAGGCTCCTTTTAGGATCATAAAAGCTCATTTTAGAAACAAAAGTTCGGGAAGGCCCCGAACGGGTTTGAACTACAACTATACTAACCGAACCCCATTTCAGCGAAACGAAAGCACCAAAGGTGCTTCCTTAGCTCAAGGATACCCGAATCAATGCCCAAATTTGCTCGGATTGCTTAACGAGAAAAGTCCCCTTTTTAAAGTTAACAAATTCTGCATTTTAACTCATTTTCGGGTAATTCAACCTCACGTGAGTCTTTGTCTAGTTTCACTAATGTCTAAAGCGCCTAAAGGAAGCCTCAATTCAATCTAATTAACAAATTATATATAAAAAGAAACCCTAAATTTTTGAATTTTACTATTCACTGCACTATTCATCATCTCTTTCTATCAATCTATGCATTCTACCATAAAATTTGCTAACAAGCTTTAAAAGTCTACACTATAGGCTCTAATAAACACATATTAAACATTTATAACAAGTATTATAGCAATAATCAACAAATCAAAAATTTCAATATATGAACATAAACTTTGATAATTATAAAAAATGCAACTCCCTCACTTGTATGAAGATGTACGCAAGGTGGTGAAGCTCCTAGGTGCTCTAGAATCCTCCCTAAGCAAGCCAAGAGCTCAACTCCAAGGTTTGATGAAGAAATTCTCTTCCTATGCTATTTTCGGATTTGCTACAGTAACTTTCAGCTCTTTTTTTTTTTTTTCTTTGCTATGTTATGAGCTAAGTTGTGAGTTGTGAGTTGTGAGAGTTTTATGTTGAGTAAGCTTAAGTGGGGTCAAGTTGTGTGCATAAATGAGCTATTAAAAAGAGCATGGGTTGTTTAAAAATGAGTCTAAGGTGCAACAAAGGTGCTAGCTAATTAAAACACTTAGTTAAGTCACGTAATACTATTCATTCAAGACGAAAACTATTTTCTAAATGCATACTCTCAACATTAAATATACAAAATAATATTTTCCACATTCCTCCTACATGATATGTGACATGAGAAAAATACAGTTTCAGAAAAATTAAACAATAAATTTTTCTTATGAATAGTGTCTTATGCTAAAAATTAAATAAATGCACATTTAATGCTCAAATAAGACGTTCAACAATTTAAAATGAATATGAAGAGGTTCTCAGTCGTCACACTCTCCCCTCCATACAAAAATTGCGTCCTCGCAATTTCTTACACATACAAGCTAATTACCCTCATACATAAAACACATTGTTTCACGTAAGTATGCTTAACACATAAAACACATTGATCACGTTAGCAATTTATAACAAGTAAAGTCACATAAGCAACAAGTTCACATACACAAATTATAAACTACTAAGTCATTTAAACAACAACTTCACATAAAACAAGTTAATCACATATACATATTAGTCATATAAAGCATATCAAGCACTCAAGTACACAAAGCACATAATTCACACAAGGCACGTTAATCACATAGCTCGCATTAATCACATAAACACATTGAACATATAAACACATCAAGCACGTTAACCACATCCATTTCACTTATCACACAACTACATAAACCACAACTAGTTCACTCAAGAAATAAAACATGTTGATCACAAAAACACATTGATCACATTAACTCTCTTATCACATAAGACATGCACATACACTTTCTAAACACATTGACACTAAGGCCACTACCCCACAAGCCGAAGACCCTATCCCGGCTTGCGCCTAGCTAACTAGCTAAGCTCTGATACCACTTCTGTAACGCCCCGATCCCTCATGAGACCGGGACTCCTATTTATCATGCTATTCTCACCCAATTCCAAACCCCGGGCACGAAATTTTAGAAAAAACGGACGGAGTTTTTCCTATATATAGGACCACAATCAACCATTCATACAACCTAGTTTACAAGATTCATAAAGCCAACTAGCTCCTCATGACCATCCGAGCCTTGGAACTACAACAATCTACTTAAGCACACAAGCATGCGAGATAAGTTGGTTTTAGCCATAAGTAGTTAGATACTATAATTTTAAGTTCCATATGTAAGACAACAACACTCCAAGCATGCAAGAGAAAATAAAGTATAATTTCCATTATTACAATCCAACATCTTTCTCTAACATTCTAGTCCACAACTACTAGACATATACACAAGACCCAAGGTCTCAAAATACATTATCAACAAGAACTCCACACAAGTAGCACATAAGATCCACCTTAGCACACAAAGTCACATATTCTGATCTACGTGAACTTCTTCTTCTTCTACTTCTAACAGCTGGGGATTCACCTCAGCTTCTCCTGAAACATTTCAAATGAGGAGTGAGCAACTAAGTTGCCCAGCGAGGGAGGTGATGCAACATGCCAACGTGCAATATGATATGCAAACACAAGAAAACATATATAAGCCACATAAACCAACAAGACAATAAGCCAAGCAATTAACCACTTTTAAAAAGGATACGGTTCCACTTCCGAGTCTTCAATCACGAGCCACGAACCACGAGCATCACGAACATGCCGGCAAACCCCAAACACCAACAATTGGGATACTCCGGATGTATCCCGATCCTACGACCCTTTCTCCCGAGGTAGGTCCATGCCCAGCAGGTGAACCACGCCTCTGGGGTAGTGGAGTATGCCTCAATGAGAAAGGGAATAGGCACCATGGTAGTCGAGGGAGCACGGCAAGCCCGACGCCGCCCGTGTTTCTCGACGCTACCATGTCCGAAAATGTTGCGCAACCCTGAGACAAGTCACAAGCAATAAATATATCACATAACACATAAGAGGGAATATACACACGATAAAAGTTCATATAAGCACGATATTAGCTAAAAGATGCCAAAAGAAGCAATCAACACAATTAAATCCCATAATCTACTCAAATAGCTTAATTATATGCTAATTATCCAATACAATACAAGTTAACTTAAATACAAGTGCCAATTGCATCAAATATAGCCAAAATTACTTTTTTCCCTTTTTTTTTAACCGACTTTTCTTTCTCCTATGCATGGTTCAAGATTTCCAAATCATATCCTAGTCTTTCTATATTCTTAATTAAGTCCAAAGGCTCCTTTTAGGATCATAAAAGCTCATTTTAGAAACAAAAGTTCGGGAAGGCCCCGAACGGGTTTGAACTACAACTATACTAACCGAACCCCATTTTCGCGAAACGAAAGCACCAAAGGTGCTTCCTTAGCTCAAGGATACCCGAATCAATGCCCAAATTTGCCCGGATTGCTTAACGAGAAAATTCCCCTTTTTAAAGTTAACAAATTTTGCATTTTAACTCATTTTCGGGTAATTCAACCTCAGTGAGTCTTTGTCTAGTTTCACTAATGTCTAAAGCACCTAAAGGAAGCCTCAATTCAATCTAATTAAAAAATTATATATAAAAAGAAACCCTAAATTTTCAGATTTTACTATTCACTGCACTATTCATCATCTCTTTCAATCAATCTATGCATTCTACCATAAAATTTGCTAACAAGCTTTAAAAGTCTACACTATAGGCTCTAATAAACACATATTAAACATTTATAACAAGTATTATAGCAATAATCAACAAATCAAAAATTTCAATATATGAACATAAACTTTGATAATTATAAAAAATGCAACTCCCTCACTTGTATGAAGATGTAGGCAAGGTGGTGAAGCTCCTAGGTGCTCTAGAATCCTCCCTAAGCAATCCAAGAGCTCAACTCCAAGGTTTGATGAAGAAATTCTCCTCCTATGCTATTTTCGGATTTGCTACAGTAACTTTCAGCTCTTTTTTTTTTTTTTTTTTCTTTGCTATGTTATGAGCTAAGTTGTGAGTTGTGAGAGTTTTATGTTGAGTAAGCTTAAGTGGGGTCAAGTTGTGTGCATAAATGAGCTATTAAAAAGAGCATGGGTTGTTTAAAAATGAGTCTAAGGTGCAACAAAGGTGCTAGCTAATTAAAACACTTAGTTAAGTCACGTAATACTATTCATTCAAGACGAAAACTATTTTCTAAATGCATACTCCCAACATTAAATACACAAAATAATATTTTTCACATTCCTCCTACATGATATGTGACAGGAGAAAAATACAGTTTCAGAAAAATTAAACAATAAATTTTTCTTATGAATAGTATCTTATGCTAAAAATTAAATAAATGCACAATTAATGCTCAAATAAGACGTTCAACAATTTAAAATGAATATAAAGAGGTTCTCGGTCGTCACATATTAAGCCAACAAACATATTGCTCGATAAGGATCTCAATCCAATGATATCTGATTTTGGATTTGCTAAGCTTTTTGAAGAGGAGAAAACTCATGTAATCACGCGAATTGCTGGAACGACGTAAGTGAATAAATGTAATTAGGGAACTTTTCTTTCACATATGTATTGATTTTGGCATGGTCTCTAACCATGGAAGCTGCTTGTAGGGGATATATGGCACCTGAGTATGCCATGCGAGGACACTTAACAACCAAAGCAGATGTTTACAGCTTCAGAGTTGTGACGCTTGAAATTGTTAGCGGAAAGGATAGTGCCAGCTACAAGCCAGATGATCAGACTGTTTTCCTTCTGGATTTGGTGAGTCAAAGTTAAATTTTTATCCACTAAATATAGAGAAAGTTCCAATAGATGATATAATCTATGTTATACGTAGTGCAAATCATATGATCTCTATCATACAATTCCAGGCATACGTTTTACAAGAGAAGGGAAATCTTTCAGCACTAATTGATCCAGATCTAGAGTCTGAGTACTCTTGGAAACAAGCTACTACTGTTTTGGATTTGGCGATGTTATGCACTAATCCATCCCCAACACTTAGGCCAACAATGTCTGAAGTTGTAAAAATTCTCGAGGGAAAGAGTAAGATTAAGACTACATCTACTAGCGCGCCTTATTCAGTGGACAATTTCACATTGGCCAAGGCTGTAGCTGCCCTTTCTCAATCCTCACCATCTAGGAGCAATTCACAGGGAGAGGCATCAAGCACCAACATTTCTCGTTCTATCGGCAAAGAAATTGAAGAGTCCAGCTTCTTTGCTGAAAATTCAGATAAGACGACCATGTAACAGCATGACAAATCTGGAAGAGAAACAATCTTTAGTTGTAGATCCGTTAAGGCGATCACCATTAGAGTGAGAAATTTGGGAATAAGTGAGGTATTTTTTTCCGACTATTCAACTTAAACAGTTCATCCAACAGAGTGAAAAAGCAGGAAATATCACATTGTAATATTTACTTATACCTTCAGGCTTGCTATGTCATGTTTATGAATTTGTGAACTTCATTTGTGAAGTGCAGTTGTGTATTCTGTTTGTATTAAGCAAATAAGAGAACCTATAAATCTTGTGTAACACCTTAACTCTATCTCACATAAGAGAGAGGGTTATTTGTATCTTACATAAGAGGCTAACTTTGTTCTTGTGTGCAACTTGAGGAATTCTTTCTAGCAATGGATTAGACAATGTTAACACAGAGTAGCTGTATCAGAGCAAGGAACAACTAGAATCATGGGAGCTATTGTGAAGAACAACGTATTACATCGCGTGAACACGGTAGAATTCACATCTTGAAGCCTTGAAGGCACTTCTTAGGGTCGTGCATTTATGGGTTGGATCATAAAATGGAGCGATGAAGATCACATAATTGATAGGAGATAAAAGTGATACCCCAATTCTGTCCTGGACAAATTTGTGTATATATACAAGGGGCTACATTAGTTCCTATAAGCAATTTCAGGGATTTAGCCAACTCAAAGGCGCACAAAGGGCTCATCAGCCAACAGTGATTGGCGAGGCTGGTGTGTTACAATTGGTTTAGATGAAAGCTCGTGATTTTTAACATTGTATCAAAACTTGGCCTTGATCCACTCGTTCCCCCTCCATATCATGTGAGAGGATGCTAAAATGTATAATGAAACCTCATAATTCTTAACTGTTGCAACTACTCTTTTTGGGTTATCCAATTTTTCTCTTTTAGTTATTCACAACCATAGGTTCTTACTTTTACTCTCCACTTGTTCCTTACTCCTGGTAACATTTTGGCCCTTTGGGCACTTTGACTTGGTTTTAACCACTATTCCTAGTATTGCAATAGTTTTATGATATAAACTAATATAAAAACAAGAAAAATATATAAATTATCTTTCTGTCTTTTGCTGATTAGCTATATCTGACGAAAATAATTAGCTTAAATCATGTTTCATTAGGTGGCGTTTTCCTTCCATTTTTTATATGGAGAGTGGAAAAGAGCTAATAAAGTTAATAGAGCTAGTAGAGTTGTTAGTCTAATGGTATGTTCCTCTAGAGATTGTAAGATCAATTTTCGTATGTGACTTCCTTTAATATATGTTTATATAATTTAGGTCTCCCTTAAATAAAATAAAAATTTAAAAAAATACAAAAAACTCTATTGTATTATGTTAAAGTTGCATGTCAGCATGACAATAATGTAATTAATAAGTGTTGAAGTAATTTACGTCTTCATTGGAGAATTGATTTAGGATTAAATTAAGAAAAATATAAGTTTCCTTATTAGATTAGGTTTCCTATTATTTGAGTTTATTATTCTTATTCACCAAGTTTTGTAATCTATAAATATATAGGATCTCTTATTGTACTTTGGAATAGTGAATAATAATTCACAATGTAGTCGTTTTAGTTATTCTTCTCTTATTTAGAGCTACTGTTAGTGGTGGTACTTCCTATTGTTCGCTGTCATGTATGTCTTTAGTATTTTTCGATTTGTTTAACAATAAGTCCCATGATTTATGGGAGTGTGACTCTTTGTCTACTTTGTCCAATATATAATAGGGTAAATAGCATATTACCTCCTTGTGTTTTGCTAAAAATACACAATATTCCCCTGTGTTTTAAAAATTAGCTGATTATCCCCCTGTGTTTTGCTAAAAGTGCACAATACCCCCCTGTGTTTTAAAAATTAGCTGATTACCCTCCTGTGTTTTATAAAAATTAGTGCTTTTGTTTAGAAAATATAGGGGGCAATCAGCTACTTTTATAAAACATAAGGGGGTAATCAGCTACTTTTATAAAATACAGGGGGGTAATAAGCTAATTTTTAAAACATAGGGGAGTATTGTGCACTTTTAGCAAAACACAGGAGGGTAATACGCTATTTATAACCAGATATTTCTTTTCATATTTTTATAAACTATAAAGGTTTTTAGATTGCTACAACGCCAGAAAGTTTGACATATTTTTTTATAATTGAGTCGTTTAAATCCTATGTTTTAATTTTAGGACGTTTAATTGCCCTAATTCTCAATTCTTATGTCCTCTCGTTTGGCATCTCCTATGTCATATGCTTTGTTAAGCTCTCTACATAAAGAAATTGGCCGGTTTGATCTTTGCTTCATTCCAAGTAGTAATTACATAGAATTCATCAATCAGTAGATGATCAAGCAACATCTGAATAGTGTTATACCATCATAATATCTTGCAATTTCAGAAAATTCTCGCACAGTCTTTCTAAAGTACGCAACAAGAAAATGATCATTCTACTCATTCTTTCTTTTACAACAGGAATAGAACGGATCTGATTCTCTAAACGATTGGAATTTTGTACTTTTGTTGGATCTCCCTATTTCCTAATCGAACTTGTGTAGGTGGATGTTGTCTGATAGGGCCAATGTTAATATATTGTATGGGATAGAGTAATCTAACTTGTCACCTCTAGCCTATGAGTTGTCCAGTAGAGCCAATGGTAATATACTGTGTGGGATAGAGTAATCTAACTTGTCACCTCTAGCTTATGAGCTGTCGTGCGTAAAAGACTTTTTGTATGAAGTGAAAGAACTTGGGATCGCTCTTTCTTTTTGAATGGAATATTTTCATTAATCAACATTGCTAACAGAAGCACATTTCTAGACTTGAGGGAATTAGAAGAACAATCCTCGAACAATTCTTTTATTTAGAAGACAGTCCCAATTGACGTGATAATGGGGCGAAACCAAGGCCAGCTAAGTGATCCCAGAGGCCATTAATTATTAGGTTATATAAGATCATTAGACAAATAAGATTGTTTTGAAAAGTTATTTAGAATCTTGGGCTGTAGTTAGACAACAGCTTCTACAGCAGAGAAAACCCTTGTTTTCACAATAACGAGGCAATACATTTATTTCTCGCACAAGCTCTATTGAAGCACCAAAATAAGTTAATTGAAGTCATAATCAGCAGAAACATGCCATTCAGTGTTCCACAGTCAGGTAAGGTTTAGAAAAAATGCACTTGCCAAATCAGAACGAATTTTCTTTGTTGGAACTCAGCTTCGTGGAGAAATGAATTGATAAATGTTGGTCAATTATATCACTAGTCCACATACGCACCAATCAATATGAACCAAGCAAATGAGATAAGATAACCAAGGGGGAGAGGCATCACGATATGGCCAGGAAAACTAATATAATTTTTGACAAATTCAACTCCCAAAGTCTGCATGTCAATTTTGGAAAACTGCCGAAAAACCTCTCCTTTATTAATGGAGAGTTGACCAAATATAATTATAAGTGTCGACTTATAGCCAATCAAATAATCAATCCTCTACACTGAAGTAATATTAGAAAATTAATTATATGCAAGAAAATTTGTGAATCTTCCATGGATTAGACATGGAAATAGTTATAACACAAGAAAATAGAAGAGTAACTTGCAAATGTTTTTTAGGGGAAATTCTTCCATGAAAGACGTTTAAGTACTACGATCAGTGCTTGGAGTTACAAAGATGAACATTGAGGGAGCGTGTTAAAAATTCTAGAAAGAGAAGAAAAGTGCATATCTATATATTAAGACAAACCGAAATATTTGAAAGATCTAAAACGTTCTCTTTTGTGTATGTTATGTTTTATAACTTAATGTAGTCCATATTAGAATAAGCTAATGACCAGCACCGCATTCTAGGCATTGAAATTCTGAATTCTCTCATAAATATGAGACTCATGATGCATTTGTTAATGAGCCTGAAGAGTTTCATAACAAAGGAGCCAACAAGAAGTACTCCTAAACGAGGAATTTGAGCTCCAACAAGAGAGCCATGAATGTTTACAAAAAATTATGGTGGTGAAATGGTGTCTCCCAACACATTAATTATTCTAGTAATGTATGCTTTTCTTCAAAATCTTGTAAATATTCGATTCTTCAGTAGAGTTGGTTGACGCCAGTAAATGGCTTTCAGCAGAAGCTAGTTGATGTCTGATTTCTGTATAAACCACAAACAATTTTAGGTAAAAGTTGTATTGTAAATACTATCCATCTTCAACTCAAATGTAATTAAACTTTGTTGAAAGTAATAAGTACAAATCAAGGGTAAGAGCTCTTATGATGCAAGTAAGCATAAAACAACATTGGACAAGAGAAAACATAAATTGCTTAGGCTCAAGCATAACTTCTACTAAATTCACACATAAGCTTATTAGGACCAATGGAAGATCTACAGTTAGGCCAATGGGGGACTGCAGCTTCCATTAGCAAACAAAAAAGAAGGTTAAAAATTTATGTATTTTTAACATATTGTTTAGAATAAATGAATTTCATAAAAGTTTACGGAATTAATTTACGAATTCAACTTTTTGTGTTTGAAAGCACCTCTTTAAAAAATTCAAATTTTTTTCACATTTTACCTAAATTCTTATCCAAGAGGTGGAATTTGCAATTCCAAGTCACCAAATCAGTTATTCATCTTTTAAATACTAAACTTCCCTTTAAGTTTTCTTTCCTTTTTTACTATTCTTATTCTTTCACTCTCATTTCCTATGTACTAAGTTTTTCCTATTCTTCTTGTTAGCTTGCTTAAGGTAAGTTTATTTTTTATATTTCTTAATCCAAACTTATTTTTGTCTTCAAGTTAGAAGTTCAAATCATAAGTTATTTATGCATCCATCCTTATTTCAGGTAGTCTTAAGATACTTAATTAGGCATCTAAAATCACAAATTATTTATTCATGTTATCTATTCATCAATACCAATTAATTAAATTTAATTTTAAAGGAATACATACTCCCGTTAAAGTTTCAAGATTTAGGGACAGAAAATGAATACCTAGAATAAATATATTTTTAAATCACAAAATTGACTTAATATTAGTTTTCAGTTCCAAATAAGAAAATTCATTTATAAATACAAATCCTCACAAAATTTATCTATAAATTAAATGAATTCCATGGTACAAGTGTTTCCAGATGATCTAAAGAGAAAGTAATTATCTACATATTCTTAGCTAAAAAGACTAAATAGTCCCAACTGAAAAAAAATTAATTAAAAAATAATAATTTAGCTCTTAAAACAAATATATTCATAGATTTAAAAAATAATGACTCTAGCCCCACTGGAAAAATATATGAATTGAAAAATAATGATTTCTTCAATAATAAAAAATATATTCATATATTTGAAAATTTTCACTCGGTCATAATTAATTGAAAAGATCCGTTCTTTATTACAACCGAGTGAAACTTTGCATTCAAAATCCTGAGATGCATAGTATTTAGCCTGATTGAAATTCTTGGGTCATTTTTGGCTTGAAAAGGCATTTAACTCGATATTTTCCAGGTTGTCTTCATTTTATTCTTTGGAGCTTTTAGACTTGTCGGAAGCTAATTCAAAGCAATAAACCAAGTACTCTAACATCTTAATTAAACAATGCAGAATTGAATAATGAAACAAACACACATGCCTTGCATAGAGTTCAAAACGCTTTACAAAGCAAAGGAGATAACATGCAATTTCGGCTAAGCATAACTTAGTTCACTTTTTATCCTTGTTTTTTGACATAAGGAGACTTGAGGTTAGCTGAAGTGAGACATGAGATACCGATAAAGAATATGTGATCAATAATGAAAAAGTTGTCTGTTAAGTGGAGTGAGCTGAGCCCTTGTACAACAATGACAATAAGACGACAATGAATTAAGGACGAGATTGACCCAACCAAAAAAAAAAAAAAAAATTAAGGACGAGAAAACTTGAGGTCAATGGATTAAAGACAAGAAAAAAAATAAGGACGAGAAGACTTTAGGTCAATGGATTAATTAAAGACAAGATGACTTGAGGTCTTTTCTTTGTCGAAGATGACTTATAGAGGTCGACTGAAGTGAGACATGAGGTAAATGATAAACAAAGAGTTGTGGTCAAGTGGGAGTGAGATGAGCCTTGAAAAACACACATAGTTCACGTAGTACCATATGATTTTTTCGTTCAATCTTTGGATAGTTGTCTTTGAAATGCATTTTAATGCAAGAGAATAAAATCATGGTTGCCCGTCATTGGCTGTGAATGTGAAAAGCCACTATTATTCTATCATCATCCGGATATATTTAGAACTGATCCCACTTCATAACTAGAGGGAGAAAAAGTTCACCCTTTGTCTTAAGAGTAGAATCGACACACACATGCATAAAATAAGAGAAAAATTAATGTACAATATTTTTAATGTGATTTGATTCTTTACCCATAATCAATATCCACGACCCAAAGAAACTGAAATATCTATTATTTAATAATAATGACTACAATGCAACAAATATTTTGTACGAACCACCTTCACACGACTTTATGCACAAAAGAACCCTAAACCCTCTCACACTCGTCTTTTTCTGGCAAAAGAATGAAAAACACTCTCGGCTCACTCTTTCACACTCCCCATATTGTGTGACTCTTGTCGCAAATAATTACAAGTTAAATTTTTTTATTTATAAGAACCAAAACCTAACTCTACTAGGATTAAGACTCTTACGTCTACCGTCATTAAACTGAACTTCTACTTTTCTCTGACTTTATTTTAAACTTGAACTTGAACCAAAACCTAATACTCAGAAGACATTATTCCTGCATAGTCTGCTAACGACGATAGTTGTATTCCTTTTGAAAGATGTAGAAAGAGTAATGCTAGACGTCACCCTTTTTTTGTCACCCAATTATCACTTCCTAGTTAGCACGTCTAGCACTACAAGAAAACAGCATTGAGGCTACCAAAAATGGCGACGAAAAAAGTTTGGTAGACATTTGCAACGAATGGCGACGAAAGGGCGACGAAATGAAATATTTCGTCACCGTTTGGTGGCAAAAATGTGTAAAAAAAATATGTTTATGGGAAACTTACAAATGGTCAGGATTTGGTAGCTAAATGGCGACGAAATAGCGACAAACACAGATAATTTTTGATTAATTAGTTATTGGTCGCCATTAGGTCGCCAAATGGCGACCACATGGCCACCGTTATCATTAGTTTTTGTTTGCAGCTTAATTACCAAAAATAAATTAGAAAAAATATAAATATGGTATCCATTTGGTCGTTATTTGGCGACTAAAAAATATAAATATTTATAGAAGTAAAAATTATTTTTAAAAAAAAATTGAAAAAAAAAACTAAATAAATAAACAAAATAAGGTTCGCCCTTAAGTCGCAAAAGGGCGACTCATACACGACAAATATCATTTAATTTTTCAAAAAAAAATTACAAAAAAACTAAAAAATTTATAAAATAAAAGAATTAATTATATCAACTAAATTCTATATTTTGAATGATAGTTCGTAGCCCCGTGGTGGCCATTGGCCACCAAACGGTGACAAAACATAAAAGTTTGGTCATCCTTTGGTCTCTAATGCCTACGAAACTGCTACGAAGTATCCATGTTCACAAAATGTTAGGTAGATTTAAAATATAAAAATTAATAATAACAAATACATTAGAAATTTGTTCAAAATCTATTTTGTTTTGATTGAAAATATATTATAAGGTTTACTCAATGGTATAAAGTTATACATATTTAAGATATAAGAATATGAAAATGAATTAATGATTAATAATTCTATATTTAACAAAAGTGGGATTATAAAATATAAAGTGAAAAACAATAAAGATTGTATCATTGTCATTAGTTTTTCGCACACCAATCAAATTGTAATTTCGCAATAACATCAATGAATTAGTATAAATTGAAGAATGACTATAATAAAAGATAATATTTAGCTTAGAAGATCGACTTAAAATAAAAGAATTGATTATATGAAAGAAAATTTATTTTTTGCATTCTAGTTCGTAGCCTCGTGGTGGCCATTGGCCACCAAACGGCGACAAAAAATAAAAGTTTGGTCGTCCTTTGGTCGCAAATGGCTACGACGAGGCTACGAAATATTCATGTTCATGAAAATTTAAGTTGCTTAAGAACATAAAAATTAATAATAACAAATACATTACAAGTTTGTGTAAGATCTCTTTTGTTTTGATTGAAAATATATTATAAGATTTACTCAATGGTATAAATTGTACATATTTAAGATATAAGAGTATGAAAATGAATTAATGATTAATAATTCTATATTTAACAAAAGTGGGATTATGAAATATAAAGTGAAAAACAATAAAGATTTTGTTATTGTCAATAGTTAAAAATTTATAAAATCAGTGTTAGTATCTTGCAATATTTTATTTAAAATTTTTCTCTTGATATTACATGACAAAGTAATTGGATTAATTAAAATTACTGAAATACAAAGTGAAAAACAATGAAGATTTTATGCATTGTCATTAGTTTTTCGTATATTAATCAAATTCTAACTTCGCACTAGTATCAATGAATTAGCGTATATTGAAGATTGACTATAATAAAAGATGATATTTAGCTTAGAAGAGCTATTTAAAATAAAAGAAATGATTATATGAAATAAATTTCATCTAATGCATAATAGTTCGTAGCCCCGGGGCGGCCATTGGCCACCAAATGGCGACGAAAAGTAAAATTTTGGTCGCCCTTTGGTCCCCAATGGCTACGAAGGGCGACGAAATGTCCATGTTCATAGAAGTTAGATTGATTTAAAACATAAGAATTAATAATAACAAGTACATTACAAGTTTGTACTAGATATATTTTCTTTTGATTGAAAATATATTTTATTTTTTATTTAATGGTATGAGGTTGCACATATTTAAGATATAAGAGCACGAAAATAAATTGATGATTAATACTTCTATATTCTAATTAACAAAAAGTAGTGTTGCTAAAATACAAAGTGAAAAACAATGAAGATTTTATGCATTGTCATTAGTTTATCGTATACCAATCAAATTCTAACTTCACACTAGTATCAATGAATTAGCGTAAATTGAAGATTGACTATAATAAAAGATGATAGTTAGCTTAGAAGAGCTATTTAAAAAAAAAGAAGTGATTATATGAAATAAATTTCATCTTTTGCATAATAGTTCGCAGTATCGTGGTGGCCATTGGCTACCAAATGGCGACGAAAAGTAAACTTTTGGTCGCCCTTTGGTAGCCAATGGCTACGAAGGGGCGAGGAAATGTCCACGTTCATAGAAATTAGATTGATTTAAAACATAAGAATTAATAATAACAAGTACATTACAAGTTTGTGCTAGATCTATTTTCTTTTGTTTGAAAATATATTTTATGGTTTATTTAATGGTATGTGGGGGAACATATTTGAGATATAGGAGCACGAAAATAAATTGATGATTAATACTTCTATATTCTAATTAACAAAAAGTAGTGTTGCTGAAATACAAAGCGAAAAACAATGAAGAGTTTATGCATTGTCATTAGTTTTTCGTAAACTAATCAAATTCTAACTTCGCACTATAATCAATGAATTAGTGTAAAGTGAAGATTGGCTATAATAAAAGATAATATTTAGCTTAGAAGAGCTACTTAAAACAAAAGAAGTGATTATATAAAATAAATTTCATCTTTTGCATAAAAGTTTGTAGTCCCGTGGTGGCCATTGGCCACCAAATGGCGACAAAAAGTAAAATTTTGGTCGCCCTTTGGTCACCAATGGCTACGAAAGGGCGACGAAATATCCATGTTCATAGAAGTTAGATAGATTTAAAACATAAGAATTAATAATAACAAGTACATTACAAGTTTGTGCTAGATATATTTTCTTTTGATTGAAAATATATTTTATGGTTTATTTAATGGTATGAGGTTGCACATATTGAAGATATAAGGGCACGACAATAAATTGATGATTAATACTTCTATATTCTAATTAAGAAAAAGTAGTGTTGCTGAAATACAAAGTGAAAAATAATGAAGATTTTATGCATTGTCATTAGTATTTCGTATACTAATCAAATTCTAACTTCGCACTAGTATCAATGAATTAGCGTAAATTGAAGACTGACTATAATAAAAGATGATAGTTAGCTTAGAAGAGCTATTTAAACAAAAGAAGTGATTATATGAAATAAATTTCATCTTTTGCATAAAAGTTCGTAGCCTCGTGGTGGCCATTGGCCACAAAATGGCGACGAAAAGTAAAATTTTGGTCGCCCTTTGGTCACCGATGGCAACGAAGGGGCGACGAAATGTCCATGTTCATAGAAGTTAGATTGATTTAAAACATAAGAATTAATAATAACAAGTACATTACAAGTTTGTGCTAGATCTATTTTCTTTTGATTGAAAATATATTTTATGGATTATTTAATGGTATGAGGTTGAACATATTTAAGATATAAGGGCACGAAAATAAATTGATGACTAATACTTCTATATTCTAATTAACAAAAAGTAGTGTTGCTGAAATACAAAGTGAAAAACAATGAAGATTTTATGCATTGACATTAGTTTTTCGTATACTAATCAAATTCTAACTTTGCACTAGTATCAATGAATTAGCGTAAATTGAAGATTGACTATAATAAAAGATGATAGTTAGCTTAGAAGAGCTATTTAAAATAAAAGAAGTGATTATATGAAATAAATTTCATCTTTTGCATAATAGTTCGTAGCCTCATGGTGGCCATTGGCTACAAAATGACGACGAAAAGTAAAATTTTGGTCTCACTTTGGTCGCCAATGGCTACGAAGGGGCGACGAAATGTCCATGTTCATAAAAGTTAGATTGATTTAAAACATAAGAATTAATAATAACAAGTACATTAAAAGTTTGTGCTAGATCTATTTTCTTTTGATTGAAAATATATTTTATGGTTTATTTAATGGTATGAGGTTGAATATATTTAAGATATAAGGGCACGAAAATAAATTGATGATTAATACTTCTATATTCTAATTAACAAAAAGTAGTGTTGCAGAAATACAAAGTGAAAAACAATGAAGATTTTATGCATTGACATTAGTTTTTCGTATACTAATCAAATTCTAACTTCGCACTAGTATCAATGAATTAGCGTAAATTGAAGATTGACTATAATAAAAGATGATAGTTAGCTTAGAAGAGCTATTTAAAACAAAAGAAGTGATTATATGAAATAAATTTCATCTTTTGCATAATAGTTCGCAGCCTCGTGGTGGCCATTGGCTACCAAATGGCGACGAAAAGTAAAATTTTGGTCACCCTTTGGTAGCCAATGGCTATGAAGGGGCGACGAAATGTCCACGTTCATAGAAGTTAGATTGATTTAAAACATAAGAATTAATAATAACAAGTACATTACAAGTTTGTGCTAGATCTATTTTCTTTTGATTGAAAATATATTTTATGGTTTATTTAATGGTATGAGGTTGAACATATTTAAGATATAAGGGCACGAAAATAAATTGATGATTAATACTTCTATATTCTAATTAACAAAAAGTAGTGTTGCTGAAATACAAAGTGAAAAATAATAAAGATTTTATGCATTGTCATTAGTTTTTCGTACACCAATCAAATTCTAACTTCGCACTAGTATCAATGAATTAGCGTAAGTTGATGATTGACTATAATAAAAGATGATATTTAGCTTAGAAGAGCTATTTAAAACAAAAGAAGTGATTATATGAAATAAATTCAATCTTTTGCATAATAGTTCGTAGCCTAGTAGTGGCCATTGGCCACCAAATGGCGACAAAAATTAAAATTTTGGTCGCCCTTTGGTCGCCAATGGCTACTAAGGGGCGACGAAATGTCCATGTTCATAGAAGTTAGATTGATTTAAAACATAAGAATTAATAATAACAAGTACATTACAAGTTTGTACTAGATCTATTTTCTTTTGATTGAAAATATATTTTATGGTTTATTTAACGGTATGAGGTTTCACATATTTAAGATATAAGGGCATGAAAATAAATTGATGATTAATACTTCTATATTCTAATTAACAAAAAGTAGTGTTGCTGAAATACAAAGTGAAAAACAATGAAGATTTTATGCATTGTCATTAGTTTTTCTTATACTAATCAAATTCTAACTTCACACTAGTATCAATGAATTAGCGTAAACTGAAA
Source organism: Ehretia macrophylla (assembly GCA_037974665.1). NCBI lineage: Eukaryota > Viridiplantae > Streptophyta > Magnoliopsida > Boraginales > Ehretiaceae > Ehretia > Ehretia macrophylla. The sequence continues at coordinate 81,568,867 of CM075781.1, forward strand.
ATTGACTGTAATAAAAGATGATATTTAGCTTAGAAGAGCTATTTAAAATAAAAGAAGTGATTATATGAAATAAATTTCATCTTTTGCATAAAAGTTCGTAGCCTCGTGGTGGCCATTGGCCACAAAATGGCGACGAAAAGTAAAATTTTGGTCGCCCTTTGGTCACCGATGGCAACGAAGGGGCGACGAAATGTCCATGTTCATAGAAGTTAGATTGATTTAAAACATAAGAATTAATAATAACAAGTACATTACAAGTTTGTGCTAGATCTATTTTCTTTTGATTGAAAATATATTTTATGGATTATTTAATGGTATGAGGTTGAACATATTTAAGATATAAGGGCACGAAAATAAATTGATGATTAATACTTCTATATTCTAATTAACAAAAGTAGTGTTGCTGAATTACAAAGTGAAAAACAATGAAGATTTTATGCATTGTCATTAATTTTTCGTATACTAATCAAATTCTAACTTTGCACTAGTATCAATGAATTAGCGTAAATTGAAGATTGACTATAATAAAAGATGATAGTTAGCTTAGAAGAGCTATTTAAAATAAAAGAAGTGATTATATGAAATAAATTTCATCTTTTGCATAATAGTTCGTAGCCTCATGGTGGCCATTGGCTACAAAATGACGACGAAAAGTAAAATTTTGGTCTCACTTTGGTCGCCAATGGCTACGAAGGGGCGACGAAATGTCCATGTTCATAAAAGTTAGATTGATTTAAAACATAAGAATTAATAATAACAAGTACATTAAAAGTTTGTGCTAGATCTATTTTCTTTTGATTGAAAATATATTTTATGGTTTATTTAATGGTATGAGGTTGAATATATTTAAGATATAAGGGCACGAAAATAAATTGATGATTAATACTTCTATATTCTAATTAACAAAAAGTAGTGTTGCAGAAATACAAAGTGAAAAACAATGAAGATTTTATGCATTGACATTAGTTTTTCGTATACTAATCAAATTCTAACTTCGCACTAGTATCAATGAATTAGCGTAAATTGAAGATTGACTATAATAAAAGATGATAGTTAGCTTAGAAGAGCTATTTAAAACAAAAGAAGTGATTATATGAAATAAATTTCATCTTTTGCATAATAGTTCGCAGCCTCGTGGTGGCCATTGGCTACCAAATGGCGACGAAAAGTAAAATTTTGGTCACCCTTTGGTAGCCAATGGCTATGAAGGGGCGACGAAATGTCCACGTTCATAGAAGTTAGATTGATTTAAAACATAAGAATTAATAATAACAAGTACATTACAAGTTTGTGCTAGATCTATTTTCTTTTGATTGAAAATATATTTTATGGTTTATTTAATAGTATGGGGTTGAACATATTTAAGATATAAGGGCACAAAAATAAATTGATTATTAATACTTCTACATTCTAATTAACAAAAAGTAGTGTTGCTGAAATACAAAGTGAAAAACAATGAAGATTTTATGCATTGTCATTAGTTTTTCGTATACTAATCAAATTCTAACTTCGCACTACTATCAATGAATTAGCGTAAATTGAAGATTGACTATAATAAAAGGTGATAGTTAGCTTAGAAGAGCTATTTAAAACAAAAGAAGTGATTAAATGAAATAAATTTCATATTTTGCATAATAGTTCGTAGCCTCATGGTGGCCATTGGTTACAAAATGGCGACGAAAAGTAAAATTTTTTTCGCGCTTTGGTCGCCAATGGCTACGCAGGGGCGACGAAATGGCCAGGTTCATAGAAGTTAGATTGATTTAAAACATAAGAATTAATAATAACAAGTACATTACAAGTTTGTGCTAGATCTATTTTCTTTTGATTGAAAATATATTTTATGGTTTATTTAATGGCGTGAGGTTGCACATATTTAAGATATAAGGGCACGAAAATAAATTGTTGATTAATACTTCTATATTCTAATTAACAAAAAGTAGTGTTGCTGAAATACAAAGTGAAAAACAATGAAGATTTTATGCATTGTCATTAGTTTTTCGTATACCAATCAAATTCTAACTTCGCACCAGTATCAATGAATTAGCGTAAATTGAAGATTGACTATAATAAAAGATGATATTTAGCTTAGAAGAGCTATTTAAAACAAAAGAAGTGATTATATGAAATAAATTTCATCTTTTGCATAATAGTTCGTAGCCCCGTGGTGGCCATTGGCCACCAAATGGCGACGAAAAATAAAATTTTGGTCGCCCTTTGATCGCCAATGGCTATGAAGGGGCAACGAAATGTCCATATTTATTGAAGTTAGATTGATTTAAAACATAAGAATTAATAATAACAAGTACATTACAAGTTTGTAATAGATTTATTTTCTTTTGATTGAAAATATATTTTATGGTTTATTTAATGGTATGAGATTGCACATATTTAAGATATAAGAGCACAAAAATAAATTGATGATTAATACTTCTATATTCTAATTAACAAAAAGTAGTGTTGCTGAAATATAAAGTGAAAAATAATGAAGATTTTATGCATTGTCATTAGTTTTTCATATACCAATCAAATTCTAACTTCGCACTAGTGTCAATGAATTAGCGTAAATTGAAGATTGACTATAATAAAATACGATAGTTAGCATAGAAGAGCTATTTAAAACAAAAGAAGTGATTATATGAAATAAATTTCATCTTTTGCATAATAGTTCGTAGCCTCATGGTGGCTATTGGCCACAAAATGGCGACGAAAAGTAAAATTTTGGTCGCCCTTTGGTCGCCAATAGCTACGAAGAGCGACGAAATGACCATGTTCATAGAAGTTAGATTGATTTAAAACATAAGAATTAATAATAACAAGTACATTACAAGTTTGTGCTAGATCTATTTTCTTTTGATTGAAAATATATTTTTTGGTTTATTTAATGGTATGAGGTTGCACATATTTAAGATATAAGGGCATGAAAATAAATTGTTGATTAATACTTCTATATACTAATTAACAAAAAGTAGTGTTGCTGAAATACAAAGTGAAAAACAATGAAGATTTTATGCATTGTCATTAGTTTTTCGTATACCAATCAAATTCTAACTTCGCACTAGTGTCAATGAATTAGCGTAAATTGAAGATTGACTATAATAAAAGACGATATTTAGTTTAGAATAGCCATTGAAAACAAAAGAAGTGATTATATTAAATAAATTTCATCTTTTGCATAATAGTTCGTAGCCCCTTGGTGATCATTGGCCACCAAATGTCGACGAAAAGTAAAATTTTGGTCGCCCTTTGGTCGCCAATGGCTACGAAGGGGAGACGAAATGTCCATGTTCATAGAAGTTAGATTGATTTAAAACATAAGAATTAATAATAACAAGTACGTTACAAGTTTGTGCTAGATCTATTTTCTTTTGATTGAAAATATATTTTATGGTTTATTTAATGGTATGAGGTCGCACATATTTATAATATAAGAGAACGAAAATAAATTGATGATTAATACTACTATATTCTAATTAACAAAAAGTAGTGTTGCTGAAATACAAAGTGAAAAACAATGAAGATTTATGCATTGTCATTAGTTTTTCGTATACCAATCAAATTCTAACTTCGCACTAGTATCAATGAATTATCGTAAATTGAAGATTGACTATAATAAAAGATGATATTTAGTTTATAAGAGCCATTTAAAACAAAAGAAGTGATTATATAAAATAAATTTCATCTTTTGCAAAATAGTTCGTAGCCTCGTAGTGGCTATTGGCCACCAAATGGCGACGAAAAGTAAAATTTTGGTCGCCCTTTGGTCGCCAATGGCTACGAAGGGGCGAAAAAATGTCCATGTTCATAGAAGTTAGATTGATTTCAAACATAAGAATTTATAATAACAAGTACATTACAAGTTTGTGCTAGATCTATTTTCTTTTGATTGAAAATATATTTTATGGTTTATCTAATGGTATGAGGCTGCACAAATTTAAGATATAAAGGCACGAATATAAATTGTTGATTAATACTTCTATATTCTAATTAAGAAAAAGTAGTGCTGCTGAAATACAAAGTGAAAAACAATGAAGATTTATGCATTGTCATTAGTTTTTCGTATACCAATCAAATTCTAACTTCATACTAGTATCAATGAATTAGCATAAATTGAAGATTGACTTTAAGAAAATATGATATTTAGTTTAGAAGAGCCATTTAAAACAAAAGAAGTGATTATATGAAATAAATTCCATCTTTTGCATAATAGTTCGTAACCTCGTGGTAGCCATTGGCTACCAAATGGCGACGAAAAGTAAAATTTTGGTCGCTTTTGGTCGCCAATGGCTACGAAGGGACGACGAAATGTCCATGTTCATAGAAGTTAGATTGATTTAAAATATAAGAATTAATAGTAACAAGTACATTACAAGTTTGTACTAGATCTATTTTCTTTTGATTGAAAATATATTTTATTGTTTATTTAATGGTATGAGGTTGCACATATTTAAGATGTAAGAGCACGAAAATAAATTGATGATTAATACTTATATATTCTAATTAACAAAAAGTAGTGTTGCTGAAATACAAAGTGAAAAACAATGAAGATTTTATGCATTGTCATTAGTTTTTCGTATACTAATCAAATTCTAACTTCGCACCAGTATCAATGAATTAGCGTAAATTGAAGATTGACTATAATAAAAGATGATAGTTAGCTTAGAAGAGGTATTTAAAACAAAAGAAGTGATTATATGAAATAAATTTCATCTTTTGCATAATAGTTCGTAGCCTCGTGGTGACCATTGGACACAAAATGGCGACGAAAAGTAAAATTTTGGTCGCCCTTTGGTCCCCAATGGCTACGAAGGGGCGACGAAATGTCCATGTTCATAGAAGTTAGATTGATTTAAAACATAAGAATTAATAATAACAAGTACATTACAAGTGTGTGCTAGATCTATTTTCTTTTGATCAAAAATACATTTTATGGTTTATTTAATGGTATGAGGTTGAACATATTTAAGATATAAGGGCACGAAAATAAATTGATGATCAATACTTCTATATTCTAATTAATAAAAAGTAGTGTTGTTAAAATACAAAGTGAAAAACAATGAAGATTTTATGCATTGTCATTAGTTTTTCGTATACCAATCAAATTCTAACTTCGCATTAGTATCAATGAATTAGCGTAAATTGAAGATTGACTATAATAAAAGATGATATTTAATTTGGAAGAGCCATTTTAAACAAAAGAAGTGATTATATGAAATAAATTCCATCTTTTGCATAATAGTTCATAGCCTCGTGGTGGCCATTGGCTACCAAATGCCGACGAAAAGTAAAATTTTGGTCGCCCTTTGGTCGCCAATGGCTATGAAGGGGCGACAAAATGTCAATGTTCATAGAAGTTAGATTGATTTAAAACATAAAAATTAATAATAACAAATACATTACAAGTTTGTGCTAGATCTATTTTCTTTTGATTGAAAATATATTTTATGGTTTATTTAATGGTATGAGGTTGCACAAATTTAAGATATAAAGGCACGAAAATAAATTGTTGATTAATACTTCTATATTCTAATTAACAAAAAGTAGTGCTGCTGAAATACAAAGTGAAAAACAATGAATATTTTATGCATTGTCATGAGTTTTTCGTATACCAATCAAATTCTAACTTGGCACTAGTATCAATGAATTAGCGTAAATTGAAGATTGACTATAATAAAATATGATATTTAGTTTAAAAGAACCATTTAAAACAAAAGAAGTGATTATATGAAATAAATTTCATCTTTTGCATAATAGTTCGTAGCCTCGTGGTGGCCATTGGCTACCAAATGGCGATGAAAAATAAAATTTTGGTCGCCCTTTGGTTCCTAATGGCTACGAAGGGGCAACGAAATGTCCATGTTCATAGAAGTTAGATTAATTTAAAACATGAGAATTAATAATAAGAAGTACATTACAAGTTTGTGCTAGATCTACTTTCTTTTGATTGAAAATATATTTTATGGTTTATTTAATGGTATGAGGTTGCACATATTTAAGATATAAGGGCACGAAAATAAATTGATGATTAATACTTATATATTCTAATTAACAAAAAGTAGTGTTGCTGAAATACAAAGTGAAAAACAATGAAGTTTTATGCATTGTCATTAGTTTTTCATATACTAATCAAATTTTAACTTCGCACTAGTATCAATTTATTAGCGTAAATTGAAGATTGAATATAATAAAATATGATATTTAGCTTAGTAGAGCTATTTAAAACAAAAAAAATTATTATATAAAATAAATTTCATCTTTTGCATAATAGTTCGTAGCTTCATGGTGGGCATTGGCCACCAAATGGCGACGAAAAGTAAAATTTTGGTCGCCCTTTGGTCGCCAATAGCTACGAAGAGCGACGAAATGACCATGTTCATAGAAGTTAGATTGATTTAAAACATAAGAATTAATAGTAACAAGTACATTACAAGTTTGTGCTAGATCTATTTTCTTTTGATTGAAAATATATTTTATGGTTTATTTAATGGTATGAGGTTGCACATATTTAAGATATAAGGGCACGAAAATATATTGTTGATTAATACTTCTATATTCTAATTAACAAAAAGTAGTGTTGCTGAAATACAAAGTGAAAAACAATGAAGAATTTATGCATTGTCATTAGTTTTTCGTATACCAATCAAATTCTAACTTCGCACTAGTATCAATGAATTAGCGTAAATTGAAGATTGACTATAATAAAATATGATATTTAGTTTAGAAGAACCATTTAAAACAAAAGAAGTGAATATATGAAATAAATTTCATCTTTTGCATAATAGTTCGTAGCCTCGTGGTGGCCATTGGCTACCAAATGGCGATGAAAAATAAAATTTTGGTCGCCCTTTGGTCCCTAATGGCTACGAAGGGGCAACGAAATGTCCATGTTCATAGAAGTTAGATTAATTTAAAACATGAGAATTAATAATAAGAAGTACATTACAAGTTTGTGCTAGATCTACTTTCTTTTGATTGAAAATATATTTTATGGTTTATTTAATGGTATGAGATTGCACATATTTAAGATATAAGGGCACGGAAATAAATTGATGATTAATACTTCTATATTCTAATTAACAAAAAGTAGTGTTGCTGAAATACAAAGTGAAAAACAATGAAGATTTGATGCATTGTCATTAGTTTTTCGTATACTAATCAAATTCTAACTTCGCACTAGTATCAATGAATTAGCGTAAATTAAAGATTGACTACAATAAAAGATGATAGTTAGCTTAGAAGAGATATTTAAAACTAAAGAAGTGATTATATGAAATAAATTTCATCTTTTGCATAATAGTTCGTACCCTCATGGTGGCCATTGGCCACAAAATGGCGACGAAAAGTAAAATTTTGGTCGCCCTTTGGTCGCCAATGGCTACGAAGGGGCGACGAAATCTCTATGTTCATATAAGTTAGATTGATTTAAAACATAAGAATTAATAATAACAAGTACATTACAAGTTTGTACTAGATCTATTTTCTTTTGATTGAAAATATATTTTATGGTTTATTTAATGGTATGAGGATGCACATATTTAAGATATAAGAGCACGAAGATAAATTGATGATTAATACTTCTATATTCTATTTAACAAAAAGTAGTGTTGCTGAAATACAAAGTTAAAAACAATGAAGATTTATGCATTGTCATTAGTTTTTCGTATACTAATCAAATTCTAACTTCGCACTAGTATCAATGAATTAGCGTAAATTGAAGATTGACTATAATAAAATATGATAGTTAGCTTAAAAGAGTTATTTAAAACAAAAGAAGTGATTATATGAAATAAATTTCATCTTTTGTATAATAGTTCGTAGCCTCATGGTGGCCATTGGCCACAAAATGGCTACGAAAACTAATATTTTGCATAATAAATTGTTGATTAATACTTTTATATTCTAATTAACAAAAAGTAGTGTTGCTGAAATACAGATTGAAAAACAATGAAGATTTATGCATTGTCATTAGTTTTTCGTATACCAATCAAATTCTAACTTCGCACTAGTATCAATGAATTAGCGTAAATTGAAGATTGACTATAATAAAAGATGATATTTAGTTTAGAAGAGCCATTTAAAACAAAAGAAGTGATTATATGAAACAAATTTCATGTTTTGCATAATACTTCGCAGCCTCGTTGTGGCCATTGGCTACCAAATGGCGACGAAAAGTAAAATTTTGGTCGCCAATGGCTACGCAGGGGCGACGAAATGTCCACGTTCATAGAAGTTAGATTGATTTAAAACATAAGAATTAATAATAAGAAGTACATTACAAGTTTGTGCTAGATCTATTTTCTTTTGATTGAAAATATATTTTATGGTTTATTTAATGGTATGGGGTTGAACATATTTAAGATATAAGGGCACAAAAATAAATTGATTATTAATACTTCTATATTCTAATTAACAAAAAATAGTTTTGTTGAAATACAAAGTGAAAAACAATGAAGATTTTATGCATTGTCATTAGTTTTTCGTATACCAATCAAATTCTAACTTCGCACTAGTATCAATGAATTAGCGTAAATTGAAGATTGACTATAATAAAAGATGATATTTAGTTTAGAAGAGCTATTTAAAACAAAAGAAGTGATTATATGAAATAAATTCCATCTTTTGCATAATAGTTCGTAGCCCCGTGGTGGCCATTGGCCACCAAATGGCGACAAAAAGTAAAATTTTGGTCGCCCTTTGGTCGCCAATGGCTACGAAGGGGTGACGAAATGTCCATGTTCATAGAAGTTAGATTGATTTAAAACATAAGAATTAATAATAACAAGTACATTACAAGTTTGTGCTTGATCTATTTTCTATTGATTGAAAATATATTTTATGGTTTATTTAATGGTATGAGGTTGCACATATTTAAGATATAAGGGCACGAAAATCAATTGATGATTAATACTTCAATATTCTAATTAACAAAAAGTAGTGTTGCTGAAATACAAAGTGAAAAATAATGAAGATTTTATGTATTGTCATTAGTTTTTCGTATATCAATCAAATTCTAACTTTGCACTAGTATCAATGAATTAGCGTAAATTGAAGATTGACTATAATAAAATTTGATAGTTAGCTTAGAAGAGCTATTTAAAACAAAAGAAGTGATTATATGAAATAAATTTCATCTTTTGCATAATAGTTCGTTGCCTCATGGTGGCCATTGGCCACAAAATGGCGACGAAAAGTAAAATTTTGGTCGGCCTTTGGTCGCCAATAGCTACGAAGAGCGACGAAATGACCATGTTCATAGAAGTTAGATTGATTTAAATCATAAGAATTAATAATAACAAGTACATTACAAGTTTGTGCTAGATCTATTTTCTTTTGATTGAAAATATATTTTTTGGTTTATTTAATGGTATGAGGTTGCACATATTTAAGATATAAGGGCACGAAATAAATTGTTGATTAATACTTCTATATTCTAATTAACAAAAAGTAGTGTTGCTGAAATACAATGTGAAAAACAATGAAGATTTTATGCATTGTCATTAGTTTTTCGTATACCAATCAAATTCTAACTTCGCACTAGTATCAATGAATTAGCGTAAATTGAAGATTGACTATAATAAAGGATGATATTTAGTTTAGAATAGGCATTTAAAGCAAAAGAAGTGATTATATGAAATAAATTTCATCTTTTGTATAATAGTTCGTAGCCCCTTGGTGATCATTGGCCCCCAAATGGCGACGAAAAGTAAAATTTTGGTCGCCCTTTGGTCGCCAATGGCTACGAAGGGTGACGAAATGTCCATGTTCATAGAAGTTAGATTGATTTAAAACATAAGAATTAATAATAACAAGTACGTTACAAGTTTGTGCTAGATCTATTTTCTTTTGATTGAAAATATATTTTATGGTTTATTTAATGATATGAGGTCGCACATATTTATAATATAAGAGAACGAAAATAAATTGATGATTAATACTTCTATATTCTAATTAACAAAAAGTAGTGTTGCTGAAATACAAAGGGAAAAACAATGAAGATTTATGCATTGTCATTAGTTTTTTGTATACCAATCAAATTCTAACTTCGCACTAGTATCAATGAATTATCGTAAATTGAAGATTGACTATAATAAAAGATGATATTTAGTTTATAAAAGCCATTTAAAACAAAAGAAGTGATTATATGAAATAAATTTCATCTTTTGCAAAATAGTTCGTAGCCTCGTAGTGGCTATTGGCCACCAAATGGCGACGAAAAGTAAAATTTTGGTCACCCTTTGGTCGCCAATGGCTACGAAGGGGCGACAAAATGACCATGTTCATAGAAGTTAGATTGATTTAAAACATAAGAATTTATAATAACAAGTACATTACAAGTTTGTGCTAGATGTATTTTCTTTTGATTGAAAACATATTTTATGTTTTATTTAATGGTATGAGGTTGCACATATTTATGATATAAGAGAACGAAAATAAATTGATGATTAATACTTCTATATTCTAATTAACAAAAAGTAGTGTTGTTGAAATACAAAGTGAAAAACAATAAAGATTTATGCATTGTCATTAGTTTTTCGTATACCAATCAAATTCTAACTTCGTACTAGTATCAATGAATTAGCGTAAATTGAAGATTGACCATAAGAAAAGACGATATTTAGTTTATAAGAGCCATTTAAAACAAAAGAAGTGATTATATGAAATAAATTTCATCTTTTGCATAATAGTTCGTAGCCTCGTTGTGGCCATTGGCTACCAAATGGCGACGAAAAGTAAAATTTTGGTCACCCTTTGGTCGCCAATGGCTACGACGGGACGACGAAATGTCCATGTTCATAGAAGTTAGATTGATTTAAAACATAAGAATTAATAATAACAAGTACATTACAAGTTTGTACTAGATCTATTTTCTTTTGATTGAAAATATATTTTATGGTTTATTTAATGGAATGAGGATGCACATATTTAAGATATAAGAGCACGAAGATAAATTGATGATTAATATTTCTATATTCTAATTAACAAAAAGTAGTGTTGCTGAAATACAAAGTTAAAAGCAATGAAGATTTATGCATTGTCATTAGTTTTTCGTATACTAATCAAATTCTAACTTTGCACTAGTATCAATGAATTAGCGTAAATTGAAGATTGACTATAATAAAAGTTGATAGTTAGCTTAAAAGAGTTATTTAAAACAAAAGAAGTGATTATATGAAATAAATTTCATCTTTTGCATAATAGTTCGTAGCCTCATGGTGGCCATTGGCCACAAAATGGCTACGAAAAGTAAAATTTTGCATAATAAATTGTTGATTAATACTTTTATATTCTAATTAACAAAAAGTAGTGTTGCTGAAATACAGATTGAAAAACAATGAAGATTTATGCATTGTCATTAGTTTTTCGTATACCAATCAAATTCTAACTTCGCACTAGTATCAATAAATTAGCGTAAATTGAAGATTGACTATAATAAAAGATGATATTTAGTTTAGAAGAGCCATTTAAAACAAAAGAAGTGATTATATGAAATAAATTTCATCTTTTGCATAATAGTTCGTAGCCTCGTGGTGGCCATTGGCTACCAAATGCCGACGAAAAGTAAAATTGTGGTTGCCCTTTGGTCGCCAATGGCTACGAAGGGGCAACGAAATGTCCATGTTCATAGAAGTTAGATTGATTTAAAACATGAGAATTAATAATAACAAGTACATTACAAGTTTGTGCTAGATCTACTTTCTTTTGATTGAAAATATATTATATGGTTTATTTAATGGTATGAGGTTGCACATATTTAAGATATAAGGGCACGAAAATGAATTGATGATTAATACTTTTATATTCTAATTAACAAAAGATAGTGTTACTGAAATACAAAGTAAAAAACAATGAAGATTTTATGCATTGTCATTAGTTTTTCGTATACTAATCTAATTCTAACTTCGCACTAGTATCAATGAATTAGCGTAAATTGAAGATTGACTGTAATAAAAGATGATATTTAGCTTAGAAGAGCTATTTAAAACAAAAGAAGTGATTATATGAAATCAATTCCATCTTTTGCATAATAGTTCGTAGCCCCGTAGTGGCCATTGGCCACCAAATGACGACGAAAAGTAAAATTTTGGTCGCCCTTTGGTCGCCAATGGCTACAAAGGGACAACGAAATGTCCATGTTTATAGAAGTTAGATTGATTTAAAACATAAGAATTAATAATAACAAGTACATTACAAGTTTGTGCTAGATCTATTTTCTTTTGATTGAAAATATATTTTATGGTTTATTTAATGGTATGAGGTTGCACATATTTAAGATATAAGAGCACGAAAATAAATTGATGATTAATACTTCTATATTCTAATTAACAAAAAGTAGTGTTACTGAAATACAAAGTAAAAAACAATGAAGATTTTATGCATTGTCATTAGTTTTTCGTATACTAATCAAATTCTAACTTCGCACTAGTATCAATGAATTAGCGTAAATTGAAGATTGACTATAATAAAAGATGATAGTTAGCTTAGAAGAGCTATTTAAAACAAAAGAAGTGATTATATGAAATAAATTTCAACTTTTGCATAATAGTTCGTAGCCTCGTGGTGGCTATTGGACACAAAATGGCGACGAAAAGTAAAATTTTGGTTGCCCTTTGGTCCCCAATGGCTACGAAGGGGCGACGAAATGTCCATGTTCATAGAAGTTAGATTGATTTAAAACCTAAGAATTAATAATAACAAGTACATTACAAGTTTGTTTTAGATCTATTTTCTTTTGATTGAAAATATATTTTATGGTTTATTTAATGGTATGAGATTGCACATATTTAAGATATAAGGGCACAAAAATAAATTGTTGATTAATATTTCTATATTTTAATTAACAAAAAGTAGTGTTGCTGAAATACAAAGTGAAAAACAAGGAAGATTTTATGCATTGTCATTAGTTTTTCGTATACTAATCAAATTCTAACTTCGCACTAGTATCAATGAATTAGAGTAAATTGAAGATTGACTATAATAAAAGATGATATTTAGTTTAGAAGAGCCATTTAAAACAAAAGAAATGATTATATGAAATAAATTTCATTTTTTGCATAATAGTTCGTAGTCTCGTGGTGGCCATTGGCTACCAAACGGCGACGAAAAGTAAAATTTTAGTCGCCCTTTGGTCGCCAATGGCTACGAAGGGGCGACAAAATGTCTATGTTCATAGAAGTTAGATTGATTTAAAACATAGGAATTAATAATAACAAGTGTGACACCCGAGAATTTTACCATAAAAATTTATTTATAATCGTTGCATAGCTATGTGCGCATTTCTACGTGCATCATTTTTCTTGCTTAATTGTTTTTATTAGAGGTTACTATTCATAATATTTTTGATTGTTTCAAAAGCTTGATTTTAAATTTTTCCTAGGTCATATGACATTTAAAAGGAGCTAAGAAATTTTTGTTTTGAACTTTCGAGCTTAGGAGTGTGCGTTTGGAAAATGTTTTTCCGTGACTTTTGAATAGTGTTACGTTAGAATAGTGCTAGTTATAAATTAAAAAGCATTTGTAATTGCAATTAGCCTTAATTGATCTATATTTGAGACTACATAGCTTAGAATATTAAGTATGCACAAAATATAAAACAACCAACTCATGAAATTAAATAGAATAATGCACATAAGTCATAAAACAAATTATAAAATTCCCTCTATGTCCTATGCTTTGGCCGACCCACTCAAGGGAAAAAAGGGAGAATTTTGCTTCTTCAATCTTGCACTTGGAGCTCTTAGCTTGATCTTGGGAGGGTTTTGAGCAACCTAGGGACTTCAACAAGCTTCATTGTCTTCAAAAATTGTAAGGGAGATTCATTTTCTTGTTTTTAAAGTTTATGTTCATATGTTTAATTTTCTTGATTTATCAATTATAGCTATATAACTTGTTATGAATGCTTCCTATGAGTTATTTAATGCCTATAGAGCTAACTTTTGAGGTTTGATAACAAAGTTAATGGTTGAATGTTGAGATTGATCAAAGAGGTGATAAATAGTGCCTAGAATTAGGGTTTTGAGAAAATTTGCTAATTGGCTTGAATTGATGCTTCAATTAGGTGCTCTAGACCCTAGGGAAGTTAGTTGAAAAGCCACGTGAGTTTAAATCACTCGAATGCGAACTCGATTGCATAAATAGCCTACTTTAAAAAGGGGGGGTTTTCCCGTTAAGAAATCCGGGCAAGTTTGGGCATTGATTTGGGTATCCTTGATCTAAGGAAGCACCTTTGGTGCTTTCGTTTCGCGAAAATGGGGTTCGGTTAGTATAGTTGTAGTTCAATCCCGTTCGGGGCCTTCCCGAACTTTTGCTTCAAAAAATGAGTTTTGATGACTTCAAAAGGTTCCTTTGAGCTTAATTAAGAATATAGAAAGACTAGGGTATGATTGGGAATTTCGAACCATGCTTAGGAGAAAGAAAACTCGGTTAAAAAAAAAGGGAAATGTAGTTTTTAGCCATTTTAGTTGCATTTAGAACTTGTTGTGGGATTGTAATGCCTTGCATTGAATATTTAGGATATAGTTAAGCTAATTGAGTAGATTGTGGGAATTAATGGTGTTGATTGCTTCTTTTGGAATCTTTAAGTTAATTTCATGCTTATGTGAATTTATATTGTACATATATGTGAGGGCGGCCTATTTTGTCGTCCCTCATACGTGTTATGTGATTTCTTGAATGCTTGTGTCTTGTCTTGGGATTGCGCAACCTTTTTGGACATGGTAGTGTTGTGAAACATGGGCGGCGTCGGGCTTGCCGTGCTCCCTCGACTATCATGGTGCCTATTCCATTTCTCGCTGAGGCATACTCCACTACCCCAAAGGCGTGGTTCACCTGCTGGGCATGGACCTTCCTCGGGAGAAAGGGTCCTAGGATCGGGATACATCCGGAGTATCCCAATTGTTGGTGTTTGGGGTTTGCCGGCATATTTGTGATGCTCGTGGTTCGAGGCTCGTGGATGAAGACTTGGAAGTGGAACCGTATCCTTTTTAAAGTGATTAATTACTTGGCTTATTGTCTTGTGGTATATGTGGCATATATATGTTTTTCTTGTGTTGCATATCATATTGCACGTTGGCATACTGCATCACCTCCCTCGCTAGGCAACTTTGTTGCTCACTCCTTATTTGAAATGTTTTAGGAGAAGGTGAGGTGAATCCCCAGCTGTTAGAAGTAGGAGAAGAAGAAGAAGTTCACGTAGATCAGAATTCGTGACTTGTGTGCTGAGGCGGATTTTATGTGCTTCTTGCGTGGAGTTCTTGTTATTAATGTATTTTGAGACCTTGGAGTCTTGTATATATGTCTAGTAGATGTGGACTAGAATGATAGAGAAAGATGTTGGACTGTAATAATAGAAATTAGACGTTACTTTCTCTTGCATGCTTGGAGTGTTTATTGCCCTACTTATGGAACTTAGATTATATTGTAACTAACTACTTATGACTAAAACCAACTTATTTTGCATGCTTGTGTGTTTTTAGTAGAATGTTGTTGTTCCAAGGCTCGGATGGCCTTGTGATTGTGTTTTGGCTTTAGGGATATTAGCAGATAAGTTGTTGTTTAGTTCAAATGTCTTGAATGTATGTTTGCAGGTAACAGTTTTGTCCTTGGTACAGAGGAGACTCTGTCCGAGTGACGGGTCCGAGCCTGACTTTAGTGTGGGGTTGGGTTCGGGGCGTTACACTTTAGTGGTATTGGAGCTACTAGAATGCTTGAAGCCGGGTTAAATTCCTTGGCATGTGGGTAGAGGTCTATATGTGAAAGTGAATTATGTGAATATATGATTGTTAATTGTTTAATTACTTAGATAAAGACATGCTAGCATGAAAAAGGAATGATAAAGCTTGACATGATAAGAATATGAAAAGTTAGTGTTAAATGAAGTTAAGTGTTTTATGTGCTTCTTAAGTGAGTAAAATGTTTGAAAACAATGTGTACATTATCTTTGCATAGTTTATTTGCCTATTATAATATTATGTTCTTCTAGCATTGTGATGAGGAGACGGGGTAGACCACGGAGAGAGCCGGAGGAAGCTCCCAGACAGAATGTACCGGGGCAAGGTACTAGGGCAGCCGGGGATGTACCGTAGGGTCAGGAGCCGAGTAATGCCCAGATTTTAGCTACAATGGCCACTGCAATGAATACCATAGCTCAGTTTGTGGTTCAGCAGAGTACAGCAGGTGCTGGCAGAGGTAATCAGACTGCCATAGCAGAGGGCAGTGGTACTGCAGGAGGTAACTTATTTGATAAATTCCTGCATCACGGAGCATATAGTTTTTATGGTGAGCTTGATGATATGAAAGCAGAGATGTGGCTGAGTAAGTTCGAGAAAGTTGCTACGATACTTGAGTGCAACGATGAAAGAAAGATTACCTATGTTGCCTTTTTAATGGAGGGTGATGCCGAGGCTTGGTGGCGCACTATTAGAGAGAAATGGGATGCCGAGAGGGTTCAGCATGTATGGGCTGACTTTGTTCGTGAGTTTCGAGATAAATATGTATCAGTTGTGGCCCGTGAGAGACATCAGGATGAATTTATAGCTTTGAAACAGGGGAACATGACTGTAGACCAGTATGAGGCTACCTTTACGAGACTATCTCGTTATGTGCCAGCTTTGGTTCAGCCGGAGGATGTGAAGATCCAGAGATTTATTACAGGGTTGAGGAGTGACATCATGCTTAACTTGTCTTCGCAAGATTATCCGAACTATGCTGCAGTAGTCAGGGCTGCATCGAGATATGAGAAACGTAAGGCAGATGTGTTCGCTCAGTCTAGTTAGTCAAGCAAACGTCGGTTTCAGTCTCAGAGTCAGGGTTATCAGAGGCAGTATCAGCAGCCTGTTCAGACTCAGCAGCCTAGGCAGACCCAGAGCTATCCGGGACCAGTTCAGGTACAATCACAGCCGAGACCAGCTCAGAGCCAGCCACAGGGACAGTCACAGACCCGACCAGTGACTGCTAGATCTCAGCAGGGTAGTTCTGCCACATCTACTTATAGGGCCCCTACAGGAGGAGCTGTTACTAGGAAGAATCTATAGTGTACTCATTGCAACCGTAAGGGCCACACATAGGCTGAGTGTTGGAGGAAATTGGGCCGTTGCACAGGTTATGGCAGTGATCAACACAGAGTTAGAGATTGTTCCAAGTTTAAATTTGGTCAGGGTCAGACTTCAGGCCAGGGTGCCCAAACTAGAGCTTCAGGAGCAGCTACTGTACCGCGAGGTCAGGCACGGGTATTTACACTCGACCAGGAGGAGCTTCCAGAGATGACAGTGGTGGTGGAAGGTACTTTTCTTATTAATAGTCAGCCAGTAGTAGTTTTGATTGACACCGGGGCTACACATTCATTCATTACTCCTGCATGTGCACAGTCTGCTACATTAAAAGTTGATAAACTGCCGTATGTGATTGAAGTAGGTAATCCTATAGGTACTAAATTTGTTACGGAGTCTGTGTGTAAAGATTGTAATATTTGCATTGAGGGTTGCATGTATCCTATTGATTTGATAATCATGCCATTTCGGGACTTTGAAGTTATCTTGGGGATGGATTGGTTGGGACGATATTATGCATGTTTGGACTGTAGGAGGAAAGTTTTAACTTTAGAAGTACCTAACCAACCTGTTATTAAAGTAACTGGGAGTCAAAAGTCTACTGGGACTCGTATTATATCTTCCATTAAAGCTACTAAAATGCTGAGTAAAGGTTATGATGCATACTTAGCTTATTTAATTAATCAGCCTGGAGATAAATTGAAATTGAATGAAGTACCTGTTATAAAAGAGTTTCCAAGGGTTTTCGCTAAGGAGTTGCCTGGATTACTACCGGATAGGGAGATTGAATTTGTGATTGACATGTTGGCGGGAACTAGTCCTATTTCGAGAACCCCGTATAGAATATCTCCCCCTGAGTTATAAGAATTGATATTCAGCTACAGGGATTACTTGAGAAAGGTTTTATTCAGCCTAGTTCGTCATCGTGGGGTGCTCCCGTGTTATTTGTGAAAAAGAAAGACGGTACTCTGCGTTTGTGCATTGACTATTGAGGTCTTAATCAGGTAACGGTGAAAAATAAATATCATTTGCCCTTAATTGAGGAGTTGTTTGATCAGCTACAGGGTGCTGTTGTGTTTTCGAAATTTGATTTGAGGCAGGGTTATTATCAGTTGAGGATCCAGAAAGGGGATGTACCTAAGACCGCATTTAGAACCAGGTACGGCCATTATGAGTTTGTTGTTTTACCATTCGGGTTGACAAATGCTCCAGCCGCTTTTATGGATTTGATGCAGAGAGTATTTCGACCCTATCTTGATCAGCTTGTCGTGATTTTTATTGATGATATATAAGTATACTCTAAGTCTGAGCCAGAGCATGAAGAACATTTGAGAATTGTACTTCAAACCCTGCAAGAACACAAATTGTTTGCTAAATTTAGCAAATGCGAATTCTGGTTGAAACAGGTTGCCTTTTTAGGTCATATCATTTCCCAGGAGGAAATATCTGTTGATCCTGCTAAAATTGAGGTAGTTGTGTCGTGGAAAAGACCTGAAACTGTCACGGAAGTCCGTAGTTTCTTGGGATTAGCGGGCTATTATAGGCGATTTGTTAAAGATTTTTCAAAGATTGCAGGACCTTTGACTATTTTAACTCAGAAGAAAACTGTGTTTAATTGGGATGATAAATGTGAAGCCAGTTTCCAGGAGTTGAAAAAGAGACTTACCACTGCACCTATCCTTGCCTTGCCTGAGGGAACCGAGAACTTGGTGATTTATAGTGACGCTTTGAAAGAAGGCTTGGGTTGTGTTTTGATGCAAAATAGTAAAGTGATAGCATATCCCTCAAGGACATTGAAACCATATGAACTCAATTATCCTACACATGATTTGGAGCTTGCAGCTGTTGTCTTTGCTTTGAAGAAATGACGACATTATTTGTGGGGTAACAAATTTGAAATTTTTACTGATCATAAAAGTTTGAAATACTTGTTTTCTCAAAAAGATCTGAATATGAGGCAAAGGCGTTGGCTTGAACTGTTAAACGATTATAACTGTACCATTTGCTATTTGCCGGGAAAAGCTAATACTGTTGCAGATGCACTGAGCTGAAAAACTTATGTGGCCAGTTTGATAATCAAGGATTGGGAGATTGTAGAAGAGCTTTGTTTGTCGAAACCAGAGGCTTCTAGATTAGGTATTCAATTCGCTAGCCTACAAATCCAATCTTTATTGCTATCTAGAATCAGAGAAGCGCAACAATCAGATTCTCAGCTATTGAAGCTTTTAGAGAAGTCAAAAGGGGGAGAGTCTGACTTTAAGATGCATAATGATGGGCTTCTGAGGTACAGGAATAGAATTTGCTTTCCTAGCAATTCGACTGTGAAAGATGAGATTCTTGCTGAGGCTCATGCTTCTAAATACACAATTCATCCTGGAAGCACTAAAATGTACAGAGATTTGAAACAGAATTTCTGGTGGAACAACATGAAGAGAGAGATAGCTGAATTTGTAGCTAAGTGTTTGACTTGTCAGAAAGTTAAGGCGGAACATCAGAGGCCAACAGGATTGTTGCAGCCGTTGGAGATTTCGGTATGGAAATGGGATCAGGTTACTATGGACCTTGTGTCGGATTTGCCGAGATCACCACGAGGTAATAATTCTGTGTGGGTTGTAGTAGACAGGTTGACGAAGAGTTCACATTTTATTGCTACAAGGAAAATAGATTCTCTTGACAAATTGGTTGAGCTATATGTTGAAAATATTGTGAGACTGCATGGAGTTCCATCTCAGATAGTATCAGACAGGGATCCTAGGTTTACATCACAGTTCTGGCAGAAGTTACAAAAGGCTATAGGGACTAATTTGAGTTTTAGTACTGCTTATCACCCGCAGACGGATGGCCAATCAGAGAGGACTATCAAGATACTGGAAGACATGTTGAGGGCTTGTGTAACGCCCCGAACCCAACCCCACGCTAATAGTCAGGCTCGGACCCGTCACTCGGGGACAGAGCCTCCTCTGTACCAAGGACAAAACTGTTACCTGTAAACATTCATTCAAGATATTTGAACTAAAACAACAACTTATCTTCTAATATTTCCAAAGATAAAACCAAAATCACAAAGCCATCCGAGCCTTGGAACATCAACCAACTACTTAAGCACACAAGCATGCAAAATAAGTTGGTTTTAGTTATAGTAGTTAGATACAATAAAATTCTAAGTTCCATAAGTAGGGCAATAAACACTCCAAGCATGCAAGAGAAATAAAGTCTAATATTCATTATTACAATCCAACAACTTTCTTTAACATTCTAGTCCACAACTACTAGACATATACACAAGACTCCAAAATCTCAAAATACATTAATAACAAGAACTCCACGCAAGAAACACATAAAATCCACCTTCGCACACAAGGTCACAGGTTCTGATCTCCGTGACCTTCTCCTTCTTCTACTACTTCTAACAGCTGGGGATTCACCTCAGCTTCTCCTGAAACATTTTAAATGAGGAGTGAGCAACAAGGTTGCCCAGCGAGGGAGGTGATGCAACATGCCAACGTGCAATATGATATGCAAACACAAGGAAACATTTACAAACCACATAAACTAACAAGACAATAAGCCAAACTATTAATCACTTTAAAAGGATACGGTTCCACTTCCAAGTCTTCATCCACGAGCCACGAACCACGAGCATCACGAACATGCCGGCAAACCCCAAACACCACAATTGGGATACTCCGAATGTATCCCGATCCTACGACCCTTTCTCCCGAGGTAGGTCCATGCCCAGCAGGTGAACCACGCCTCTGGGGTAGTAGAGTATGCCTCAGCGATAAAGGGAATAGGCACCATGGTAGTCGAGGGAGCACGGCAAGCCCGACGCCACCCGTGTTTCTCGACGCTACCATGTCCGCTATAGGTTGCGCAACCCAAAACAAGTCACAAACAATCAATATAACACATAACACGTAAGAGAGACGACAAAGTAGGCCGCCCTCACATATATGCACGATAAAAGTTCATATAAGCACGATATTAGCTTTAAGATACCAAGAGTAGCAATCAACATAACTAATTCCAATAATCTACTCAAATAACTTAAATCCATCCTAAATATTCAATGCAAGGCATCACTAACACACAACAAGTTCCAAATGCAACTAAAATGGCTAAACATCACATTTCCCCTTTCTTTAAACGAGCTTTCTTTCTCCTTAGCATTGTTCGAGATTTCCAATCATGCCCTAGTATTTCTATATTCCTAATTAAGCTCAAAGGTACCCTTTAAAGTCACTAAAACTCATTTTTGAAGCAAAAGTTCGGGAAGGCCCCGAACGGGTTTGAACTATAGCCATACTAACCGAACCCCAATTTCGCGAAACGAAAGCACCAAAGGTGCTTCCTTAGCTCAAGGATACCCAAATCGATGCCCAAATTTGCCCGGATTGCTTAACGTATAAAACCCCCTTTTTAAAGTAAGCTTATTATGCAATTAAGTTCAAATTCGAGTGTTTCAACCTAACGTGGCTTTTCAACTAACTTCCCTAAGGTCTAGAGCACCTAATTGAGGCATCAATTCAAGCCAATTAGTAAATTTTCTCAAAACCCTAATTCTAGGCACTATTCATCACCTCTTTGATCAATCTCAACATTCAACCATTAACTATGTTATCAAACCTCAAAAGTTAGCTCTAGAGACATTAAATAACTCATAGGAAGCATTCATAACAAGTTATATAGATATAGTTGACAAATCAAGAAAATTAAACATATGCACATAAACTTTAAACTCAATAAAATGAGACTCCCTCACAATTTTTGAAGATGAAGAAGGTTGTTGAAGGTCCTAAGTTGCTCAAACTCCTCCCAAGATCAATCTAAGAGCCCAAAGTGCAAGATTGAAGAAGCAAAATTCCTCCTTTTTCCTCCTTGAAGTGGACGGCCAAATGGGGACATGGTTGGAATTTTTGCAAATGTTTTTATGAGCTAATATGTTATGTGGCTTTTAATTGATGAGTTAGTTGTTTTATATGATGTATATAATTAATACTCTAAGCTATTGAGTCTCAAATATTGATCAATTAAGGCTAATTGCAATTACAAATGCTTTTTAATTAATAACTAGCACTTTTCTAACATAACACTATTCAAAGTTCACGGAAAATATTTTTCAAAAGCATACTCCTAAGCTCGAAAGTTCAAAACGAAAATTTCTTGGTTCCTTTTAAATGTCGAGTGACCTAGGAAAAATTTAAAATCAAGCTTTCGAAACAGTCAAAAATATTATGAATAGTAACCCACAATAAAAACAATTAAACAAGAAAAATGATGCACGTAGAAATGCGCACATAAGTATGCAAGGATTATAAATAAATTTTATAGTGAAATTCTCGGGTGTCACACCCTCTCCCCCTTAAACTAATTGCGTCCTCGCAATTCTTACATGATTCGGCAAAGAGCTCCGGATACTTCTCTCTAATCTGATCTTCTCGCTCCCAAGTGGCATCCTCAACTCCATGATGATCCCAGAGAACTTTTACCATAGGAATACTTTTAGTTCTAAGTTCCTGAATCTTTCGGTCAACCACTCGAAGAGGTTTCTCAACATAAGCTAAAGACTCATCGATCTCCAACGGCTCCGGCTCAATGATATGCGACGGATCAGGATTATACTTTCTCAACAGTGACACATGGAAAACATCATGAATCCGACCCAAACTCGGAGGTAGTGCCAATCTGTAAGCTAAATCCCCAACTTTCTCAGTGATCTCAAATGGTCCCACGTATCTAGGACTAAGTTTACCTCCTTTGCCGTGCCGAATCAAACCTTTTCGCGGAGAGACTTTCAAGAAAACATGATCACCCTTAGAAAATACTAAGTCCCGTCGACGTCTATCAGCATAATTCTTCTGTCGACTCTGAGCTGTAAGCATCCTTTTCTTTATAAGTCTCACATTATCCACCATTTTAATAATCTTCGGAAGAATAGCGGGATCAACTGTTTTCATCTCACCTACCTCATCCCAATACAACGGAGACCGACATTTTCGCCCATAAAGTGCCTCGTAGGGTGCCATGCCAATAGTGGCCTGATAACTGTTATTGTAAGCAAACTCTGCTAAAGGCAGATATTTCTCCCAATTCTTGCCAAAATCCAGAACACAGGCTCTCAACATATCTTCCAGTATCCTGATAGTCCTCTCTGACTGGCCATCCGTCTGCGGGTGATAAGCAGTACTAAAACTCAAATTAGTCCCCAAAGCCTTTTGTAGTTTCTGCCAGAATTGTGATGTAAACCTGGGATCCCTGTCTGACACTATCTGAGATGGAACTCCATGCAGTCTCACAATGTTTTCAACATAAAGCTCGGCCAATTTATCGAGAGAATCTGTTTTTTTTGTAGCAATAAAATGCGAACTCTTCGTCAACCTGTCTACTACAACCCACACCGAATCATTACCTCGTGGTGATCTCGGTAGATCCGACACAAGATCCATAGTAACCTGATCCCGTTTCCATACTGGAATTTCCAATGGCTGCAACAATCCTGCCGGCCTCTGATGCTCTGCCTTAACTTTCTGACAAGTCAAACATTTAGCTACAAATTCTGCTATCTCTCACTTCATGTTGTTCCACCAGAAATTCTGTTTCAGATCTCTGTACATTTTAGTGCTTCCAGGATGAATTGTGTATTTAGAAGCATGAGCCTCAGCAAGAATCTCATCTTTCACAGTTGAATTGCTAGGAATACAAATTCTATTCATGTACCTGAGAAGCCCATCATCATGCATCTTAAAGTCGGACTCTCCCCCTTTTGACTTCTCTAAAAGTTTCAATAGCTAAGAATCTGATTGTTGCGCTTCTCTGATTCTAGATAGCAATAAAGATTGGATTTGTAAGCTAGCAAATTGAATACCTGATCTAGAAGCCTTCGGTTTCCACAAGCACAGTTCTTCCACAATATCCCAATCCTTGATTATCAAACTAGCCACAGAAGCTTTTCGGCTTAGTGCATCTGCAACAGTATTAGCTTTTCCCGACAAATAGCTAATGGTACAGTTATAATCATTTAACAGCTCAAGCCAACGCCTTTGCCTCATATTCAGATCTTTTTGAGAAAACAAATATTTTAAACTTTTATGGTCAGTAAATATTTCAAATTTGTTACCCCACAAATAATGTCACCATTTCTTCAAAGCAAAGACAACAGCTGCAAGCTCCAAATCATGTGTAGGATAATTGAGTTCATATGGTTTCAATTTCCTAGAGGCATATGCTATGACTTTACCATTTTGCATCAACACACATCCTAAGCCTTCTTTCGAAGCGTCACTATAAATCACCAAGTTCTCGGTTCCCTCAGGCAAGGCAAGAATAGGTGCAGAGATAAGTCTCTTTTTTAACTCCTGAAAACTAGCTTCACATTTGTCATCCCAATTAAACACAGTTTTCTTCTGAGTTAAAGTAGTCAAAGGTTCTGCAATCTTTGAAAAATCTTTAACAAATCGCCTATAATAGCCCGCTAATCCCAAGAAACTACGGACTTCCGTGACAGTTTCAGGTCTTTTCCACGACATAACTACCTCAATTTTAGCAGGATCAACAGATATTCCCTCCTGGGAAATGATATGACCTAAAAAGGCAACCTGTTTCAACCAGAATTCGCATTTGCTAAATTTGGCAAACAACTTGTGTTCTTGCAAGGTTTGAAGTACAATTCTCAAATGCTCTTCATGCCCTGACTCAGACTTAGAGTATACTAATATATCATCAATAAAAATCACAACAAACTGATCAAGATAGGGTCGAAATACTCTCTGCATCAAATCCATAAAAGCGGCTGGAGCATTTGTCAACCCGAATGGTAAAACAACAAACTCATAATGGCCGTACCTGGTTCTAAATGCAGTCTTAGGTACATCCTCTTTCCGGATCCTCAACTGATAATAACCCTGCCTCAAATCAAATTTCGAAAACACAACAGCACCCTGTGGCTGATCAAACAACTCCTCAATTAAAGGCAAAGGATATTTATTTTTCACCGTCACCTAATTAAGACCTCGATAATCTATGCACAAGCGCAGAGTACCGTCTTTCTTTTTAACAAATAACACAGGAGCACCCCACGGTGACGAACTAAGCTGAATAAAACATTTCTCAAGTAAACCCTGTAGCTGAATTTTCAATTCTTGTAACTCAGGGGGAGACATTTTATACGGGGTTCTCGAGATAGGATTAGTTCCCGGCAACAAGTCAATTACAAACTCAATCTCCCTATCAGGTGGTAACCCAGGAAACTCCTCAAGGAAAACCCCCGGAAACTCTTTTATAACAGGTACTTCATTCAATTTCAATTTATCTCCAGGCTGATTAATTAAATAAGCTAAGTATGCATCATAGCCTTTACTCAACATTTTAGTAGCTTTAATGGATGATATAATACGAGTCCCAGTAGACTTTCGACTCCCAGTTACTTTAATAACAGGTTGGTTAGGTACTTCTAAAGTTAAAACTTTCCTCCTACAGTCCAAACATGCATAATATCGCCCCAACCAATCCATCCCCAAGATAACCTCAAAGTCCCGAAATGGCATGATTATCAAGTCAATAGGATACATGCAACCCTCAATACAAATATTACAATCTTTACACACAGACTCCGTAACAAATTTAGTACCCATAGGATTACCTACTTCAATCACATACGGCAGTTTATCAACTTTTAATACAGTAGACTGTGCACATGCAGGAGTAATGAATGAATGTGTAGCCCCGGTGTCAATCAAAACTACTACCGGCTGACTATTAATAAGAAAATACCTTCCACCACCACTGTCGTCTCTGGAAGCTCCTCCTGGTCGAGTACAAATACTCATGCCTGACCTCGCGGTACAGTGGCTGCTCCTGAAGCTCGAGTCTGGGCACCCTGGCCTGAAGTCTGACCCTGACCAAATTTAAACTTGGGACAATCTCTAACTCTGTGCTGATCACTGCCACAACCTGTGCAACGGCCTAGTTTCCTCCAACACTCAGCCTCTGTGTGACCCTTACGATTGCAATGAGTACACTGTAGATTCTTCCTAGCAGCAGCTCCTCTTGTAGGGGTCCTATAAGTAGATGTGGCAGAACTACCATGCTGAGATCTAGCAGTCACTGGTCGGGTCTGTGACTGTCCCTGTGGCTGGCTCTGAGCTGGTCTCGGCTGTGACTGCACCTGAACTGGTCCTGGATAGCTCTGGGTCTGCCTAGGCTGTTGAGTCTGCCTCTGATAACCTTGACTCTGAGACTGAAACTGCCGTTTGCTTGACTGACTAGACTGAGCTAACACATCTGCCTTACGTTTCTCATATCTCGATGCAGCCCTAACTACTGCAGCATAGTTCGGGTAATCTTGCGAAGACAAGTTAAGTATGATGTCACTCCTCAACCCTGTAATAAATCTCTGGATCTTCACATCCTCCGGCTGAACCAAAGCGGGCACATATCGAGATAGTATCGTAAAGGTAGCCTCATACTGGTCCACAGTCATATTCCCCTGTTTCAACGCTATGAATTCATCCTGATGTCTCTCACGGGCTACAACCGATACATATTTATCTCGAAACTCACGAACAAAGTCAGCCCATACATGCTGAACCCTCTCGGCATCCCATTTTTCTCTAATAGTGTGCCACCAAGCCTCGGCATCACCCTCCATTAAAAAGGCAGCATAGGTGATCTTTCTTTCATCGTCACACTCAAGTATCGCAGCAACTTTCTCGAACTTACTCAGCCACAACTCTGCTTTCATATCATCAGGCTCACCATAAAAACTATATGCTCCATGATGCAGAAATTTATCAAATAAGTTACCTCCTGCAGTACCACTGCCCTCTGCTCTGGCAGCCTGATTACCCCTACCGACACCTGCAGTACCCTGCTGAACTACAAACTGGGCTATGGTGTTCATTGCAGTGGCCATTGTGGCCATAATCTGGGCATTACTCGGTTCCTGCCCCTGCGGTGCATCCCCGACTGCCCCGGCACCTTGCCCCGATACATTCTGCCTGGGAACCTCCTCCGGTTCTCCCCGTGGTCTACCCCGTCTCCTCATAATAATGCTATAAGAACATAATATTATAATAGGCAAATAACTATGCAAAAATAATGTACACATTGTTTTTAAACATTTTACTCACATAAGAAGCATATAAAACACTTAACAACATTTAACACTAACTTTTCATATTCTTATCATGTTAAGCTTTATCATTCTTTTTCATGCTAGCATGTCTTATATCTAAGTACTTAAATAACTAAACACTCACATATTCACATAATTCACTTTCACATATAGACCTCTACCCACATGCCAAGGAATTTAACCCGGCTTCCAGCATTCTAATAGCTCTGATACCACTAAAGTGTAACGCCCCGAACCCAATCCCACACTAATAGTCAGGCTCAGACCCGTCACTCCGACAGAGTCTCCTCTGTACCAAGGACAAAACTGTTACCTGCAAATAGTCACTCAAGACTTTTGAACTATAACAACAACTTATCTGCTAATATTTCCAAAGACAAAACCAAAATCACAAGGCCATCCGAGCCTTGGAACATCAACCAACTACTTAAGCACACAAGCATGCAAAATAAGTTGGTTTTAGTCATAAGTAGTTAGATACAATAAAATTCTAAGTTCCATAAGTAGGGCAATAAACACTCCAAGCATGCAAGAGAAATAAAGTCTAATATTCATTATTACAATCCAACAACTTTCTTTAACATTCTAGTCCACAACTACTAGACATATACACAAGACTCCAAAATCTCAAAATACATTAATAACAAGAACTCCACGCAAGAAACACATAATATCCACCTCAGCACACAAAGTCACGGATTCTGATCTACGTGAACTTCTTCTTCTTCTACTACTTCTAACAGCTGGGGATTCACCTCAGCTTCTCCTGAAACATTTTAAATGAGGAGTGAGCAACAAAGTTGCCCAGCGAGGGAGGTGATGCAACATGCCAACGTGCAATATGATATGCAAACACAAGGAAACATTTACAAACCACATAAACTAACAAGACAATAAGCCAAACTATTAATCACTTTAAAAGGATACGGTTCCACTTCCAAGTTTTCATCCACGAGCCACGAACCACGAGCATCACGAACATGCCGGCAAACCCCAAACACCACAATTGGGATACTCCGGATGTATCCCGATCCTACGACCCTTTCTCCCGAGGTAGGTCCATGCCCAGCAGGTGAACCACGCCTCTGGGGTAGTGGAGTGTGCCTCAGCAAGAAAGGGAATAGGCACCATGGTAGTCGAGGGAGCACGGCAAGCCCGACGCCGCCCGTGTTTCTCGACGCTACCATGTCCGATATAGGTTGCGCAACCCAATACAAGTCACAAACAATCAATATAACACATAACACATAAGAGAGACGACAAAATAGGCCGCCCTCACATATATGCACGATAAAAGTTCATATAAGCACGATATTAGCTTTAAGATACCAAAAGTAGCAATCAACCCAACTAATTCCTATAATCTACTCAAATAACTTAAATACATCTTAAATATTCAATGCAAGGCATTACTAACATACAACAAGTTCCAAATGCAACTAAAATGGCTAAACATCACTTTTCCCCTTTCTTTAAACGAGCTTTCTTTCTCCTAAGCATTGTTCGAGATTCCCAATCATGCCCTAGTCTTTCTATATTCCTAATTAAGCTCAAAGGTACCCTTTAAAGTCACTAAGACTCATTTTTGAAGCAAAAGTTCGGGATGGCCCCGAACGGGTTTGAACTATAGCCATACTAACCGAACCCCAATTTCGCGAAACGAAAGCACCAAAGGTGCTTCCTTAGCTCAAGGATACCCAAATCGATGCCCAAATTTGCCCGGATTGCTTAACGTTTAAAACCCCCTTTTTAAAGTAAGCTTATTATGCAATTAAGTTCAAATTCGAGTGTTTCAACCTAACGTGGCTTTTCAACTAACTTCCCTAAGGTCTAGAGCACCTAATTGAGGCATCAATTCAAGCCAATTAGTAAATTTTCTCAAAACCCTAATTCTAGGCACTATTCATCACCTCTTTGATCAATCTCAACATTCAACTGTTAACTATGTTATCAAACCTCAAAAGTTAGCTCTAGAGACATTAAATAACTCATAGGAAGCATTCATAACAAGTTATATAGATATAGTTGACAAATCAAGAAAATTAAACATATGCACATAAACTTTAAACTCAATAAAATGAGACTCCCTCACAATTTTTGAAGATGAAGAAGGTTGTTGAAGGTCCTAAGTTGCTCAAAATCCTCCCAAGATCAATCTAAGAGCCCAAAGTGCAAGATTGAAGAAGCAAAATTTCTCCTTTTTCCTCCTTGAAGTGGACGGCCAAATGGGGACATGGATGGAATTTTTGCAAATGTTTTTATGAGCTAATATGTTATGTGGCTTTTAATTGATGAGTTAGTTGTTTTATATGTTGTATATAATTAATATTCTAAGCTATGTAGTCTCAAATATTGATCAATTAAGGCTAATTGCAATTACAAATGCTTTTTAATTAATAACTAGCACTATTCTAACGTAACACTATTCAAAGCTCACGGAAAATATTTTTCAAACGCATACTCCTAAGCTCGAAAGTTCAAAACGAAAATTTCTTGGTTCCTTTTAAATGTCGAGTGACCTAGGAAAAATTTAAAATCAAGCTTTCGAAACAGTCAAAAATATTATGAATAGTAACTCACAATAAAAACAATTAAACAAGAAAAATGATGCACGTAGAAATGCGCACATAAGTATGCAAGGATTATAAATAAATTTTATAGTGAAATTCTCGGGTGTCACAGCTTGTGTTCTGGATTTTGGCATGAATTAGGAGAAATATCTGCCTTTAGCAGAGTTTGCTTACAATAACAGTTATCAGGCTACTATTGGCATGGCACCCTATGAAGCACTTTACGGGCGGAAATGTCGGTCTCCGTTGTATTGGGATGAGGTAGGTGAGATGAAAACAGTTGATCCAGCTATTCTTCCTGAGATGATCAAAATGGTGGATAATGTGAGACTTATAAAGAAAAGGATGCTTACAACTTAGAGTTGACAGAAGAATTATGCTGATAGATGTCGACGGGACTTAGTATTTTCTAAGGGTTATCGTGTTTTCTTGAAAGTCTCTCTGTGAAAAGGTTTGATTCGGCACGGAAAATGAGGTAAACTTAGTCCTAGATACGTGGGACCATTTGAAATCACTGAGAAAGTTGGGGATTTAGCTTACCGATTGGCATTACCTCCGAGTTTGGGTCGGATTCATGATGTTTTTCATGTGTCACTGTTGAGGAAATATAACCCTGATCCGTTGCATATCATTGAGCCAGAGCCGTTGAAGATTGATGAGTCTTTAGCTTATGTTGAGAAACCTATTCGAGTGGTTGACCGAAAGATTCAGGAACTTCGAACTAAAAGTATTCCTATGGTAAAAGTTCTTTGGGATCATCATAGGGTTGAGGATGCCACTTGGGAGCGAGAAGATCAGATCAGAGAGTAGTATCCAGACCTCTTTGCGGAATCATGTAAGAATTGCGAGGACGCAATTAGTTTAAGGGGGAGAGGGTGTGACACCCGAGAATTTCACCATAAAATTTAATTATAATCGTTGCATACCTATGTGCGCATTTCTACGTGCATCATTTTTCTTACTTAATTGTTTTTATTAGGGGTTACTATTCATAATATTTTTGACTGTTTCTAAAACTTGATTTTAAATTTTTCCTAGGTCATATAACATTTAAAAGAAACCAAGAAATTTTCGTTTTGAACTTTCGAGCTTAGGAGTGTGCGTTTTGTTTTTCCGTGACTTTTGAATAGTGTTACGTTAGAATAGTGCTAGTTATAAATTAAAAAGCATTTGTAATTGCAATTAGCCTTAATTGATCTATATTTGAGACTACATAGCTTAGAATATTAACTATGCACAAAATATAAAACAACCAACTCATGAAATTAAATAGAATAATGCACATAAGTCATCAAAACAAATTATAAAATTCCTTCTATGTCCTATGCTTTGGCCAACCCACTCAAGGGAAAAAAGGGAGAATTTTGCTTCTTCAATCTTGCACTTGGAGCTCTTAGCTTGATCTTGGGAGGGTTTTGAGCAACCTAGGGACTTCAACAAGCTTCATTGTCTTCGAAAATTGTGAGGGAGATTCATTTTCTTGATTTTAAAGTTTATGTTCATATGTTTAATTTTCTTGATTTGTCAATTATAGCTATATAACTTGTTATGAATGCTTCCTATGAGTTATTTAATGCCTATTGAGCTAACTTTTGAGGTTTGATAACAAAGTTAATGGTTGAATGTTGAGATTGATCAAAGAGATGATGAATAGTGCCTAGAATTAGGGTTTTAAGGAAATTTGCTAATTGGCTTGAATTGATGCTTCAATTAGGCGCTCTAGACCTTAGGGAAGTTAGTTGAAAAGTCACGTGAGGTTGAATCACTCGAAACTGAACTTAATTGCATAAATAGCCTACTTTAAAAAAGGGGTTTTTCACGTTAAGCAATCCGGGCAAGTTTGGGCATTGATTTGGGTATCCTTGAGCTAAGGAAGCACCTTTGGTGCTTTCGTTTCGCGAAAATGGGGTTCGGTTAGTATAGTTGTAGTTCAAACCCGTTCGGGGCCTTCCCGAACTTTTGCTTCAAAAATGAGTTTTGCACATATTTAAGATATAAGGGCACGAAAATAAATTGATGATTAATACTTCTATATTCTAATTAACAAAAAGTAGTGTTGCTGAAATACAAAGTGAAAAACAATGAAGATTTGATGCATTGTCATTAGTTTTTCGTATACTAATCAAATTCTAACTTCGCACTAGTATCAATGAATTAGCGTAAATTGAAGATTGACTATAATAAAATATGATAGTTAGCTTAAAAGAGTTATTTAAAACAAAAGAAGTGATTATATGAAATAAATTTCATCTTTTGCATAATAGTTCGTAGCCTCATGGTGGCCATTGGCCACAAAATGTCTACGAAAAGTAAAATTTTGCATAATAAATTGTTGATTAATACTTTTATATTCTAATTAACAAAAAGTAGTGTTGCTGAAATACAGATTGAAAAACAACGAAGATTTATGCATTGTCATTAGTTTTTCGTATACTAATCAAATTCTAACTTCGCACTAGTATCAATGAATTAGCGTAAATTGAAGATTGACTATAATAAAAGATGATATTTAGTTTAGAAGAGCCATTTAAAACAAAAGAAGTGATTATATGAAATAAATTCCATCTTTTGCATAATAGTTCGTTGCCTCGTGGTGGCCATTGGCTACCAAATGGTGACGAAAAGTAAAATTGTGGTTGCCCTTTGGTCGCCAATGGCTACGAAGGGGCAACGAAATGTCCATGTTCATAGAAGTTAGATTGATTTAAAACATGAGAATTAATAATAACAAGCACATTACAAGTTTGTGCTAGATCTACTTTCTTTTGATTGAAAATATATTTTATGGTTTATTCAATGGTATGAGGTTGCACATATTTAAGATATAAGGGCACGAAAATAAATTGATGATTAATACTTCTATATTCTAATTAACAAAAAGTAGTGTTACTGAAATATAAAGTGAAAAACAATGAAGATTTTATGCATTGTCATTAGTTTTTCGTATACTAATCAAATTCTAACTTCGCACTAGTATCAATGAATTAGCGTAAATTGAAGATTGACTATAATAAAATATGATAGTTAGCTTAGAAGAGCTATTTAAAACAAAGAAGGGATTATATGAAATAAATTTCATCTTTTGCATAATAGTTCGTAGTCTCATGGTGGCCATTAGCCACAAAATGGCGACGAAAAGTAAAATTTTGGTCGCCCTTTGGTCGCCAATGGCTTCGAAGGGGCGACGAAATGTCCATGTTCATAAAAGTTAGATTGATTTAAAACATAAGAATTAATAATAACAAGTACATAACAAGTTTGTGCTAGATCTATTTTCTTTTGATTGAAAATATATTTTATGGTTTAGTTAATGGTATGAGGTTGCACATATTTAAGATATAAGGGCACGAAAATAAATTATTGATTAATACTTCTATATTCTAATCAACAAAAAGTAGTGTTGCTGAAATACAAAGTGAAAAACAATGAAGATTTTATGCATTGTCATTAGTTTTTCGTATACTAATCAAATTCTAACTTCGCACTAGTATCAATGAATTAGCGTAAATTGAAGATTGACTATAATAAAATATGATAGTTAGCTTAGAAGAGCTATTTAAAACAAAAGAAGTGATTATATGAAATAAATTTCATCTTTTGCATAATAGTTCGTAGTCTCATGGTGGCCATTAGCCACAAAATGGCGACGAAAAGTAAAATTTTAGTCGCCCTTTGATCGCCAATGGCTCCGAAGGGGCAACGAAATGTCGATGTTCATAGAAGTTAGATTGATTTAAACCATAAGAATTAATAATAACAAGTACATTACAAGTTTGTGCTAGATCTATTTTCTTTTGATTGAAAATATATTTTATGGTTTATTTAAAGGTACGAGGTTGCACATATTTAAGATATAAGCGCACGAAAATAAATTGGTGATTAATACTTCTATATTCTATTTAACAAAAAGTAGTGTTGCTGAAATACAAAGTGAAAAACAATGAAGATTTTATACATTGTCATTAGTTGTTCGTATACTAATCAAATTCTGACTTCGCACTTGTATCAAGGAATTTGCGTAAATTGAAGATTGACTATAATAAAATATGATATTTAACTTAGAAGATCTACTTAAAACAAAAGAATTGATTATATGAAAGAAATTTCATCTTTTGCATAATAGTTCGTAGCCCCATGGTGGCCATTGGCCACCAAATGGCGAGGAAAACTAAAATTTTGGTCGCCCTTTGGTCGCCAATGGCTACGAAGTAGCGACAAAATGTCCATGTTCATAGAAGTTAGATTGATTTAAAACATAAGAATTAATAATAACCAGTACATTACAAGTATGTGCTAGATCAATTTTTTTTGATTGAAAATATAATTTATGGTTTATTTAATGGTATGAGGTTGCACATATTTAAGATATAAGGACACGAAAATAAATTGATGATTAATACTTCTATATTATAATTAACAAAAAGTAGTGTTGCTGAAATACAAAGTGAAAAACAATGAAGATTTTATGCATTGTCTTTAGTTTCTCGTATACCAATCAAATTCTAACTTCTCACTAGTATCAATTAATTAGCGTAAATTGAAGATTGACTATAATAAAAGATGATATTTTGTTTAGAATAGCCATTTAAAACAAAAGAAGTGATTATATGAAATAAATTTCATCTTTTGCATAATAGTTCGTAGCTTCGTGGTGGCCATTGGCTACCAAATGGTGACGAAAAGTAAAATTTTTGGTCGCCAATGGCTACGAAGGGGCGACAAAATGTCAATGTTCATAGAAGTTAGATTGATTTAAAACATAAGAATTAATAATAAGTACATTACAAGTTTGTGCTAGATCTATTTTCTTATGATTGAAAATATATTTTATGGTTTATTTAATGGTACGAGGTTGCACGTATTTCAGATATAAGCGCACGAAAATAAATTGATGATTAATACTTCTATATTCTAATTAAAATAAAGTAGTGTTGCTGAAATACAAAGTGAAAAACAATGAAGATTTTATGCATTGTCATTAGTTTTTCGTATACTAATCTAATTCTAACTTCGCACTAGTATCAATGAATTAGCATAAATTGAAGATTGACTATAATAAAAGATGATATTTAGCTTAGAAGAGCTATTTAAAACAAAAGAAGTGATTATATGAAATAAATTTCATCTTTTGCAAAATAGTTCGTAGCACCGTGGTGGCCATTGGCCACCAAATGGCGAAGAAAACTAAAATTTTGGTCGCCCTTTGGTCGCCAATGGCTACGAAGGAGCGACAAAATGTCCATGTTCATAGAAGTTAGATTGATTTAAAATGTAAGAATTAATAATAACCAGTACATTACAAGTTTGTGCTAGATCTATTTTCTTTTGATTGAAAATATATTTTATGGTTTATTTAATGGTATGAGTTTGCACATATTTAAGATATTAGGACACGAAAATAAATTGATGATTAATACTTCTATATTCTAATTAACAAAAAGTAGTGTTGCTGAAATACAAAGTGAAAAACAATGAAGATTTTATGCATTATCTTTAGTTTTCGTATACCAATCAAATTCTAACTTCGCACAAGTATCAATGAATTAGCGTAAATTGAAGATTGACTATAATAAAAGTTGATATTTAGTTTAGAATAGCCATTTAAAATAAAAGAAGTGATTATATGAAATAAATTCCATCTTTTGCATAAAAGTTCGTAGCCCCGTGGTGGCCATTGGCCACCAAATGGCGACGAAAAGTTAAATTTTGGTCGCCAATGGCTACGAAGGGGCGACGAAATGTCCATGTTCATAGAAGTTAGATTGATTTAAAACATAAGAATTAATAATAACAAGTACATTACAAGTTTGTACTAGATCTATTTTCTTTTGATTGAAAATATATTTTATGGTTTATTTAATGGTATGTGGTTGCACATATTTAAGATATAAGGGCACGAAAATAAATTGATGATTAATACTTCTATATTCTAATTAACAAAAAGTAATGTTGTTGAAATACAAAGTGAAAAACAACGAAGTTTTTATGCATTGTCATTAGTTTTTCGTATACTAATCAAATTTTAACTTCGCACTAGTATCAATGAATTAGCATAAATTGAAGATTGACTATAATAAAAGATGATATTTAGCTTAGAAGAGCTATTTAAAACAAAAGAAGTGATTATATGAAATAAATTTCATCTTTTGCATAATAGTTCGTAGCCCCGTGGTGGCCATTTGCCACAAAATGGCGACGAAAAGTAAAATTTTGCTCGCCCTTTGGTCGCTAATGGCTACGAAGGGGCGACGGAATGTCCATTTGCATGGAAGTTAGATTGATTTAAAACATAAGAATTAATAATAACAAGTACATTACAAGTTTGTACTAGATCTATTTTCTTTTGATTGAAAATATATTTTATTGGTTATTTAATGGTATGAGGTTGCACATATTTAAGATATAAAAGTACGAAAATAAATTGATGATTAATACTTCTATATTCTAATTAACAAAAACTAGTGTTGCTGAAATACAAAGTGAAAAACAATGAAAATTTTATGCATTGTCATTAGTTTTTCATATACCAATCAAATTCTAACTTCGCTCTAGTATGAATGAATTGGTGTAAATTGAAGATTGACTATAATTAAAGATGATATTTAGTTTAGAAGAGTCATTTAAAACAAAAAAAAGTGATTATATGAAATAAATTTCATCTTTTGCATAATAGTTCGTAGCCTCGTGGTGGCCATTGGCTACCAAATGGCGACGAAAAGTAAAATTTTGGTCGCCCTTTGGTCGCCAATGGCTACGAAGGGGTAACGAAATGTCCATGTTCATAGAAGTTAGATTGATTTAAAACATAAGAATTAATAACAACAAGTACGTTACAAGTTTGTACTGGATCTATTTTCTTTTGATTGAAAATATATTTTATGGTTTATTTAATGGTAGAGGTTGCACATATTTAAGATATAAGAGCACAAAAATAAATCGATAATTAATACTTCTATATTCTAATTAACAAAAAATAGTTTTGCTGAAATACAAAGTGAAAAACAATGAAGATTTTATGCATTGTCATTAGTTTTTTGTATACCAATCAAATTCTAACTTTACACTAGCATCAATGAGTTAGCGTAAATTGAAGATTGACTATAATAAAAGATGATATTTAGTTTAGAATAGCCATTTAAAACAAAAGAAGTGATTATATGAAATAAATTTTATTTTTTGCATAATAGTTCGTAGCCTCGTGTTGGCTATTGGCTACCAAATGACGACGAAAAGTAAAATTTTGGTCGCCAATAGCTACTAAGGGGCGAAGAAATTAGAAACATGTAAATTAAAAATAAAAAATTATAAAAAAAAATTAGGGTTTTTGGGCGACCAAAGTGCTTGTGGCCCTTTGGTCGCGAGAACCACTTAAATTAGATGCTGCCCTCTAATTTAAGAGGGCGACCAAAGGGCTTGGTGGCCCTTTGGTCACCCCGTTTTACTAAAATCAGGGGGTAGAACGTTGCCCTTGGTTTTAGTAAGACTTAGACTTTTTTTTTCTTTCAAAAACCCCACCCCATCCCACCCTATCCCACCCCTCACCCCACCCTACCCTACCCC
Source organism: Ehretia macrophylla (assembly GCA_037974665.1). Lineage (NCBI taxonomy): Eukaryota > Viridiplantae > Streptophyta > Magnoliopsida > Boraginales > Ehretiaceae > Ehretia > Ehretia macrophylla. Next base: position 81,606,174 of record CM075781.1, read on the forward strand.
ACCCCACCCCATCCCATCCCACCACCCTACCCGACCCCTCAATGGTATGTATTGTTTTTTACTTTGTTTATTACATTATGAATATAGTATGTATGTATATGTATATCTATATATATATATATATGTATATGTATGTATATATATATATATATGTATATGTATGTATATATATAGCTTAAAATAGATATATGTATAGCTTAAACTTTATACATATATGTATATGCATTCTTTTTTTTTATGTTTTTTTTTTATTTTCGTTTTTGCCTTTTTTTTTTTATATGTAGATCATACTTTTTATATAGATCCTATATAAATATGTATAATATATAAATGAATTTTTTTTTTTTCTATTTTTTTTTATTTTTGTTTTTCCCTTTTTTCTATTTTTTTATTTTCTCTTTTCCCTTTATATATATATATATATATATATATATATATATATATATATATATATATATATATATATATATATATATATATATATGCATTTAGCTTTTATTTTAATGTTATTTTTTTATTTTCATTTTTTTCATATTTTTATTTTCAGTTTTTTTTTTTCGTTTTTCCCTTTTTTCTACTTTTTTATTTTCGTTTTTCCTTTTTTTATATATATAGATCCTATATATATATATGTGTGTGTGTGTGTGCATTTAGCTTTTATTTTTTTATTTTCATTTTTTTCAGATTTTATTTATATAAATTTTCTCTTTTTCTATTTTATTTTATTTTATTTTATTTTATTGTAGATTTTTTTCTATTTTTATTAATGTTGGATCTTTGAAATATTTTTTTGTAGGATTGGAGTTTGTTTTGTGTGGTGGACCGGACTATTACGGCTCAAGTTAGTCTTCTAATTCACTATCTTTTATATTGGTGTTGAGATATTATATTTGAAATAATGTTGTAGGTGAGATATTGTTATGTTATTTATTGAGATAATAATTGCAGATATAATTGATTATTTATGATGTGTATTGAGATATTTAGCTAAAATTTAAGTTGATTCTTGAGTTATTTCTTGTATATGAAGTGTATATGCGTACTTGTATCAATATTACATAGCATAATGACCTTACAACGCAAAATGGTGGAAATGTTTGTGGTGTTTGTGGGCTGAATTTTCCAGCGCCGACAGTGGGTTTGCCGGCGCGGGTTGGGCTGATTTTGGGGGCTATTTAGGCTACCCTCGGGGTGGTTTAGGTGCATGCTTTGTTGGTTAATTGATAGGTGGTTGTTTGGGTATTGTTTGATTGAGTAATTGCGGAATGTGTTGCTAAAAAGTTGAAGTATTGTTAAATAAAGTTAGTTTAAGTGATGTTTTACATTCTTTTGTGTTGTGTTGTTAGAGCTTGAGTTGGAATCAAGTAGGGTCGGAATCGGTTAATATATGGACATATATGCTTGAGGTTAGGTAACTTACTTTGTTACCTAATCAATGTGTTTTAAGTGATTTTTACATGTGGAATTACCAAGTGTTGCATTATTTAAAGTGTTGAAGTGTTATTGTTGAAGTGTTGAGGGACATCCTCTTTGAGTCGTGGAAACTCACCCTCATTTACTAACATTAATTTCAGGTGAGCCAGAGTTGGGATTCATGGCTCAAGAGGCTGAGGCTGAGCCATTTGATGTCGTGCATTATGTGAATGAGTCTTATGCTCAAGAGCACCATCCTTGTTAGTGCTTGCTTGGATATTTCCTATGTTATCTTAGTGTTCATGGTTATAATGTATGAAAGACTTGCACTTATGTAATATGTAATGTTGTAGCTTTACTTTAAGTTAGTAGTTTATAGTCTTTTTGTTGAATGATCAAAGTAAGCATGACTTGAGGAGCAGCAACTGCGCACTCAAAATTGCTGAGCATCGTGACGCAGTTGTAGGATAACATGACCCGGATGCGAGACAAGCGCCTATCCCCTGATCCAGACCAACATGATAATTAGTAGGTTTTAATTTGTTTTAAAAAAATTCTAAACCTAATATTATGTACTTTATTTTAAAGATCTTTTAAATACTTAAATATGCATATATTAAATTAATTTTGGTTTTGTAAATATTAAATTAAATTTTTATTTTTTTTAAAATTATTTTGTGGCGACGAAATGGCGACAAAAACTTAGCTATCACATGACGACTATTATTGGCTACCACATGGAGATGAAAATTAATGAATAAAAAAATAATTAAAAAATTTGGCTACCTAGTGGCGACGATAAAATAGCCACCATATGGCCACCAAAATCGGCTACAAATTTTGGCTACCAAATGACGACCAATGTAAATAATTAATAAAAAAAGATTTAAAATATTTGGCTACCTAATGGTGACGAAAGTATGGCTACCATATGACCACCAAATTGTGCCTACAAAAATTGGCTACCACATGGCCACCAAATTAAATAATTAACAAAAAAATATTGAAAATAATTTGCTACCTAGTGGCGACAAAAAATGGCCACCATGGGGCAACCATGCATAATTAATTGATACAAAAATTAACGAATTAATTAATAAAATTGCAAATTATAAAAATTAACTAATAATTTATTTTTCTAAATATTGCGACCAAGGAGCTACGAAATGTAAAAAAATTATATATATATATATATATATATATATATATATATATATATTTCCAATTTGGCCACCAAAATGCGACCAAATGACAAAATAGCGACATGGGTTTTCTCGACGCTCGGTTTTTGGTTGCCCTTTGGTCGCCCAATGGGTGTAGGCGACGAAAGGGCGACGAGAAACCTTCGTTGCCCCAGACCAATTTTCTTGTAGTGTAGTTGGCATGCCAACTTAATAGATTTATTTTTATTTTCTCTCCGATCTTATTAGTTTCTCTATCTCATTTTATTAATTTTTCTCTCTCTTGTTTTTCTTTTTTTTTTATCTCCTTAATCAACATTTATTTTCTTCTCTTCTTTTTCTTTTATTTAACCCTACATGTTTACTGCATATTATTCTTTTTTCAGATTTTTCTCTTTTCTTCAGGAATTGATAATTGCTATATGGAAAAATTTGTTATTTTAAAGCTAATCACACATGACTTTGTATGTGAAATTGTTATTTTTTCTTTTCTAGGTTATGCTTATAGATGTTGATGAATTAGTCTATAAATGCTTATGCTAATGGATTTTGATGGATGAAGTGTTTGTGTTTAATGGTGTATGGTGATTGTATAGGAGGTGGTAGTTTGGTGTATGAATGCTTCAACATGTTTTCTATTTGATATCAGAATTTTAGTATATACTAAAGCTTTGACAACTTGTTATCATGTGCTTCAGTTTTTTTACATGAAAGATGACATCTCATTCCATTTTGACATTTCATCTTTTCCTCTAACTAGGAACTCATGTACAAAATTCAAGAAATAAAAACTGAAGAATTTTAATACTAAATACAGTATCTTCATACACTGTTTAATGCCATAAAAGAATACCAACCTTTTATGTAGCGTAATGTGTTTGATCGTTGAATGTGCTTGTTCCACTGCGTGTGTCGTGAATCGAAGTACACAATACAGTCTTGTGCTCTGATAAATTCACAGCCTAAATATTTTTTGTGTAGATATGCTTTTTAGAGAGTATTTTATTTCTGTTTCTTGTGTCTGATACTAATAGAACGTTCGTTGTTTTAGTAGTTATTGGACTTAAATACCCTGTGATGGAAAGTTACCCAACTTCCCATACTTGGGTCTAATGAGTCAGGTCAGCCCATCTAAGCGACCCGGGATCCAAATCCAACAGTATAGCAATGCAAAACAATGGTTCAATAAATATGTCGCGACATCAAGCAATTTGACTTTTTTTGTGAAGAAGCATATAACCACGACTATTATTGCACTTCATCGTCTTACTATGCATATGTTAACTAAATTAACTAAGTTTAATTCTAGCAATTATGATATAAGCTTAATGTATCAGATGTTCTTGCCATGCATATGCTCATTAGTTACTACAAAATTCACGCATTAGTTCAAGAAATAGTTTGTAATCCTCATTAATTCTTATTGCACATACAAAGTTCTATATGATTAGCTTTAAAATACAATTTCTTCCATTGTAAGAAAAGAGAAAAATCTAGACAAAAAAATGCAATAAATTTGTACGGTTAAACAAAAGAGAGAGAAGAGGGGATGAAACATTGATTAAGGAGATAAAAAAAGAAAAACTAAGAGAGATAAAAATTAATAAATTAATGAGAGAGAGAGAAATTAAATAAAATTAATAAGATTGGAGAGAGAATAAAAATAAATTTATCTAGTTGTCATGCCAACTAGACATACCAAGTAAGAGGTGATAATTGGATGACAAAAATAAGGTGACGTCTAGCATTACTTTTGTAGAAATTCATACTATTCCCTTCTTTCCAAAACTGTGACAAAATATGATCTTTTTGTTAGAGATATGCCTTAATGCTACATATTTGGATGACATATATTGGGATATTTTGACATTAACTTGTACATTATGGCATCTATGTCTATATATGTGTGTTTTCATATTGACATAATTAGCACATTCATATTCTCCTTCTTTTATGTGTATGAATGAGTCCCTAGTATTTTTATTATAGGAATGTATTCTAAAAGCGTTTAGAATATGTTGGCGTATTTCGTTAATATGATAAATACTTAAAGTATCCATAGTCCTTAGATTATTTGATCGGGACTTCAATAATCTATTACGGACTATCACATGTGTTGTTACCTTTGATTAACATATGGATGTTAATGATAAAGGATGGTGAGCCACATGCCATAACAGTATAGGGATGCGATTAACAAACATGTAGGTGACTATTAGTTGAATAAATCACTGAATGTGACGTGAATAACAAATTACATGACTTTAGATTAATAATTTGTTATTCGTTGTGATTGTGCATGTAATCCTTAGACTTGAGACATTACGACTGTCATATGTATTGGGGTTTGATTCTAGCATTTGAACAATGATTGTTTCGACAAACGAGATGAGATATGTAACGCCCCGAACCAACACTCCCACGCCTGCAGGATACTTCTGGACTTAGGGCCTAAGCGAGCACCGAGGCCGAGGCGAGTGGGCCTGAAAACGCACTATGCAGTATTGTCCGTTGTGGAGCCCATACCCGTCACGGATTTGTCTTCGCCCAGCCACTGCCAGGAAAAGCGCGCTGCACGATATGAGGAGACTTCTCCTTATATCTAGTAGCCCAAAGACCTCCGTGTCCGATGTGGGATATTACACCCGCCCCCCCCCCCCCCCCCTTTTGGGGACCCAGCGCCCTCGCTGGCCATGCGAACGCGTCGGCTCTGATACCACCTGTAATGACTCCAACCAGACCCTTCTCAAGACTAGGTCAAAGTCGTCCTTTATTCTCGTTGTGGTTTTATGTATATAAGTTTCTATAACTCACAAAGGAATATTAAATAAAGATTTATTTACTAACAAGCCTTTATACAATAATTTAAGTACAAAAGGGTGTTACAACATCTGAAATCCAATAACTTCCCGACTATCACACAAACTAGAGTTTCAGCACAGCTGCCCTTCTACCCGAGAGTAATACAAACAAACTCTAACTTTTATAGCTTTGATCCAACTATGACAGCGAGCACGTAAACATTCAAAGTCAATTTCTATTTCAAGCTAGGTTGCATCTGCACTGGGGAAAGAAAAGAGGGTGAGCTTTGGGGAAGCTCAGTGAGGATGAAGTAGAAGAGTTTTGAAAACATTTCTGGTCGGTCTCTTTTGCAAATGATTATGCAATTCACGTACGTTAGTATAACACATTATCCACGTGAGATATATATAACAAGTAGAAATTTCTATCCCGTTCGAGTCACATACCAAATAGCAGTAATAATAATATGTAGATAGATAATCTATTTATATTACAATAATAATTACATTTAGTGACATATACCCACAACACATATCAGCCTACTCTCCGAGGGTAGAATGCCAAGCGAGAGTAGGATACTACTCTCCGAGGGTGGTACCAAGAAAGAGTAGGAACAAGTCAAGTATTTCACGAGGTGGCCAATTTTGATCACAATTCCAACTTCTTATCTCTCCCAAGTGGATACTCCGGATTGTATCCAAAATCTACGACCCAACTCCCCGAGGGTGGAGATCGCCAAGCAGGAGGGGGAATAGGACCACGATAGGTACGGGATCACCGGCAAGCCCTATGCCGCCCGGCGTTCGTACCAACTATCGTGCCTGAGGTTGCAACCCCCAAATAAACACAAGCATGCACAAGTATGCACGTAACACACAATAGACAACATTTGAGATAACGACAAAGTGGGTTGTATCTCGAGCATATTTGATGATATTTGCAGTTTATGATCGCATAATTCGATAAACAATTAATTAGGGAACAACGAAAGAGGTTGTCCCTGTACAAGCAAATAATAGATTGTAAATTACAAACTCTCACTGTTGTCACTTAAATGTCTAATAGATATTGTATAAGTTGATAACAAATATATGATTAACAAAGTATATAACTATAATCATATGTCGCAATCTAAGTAAATTCAAGTAAGAATCATGTTTTTTTGTTTTTGGATATGTGATAACCTTGGTTAGCTAAGTCTTTTGATATTTATTTACTTAAATGTTTTCTGGATTTCTTCAAGTAATAAATTTACTAATAAAAAACCAAACACTTATTTAAGGTATTTCAACTAATTCTTAGGATAATAACGTATGGTTAACTTTTTAATAGTGTGTGCCTTCATGTACCACTAGTACAGATTCTGGTCTACTTACGCAGGTAATACTAGTTTATTTAATTTTAAATACTAGTTTATTTAATTCTATGTTAAACTCCTATTACTTTAATTCACAAACAAACACATAATCTGACTTATTTCCTAACCCTGATTAGCAATTCTTAACTAATACCGTCGCTTTGGTTATTGTGGCTTTGAAGATTACACTTTCGGTAGTCCTTTAACTCTTACTAACTTTTATTACCACTTATATCTCGCAGCTTCACTTACCTAAAGAAGATTATAAATTCCAAGGTTAGGTCTATCTGGCTAACTAATGATTCAATTACTAGTAGTTAGCTTAATTTTTAACTATTTCCAAGTTCGGACCAAATAATATACTTAGCTCAAAGTATGAAATGTTTTGAGTATATAACGAACTTGAGCTAACATGTAGTGTAGACCACATCTCACACGAGTTAATGTTAAGCAGTACACTACCTTTATAATTAAATAACCTTTAGTATTTTATATGCAAACATAACACGTTAACCAACATGGAACTCAACATGTTTACAAAGATTCCATGACGTATAGGTACAAGTAGGCTTATATTTCTTTTAAACAAAACTTTCCTTATTTAAGTTGGCTAGCTCATAGTAAACTTTATAAGTAAACTAACCTACAATTTGTATGTTACAATTGAAGTAAACTTCCCTTACCTAAACTAGATGTGCAGTGACATGTAATTATAACAAAGATGTTAAACTAGCTGTATGGTGACGTATAACGCAATTAATTATTGGGTAACATCTAAACATATTAGAGATAAAATACTCTCTCACCTATAATCAATTTAAGAGCTTATATATATATAAAACAAAATAACATGACTTTATGAAATCTCCTCACTTAGATTCTTACCCGTTTGTTAAATTCATATACTAGACATTTATAAACCATATGCAATTATAGACGAAGTCCCTCATATAAGCTCGCTGCAGATATATATATATATATATATATATATATATATATATATCAACATATTCACTTAACAAATAAATAAATGAATCTACATGCTGGTTATTAAAATTCCTCACCTCGCTAATAACTGTGTTAATCACAGGCAGTAGGTTCGCGATGATAGTTCCATCCGTAGGTGTTAGCTAATATTATGTGTTGTTAGGTGCGATGTGGTGTACTAGCTTATTAATAGTGGTGCGATGGGCGGTGATAATTGGTGCTGGGTTTTTTTAAAAAAAACTAATGGAAACCATTTGTTTTGTGTGTGTTTTCCTCTGTCGAAGAAGTGGTATCCCTTTTAATAGCACTAAAGCTTAGTTTGTCATTGGACCATGGTGGCGGTAAAGAGTAGCAGGTGATGTTGTAGGTCTAGGTAATAGGAAATAATGGTTGCCTTAGGTATGCCGTGTGTAATAACAATTGGAAGGTATTAATTGTAGCCGAAGTTGTTATACTTTAGTCGAAACCACCTTGCAAGTTACTCATTATAAGATTGCTTGGTGGAGTATCTAATGCTATCGTGGCTTGCTAGACTGAAATGGTTTCGATGATGAAGCAATGCTATAGCTTAGCTATGATGATTTTAAGATTGATAATAGGCTATCGTGTTTAATGGTGGGCGAGTAAGCTTAAGCAGATAGGGAAAATGGCGAATGCTTATGGATTGTGAAGCTTAGGTGTCGAGTAGGTAGTTCAGTTTAGTGTTTGGTTGCCTAATGATGTTTGCATGTTAGTAGTTTGTGGTGGCAGTAGAAAGGCTATGGCATTTGGACGACTAAAATGACAAGGCCAAGCTATAGTATATATTTTATGTGGCAGCTTCTAGTGAATAGGTTAATCATGGTGTAATTTCTTAGGAAAATAATTAATTTAACTAATGCTGAGAACATAGATTCCTAATCAATTTATTTGGACCAGTTAATTCATATTTCAAGTTAAATTACTATCAACAACTTGTTTTGAAAAGTTTAATATTAATCCTAGTATTATCTAATATGCTTACCAGATTTAATCTCTTACTAACCTACACAAGTTTATTATCCAGTTATCATATATTTTTCCAAGTCCAGTTAATTGCTATACTATCTTATCCCTCTCAAATCATTTTAAAAATCATTTTATCATGTAAAAGTATCTCCTAGTTTTAATCTATATACACTTTCAAAGCTATAACAGTCCAAGATATTATCCTAGTAGGAATCAACTTTGCTAACTAAGTTACTTGTTAACAAATCTAAGTATCTTTAATTAATCTACCGTACACTATTACCCAATTAATTTCCTAATTTCCTATTTTTACAACTTATTTTATTTACAACCCCAAGTTTCAAATACATTCTAAAGTATTATACATTCTATTTATTTATCCTATCCAGAGAATTACGTTCTAGTGAGTTTTTATGTCCTATCTAACTAGTTACCTAAAAAAAATATTGACTAACCATGTGTAAGCACCATATGGATTATTTAAATAGAAGATAGTATGCTCAGTTAGTAAACTTTTAATAATAAAGCTAGGTATAACATGTCCGTCTTAGCTATCATATTAATTCCTTCCTTCATTCCACCTATTTATCTATATATATACTTCACATCAAACCCTAACCAAGACAAATAAGCATTAAAACTATGGAAGTTCATCTAACCCAAATAAATTTAGTTTGACTAACCTTTTTATTGCCCAACTATCCAAATACACGTACCAAGTTATTTTATTTTATTTTATTTTATTTTTAAATTTGAATCGAATGCTTAGTTTGAATACTGGGGTTTTATATTTCCTAAGTTTAATTCCATAATTCATGTTATAAGAACACCTAGTAATAAGTTACTTTTAATTGTGATACCAATTGATTTTAAATAGTAAGACAATTAACTGTAAATTAAATGCAAGCAAATAATCACAGAGACACATTTTCCAAGAATAAATGAAAGAAATAAATACTTGTAAATGCATGGTCGGGCTCGGGTATTACATCAAATAAGGTGGTATCAGAGCTTAGATAGCTCATAAGCCGGGATAGGATCTTCAGACTGTAGGTAGTCGTCTTTTAAGGATACGTGTTTGGCATAATCATATGTGCTCAATGTGCTAAGTATGAATCTATTTTCTATAAGTTGCATGTTTAATTGTGCTGAAGTTATTAATTGTATGCATGTATTACCCGTAAAATGGTAAGTAGTTCCCTCCCTTGAAAGAATCGGTTAGTAGCGGATCTCCTCGAATGCAAGTCAACAAACAATGGAACAGTTGATCAGCCGTTGTTCAATGCTCAGAGCTTGATCGGCCGTTGGTATTTTCCTTAATTGGAATTCTTGAAGTTCTTCTTTGGTATCTTTGCGTGGACTTCTTAATCGGTATTGTCTCTGGACTTCTTACTTATAGGATTTCTGAAGATGAGCCTTTATTTGGCATTCATATTGCCTTTATTTGGCGTCTATATTGCCTTTATTTGGCATTCGGGATTTTTTAGTATTCTCACGTGGTATTTCTATATGATGTTCTTTGGTATTCTCATTCGGGTATTACTATTCGAGGCTCATTTTTGGAATTCTTACTTGGCATCCGCTATTCGATATCGCACAGTAGACCGGAGGTATTGGAGAAGTAAATTGCGAGGGCGCAATTTTATAAGGGTGGGATGATGTAATACCCCAGCCCAACCATGCATTTACAAGTATTTATTTCTTTCATTATTCTTGAAAAATGTGCCTTTGTGATTATTTGTCTGCATTTAATTTACAGTTAATTGTCTTACTATTTAAAATCAATTGGTATCACAATTAAAAGTAACTTATTACTAGGTGTTCTTATAACATGAATTATGGAATTAAACTTAGGAAATATAAAACCCCAGTATTCAAACTAAGCATTCGATTCAAATTAAAAAAATAAAAAAAATAACTTGGTACGTGCATTTGGATAGTTGGGCATTAAAAAGGTTAGTCAAACTAAATTTATCTCGGTTAGATAAACTCCCATACTTTTAATGCTTATTTGTCTTGGTTAGGGTTTGATGTGAAGTATATATATAGATAAATAGGTGGAATGAAGGAAGGAATTAATATGATAGCTAAGACGGACATGTTATACCTAGCTTTATTATTAAAAGTTTACTAACTGAGCATACTATCTTCTATTTAAATAATCCATATGGTGCTTATGCATGGTTAGTCAATATTTTTTTTAGGTAACTAGTTAGATAGGACATAAAAACTCACTAGAACATAATTCTCTGGATAGGATAAATAAATAGAATGTATAATACTTTAGAATGTATTTGAAACTTGGGGTTGTAAATAAAATAAGTTGTAAAAATAGGAAATTAGGAAATTAATTGGGTAATAGTGTACGGTAGATTAATTAAAGATACTTAGATTTGTTAATAAGTAACTTAGTTAGCAAAGTTGATTCCTACTAGGATAATATCTTGGACTGTTATTGTAACGCCCCGAACCCAACCCCACGCTAAAGTCAGGCTCGGACCCGTCACTCGGACATAGTCTCCTCTGTACCAAGGACAAAACTGTTACCTGTAAACATTCACTCAAGACATTTGAACCAAAACAACAACTTATCCTCTAACATCTCCAAAGCTAAAACACAATCACAAGGCCATCCGAGCCTTGGAGCAACAACATTCTACTAAAACACACAAGCATGCAAAATAAGTTGGTTTTAGTCATAAGTAGTTAGTTACAATAAAATCCTAAGTTCCATATGAAGATCAACAAACACTCCAAGCATGCAAGAGAAATAAAGTCTAATATTCATTATTACAATCCAACAACTTTCTTTAACATTCTAGTCCACAACTACTAGACATATACACAAGACTCCAAGGTCTCAAAACACAATATTAACAAGAACTCCACGCAAGAAGCACATAATATCCACCTCAGCACACAAAGTCACGGATTCTGATCTACGTGAACTTCTTCTTCTTCTACTACTTCTAACAGCTGGGGATTCACCTCAGCTTCTCCTGAAACATTTTAAATGAGGAGTGAGCAACAAAGTTGCCCAGCGAGGGAGGTGATGCAGCATGCCAACGTGCAATATGATATGCAACACAAGAAAAAAAACATATATATATATGCCACATATACCAACAAGACAATAAGCCAAGTAATTAATCACTTTAAAAAGGATACGGTTCCACTTCCAAGCCTTCATCCACAAGCCACGAACCACGAGCATCACGAACATGCCAGTAAACCCCAAACACCACAATTGGGATCCTCCGGATGTATCCTGATCCTCCGACCCTTTCTCCCGAGATAGGTCCATGCCCAGCAGGTGAACCACGCCTCTGGGGTCGTGGAGTATGCCCAGCGATAAAGAGAATAGGCACCATGGTAGTCGAGGGAGCACGCCACGCCCGACGCCGCCCGTGTTTCGCGACACTACCATATTCGAAAAGGTTGCGCAACCCCGAGACAAGTCACAAGCAATCAATATATCACATAACACATAAGAGAGACAACAAAGTAAGCCGCCCTCACATATACGCACGATAAAAGTTCATATAAGCACGATATTAGCTAAAAGATGCCAAAAGAAGCAATCAACACAATTAAATCCTACAATATACTCAAATAGCTTAATTATATGCTAATTATCCAATACAATACAAGTTAACTTAGATACAAGCGCCAGTTGCATCAAATATAACCAAAACTACTTTTTTCCCTTTCTTTAACTGAGTTTTCTTTCTCCTAAGCATAGTTCGAGATTTTCAATCATACCCTAGTCTTTCTATACTCTTAATTAAGCTCAAAGGTACCTTTTAAAGTCATCAAAACTCATTTTTAAAGCAAGAGTTCGGGAAGGCCCCGAACGGGATTGAACTACAACTATACTAACCGAACCCCATTTTCGCGAAACGAAAGCACCAAAGGTGCTTCCTTAGATCAAGGATACCAAATCAATGCCCAAACTTGCCCGGATTGCTTAACGGGAAAAGCCCCCTTTTTAAAGTCGACTCTTTATGCAATAACGTTCGGTTTCTAGTGATTCAACCTCACGGGGCTATTCAACTAATTTCACTAGGGTCTAGAGCATCTAATTGAAGCATCAATTCAAGCCAATTAGCAATTTTTCTCAAAACCCTAATTCTAGGCACTATTCATCATCTCTTTAATCAAACTCAACATTCAACCATTAACTTTATTATCAACCCTCAAAAGTTAACTCTATAGGCATCAATTAACTCATAGGAAGCATTCATAACAAGTTATATAGCTATAATTGACAATTCAATAAAATTCAATATATGAACATAAACTTTAAAACAAATAAATGCATCTCCCTCACAATTTTTGAAGATGAAGAAGCTTGTTGAAGACCCTAGGTTGCTCAAAACCCCTCCTAAGATCAATCTAGAAGCTCAAGATGCATGGATGTTGAAGAAATTTCTCTCCTTTCTCTCCTAAAGCTGGTCGGCCAAAATGAGAGGACACAGGTGGCATTTTTGCAATTGTTTTTATGACTAATATGTGTGTGGCTTTTAATTTCATGAGTTAGTTATTTTATATATTGTATATAATTAATATTCTAAGCTATGTAGTCTCAAATATTGATCAATTAAGGCTAATTGCAATTACAATTGCTTTTTAATTTATAACTAGCACTATTCTAACGTAACACTATTCAAAAGTCACGAAAAATATTTTCCAAACGCACACTCTTAAGCTCGAAAGTTCAAAATGAAAATTTCTTGGTTCCTTTTAAATGTCATATGGCCTAGGAAAAATATAAAATCAAGCTTTTAAAACAGTCAAAAATATTATGAATACTAACCCCTAATAAAAACAATTAAGCAAGAAAAATGATGCACGTAGAAATGCACACATAGGTATGGAACGATTATAAATAAATTTTTATAGTAAAATTCTCGGGTGTCACAGTTATAGCTTTGAAAGTGTATATAGATTAAAACTAGGAGATACTTTTACATGATAAAATGATTTTTAAAATGATTTGAGAGGGATAAGATAGTATAGCAATTAAATGGACTTGGAAAAATATATGATAACTGGATAATAAACTTGTGAATGTTAGTAAGAGATTAAATCTGGTAAGCATACTAGATAATATTAGGATTAATATTAAACTTTTCAAAACAAGTTGTTGATAGTAATTTAACTTGAAATATGAATTAACTAGTCCAAATAAATTGATTAGAAATCTATGTTCTCAGCATTAGTTAAATCAATTATTTTCCTAAGAAATTAATCATGATTAACCTATTCACTAGAAGCTGCCACATAAAATATATAATATAGCTTGGCCTTGTCATTTTAGCCGTCCAGATGCCATAGCCTTTCTACTGCCACCACAAACCACTAACATGCAAACATCATTAGGCAACCAAACACTAAACTGAACTACCTACTCGACACCTAAGCTTCCCAATCCATAAGCATTCGCCGTTCCACATATCTGCTTAAGCTTACTCGTTGCCCACCATTAAACACGATAGCCTATTATCAATCTTAAAATCATCATAGCTAAGCTGTAGCATTGCTTCATCATCGAAACCATTTAAGTCTAGCAAGCCACGATAGCATTAGATACTCCACCAAGCAATCTTATAATAAGTGACTTGCAAGGTAGCTTCGACTAAAGTATAACAGCTTCAGCTACAATTAATACCTTCCAATTGTTATTACACACGGCATACCTAAGGCAACCATTACTTCCTATTACCTAGACCTGCAACATCACCTGCTACTCTTTACCGCCACCATGGTCCAATGACAGACTAAGCTTCAGCGCTATTAAAAGGGACACCACTTCTTCGACAGAGGAAACACACACAAAACAAATGGTTTCCATTAGTTTTTTTTAAAAACTCAGCACCAATTATCACCGCCCATCGCACCACTATTAATAAGCTAATACACCACATCGCTGCCAACCTAACAATTCATAATATTAGCTAAAACCTACGGACAGAACTATCATCGCGAACCTACTGCCTGTGATTAACACGGCTATTAGCGAGGTGAGGAATTTTAAATAACCAGCGTGTAGATTCATTTATTTATTTGTTAAGTGAATATGTTGAGGATATAAATAAATAAATAAATAAATAAATAAATAAATATATATATATATATATATATATCTGCAGCGAGCTTATATGAGGGACTTCGTCTATAATTGCATATGGTTTATAAATGTCTAGTATATGAATTTAACAAACGGGTAAGAATCTAAGTGAGGAGATTTCATAAGCTCATGTTATCTTATTTTATATATAACAAACTAAGCTTTAGCGCTATTAAAAGGGACACCACTTCTTCGACAGAGGAAAACACACACAAAACAAATGGTTTCCATTAGTTTTTTTAAAAAAAACCTAGCACCAATTATCACCGCCCATCGCACCATTATTAATAAACTAGTACACCACATTGCTGCCAACCTAACAACACATAATATTAGCTAACACCTACGGACGGAACTATCATCGCGAAGCTACTGCCTGTTATTAACACGGTTATTAGCGAGGTGAGGAATTTTAATAACCAGCATGTAGATTCATTTATTTATTTGTTAAGTGAATATGTTGATGTTATATATATATATATATATATATATATATATATATATATATATCTGCAGCGAGCTTATATGAGGGACTTCGTCTATAATTGCATATGGTTTATAAATGTCTAGTATATGAATTTAACAAACGGGTAAGAATCTAAGTGAGGAGATTTCATAAAGTCATGTTATTTTATTTTATATATATAAGCTCTTAAATTGATTATAGGTGAGAGAGTATTTTATCTCTAATATGTTTAGATGTTACCCAATAATTAATTGCGTTATACATCACCATACAGCTAGTTTAACATCTTTGTTATAATTACATGTCACTGCACATCTAGTTTAGGTAAGGGAAGTTTACTTCAATTGTAACATACAAATTGTAGGTTAGTTTACTTATAAAGTGTACTATGAGCTAGCCAGCTTAAATGAGGAAAGTTTTGTTTAAAAGAAATATAAGCCTACTTGTACCTATACGTCATGGAATCTTTGTAAACATGTTGAGTTCCATGCAGGTTAACGTGAAGGAGTTATGTTTGCATGTAAAATACTAAAGGTTATTTAATTATAAAGGTAGTGTACTGCTTAACATTAACTCGTGTGAGATGTGGTCTACACTACATGTTAGTTCAAGTTCGTTATATACTCAAAACATTTCATACTTTGAGCTAAGTATGTTATTTGGTCCGAACTTGGAAATAGTAAAAAATTAATCTAACTACTAGTAATTGAATCACTAGTTAGCCAGATAGACCTAACCTTGGAATTTAGAATCTTCTTTAGGTAAGTGAAGCTGCGAGATATAAGTGGTAATAAAAGTTAGTAAGAGTTAAAGGACTACCGAAAGTGTAATCTTCAAAGCTACAGTAACCGAAGCGACGGTATTAGTTAAGAATTGCTAATCAGGGTTAGGAAATAAGTCAGATTATGTGTTTGTTTGTGAATTAAAGTAACAGGAGTTTAACATAAAATTAAATAAACTAGTATTTAAAATTAAATAAACTAGTATTACCTGCGTAAGTAGACCTGAATCTGTACTAGTGGTACATGAAGGCACACACTATTAAAAAGTTAACCATACGTTATTATCCTAAGAATTAGTTGAAATACCTTAAATAAGTGTTTGGTTTTTTATTAGTAAATTTATTACTTGAAGAAATCCAGAAAACATTTAAGTAAATAAATATCAAAAGACTTAGCTAACCAAGGTTATCACATATCCAAAAACAAAAAAACATGATTCTTACTTGAATTTACTTAGATTGCGACATATGATTATAGTTATATACTTTGTTAATCATATATTTGTTATCAACTTATACAATATCTATTAGACATTTAAGTGACAACAATGAGAGTTTGTAATTTACAATCTATTATTTGCTTGTATAGGGACAACCTCTTTCGTTGTTCCCTAATTAAGTGTTTATCGAATTATGCTGTTATAAACTGCAAATATCATCGAATATGCTCGAGATACAACCCACTTTGTCATTCTCTCAAATGTTGTCTATTGTGTGTTATGTGACTACTTGTGCATGCTTGTGTGCTCTTGAATTAGGGGTTGCAACCTCAGGCACGATAGTTGGTATGAACGCCGAGCGGTATAGGGCTTGCCGGTGCTCCCATACCTATCGTGGTCCTATTCCCTCTCCCGCTTGGCAATCTCTACCCTCGGGGAATTGGTTCGTAGATTTTGGATGCAATCCGGTGTATCCTCTTGGGAGAGATAAGAAGTTGGAATTGTGATCAAGGCTGGCCACCTCATGAAATATTTGACTTGTTCCTACTCTCACTTGGTACCACCCTCGGAGAGTAGTATCCTACTCTCACTTGGCATTCCACCCTCAGAGAGTAGGTTGATATGTGTTGTGGGTATATGCCACTAAATGTAATTATTATTTAAATATATTATCTATCTACATACTATTATTACTGCTATTTGGTATGTGACTCGAACGGGATATAAATTTCTACTTGTTATATATATCTCACGTGGATAATGTGTTATACTACCATACGTGAATTGCATCATGATTTGCAAAAGAGACCGACCAGAAATGTTTTCAAAAATTTTCTACTCCATCCTCACTGAGCTTCTTTTTTCTCCTCCCAGTGCAGGTGCAACTTAGGTTGAAATAGAAATTGACTTTGAATGTTTACGTGCTCGAAGCCTCTTGCTGTCATAGTTGGATCCAAGTTGTAAAAGTTAGAGTTTGTTTGTATTACTCTCGGGTAGAAGGGCAGCTGTGCTGAAACTCTAGTCTGTGTGATAGTCGGGAAGTTATCGGATCTCAAATGTTGTAACACCATTTTGTACTTAAATTATTGTATAAAGGCTTGTTAGTAAATAAATCTTTATTTAATACTCCTTTGTAAGTTATAGAAAGTTATATCCATGAAACCGCAACGAGAATAAACAAGGACTTTGACCTAGTCTTGAGAAGGGTCGGGTTGGAGTCATTACAAGATACGTCTTCTCGCAGTTTCATTCGTTTGGTATAATGATTGACAGGTAGTGGTCAAGATATGATCGATTAACCTCCGGCGTGAGGCGATGTCCTATGCAATATAAGATTGGTTGTTTAATGAGGAAATCCTTGGCCAAGGTATGAATGATGGAGAAAGGGTTTTCCATGTGTCATCTCTCATTACACTAATTAGATCTATGCATAGTATCGAGTTTATGAACTTAATCGTATCATGGTTCTTGCTCGATGGGACAATTAATGGAAGGATTGAATTGTACGATAATCGGCGACCATTAATAGATTCACTTGAATAAGACTTCATTGCTTTATAAACTGTCTTGATACGTTAGTAGCTAGAACATCACTCAAGAACTCTGAACGTGTTTTGAGAATGACGGGAGATATTCTCTAAACAAATCGAATAGTTTGATTAACATTGAAAGTGTCCAATGTTTTTTCAGTGCTATATTGCAGTGAATCTAGAACGTTACACACAATAGAGCATGATGAATATGTTTTCTATTGAGCTTGATTTAGTTTCTCTTGAGTTGTTAAAGTGTTAGTAATTGTAATTAGTTTTCTCTTGAATTGTTAAGGTGTTAACAATAGTATTTTGTTTCTCTTGAATTGTTAAGGAGTTAACAATGGTGTGATTGACCTTTAAAAGTTATTGTGGTCAATATGCAATTATTATTAAGTGTTGGGGCTAATGTAGAAATATGAAAAGGTTGTTTTCATAATTTCAACTAATTGTGATTAGGTTGAATATTTAAATGCATTAGTGGAAAAATACTACAATAAAAGAAACAAAAGATGACAAAGTTGTCATCTTTTCTTTTCTAACAAAGCTAGACAACACAACCATAATTTGAGAAAGTTTCTTTCAAAAGGGAGACAAGACACCCTAGAAACATGGCTTGTTTTCTTTTCATGAGAAAAATGTTGTCAACCTTCTCTCTCTCCAAGCTCCTACACGGATGAAACACAAAAGAGAGAGAAGATGAGTAGTCTTCTTCTTCAACTTTTCAAAAGAGAAAAAAACCATGGCTGAAAAATGAAGGTGAACTAGATGAACTTGTCTTCTCTTCTTCTTCATGAAAACGCAGCCAAGAACAAGGAAGAAGAAGGAAATAGTTTTGATCTTTTCTTCACAAACAAGCTCATAAATCTTTCATGGTAGATCTAGCACAAAATAACCATGAAGATGGAGAAACCATTCTTTGCTCGTGTGTACCGATTGGAACTCTTGTGGTTTCAAGAGGAGGTGTCTTTCATCAAAAATGCGGGGATTTTGATCTATGGCTTCCATGAGTTGTCTACAAGAGGTATACTCTTCTACTATCTCTTGTCAATATATATACTTGCTATATATATGTTTTGCATATGTTAATCACATGATATCAAGATTAGAGTTTCATATGAACATCATGCTTTGAATTCCAGAAATTTTGAATGTCATGTTTCGCTTTCGCTCGATTCTTAGCTTGATGATGTTCATAGCTCTAAATATACAAGATCCTTCAAGAGGTATCAAAGCAAGGACTTGATGTTCATGTGATTACATATGTGTTTGCTTAAAGTTTTCTAAAGTCTTGAGCACAAAAGAACAAGGAAAAGTTTCAACATTTCTGAAAAATTTTCTGCGCACTGATTTTGTGTTACTATTTTGAAAGGCCAAATGTTGTTGTTTAGGGCTGATTTTTGGATATGTTATTCTATAGAGATAGTAGAACATTTAATCCTCTAATATGCATCTCCTAATTTCGTGGCTAAGGGTTTCAAAAAAATAAAATTCAGTAAGTTCACTGATTCTCGCATAAAGCTGGACAGTTTGTGCAGTTGTGTTCCGAAGGGCATAACTCAGTCAATTTAACTCCGAATTGAGTTCCGTTTAATTCTAAAACTATCTACACTCGAAGATATACGTTTCTACAAAATTTAAGAATTTTTGGAGAACTGTAGGTAGGCTAAACGAGTCAAAACAGTTGATATATGTGCAACAGATTTATGATGGGTCATAAATTAAAAGCCATGACTAATTTGTTTGATTTTGGTTAAGTCCATCGGGCTTAAAAATCAGTGGGATTTAGTCTAATAAGATTAGATGAAATTGTTTTTCTTAGTGAAGATTAAAATGAGCCTTGGAACTCAAATTGGGCCATAAAATTAACAAATGATTTGCATTGGGCCTTATTGAACAAGTATGGACTTAAAATTGGGTTTATCTAGTTCTTTTGTGTTGTTTAACATGAGATGCTAAAATCTCAATATATGAAACTTATTGCAAACATGCCTTTTATTTATTTAATGTATTGGATACATTAGTTTGTGTTAGCTTGCTTGTTTAGCTTTATTGTTTATGTATATGATGTATACCCTATGCTTTATAAGTTTTATCTTACATTGTGATATTGGATGATAGATGGTGAATTTAATCATGGACTTGGTTAATGAATGGTTAATTAGTTGTAATTTTATTAGATGACATTATAACTAATTATATCATTCATTATTATGTAATTGAGACATAAGTCTCGTTTTATTTTCTTGCAATTGAGAGAAATTTGTAGTGAGACATAATGTATGTAATTTCTACAAGAAATTTGCAAGAAGACCATTGGTGTAACGCCCCGATCCCTCACGAGACCGGAACTCCTATTTATCATGCTATTCTCACCCAATTCCAAAACCCCGGGCACAAAATTTTAGGGGAAAACGGACGGAGTCTCCCCTATTTATAGGACAAAACTGTTACCTGCAAATAGCCACTCAAGACTTTTGAACTATAACAACAACTTATCTACTAATGTCTCCAAAGCTAAAACACAATCACAAGGCCATCCGAGCCTTGGAGCAACAACATTCTACTTAAGCACACAAGCATGCGAGATAGTTGGTTTAGCCATAAGTAGTTAAATACAATAAAATTCTAAGTTCCATATGAAGATCAACAAACACTCCAAGCATGCAAGAGAAATTAAAGTCTAGAATTCATTATTACAATCCAACAACTTTCTTTAACATTCTAGTCCACAGCTACTAGACATATACACAAGACCCCAAGGTCTCAAAATACAATATTAACAAGAACTCCACGCAAGAAGCACATAAAATCCACCTCAGCACACAAGGTCACGGATTCTAATCTACGTGAACTTCCTCTTCTTCTATCAGCTGAGGCTTCACCTCAGTTTCACCTGAAACATATTAAATGAGGAATGAGCAACAATGTTGCCCAGCGAGGGAGGTGATGCAACATGCCAACGTGCAACATGATATGCAACACAAGAAAACATATATAAGCCACGTAAACCAACAAGAGAATAAGCCAAGCAATTAATCACTTTAAAAAGGATACGGTTCCACTTCCAAGTCTTCGATCATGAGCCACGAACCACGAGCATCACGAACATGCCGGCAAACCCCAAACACCAACAATTGGGATACTCCGGATGTATCCCGATCCTACGACCCTTTCTCCCGAGGTAGGTCCATGCCCAGCAGGTGAACCACGCCTCTGGGGTAGTGGAGTATGCCTCAGCGAGAAGGGAATAGGCACCATGGTAGTCGAGGGAGCACGGCAAGCCCGATGCCGCCCGTGTTTCTCGACGCTACCATGTCCGAAAAGGTTGCGCAACCCGATATTCGATCACAATAATTCAAGAAATGACAATATATTTCAAGAATCATATAAATGAGGGACAACAAAGTAGGTTGCCCTCGCACGTAGATTACAATAAATAAGCCATATAACAATATAAATAAAAGTCAAGTGTATATTTAGTCTATTCATATCAAAGTACACGTAATTATAAGCAATCATATTAAACTATATAATTTATGAGCAGTAAACAAATTAAGATGCACAAAAGAATGTAACTTCCTCACCTTTACCAGGTAGCTAAAGGATCCAGGAACTAGCGTTAGTCTACTTTCAACACCTTGGATTGGCTCAATGGATCAACCCTAGCATGTAATAGAACATATACTTATCACAAAGAATTTCTTAGAGACATTCGTAACCAACACAATAAAATCACATTAATGGCTCAACCCCATTTAACCACCAAAATAAAATCAACTACCAAGCACGTTTTCAACACTTAACATGTAAACTTTCACGGAAGCAAGTTCATTTTCCAACTTTCTAGCAGAAGCTTAACTTTATTCAATCAGTTACCTATGATAATGGCCTCCAAATTATCTGATTTTTATGTATAAACGTAGCTCTTCAATTGTAGTTAATTTTAGGTTCAAACGGTGCTCAATTCCGAGTTAAATTCCAAAAGTTATAGCCTTTACCGTGCAACTACACATAGCTGGGCAGAACCAGCGATTTTTTTTAGCTACATTTCGGAAATGATGTGATCATAGGGCTAAAACTTTAGAATTAACCTTAGTCCTAGAAATCAACATTTACTCTAAACTGCCTAATCTAGCTTCTGTACAAATTTCGTTAATTTTAGAACACGTTTACTATGTCAAAAGAGCTTCGAAAGGCAGGGCAGTGGACTGTCCAAATCAGGGCTTTGCTTGTTTATCAACTTTTCTTATTGTTTTCGTGCATTTAACTAACTATGATCAACACTCTAGCATGTATAACATTCTTACACTTCATTTAGACATTATTACAAACACTTAAGCTACATTATTAAGTTAGCTTAAGCAAAATCTTCAACTACATCCAAAACACATATATAAACTAGCATCACAAGCATTAGATGATTCATACACTATTTTTCACACTAAACAACTAACCAATCATGAGTTTCAAGTTTCTTTAACCATTAACTTGTCACCTCATCCTTACTTATAGTTAACAATTTAGTATTTCAATTGTACAATGTCAACTAACAACTCTTAATACAATCTTGTTTACTTATATTTAAACTATTTATATTCTCTCTAAGCTAGCAATTCATTTAGCAAACAAGCTATAGTCTCAAGTAACACAACTATCATTCCAACTATCTAACTATCCAATTAGACATACTTTACACAAAAATATAACACTTAACAAATAAGGAAAAGTAACAATTCAACTAATCACAATTAGACAATTAAGCATATTAAAACTCCGATTCAAGATAGGAACCTAAACTACAACTACCAAATCCAATCACCAATTTAATACCATAAATGCATCATAACTATCACATAGTATATCTAAGACTATCCAAAGCACTCAAACACACCCTATCAACACTTCGCTCAAATGTCCCCTTTTGTCTACTAATGCAATTTTGTGTACCATCAAAACATAAGTTGTGTAGTCCACAAACCAACCATCCTACACATCTAAGGCCACTTTATGATCTACTTATATGCCATGAAAACACCCTTTTAATTCCATCTATCAAAAAAAGTCTCGTTTGCCCCTTAGTCGATTTACAAAGCAAGTACTCAAACCAATCCCCAAACGAATCTCACAAAAGCATATTTAGTCCCTCTATACCTAATAAACACCAATCCTAGCATTCAAATGCAACCGGATTAACATTTTACGCAAAGCCTCTTTATAAACCAAGCCAATTTAGCACATTTAACCCAATTCCAATCAATCCAAACACATTTAATCACCAACATAGATTTACTAACACCCATAGCACCCTTAGATAACATCAATTCAAGCTCATCACACCAAATTAACCAAAAACCCCAAAATTCGAAGTTACTATTCACAGCACTATTCACCTTCTTCCCAAACTCTCCAATATACATATTCAACCATTCAAAATGCAATCTAACTTCAAAAGTTTACTCTACCATGTCTCTAGATCACATTTCATGCATAAGAAGCTTTAGATAGGCATTTAACAACAAAATCATAAAATTACATAAAGTTACTATTTATCTTCTTCAACCTATCAATTTTACATACAATTTATAGCTACCCTTGCAAACAACCTATAAAAGAGTACTCTAGAGCATCATTAGCTAGTCTAGGAAGCATTAGAAGCATCATTATAACATTATTCAACAAATTCAACATTTTACCATTCAAGTTTCCAAGCTAAAAATGCATAAAAAACTATGACTCCTCACCTTGTATAGCTAGGCAAAGAAATAATTTAGCTAGTAGCCCGCATGGACCATGCTAAAATGGGTGAAATTGAGGAAGGAAATCAGGCCCTAAGTGCACAGGCCCTCCAGGGTTTGTGCCTCCCTTTGCTGATTTCCATTTTTTTTTCTTATGTTTTTTTTTTGTGTGTTGTGTAATATAGTGTATATATGTATGTGTTATATATTTAACTTAAGTCAAATGTTATAAAAACTTGGTCAACTATGCTAAAACTCAATTCAAATGCTAACTAGTTTTAAAACAATGTTTATGTTACGTAACACTATTCAAATGATGCGAAAAACATTTTCTAATTGTATGCTCCCGAGCTCAAAAGTCCAAAATGAAAATTTTCCGATTCCTATTATGTTTCATGTGACCTAGGAAAAATATTAAATCGCTTATTCGAGACAGTAAATTTTCTTATGAATAGTGCGTCAGAAATAAACAATTAAAGACAAGAAATGCACGTAAAATGCACAAGTAGTTTATGCAACAGTTATTTAAAATATGTGTGATAAAATTCTCGGGCGTCACAATTGGAGATTTTCAAGGAATTGGAGGTGCTTTGGATCTTTGAAGAATTCAAGAAGACAAGACCAAAGAAGACATGAAGATATGCTTGTTTAGGTTTTAGTTTTATCTTGATTTGTTTCATAGTCCAAGTCCATGATCCACCATGATATATGATTTTGGATGTATGTTTATTTATTTGCCTATATGTGATGTATGCTTGTAAATGAACTAACGTGCAAAGTGAGACCTAATTAAATTCGAAATCTTCCTATGTGCAAACAATATTAGATTGTAAAGCGATAAAAGTGTTTATCGTTGCCCTCTACTATCCTAGGTTATATTTGCTCGATTGGGTATGTCTTGGCTAACCCAAAGGTAGGAAGACATATTCCATGAAAGTATTATCTTTACCTAGCAAGTATAGTGATGTTGTGTTGTTCCAATATCACGAGGCCAATAACGCACTAAAGCTGAGGTCCGGGATTCAAATTGTCGCAACGCTGTGACGGTGGGTGTAATCTAACTAGATCACGTTTCCAATAGTGCACCAAAGCTGAGATTACGGTGATTTAGGGGCAAAATGGCCATATCCTATATAGTGATATAGATAGTAATCGTTGCTAACTCTTTGTATGTATATTCCAATAATGTACCAAAGCTAAGGGATATTCATATTAAAGAGAATCATGGTCACCTACTAATGAGTCTTTAATTAGATTCACGATCTCAATTAGGAAGTGTGGGACTCGATAAAATTAGAGGGATGTATCATTTAATTAAAGGCCAAATTAATGGTTTTAACAAGTTTATGTCAACTAGCGATCTTATTTTTTGCATATGTTTATGGCTACAATAATGAACCCGTTATTTTAATTAACTAGACATTATATCGCGCAACCGGACCAAATTTTTTATTAACGTTATCATCTAAGAATGGTTCTTAGAAACTTAATAAAATCTTAGAATTACATGCTCCATTATTTTTTATCTTGATAAAGTATCAAAACAAAAAGTTGTAGTACTTATGGTTGATAAGTAAAACAAATTAAATATGCTAAGGATTTGTATTCTTTCATAGTTTGCATAAGGGTATGCAAGATGTAAAGAATATAATTATAAACTAGCAAATGGTTTTGTGGTAAGCATATTTAATGCATGATATTAGATATAAATGGAATTCATTCTCATATTCGTATTTCCTCTTTGGTTAGTGGTAATGCAAAGAAGAAAGACAAATAGAGATGATTTCTATTCGTCAGTGGGAGCATATCTAAGAAGAATATTAAGGATTGTATAGGCATGTGTAAATGATGTTTTCATAGCCTTAAAAATCGGATATTAAAAGAGGTTTTAATCCAAAGTATCTTTATAGCTTGAATGTCAAGGTTGTAAAGCTACTATGAATTATAAATTTTCTTTCATTGTGATTGGTACTACTTTATCGATTCTAGTAAAACATTAGTGAATGTGTTCGAGGATAGAATCTTAATCTCAGTAGTGCGCTTTTGGAAGCGTGGAATGTTTTCAGTGTTAGCAAATGAAACAAAGGTTGTTACGTTAGCTAAATACAATTTGTTTGGATGCCTTCTAGACATATTTTGTATTTTAAGGTTTATACTTAAATGATATTAGGAATAAATGTATATTCCAAAAGCTTGTAAAAGCGCCTTATGGTGTAGTCTTTATTATCTTGATATGGACGAAAGAATGTATTGCAAACATATTGTCAATTGTTTTAACCATCCACCAAATTTTAAAATTCCCCAAATAACCCAAATTAATTGTAGTTTCTACATGATTAGGTTTTTCTAATAATAAGATGATAATTAGGTTGGTTTCATCAACTTATGTATCTTATTTATTGGAAAGGTAACCAAGTCGTCCTTTGTTTGATAAAGGATTAAAACTACTAGCTTGTTTGGATTAGTACATGTTGATGTATTTAGAGCTATTTGAGAATAGGCTCGTATAAAAAAAATGTATTAGTGCCTTATGATTAGATCATGAAGGTAAAATACTTAAGTATTATTTTATTTGAGTATCCTAAAATTTTGATATAGTATCGAAATTAATAATGCCCGGTATACCACAAATAAATAGGGTTTTCTTAGTGAAGAAACCATGTTTTGTTGGACGTAGTAAAGTTGTTGATTAGTTTGACTAATCATTCTATTTATTTGTGGGTCATGATTTCCTTAATTTAATATTATATTGAATAGTAACTGCCTACTATTGCTAGAACTTTATATTTGATATAAGTTGGATGGCAACCAAGTATTAAATGTGTTAATTTTGGTTTGTCCTACTTTTATTGAAAATTTTTTAAAAGGACTAGTGGGAGTTTTGGTTAAAGGTAATTTTATAGTATATCTTAGTTTTGTAGGATATAATTTCTATTTAATGATCAATGTCTATTGATCTATTATATTGTAATCTTTCTTGAAGAAAAGGTTTTGTTCAAGAAGATGTTACTTTATAATAAAATAGAAATAGAGGATGTATCCTCTAAAGCTATAAAATCACCTAGACCAAAGTAATGAATCTATTCAATAAGGTCCGAGATGAGTTATCACACAAGATCTTTGAAAAACTAGTAGTGTATCTCATTCTTTAAAAGAATATAGGGATATCTTTTTGGAAGCACAAACGTTGTTTGTGTATTAGAGATAATTATCAATTAGTTGATCCTACGATCTACAAAGAAACGATATATTTGATATAGATTCCAAGAAACTATATAATGCAAAGCATAATAATGAGACTTCATATACTTTAGCTTAATCTGGATATTGATCTCCGAGATAAAGGTTGAAGTTAATAGAAAAGGGTAATGACCTTTTATAGCTATATTGGTTTCTAAAAGATATCATCAAAGCCAAAGTGTTAGCTATGATGAAATTCTTTTACCAATTATTGTGCTTTAGTCTCGTTGTATTATGCTAGTCATTATATCACATTGTATTACTATATTGATGATTCTGATCTATTGATATGAGTAATATGTGTATACTTGATAAATCCACATGTGAATTTTTAAGTGAATTCCTTGGAAATGTTTCACCCATTTCAAACGAGATTAAAGAGTTAGATTTCATTTAAAATGTAGATGAACTTTGTGATTGCAAAAGAATAGTGGGAGCACATATACTTTTCTGTGACTGCAATAATGATGACTTGAATATCATAATTGATGATATGTGTTTTGTGATATTAATTAAAGTCTAGTTATATTAAATGTTCTCCATACGGAACATGTCGTTCGTATCTTGTAAATTTGTAACTATAATGATAGTACAAATAGATTACTCGGCATATTCCTTAGATTGTACATAAGAGTGGTTTTGAAGGTGTTCAAGAAACTCTAGTTGCGTAGCAAATTTGTATTCAAGTTATAGTAATTTCATATTTGCTATATTATGTACAAGACTTGATATTGCGTAAACTGTAAAGTGTTACGAGTAAATATCAATCCAATCTAGGTTTAGGAATGATTGATAGAATTGAAGTATATTCTTAAGTACTTGGGAAGCACTAAAGATATATTTTAGTTTATGAAGGAGGTAAATTCCGTAGTGACGGATTTAATAGTTCAGATTCTTAATCTAAATCTTATAATAGAATGTCTATGTTAGGGTTCATGTTTATTTGTAGTGGGAGCTCAGTAAGTTAGAAAAGTTCTGAACAAACTGTAGATTCCATTACATAACTCATGTCTTTTATGATATGTAATATTACGAAAGAAGTTGTTTGGATCGAGGAAATCATACTAGTTGCTTATAGTTCCAACCGTTAAGTTGTGATGCTTTCATCGTTATGACTATACGGAGCTACTGCACAAGCTTGTGGAACCCAGGTCTCACTGTATGTCCAAACATTTGGAAATGTGTTTCCATCTTCATACATTGCATTTGTAGCCAAGAATCATATTAAGATATGTCTTTGTAGAAAACGACCACATCTCTCGATGTAGCTGACCCACTAATCGTAGCTATGAATCTGTTATAACTAGGTCCTCGATTTGAGAAGATGGATATTTGATACCATTATATGTTGTGCTAATACTATATAACATAGCATTAGTGCAAATGGGAGATTGTTAGAGATATGCCCTAATGCTACATATTTGGATGACATATATTGGGATATTTTGACATTAACTTGTAAATTATGGCATCTATGTCTATATATGTGTGTTTTCATATTGACATAATTAGTACATTCATATTCTCCTTCTTTTATGTGTATGAATGAGTCCCTAGTATTTTCATTATAGGAATGTATTCTTAAAGCGTTTAGAATATGTTGGCGTATTTCTTTAATATGATAAATACTTAAAGTATTCATAGTCCTTAGATTATTTGATCGGGACTTCAATAATCTACTACGGACTATCACATGTGTTGTTACCTTTGATTAACATATGGATGTTAATGATAAAGGATGGTGAACCACGTGCCATAACAGTATAAGGATGCGATTAACAAACATATGAGTGACTATTAGTTGAATAAATCACTGAATGTGACGTGAATAACAAATTACATGACTTTAGATTAATAATTTGTTATTCGTTGTGATTGTACATGTAATCCTTAGACTTGAGACATTATGGCTGTCATATGTATTGGGGTTTGATTCTAGCGTTTGGACAATGATTGTTTCGACAAACGAGATGAGATATGTCTTCTCGCAGTTTCATTCATCTGGTATAGTGATTGACAGGTAGTGGTCAAGATAGGATCCATTAACCTCCGGCGTGAGGCGATGTCCTATGCAATATAAGATTGGTTGTTTAATGAGGAAATCCTTGGCCAAGGTATGAATGATGGAGAAAGGGTTTTCCATGTGTCATCTCTCATTACACTAATTAGATCTATGCATAGTATCGAGTTTATGAACTTAATCGTATCATGGTTCTTGCTTGACGGGACAATTAATGGAAGGATTGAATTGTACGATAATCGGCGACCATAAATAGATTTACTTGAATAAGACTTCATTGCTTTATAAACTGTCTTGATACGTTAGTAGCTAGAACGTCACTCAAGAACTCTGAACGTGTTTTGAGAATGACGGGAGATATTCTCTAAACAAATCGAATAGTTTGATTAACATTGAAAGTGTTCAATGTTTCTTTAGTGCTATATAGCAATGAATCTAGAAAGTCACACACAATAGAGCATGACAGATGTTTTTCCTATTGAGCTTGATTTAGTTTCTCTTGAGTTGTTAAAGTGTTAACAATTGTAATTAGTTTTCTCTTGAATTGTTAAAGTGTTAACAATAGTATTTTGTTTCTCTTGAATTGTTAAGGAGTTAACAATGGTATGATTGACCTTTAAAAGTTATTGTGGTCAATATGCAATTATTATTAAGTGTTGGGGCTAATATAGAAATATGAAAATGTTGTTTTCATAATTTTAACTAATTGTGATTAGGTTGAATATTTAAATGCATTAGTGGAAAAATACTACAATAAAATAAACAAAAGATGACAAAGTTGTCATCTTTTCTTTTCTAACAAAGCTAGACAACACAACCATAATTTGAGAAAGTTTCTTTCAAAAGGGAGACAAGACTACCTTAAAACATGACTTGTCTTATTTCCATGAGAAAAAGGTTGTCAACCTTTTCTCTCTCCAAGCTCCTACACGGATGAAACACAAAAGAGAGAGAAGATGAGTAGTGTTCTTCTTCAACTCTTAAAAGAGAAAAACACCATGGCTGAAAAATGAAGGTGAACTAGATGAACTTGTCTTCTCTTCTTCTTCATGAAAACGCAGCCAAGAACAAAGAAGAAGAAGTAAATGGTTTTGCTCTTCTTCACAAACAAGCTCATAAATCTTCCATGGTAGATCTAGCACAAAATAGCCATGAAGATGGAGAAACCATTCTTTGCTCGTGTGGATCGACTAGAGCTCTTGTGGTTTCAAGAGGAGGTGTCTTCCATCAAGTGTGCAAAAATTCAGATCTATGGCTTCCATGAGTTGTCTACAAGAGGTACACTCTTCTACTATCTCTTGTCAATATATATACTTGCTATATATATGTTTTGCATATGTTAATCACATGATATCAAGATTAGAGTTTTATATGAACATCATGCTTTGAATTCTAGAAATTTTTGAATGTCATGTTTCGCTTCTGCTTGATTTTTAGCTTGATGATGTTCATAGCTCTAAATATACAAGATCCTTCACTTTTTCCTTCTCATAAGAGGAAGCAGTTGTTCAATAAGTGGATTAACATTTACAAGGTAATCACAGAATACTTATAAGTTTCTTTTTCTTTATTTTCTTTTATATGTTCCAGGGGACGCTAAAACCAATTACATTAAATAGATCTAAAAGGTATTTGGCCCCTCATATTTTTCTCTACAAGTAGCCTTAAAGGTCTTGAGGTGAACAATGAGTTTTTTTCTTTACATAGGGGTGGATTCAAAAAAATTTCTCAGTAGAGACTAAAATAAATAAATTTTCAATTATATGAGTTCATTATATTTTTTTAGTGAGACTAATTAAATTTTTTACTAAAAATACATAAAAAAATTTTGGGCCAATGGTCCCTGTTGGCCCTAGTGTAGCTCCGCCACTATCTTTTCGAGAACACTAAGTCCTTAATTTGGATAATTGTGACCACTGATCTTCATTTCTTTTTGACAGTTTATTCTGGTTTCATTAATCAGAAGTGCCTTTCGAATTACATAAAAGAATAGACAAATTTCCCTCTTTATACCAAAAAAAAATAGGGTTCATGTCTGTTCAATATTCCTGCTAATTAGCTTGTCTGTTAGCCGTACGCTTTACAATTGCACAGATTTCTCCAATAACAATTGTCCTAGCCCCATGACCTCGAATATTCGTATGACCTTACATATAATCCTATCAACAATGATCATTTAGTGGTTCAATTACTAAGAATTTTGTCAGGCCCTAAAGCCTAATCCATAAACTTCATGAAATTTCGAACAAGCCCTAAACCCTAATACACGCAAAGGTCTATGGTGATTAGAGATTTGAAAGATTACTTTTACTAATAAGGGCATTTTGAATTTTTTGCATGAAAATTTGTGGGCTGGATGTGTAATTTTGTAAAATTTCTAGATAAAAATCCAAGGCTTAGAATGAAGAGATCTTAGGACTCATGCACGATAACAGGAGTTATAAAATTGTTCAAACAAACAAAGTTATTTTGGTGATTAGTCATAAATACATTCATGTTGTTAGCTTGGGTTCAAGTTACTGCAGCTACATATTATTTTTTTTGCCATTTTTTTACTTGTTTTACATTCATGAAATTTATTTACTACAAGTGACTTTCTCTATACCTACGGCTTGTTTATATATATATATATAACAAGTGATTTTCTCTATACTTACTGCTTGTTCATGGAATTTATTTACTACAATTGACTTTTTCAATACTTATTGCTTGTTTTGATTTTTTCCCTATTAGATAAATATATATAACTTTGAGCTGCTTCCTGCTATCCTTGTTTTGATTTTTTTTTTGTTGGATATTAAGATATGCTTGTTTTGATCAGGTTCTGTAAATTTGTAATTTGCTTGGAGAATGTAATAGGTTACAGGTTTGGTTTTGATTATATGAACATCAACAAAATATTATAATACTTAGGTCTTCTTTCTTTTGTTTTGTTTTTTGTTTTTTGTTTCTTTTGGTATGAGATAAACTGTTTAATTTATGCCATGAATAAGAGCAAATAGATAAATATGTAATTTAAAATAATTATAATATTTTCTTACGATGCATCAACAATGTATAGAGTTTATATTCAAAATTATGCTTGGAACGATTATTTTGCTTATCAAATTTTTAAAAGCACCATAATATGAAACCATAACCAAATTCTTCAATAAAATTGTAAAAAAAAAAAACTAAAACTATAAAAATTGAGTCTTTTTTCTACTAATTCAAAAAGTACTGTAAAAAAAAGACCCTCCCAATATTGGATTTCTAGCTCCGCCCCTGCACGATGACATCCACGACATTAAGTCATTGTGTTGCTTGGGGCAATAAGTAATGAACTTTTAAGTAATTGTGATAATATTGTTAATAGAAATGCATTTTTAATAGAATTGACTACAGTAAAAGATAATGAGTGCCTCCAAAAAAATGAAATTTGATAAATTTCACCTCGAAAGTTAAGGATAAAAAGCGAAAGTTACCTATATGATTAACTCTGTAATCGGCTATCATCTTAGTTTATATATACAAAACTCTACTTATTCACTATAAAATAATTTAAACTTTAAACAGGTAAAATGCATAGGACCCCCCTGTGATTTTATAAAGCTGCACAATATTTCATGTAGTTTTAAAAGAGCACGATATCCTCCTCTGATTTCTGGAACTAAACACAATAGTCTCATGTGGTTTTAAAAGTGCACGGTACCTCCCTGTGATTTCTAAACTAAGCACAATAGCATCTAGCCACTATATGATATAACAAGTAAATGTTTTTAGTTATCGGTTAAACTCTTACAGTGGTTTGTTGTATTTATTTAATTAGTGTGTTTAACACGTCTCCTCACATGTAGGCTAGATAGATTTTTATTGAACCTTAAATATGAATTTAATTTTTCAAATAGGTTGGGGTGAATTTTGAGCTTAAGACTTCCTGGTACTCACATTTTGGTACTTAAATTGCAATACCATATTAAATTATTACCTCATTAATTTTTAAAAAATAATTTTTTATATTTATTTATTATATTTAACAAAATCTAATTTTATCAGTTCTATAAGTATAACATTTATGAAGCATATACCTATCATATGAAGCGTCTACTTACCAATTGCCCTGAAACAAACATTTGCACCGACATAAATACGAGAATTACTCTAAAGATAAACTCTCACACTTGTCTAGGAAGGAATAAACTTGACTCTGATTTCAATAGGAGACAAGTGGAAGTTGTTTTATAATTAAGAGTTAGTCTTTTACGAGGATTATGGCAAATTTTTGAGTGGTCTTAGACCATGACTTCACTCATAGTTTAAGTATTTTAATTTATTAACACATTGTTATATTAAAAACTCATATTTACAATTATACTTTTACAGTTTATTAAATTATAAAACAACCCCATATTAATTAATATGATGATGTGTCAATAAATTAAAAGACTTAGATTATGAGTAAGGTCATAGTCTAAGACTACTCACAAATACGTGAGCCCCACACTCACACACATGAGAGCTATTATTTTATTACACAACCGCAGCCTCATTTTTTCAAGACAACATGACAATGACTAAAAATGAAATTATACTTGTTCAAGTTGACACTATAGTAATACGATCCGCTAAGCCTTATTTGGCCACTCTAGCCAGTGGCGGAGCCAGGCACCTGAGGTTAGGGGGTGTCACTCTACCGCTTGCATTATTTATGTATAAATTGATATTTAATTTAAGGGTATTTTTGATCTAGACCCCTTTCTTTTTTTGAAAAGAAGACTTAGACCCGCTATTTTTTATTAAATGTGATTGAAACCCCTTTTGTTAGGAGTTGGTTAAATTTTCTGTTAAAATCATGTTAAATTCCATGTATACCCTTTATAACACACACCATCATACAAAACACACACCCACAAGATCTAAACCAACACTTGAAGAATACCTTAGTTCAATCAAAACACACACACAACGCAGGACTATTTTTTATTTTTTTCTTCAATAACAAGAGAAGCCTTAGAAGGAATTTGTAAGTATCACAATATATTTTGTTGGTCAGCCATGCTTGTCGCAAGACGATTTGGGAATATTTTTGGTATGTATATACAAAATTTTCCTATATTCTGGAGATCTTACCTAATCAAGTAAAATAAACAAAGAAAAAAAAATCATCCAAAGTTTCTAATTTCATCATTATTGTTTGATACATGCCTCTAGCTCCTTTGTTGTGGCAATCAAAAGTTACTCTTTCTTCTAACATGATTTTAACAAAAAATTTAACCAACTCCTAACAAAAAGGGTCTCAATCACACTTAATAAAAAACAGAGAGTCTAAGTCTTTTTTTCAAAAAAAAAAAAGTCATAAAAAATATCATTTAATTTAATCACTATATTGCAATTTACATATATACCCCTCAATAAATGAGGGTAAATCAGAGGGTGTATCTGGTGGGCCAGGAGATGCATGTGCACCTCCTCAGCCCTTAGTGGCTCCGCCAGTGACTCTAGGAGCAACTGTTCATGGATATTATGGGGAAATCCTTTACGAAGGATATAAACTTGTTCGATAGATAAAGCCTCATCTCTTGTGGGCCATAAAGAAAAGTTGTTCTATATATGTTCCTTGAAACATTGTTGGAGCTACGGTAAAAAGGCAAGTTAAAGAAGGAAGAAAGAGATGGAAATACAAAAGTTTTTCTTTAAGTTGGCTGTTTCTTTGCTTTTTCTTCTGGCTATTTACTTTCAAACAAGTCTACAACAACAGCCAGCATCAGCTCCTGCAGTTTCAATTGCACTAGCTCCCGATGATGCAGATGCGCATGCTCTTGACAATGGCCCTCAAAAACCATTTCTACCCCTCGAAGAAGGTAACAAATATTTATCGAGTTTTTCCAATTCCCATGTTTACTAAATGACGTTGCATTTCGGAGTGTGATCAATTTGTCATTAAAATGTAAACATGTGATAGTGGTGAACACGCTTGCCTAGGAAAATGTTGGATTTTGGCTCAAAATAAAATCCAAACCCACGAAGAGAATAAATGTTTACTTGTTAAGTAGCTAATACCCGGGCCTATGAGAACAAGGGTGAAGAAAAGGAAAAACTATTATATTAGATATTTTCATTATATGAGTGTACATTCATATCTCTTATTGTATAAGTGCATACTTTAATCTTGAGTTCTTAACTCCACCACTAAGAGAGCCACAACCATGGGTTGGTTGTGGATGTGAGTTTGAATGAAAGAGAGTTTTTTATGGTGCTTTATCTCTCCAAAAGCGTGTGAAATTTTTTGTTCTTTTATTAGAAAAAGTTTATGTAAGCATTTTTTTTTTTTTTGTACATGCAAAAACATCATAAATGTTGCTTAGCAAAAAAAAAAAAAAATCATTGATGTTTAAATATTATCTTTCAATATTTTTCCAATTTTTAATTGTTAACATAAATAAAAAGTCAAACCATATTAAAAATACTATATGTTTCCACCCTATTGTGTGTATCAAAATCCTTGAAAAAAATACTTCAATCAATTCAAACTAATAGATTAGTCTCTCATATCGTAAATGAGACTTATACATGTAAATCTCACTAATATGTCATAAACTAATATCAATTTAAACGAATTGAAGAGTTTCCCATATCCTTGTCCCAACGGATAAGACCAACCTCCCGAAAACTTTACAGTGGGCTCAAACGAAGTGTTATTTGCCTAATTTTTAAAAGTCATGACTTGGCACTTTGAGGCAGTAGCGCCGTTGGCTTGGATTCAGGTTGTCACCTTATTCTTTCCATGATTTTATGTTGGCTTAATTTCATTAAAGGGCGTTTGGTTCACGGATAGATTTTTCATTCTCGAGAATAACATTTTTGCAAATGTCATTATCAAGAATAACATTATTGGGAATGTGGTTAAAAGTGTTTGGTTTGTTAAAAATATTCTAAGTAATATTTTGTCAAATTCCTAAGAATGTTATTTTATTATGTTTGGTTTAGACTCAATATTCTTAGAATGTTGAACAATTTTCTAATAATGCCCATAACTCAAAAAATAAAGAATATCAAACAAAGTGTACAAATAACAATACATTTTGCATATTTTTGTTAATAAGCGAGTAAAAAATATGTTTAACATATTAATACAACAAAAGTAAATTTATTTTTATAATTTATAAATTTTAACTTGACACTTCAAAATTAGAAACTTAAATTTATTTTTTTAAATTTACAAATTATTTATTTTATTTTTATTTAATTTAAAATTTTAAAATCTAGAAAATTGATAATTTTTTTTATTTTTATATTATTTTGTTTATTTTATTTTATTTTTATTTTATTTTCTTTTATAGTTTTTATTTTTATTTATTTTTTATTTTATTTTATTTTTTATTATCTTATTATTTTTTATTTTAATTTTTGAATTATTTTATGGTATTTATTTTTTAAGATGAGTATTTGGGTCTTTTATTTTCTCAATGTTATTTTCATGACTTGAAAATGTGATATTCCCACCCCTCAAATGAGAATAGAAATTGGTCAAATTATAGGAATATTGTATTCTAAAAAATGTGGTTTTCTCAATAATATTTTTTTTATTCTGTGAACCAAATATGAAAATGTCATATTTTACACTTCACATTCCCAAAAAATTTGTGAACACATTTAAATTAGAGACACTTTAAATTTTATCTTTTTATTTTAATCACTTATTATACTTTGACCCGAACACATTTATAAATTATTAGAAAACCAGTAAAATCTCTATAATACCCTTTCTTTTCTTTTTTCTTTTTATTTTTTTTAATAATACAATCATATACACAATAATACCCATATATACGTTTATAATTTGACCCCACACCACTCGAGATCCGCTCGTTGGATCTCCAATCGGCTAGCACCCCGTACTCCTTGTCACATGTAGAACCCATTGATGGTCTTCGATCCCCGATTAGCCACCGGACCACAATCCAATGCCACAACCCGATCCACAAGTTTATTTCTTCTTCGTCAATGATTTCGGCAACGCCGGCTTGCCTGGCGAGTACGGTTGAACTCCTCTCCACGCGGCAGTTCAAATGGAACAGTTCGTCAGCTTTGTCGTCGACAAAGCTGACGAACACACTCAAAAAAACAAAATGAAAAGCACAAAAAAGAGGGGTATAAAAATGGTAGTTGATAGATCAGTTGAGTAATTTTACGAAACTAGCAAAGTTGGTATGTGTATATGTATGTGGGTATCTGTATATATATCTATGTCTATATATAGCCAAAAGGGATAGTCAATCCAAAAAATTAGTCTATTAAGACGGATAACCCCTTGCGAGTTGAGATCTTGATAGAGATCATTACATAGTGTCTTCCTGTGTGTGCATGGCTTATGTGTGTGGTTCTCTAATTTTGTGTGTGAGTTACTCTGTGTGTGGTGCCATGTGTGTATTGTATGGTGGTGGGTATGAGGTATGTGAGAAGAAAAAGGAAGGGGGGAGATGAAGGAGGAAGGAAAAAAGAAGAAAAAGGAAAGTGTATAATAAGAAATTCAACGTCAAACCTGATGGTAAAGCTAGTATCAGGGCTAGCTCAGTCCAACCAGCGAGTTATGAGTCTGAAAAAATTGAGCCTAACTCTGTATGAATATTTAATGGGTTGAGTTGAATTAGATTCATTTTTCAAAGTACAAACTGTGCCCACAGCTCACTATGACCTATATATATAACTAAAAAAATTAACTGAAAATACGTTGGATTAATGATTAAAAAAAATTTAACTTAAATTTTAAAAAATAGTTAATTTAATAATTAATGAGTCACAAGTAAATTGATAATATTAATATAAATAATAAAAAATACATGACAAACTACGAGTACATTAGTAATATTTAAGAATATATAGAGAATTGAAAGAAAGAATATTGATTTGGTGCGAGAACAATGAAAAATAGTTAGGGGTTTATAGGAATTGTTGGGGGACTAAAATTTAAATAAACAATTAAAAAGATTTGTTTTCTTTTGAAAAAAAAAAGTAATCGTTGGTATAGCCGTTGCCAATGGCTACTAAGTACTTATTGCAGACTTAAGTTGTTTTACACTTTTCTTCTTTAACTTTGACTTCTTCTTTTTTTTTTTAATTGAAGTTGCAAACCTGAAAGTTGCACTTTAAATTGTTAGGTTATCTTCAATGAAGGCTCTAAATTGAGGGGCTCTAAAAATAAATTTAGAGTCCTATTTAGAGTCGCATGTGATTTTTAGTGGCTCTAAAAACAATTCATCCCCAATGAAGGGCTCTAAATTTAAGGATCTATGGTGGGACTCGCAACCCTTTCTGTGACACCCGAGAATTTCACAATATAATTTATTTATAATCGTTGCATACCTATGTGCGCATTTCTACGTGCATCATTTTTTTTCTTGCTTAATTGTTTTATTAGAGGTTACTATTCATAATATTTTTGACTGTTTCAAAAGCTTGATTTTAAATTTTTCCTAGGTCACCTGACATTTAAAAGGAACCAAGAAATTTTCGTTTTGAACATTTGAGCTTAGGAGTATGCGTTTGGAAAATGATTTCCGTGACTTTTGAATAGTGTTACGTTAGAATAGTGCTAGTTATAAATTAAAAAGCATTTGTAATTGCAATTAGCCTTAATTGATCAATATTTGAGACTAATTAGCTTAAGTTATTAATTATATACAATATATAAAATAACTAACTCATGAAATTAAATACCATACCACATATTAGTCATAAAAACATTTGCAAAAATTCCCTCTATGTCCCCATGCTTGGCCGACCCACCCAAGGAGAAAAGAGAAGAAAATTGCTTCAACATCCATGCATTTTGAGCTTCTAGATTGATCTTGGGAGGATTTTGAGCCACCTAGGATCTTCAACAAGCTTCTCCATCTTCAAAAATAGTGAGGGAGATTTATTTTCTTGTTTTTAAAGTTTATGTTCTTATGTTTAATTTTCTTGAATTGTCAATTATAGCTATATAACTTGTTATTAATGCTTCTTATGAGTTATTTAATGACTATAGAGCTAACTTTTGAGGCTTGATAACAAAGTTTATGGTTGAATGTTGAGATTGATCAAAGAGGTGATGAATAGTGCCTAGAATTAGGGTTTTGAGAAAATTTGCTAATTGGCTTGAATTGATGCTTCAATTAGGTGCTCTAGAACCTAGGGAAGTTAGTTGAAAAGTCACGTGAGGTTGAATCACTCGAAACCGAACTTAATTGCATAAATAGCCTACTTTAAAAAGGGGGTTTTTCACGTTAAGCAATCCGGGCAAGTTTGGGCATTGATTCGGGTATCCTTGAGCTAAGGAAGCACCTTTGGTGCTTTCGTTTCGCGAAAATGGGGTTCGGGTAGTATAGTTGTAGTTCAATCTCGTTCGGGGCCTTCCTGAACTTTTGCTTCAAAAATGAGTTTTGATGACAAAAAAAGGTACCTTTGAGCTTAATTAAGAATATAGAAAGACTAGGGTATGATTGGAAATCTCGGACTATGCTTAGGAGAAAGAAAACTTGGTTAAAGAAAGGGGAAAAAGTAGTTTTGGCTATATTTGATGCAATTGGCGCTTGTATCTAAGTTAACTTGTATTGTAGTGGATAATTAGCATATAATTAGGCTATTTGAGTAGATTGTAGGATTTAATTGTGTTGATTGCTTCTTTTGGCATCTTTTAGCTAATATCGTGCTTATATGAGCTTTCATCGTGTGTATATGTGAGGGCGGCCTACTTTGTCGTTCCTCTTATGTATTATGTGATATATTGAATGCTTGTGACTTGTCTCGGGGTTGCGCAACCTTTTCGGACATGGTAGCGTCGAGAAACACGGGCGGCGTCGGGCTTGCCGTGCTCCCTCGACTACCATGGTGCCTATTCCCTTTCTTACTGAGGCATACTCCACTACCCCAGAGGCGTGGTTCACCTGCTGGGTATGGACCTACCTCGGGAGAAAGGGTCGTAGGATCGGGATACATCCGGAGTATCCCAATTGTTGGAGTTTGGGGTTTGCCGGCATGTTCGTGATACTCGTGGTTCGTGGCTCGTGGATGAAGACTTGGAAATGGAACTGTATCCTTTTTAAAGTGATTAATTGCTTGGCTTATTGTCTAGTTGGTTTATGTGGATTATATATGTTTTCTTGTGTTTGCATATCATATTGCACGTTGGCATGTTGCATCACCTCCCTCGCTGGGCAACTTTGTTGCTCACTCCTCATTTGAAATGTTTCAGGAGAAGCTGAAGTGAATCCCCAACTATTAGAAGTACAAGAAGAGGAAGAAGTTCACGTAGATCAGAATCCGTGACTTTGTGTGCTGAGGTGGATATTATGTGCTATTTGCGTGGAGTTCTTGTTAATATTGTGTTTTGAGACCTTGGAGTCTTGTGTATATGTCTAGAAGTTGTGGACTAGAATGTTAAAGAAAGTTGTTGGATTGTAATAATGAATTCTAGACTTTAATTTCTCTTGCATGCTTGGAGTGTTTATTGCCCTACTTATGGAACTTAGATTATATTGTAACTAACTACTTATGACTAAAACCAACTTATTTTGCATGCTTGTGTGTTTTTAGTAGAATGTTATTGTTCCAAGGCTCGGATGGCATTGTGATTTTGTTTTGGCTTTGGAGATATTGTTGATAAGTTGTTGCTTTTAGTTCAGATGTCTTGAATGAATGCTTACAGGTAACAGTTTTGTCCTTGGTACAGAGGAGACTCTGTCCGAGTGACGGGTCCGAGCCTGACTTTAGCGTGGGGTTGGGTTCGGGGTGTTACACTTTAGGTGGTATCAGAGCTACTAGAATGCGTGAAGCCGGGTTAAATTTCTTGGCATGTAGGTAGAGGTCTATATGTGAAAGTGAATTATGTGAATATATGATTGTTAATTGTTTAAGTACTTAGATAAAAAGACATACTAGCATGAAAAAAGAATGATAAAGCTTGACATGATAAGAATATGAAAAGTTAGTGTTGAATGTTGTTAAATATTTTATGTGTTCATATGTGAGTAAAATGTTTGAAAACAATGTGTACATTATCTTTGCATAGTTTATTTGCCTATTATAATATTATGTTCTTCTAGCATTGTGATAAGGAGACGGGGTAGACCACAGAGAGAGCCGGAGGAGGCTCCCAGACAGAATGTAATGGGGCAAGGTGCCGGGGCAGCCGGGGATGTACCGCAGGGTCAGGAGCCGAGTAATGCCCAGATTTTAGCTACTATGGCCACTGCGATGAATACCATAGCACAGTTTGTGGTTCAGCAAGGTACAACAG
Organism: Ehretia macrophylla; assembly: GCA_037974665.1. Taxonomy (NCBI): domain Eukaryota; kingdom Viridiplantae; phylum Streptophyta; class Magnoliopsida; order Boraginales; family Ehretiaceae; genus Ehretia; species Ehretia macrophylla. The sequence goes on from CM075781.1 coordinate 81,647,501, forward strand.
GTGCTGGCAGAGGTAATCAACCTGCCAGAGCAGAGGGCAGTGGTACAGGTACTGCAGGAGGTAACTTATTTGATAAATTCCTGCATCACGGAGCATATAGCTTTTATGGTGAGCCTGATGATATAAAAGCAGAGATGTGGTTGAGTAAGTTGGAGAAAGTTGATGCGATACTTGAGTGTAACGATGAAATAAAGATTACATATGCTGCCTTTTTAATGGAGGGTGATGCCGAGGCATAGTGGCACACTATTAGAGAGAAATGGGATGCCGAGAGGGTTCAGCATGTATGGGCTGACTTTGTTCGTGAGTTTCGAGATAAATATGTATCGGTTGTGGCCCGTGAGAGACATCAGGATGAATTTATAGCTTTGAAACAGGGGAACATGACTGTAGACCAGTATGAGGCTACCTTTACGAGACTATCTCGATATGTGCCAGCTTTGGTTCAGCTGGAGGATGTGAAGATCCAGAGATTTATTACAGGGTTGAGGAGTTACATCATGCTTAATTTGTCTTCGCAAGATTATCCGAACTATACTGCAGTAGTCAGGGCTGCATCGAGATATGAGAAACGTAAGACAGATGTGTTAGCTCAGTCTAGTCAGTCAAGCAAACGTCAGTTTCAGTCTCAGAATCAGGGTTATCAGAGGCAGTATCAGCAGCTTGTTCAGACTCAACAGCCTAGGCAGACCCAGAGCTATCCAGGACCAGTTCAGATACAGTCACAACCGAGACCAGCTCAGAGCCAGCCACAGGGATAGTCACAGCCCGACCAGTGACTGTTAGATCTCAGCAGAGTAGTTTTGCTACATCTACTTATAGGGCCCCTACAGGAGGTGCTGCTGCTAAGAAGAACCTATAGTGTACTCATTGCAATCGTAAGGGCCATACAGAGGCTGAGTGTTGGAGGAAATTGGGCCGTTGCACAGGTTGTGGCAGTGATCAGCACAGAGTTAGAGATTGTCCCAAGTTTAAATTTGGTCAGGGTCAGACATCAGGCCAGGGTGCCCAGACTAGAGCTTCAGGAGCAGCTACTGTACCGCGAGGTCAGGCACGGGTATTTGCACTTGACCAGGAGGAGCTTCCAGAGATGACAGTGGTGGTAGAAGGTACTTTTCTTATTAATAGTCAGCCGGTAGTAGTTTTGATTGACACCGGGGCTACACATTCATTCATTACTCCTGCATATGCACAGTCTGCTACATTAAAAGTTGATAAACTACCGTATGTGATTGAAGTAGGTAATCCTATGGGTACTAAATTTGTTACGGAGTCTGTGTGTAAAGATTGTAATATTTGCATTGAGGGTTGCATGTATCCTATTGATTTGATAATCATGCCATTTTGGGACTTTGAAGTTATCTTGGGGATGGATTGGTTAGGGCGATATTATGCATGTTTGGACTGTAGGAGGAAAGTTTTAACTTTAGAAGTACCTAACCAACCTGTTATTAAAGTAACTGGGAGTCGAAAGTCTACTGGGACTCGTATTATATCTTCCATTAAAGCTACTAAAATGCTGAGTAAAGGTTATGATGCATACTTAGCTTATTTAATTAATCAGCCTGGAGATAAATTGAAATTGAATGAAGTACCTATTATAAAAGAGTTTCCAGGGGTTTTTCCTGAGGAGTTGCCTGGGTTACCATCGGATAGGGAGATTGAATTTGTGATTGACCTATTGCCGGGAACTAGTCCTATTTCAAGAACCCCGTATAGAATGTCTACCCCTGAGTTACAAGAATTGAAAATTCAGCTACAGGGATTACTTGAGAAAGGTTTTATTCAGCCTAGTTCGTCACCGTGGGGTGCTCCCGTGTTATTTGTGAAAAAGAAAGACAGTACTCTGCGTTTGTGTATTGATTATCGAGGTCTTAATCAGGTAACGGTGAAAAATAAATATCATTTGCCCTTAATTGAGGAGTTGTTTGATCAGCTACAGGGTGCTGTTATGTTTTCAAAATTTGATTTGAGGCAAGGTTATTATCAGTTGAGGATCCGGAAAGAGGATGTACCTAAGACTGCATTTAGAACCAAGTATGACCATTATGAGTTTATTGTTCTACCATTCGGGTTGACAAATGCTCCAGCCGCTTTTATGGATTTGATGCAGAGAGTATTTCGACCCTATCTTGATCAGTTTGTTGTGATTTTTATTGATGATATATTAGTATACTCTAAGTCTGAGTCAGAGCATGAAGAACATTTGAGAATTGTACTTCAAACCCTGCAAGAACACAAATTGTTTGCCAAATTTAGCAAATGCGAATTCTGGTTGAAACAGGTTCCCTTTTTAGGTCATATCATTTCCCAGGAGGGAATATCCATTGATCCTACAAAATTGAGGTGGTTATGTCGTGGAAAATACCTGAAACTGTCACGGAAGTCCGTAGTTTCTTGGGATTAGCGGGCTATTATAGGCAATCTGTTAAAGATTTTTCAAAGATTGCAGGACCTTTGACTACTTTAACTCAGAAGAAAACTGTGTTTAATTGGGATGATAAATGTGAAGCCAGTTTCCAGGAGTTGAAAAAGAGACTTATCACTGCACCTATCATTGCCTTGCCTGAGGGAACTGAGAACTTAGTGATTTACAGTGATGCTTCGAAAGAAGGCTTGGGTTGTGTTCTGATGCAAAATGGTAAAGTAATAGCATATGCCTCTAGGAAATTGAAACCATATGAACTCAATTATCCTACACATGATTTGGAGCTTGCAGCTGTTGTATTTGCTTTGAAGAAATGGCGTCATTATTTGTGGGGTAACAAATTTGAAATTTTTACTGACCATAAAAGTTTGAAATACTTGTTTTCTCAAAAAGATCTGAATATGAGGCAAAGGCGTTGGCTTGAACTGTTAAACGATTATAACTGTACCATTAGCTATTTGCCGGGAAAAGCTAATACTGTTGCAGATGCACTGAGCCGAAAAGCTTCTGTGGCTAGTTTGATAATCAAGGATTGGGAGATTGTAGAAGAGCTTTGTTTGTGGAAACCAGAGGCTTCTAGATCAGGTATTCAATTTTCTAGCTTACAAATCAAGTCTTTATTGTTATCTAGAATCAGAAAAGCGCAACAATCCAATTCGCAGTTATTGAAGCATTTAAAGAAGTCAAAAGGGGGAGAGTCCGACCTTAAGATGCATGATGATGGACTTCTCAGGTACAGGAATAGAATTTGCATTCCCAGTAATTCGACTGTGAAAGATGAGATTCTTGCTGAGGCTCATGCTTCGAAATACACAATTCATCCTGGAAGCACAAAAATGTATAGAGATTTGAAACAGAATTTCTGGTGGAACAATATGAAGAGAGAGATAGCTGAATTTGTAGCTAAATGTTTGACTTGTCAGAAAGTTAAGGCGGAACATCAGAGGCTAGCAGGATTGTTGCAGCCGTTGGAGATTCCGGTATGGAAATAGGATCAGGTTACTATGGATCTTGTGTCAGATTTGCCGAGATCACCACGAGGTAATGATTCTGTGTGGGTTGTAGTAGACAGGTTGACGAAAAGTTCGCATTTTATTGCTACAAAGAAAACAGATTCTCTTGACAAATTGGCTGAGCTATATGTTGAAAATATTGTGAGACTGCATGGAGTTCCATCTCAGATAGTGTCAGACAGGGATCCCAGGTTTACATCACAATTCTGGCAGAAACTACAAAAGGCTTTGGGGACTAATTTGAGTTTTAGTACTACATATCACCCGCAGACGGATGGCCAGTCAGAGAGGACTATCAGGATATTGGAAGACATGTTGAGGGCTTGTGTTCTGGATTTTGGCAAGAATTGGGAGAAATACCTACCTTTAGCAGAGTTTGCTTATAATAATAGTTATCAGGCCACTATTGGCATGGCACCCTACGAGGCACTTTATGGACGAAAATGTCGGTCTCCGTTGTATTGGGATGAGGTAGGTGAGATGAAAACAGTTGATCCCACTATTCTTCCGGAGATGATTAAAATGGTGGATAATGTGAGACTTATAAAGAAAAGGATGCTTACAGCTCAGAGTCGACAGAAGAATTATGCTGATAGACGTCGACGGGACTTAGTATTTTCCAAGGGTGATCATGTTTTCTTGAAAGTCTCTCCGCGAAAAGGTTTGATTCGGCACGGAAAAGGAGGTAAACTTAGCCCTAGATACGTGGGACCCTTTGAAATCATTGAGAAGGTTGGAGATTTAGCTTATAGATTGGCATTACCTCCGAGTTTGGGTTGGATTCATGATGTTTTTCATGTGTCACTGTTGAGAAAGTATAATCCTGATCCGTCACATATCATTGAGCCGGAGCCATTGGAGATTGATGAGTCTTTAGCTTATGTTGAGAAACCTCTTCGAGTGGTTGACCGAAAGATTCAGGAACTTAGAACTAAAAGTATTCATATGGTAAAAGTTTTTTGGGATCATCATGGGGTTGAGGATGCCACTTGGGAGCGAGAAGATCAGATCAGAGAAAAGTATCTGGAGCTTTTTGCCGAATCATGTAAGAATTGCGAGGACGCAATTATTTTAAGGAAGAGAGGGTGTGACACCCGAGAATTTCACCATAAAATTTATTTATAATCGTTGCATACCTATGTGCGCATTTCTACGTGCATCATTTTTTCTTGCTTAATTGTTTTTATTAGGGGTTACTATTCATAATATTTTTGACTGTTTCAAAAGCTTGATTTTAAATTTTCCTAGGTCATATGATATTTAAAAGGAACCAATAAATTTTCGTTTTGAACATTTGAGCTTAGGAGTATGCGTTTGGAAAATGATTTCCGTGACTTTTGAATAGTGTTACGTTAGAATAGTGCTAGTTATAAATTAAAAAGCATTTGTAATTTCAATTAGCCTTAATTGATCAATATTTGAGACTAATTAGCTTAAGTTATTAATTATATACAATATATAAAATAACTAACTCATGAAATTAAATACCATACCACATATTAGTCATAAAAACATTTGCAAAAATTCCCTCTATGTCCCCATGCTTGGCCGACCCACCCAAGGAGAAAAGAGAAGAAAATTGCTTCAACAATCTTGCACTTTGAGCTCTTAGCTTGATCTTGGGAGGGTTTTGACCAACCTAGAGTCTTCAACAAGCTTCTTCATCTTCAAAATTGTGAGGGAGATTCATTTTCTTGTTTTTAAAGTTTATGTTCATATGTTTAATTTTCTTGAATTGTCAATTATAGCTATATAACTTGTTATGAAAGCTTCCTATGAGTTATTTAATGTCAATAGAGCTAACTTTTGAGGCTTGATAACAAAGTTTATGGTTGAATGTTGAGATTGATCAAAGAGGAGATGAATAGTGCCTAGAATTAGGGTTTTGAGAAAATTTGCTAATTGGCTTGAATTGATGCTTCAATTAGGTGCTCTAGACCCTAGGGAAGTTAGTTGAAAAGCCACGTGAGGTTGAATCACTCAAAACCGAACTTAATTGCATAAATAGCCTACTTTAAAAAGGGGGGTTTTTCACATTAAGCAATCCGGGCAAGTTTGGGCATTGATTTGGGTATCCTTGAGCTAAGGAAGCACCTTTGGTACTTTCGTTTCGCGAAAATGGGGTTCGGGTAGTATAGTTGTAGTTCAATCCCGTTCGGGGCCTTCCCGAACTTTTGCTTCAAAAATGAGTTTTGATGACAAAAAAAGGTACCTTTGAGCTTAATTAAGAATATAGAAAGACTAGGGTATGATTGGAAATCTCGGACTATGCTTAGGAGAAAGAAAACTTGGTTAAAGAAAGGGGAAAAAGTAGTTTTGGCTATATTTGATGCAATTGGCGCTTGTATCTAAGTTAACTTGTATTGTAGTGGATAATTAGCATATAATTAGGCTATTTGAGTAGATTGTGGGATTTAATTGTGTTGATTGCTTCTTTTGGCATCTTTTAGCTAATATCGTGCTTATATGAGCTTTCATCGTGTATATATGTGAGGGCGGCCTACTTTGTCGTTCCTCTTATGTATTATGTGATATATTGAATGCTTGTGACTTGTCTCGGGGTTGTGCAACCTTTTCGGACATGGTAGTGTCGATAAACACGGGCGGCGTCGGGCTTGCCGTGCTCCCTCGACTACCATGGTGCCTATTCCCTTTTTCGCTGAGGCATACTCCACTACCCCAGAGGCGTGGTTCACCTGCTGGGCATGGACCTACCTCGGGAGAAAGGGTCGTAGGATTGGGATACATCCGGAGTATCCCAATTGTTGGAGTTTGGGGTTTGCCGGCATGTTCGTGATGCTCGTGGTTCGTGGCTCGTGGATGAAGACTTGGAAGTGGAACCGTATCCTTTTTAAAGTGATTAATTGTTTGGCTTATTGTCTAGTTGGTTTATGTGGATTATATATGTTTTCTTGTGTTTGCATATCATATTGCACGTTGGCATGTTGCATCACCTCCCTCGCTGGGCAACTTTGTTGCTCACTCCTCATTTGAAATGTTTCAGGAGAAGCTGAGGTGAATCCCCAACTGTTAGAAGTAGAAGAAGTGGAAGAAGTTCACGTAGATCATAATCCGTGACTTTGTGTGTTGAGGTGGATATTATGTGCTATTTGCGTGGAGTTCTTGTTAATATTGTGTTTTGAGACCTTGGAGTCTTGTGTATATGTCTAGTAGTTGTGGACTAGAATGTTACAGAAAGTTGTTGGATTGTAATAATGAATTCTAGACTTTAATTTCTCTTGCATGCTTGGAGTGTTTATTGCCCTACTTATGGAACTTAGATTATATTATAACTAACTACTTATGACTAAAACCAACTTATTTTGCATGCTTGTGTGTTTTTAGTAGAATGTTGTTGTTCCAAGGCTCGGATGGCCTTGTGATTGTGTTTTGGCTTTGGAGATATTGTTGATAAGTTGTTGCTTTTAGTTCAGAAGTCTTGAATGAATGCTTACAGGTAACAGTTTTGTCCTTGGTACAGAGGAGACTTTGTCTGAGTAACGGGTCCGAGCCTGACTTTAGCATGGGGTTGGGTTCGGGGCGTTACACTTTCTATTTTTTTATTCAGCCAAAGTATTTTTTTTTTTTGAAGTTGTCAACTTTTTTTGTTGTTGTTAAAGTTGTCAATCAGATGTCAAATCTGATTTGTTGAAGAGACCCATGTAATCAAATCTGATTTGAAAGAGACCTATGTGGGCTCTATAATTTTTTGCCTTTTTCTTGGGGTTCTATTTTATTCAACAAATTTGTTAAAGAAAATGGAGCACATGTTCTATTTTTGTTGAAATATGTTAAATTTGGCACAAAAGATTAGATTTGGGGCTCTATATTGACCATTGGTGCTGTATTTTTTCTTCAAAAGTCTTTTTTTTTTGTTAAAAATTTGTAATTATTGCATTATAGAGCTTCCATTGAGGATGCGCTTACAACTTTCAACAAGTAGCTTGTAGTCATTGTAACTTTTTTTATTTAATATCAACTTTAAAAAAATTACTACTTGTCATTATTAATTTATTTTAAGAAAAATAGTTCTTGTGACTTGCTACTTTCAATTATAATTATTATTTTTTAGAAGTTACTGTTGCAATTATAATGCAATGACTCGTCGACTACTATTTGAATTTTTTTTTTTACTTCTTAAAATATTGACTTGCTATAACTTTTTTTCTAAAACAAATGTTGATTGTAGCTTGTTACAAACTTGTAATGAGCATTCTGAAATTGCTTAGGCCTTAATGCATATTATTTCAATCTTGTTTTTTAGCTCGAATTAGGTCTATGTTGGGCTCAAGGTAGGCTAATTAAGTTGGGCTGGGCTATAGGCTGTTGGGCTAGGCTTCGAGCTACGCTGGGCTCATGGGTTGGGTCGAGCTAGTCTTGTGTACAAAATGGGCCTAGACTCAAACCAGTCAGATAAAAAATTACATTATCCGACTCGCCCCACTTGTATGTGGTGGATAAGGCCTAGTTGAACTCACTTTCAACTAGACTGACTGGGTCTAAATTTTAGAACCCTGTGTCGGCCAAATCCAAATGTTAATTCTACCTAACGAAGTTATAACACCTGTTATTTTTTACTTAGGTTACAGAATATAAATGGTTAAAATGAAAAGTCAGGGTTGAAAGTTCCTTTAGAGGTAAAGGATAGGGATACTTAATAGAATTATGAAATTAGCCCTTTTATGTTTATTACATTTTTGTCAAAAGATTTTGTTCGTTTTAAAAGATTTAATTTATTAAATTTTTTTTTGACTCTTCTACTTAAATTTGCGACCTTAATTTATAAAAAGAAGGTGTCTTCTGTTTCTTTATCTCGGTATATATTATAAATTGCTAAATTTAATTCGTAATGCTGTGGCAAATCCACACACAAGAAATTTTTTTATTCACTCCTCAAAGTTTTTAGATGAATTTCAATTCTAACATTGTTGGAACATCTTATAATTGCATTTGCTAGTGGATGTTGTGCGTGCACTACTTGACCTTGTGGAAAACAAGCGACAACAAATTTCATTTTCCAACTCCTCTTGCGATACTGATGCATATATGAGTTCTATTAGCTGTGATTGTACTCTAAACAGCAGCACAACTTGTCGAGTTACAGTACTGTAAGTTCTTTATTATCTCAGATTTTAATCCTTTATGTTTGAGATCTTCATTTGTTGGTTACCTTCATGCAAAATGCTTTTGTATATTTGTATTATGCCATAAATAACTTCGAAAATTAAAGTTGGGGGTTGATACTTCGAGAGCAAAAGGTAATGGCTGGTTGAAGTGGAATATTAAGCTACTTGATCAGTATATTTAAAGAATTTTAGCCACATTTTGTATATGTGTCAGTTAGAATGTAAAAAAAAAAAAGTAGAAATATACATTACAGCAAAAAGAATACCATTTTGAGTCCTTGTGTATTTGGTCTAGTGGAATAATTTTTGTTTTAGATTGATCTACTTAATGATTAATTAGCTTGATTATTTAGAAGGATGATATATTACTATTTATTGAAAGATAACAGAGTCAATCGTTTATAAATTGGGTGAAGTTTTCCTAAGTCTTTGTAATAGCACTAAAAGCAAACCATTATGAGAACATTTATTGAAAAGAAAACATTTTCCCTGGAAATTTCTAGTTTTTTATATTAAAATCAAAATGTTAAATTTCAGCCTCAACATTAAATGAGAAATCTCTAAAAAATCTTTCAAGGCAAATCTCGTAATATAACCGTTACACTCATAAAAGGTCTAACATGTTAAGTTGCAAGGCTCCAAACCACATAACACAACAAATATAATTCCAAAATGAAAGAGTGGCAATCTCAAAGTTACCAAACCATATATATATATATATATATATATATATATATATATATATATATATATATATGGGGCTATTTAGAAGTGTTATGTTTTTTTTTTGTTTTGTAAAATAGTTTTCTAGAATAGCTTTAAAAAATAATTTTTAAGAACACAAAAATAGATAATTTGTTCGAATAGAATTATTTTCTAAATGAGTTTCAAAATGAAGACGCCCTTAAAATTATATGAACAATTTTTTCTTTTATTGAACTATAAATTATTTTATTAAATTATTAATTTTAATTAATTAAATAATTTTATTCAAAATTATTAAATAAATTCTTTATTCTAATTAATTAATTTTATCAATAATTAGTAAAAATAATAATAAATTAAGTTAGTTAATCAATAGTTTTAAATAATTAATTATTATAATTATTAATTATTGAACTAATTAATTAATAATCAATAATTTAATTTAAAATTAATCATTTTAATTTAGGAATTAATAAAAGTATTAATTAAAAATTAATTAATGAACATAATAATTAATGTTTTAAATTAATAATTAAATCAATATTGAGTATTTTTAATTATTAATAAATTTATTCATTAATTTTTTATTATTTTATTTTAATTATTAATAAAATTAATTAATTATTAATTAAATTGAAATTAAAATTTGTTAATTTATACTATTAAATCAAATTAATTAATTATCAATGAAACTGAAATTAAAAATAGTTAAATTTTAATTATTAAATTAATCATTTTTAATTATTAAATTAATGTTTTTAATTATTATATTTATTATTAATAATTAATTTAAAATGTGCTCAGGAGTCGGACGGGAAGGAGTTATATGGGGCTAGAGGGGTGGAGGATGAGAACAGAACACATAAAAACATAAAAAAATGTGTTCTTGTTTTCTTGTTCTTAAAAATACATTTCTCAAAATAGTTTATAAAAACAATTGCTGAAAGGAACTTGCGCCAAACAAGTTTTTTTTGTTTTCATGTTTTAAAAAACAAAAAAGCTATTTTTGGAAACAGTTTCAAACCGGCCAATTTTCGTAGATGCCAAGTGTGTAAAACCACAAGTCTTAAACATCTCAAGTCGTCGAAGAAAACAAGTACTCAAAGTTGTAGCTAGAAACTACCATTTCCTCATTCATGGTAGGTCTTTACTTAATGGTGGATCCATAATTTTTTTTAAGTATAGCTAAAAACACATAATTTAAATGTGAATATAAAATATTTTATTAGGGGGGTTTAGATTATCTTTTTCGGCTAAAAAAATGTTATACATATATATATATTTTTTGAGAACATTTAGGGTGAGTATAGGTTGTAACCCGCTTACTTTCTAATATCTTTGACCTTGTTTGTACGCAAATCCAAGCTAAGGGTGCTTACCTTTCTTTGTCTGCAAAACATTTAGATTTGAAAACATTGCCCAATTGATTCGGTCCATTAACCGCAATGCTCTTTTCAAATAACTTTTGAAATCGGAATACTTTTTTTACGATGTCATCGAATTGATCATTTTCACATTCTAAAAGTGTTAAGTTTGACTGCATGGTACATAGTTGCCCACAATGCTTCTAAAAAATATTGTAAATGATGCTACGCTTAAGAGACTCATTATTATCAAGATGGTGATTATTTACTTATGAATACTAAGTGAAGTAACATAGAGCCGTGTAAATCCTCTTTATTTAGTATTTTATATATTTGCCTTATAGTAGCACAATGCAAATAGTAACTCACGGGAGGAAGAAAAAGAGGTAAGCTATCTGATTTTGTTGCTCCATTGTTATCTCCGCTGAGAAAATAAAAATTATATACTAAGTCTCAAGTGCACAAGATGCCCTAGACCATCTCCAATGGCCTTTTTATTTTTTTTCTCTATAATAAAGAATAAAATATGAGCCTCCCTTTTATAAAAACTCTCTATTTCAGTTTTACTATAAGAATACACCGTATTTAAGAGACTCCATATTTGACCCAACATCACTTTTTATTTCATCTAACATATTATTTTGATATTCTCTTGAATTAATAACATTTATATTCCAATAATGATTCATAATTTTTATATATTTTTTATTATAATAACTTTTGTTCCATTTAAGTTTAAATATTTTTCAATAACTATATGATCATTTTTTAAGAAAATTTTTGAATATTATTTCTAATTTATTTTAATCATTTTAAGTATATTTCTTTGCCGTTTTAAGCATGTAATATGAATAGGGGGCCAAATTTTAGTGACTCGGTTTTAAAAAGCCTCCTTAAAGAGACTGTTGGATACAAAAAAAAAGAAAAAGTTTGGCTTCCTATACTGAACACAAAATAGGGAGACTTTTGTAGATGACCATAGAAATTATCTTTGAGAAGGTCGATTTTCTTTTTTTCAACCGAGGAATTATGTTGATTGATGGTTCTTTCTCTATGTTGTCAAAAGATGGATTTTAGGTTTAGTAACACCGTATATTTTCCGCATTTGAAGCTATGTTATTCCTACCGTCATTATTGTCCTCAACAAATTTTTATTTTTTGAAAGTGTTTTAGAATTACTTCACTATCAATATTGTCAAAGACATTTTTCTCAATATAAGTAACCAAATAATTGTTCATAAATTGATCTCTCATTCGATTGCATAGACGATTTTTCACTATTTTCATTGTTGAAATGAAACTCTCTCTACATTTGTAGTGACAACTGACACAATCTATACTAACTTTATAACCAAATAAACTAAAGGATATACAATATCCTTTTTCGTTTTAACCAATAGTTCAGCAAAATCACCAATCCTTTTAACACTTGAAAACTCACAACTAAAGGTATAAGTTGATGAGAAAAACTGTTAGAAGTTGTGCAGTATACGTACGAGATAATTTCACAGCAAGACAACTAATGCTTAATCAATAAACCTCTGTGAACGAAACTAAAAACAAGATGCAATAACTTGGTGTAAATCAATTCTGTTATCACACTGTTACAAGCTATGTTACAACCTTAACTGGACTATTAAATGGTGAACAATATGTTTTCCTAATTGCTTGATCCACTTAATGTTCCAACAAGAGTAGTAACAGTAAACAGCAAACAGCAACGAAAATAATAAAACTATAACTGAAATAAAGAACACCAAGATTTAACATGGTTCAACCATCCGGTCTACGTCCACGGGACCTCCCCTGGTCCAACAAACCTGTTCATTAAGAAATAGTATAAGTTACACACACCAATGGACTTACACAAGTAAAGACTCCTTTTTAACCTCTAACGCCTTGGTGAGAGACTCCTTAACAAACTTTAGTTTACCGAGCTCCCCTCGACTTACAACGTTCTCTCCTGAGAATAACTCCTTCTTCTCCCGAAGAATGATCAAACAACACAGTGATCTAAATATTCAGAACATACACAAGTCACTCATAACTCACTATTACATATTATAGAGTCACAACACTTAACATCTAAGCAATCAATAAGCATGTCATGTTGCAACAAAACATAGAACTCTGGTATGCTTTCTTGCAGCGTGTCTAACTCCTTTTTGTTTTTTCTTCAGTGCTTGCTATGTTCCTAGACGACAAATATATACTATGTGGATGCACCACCAACCACCTTAGGCCTCAAGACATTCCTAATCAATATGCAATAAATGCTATACCATAGTCAGCACAAGCTTCATATGGTAAGATGCCATAATATGGTTCCTGCACCTAGAATGGTAAGTTGTCATAATATATTTCCTGTAACACCTAATAGTACCCATCATATATATGATAAAGATCATGAGGTTTTTGCAAAAACACAGCCAATCAAATGAGCCAAAAATCACGACCTCAACAATCTCCCCTTTTGGCTTTGTTTTGGCAAAAACCATGATTAAGGTAAACATAATTAAAAAACCAGGATAGCACAGAACAGATGTTGACAACCATGTTGCAACAGAGCAACAGAGCAGCAGTAACAATAGCAACAAGAAAACAAAACTAACAACAAGAAAACTACTTAGAAAACTATCTCCCCCTTTTTGCCAAACCAAAGGCAAAGACAGATGAGGAGAACCACTAGGATATGAGAGTATAAAAATAGAAATAGAGCACAGATAGGAAGTGAACAAAATTAACTAGAAGAAGCGCCCATCAAGTCGCCATCAAAGCATTTTGGCCTTTGAGCAGTTCAACCAAAGTCTGATTAAGCTGATCCTGGTTAGCCTGAATATTCTATTGCTCTTCTCGGAGTTCTTCAATGGCCTCACGAAGCTGCTGAAATTACTGCAACATGGCAGACTGATCAGCAGAGGAACTGGCAGCATCCGTACTAGGGGCTGGTGTACCATCAGCATGCTCCCCCGTAGTATCATCTTTGTGAGCCCCCTGCAAAAACTTTCTAGAGAATAACAGTGAAGAACCTGGTTTGTGCAATACTTCATCAAGATCAAGAACCTTGTGTTGTGACACGAGAAACGTACATATGAGAGAGGGATATGACAAGTACTGACTAGAAAAGTTTTTAGCAGCTTCCTCAATTATGCACTAAAAAATAACCCGACCTAGATCAAAATTCACCCCAGTGCCTATAGAGTAAAGCAATCGGCCTATTTCACTACTAAGAGTAGTAGAATGCTTAGTAGGATACCAGTTTGTCATGGCCATCTTATGCAGAGCAGGATACTTAGTAGTGAGTCTATTCCCAAGTAGTCTAGATTCGGATTTCTAATCAAATGGCTCACCTATTAGTTCCAAAGTAATAGTAGACAGAGAAACATTTGGAATAATCTCTGTAACTCGTACACATCCTAAGAAATTATTTAGAGCAGTAGGTAAAAACTCAAACACATGACCACGCACAAAAATCTGATGATAATATTTTGATGTTGCAACACTGACATTGATGTGCAGATTTGAGTAAAACTCATAAACCGGATTGCTAGAAAACGACTTAATCAAAGCAAATGAGCCTAACAAATTTCTTTCTCTCAGTAAGGCAAGTACCCCTATTCCCTGATACGATTTCTCATTCAGTGGTTTCTTTGGAACAAACTTCCGCTGAGACACAATTTTAAACTTCTCTTTTGACTTAGAAAAGAAAAACTGTGAAGAATAAGCAATGGAAGGATCATACCCTCGACATGATCGTTTTGCTGTCTTGGGTGGCTTGGAGCGTGAAGACTGCAAGTTTAGCCCCTTTGCATTTAAAACTGCCAATGTGTTTCTTCCTTTTGGTCTTGGATTGTCGACCAACTTCTTCAGGTGTGACTTCAGTTTCAGATGGTGCACGTGACGCTGGAATATTATCTGAGACAGAGATAGGTGTGCTTTTTGACGACGCATTGAGTGACTCAGTAGTAGCATGATTCGTTCCACTCTTCTCAACTAGTGCTTTGATGGGAGATGATGTTGCAACAAGGACAGCAGTTGTGACCTTGGGCATTGCATCAGAGTCTGAAGATTGTGTGTCTTGATTGTGGTGAGATGGTGTTTCAGTGTGAACAATCACATCCATGCCTGTTGGAGTCCACAGAGGGTCAATGAATGGCCCTTTAGCCCTAGCTTGGGTTGTTTGTGGTCGTAGTGACCCACTAGTGCTCGTGTCACTGGATGATGTTGCATCACTGCTTTCTGCTGCTGGTGAAGGAGATGGTTCATCAATGATGATAGGTTGTGACGACACCCCTCCAGGTGCTCCAGATTTGGGGGTTTCCCAACGTCTACCGCCTGATCGCGTCTTCACCATGATTGTTCTACAAGTAGGTTAGACAGCAAAGAACTCGAAAAGCTACAGAGAAGATGATAGAAAGAACACAAAAAAAACGAGATAAGCTATATGAAGAATGATAGCAGAGTAATGGAGATATGAATAGGCAAAAATTTCTCAATTAACTGATGCCCTAATCGTGGGTAACTGCCCATCAGTTTAGCCAATCACATGATCTTGAAAAATTCAAAAATTAAATTTGCAAAAGTATGTTAATTGTCAATCAAGGATATCCAAGTTTCCCGCTTTAAAACACTCCTCCATGTGTTATACAAAAGTTGCAACATTTTTGACATAAGTTAGCACAACATAATCATGATGATTTTTAAAGACTACTTGTTGCAACCTAAAACAAACTAGCTGTATATTCCACAGTTCTTAGATCCACCAGGATTTTCTTCCCCCTTTTTCCTTTTTTTATTTCTTTTCAAAACTACAGTAAAGTAAAAAAAAAAAAAAATTCGACATGAATCCAGTCAATATGAAATTACTCAAGAAGCTTTACTCATCAATACTCATTTCAGACAAGGATTTAATTAATGAACTGTGTGTGTGTATGAGAAGTAGAGATTTTAGATAGGTATTACCTTTAAATCTGCAAAGTGTAAGTGCTCTTCTTATCAGCTCAAACATACCTGATCATCTTAGTCATCATCACACCCAAACATATTCTTTTCAGCCCATGTTATGACAACATAGATTTTTCTTTTGCCTTTCTTTCATCTCATGCTGCAACTGATAGCTTTCACTCCAATCTCTTTTATTTTAGATCAGGTAGCTCTTTTCAGTGCATGAAACTCACATTCCCAATTTTTTTTTCTCAAGATGAAAAGAATATAGGAATGTATTTAGAGAGACTTCTCCCTATATCCCTAGTCATCAGATAGATCAAGCTCTTGCACCAGCAGACTATCCAGATTAGCTTCCTCAACCTCGATTTCAAGGTGCACAAGGATATATAGTTCATAAATTAAATCACTAGCTGAATTCAATATCAAATTTTCAGTTTTCTCAAGCTTATTCCATGTTCCTGATGAACATCATGTTGCAACTTTTTATACTACAAATTCTTATAACTTTTCTTAGGGTCTCAAATCTTAGAGGATCCAAAGCTTTGGTGAAAATATCTGTCAATTGTTTTTCTGTTGTGACATATTCTAAGACAATAACTTTTGTTTCAACAAGTTCACATATGAAGTGATACCTTATGTCAATATGTTTAGTGCGAGAGTGTTGAACAGGATTCTTGGATATGTTAATGGCACTCATGTTATCACAATATACAGTCAAAACCTGATTTTCAATTCCATAATCATCCAGCGTTTGTTTCATCCAAAGAAGTTGTGCACAACAACTTCCTGCAGCTATGTATTCAGCTTCTGCTGTTGACAAGGAGATTGAACTTTGCTTCTTACTGTACCAGGACACCATGTTGTTGCCAATGTAGAAACATCCACCTGTTGTACTTTTTCTATCATCTGCATTTTCTGCCCAATCAGCATCACTAAAACCCACAAGATTAGTGTTAGTGTCATTAGTAAACCATATTCCAAGACTTATTGTACCACTCACATATTTGGTTATCCTTTTTACTGCAAGTAAGTGAGATTCTTTTGGATTTGATTGATATCTTGCACATACTCCAACACTGAAACATATATCAGGTCTACTTGCTGTAAGATACAACAAACTTCCTATCATACTCCTATATAAACTTGGATCAACTAATTTTTCATTCTCACTCCTAGTCAGCCTAGTGGTCACACTTATAGGAGTCCTTGAAGACTTAGCAGATTATAACCCAAATCTTTTAACAAGATTCCTGGTATACTTCTCTTGAGATATAAAGATCCCATCTACACATTGCTTACCTGCAACCCCAAGAAGTATGTTAATTCCCTAACCATACTCATTTCAAACTCATGTTTCATATGCCTAACAAATTCATCAACCTTATTTTCAGATGTTGCACCAAATACAATGTCATCAACATAAATTTGAGCAATGAGAATACCTGAACCAGACTTTTTGATGAACAAGGTTTTGTCTACTCCCCCTCTCTGGTAGCCTTTATCCAGCAAGAACTTCGTCAATCTGTCATACCAAGCTTATGGATCATGTTTCAACCCATACAAGGCCTTTTTCAATTTATACACATACGTGGGATAGTGAGGGTCCTCAAAGCCTTTTGGTTGCTCAACATAAGCTTCTTCATTTAGAATGCCATTCAAGAATGCACTTTTTACATCCATTTGAAATAATTTAACCTTTAACACACATGCAATGGATATTAGCAATCTAATAGATTCAGGCCTAGCAACCGGAGCAAAAGTCTCATCAAAATCCACACCTTCTACTTGTGTATATCCCTGAGCTACTAGTCTTGCCTTGTTTCTAGTGACATTACCACTTTCATCAGTCTTATTTTTAAAGATTCACTTAGTTCCAATTACATTGACTTTTTTTGGCCTAGGAACTAAAATCCAAACATCATTCCTCACAAACTGACTCAACTCATCTTGTATGACATTTATCCAAATTTCATCCTTTAAAGCTTCAGTCGCATTTTTTGGTTCAAGAGTTGTTGTGAAACACACAAATCTTACCATGTCTCTGTAGTTCCTTTTAGGCTTTCCTTTGGTTTGGATTCCATCATGTATTGAGCCTATAAAATCGGTTGGAGCATGATTTCTGTGGACATGTGGCAGCTCCGCTTGAGTTCCTTTACTAACATCCTCTGTAGTTCCATCGCATGTTGTTACAGCTGGTGAGACATCATCCGATTGCTCAGTTATTCTTCCTGATGTTTCATCTGTCTCGGTCACACTGGGTTTTGAAGTTCCTTCTTCCTTCAATGTTACAACATTATCTGACTCATTGGTATTTGTTTTGCTGCCACTAATTTCTCCCGTCGGTTCTCTTGCAATTTTTTTCACCTCGTCAACTACCACATTAACATATTCCATTATCGTTCTAGTAGTTAAATTAAAAACTCGAAAAACCCGACTGTTTGTAGCGTAACCATGAAAAATGCCTTTGTCACTTTTAGCATCAAATTTTCCTCTTTGTTCTCTATCATTCAAAATGTAACATATACTTCCAAACACACGAAAATGCCCCAGTGAGGGTTTATTATCTTTCCAAATTTCATAGGGTGTTTTAGAAGTGCCTGGTCACAAGAAAACTCGATTTATGGTGTAACACGCAGTGTTAACTACTTGTGCCCAAAACCTGTGAGAGAGATTTTTATCATTCAACATTACTCGAACCATTTCTTGAATGGTTCTATTCTTTCGTTCAACCATACCATTCTGTTGTGAGGTCTTTGGAGCAGAGAATTCATGTGTTATTCCATGCTCGTTGCAAAATTCAGTGAATGAGTGGTTCGATCACTTTTTAATCTGATAATTTTCTAAATATTGCACCCTTTCTCATTTTTCAATTTTAAACACAATTTCTTAAACACATCAAAAGTGTCAGATTTTTCTCTAAGAAAGTCCACAAATGTATATCTGGAAAAGTCATCCACACACACAAACACATATCGCTTACCTCCGATGCTTTCGGTTTGCATTGGACCCATAAGATCCATGTGTAACAGCTCCAAGATATTCTTGGTTGACACATGTTGCAACACCTTGTGAGATGCTCTTACCTATTTACCAATCTGATAGGAACCACACATACCTGACTGCCTGTTTTTCAACTTTGGCAATCCTCGGACTGCACCTACATTTACAAGTTTGGTCAGCAAGTCATAATTTAAATGTCCCAATCTTTGGTGCCAAATCTCAACATTGTCACAGGTGTTGTTGTAACATGTCACTGGTCGTTCCTGCAATGGTGTAAGCATGTAACAGTTGTCAAATGACCTTTTACCTAAAAGCACGCAACTGTTAGCAATGTCTAGCACATGACAACCATCTTTAATAAATTTCACATGTAAACCTTGATCACACAGTTGACTAATACTAATGAGATTAGTTTTTAAACCATCCACGTGTAGTACTTTCTTGAGTTTTGGAAAACCTTCAATATCCAAAGTTCTTCTCCCAAGTATTTTTCCTTTAACACCATCACCAAATGTAACTTGTCCTTCATCTCGCTCCTTGTAGCTGTTCAAGGCTTCTCGCATTCCTGTCATATGTCTAGAACACCCACTATCAAAATACCAAGAGTTAGCAGTACAAGAATGCATCAAAGTATAAGCAACACAACAGGCTAACTTTGTTTTCTTTACCCGTAACTGTCTTACCTTATGTTTCTGAAATACGTGTGAGGATCTTTTCTGCTTACTATGAGACTTACCTTTCTCTTGCATTCTTTGAAGTTTGAAACAATGAGATCTGATGTGTCCAGGTGCAAAACAGTAATGACATGTAGGAATGAACCTATTTTTCTTTTTCCCATATTGCCTCTACAATATTGTTGGTGCTGTCGGAACATCAGATACCAAGGCATTTTTACTGCTGTTCTGTGCAGTTGCTTCTTCATGTTCAGATTCTGGGTGATTTGAACTTTTGACAAAAATAGTTGTACCAAAAGATTCTCCTTCATAGAAACCGAGTCCACTATGATCTCTACTTGATTTCTGAATGGATAACATGTGATTCAATTTTTCAGTTCCAGAATTTAGCATTTTTATATTTCGCTGCATCTGCTTCAAATCATGTTGCAGCATCTGTACTTCACACAGTCTTTCTTCAGCCAGTTTTTCTAGTTCTGCTTTTTGTTTTTCCAATTCAACAACCATGACTTCTAGTCCTTGGTTTTTCTTACATACTATCACCCATTTTTCGTACATGTTCTTGTATATTTTCATGACTTCTTCATCATCCAAGTCACCATCACTATCAGATTTACCACAGTCAGATTCACTTAACTCCCCATATTGATTATTTGTTTTTGTAACAGCAGTACCTGCTCCCTCATCCACACTGATCTTGCTTGGTGCTGTTGCAACAGTGAACGTAACGAAGTTCCCAGTGTACTCTCCTTCACTTTCTGAAGAGTCTTCTAATTCTTCATCACTCCAGGTAACCTTCATAGCCTTTTTCTTCTTTTTCAAAGTGTTTGCATATTCAGCTTGAATGTGACCAAAACCCTCGCATTCGCGGCATTGAATACATTTACTCTTTTTCTTCTCATCAACTGATTTCAAGTTTTGCTTCTTAACAAAATCAGTTGTTGTCACAACATGAGGTTTCTTATCAAAATTTGATTGTCTAAATCCCTTTCTTTGCTTATCCCATTTTTTCATAACTCTATTGAAATTTTTGGTAAGCAAAGCTAAGGATTCAGTGATTTCAGATTTCTCATCATCAAAAGAGCTATGTGTTTCATTCCTTTCAACATTAGCCTTTAAAGCAATGCCTTTTTCTTTCTTCTTTTGCTTAAACTTCATTTCAAAAGTTTGAAGGGACCCGATTAGTTCATCAATTTTGATTTTACCCACATTTTTTGATTCTTCTATGGCAGCCACCTTAATTCCAAATATGTCTGGAAGAGAGCGCAATGTTTTTCTTACAAGCTTGTCATCATAATATTTTTCTCCCAAAGCAAAAGATTCATTCGCAATGTCGCACAATTTGGCATTAAAATCCGCAATAGTTTCATCCTCCAGCATCCTTAATTCCTCAAATCTGGTGGTAAGCATCTGCAACTTTGATCTTCTGACTGACGTTGTACCTTCATATGCAGTTTGTAATATCTCCCAAGCTTTCTTCGCAGATTCACATGTTAAGATTAACTTGAATTGATTCAAGTCGATAGCATTGAATATTGCATTCAGCGCCTTAGAGTTCCAACTTGCCAAAAGATCTTCATCCTTAGTCCAATCTGTTTCAGGTTTAGTTGTAACATTGCCTTGAGCATCTGTTTTGGTAGGAGATGTCCAGTCAGTCAGTATAACTTTTCAGGCCTTTTCATCAATAGACGTGATGAATGCCCTCATTCTAGCTTTCTAGTACGAGTAATTCGCACCATCCAACAGCGGTAGTTTAGAGATTGAACCTCCCTCACGTAAGGTGTCCATACCTATTCCTGCAAGACAACAACTCAAAACTCCCAAGAATCTAACCGAATTAGTTCATAACCTACTTTTGATGCCACTTGTTAGAAGTTGTGCAGTATACGTACGACATAATTTCACAGCAAGATAACTAATGCTTAATCAATAAACCTCTGTGAACGAAACTAAAAACAAGATGCAATAACTTGGTGTAAATCAATTATGTTATCACACTGTTACAAGCTATATTGCAACATTAACTGGACTATTAAATTGTGAACAATCTGTTTTCCTAATTGCTTGATCCACTTAATGTTTCGACAAGAGTAGTAACAGTAAACAGCAAACAACAACGGAAATAATAAAACTATAACTGAAATAAAGAACACCAAGATTTAAGTGGTTTAACCATCCGATCTACGTCCACGGGACCTCCCCTAGTCCAACAAACCAGTTCATTAAGAAATAGTATAAGTTACACACACCAATGGACTTACACAAGTAAAGACTCCCTCTTAATCTCTGACGCCTTGGTGAGAGACTCCTTAACAAACTTTGGTTTGGCGAGCTCTCCTCGACTTACAACGTTCTCTCCCGAGAATAACTACTTCTTTTCCCGAAGAATGATCAAACAACACAGTGATCTAAATATTCAGAACATACACAAGTCACTCATAACTCACTGTTACATATTATAGAGTCACAACACTTAACATCTAAGCAATCAATAAGCGCGTCATGTTGCAACAAAACATAGAACTCTGGTATGCTTTCTTGCAGCGTGTTTAACTCTTCTATGCTTTTTCTTCAGTGCCTGCTATGCTCCTGGATGACAAATATATACTATGTAGATGCACTACCAACCGCCTTAGGCCTCAAGACATTCCTAATCAATATGCAATAAATGCTATACCATAGTCAGCACAAGCTTCATATGGTAAGATGCCATAATATGGTTCCTGCACCTAGAATGGTAAGTTTCCATTATATGTTTCCTGTAATACCCAATAGTACCCAACATATATATGGTAAAGATCATGAGGTTTTTGCAAAAACACAGCCAATCAAATAAGCAAAAAATCACGACCTCAACAAAAACAATACACATAATATGCATACTCATTTTTCTTCAATATCAAACTTTTTAGAGCATTAAATTCTCTTGCATGTTGCTTGCCCCATCATATCCTTTTCCCTCAATTTCGATAAACTCGAATAATGTTTCAATAGCAATGACTCAATTTCTCTTTCGAGTGTAAAAGCATTTGTAGTGAAACATATGCATACCAAGAAAGTATTCCACTAAATGGACCTTTTTATTCACAAACTAAAACAATAGCCTTTTACTCTTGCTAAGACCTCAATTTCAATAATTAAAATCTCACTTCATAATTACAAGAGGCCAATCTTAGTAGGAGACGTACCATTACCCTAATTGTATATTTGGTGTTACAGAAACATATTAGAAGGAGAAATATGTGTTTAACATTTTCATTCCCTTTTTTTATCATCAGTTTAATTGTTTTTTGTGCAATTACAACTTTACAAAAAAAAATTCTTACTAATTTATTGTCTTTTGAGTTCCAGTGATCTCTCACATCAAGGAGTTCAAGGTAGGATACCAGAGGAAATTGGAAATCTGTCACATTTGGTACATTTGTAAGAATAACTACACCACATTTCTTGTTCGATTTGCTTCACCACTTTTCATTGGCTACAAAGTAAAACCATGATAATTTGGTAGTCAAAAATAATTTTCTATTTCATCAGCAGAAGTATAGGAACCTAAGAAACTGAATTACATAGTGACCAATACCACATTATATTGTAACGTCTTGCAATGTTTATTTCACGAGTGACCAATACCACATTATATTGTAGGCTAGATTCAAAGGTATAAAAAAAAACAAGTTAGAAGGATTTCTTCAAGGACGTGGTCTTCAAGTTTATTTAATAGTACAGCAGAAAATGGCTAATGATGCTTTATTATGTGAAGAAAATTATTTTTCTAACCAAAGATGAAAATACGTGTTCAATGCATCCAGTACATCAGTTAAATTTAAAAATTTTCTTAAAACAGAAGCAACGTTTTTTTCCTCTTTATGGTTCATTCTAAGTAAGTCTGAAGATTATTTACAATAAAGTAGGAATGTAGATAGAAGTAACTAGAGACTACAGACTTGGAGTCTACAATTAGTTAAATTAGAGCGAGCTTATATCCACATATTTTTAATTGTTTCTTTACGTCTTTCTTGATGATAATATCATATAAAGCTTTATTACTAAAGTGTTGTTTGGTCTAGCTGTGAAATTTTAGTTTTTGAGATGTAGAGTTTTAGAAGTATAACTTTGTTAGAAGTGTTGTTGATAAAAAGTCATTGACTGTTTGGCCTATGTTGGGAAATGTTGAGTTTTTAGAAAATTTAAGGGCAATATTAGACTTTAAAAAATATGAAGGAGTACATTTATAAAAAAAAAAAAACTTCATGCACTGTGTATATACAGTTTCGCAAAAGCTTATTTTGAAAAGCTTTAATTTGGAGCTTCTTGTTTTTTAGCTTTTTTCAGTTTCAACATTTACCTAAAAATATTTTTAAAAATGGGCCAAACATGTTATATCAGTTTCTAAATTTATAAAAAGTATTTTTGAATATAAAAAAGTTAGGTCAAATAGAGGCTAAATAGTTTAAAAAGCACTTTTCAGCTTTTTGGATTTTCACCCAACAATCCCTATTTCTTTCTTCTCCTTCTTTCTTTTTCTTCATTCATCTTCTTCCTCTCCTGTTTGATAGGACACTTTATTGCCTTTTTACAATGTAATCCCTCTTTCTTTCTTATCCTCTTCTCTTTTTCATTATTCTTCTTCATCTTCATTTTTGGCCTATATCGTATGGACACTAATGCTGACAAGAAAAGGGCAGATGAAAATTATTTAAAAAAAAATAGGACACAACATGACTAGGACTCTCTAATTAAAATTATTTACAAATTTTGTATGTTGAATACATAAAGTAATCGTTACTATGTTGAAATTCCGGTGAAAATAAACAAATATCTTCAAAATGAAAGTAAATATTATATATATTGAAGTCATCAACAATCTTAAGGGTGTGATATATCTTGAATATACATTTTAATATAAAGTTAAATTTCAAAAAAGTGAAATTGATGTCATATTTGGTGATATATTCCATTTAATCTGAGAAGTACTAATCTTGAAGAGTCTAACGGGTCAAAAATATATAATATATGTGCTGACCAGGTTTGGAAAATCATTTTCTCTGCTACACAATCACATAGACACATTAGTACTATTAAGAGTGTTTTCGTGTTTTATAGCTTATGACTGCATTAATTTGTCATGTTTACTATGAACAGAGATTTGAGCAATAATAAACGTTCTGGAACAGTCCCTGCATCACTTGCCAATCTCTCAAAGCTTGAATGATGTGAGCACTTCTATTCACTTTAAAATGTTAATCATTTTCCAATATTTTGCTAGCATGGAATTTTCGAGCTTTAAATATATTTACATTCTCAATGTTGTTAAGAAGGTACCTTAAAGTGGGAAGCCTAGATGTTCATTAATAACAAACTCAAAGTATGAGATTGAGTGGAACATGAAAGCTTACTTCTATAGAAACAAGAGCATATGCATATCTCATTCAAAGATAATAACAAATAGTCCTCTCTAGCCTACGCAAATCTCTAATTTATGCCCTTGAAGCCAAATCATTTGCAGCCTGTTGCTTTCATAAGTTCTGTGTAAGACACGAAGGCAACTAAATATGCTTGATAATAAAGTTTTGGAAAACATACGCCGTGAAATTGAAAAACTATCTTAAGACATACGAAATAAAGCCTGTGCATCTATTTCAACAAACAGTCTTAGTGAATCCCAAACAAAAGCACAACTTTAAGCCATCCAAAAGTGAGTTGATCTTCACCAAAGTATGTTTAAATATACTTGTTTTCCACATCGGAAAATTATAAAATTTATAGACCACCTTATAAGAATTTAAGCTCTTCCACCTAATACCAATTAGTTTTAGGATTGAATCATTAAAATGATCTGGTTCTTAACATGATACCAAAGTTGAACCCTTGGTCCAGTCTTGTTCATGTATGCATGACCTATCTCAAATTAGGTTATACTTGTGTTTAATCTTTTATGTGTGACTTGATTTGAGAGAGTGTTAGAATATGCACTTTTTCACATTGAAAAATCATAAATTTTGAGATCACCTTATAAGCTTTTTCCTACTCCACTTGACACTAATTTGTTTTAAGATGGAATCTACCTTATTATTCTTAATATGGTATTAGAGTTAGGCCTTTGATTTACTCTTGTTCATATTCCGTGTGTCATCTCCCATGCATGTTCAGTTCGTCTGATTAGGTCACAAATATGTTCAATCTTCTTATATGTGTGTCATGTTCCATGCCTATTCAATCTTTTACGTGTGTCCTATGTGTATTCAATATTCGATGTAGTATCAGACCTTGACCCTTAGTTTAGTATTGTTCATTTTTTGTGTGTGTCATTTTTAACGTTTGATTAGGTCATATGTGTGTTCAGTCTTCTTACAGGTATGTCATCTTTCATCTGTGTTCAATCTTCCACGTGTGTCCCACGTGCATTTAATCATCCACAGATGACCCAATTCAAATCAGGTCAGACATGTAATCAATCTCTCAACAACTCCACCTAGCCCTAATTGGTTTTAAGATGGATCTCGCCTTATGATTTTTAACATGGTATTAGAGCTTGGCCCTTGATTTAGTCTTGTTCATATTTCATGCGTATCATCTTCCACACGTGTTTATCCATGTATGGTTGGGTCACACATGTGTTCAATCTTCTTAGTCATGTGTCATTTTTTTGTGGATGTTCAATCTTTCACGCTTATTCAATCTTCAACATGTGCTCCCGTGCATTCAATCTTCTACCTATGACCAATCTCAAATCAAGTCAGACATATGTTTAATCTTGACTCAAGTCCATCTCAAATTAGGTTACATGTGAGGAAGAGTATTAGAAAATATATTTGTCTTGCATCAAAACATCATAAACTCCAAGACCACCTTATAAAATTCTAGATTGCTTCTCTTGACACCAATTAATTTTAGGATGAAACTTTATGTTGTTTAACACTGCATATAAAAATGAAGAATTACATAGTGTTGGGAATCAGACACACAAACACACAGTGCATACAACGCATCAAAAATCAGCACAATATTTTTAACGTGGTTCGGCCCTCTGCCTACATTTACAATCCAAGAAATTGGAAACTCTACTATTCAACAAACACTATTACAATGCGATGAATCTTTTGAATGAAAAAGATCCAAACCTTCCCCTCACTCACATGCTCACAGTTTTTAAGAAAATCTATAAAAACCCTAACACCTATGAATTTTTGAACATAAAAAGTTTAAACTCTCGCTAAAGGACTTTATCTATGGCTAAAGTCTAAACCCTCCCCATTGGCTTTTTTTTTATAGTAAAAGTACGAAAAATACTCTTAACACTCGGCTCACCCCCTTTTACACCCCCATGGGGTATGGCTCTCATGGCACTAAATTACAAGGTAAAAAGTCCTATTTATAGACAACTAATCTTAACTCCACTAGGATGCAAAACCTATCTCTACTTGGACTTCTATTTGTCACAAATTTCAAATTAGGCTTGGACTTAAGCCAAAAAACCTAACAAATCCTACCCTTGGCGAAATGTCCAAGCTTTCTCGCTGCAACCAAGACCTCTTCTTAGTCTTCGTCATCTTCATCTCCATCTTCATTGTCATGCTAGAGTCCTCACTCAATAGCAATCAGAACAACACTCCTTAGAGTCTCTTTCCTAGGCGCTAAAGTCTCATTCCACTGCTATCAGCACATCTTCATCACTCTCGGTTCTTATAGTCCTCACTAACATCTCTCACACATCATCAGCTTCTACTATCTAAGCCTCTTCATGTCTTCCCAACTTGCAATATTACATCAACAAGAGAGATTAAACCAAGAAAATGAAAGAAATCACCAAAAAATGCAGCTACTATTCACGCAGCAAACCTAGTTTGTAGAGAGCTCCAAATCAAATTCAGACAGTATAGATTGAAGACCTACGAGTTGTGAACGTGGTCACAAAATTTTAGCTTGATCAGACCACACCCTCCGATCATCCACTAAATCAAAACTGTGTATCATAACTTTTTCTCTCTTTTTCTCACTGTTTTTCTCACCTTTTTTTCCTCTCTCTCTCATTTTTGACACACTCTCTTTCCCTTCTTGTGATGATGTCATGTTGATGTCAGTACTACCCAGCAGTCTCATTTACTTGTTCTTTGTGCCCCTCAACTCAGCAATGTGTCCTCTTTGTATTGTCATGCCCAGTCCTCATGTCTGGGCTCTGATACCACTTTTTGGGAATCGGACACATACACACACAATGCACACAATGTAGTGAAAATTAGCACACAATATTTTTGACCAAGTTCTACCCTCTGCCTATATCCATGACCCAAAAAACTAGGAAATCTACTATTTAACAAACTTCATTACAATGCAATGAATATTTTGAATGAAAAAGATCCAAACCCTCTTCTCATTCACACGCTCACAATTTTTAGGAACAAATAAAAAACCCTCACACCCATGACTTTTTGAACGAAAAATGTCTAAACCCTCGCTAAAGGGCTTTATCTATAACTAAAGTCTAAACCCTCCCCATCTCGGCTTTCTTCTGAAAAAATCACAAAAAATGCTCTCAACACTCATCTCACCCCCTTCCACACCCCCTATGGGGCGTGGCTCTCGTGGCACTGAATTACAAGCTAGAAAGTCCTATTTATAGGCAACTAATCCTAACTCTACTAGGATGCGAAACTTATCTCTACTTGGACTTTTGTTTGTTATAAACTTCTAATTGGACTTGGACTTAAGCCAAAAAAATCCAACACATCGTGCATAAATTTGATCAAACTCATCAATCTCTTTGAAGTTAAACACGATGAGGATGTGCTCAAACTTCGAGTATCATTCAATGGACTTTGATGATTATGGAGAAATTATATTTTTAGTAGTCAAGGAAGATTCAAAATTAATTCTCAATGGGTTCTAAAAAAAAATTATAGTAGTTAGGACTCTGATTATTGCACGTGGTATGAGATAAAGTTATCACAAAAGTGTGAACTCCCTATTGTCTGGTGGTCTTAGATTGTGATCTTATGCTATTTTACAATAGTGCAGTGTATATTTTAGAGGGAGAGTTATAACACCTTATTCTATATTAGTTGTGTGACATTGCATATTTGAGAGAATATATTCTAACACCTAGTCCCAATTTGGTTTTATAAAGGAATTGTTTTTCAATTTGTAATGACTTGAGGTCTCTACTACTATTAACACGAATTTAAACAATTTAGGCTAATTGATTAAGTTCGATAGCTTGAAAAGGTAGTAGTTCGATCCAAATCGTTGCAATTGTCATTCTTTAACTATTGTGAAGACTAAAGCCATCTTTTGGTGACTTATGATTGACATGAGAGGAAAGGGAGGTAAAATGATGCAAACTTTTTTGTTGACCTTTATGGAGAAATAAGATAACATGCATGAAATACATGAAATGACATAAAGTCAAAGGAGGCAAAGGGTAGCTCAAGTGGCTAAGGGTTGCTCGGGTGGCTAGCTTTGTCTACAAATAAGAAGAGATTGGATGAAGAAAGTGTGTGAGTGTAGTCCAAAATTATAGAGAAAAATAGTTAGGTTTCTCCTAAGAGTTCTCTTCCTCTTGTCGTTTGTTGTTTGTGAGTGAGAGTTAATTTCTCCTATTATTTTAGAAAGTAGAATTATTCTCTCCTTATAATAGAGAGCATGTCATTATAAATTTACTCAACATCATAGTGAAATCCTCCTTACTTGTCCTGTGGTTTCTTTCTTAATTTGTTTGAGGGTATTTTCACATAAATTTGGTGTCTCGTTTTTCATTTTCTCGGTGTTCTAATTCAAATTTTAGCTGCATGATACTACTTGTCCTCGACCATTCCACTGCGTTGATACCCAACAGTAGTATCAGAGCCATTGGTTCCCACTACTACTGTTTACGTAGTTACTATTGTTGGTTACGGAGTCACAGACCACTGGTTACGGGATCGTTGATCACTGTTTACAAGGTCACAACCACTGGTTACAAAGTCACTATTCATTGGTTACGGGGCTACTGTTCATTGGTTACGGAGTTACTGTTCACTAATAACGGGACTATTGCCATTAGTTACGGGGTTACTGTTCATGATTACTATTCACAGGGAAATAGTAGGAGCCGGTTCAAGTAGAGAAACAAATCATTGTTAATACCATGGCGACAAAATTTGAAATCAAGAAGTTTAACAAGAGTAATTTTTCCCTTTGGAAATTGAAAATGAAGGCTATCTTGAGAAAGAAGAATTGCTTGGCAGCAATTGAAGACTGACCATTGGAGGTGACAAACGACAAGTGGAAAAAGATGGATAGCAATGCTATGGCTAATCTGCATTTGGCATCAAATTTAGTATTGTCAAGCATTGAAGAAAAGAAATAAGTAAAATAAATTTAGGATGTAACTGTATGAGATCAGGTCACTTCACAACAAGATCTTCTTAAATAGGAGACTCTACACCTTTCAGATAAGTGAATCCACATCGGTGACAGATCACATCAATACCTTAAATACACTATTTTCTCAACTGACTACAATAGGTCATAAAATAACGGAGCTTGAACTTGCAGAGATTCTACTCCAAAGTCTGCCTGATTTGTATGATCAACTCATCATTAATTACATTAACAATGTTCTTTCAAATCTTGTTGTCTTTGATGATGTTACAGTCGTTGTTCTAGAAGATGAATCTTGGCGCAAAAGTAAATAAGACAGAATCGAAAGTTCACAACAAGTAGAAGTGTTATCAATGGTGAGAGGTAGATCAACGAAATGTGGCTCAAATAGGAGCAGTAAACATGGTAGATCAATGTCGAGGAGTAGAAACAACATTAAATGCTATAACTATGGCAAGAAAAGACATGTCAAGAAGGATTAATGGAGGAGCCAAAGTAATCCCGAGGTGACAAATTCTTAGGGATGTGTTATAACTGTACTTGGTGATGGAGATGTCTTGTACATCGAAGAAGCAACTATATCAAAAGGTAGAAAAGTGCTCATTAATGCGTGGATAATGGATTCAGGAGCAACATGGCATATGACCTCTCGTAGAGAATGGTTCCACACATTATGAGCCTGCCTTTGAAGGATCTGTGTACATGGGTAATGGTTATGCCTTAGAGATTGCTAGTATTGGTACTGTCAAGATAAAGATGTACGATGGTACTACTCACACCATTCAAGGGGTACGACATGTGAAGGGCTTGAAAAAGAACCTATTGTCTATTGGGCAATTGGATGACCTTGGCTGCAAGATCCATATCGAGGATGGGATCATGAAGGTTGTCAAAGGAGTGCTTGTGGCAATCAAGTCAGAAAAGATCACGGTAAATCTATACATGCTTTGGGAAGATATATGTTGGAAGAAGCAGATGCATTAGTTGTATCAACTAGTCAAGAAGAATCAACAATAATGTGGTATATGGCCACATATCGGAACGAGGTTTGGAGATTCTCTTAGTCGGGCTCAAATCATATGAGCACCATGTTATTAATAAGCTGCATAGATTGAAATTTGGTAGATCTACTACATGAAGAAATATGGACTTGATGAATGAGAATCACTAGTTTTATCCCTAAGAGTAGGAAAATATTATGCATCATTTGTTGATGGTTACTCCATGAGATTTTGGGCGTACAAGATCAAGACAGATGTGACTACAAAGTACGGGTGAAACAAGAATCCAAGAAATGTAGATTCTTGGGATATGCTGATTGTGACACCCGAGAATTCTATCATAAATTCCTTATAATTGTTGCATACCTACTTGTGCATTCTTACATGCATCATCTTTCTTGTTTAATTGCTTTAATTTGAAGTTACTATTTATAAGAATTTCGACCGCCTCGAATGTTGGATTTAATATTTTTCCTAGGTTATATGACATTTAG
Source organism: Ehretia macrophylla (assembly GCA_037974665.1). Taxonomy (NCBI): domain Eukaryota; kingdom Viridiplantae; phylum Streptophyta; class Magnoliopsida; order Boraginales; family Ehretiaceae; genus Ehretia; species Ehretia macrophylla. The sequence continues at coordinate 81,678,612 of CM075781.1, forward strand.
AAGGAATCGAGACCTAGTTATTTTGGGCTTTCGAGCTTGGGAGGGTGCGTTTAGAAAATAGTTTTCGCACCATTTGAATAGTGTTACGTATGTAACAACTTAAATTACAACTAGTTTGCAAGTAAGTGAGTTTTATCTTAGCTTAACTAAGACTTTAGTGGCATTTGGCTTCATTTAATAACATTTATGCATACATATAACATCAATACACTTAACATAACACAATTCAACCATTATATCATCAAAACAATTGCAAAAATTACCCCTATATCCCCTCCCATGGCCGACCACCTCTAGGAGGAAAAATGAGGAGAATTTCTTCATCAAACCTTGGAGTTGAGCCCTTGGCTTGCTTAGGAAGGATTCTAGAGCACCTAGGAGTTTCACCACCTTGCCTACATCTTCATACAAGTGAGGGAGTTGCATTTTTATAGCTATCATAGTTTATGGTCATATATTGAAATTATTGATTTGTTGATTATAGCTATAATACTTGTTATAAATGCTTAATATGTGTTTATTAGAACCTATAGAGTATACTTTTAAAGCTTGTTAGCAAATTCTATGGTAGAATGCACAAATTGAATGAAAGAGATGATGAATAGTGCTCATTTTAGGGTTTTGAATAAAATTTGCTAATTAGCTTGAATTGAGACCTCAATTAGATGTTCTAGACCCTAGTGAAGCTAGATGGGAAGCCACGTGAAGTTGAATCACTCCAAACCGAGCTAAATTGCGTAATTAGTTGACTTTAAAAAGATGACTTTTCTCGTTGTGCAATCCGAGCACGTTTGGGCTATGGTTTGGGTATCCTTGGGCTAAGGAAGCACTTTTGGTGCTTTCGTTACACGAAATTGGGGTTCAGTTAGTATAGTTGTAGTTCAAACTCGCTCGGGGTCTTCCCGAACTTTTGCTTCTAAAATACGGTTTTATGATCTTAATAGGTGTCTTTTGGCTTGGTTAGGAAAGTAGTATGGTTAGGTTGTGGATTGGTAACCTTGAAATGCACTTAGGAGAAGAAAAGATGGGTTAAAGAAAGGGGAAAATGTAGTATTTGGCTTATTTTGATGCATCTAGAGCTTGTTGTAGTGTTGTTATGCATTATATTATTTGTCTAAACTTCAATTGAGCTATTTAAATAGATGGTGGAGAAAAGTTGTGTTGAATGCCTCTTTTGGGACTATAATGCTATGTTGTGTATTTGTTGGCTTATATTGCATTTATTTACGAGGGCGGCCTACTTTGTCGACCCTCCTACTTGCTATTTGTTGTTGTTGGAACTTGTGTTTTGAATTTCGGGGTTGCGCAACCTTTTTGGACATGGTAGCGTCGAGAAACACGGGCGGCGTCGGGCTTGCCGTGCTCCCTCGACTACCATGGTGCCTATTCCCTTTCTCGCTGAGTATACTCCACTACCCCAGAGGCGTGGTTCACCTGCTAGGCATATGGACCTATCTCAGGAGAAAGGGTCGTAGGATCGGGATACATCCGGAGTATCCCAACTTGGTGGAGTAAGGGTTTGCCGGCACTTGCGTGATGATCGTGGTTCGTGGTTCGAGTTTAAAGATTGGCAGTGGAATCGTATCCTTTTTTATGTGATTAATTACTTGTTATCTAATCTTGTTGCTTGTTGAATATTTATATGACTTCTTGCATTTGCATATCATATTGCACGCCCGGTATGTTGCATCACCTCCCTCGCTGGGCAACATTGTTGCTCACTCCTCATTTAACATGTTTCAAGAGAAGGTGAGGTAGACCCCTAGCTAGTAGCGGTAGTTGAAGAGGAGAAAGTTCAAGTTGAGCAGTTTCCGTGACTTTGTGTGATAAGGTGGCTCATATGTGCAGTTTACTAGTAGTTTATGTCAAATGTTGTGTTTTGAGACCTTGAGGTCTTGTATATATGTTGGTAGTGAATTCTTGTATGATAAAGAAAGTTGATGGATTGTAATAGTAGATCTTAGATTTCTTCTTCTATTTGCATGCATAGGTGTTATTATCTTACAAGTAGAATATGATTTTAGTTGTAACTAACTACTTTTAGTTAAAGTCAACTTGCCTTGCATGCTTGTGTGCTTAGGTAGAATTTTGTAGTACCAAGGCTCGGATGGCCTTGTGAATTTGACTTGGTTTTGGAATTTTGAAAGATAGGTTGTATGAGTTGTTGCTAATAGTTCAAATGTTGTATGTAATTATTTACAGGTAGCAGTTTAGTCTACGGTACAGAGGAGACTCTGTCTGAGTGACGGGTCCGGGAGTGACCTATAGCGTAAGGTTGGGTTCGGGGTGTTACATTTAGGTGGTATCAGAGCTATTTGAATGCATGAAACCGGGTTAACTTCCTCGGCATGTGGGTAGAGGTCTATATGTGAAAGTTGAACTATGTGAATATATAAATGTTTAATTGTTTAGGTACTTGGATAAAAGACATGATAGCATGTAAAAAGGGAATGAAAAGCATGATATAATAAGAATATGAAAAGTTTAGTGTTTATTGTTTTTAAGCGCTTTATATGTTTTCTTAAGTGAATAAGATGTTTTGAAAACAATGTGTACACTATCTTTGCATTATCTATTTGCCTATTATAATACTATACTCTTTTAGCTTTGAGATGAGGAGACGGGGTAGACCAAGAAGGGTACCGAAGGAGGCACCTAGACAGGATATACCTGGGCAAGGTGAAGGAGTGGTAGGGAATGTACCGTAGGCAGGGAATGTACCACAGGCTGGGAATGTACCTCAGGGGCAAGAACCGACTAGTGCACAGATTATGGCCACGATGGCCACCGCCATGAATACTATAGCTCAATTTGTGACTCAACAGGGTCAAGTAGAGGTTGGCAGAGGTAATCGGGCTGCCAGAGCATAAGGCAGTGGTTCTGCTAAGGGTAACCTGTATGATAAATTCTTGCAGCATGGGGCTTACAGTTTCTATGGGGAACTAGATGATATGAAAACAGAAGCATGGTTGAGCAAGTTTGAGAAAGTTGCTGCAATACTCGAGTGTACTGGTGAAAGAAAGATTACTTATGTTGCATTCTTAATGAAGGGTGACGCCGAGGAATGATGGCGTACCGTTAGAGAGAAATGGGATGCTGAGAGGGTCCAACATGTGTGGGCTGACTTTGTTCGTGAGTTCAGGGATAAGTATGTGTCTGTAGTAGCTCGCGAGAGACATCAAGAAGAGTTTATAGCTTTGAAACAGGGTAGTATGACTGTGGATCAATATGAGGCTACTTTCATTAGATTTTCCCGTTACGTGCCAACTTTGGTTCAGCCAGAGGACATGAAAATTCAGAGATTTACTAAGGGCCTGAGAAATGATATTATGCTTAATCTCTCCTCGCAAGATTATCTGAACTATGCTGCAGTGGTCAGAGCCGCCTCGAAATATGAGAAACGCAAGGCAGATGTGTTGGCAGAGACTAGTCAGTCGAGCAAGCGTCAGTATCAGTCCCATAGTCAGGGCTACCAGAGGTATTATCAACAGTCTGTTCAGTTTCAGCAGCCTAGACAGACCCAGAGCTACCCAGGACCAGTTCAGGCACAGTCATAGCCGAGACCAGCTCAGAGCCAACCACAGGGACAGTCACAAACCCAACCAGTGACCGCTAGGTCTCAGTAGGGTAGTTTTGCTACATCCACTTTAAGGGCTCCTACGAGAGGTACTGCTGCCAAGAAAAACCACTAGTGCAGTTTTGCAATCGAAAGGGTCACACGAAAACTGAGTGTTGGAGAAAATTGGGCCGATGTGTGGGATGTTGCAGTGATCGGCACAGAGCTAGAGATTGTCCCAGGTTTAAACAGGGACAGGGTCAGACTTTCGGTCAGGGTGCTCAGACTAGGGCTTCAGGAGTAGTTATTGTACTGCGAGGCCAGGAACGGGTATTTGCACTCGATCAAGAGGAGTTTCCAGACACGACGGTGGTGGTGGAATGTACTTTTCTTATTAATAGTCAACCGGTAGTAGTTTTGATTGACACTGGGGATACACATTCATTTATTACTCCTGCGTGTGCACAATCTATTACTTTAAAAATTGATAAACTGCCGTATGTGATTGAAGTAGGTAGTCCTATGGGTATTAAATGTGTTATGGAGTCTGTGTGTAAGAATTGTGATATTTGTATTGAGGGTCGCACATATCCTATTGACTTGATCATTATGCCATTTCGTGACTTTGAAGTTATCTTGGGGATGGATTGGTTAGGGCGATATTATGCATGTTTGGATTGTAGACGAAAAGTTCTAACTTTAGAAGTATCTAATCAACCTGTTATTAAAGTCATTGGGAGTTGAAAATCTAATGGAACCCGAATTATATCTTCTATTAAAGCTATTAAAATGTTGAGTAAAGGTTGTGATGCTTACTTATCTTACTTAATTAATCAGCCTGGGGATAAATTAAAATTGAATGAAGTACCTGCTATAAAAGACTTTCCGGGGGTATTTCTTGAGGAGTTTCCGGGGTTACTACCTGACCAAGAGATAGAGTTTATGATTAATCTTTTACCCGGGACTAATCCTATTTCTAGAACCCCTTATAGAATGGCTTCCCCTGAGTTGCAAGAGTTGAAAATTCAGCTACAGGGTTTACTTGAGAAAGGTTTTATTCAGCCTAGTTCGTCACCATGGGGTGCTTCTGTGTTATTTGTAAAGAAGAAAGACGGTACTCTGTGTTTGTGCATTAATTATCAAGGTCTTAATCAGGTGATAGTGAAAAATAAATATCCTTTGCCCTTAATTGAGGAGTTGTTTGATCAACTATAGGGTGCTGTTGTGTTTTCTAAATTTGACTTGAGGTAGGGTTATTATCAATTGCGAATCCGTGGAAAAGATGTACCTAAGACTGCATTCAGAACCAGGTACAACAACTATGAGTTTGTTGTATTACCATTTGGGTTGACAAATGCTCCAGCCACTTTTATGGATTTGATGCAGAGGGTGTTTAGACCTTATCTTGATCAGTTTGTGGTAATCTTCATTGATGATATACTGGTCTATTCTAAATCTGAGGCAGAGCATGAAGAACATTTGAGAATTATGCTTCAAACCCTGCAAGAACATAAATTGTTTGCCAAATTTAATAAATGTGAATTCTAGTTGAAACAGGTAGCCTTTCTAGGCCATATCATCTCCCAAGAGAGAATATCTGTTGATCCTGCGAAAATTGAGGTGGTTATGCCTTGGAAAAGACCCGAGACTGTTACAGAAGTTCATAGTTTCTTGGGTTTGACAGGCTATTATAGGCGGTTTTTTAAAGATTTCTCTAAAATTGCAGGGCCATTAACTTCCTTAACTCAAAAGAAAATTGTGTTTAATTTGAGTGATAAGTGTGAAGCTAGTTTTCAGGAATTAAAGAAGAGACGTACCACGGCTCCTATTCTTGCATTACCTGAAGGGACCGATAATCTGGTGATATACAGTGATGCTTCGAAAGAAGGCTTGGGTTGCGTTCTTATGCAAAATGGTAAAGTGATAGCTTACGCCTCTAGGAAATTGAAACCGTATGAACTCAATTATCCTACACACGATCTTGAGCTTGCTGCTATTGTCTTTGCTTTGAAGAAATGGCGTCATTACTTGTGGGGCAATAAATTTGAGATATTTACTGATCATAAAAGTCTAAAGTATCTATTTTCTCAAAAGGATTTGAATATGAGGCAAAGGCGTTGGTTAGAACTGTTGAATGAATATAATTGCACTATTAGCTACTTGCCTGGAAAAGCTAACACTGTTGCAGATGCATTGAGCCGAAAAGCTTCTGTGGCTAGTTTGATAATCAAAGACTGAGAGATTGTGAAAGAGTTGTGCTTGTGGAAACCGAAGGCTTCTAGAACATGTATTCAATTTGCTAGTCTACAAATTCAGTATTTATTACTATCCAGAATTAGAGAAGCCCAACAATCAGATCCTCAGTTGTTGAAGATTCTAGAGAAGTCCAAAGGGGGAGAGACCGACTTCAAGTTGCATGATGATGGATTACTCAAGTACAGGAATAGAATCTGCATTCCTAGTGATTCAATTGTGAAAAATGAAATTCTTGCTGAGGCTCATGGTTCTAAATACATGATTCATCCTGGTAGCACTAAGATGTATAGGGACTTGAAGCAGAGTTTCTGGTGGAACAACATGAAAAGGGAGATAGCTGATCATGTGGCTAAATGTTTGACTTGTCAGAAAGTTAAGGCAGAACATCAGAGACCAGAGGGATTATTGCAACCACTGGAGATTCCAGTGTGGAAATAGGACCAGGTTACTATGGATCTTGTATCTGATTTGCCGAGATCACCGCGAGGTAATGATTCCGTATAGGTTGTGGTTGATAGGTTGACAAAGAGTTCTCATTTTATTGCTGCTAAGAAAACTGACTTTCTTGATAAATTAGTTGAGCTTTATGTTGAAAATATCGTGAGATTGCATGGAGTTCCATCTTAAATAGTGTCGGACAGAGATCCCAGGTTTACATCACAGTTCTGGCAGAAACTTCAAAAGGCTTTGGGGATTAATCTGAGTTTTAGCACCGCATATCACCCACAGACGGATGGTCAGTCAGAGAGGACTATCAAAATACTGGAAGACATGTTACGAGCTTGCGTTCTAGATTTCGGTAAAAGTTGGGAGAATTATCTACCTCTAGCGGAGTTTGCTTATAATAACAGTTACCAGGCTACTATTGGCATGGCGCCCTACGAGGCGCTTTACGGGAGGAAGTGTAGGTCTCCATTGTATTGGGATGAGGTAGGTGAAATGAAAACTGTTGATCCAGCCATTCTACCTGAGATGATCAAGATGGTGGATAGTGTGAAGCTTATAAAGAAGAGGATGCTTGCAGCACAGAGTAGACAGAAGAATTATACTGATAGACGACGACGAGACTAGGTATTTTCAGAGGGTGATCGTGTATTCTTGAAAGTCTCTCCACGCAAGGGTTTGATTCGGCACGGGAAGGGAGATAAACTCAGTCCTAGATACGTGGGACCATTTGAAATCATTGAGAATGTTGGAGATTTGGCTTATAGATTGGCATTACCTTCTAGTTTGGGCAGGATTCATGATGTTTTCCATGTGTCATTGTTGAGGAAATATAATCTTGATCCATCATACCTTATCGAGCCGGAACCTTTAGAGATTGATGAATCTTTGGTATATGTGGAGAAACCTCTTCGAGTGGTTGACAGAAAGATTCAGGAACTTCGAATCAAGAATATTCTGTTAGAATAAACACAATAATATTCAGAATAATGCATAAATAATAACTCAAAGGATCGTAATAACATGTACCATTGTTAGCCATAATAAGGTTGTAAAATTACTGTAAAAGGATTTGAAATTCTGTAAAAGGATCCTGACTTCCTTCTTTTGCCTGTCTCTAAACAGCACCAGCTTAAGTGATGGAAAAGGGTATGTAGTAATATGATATAAGTCTTACAAAAAAACACACTAATACTACAAGAATTTGGTACCCTTTTATAGAGGAAAAAAGAGGGTCAAGAGTCACACCATTTATGCCATAATCAATACCAAAGTAGGCATAAGGTCATCCACTACTTCACTAAATAAATTCTATAATTATGAGATTTAAATACCACCCATCATGGTCCATAATTCCCAAGTAATAAAACATTGGCTTATCATCTTCAATTGGTAATGTAATATCAGCATACTTTAATGATAAGTCCAAGTCTAAAATAAGGTTATTGGTCCACAAATAATAGAGATTATGCTTACATTCTCCCACTTGGACCATTAAATCGATTAAGACTATATATATATATATATATATATATATATATATATATATATATATGTATATATTTAAAATAAGTTTTGACTCACTTGGACTTATTTAAGAAACATTTTGATACGTGATCACGTAGATTAGTTTGAAAATAAAATGCTGATAACCAATAAAAAGATGCTGTAATATTTGTAATTAGCTTAGGTTATTGTCATAGTGGTTATAAGACTCATACGTCATACTCCCTTCCATGTACTACAATATTGGCAACCTTTACTAATACAATCCTAATACTGAAATAACCCCTATAATTTGTCTTGTTAGGACAATTTCTATTCATCAAACAATGAAAATATGTACATACATAATCGATGAACAAAAAGAAACAGAAACATATAACATAAATGCGTATAAGTATCAATACAATTATCACAATTCTAGATTGCTTGAAATACCCCTCTTAATAACATGTTCCTTGTAAGCCTTGGGAGGCAATTCCTTGGTTAATGGATCAGCAATCATAGAAGTGGTACTGATATTTTCAATTGATACTTGATGTTTATGGACTTTTTCTCTAACGATCAAGTACTTTAACTCAATATGCTTTGTCCCATTAGAGTACTTGTCATTCTTAGAAGAAAACTGTTGCGGTGTTATCACAATATATCTTCAGCAGCTTGGCAATCGAGTCAACAACACCAAGTCCTGAGATAAAATTCCGCAGCCACAAAGCATGACTAGTTGCCTCAAAACATGCTATGAACTCAGCTTCCATCGTGGATGAAGCGATGATTGATTGTTTGGTACCCTTCCATGAAATTGCACCACGAGCTAGCATAAACACATATCTTGATGTGGATTTCCTACTATCTATGCAGCCAGCAAGGTCCGCATCTGAGTACCCAATCACTTCAAGCTGATCAGATCTTTTATATGTGAGCATATAATCTTTTGTTCTTTGTAGATACCTCATAACTTTCTTTACTGCCTTCCAGTGCTCGATCCCTGGGTTACTTTGGTATCTACCAAGTATTCCCACTGCAAAACTAATATCTGGTCTTGTACAAGTTTGAGCATACATTAGGCTCCCAACAACAGACGCATAAGGAAACTTCTTCATGTTCTCTCATTCCAAATCAATTTTAGGGCACTGTTTTTCACTGAATTTGTCACCCTTCACAATAGGTGCATCAATGCCTGAACAAAATTGCATATTATATCTTTCCAAGACCCGATTGATATAACCTTTCTGAGACAATCCTAGCAATCCTTGAGACCGATCTCTAAAAATCTCTATGCCAATGACATAGGATGCCTCACCCATATCAACCATCTTAAAAAACTTGGCAAGATATTCCTTGGTTTCATACAATAAACCAAGATCACTGCTGGCCAACAAAATATCATCCATGTATAAGACTAAAAAGATAAACTTGCTCTCATTGAATTTTAGACATATACATTGATCAACAATGTTTTCAATAAATCCGAAAGAAGTAATGGTATCATTAAACTTAATATACCATTGTCTGGAAGCTTGTTTAAGTCCATAAATGGATTTCTTTAATTTGCAAGCCATGTGTTCAGTTCCTTCCTTTATGAAACCTTCAGGCTGTTCCATATAGATATCTTCATTCAAAATTCCATTCAGAAAAGCAGTTTTCACGTCCATTTGATGTAGCTCTAAATCATAATGAGCTACGAGTGCCATGATGATTCTAAGGGAATCTTTCTTAGAAACTGGAGAAAAAGTTTATTTATAATCATTGCATTCTTTCTGAGTGAAACCCTTGGCGACAAGTCTGGCCTTATATCGTTCAATATTGTCTTTGGCATCGCGCTTGGTTTTATAAACCCATTTACAGCCGACTTTCTTACATTCCTTAGGCAATTCGACGAGATCCCAGACGCCATTCTCGTCCATAGATTTCAACTCTTCAGTCATGGCATCGATCCATTTATTAGAATCATTGTTTTCCATAGCTTGTGAAAATGAAACCGGATCCTTTTTAATCCCAATATCAAAATCAGATTCCAGAAGATACACCACATAATCATCTGAGATAGCAGGTCTCTTTTCCCTCTGAGACCTTCTCAGAACTGGCGGTTGTGATGGATATACTACGTGAGGAAGAGTAATATACTCATTATGTTGTTCAACTTCTTTAATCTGCTGGATAGGCTGAGGAACTACTACTTCAACCTGTTGAGTAGGTTGAGGAATAATAATATGAAGAGGAATAACAATATCTTGAGAAGATGAGGATAATGGGATATTTACTATTACTTCTTCAAGATTAACTTTTCTTGTTTCATTACTCCCACTATTCTGACCATTCTCTAAGAATCTGGCATTTCGGGTTTCAACTATTCTCGTACTATGGTTTGGACAATAAAACCAATACCCTTTAGACTTTTCTGGATAACCAATGAAATATCCAGATATCGTTGTTGAATCTAATTTCTTTTCATGTGGGTTATAGATTCTAGCTTCCACTGGGCAACCCCAAATATGTAAATGTCTTAAACTGGGTTTCCTACCAGTCCATAACTTGAAAGGAGTTGACGTTACTGCTTTACTAGGAACTCTGTTCAAGATATACATAGCGGTCTTTAATGCTTCTCCCCACAAAGAATCGGGTACCTTGGAGTAACTCATCATACTCCTTACCATATCCATAAGAGTACGATTACACCTTTCAACAACTCTATTCTGCTGTGGCGTTCCTGGCATTGTATATTGAGCACGAATGCCACACTTTTCCAAGAATTTGGCAAATGGGCCAGGATTTTGTCCTGACTCATCATATCTTCCATAATACTCACCACCTCTATCTGATCTGATAACTTTAACCTTTCTATCTAATTGTCTCTCTACCTCGGTAATGAACACCTCAAGGATGTCAACAGCTTGAGACTTTTCATGAATTAGATACACATAGCCATAACGTGACAGATCATCTATAAAGATGATAAAATATTTCTCTCCAGTAAAACAAGGAATAGAGAGTGGTCCACATATATCTGTATGAATAAGTTCAAGAAGCTCATTACTTCTTGTGGTACCTTTCTTATTATGTCTGGTTTGCTTTAGTCTTTCAATTCTTTCCCTGGATATATGACCCAGTTGTCTGTGCCACAAGATTGAAGATTTCTCATCAATTCGGCTATGTTTTGATTCAACATTTGATTGCAGGGCCATTATAGATTGTGCAAACTCATGATTCAAAGAAATTTTATATAAACCATCATATAAAATACCTGAACCAACTATTATTGAATTAAATATCAAACTTAGTTTGCCACAATGAAACAAGGTCGAGTATCCAGAAATATCTAATTTAGACAATGAAACCAAATTCCTCAAAATCGAGGGTACATATAAAGTGTCTTTAAGATCCATCTTGTGTCCTATTTCTAAGAGTAAGCAATAAGTTCCAACAGCCATAACTTCCACCTTGAAACAGTTCCCCATACAGACGAATTGTTCACTTTCCCTCGGTTTTTTGCTCGTAAGGAATCCCTGTATTATATTGGTCAAGTGAGCTGTAGCACCAGAATCAATCCACCAAATATTAGAAAGAACTTCAGCAAGATTTGATTCATAACATACAAAAGAAAGATTCATACCTTTCTTTTCGAACCAGAGTTTGCGTTTGTTACATTCTTTTTTCACGCGTCATTTCTTACCACAAAAGTAGCATTTGACAACAAATGTTCCTTTCTTCTTCTGATTTGTCTTTCCAGAAGTATTTCCTTTATTTGGTGGAATTGATTTTCCTTTACCTTTCTTCTTTTGAGCCTCTTGAGCTACAAACATTGCAACTTGTTGACCTTCCTGCTTCAAACAAGCTTCCTCTTGAACACACATGTTTGTGAGTTCATTCAAACACCAATTGTCCTTATTAGTATTGTAGTGAATCTTAAAAGGACCAAACTGAGAAGGAAGAGAAGCTAGTATGAACTGAACCAAGAAAGGATCACTTACATGCATTCCCAAAGCATTTAATTTTGCGGCTTTATCTGCCATATTGAGAATGTGCTGCTGAACTCCTTGACTACCATTATATTTCATGGTAGTTAGTTCTGCCATGAGTGTGCATGCCAGTGACTTATCAGCGGTTTTGAAACGATCTTTAATAGAATTAAGAAATTCCCTTGCATTTTCCGTCTGTGGTAGAGAAATCTTAATGTTATTAGCTATAGTCATCCTCATTAACATTAGCTGAGTCTGTTAGATCTCTTATATGTTGTCATAATACTAATTTCATCTTCAGTGCTGTCATCAGTTAGCTCCTCAGGCTTATCAGACAGAAGTGCCAAGTCATGCTCCATTACACCCAACGTAACTTGGATATCCTCTTGCCATTCGGAGAAATTTCTACCATTCAGGACCGGAATTGTTGATGCGTGAGAGTGCAACATATTAGGAATTGATACTACGACAAAAATATACACACAATGAGGCCATGGACTACTTATGTCACCTAAGTCACCTTTGGGTAAGCCTTAAGCACATGTATTGTCCATTCTTATGATGTAAAACTTTAATCACCTATTAGGACTAATATAATTTTACTACTAAAATTATTGTGTCACCTTTAGGCAAACACTAAAATTTTAGATTATAACATTATATTACCCTATTCAGTGCATAATTAGTTAAAAGTGACTTTCATTTGGGCTAGTCTCAATCTCTTAATTATGATTGCCATTCGAGAATATTGTTCTCTTTTATGTCATAAAATATGACTTTGTCGTTTATATTATTTTATACTTGCAAGATTCAAAAATCTAGGTCACTTTGGTAACAACTAGATTAATAAATCCTAAAATATTTCATTGGGTAATACTTTAATGTAGTTAACTTTAATAACCTAAATAAATTTATACTTAATTGAGTTTAAAACTAAAATATTCTGAATACACAAATAATTTCAGAAATTATTCTTAAAATTAAAAATCAACAAAGTTAAATTCCAAAACAAAATATAAGATGCCAAAGCATAAACGAAAGACGTAAATAAGATTACTCTAACTTTCATCGATTAGTTAGACTTCATCACGAATAGTGTTTCAATTGAATACTTTAGTTTTCTTATAATATTGTAATATAATAAACATCTATTGTCCATGAATAACATGCATAAAGAATAATTATATTATTACTTTAACATAATAAATTAACATCTTATTGACAGGATACATATATCTTTAATTTCCTTAACGTAGGAAAAATAACACTGATGCATCACTATAGAACATGTGACGGCGAGATTTTTCAAGAAGCAAACGGATGCTGAGAGTAAAGCTTTAATCACGAAAATACTCAAGTAATCTAACAAGGCATGTTATATATAATCCAATGACTTTGATACTTTGCTTTGAATGACTACTGTGACTCAATCTTTTAATTCTTCATCATTAATTCATGATAACTAAGTTGTCTTAATATTATAATTAATTTATTTATCATGAACAATGCATTTACATAAGTGATCTGTTGCAACTTTATACTTTATCATTTATTACTATGTTTATTTTATTTAAACATAACAATAAGCAAAGACACATGCAACAAATCAACGTGTAAACTTTATATATGAGAAGCAGAATCATATCACAAAAAAACTTAACAAAGCAGTTTAATGGCTAAACATGTAACAAGGCTCTGATACCAATTTTTAGAATAAACACAATAATATTCAGAATAATGCGGAAATAATATCTTAAAGGATCGTAATAACATGTACCATTGTTAGCCATAATAAGATTGTAAAATTACTGTAAAAGGATTTGAAATTACTGCAAAAGGATCCTGACTTCCTTCTTTTGCCTGTCTCTAAACAGCACCAGCTTAAGTGATGGAAAAGAGTATGTAGTAATATGATATAAGTCTTACAAAGAAGCACACCAATACTACAAGAATTTGGTACCCTTTTATAGAGGAAAAAAGAGGGTCAAGAGTCACACCATTTATGCCATAATCAATACCAAAGTAGGAATAAGGTCATCCACTACTTCACTAAATAAATTCTATAATTATGAGATTTAAATACCACCCATCATGGTCCATAATTCCTAAGTAATAAAATAGTGGCTTATCATCTTCAATTGGTAATGTAATATCAGCATACTTTAATGATAAGTCCAAGTCTAAAATAAGGTTATTGGTCCACAAATAATAGAGATTATGCTTATATATTCCTATGGTAAAAGTTCTTTGGGATCATCACGGAGTTGAGGATGTCACTTGGGAGCGAGAAGATCAGATCAGAGAGAAGTATCCAAAGTTATTTGCCGACTCATGTAAGAATTGTGAGGACGCAATTAGTTTAAGGGGGAGAGGGTGTGACACCTGATAATTCTATCATAAATTCATTTTAACTGTTGCATACCTACTTGCGCATTCTTACGTGCATCACATTTCTTGTTTAATTGCTTTAATTTGAGGTCACTATTCATAAGAATTTCGACCGCCTCGAATGTTAGATTTTATATTTTTTCTAGGTCATATAACATTTAGCAGGAATCGAGACCTAGTTATTTCGGACTTTTGAGCTTGGGAGCGTGCGTTCGGAAAATAGTTTTCGCACCATTTGAATAGTGTTACATATGTAACAACTCAAATTACAACTAGTTAGCAAGTAAGTGAGTTTTACCTTAGCTTAACTAAGACTTTAGTGGTATTTGGCTTCATTTAATAACATTTATGCATGCATATAACATCAATACACTTAACATAACACAACTCAACCATTATATCATTAAAACAATTACAAAAATTACCCCTATATCGCCCCCCCCCCCCCCCCCCCCCATGGCCGACTACCTCTAGGAGGAAAAGGAGGAGAATTTCTTCATCAAACCTTGGAGTTGAGCTCTTGGCTTGCTTAGGAAGGATTCTAGAATACCTAGGAGCTTCACCACCTTGCCCACATCTTCATACAAGTGAGGGAGTTGCATTTTTATAGCTATCAAAGTTTATGCTCATATATTGAAATTCTTGATTTGTTGATTATAGCTATAACACTTGTTATAAATGTTTAATATGTGTTTATTAGAGCCTATAGAGTAGACTTATAAAGCTTGTTAGCAAATTCTATGGTAGAATGCACAAATTGAATGAAAGAGATGATGAATAGTGCTCATTTTAGGGTTTTGAATAAAATTTTCTAATTAGCTTGAATTGAGACCTCAATTCGATGCTCTATACCCTAGTGAAGCTAGATGGTAATCCACGTGAAGTTGAATTACTCAAAACCGAGCTAAATGCGTAATTTGTCAACTTTAAAAAGAGAACTTTTCTCGTTGTGCAATCCGGGCACGTTTGGGCTATGGTTTGGGTATCCTTGGGGTAAGGAAGCACTTTTGGTGCTTTCGTTACGCGAAATTAGGGTTCGGTTAGTGTAGTTGTAGTTCAAACTCGCTCGGGGCCTTCCTGAACTTTTGCTTCTAAAATGGGGTTTTATGATCTTAATAGGTGTCTTTTGGCTTGGTTAGGAAAGTAGTATGGTTAGGTTGTGGATTGGTAACCTTGAAATGCACTTAGGAGAAGAAAAAGATGAGTTAAAGAAAGGGAAAATGTAGTATTTGGCTTATTTTGATGCATCTAGAGCTTGTTGTAGTGTTGTTATGCATTATATTATTTGTCTAAACTTAAATTGAGCTATTTAAATAGACGGTGGAGAAAAGTTGTGTTGAATGCCTCTTTTGGGACTATAATGCTATATTGTGTATTTGTTGGCTTATATTGCAATTATTTACGAGAGCGGCCTACTTTGTCGACCCTCCTACTTGCTATTTGTTGTTGTTGGAACTTGTGTTTTGAATTCGAGGTTGCGTAACCTCTTCGGACATGGTAGCGTCGAGAAACACGGGCGGCGTCGGGCTTGCCGTGCTCCCTCGACTACTATGGTGCCTATTCCCTTTCTCGCTGAGTATACTCCACTACCCCAGAGGCGTGGTTCACCTGCTGGGCATATGGACCTACCTCAGGAGAAAGGGTAGTAGGATCGGGATACATCCGAAGTATCCTAACTTGTTGGAGTAAGGGTTTGTCGACACTTGCCTGATGATCATGGTTCGTGGTTCGAGTTTGAAGACTTGCAGTGGAATTGTATCCTTTTTAATGTGGTTAATTACTTGTTATATAATCTTGTTGCTTGTTGAATATTTATATGACTTCTTGCATTTGCATATCACATTGCACGCCCGGTATGTTGCATCACCTCCCTCGCTGGGCAACATTGTTGCTCACTCCTCATTTAACATGTTTCAGGATAAGCTAAGGTAGACCCCCAGCTAGTAGCGGTAGTTGAAAATGAGGAAATACAAGTTGAGCAGTTTCCGTGACTTTGTGTGATAAGGTGGCTCATATGTGCAGTTTGCTTGTAGATTATGTCAAATGTTGTGTTTTGAGACCTTGGGGTCTTGTATATATGTTGGTAGTTAAATTCTTGTATTGTAAAGAAAGTTGATGGATTGTAATAGTAGATTTTAGATTACTTATTCTATTTGCATGCTTGGGTGTTATTATCTTACAAGTAAAACATGATTTTAGTTATAACTAACTACTTTTAGTTAAAGTGAACTTGTCTCACATGCTTGTGTGCCTAAGTAGAATTTTGTTGTTCCAAGGCTCGGATGGCCTTACGAATTTGACTTGGTTTTGGAATTTTGAAAGATAGGTTGTATGAGTTGTTGCTAATAGTTCAAATGTTGTATGTAACTAATTTTCAAGTATCAGTTTCGTCCACGGTATAGAGGAGACTCTATCCGAGTGACGGGTCCGGGCTTGACCTATAGCGTGGGGTTGGGTTCGGGGCGTTACACTGATTATGTTTGAGGTATCACTTGTGGGTTCCCACTGTCCACAAGGTTATTGTCAGCAGGGATGTGATATTTGCAGGGAACATACTACAAAGTGAAGATGACAACAACACTATAAAAGAGATTACTGCAAGGAGATATTTTTACTGAAGCTGTACCAGAGCACGAGAAACAAAAGTCAGATGAGGTCGAGGTTATAGAAGTCCGGCATTATTATGGAGAGTGATATTGTGCAAGACTGGTGGAGAAAGAATATGCTCAGAAAGAAAGTATTGGCTCCAATGAAATCCTGTTCTCCTTTTGAGTAGTCTTAGTTATGTGTGCTGGGTTTACATCTAGAATAATTAGAAGTAAATATGACTTTTCTTCTTGTGGTTGAAGAAAAGTTTTGTATGCTCCTATTATAGGGATGTGTAGAAAGGGAAACTTGGTTTGCAGGGTTTACCAAATCTCTGTACTATTTGAAGTAGGGCCTAAGTTGTTGGTCCAAGAGATTTGATTCTTCTATTAGCCTTAGGTACAATAGACAGTGCAAACCATTGTATGTTTTACAAGAGGTTTGGAGATAATTATTTTGTTGTTATACAGGGACGACATGCTAGTAACAGGCCCTAGCAAAGATCGAGTCCAAAAATCGAAGGCACAGTTGACTAGGAAGTTCGATATGAATGATGGAGGACCAACAAATATGATTTCAAGGATGTAAATTACCGAGACAGAAAAGTCAAGAAAGAGTGAATTTCCAGAAGAGTTACTTCCACGGAATCTTGCAGTGCTTCAACATGCAAAGATTGTAAGCAAATCCTGACCCCATATCCTGATAGTTATCCTTAAGTATGTGTCCTAGCAAAGAAGCAGTGAGGATGGTAATGTCTCGAGTACGGTGTGCATCGTTAATGAGATATCCTATGTTCGCTATGATATGTACGAGACCAGATATTGTAACCAATACAATATATCAGTTCATATTGAGGTTTAATGGAGAGCATAGAGTTGTAAGGCAAAGGAGCCTCGGATGTTGCATTATGTTTGGGAGGATCAGAATTTACTGTGAAGGGCTTTGTTGATTAGGATTTTGTAGATGCTTCCGATAAACAGAAGTCCACTACAGGCTATGTGTTCACACTTGCAGGAGGCACGATAAACTGGTTGTCTAAGTTACAGTCTATTGTTGTTTTATCTACAATAGAGGCTGAATACATGGATGTTACACAAGCCTGCAAAGAAACAATCTGGATTAAACGGTTAATGAAGGAGCTCGGGCACAAACAAGAGAAAATTTTCTTGTATTGTGACAGTCAAAGTGCCTTGCTCATTGCAAGGAATCCACCTTTTATTCCAGGACAAAACACAAAGTTGTTCAATTTCATTTTGTTCATGAAGTAATGGAGAAAGGAAATGTGGATATATAGAAAATTCACATCAACGAGAACATAACAGATGTTATGAAAAAGCCAATCAATGTTGACAAGTTTCTTTAGAGTCGATCCTCTTATGGCCTAGCAGCGACGTAAGTAGCATGGAACTGACAAGTATGAAGAGATTCAGAAATTCATCAAAAGTGACTTTAAGTGGGAGAATGTGAAGACTAAAGCCACATTTTAATGACTTATGATTGACATGAGAGGAAAGGGAGGTAAAATGATGCAAGCTTTTTTGTTGACCTTTATGGAGACATGAGATAACATACACAATTGGCATCCATGAAAGACATGAAATAACATAAAGGCAAGGGAGACAAAAGGGAGGCAAAGGGTGGCTCGAGTGGCTACCTTAATCTATAAATAAGAAGAGATTGGATGAAGAAAGTGTGTGAGTACATTCCAAAATAGAATGAAAAATAGTTAGGTTTCTCCTAAGAGTTCTCTTCCTCTTGTCGTCTGTTGTTTATGAGTGAGAGTTAGTTTTTCCTATTATTTGAGAGAGTAAAATTGTTCTCTCTTTATAATAGAGATAAGGTCATGTAAATTTACTCCACATCATAGTGAAATCCTCCATACTTATCCTGTGGTTTTTTCCTCGATTTATTTAAGGGTTTTCCACGTAAATTTGGTGTCTCATTTTTTTTTTCATTTTCTTAGTGTTCTCATTCAAATTTTAACTGCATGATACTATTTGTCCCTAACCATTCACCGATACCCAACATCTGTAGCCTACTGGCTACCAACTATGTAAAGATAAACAACTGAAATTGTTTTTAGTTGAGTAGCACACGAGTAAGAAAGTAAAAAGATTCACTTAGTCTTCTCATTTAAAGTTGAGAGTGGGATAGCTTCTGGTTTCATTTGACGTAGGTTACATCTTCACACGTTAATATCTCATTAATATCTCATAGCATACTTTTTTAGGTTACGTATTTGGCACCTTTTTTAAGATTCAAGCTTTTTGGAATTCTTTACTTTTAGATTTTATGGATTTGAATTTCTACTGAAGTTAAGGCTACTCTTAGAAACGTATTATGGGCCTCATAGTTATTTGTGACACGTGCATCATATGTATTAGTAGGATCCACAGTGTATGAGAGGAACATTAAAAACGTCCACATATTTTTTAGCAAAATACCTAAAGTTATACACCTCTGACTCTAAAAAGAGAATTTTCTAGGCATTGAATTGATGGTTGATGAGGACAAAATAATATGCATGCATTTAAGGAGAATATTTCAACTTCAATATGTCTAAATCCCTTATACCGACACTATAGATGATGTGGAATGAAATTAGTGAATATCACTGTCTCTAAAAGAAGTTCAACCATGAAATGGACTGTTCCTACTTGCTGAAAGCTTATGCAAGCGAAAGAAAGATTTAGAACTCTGAAAAACATATGAGATGATGCAGTTTCAATTTGCTTGTGTGCTCGGGTTTTAACTTGATTGGTGTTTATATTTTAGCGATCAAGTCAGCACTTTTCAGCAAGAGATATGGAGAGAGATATATATACCCCAAAATACTCAATTACAGAGGGCCTACAAGGTTCTTCGGGGCTATTTCGATGCTTTAGTCAGTTGGAATTTCTGGCTTAATAGCTAGGGAAGGTATGATAGATAGGAATATGAGTAAAAATATATGAATTAATCACAAGGCAAGAATTATTTTGATGTGAGAATCTTCCTCTCTTTGTAGGTTTTTCTCTTCTTGGTAGTAATCTCTCCATATCCCCCTTTTGTCCCGCAAAGATCAGTTGGAATTTGTAAACTGGTTGTGATTTGTGATACCTGCCCTAGGTTGGATATGCGACTAATGGGCATCTTTTGCTTTTATCTGTTACCGTAAAGTATGTTAGAAATATTTGCATAATCTGATGGGGCGTGCCTCTGAAAGGCTTCAGTGAGTAGTTAGTGACAAGCGACTAGGTCAGTATTTCTAACTGTGCATACATGTTTTTTCACTTCACTGGGACATGTCCATGTTTCTTTCTAACTTGTTGCGCATTTTCCCCTTATCAATATGCTTTAAGAATTGGACCTCAATAACATCTCTATCGACATAAATAATAAGTTCAATTGAGCAAAAATTTTAAAAAATAAATAAATAACAAGGTTGATATGCTCTTATGTTGACCAATCGAAATACAATGTAAAAGGTGGAGGATTACTACCTTATTTATTCTCAAGTAGATCTATCAAATGAATGTTGATATCTTACAAAAAAGAGTTAAGTAAATTATAAAACATCTTATTTGTTGGCTATATTTCAAATCACATTAGGACTTCAGACGTTGTTGATCAAAGATCAAGAACGAACATGTAAAAACCACAAAGCTTTTATCATTCAAAATGGATAAACTTGTAACGTTCAAAAACGGTATTACAATAAAGCTAAATGGGGTTGTATTCACAATAGTTTTGCTTTCAACCTTCTTTCTCTTTCTTATACAAAGTAGCAGTATCATCTAATATTATATTGCAACTATTGTTTTTTTATGAATTTTCAAGCTCTAGAATTTCTATGCCAAAGACATTGTGTTGCACAAAATATATATATATATATATATATATATATATATATATATATATATATATATATATATATATATATATATGCCTAAGACATTGTGTTGCACACAAAAGATATATATATTTTCACTTTTTACATCAAGATTTTGCCTATTGTCTTTTAGAATTTGAGCTTCAATGGTGCATTTGCCTTGAGCTCTAGCAACAACATAATTTCCTATTCTCATTGGACAATCAAGGAAAATAGCTATTTCAAGAAAAAGACTTTTCTCACTAGTCATATGGTTTCCACAACCATAGTCTAGTATCACATGCACATAGTGTTTTTCTTCTTCTTCTTTTTTTGGCAGAATGAGCAAAGTAATCATTAATGGCTCAAAAACTATACATATACTTACAAAGAAAATGGATTTAGCCAGATAAAATCAAGTTATGTCCCTAAGTACTCTATACTTAATAGTGTCCTTGATTTTTATAAAAAATTATTCCTCTGTTGCTATAAAATTATTAAATAACCTATCATTTCATGTTAAAATATGGAAGACGCTATTTTATCGTAGAGAGAAAATAAGAGAAAATAATATGGAGACTTTAAACGAAATTTTTATTTCTCTACTATTTCGTATGGCTACAATTTTTACAAAAATCCTATATCAACTAAGATATGGTTGTAAGAAACCATTACCTACTAGGAAAAGACTTTCTAGACAAAAACCAATTTAAAACTAACTAGAACTAAATTAATAGAGTCATAATCAAGTTTATCTACTAACATCCCCCCTTAAACTTGATTTGACTCTTGTAACTCCGAGCAAAACTCTAAACTTCATGAACACGTCACTTTTGAGTGGCTTTGTGAGAATGTCTGCAACTTGATCTTGAGACCTCACATACTCTATCTTCATTTCCTTCCTCGTGATGCATTCTCTAATAAAATGGTAATGTGTGTCAATATGCTTACTTCTTTCATGAAAGACTGGATTCTTGGCTAAGGCAATTGTAGACTTGTTATTGACATAAATCTCTACTGACTCTTCTTGAGGCATCTTCAGTTCTTTCATCAAATTCTTTAAACATAAAGCATGATAGACAATGAAGTAGCAACTATATATTTAGTTTCACATGTAGAAAGTGTGAGAATGGGTTATTTCTTGGAACTCCAAGTGAACGTTGTATCTCCTATGAAGAAGAGGTATCTACTAGTGCTCTTTCGATCATCAAAATCACCAGCCTAATCACTATCATTATACCCTACAGGTTTGAAATCCTCAGAGTGGGTGCATAAAAGTCCATAGTCAAGAGTTCCTTTGATGTAGCGAAGTATTCTTTTGGCAGTCTTCATATGTATATTAATAGAAGCCTCTATAAAGTGACTCACAAGTCCTACACCAAAGAGAATATCTGGTCTTGTGCAGGTCAAGTATCTCAAGCTTCCAACCAGGCTCTTGAAAAATGTTGGACTTACTTGCTCTTCTTCATCATCTTTCGACAATTGTATTCTACATTCAATAGGAATGTTGACAGGCTTGCAATCTTCCATCTTGAATATTTTGAGAATTTCATTTGCATAGCCTTCTTGAGAAATAAATATTCCTTTATCTGTTTGCTTAACTTGAATTCCAAGATAATAAGACATGAGTCCAAAATCAGTCATCTCAAATTCTCTTGCCATTGTCCTCTTGAAGTCTTCAAAAAAGTATGGATTGTTGCCAGTGAAAATTAAGTCATCCACATATAAGCAACCGATCACACGTCTCCATTCTCATATTTGGTGTAGAGAGTATGCTCATGCGAACACTTGGAGAAATTATTATGATGGAAGTATTCATAAATTCTACTATACCAAGCTCTTGGAGCTTGTTTTAAACCATAGAGAGCTTTTTTCAACTTTAAGACCTTACTTTCATACCCTTTTTCCACATAGCCTAATGGTTGTTGCATATAAAGCCATTCAGGAATGCAAATTTAACATCCAATTGGTATATCTTCCATTTGTGTTGAGCTGATAGAGATATGATAAATCTTATAGTTTCCAAACGTGCAACAAGAGCAAATACCTCATCATAGTCAATGCCAGCTCATTGACTGTAGCCTTTTGCAATTAGTCTTGCCTTGTACCTTTCAACTTCACCTTTAGCATTCTTCTTTATCTTGTAAACCCACTTTACTCCAATGGCTTTGTGACCTTTGGGTAAAGTTGCAAGCTCCCAAGTGTCATTCTTCTTTATTGCCTTGATTTATTCATCCATAGCTTGTTTCCATCTTTCACTCTCGTTAGCTTCCTCAAAGCTTATTGGTTCACAATCAGCAAGTAGACAAAAAAGAGTCAGTTCATCATTTAAATTTCGAGTTACCTCATAAATTTCATTCAAGCTTCTGAAACGAGGGTCTTTTCATGCAAACTTGAAGTTGTTGGAGTTATGTTTGCTTGAGATGAAGTCGGAGCTTGATATGGAGATGGAGTTTGAGTTAGAGTTGGAAATGGAGATGGAATTGGAGACATAGAATATTCATTAACTTCTTCTTCTTGCTCTTGTATGGGTAAGAATTTGTATTCTGATTGCTCTTTGGCATTCCAGTCCCATTAAGCTTCTTCATCAAAGTGGACATCTCTACTTATAATAATTATTCTATTAGTAGGATTGTAGAGCTTATAAGCCTTGGAATGTTTTTCATAGCCAATGAAGAATAGTTTTTGGCTTTTGTCATCAAGTTTGGTTCAATTTTGATAAGGAACATGAGCATAAGCAATGCTTCCAAAAACCCTTAAGTTCTTGATGGTTCGCTTTCTTCCACTCCATGGTTCTAATGGTGTCTTGTTCGAAAGACTCTTTGTGACAATGATTCAACAGATAGACTGCACAATCAACTGCTTCAGCCCAGAATTCTTTAGGCATTCCTTTAGAGTTCAACAAGTTTCAACCATCTCAAGAACTACTCTATTTTATCTCTCAATAACTTCATTCTGTTGAGGTGATTGAGGAACTGTCAAAGGGCGTCGAATGCTATTTTCTTCACAAAAATTGTTGAATTATGTTGTTATGAATTCTTGTCCTCTATCAAATCTCAATGTTTTGATCTCCCAACCACTTTCTTTCTTAGCAAGAGCTTTAAATTTCTTGAACTTGTAAAAAGCTTCAAATTTTTCTTTTAAAAAATAAACTCAAGTCCTACGGCTATAATCATCAATAAAAAGGATAAAATATTTATTTTTACCGTAGGAGCAAGGATTGATTGGTCCACAAATATCAATATGGACAAGTTCTAATGGTCTTGTTGTTCTTGATGTAGTCTTGTTTGGAAAACCTTTCCTAGCTTATTTTCCAAAAAGATAACCCTCACAAATTTATTCCGGATGATTGATGGAAGGCAATCCATGCACCATATTTTTTCTTGACATCAAAGAAAGATTTTCAAAATTTATGTGCCCAAATCTCAAGTGTCATAACCAAAAAACTTCTTTTAAACAAGGTTTAAGATATTTTGCAACATCGTTTTTAATATTTAATAAAAACAATCTGTTTCTTGTCATAAGCACTTTTGTTATCAAAAAATTATTTTCACCCTTTATTACACAATGTTTATCTTCTAATAAAATTGTGTAATTTTTCTCAAAAAGTTGACCAAGACTCAAAATATTAGTTTTTAATTTTGGCACATAACAAACCTAAAAAATAAAACGATGTCTTCCATCTTTGAAACGGATTAAAATTTTACCTTTTATTTTCACTGAGACCATAGAGCCATCTCCAAATTTTGCATTGCCCTTGACAGTTTCATCGAGTTCTATGAACATGCTCCTTTGTCCAGTCATGTGGTTGCTTGCAGCTGCATCAAGATGTCATGAAGTATCTCCTCCATCTTGTTTGCCATGATGAGCCATCCATAAGATAATCTCTTCTTCTCCTTTTTGTCCTTTGACAAAGTTTGCTTTCTCATCCACAACTTTATGATTACTTCTACACTCATAAACATAATGACCATATTTTTTACAATTGTAACATTGAATTTGCAATTTGTCATACCTTTGTCCTGAATAATTGCCTCTTCCACGCCCAAGTTTAAGCGAATTTTGATTTTTCTCTTCTTGATTAAATCCTCATCTTCCACCATGTCACGATCCCCTTTTTCCTAATTAATATAATAGACTCTGATACCGCATTAATGAAACAAGAAGGACTGCATTCAATTTGCGTGGACTACAAAATCTGGGATCGTGATGCCACGGCTTAAGAAGATCACTCCTCTTAGGTCCGCTAAGGCACAATATACTAGCCGAGCTCTAATTTCCAAAAATTAAACATCCAGGTTGCTAATACTACAGTTATATTACCTATTACAAGATTTCCTCAAATCAATACATTATACAAACTTCATCACTAATAATTAAAAATACCACCATAAACCATCAAATTACATAATGCTTACCCCTGGATACATATATACAAGATCTAGACTCTTCAATTTACATCAGGTATCTCATGTACTTATACAATCATTTAATCTAATAGTCTA
Source organism: Ehretia macrophylla (assembly GCA_037974665.1). Taxonomy (NCBI): domain Eukaryota; kingdom Viridiplantae; phylum Streptophyta; class Magnoliopsida; order Boraginales; family Ehretiaceae; genus Ehretia; species Ehretia macrophylla. The sequence continues at coordinate 81,703,659 of CM075781.1, forward strand.
TCACATATGCAATCCTTGCCTTCAACTTGCAAATCCACTCAATCAGTCTTAGCTGTAAGTGTCATAAAAGAGGGGTGAGCTAGATCCTCGCATATAGCTCAGTGAGGCTACGAGAAACGGGGATTTTCGCAAGCATCTGTCCATTTCAAAATCGTTCTGAAAACCATGCAAAACAATGCACATAATACCAATTAACAGGTTATAACAATAACAAGCTATGGTGACAAATAACCCAACTCCCGGGGCAAAAGCTCCAACGGATGTTTATCACATAATATCAAAAGGATACAGTTGCTCTTGCAATTGCTGTAGACGGTCGGCCTTGAATCAATCTTCATCAATATGCCAAACCCCTAGGTGATATCCGGATATCTACCGGGGACCATAGTAGTCGAATCCGACTGGTAGCCCGATGCTACCCAGGAGAAACGAATGCTACCATGCCCATGAATGTGGTTGCAACCGATCACGCCCGTAGTGGTTAACATTGTAACCATAACATGAATAATAACATAGAGGGAAGGCAACAAAGTAGGTTGCTCTGCCCCATATAACAAGCAAGCATACTCAAACATATATATATATATATATGATTCAAGCTTATTCAAGCATATTCAAGTTTATACCATATGGCTTAGCAAGTAAACAGGTGAACACCTTGCATGTATAAACATTTATAGTACTACAATTTATGTTTCTTGATGGTTATTGGTCATGCTAGACATATGTACCAAGAAAATACAATAAAATCACAATTAAATTCTACCTTAATAATCTAGGGTTTGATACGGTTCTAACATATCCGACCATGCCTCAATCCGACATCGGTGGCTTTAGAAATCTTCTAAAACAAGATCCTTGTAATTTGGTCAATGTTTCTGCATTATCCTAACTTTGGAGGTAAATTTGTCTATTTTCTCAAACTCCAATTAATCATATTTTGGTCTATAATCGAAACTTATCGAATTTAGATAACTCTAGAATCAAACGGAACTCAATTCGGAGTTGAAACGAATGAGATATGGCCTCCGTAAAATCACTGTGCAGAGTTGTCAAACATCCGGGCATTAGGGCCTTCATCCGGTCGACCGGATAAAGCAGGTAACGCCCGGATCGAGGCTTTCTGCCGGGCGTTGAGGCCTCTATCCGGGCGACCAAATAGGGGCTGTAACGCCCAGATAACTGCATGGGAAACACCTAATTTCTATCCAAACCACCTAAACAACAACCAATCTTTCTACCAACACACAAACAAGTTCAATGAGGCTATTAGGCATCATATAAGGGTTCTAACTCAACCAAAACCATCTTACCTCCACAATCAACAAACACCTAAAATCAAATTCAAAACCCTAGATCTACAACACAAAATCCTCAAACTTATCATTCAAGCTCTTGTATGCAATATAACAAGATTACTACACTTATATCACCACATTCATGCTCAATGTAGCTTTGAAAACTTTTAAGAAAACAACCCTTACCTTGAATGAGTTCTATGATGCAAGAGTTTGGTTGATGGTGCAAGAAAATGCTCAAAATAGCTAACAATGGCTTGATCAAACTTCTTCCCTTCCTTTTTCTTCCTCTTTCTTTTTCTTCTTCTCTCCCTCTCTTGGTCGAGTATAAGTGTGTGTGTGAGTGTGTTTGTGTGTTGTCTGATGGGTGTGTGTGTGTGTAAAGTATGTTTGTGTGTGTTTTGAGTAGGTAATAAATATCTTATAAGCCCAAATGCCCAAATTGCCCTCTAACTAATGAATTATTTCAAGTTTGCCATTCTAGTTTTGTTTCAACTATTTAGTTAGCTAGTGTAGTGTAATTTATTTAATATCTACGATATCTAAATCACACAAATGCACGTTAAACAATGCAAATACACGCAAAATGATACAAATATACGTTAAATTATATAAATGCATTTCCAATGTTGTGAGTGCATAATATTATCATGTAGTTCTAATTTTAATTATTTTGGTTGGTTAATTTAATTTAGTAAAATTTAATTATCATCTACAACCTCTAAGGTTCTCGAATGTATGCTATTGCACTCATTTACACGTTAAACGAGATAGATGCACGTAAACCAAGGTAAATTGCGCATTAATTGATATAAATGCACATTAAATGATGCAAAAATATATGAAATGTTATAAAATGTACATGAGCCTTGTTCGAGGTTTCACATCCTCCCCTCCTTAACATAATTGTGTCCTCGCAATTCCTTCTTCATGCTTGGAATAACTCGAATGCTCAAAGCAACTACGAATGCCTCACTGCTTATAAGATTTCAGATAACTGACGAGGAAGAACATCAATTACCCTTGCTACCAAATAGGAATGTCGAACAAGAATACCCTGTGTAAGAACTCCGCGTAGGAATGCCACATAAGTGAATCGAATAAGGATTTCGGATAAGGATGTCGAACACCGAAGACCGAATACCAATGAGAATTCCCCGAATAAGAAAACCGAAATAGGAGCACTGAATATAAATACCATATGAAAATACCGAAGAAGAATACCAATAAGAATTCCATAATAAGAACGTCCAATAAGGATACTGTTGAAGAGTACCGATGAAGAATCCCGTCTAAAAATCCCAAAGATAATTGTCAACTTCTAGATGTTGACACCAAAGGCTGAGTAAGAGTTCCTCATACTACTCAATCACGAGTTCGATATCATGCCAACTTCATTATTATAAAATAATTTCTCAATTGATATGCCAACATGTTGCATTCAAGGAATACGATGGAATGATGCATACACCAATAACGAATAATACTTTAAACAACTACTTTAAATTAAATCTACCTTTAACCACGGTTGCTGCCAAAAGTCGGTTCATGTCTCCTTTGCTATCCGGGACAATTCTTAACTTGATGGTCGTCACCCCCGCATCTCAAACATCTGCCAGACTTCCTCCAACATTAGGCATCAGTGTGGCCTCTTTTATTATAGTGATCACATACAACATGCTGAGATATAGTCCTACCCCCTGATGGGCCATAAGTGGGTTGAGTGGTTGTAGTGCTAAGCTGCAGTCTAGTAGCAACTAGTTCATTCTGGTTCTGACTCTGACCCTGGCCTTGTGTACCTTTACTTGTGGTCTGCTCTTGTATATTCTGCCGCTTTGGGCATTGCTTAGCTTTGTGTTGGTCACTACCGCAGCCCAAACACCTCCTCGATTTCTTCCAACATCCAACTTCCACATGACCCCTACATTTACAGTAAGTACAACATAGAGTCAGAGTAATATTACCTCTGGAGGGGCCCTGAGCTACAAAAGAAACTAAACCACTCTGGCAAATCTTATCAGCAGATAGTTCATCTGTTTTCTGAACTGGAATTGGTTGACTTGACCCTGCCACTTCTTCATTCTTCTTTTTTTCTGCTATTGTTGCCATGAAAAGGGTCTCACCATAAGTAGAGAATTGTAAAATAGATAGATTATCTCAAATCTCCGGCCTTAGCCCTTGAATGAACCTCTGGATCCTCTTTTTGGTAGTGTATACCATCCCCGGGGCATAATGTGACAACTGAGTATACCGAGCTTCATACTATGCAACCGACAAGTCCCCTTGTTTGAAAGTCATGAACTCATTCCTCCGGAATCTTCCCATCATTGCAAGAGTTCTTCCGGCCATACTTAATTCATCACAAATGAGGCACCCCATCATATGATTTGTGTGTATGCAACTATGTTATATGAGAAGAAAATATATACACGTATAATCATATTTCACAAAAGTAACTATGAGCCTATGCATGGTTATGTTATTATATAATACTGCATTATCAATCAACTAATATGCACCTGTACCCTAGCATAAAGAAAGCAATTGAATCATAACAAGCACTTAAAGCATATAGTGCAAATGGATCCCACAAGCACGTTGATCACTTAAAACACATAGTTCCCATTTGGCTTACTCTAGACATAATACATGCACATATCCCTCAAGACAAGTTCACATCAAAACCACTACCTGATAGTTCAAGATTTTTATCTCAGCCTATGAGTTTCCTAAGCTTTAATCTTCTATGGCCTTAACTCCATCAAAGCCCTAGATCATTTTCACCTAGTCCGATTGATCATTGCCTATTGTCATAGTCATCTACGACCTTAAAGATTAGCTACGGATTATCTCACACCTGCAAACCACGTCACATAAAACAAAGCACATAGATTTCATATAAGCAAGAAGCACTTATGACATGATAGGCACATAAGATTCACACAAACACGTATAATTCATAAGCCATGTTCGTCAAATTACATGTAACACGTAAGCACATAAGTCTCATGGACACACGCAGGTAATTAGAACATTTCCAAGTCAAGACATCTACCTAGGGACCTAAATTTCAAAACTTGGACTACGCTAGCATAAGCTAGCTTTGATACCACTCTGTCACGATCCCCTTTTTCCTAATTAATGTAATAGACTCTAATACCGCATTAATGAAACAAGAAGGACTGCATTCAATTTGCGTGGATTACAAAATCCGGGATCGTGATGCCACGGCTTAAGAAGATCACTCCTCTTAGGTCCGCTAAGGTACAATATACTAGCCGAGCTCTAATTTCCAAAAATTAAACATCCAAGTTGCTAATACTACAATTATATTACCTATTACAAGATTTCCTCAAATCAATACATTATACAAACTTCATCACTAATAATTAAAAATACCACCATAAACCATCAAATTACATAATGCTTACCCCTGGATACATATATACAAGATCTAGACTCTTCAATTTACATCAGGTATCTCATGTACTTATACAATCATTTAATCTAATAGTCTATCACATATGCAATCCTTGCCTTCAACTTGCAAATCCACTCAATCAGTTTTAGCTGTAAGTGTCATAAAAGAAGGGTGAGCTAGATCATCGCATATAGCTCAGTGAGGCTACGGGAAACGGGGATTTTCGCAAGCATTTGTCCATTTCAAAATCCTTCTGAAAACCATGCCAAATAATGCACATAATACCAATTAACAGGTTATAGCAATAACAAGCTATAGTGACAAATAACCCAACTCCCGGGGCAAAAGCTCCAACGAAAGTTTATCATATAATATCAAAACGATATAGTTGCTCTTGCAATTGCTGTAGACGGCCGGCTTTGAATCAATCTTCATCAATATCCCAAACCCCTAGGTTATATCCGGATATCCACCGGGGACCATAGTAGTCGAATCCGACTGGTAGCCCGATGCTACCCAAGAGAAACGAACGCTACCATGCCCATGATTGTGGTTGCAACCGATCGCGCCTGTAGTGGTTAACATTGTAACCATAACATGAATAATAACATAGAGGGGAGGCAACAAAGTAGGTTGCTCTGACCCGTATAACAAGCAAACGTATTCAAACATATATATATATATATGATTCAAGATTATTCAAGCATATTGAAGTTCATACCATATGGCTTAGCAAGTAAACAGGTGAACACCTTGCATGTATAAACGTTTATAGTACTACAATTTATGTTTCTTGATGGTTATTGGTCATGCTAGACATATGTATCAAGACAATACAATAAAATCACAATTAAATTCTACCTTAATAATCTAGGGTTCGATATGGTTCTAACACATCCGACCATGCCTCAATCCGACATCGGTGGCTTCAGAAATCTTCTAAAACAAGATCCTTGTAATTTGGTCAACGTTTCTGCATTATCCTAACTTTGGAGGTAAATTTGTCTATTTTCTCAAACTCCAATTGATCTGATTTTTGTCTATAATCGAATCTTATCGAGTTTAGATAACTCTAGGATCAAACAGAACTAAATTCGGAGTTGAAACGAGTGAGATATGGCCTCCGTAAAATCACTGCACAGAGTTGTCAAACATCCGGGCGTTGGGGCCTTCATCCGGTCGACCGGATGAAGCAAGTAACGCCCGGATCGAAGCTTTATGTCGGGTGTTGAGGCCTCTATCTGGGCAACTGGATAGGGGCTGTAACGCCTAGATAGCTGACGGGAAACACCCAATTTCTATCCAAACCACCTAAACAACAACCAATCTTTTTACCAACACACAAACAAGTTCAATGAGGCTATTAGGCATCATATAAGGGTTCTAACTCAACCAAAACCATCTCACCTCCACAATCAACAAACACCCAAAATCAAATTCAAAACCCTAGATCTACAACACAAAATCCTCAAACTTATCATTCAAGCTCTTGTATACAATATAACAAGATTACTACACATATATCACCACATTCATGCTCAATGTAGCTTTGAAAACTTTTAAGAAAACAACCCTCACCTTGAATGAGTTCTATGATGCAAGAGTTTGGTTGATGGTGCAAGAAAATGCTCAAAATAGCTAACAATGGCTTGATCAAACTTCTTCCCTTACTTCTTCTTCTTCTTCTTCTTCTTTCTTTTTCTTCTTCTCTCCCTCTCTTGGTCGAGTATGAGTGTGTGTGTGTGAGTGTGTTTGTGTGTTGTCTGATGGGTGTGTGTGTGTGTATAGTGTTTTTGTCTGTGTAAAGTATGTTTGTGTGTGTTTTGACTAGGTAGTAAATATCTTATAAGCCCAAATGCCCAAATTGCCCTTTAACTAATGAATTATTTCAAGTTTGCCATTCTAGTTTTGTTTCAACTATTTAGTTAGCTAGTGTAGTGTAATTTATTTAATTTCTACGATATCTAAATCACACAAATGCACGTTAAACACTGCAAATACACACAAAATTATACAAATATACGTTAAATGATATAAATGCATTTTCAATGTTGTGAGTGCATAATATTATCATGTAGTTCTAATTTTAATTATTTTGGTTGGTTAATTTAATTTAGTAAAATTTAATTATCATCTACAACCTCTAAGGTTCTTGAATGTATGCTATTGCACTCATTTACATGTTAAACGAGATAAATGCACGTAAACCAAGGTAATTTGCGCATTAATTGATATAAATGCACATTAAATGATGCAAAAATATATGAAATGTTATAAAATGCACATGAGCCTTGTGCGAGGTTTCACACACCACGTCCTCGTTCTCATTCTTGGTTTTGGCCTCAGCTTCTACAACATCCACGTCCTTTTTGGCCTCCATTATTACCAAAGTTTTCTTCTTTCTTCAAAGCGAGATTACTTTGAAGAACTTTTTCCAAAACTTCTTGGTTCTTCTTCTTGTGTCTTTCTTCATAAGCTTGTAATGAGCCCATGAGTTCATCAACGGATATGTTATCTAATTCTTTTGATTCTTGAATGGCTACAACAATATATTCGTATTTTGGTTGCAAAGACCGAATGATCTTTTCTACAATACAAGGATCTTTTAAATCTTCTCAATTTCTTTTTAGTTGGTTAGAAATTACCAAAACTTTCGAAATATAGTCTGAAATAGATTCACCATCATTCATACGGAGAGATTCAAACTCACCTCTTAAAGTTTGGAGACGAACCTTTTTCACCTTATCTACCCATTTTTGTAATTTTTGGAGAGTTTCTCATACTTGTTTTGTAACATCCCGATCCCTCTCGAGACCGGGAGTTCTATCAATCAATCTATTCACAACCCAATTCTAAACCCGGGCAAAATTTTTAGGGAAAGATAGATAGAGTCTCCCCTATTTCTAGGCAAAATGAAAAACCTGTAATAGCATATAAGTGAACTAGCACCATGTCCAACCATACAAATACCTCAAGGTCATCCGAGCCTTGGTTCTCAACAAGCGAATACAAGTAAATATACATTTCCAATTTAAAAGCTAACCTATCTCTTTTCATCTTTGACAAGAACATTCATGCTAGGCAATTAAACTATACTAACCCATTGCATAAAATAGACTATCATACCATTCTAACCATTTTCCTTTGGACATTACAAACAAGCATTAAAGTTAAACTATACTATCTGAATACATAAACTAGCTTATCAAATCTCTTCAATAACCTAGAAAAACTTATATTACATTCCTTTTTAACATTAAACACAAACAACACATGAAACATACATCCTTGCATCTTTGACAACTCAAGCCACATAGCACGCAAGATAACTCTTCAAGCACGAACTTTCACGTAATCACAAACTTTCCAGCTAACATGGCATTTCCTAAAATGTGGTGGTGAGGAGTGAGTATACTTAACACGTATACTTAGTGAGGGCGAGGCAAATATCGAGGTGGAGAGAAAGAAAGTCGTGCAATGCAAATAGGGCAGATAAGCAATATAACTGACAAGTAATCATTCATTATAAACAATTAATAAAAGCATTAACACAACCATTCAAAGCTATACCACACTCTGAAGGCTTTGGTTCACTCATACGAGCAATGTACCATTCGATTCGATTCCACGAGCAATACATCAATCTCGAGCTTGATGTTGACAACGATGACAATAAACGTGCAACCACCTTATAACTTCAGTTTGGAATACCCCAGAAGTATCCAATCAATTCTACGACCCAAATCTCCCTGAGAGGCAACCCAAGCGAGAATGGGAATAGGACACGGAGCTAGAGCAACCAACACTGGTAGCCTGAGACTACCCAGAGAGGCCCATCACTCACGCGCTTGACACTATGTAATGCATTACAAGATATAAGCAATAAACGAGTGATAGCACAACAATACAAAATAGTGGCGATAAACGAGATATCAAGCATTTACAATCAATACTAGCATTCAATTAACTTCTCAAGCATAACTATCATTAATAGCAACAAGAACACCAATTAAACAAGTAACAACAATTCAAACACGAAAACGACAAATATCACTATTCAATCTCTAACTTCCAAAGGCAATTACGAGCAAACGAGCTACGGGATTTGGAAACCGATTTCACTACATTCACTCAGGCACTACAAGGCACATTTCTATGTCACTAAACTTCATTTTCCCAACCGAAGCCCGAAAGTCCACCTACTGTGTTTGAACTATAGCTATGCTAACCGGTCACTCAATCAACGCCACGACAGCGCCAAAAGTGTTTCCATGCCCTAATTAGCAAAACCCCCAACTCAATTCGAGCACGGTCAACACTTGGTCAAACGGCCCCTTTTCGTTTCATTGTCTAAATTTCAATTTTAACAAAGGTCGGTCCGTTTTTGTTGCACATTTTATCTTTCTATCACTAATGGCACATATCCAAATCAAGCAATCGCAATTCGGATCAAAATCCGAGATTCTAGGGTTTTACTATTTAAAATCACTATTCATTGTTCTTCCCCAAATTCAAATACGCAATTTCAGCCGTAACAATTACTAAATAGCTATCAAACAATGCTCTACGAACTCAAAGGAAGCTATATCAAGCAATTATAGGCATTATAACAAATTATATATCAAATCTAAAAATTTGTAACAAAGATCAAATTCGAATTTAAATGCACAAAAGCATGAAAACCCTCACAGAGATTGAAGACCAAGACCCGCAAGGACCTGATCCATGACCCCCGAGCAATTCCACGCATGATTGTAGAAGAAAAATGCAAAACAAATTTTTCTTTCTTTTTCCCTCAAACTTTCGGCCATGGGAGGGGACATGGGGGGAATTTATGGTTTTGTTTTTATGATTTTTGCCTTGTTTTATTATTTAAAAGGGTGACAAGGGCATTTTGGTCATTTGCAAAATCAAGCTTTAGTTAAAAATGGTAAAATAAACTTATTTTGATGCCATTTAAATCCAATTCAAGTTAAAACAATGCAATTAAATGAAAAACAACTAAAACTAGTTAAATTAAGCTAAAAATATTTTTCACTAAGTCCGAGGAATATTTCTCTAACTCTCATTTTTGAAATACTACGATCAAACAGTCAATAAATGATCGCTAATAAGGTGATGAGCAATAATAGAAAACTTTAATTTTTTTGAAAAGTAGAATAGTAGAATAATTTAAAATTCACTCCGGCTCGGAGTTACTTTTCTCATTATTTGAAAATCGAGTAATTTTAATGCAAGACAATTAAAACCGATTATTAAAATAATCAAAACAATTAAAGTAATCAATATTCATTTAAAAATAATTAATTTAACTATTTCTATAATATTTTAAAAGAATTATGAAGTTAATGCTAAGATACAAATAAACAAGTTATTATAAACACGTAATCAAATGCAATTAAACACTAACATTTAAGATGACACCTAATTAAATGCAATTAAATGCCATTAAATGCATGTCGGGTTCGGGTTATCACATCTTCCCCCCCTTAAAACAATTGCGTCCTCACAATTCTTCTTCCAATAGAACTCTGCATCCACTGAATCCAACTCTGACTAATCTTCATCGGTTGCTGAGCAAGTATACTAAACAAGAAGGCCAATAGGAAAGCTTAAGAAGAATTTCCAAATAATAATGCCGAATAAAGGCTCAAATGAAGATATCGTACATAAATCCAAATAAGAATCCCACTGATACAAATTCCGAAGAAGAATAAAATTCCAACCAAGAATGCCGAGAAAATACCAACTAAAGACTAAAGCAGGGATACTGTAGATGTCACTAATACCACACAATAACGACAAGAAGAATACCCCACACACGAATCTCCAATAGAAGTTCAACTATAACCGCTCGAGAACTCCTTAACAAGAAACCAAATAAAGACTCAACTGAAGATTCCATCCAGAGGTCTAAAGAAATACCCCGCTAGTCATGAATTTCACAGAAGAATTTCCCTGTTAGGGGTGCTGAGGAAAGTACTAAGAAAACCCAATCAAATATACTTCAAAAGTTCCAGAGAAGTCTTCCAAATAATAACCCCATAGGATAACTAGTTAGATCCTGAGTACTGCTATCAAATGCTGAGAAGAATGTCAACGAAAATAGCAAAGAAAAATATAATGTTCCCAAAAGACAATCAAGTTGAATAACAAATATAGTTTCCCAACTAGACGAAAACCTAAGGGAAGATACCGAGCTGGTGCACAATATACAAAACCAAACTCCAAGGCCTCTTCACTGTTGCCAAATGAGAACTTCTTACAACCTTGCCAATAAGGAAACCCAATAAGAGAATACCAAAAGAATGCTACCAAGAGCCATCATACAGAAACCCCAAAGAAGTTATATTTTTATGATTGCCAACCACGAAGAAGAGTCTTAGAAGTATGCCAATAACCGAGCTCCAAAGAAAATCACCAACTCCCAAATAAAGGCTAGTCAAATGCTGCTCTTTCTCGTCAATCCACATAACTTGGAGGGCCTGCTACTAACCACTTCTCTTCAGGGAAGGAAGAAGTCGCTCTTACCATTCAACAGGACATGTATGAATGCCAAGATATCACATTTATACACATGCCTTAAACTATTATGCAAGCAAGTTTACAAAACAGTTTATAAAACAGTTTATTCAACAAAGTCACTCAAGCACGACAATCAAGTCAAGCACAACATAATCAATTCAAATCACAGCACAACCAATTCAAGACATTTCAATACACACATTACAAGCAATACTTCAAGCAAATAACAATTCACGAGATCAATTCGATTCACGATGCCAATTCGATACACGAGTAGTCACTTCACTTCACGTAACACACATTTAGCACATAACACATAACTATATCACATAGGTGCACACATTCAGGTCAAGACACACAATCTCATATACAAGCATACACTTTCAAAACACACTTAACAAGCACACATTCAAGGATCACTACCCACCAGACCGAGGACCCTGTCCCGGCTTATGAGCTAAACAAGCTCTGATACCACTTGTAACACCCCGATCCCTCTCGAGACCGGAAGTTCTATCAATCAATCAAATCACAACCCAATTCCAAACCCGGGCAAAATTTTTAGGGAAAGACGGACAGAGTCTCCCCTGTTTCACGGCAAAATGTAAAACCTGTAATAGCATATAAGTGGACCAGCACCGTGTCCAACCATTCAAACACCTCAAGGCCATTTGAGCCTTGGTTCTCAACAATTAAACACAAGAAAATATACATTTTCAATTTAAAAGCTAACCTATCTCTTTTCATCTTTGACAAGAACATTCATGCTAGGCAATTAAATTATACTAACCCATTGCATAAAATAGACTATCATACCAATCTAACACTTTTCCTCTAGACATTACAAACATGCATTAAAGTTAAACTATACTATCTGAATACATAAACTAGCTTATCAAATCACTTCAATAACCTAGAAAAACTTAAATTACATTCCTTTTTAACATTAAATACAAACAACACATGAAACATACATCTTTGCATCTTTGACAACTCAAGCCACATAGCATGCAAGATAACTCTTCAAGCACGAACTTTCACGTAACCGCGAACTTTCCAGCTAACATGACATTTCCTGAAATGTGGTGGTGATGAGTGAGTATACTCAACACGTATACTCAGTGAGGGCGAGACAGATATCGAGGTGAAAAGAAAGAAAGTCGTGCAATGCAAATAGGGCAGATAAGCAATATAACTGACAAGTAAGCATTCATTATAAACAATCAATACAATAAACAATTAATAAAAGCATTACACAACCATTCAAAGCTATACCACACTCTGAAGGCTATGGTTCACTCATACGAGCAATGTACCATTCGATTCGATTCCACGAGCATTACATCAATCTCGAACTTGATGTTGACAACGATGACAATAAGTGTGCAACCACCTTATAACTTCAGTTTGGAATACCCCGGAAGTATCCAATCAATTCTACGACCCAAATCTCCCTGGTAGGCAACCCAAGCGAGAATAGGAATAGGACACGGAGCTAGAGCAACCAACACTAGCAGCCCGAGACTACCCAAAGAGGCCCATCACTCACGCGTCTGATACTATGCAATGCATTACAAGATACAAGCAATAAACGAGCGATAGCACAACAATACAGATTAGTGGCGATAAACGAGATATCAAGCATTTACAATCAATACTAGCATTCAATTAACTTTTCAAGCATAACTATCATTAATAGCAACAAGAACACCAATTAAACAAGTAACAGCAGTCCAACCACGAAAACGACAAATATCACTATTCAATCTCTAACTTCCAAAGGCAATTACGAGCAAACGAGATATGGGATTTGGAAACCGATTTCACTACATTCACTCAGGCACTACAAGGCACATTTCTATGTCACTAAACTTCATTTTCCCAACCGAAGCCCGAAAGTCCACCTACTCTGTTTGAACTATAGCTATGCTAACCGGTCACTCAATCAACGCCACGACACCGCCAAAAGTGCTTCCATGCCCTAATTAGCAAAACCCCCAAATCAATTCGAGCACGGTCAACACTTGGTCACACGACCCTTTTTCGTTTCATTATCTAAATTTCAATTTTAACAAACGCCGGTCCGTTTTTATTGCACATTTTATCTTTCTATCACTAATGGGACCTATCCAAATCAAGCAATCTCAATTCGGATCAAAATCCGAAATTCTAGGATTTTACTATTCAAAATCACTATTCATTATTCTTCCCCAATTTCAAATACGCAATTTCAGTCGTGAAAATTGCTAAATAACTATCAAACAATGCTCTACGAACTCAAAGGAAGCTATATCAAGCAATTATAGGCATTATAACACATTATATATCAAATCTAAAAATTTGAAACAAAAATCAAATTCGAATATAAATGCACGAAAGCATGAAAACCCTCACAGACATTGAAGACCAACACCCGCAAGATCCCGGGCCACGACCCCCGAGCATTTCCCCGCATGTTTGTAGAAAAAGATTGCAAAACAACTTTTTCTTTCTTTTTTTCTCAAACTTTCGGCCATGGGAGGGGACATGGGGGGATTTTATGGTTTTGTTTTTTTGATTTTTACCTTGTTTTATTATTTAAAAGGGTGACAAGGGCATTTTGGTCATTTGCAAAATCAAGCTTAAGTTAAAAATGGTGAAATAAACTTATTTTGATGCCATTTAAATCTAATTCAAGTTAAAACAATGCAATTAAATGAAAAACAACTAAAACTAGTTAAATTAAGCTAAAAACATTTTTCACTAAGTCTGAGGAATATTTCTCTAACTCTCATTTTTGAAATACTACGATCAAACAGTCAATAAATGATAGCTAATAAGGTGATGAGCAATAATAGAAAACTGAAAAGTAGAATAGTAGAATAGTTTAAAATTCACTCCGGCTCGGAGTTACTTTTCTCATTTATTTGAAAACCGAGTAATTTTAATGCAAGACAATTAAAACCAATTATTAAAATAATCAAAACAATCAAAATAATCATTATTCATTTAAAAATAATTAATTTAACTATTTCTAGAATATTTTCAAGAATTATAAAATTAATGTTAAGATACAAATAAACAAGTTAATATAAACACGTAATCAAATGCAATTAAACACTAACATTTAAAATGACACTTAATTAAATGCAGTTAATTGCCATTAAATGCATGCCGGGTTCGGGTTATCACATGTTTGGCAGTAGTTGCACATGAGATATTCTTAAACACAATTGCATCCAAACATAGATGGATGATAGAGAAAGCTTGTTGATCCTTCTTGCGATTCTTTATCAATGCGTCTTTTTGATTTTGACTCAAAACTTCATCTTCTTTAGATTCAACGTAGTCTTTCTCTACAATCTCCCAAACATGTTGTGAGCCAAGGAAAGTCTTCACACAAATGAACCAATTATCATAATTGTCCTTAGTGAGGCGAACAAATTGAAAAGGAAACATACCATTTCTCATCATCTTTACCTAGCTCCGATACCACTTTGTTAGAATATGGAAGAAATTATTTTATCGTAGAGAGAAAATAATATGGAGACTTTAAACGAAATCTTTATTGTTCTACTATTTGGTATGGCTACAATTGAAAGAACTGACCCCTATTTATAGATTCACAAAAATCTTATATCAACTAAGATATGGTTGTAGGAAACCATTACCCACTAAGAAAAAACTTTCTAGACAAAAACCAATTTAAAATTAACTAGAACTAATTTAATAGAGTCCTAACCAAGTTTATCTACTAACATTCCTTTCACTCCATATGAAATAAGAAGCAACGACTAACTGGAGTTTGAAAACATACATTTGAAAATCTTTTACTGTTCATGGTTAGCCCAATCAATGATATAATTCCATTTAATCATCTATTGATCAATTCTCGAATATTTGAGGCATTTCTTCCAAAATTCTTTTGATGAATCTGCAAATGAAAAATAAATGATCCTTAGTTTTAGCATTTCCATGACAAAACAAAGAATTGTTTGTTCGCATTAATTCCCAAGAGACCAACCTTTGTTTAGTGTAAATGTCTATCAAGCATGGTGATCCATGAGCATAAACAGTGTTTAGAAATGTTTCCTTTAAACCAAATCACATATGACCAGCTGAATTTAGGGATTCTTACACAGATAGAATCATAAGCAGATGAGACAGAAAACTGACCTTTCGGTTCTGGAGTCCATAAGACAATGTCGCGTCAGGATTGGCAAAGTAGGGTAGATCTAGTGAACAATATAATCTCTGCAAACACTCTTAAGAATTATCTAACCAAGCTGGTATCATGAGATAACCATTGAGGGCCCAAAAGTCAACACGTTTGATGATTCTATCAATCAAATTACTGTAGTCATTTTTTTTGTAGTCTTCCAACGTAAGAGGGACACCCATGTAACGTATAGGGAGACATCCTTTTTTTAAATCTGGTAGCACTAAGAATCCGATCAATGTTACATAATCATTACGACCACCAAAAAATACTTTGCTCTTCTTCGGATTTGTTTTAAGCCCTGAGATTTTTTAGAGCAACTCCAAAACCTCACAAATGATTTCAACTGAAGCAAGCTTAGCTTTGGAAAACAGTAACACATCATTTGAGAACATAAGGTGATTCAGTCTCATCTTTAATTTAATCCTAAATTAGTGTTCCGATTATGTAAATTATACTAAATTCTAAATTACTTCAACAATTATATATATAATAAAAAAAGGCAATCCTTGTTATTTTTATACGAACCAATCCATTCTTGATACTATTTTTGGATGTTGATTAAAAAATATAGTTTTGAAATTAATACATTTATTCCAATTTTCATTCATAAAACATATCAACACGACATTACTCTTTACCAAGTTCATTTTATTCCTTAACTCATTCTATCTATGTACAAATGCATTCTAAAATACCAATCACTACCTAATCTCAATAAAGATGATTGAACAAGGATGGGAAAAGTAAGCAAAGGCAAGCTCAAAATGTCAATCTCCAATCTCAGCCACGTCCAATCAGAAAGTTACAATAAGTATCGATTAATAGTAGATATTTTTAGAAGTGAATTATGGACTTAAGTTAGAGATGACTAAACCAAATTAAAGTTTATGTTGTTTTTGCTACTTTATGTATGGATGTGCCCTTGTCGCAACATTGACAAGCGTGGTTGTCTAGAGGCTTCCAAGTAGAATCACCAAAAGGAATACCAAGCTTTTTGTGCTATTTTCCTTGGTTACTAACTTATACTCAAAAACATTTACTCTTCATCAAAATTTGAACTCATTTTAAGACTCATAATTTTTGAATAAGAAAAGTCGTGTTTGCCATGTCAAAATGACTATTGATTGCAAAGAATGAGATAACCATTAAAAAAAGAAGACTATCTAAAGAAAATGAACCAGACAAGAAAATAGAGAGGTACTTCAATGAACATGACTATTGAAAAATTGTGGGGAGAGACATTTTTGTAGCATATCCTTCTCTTTATTAAGTTTTCAATGATCAATGCAAATCTCACTAACTTTGTTATGTTGATAGTTTTCTCAACAATAACCTATTGGAAGGGCGTATACCACATCTCCTTTTCAAAATGAAGTTGCTGAGATATATGTAAGTGATCATGTTATTGAAATGATACAATATTGACTAATAGTTGTTGCAAGTTGAGACTTAAATTCATTAGTAGTTGCATCAGCTCTATTATCTACTCCTACAAAACACACACTTATAAGGAAATAGAAAACAACGAAACTATAACCACAGCGTTATAAGATAAAAGCTTTAATGATTTTTATTAAAGTTTGAGTACTTTCAGCTTTTGAACAACATTATTGGAACTGGAGTAGCAATACATAAAGGATCAAGGTCCAATATAGTTTAGATTATGAAAACTATTTTGTAATTAATTGCATAAGGAGTTATTCTAAAACTGATTATGACACATGACCACATTTTGGCAACAAATCAACATTATTTTAAACATTGGTAATCCAAGTGATTACTTGTCTGTATTGGATCAACCCTTGTCGCATTTTTGGGGCATTAATTTGTATTTTAAATAAACTATATATGTATGCCTTTTTCTTAAGTTTAGGACTAGTTTTGTTTGACCATCTAAATATTTTTTTATTACACCTTTTAGGGTAAATCTTTTTATTAGTCCTTAAAGTATAATGTAGGGACATATTATTCTGATTTTCCAAAATAATAACTTTACTCCTAGGCTTAAATTAGTGCCAAATAAGATTCCATCTTATTTCTAACAGATTTGACACATTATAATCACATGTACTCAAAAGGGAGAATTGTAGGAATAGATCCCATTGTTTGTCAAATCTTTAGTTTTGTCCCTATTATTTAAAAAAGTGCAAAAAGATCCCTAATGTTAAAAATTGTTGATTTGGTCCTCGCTATCAAAAGCACTCTTAAAATGAAAAAGAAAAACTATGAAGAAAATTGTTTCTTTACATATTTTGCCAAATGACCATCATTCCCCTCAATAACCCGGTCACTTTTGTTTTTTTTCTTTTTTCTTTTTTATTTTTATCATCCCAATCAAACACACACATATACACATACAAAATTTCACTGAAACATACACACAATTTCATGCACACATATGCACAATTTTGCGTACACACATAGATCTAATTCACACGCACACATGATTTCACATGCATATACATATTTGATTCACACATATACACAATTTTACACATAGAGAGATCTTATAAACACAGACACATATCTAATTCACACACACATACACGAATTAATACACACATACACATACATATGATTCACACACATAATCATACCAATACACCCAAACACATATATATATACACTCACCAAATACACACATATATATAGATATACTGTATTGAACATCTAATTCTCGACATCCTTCCATATTCATGTGGGTATATATATATATACCCACATGAATACAATCTTATACATACGTACAATAGGCTATATAATACAATGGTCGGCTATATTTTCCCATCTGTTGGGACTTATTTTCTTACTACTTAGTTACATGTCCAGTTTTAAGGTTATATTTAGCTTTGTAATTGACTTGCAATGCTTCTACCAAATGATTATGGTGATTGAATTTGTATTTACAGCTTAAGGACTAACTTGAGTTAAATACTAAACACCAGGGACTAACACGCATATTATGTACAACATTAGGGACCTCTATAGATTTTTTTGAACAATGAAGACTAAAATGAATTTTTATTTAATACATTGGGGGCTTAATTAAACATTGTTAAAATTTTAAGAAATTTCCCTCAACCACTGGTCACTAAGACGAACATGACCACGTTTCTATTAATTATAACTCAATTTTTTACGGCGATGGCCAAATTGATAAGTTTAAAAAATATTGAAGACCTCATTACACTTTTTAAAATAATGGGGACGAGATTAAAAATTTGACAAATAATGGTAACGCTTCTTGCAATTCTCCCCACTCAAAAATACTATTTTTAGAAGGGCATATTGGTAAGTTCAACCCTTTTATGTTCTCTTTTTTCTTGTATTCTATTTTAAGTTTTTTTCTTCATTTTTTTCATCTATCCATATACATACATATGTACACACATACATATTTAGTTGTTGACCTCCAATTAGCTGGCACAAATATGCTCTATATGCTCTCATGGAATGACGAATACACTAACGGTCTTAAATTAGCGATACAATCTTTGACAATCATCAATGTTCACAAGCCTAGCCAACAAACTTCATTCTTCTATTTGTCACAAAACTACTGGTTTTCTAGCGAATTGAAACTTCTCCTTTTTAATCATACAATATCAAATTTAATTTGAATCATGTAACTTCTAAATAGAAATTAAAATTATACTAATGATCAATATAAATATAGGTGTTAAATAAAATTCAAATATTAATTACATATTGAGTCGTGTGCTTCCTTTCTAAGAATAAAAATAATATATAGTAACTAAGTCTTAAGCATTTAAAATAAATTTCAACTAGAATGGTAGTTTATAATAATTATATGTGCAAAAAAAAAATCCATCATTGTGTTATTAGAAGCACCATGATTATTATAATTTTTTTTGGTTGTTGCATGTCCACACATGATTAATAATCGCAAATCTTTAATATATCACTCTTTTGTTATATTGTTTGAACTATCTTGGTGTACAATTGGGAACAACTAATAATCTCTTATATTCACTATGATCAATAGTGAAATGGAGGTATTTAATAAAATGATTGCAAAGATCAAGTAATGTCATGTAATGTCTGGATTAAAAGAATAAATATATAATCTTTTTAGTAATCCTTTTTTTCTCCATTTTAGTATACTTTGTCTAATACCATTTTTCTATATTTTCACATTTATAAATCTCTTTAATCCATTTTTCGCTTGCAACAACTTCAAAACAAGTCCGAGAATGCTCACATGTGAGAATGTGAAACTATTTTTGAATATTTTTCCCGCTTAGTGTCCATTGTTAATCAATTGAAAAAAAGTTGAAAAAATATTCAAGATATTCGTATGATAGAAAAAATATTGAGATCTCTCAAAAAGACTTTTGAACATGTAGTGATCGTACTTGAATAGTCATTTGGATAAACTCACTATAAGAACACTAATGGGATCACTCGAATAGTGATCACAAAATAATTTCTGATTTGAAGAGGTGGCGAATACACCTTAAATGATTTTTGAGACAATTATAAAGAGCAAGATATTAAGCAGCATTTTACCACTTCATATATCATACAATAAAATTGTATTGCAAAAAGGAGGAATCACACCACTCTTGACATGACAAGACCCATGTTGAAAGAGAAAGGCTTGCCAAAGGCTTTCTGGGTTGGAATAGTGCATTAGAAAGCTTACTTGTTAAATCGATGTCTACTAAAAGTGTGAAAAACATGACACAACAAGAGGCATGAAGCGGCTAGAAACTAACTGTTAGCCATTTATAGATGGGCTTTGTAACCTATGCTTGAATACTAGAGGCAAAAAGAAAAAAACTGGATCATAGTGAGAAATGTACTTTTGTTGGCTATAGCGAGGAGTCAAAAACCTAATCTCTTAAGTCCATTCAGTAATCAAATCATGGTAAAAGACAAGAAATCAAGAATAAAAAGTATCAATTCCTCCTCGTGCAAAAATCTCTCAAAATCAAAGTTCACCACAAATGTCTTCAAGACAATTCTCACCAATTCAAATCTTAGATAGTTCTTCATTTTCATTATTATTTTCACCAATCAAAACTCGCAGTCTAAGAGAAATTTATGAATACACTGAAGAGATAAAATTGTTGTCTCTATGTCAATCATGAGTGCTTTCCTTTCAAGAAATTGTTGAAATACAACAATGGTAAAGGAAATACATGTCATTGAAAATAATGACATGTGGGAATTGACTTCACTTTGCAAAGGATAATAATTTTTTGGCATCAAATGGTTTTGGAAAATAAACTGGACGTTTAAAGGAATAATTGATTGTTATAAGGTGAGACTTGTAGGAAAAGGTTGTAAGTAGAGACATGAGTTGATTATGATGAAGATGTTGCCCAATTGTTCAACTTGATATTGTAAGATATGTTGGGAGGAAACCCGAATTGAAATCAAAGCACAAATAAAAAATGCACAACGAAAATAACACTCACCCACCTTATATAAACCTGTTAGGCAGCAACAAATAGAGCCAACAACAATATGCACAAATCTGAAAATTTCAGAAAATAAAGCAACACCAAGATTTTAACGTGGAAAACCTCCCCAACGTGGAGAGTAAAAACCATAGGACCGTAGTCCACCCAAAAATTTTTACTATCAACAAATAATGCGTACAAGAGAGTCTTCTCTAGCTACAACTAGAGGCATACATAATACACTAACCAAGAATAACATATTCTTGCAAACATTGCATCAACAAAAGAGATTAAACCAAGAATTAGGAGAGAAATCACCAAAAATGTCGTCATTGTTCATGTCAGAAAAACGGTCTGTAGAGAGCTCCAAATCCGATCTTCACCATACATATTAAAGACCCACAAGTTGTGAATGTGCACACAAAATTTCAGCTCAATTGGACTACAAATGGCCTTCCCGTCGTCAACTTGATGAAGATTGCACAGGCTGAAATTTTTGCTCTCTTCTCCTTCTTTCTCTCTCTGTTTCTCACTCTTTCTTTCTCTCATTTTTTTCCTCACACTCACACACACCACATGACAGATCAGTCAACTGATCTGTCTACACCTTTTTTTTGTTTATTATTTTTCTCTTTTTTTGTTTTCTTTTGGTCAAAAAGCAAAAGCATAATTATATCAACCCACGTGGGTTGGTCTACTCAACAATCTCCCTTATCAACTTATGTGGGTGGGTCAATCAAGTTCTTGCTCAAACCCAAGTTCTTCCAAAAACTTTTTCACCCATAACAACTTCTTACATGCTTCAGTTGCTGCAATGAATTCCGCTTTAGTAGTGGAAAGGGCAACACATTTTTGCAATCTCGATTGCCATGCCACAACTCCCCCTGTAAAGATAATCAAATAACCCGAAGTAGACTTACGAGTATCAACATCTTCAGCCATATCAGTATCTGTGTAACCCACAGGCATAGGCTTCTCACATCCAAAGCAAAGTCTTAGTTTGGATGTGCCTCGAAGATATCTCATAATCCATTTCACTACATTCTAATGTTCTCTCCCAGGATTTGAGAGAAAACGACTCACCGTACCAACTTCATGTGCTATGTCTGGCCATGTACACACCATAGCATACATCAAACTTCCCACTGCTGAAGAGTATAGAACATTCTACATATCTCTTTTTTCTTCATCTGTAGAAGGACATTGTTGAGCACTTAGCTTAAAGTGAGTAGCAAGAGGAGAACTAACCACTTTAGCTTTATCCATGTTGAACTTTTGAAGTACTTTCTCGATGTACTTCTCCTGCAACAAATACACCTTTTTGCAATTTCTGTCTCGATTGATTCTCATGCCAAGAATCTACTTTACCGGTCCCAAGTCTTTCATAGAAAAAAACTTATTCAATTGTTTCTTCAACCTATCAATTCTTGAAGAATTCCTGCCAATAATCAACATATCATCAACATATAGCAACAAGATAATAAAATCATCCTCAGAGAATTTTTTAGAAAAGACACAATGGTCCGAAGAAGTTTTCCTGTAGCCTTGCTCCCCCATAACACATTCAAACTTCTTATACTATTGTCGAGGTACTTGTTTCAAGGCATAAAGACTTTTCTTCTATTTACACACATAATCCTCTTTTCCTTTTTCTTTGAACCCCTCCGGTTTCTCCATATAAATTTCTTCCTCAAAATCACAATGAAGAAAAGCAGTTTTCACATCCATCTGCTCAATCTCTAGATCAAGGCTAGCAGCCAAACCCAAAACAACTCGAATGGATGACATGTTCACAACTGGAGAGAAAATCTCATCAAAGTCAACACCCTTTCTCTGACTTCCCTTTTACAACCAATCTTGCTTTGTATCATGGTTGTGAAGTATTTTCTTGTTGCTTTATCCTATAAGCCCATTTATTTTTCAAAGCTCTTTTGCCTTTAGGCAACTTCACCAACTCAAATGTATAATTTTCATGCAAAGATTTCATCTCATCTTGCATAGCTTCCATCTACTCATTTTTATGTTTATCATCCATAGTTTCTTCAAAGCTTTCGGGCTCACCTCCATCTATCAATAAAACATACTCATTAGAAGAGTATCTCGTGGAAGGTTGTTTGTCTTTCACGGACCTCCTGAGTGGAATTGTTGGTGGAATCTCAGACTGACTATCATCATCACTTACCTCAACCTGTATAGGAATTTCTGCATGATCAACATCTGGGAAATTACCTTGATAATCATCTTTAACCTGCTCTATTGCTGGTGGCGTTGAAGGGATTATATCAAGATCAACCAATTCATCTAACTGTGGGGGTAACACTTTCTTTGTTTTGCCAATATCCTGAATTGTTTGATCCTCCACAAATACAACATCTCTGCTCCTGATAATTTTCTTATCAACTGGATCATATAGCCTGTAACCAAATTCATCAAGGCCATAACCGATAAATATACATTGTCGTGTCTTCATATCAAGTTTGGACCTTTCATCCTTTGGAATGTGTACAAACGCCTTACATCCAAAGACTCACAAATGATCATAAGAAACATCTTTTCCTGTTCAAACTCTGTTATGGACATCAAGTTTCAAAGGAATACATGGTGAGACATTCAACAAATTAATAATTGTATTCAAAGCCTCACCCTAGAATGAATGTGGTAGATTTACATGTGAAAGCAAACATCTTACCTTTTCAATCAAAGTTCATTCTCTCAGCAACACCATTCAACTGTGGTGTCTTTGGCGGTGTCTTTTGATGCTTGATACCTTGTTCTCTGTAATACCTGTCAAATGGACCACAATATTCACCTCCATTTTATGTACGGATGCATTTCAACTATATTCCTATTTCTCTTTCAACAGAAGCCTGAAACTGCTTGAATACATCCAACACTTGATCTTTATTCTTCAAGGTGTAAGCCCAAGTCTTCCTGGAATGGTCATCAATAAATGTCACAAAATAAAGGGAACCACCAAGTGTTTTAATTTTTATCGTACCACACACATCCGAATGCATCAACTCAAGTACATTTTCATTCCTGGAAGGTGGATGACTCTGGAAAGAAACCCTGTTTTGCTTTCCTTCAAAGCAATGATCACATTTTCTTAAATGTGGATCTGTTAGTCCCGATAGAATATTTTCTTGGATAAAACTGGAATTCCCTTCTCACTCATGTGACCCAGTCTCTTGTGTCGCAACTCTGTTACATCTTCATTTTCCACCGCATTGACAATGCTCCTTGAAACCTTTGAATTCATCAAATACAAAATTGTGCAGTTCTTACCTTTGGCTACAACCATAGAGGCTTTGGTAAGTTTCCACTGACCATTACCGAAGGTATTCAGAAAACATTCATCATCAAGTCTACCTGCAGAGATCAAATTCAATCGAATGTTAGGAGCATGCTTCACATCTTTAAGAATTAATTTGCTGCCATTATCGGTCTCCAAGCAAACATCTCATGTACCGACAACTTTGGAGACACCATCATTACCCATTTTCACAACCCCATAATCACCAACTGTATAAGACATAAAGAAGTCCTTTAGAGAAGTATCATGAATAGAAGCACCACTGTCAATCATCCAACATGTATCATGACATACAAGATTAATAACATCACTGTCACATACAATGAAAAACTCCTGTGTAGTGGTAGCAACACGATCTTTACCACTATCATCATCTTTTTTCTTATCATTATCTTTGTTTTTATTTTCATTTTGCTATATTCTGCAAAATCTCTTGATATGACCCATTTTTTCACAGTGATGACACTTGACATTACTGTACTTCCCTCTTGACTTGCCTCTACTACTTCCTCTATTTCCCATTTTGCTTATTCCTCCCCCTAGAATCAGTAACCAAAGCATTTGACTCTGAAAAGGAATTTTGTCACTTTCTTCTAGCTTCTTCATTTACAAGTCTACTTTTAGCTAGATTCAAAGTGATTACACCTTTTGGAGTTGAGTTACACAATGACATTCTAAATGTCTCCCATGAGTCCGGTAAAGTACCAAGAAGCAATAACCCCTTAAGTTCATCATCCAATTTAATTCCAGTGGTAGCTAACTGATTAATGATCCCTAGATATTCATTTACATGATCAGTTATAGGGGTTTTATCTCGGTATCTCAAACCTATCAATTGTTTTATCAAAAACAACTTGTTGCTCCCACATTTTGGTGAATACAATTCTTCAAGTTTATTCCATAATGTGCGAGCATGTGTTTCCTCACTAATATGATTCATCACATTATCATCTACCCATTGTCTAATATACCCACACACTTGCTTATGAAATAACTCACATTCTTCATCAATTTTATTTTCGAGTTTTTCAGTACTAAACACCAGTAGATAATAATATTTCACATACAACAAGTCTTCCATTTTTCTTTTCCACATGGCATAATTTAAACCATTCAAGAATACCATTTTACTTGTATTAACTTCCATTGTTTACACAAAACAACAATTCAACAACCAAGCTCTAAGGCCACTTTGTTGGGAGGAAACCCAAAATCAAAGCACAAACAACAAATGCATAGCAGAAATAACACTTCCCACCTTGTATAAACGTTTTAGGAAGAAACAAATAGAGCCAACAACAATATGCACAAATCTAAAAATTACAGAAAACAGAGCAACACCAATATTTTATCGTGAAAAACCTCTCCAACGTGAAGAGTAAAAGCAATAGGACCGTAGTCCATCCAAAAACATCCATTATCAACAAATAATGGGTACAAGAGAGTTTTTTCTAGCTACAACTAGAGGCATGCACAATACATTCGTCAAGAATAACATATTCTTGCAAACATTGCATCAACAAAAGAGATTAAACCAAGAAGTAAGAAAGAAATCACCAAAAAATGTCGTTACTGTTCACGTAAAAAAAAAGGGGCTGTAGAGAGCTCCAAATCCGATCTCCACCATACAGATTAAAGACCCACGAGTTGTGAACGTGCACACAAAATTTTAGCTTAATCAGACTACAATAACCTTCCGATCGTCAACTTGATGAAGATTGCACATGCTAAAATTTTTCCTCTCTTCTCCTTCTTTTTCTCTCTGTTTCTCACTCTTTTTTTCTCTCGTTTTTTTCTTCACACTCACACACATCACATGACAGATCAGTAATTACTGATTTGTCTACACCTTTTTTTGTTTATTTTTTTTCTCTTTTTTTTGTTTTCTTTTGGTCAAAAAGCAAAAGCATAATTATACCAACCCACATGGGTTGGTCTACTCAACAAGATATTGATATCTCTTATTGCTTATCATAATTGGGATATATACCTAATTACATGTAAAGTAAGAATTTTTTAATGTCATATGTTGAGCGAGGAAGAGGTTTATGCTAATCAATCCAAAAGTTTTGTTTTGGACTTACAAGAGGAGAGGACAATGTGTATCGTCTCAAGAAATTGAATGTCTTACTACTTTGTAAATGCAGTAGCTAATTATTATAAGTTTATTCTTTTTGAGTAATATATATATATATATATATATATATATATATATATATATATATATATATATATATGTATAGTCTAGAAGAATATTGTTTGAACTTCTTAATGTTCTCCTTCTAAGGATTCGCAAATCCAAAATAGCATCCGAAATGTACAAGTCAGTGATAACGCAACAACAATTAACAGTAATAAATTCTTGTTCTTTTATATAAGTCGAATCTCTTAAACTAAATTAATAATCTCTTTTAAATAATAAAATTATATGTTTTTGACTAGGAGCCAATGTGCTAAATTAATGTTCTCCTTAAACTTATAAGATAATACATTTTAAATATTTCTTTTGCATTTTATAGATCCTAAATATTTTATAAATTAATAATTAGCTAAAAGGTACATATATTTTTCTCATGATTGTGCACCAAATAATTAATATTTTTTTCATTACCATATTTCATATGTTTTCACTTTTAGATTTTAAAATGTTCTTCAGCAAAATTTTAGACAAACTACCCTTAACTAACTAGCAAATCATATTTTTCCAAAAATCCATTGCTACAATTCTTTTTGCATGCATGAAAGATGCTCCTTGTTATGCTCGCATAATGCTTTACACATTTCATCTATCGTGGTCCTTTTCTTGATAGATTTGAGATGTGGAGTTATTTTTGCTATTTTAAAACTGAATATATCATAAACAATAAGAGATTGTTTTGGGTTAAATAGTATTTGCTTTGATTCAGTACACATTCTATGCACTTGTTTTAATAAAGTTGAGATAGTACTTTGAATATTTTACTATTTTGAATCTGAACTTGATCACTTGAGCGATAATATGTTTACTGTTAAGTCAAAAAAATTAAAAAAAATCTTTACAAATTAATGATTATTAATTTATGTATAAATTAATATATCACTAGATTAGTAGAATTTAGGTGATTGTAGAATTATTAATTTAAAGATGCTATTTCTGTAGTTGTTTTGAAATGAAGAACATTATAATCATTTCTAGAATTATAATTTGTGTTCTTGTGATTGAAACTATATCAGAGAACAAGTTATTGTAGGATGCGGGAGACAAACAATATAAACAATATATTGCATTCTCATTCTATATTGCCCCTTCTTTCTGTAAATATATCATAATGTCAGATTTTCTATTATTTCTCAGCCATATATCACTACTGTGACTTTTCTTCCATGTGCAGAGATCTCTCTGTTAATTTCTTTAACGGTTCAATTCCGTCTCAATTGGATGCACTTCCCTTCCTTTATTATCTGTAGGTGTACTGTCTTCTCATCTCAAAGAATGCCGAGATTAGAAAAGATTGGTAGATTCATTTGGTGTTTCTTAATTTGTTATCTTACAGGGACTTCAGCAATAATCTATTATCAGGAGAGATCCCAAAAGAACTCGGAAACATTTCTAGCCTTCGATACTTGTACCAGCTATATTTACAAAACCCATCTACTTTGTTTTGCTTTAGAATTCATTTTTACTGGTCTTCTTTATATTGCATGGACTTAGTAATTTGTGCGTTGCCTAACCTTTATATAATTGCAATGAAGGTACTTGTATGACAATATGCTCGGAGGTGAACTTCCAGATGAGCTTGGAAACCTTAGTAAGATTACCGACCTGTAAGTATATTTTATATCATTGGGGATATTGAAATGTGTCTTTCTTTTTGCTGAACTAAAGACAATAAACCCATAAAGTTTGTCTCATTTCTCAATTCATGAAGTCAAGTAGAAGCACAGTCTTAATGAGGAAATGTTTGGAAAAAGTTTCTTAACTTTTTAACACATAATTGTTTTACTCAGAGGCCACACCCCATTCATGTAGTGTTGAATCTAAATAATTACTCATTACAAACCAAAAATAATAATAATAATAATAATTCCTCATCAAGAAATACTGACAACTCTAGGTGCACGCTCAGATGCACCACGTCAACCGTGTACACATCCAATGCACACACCTGGATGCCGTGAGTGTATACATTTAGTTCTTTCATTACTTAATTTATACTTCACCAGACACCACTACGAATACCTTAAGTATATTTCATACTAATGTATTTGCACAAGCCTCCCTTACTTTTATGAAAATTGAGTATGAAAACTTACACCAATTCTTATTTTGTGCATCAACTTATTTTTTTTCTTATACATTTCTCATTCAAATTTTGTTTAATTCACCCTCATACCCACTCTGTTAACAAGTACTGGCAAAAGGGAAATATAGGCAACTATGACACAAGTAGTTAGCAACATGATTTATTTATTGAAATATATATTTATGTCACATTAAAAAATCACAAACTCTAAAATTATCATATAAGATCTTAAGCTGCTCCTAATATCAATTGGTTTGAAGATAGAATCTCATAATTCTTAACTTGGTATCAAATTTTGGCATTGGTCAAAGTCAGTCATATCCATTTACATGTAACTCGTTTGTTGTCGGTTGTCTATTTCCCTTTTGCTGACTCGTGTTGCTGCTAGGTCACACGTGAAGGAATAGTAAAACAGAAAAAACAGACGGGAATGGTAGTATTTTTGCCATTTTCTTCAACACGTGAAGAAATGCATTGCATCTACTATTTTTTATGAGTGATGACATATGCAAATGATGTCAGGGGTCTGTCGAACAATGAATTCAGTGGCTCATTGCCTTCTAGCTTTGGAAAATTGAAGAGCCTGACGTATATGTGAGTGATTTTATTGCTTCAAGAGTCGGAATTCTTAATTCTGTAGTAATGTCCGAGGGAATAACTTGAGTGGAAAGTTTCCAGACGACATCGTATTCAGCTGGCAGCAACTCGGATATTTGTAAGCCTCCTGATCATTAATCTTTCTAAACTTGTTATTTTTGCAACTAATGAAGCTAGCATGTCTATAATTGTCAGTCACACTTGACTTTAAATCTTGGCAGATCGCTGATTGAGAACAATTTTGAAGCACCTTTACCTGATAAATTCGGGGCTTTGGAGAACATTGAAATCCTGTAATATTTTTGTTCTTCATTAAATGCTTTTATTTGCTGGTTTTTTATGATGGAGATGAAAGTAATCTCTTCTCCAAGTCCAAATACGTTCTTGTTATCAAGGATATATAAAGAAATGTGTAAGAACAAGAGGTAGAAATGAATTAGTCTAAGTTAGAACCTTTTTCATGTTTGTCCAGGTACATTTCCGACTTAACTGGAGTCAACCAAGACTCTAACTTCCCTGATGTCTCCAAACTCTCTTTTTTAAGTTACCTGTAAGCTTTCTAAAATGAATTTCCATTGTGTTCCATGATATAACTTCCGTGAAAGGTATTTTTCATCTTTCATCTTTCAGGACGTTGAGGAATTGCTCACTAGTTGGTCCAATCCACTCTAGTCTATGGAATCTAACGAATTTAGAATACTTGTAAGACGATTCCTCACCCATTTAATTGTTTCTCATTCATACACCAATAAGATTATAACATTTATTTTTACATGTTATTCTTTCATACATAAATATATCAGTTTCACTCCTTCCTTGCTTCTGTAATCTAGGGACTTGAGTTTCAACAAATTGAGTGGTGGAGTTCCGCCAAACATTGGCAAGTCATCTTTAAATTATCTGTAAGGGCGCACATGTCCGAATATTATCTGAGAATCTACACATTTTGTCATTTCTGCTCTTATGTAATCATAATATGCTCTGGTGAGCAAGAGATATATTACTTTGCTCTGTTTGTTCATTGCATTGACAACAAATCAAGTTCTTGAAAACAAACAAAAAGATTCTTTTATTCTACAAATTATACTCCCTTGATGTGAGCCTTAGGTGTACTTGATTAATCAAGGATACATGCATGGCCAACGCGATTCAGTAATCATATTGTATATAATGTTAAACTTTCTTCTTGTTCACTTCTACCTTAGATTAATTCGGAATCTTGTGGGAATTGAAAATGCAAAGTTCAAATATAAGTTAAATGCTAAATGCATATGAAATTGCACACCTACAGCATTGGAGTTAAGCTTTTTAACTTGGTGGTGGTGGTTTTCAGTTATCTTAGGAGCAATGAATTCAACGAGTCCTTGCCCAAGTGGATGACAGAAAACAAAACTACACATGTGTAAGTGTTAATATGTTGAGTTTAAGGCTTTTCTTGAGCAATTTCTGCACATGCCATAGTTTTGAGTTTGATGTTAATTAAATTGAATCTCATCTTAGAAGAGAAGTTTATCAAATTTGATTGGACGAAAATTATAAGTGAAGAGAATCAGATAGTTTTGTTATCTCAAAAATGGGAAACTCGAACACGTACTGATCATTCTTTGTTATGTGAAACATAACCATTGCAAAAGAAAATAAGAAAAATAATACATAGTCATATAAGAAAGGTTGTATTAGTATTGTATATCTAGTCGTTCCGAGTTATTTTGATTTTTATTATGAAACTCATGTCTGACTTGTTTTATATAACACATGTAATAGTATGTGAATAGATTACATGATAAATCTAATTTCTTAACTTTTCTAGTTAAGTAAACCTTTAGTTTCCTCCATTTGTGATCAACTTATCTTTGTATAGGCCGCTTTAGTTTCCATCTTTTTTATTTGTCTTCAAAAATAATACAAGAGACTAGACTTTGAGCAAGTCCCGTAAGGACTCGGGAAGTCTAATTACCATAAAGTATAAAAAGACTTAAAACTCTTACACTTATATATCAAAATCCTATTTACACCATAATTCAATTACTTCTTTTTCTTTCTTTTTTAAACTCAAAAGTATACGATCATTACACTAACTATTATCTTCTCTTTCTTATGTTGCATAGTATTGCTCTAATACTTTAATTTAAAAGTCAAGAAATCAGAGAAGAGAAAATGTGAAAAGATGGAGAGATTATTATTCGGAGTAGTTGCCATTAGTGGAGGCTCTAAAAGAGAGGGACTGATAATCTTACATATCAAATGAGTGTTGTCAAAGATGGGGAGATGATGAATATGAAGAAATGGAAGATAATCTCCGACTAACAAAAGGTTCTAGGTTCTAGTCATGTCGCTATCAGTTTAAAATAATATGTTCATATGCAAGGCTTAATTCAACTGAGACGTCAAGGAGGTGTTGAAGATTATAAATAAAAATTACCCATTTGAGCATTTTAAGCTTTTCGGATGAGGTGGTCAATTAATATTATAGTTTGATGCATCCCATAATTACATACTTTTGTATCTTTTATGTTATTTGTTTTATTTACTGTATTCCTATGTAAAGTCAAATGGTCATCTTATGCAATCTTGATTTCAAGCATTTGTATATATCGTTGCAGGGATATTTCTGAAAATAAGTTCAGAAACATAAGCATAACAACTGGCAAAATTTCTCACAAGATGTAAGCAAGCTAATCCTCACATGTCATCTTCTCTGGTTATTTGTGTGATATATAAAAATATATCTCTAAGTTGTTTTTTGTATGATTTTCATTCTAGAAACTTGTTTGCTTGCTGCTCAGGTTCAAACATAAGCGACAAGTAAGTTATGTTATTTCACTGCTTGATTTTTTTTGCTTTCTTTCCATTTCTTCTTCCCTGAAAAATGCCAACCGTAATGGTCGGAGACATAGTTTATGCACTATTTCTTCAAAACAGGCATTAAAAATGGATGAAAAATGCCAACTGTCCTGATGAAACGTCCAGGGGTAAGCATATAATACTTTTGCTATGATATTTTTCCACGGCATAAACTGCAATAGTCGTGTTTGGTGACCCCAGAGATCATAGTATAGTGTTGAGTAGACCACCCCATGTGGGTTGGTATAATTGTGTTTTTGCTTTTACTTTTTGACCAAAAGAAAACAAAACAAAAAAAGAAGAAAAACAATAAAAAAAAAGAATGGAATGGACAGACCAGAAAAAGCTGGTCTGTCACTTGTTTTCATCAAGAGAGAGGGAGTGAACGAGAGAAAAAAAGAAAGAAACAGAGAGAGAGAAAGAAGAAGAAGAGCAGAAATTTCAGTCTGCGCCATCTTCATCAAGTTGACGATCGGAAGGTCATTTGTGGTCCGATTGAGCTGAAATTTTACGTGCATGTTCACAACTCGTGGAACTTCTATCTGAACGGTGGAGATCAGATTTGGAGCTCTCTACAGCCCGTTTTTCTGACGTGAACAGTGACGACGTTTTTGGTGATTTCTCTCCTACTTCTTGGTTTAATCTCTTTGTTGATGCAATGTTTGCAAGAATATGTTATTCTTAGTGAATGTATTGTATATGCCTCTAGTTGTAGCTAGAGAAGACTCTCTTGTACCCATTATTTGTTGATAGTGGAAGTTTTTGGGTGGACTACGGTCCCGTGGTTTTTACTCTCCACGTTGGGGAGGTTTTCCACGTTAAAAATCTTGGTGTTGCTCTATTTGCTTGAATTTTTCAGATTGGGCAGATTTGTGCATATTGTTGTTGGCTCTATTTGTTGCTTCCTAACAGGTTTATACAAGGTGGGAGGGTGTTATTTTCGCTGTGCATTTGTTGTTTGTGTTTTGATATCGGGTTTCCTCCCAACAAAGTGGCCTCAGAGCTTGGTTATTGAATTGTTGTTTTGTATAAACAATGGAAGTTAATACAAGTAGAATGATATGTTTGAATGGTTTGAATTATGCTATGTGGAAAAGAAAAATGGAAGACTTGTTGTATGTGAAAGATTATTATCTACCGGTGTTTACTACTGAAAAACCCGTGAGTAAAACTGATGAAGAATGGGAGTTATTTCACAAACAAGTGTGTGGGTATATTAGGACATGGGTAGATGATAATGTGATGAACCACATTAGTGAAGAAACACATGCACGTACATTATGGAACAAACTTGAAGAATTGTATGCACAAAAGTGTGGGAGCAACAAGTTGTTTTTGATAAAACAATTGATAGGTTTGAGATACCGAGATAAAACCCCTATAACTGATCATGTAAATGAATATCTTGGGATTATAAATCAGTTAGCTGCCACTGGAATTAAATTGGATGATGAACTTAAGGGGTTATTGCTTCTTGGTACTTTACCGGACTCATGGGAGACATTTAGAATGTCATTGTGTAACTCAACCCCAGATGGTGAAATCACTTTGAATCTAGCTAAAAGTAGACTTTTAAATGAAGAAGCTAGAAGAAAGTCACAAAATTCATCTTCAGAGTCAGATGCTTTGGTTACTGAATCTAGGGGGAGGAATAAGCAAAAGGGTTCGGGAAATAGAGGAAGTAGTAGAAGCAAGTCAAGAGGGAAGTATAGTAATGTCAAATGTCATCACTGTGGAAAAATGGGTCATATCAAGAGATTTTGCAGAATATTGCAAAATGAAAATAAAAACAAAGATAATGATAAGAAGAAAGATGATGATAGTGGTAAAGATCGAGTTGCTACCACTACGCAGGAGTTTTTCATTGTATATGACAGTGATGTTATTAATCTTGCATGTCATGATACATGTTGGGTGATTGACAGTGGTGCTTCTATTCATGCTACTTCTCGAAAGGACTTTTTTATGTCTTATACAGCTGGTAATTTTGGGGTTGTGAAAATGGGTAATGATGGTGTCGCCAAAGTTGTCGGTACAGGAGATGTTTGCTTGGAGACTGAAAATGGCAGCAAATTAATTCTTAAAGATGTGAAGCATGTTCCTGACATTAGATTGAATTTGATCTCTGCAGGTAGACTTGATGATGAAGGTTTTCTTAATACCTTCGGTAATGGTCAATGGAAACTTACAAGGGGCTCTATGGTTGTAGCCAAAGGTAAGAAATGTTCAACTTTGTATTTGATGAATTCAAAGGTTTCCAAGAGCATTGTCAATGCAGTGGAAAATGAAGATGCAACAGAGTTGTGGCACAAGAGACTGGGTCACATGAGTGAGAAGGGAATTTCAGTTTTATCCAAGAAGAAAATTTTATCGGGACTAACAGATCCACATATGAGAAAATGTGATCATTGCTTTGCAGGAAAGCAGAACAGGGTTTCTTTCCAGAGTCATCCACCTTCCAAGAAGGAAAATGTACTTGAGCTGATACATTCGGATGTGTGTGGTCCGATGAAAATTAAAACACTTGGTGGTTCTCTTTACTTTGTGACGTTTATTGATGACCACTCCAGGAAGACTTGGGCTTATACCTTGAAGTCAAAAGATCAAGTGTTGGATGTATTCAAGCAGTTTCAAGCATCCGTTGAAAGAGAAACAGGAAGAAAGTTGAAATGCATCCGTACAAATAATGGAGGTGAATATTGTGGTCCATTTGATAGGTATTGCAAAGAACAAGGTATCAGGCATCAAAAGACACCGCCAAAGACACCACGGTTGAATGGTGTTGTTGAGAGAATGAATAGAACTTTGATTGAAAAGGTAAGATGTTTGCTTTCACATGCAAATCTACCACATTCATTCTGGGGTGAAGCTTTGAATACAATTGTTCATTTGTTGAATCTCTCACCATGTATTCCATTAAAGCTTGATGTTCCTAATAGAGTTTGGACAGGGAAAGATGTTTCTTATGATCATTTGCGAGTCTTTGGATGCAAGGCGTTTGTACACATTCCAAAGGATGAAAGATCCAAACTTGATGTGAAGACACGACAGTGTATATTTATTGGTTATGGCCTTGATGAATTTGGTTACAGGCTATATGATCCAGTTGATAAGAAAATTGTCAGAAGCAGAGATGTTGTATTTATGGAGGATCAAACAATTCAGGACATTGGTAAAGCAGAGAAAGAGTTACCCCCACATTCAGATGAATTGGTTGATCTTGATATAGTGCCTTCAACGCCACCAGCAACAGAGCAGGTTGAAGATGATGATCAAGGTAATTTCTCTAATGATGATCAAGCAGAAAGTCCTACACAGGTTGAGGTAGGTGATGATGATAGTCAGCTTGAGACTCCACCAACAGTTCCACTCAGGAGGTCCGTTAGAGATAGACAGCCTTCTACAAGATACTCTTCTGATGAGTATGTTTTATTGACAGATGGAGGTGAGCCTGAAAGCTTTGAAGAAGTTATGGATGATAAACATAAAAATGAGTGGATGGAAGCTATGCAAGATGAGATGAAATCTTTGCATGAAAATTGCACATTTGAGTTGGTGAAGTTGCCTAAAGGCAAAAGAGCTTTGAAAAACAGATGGGTTTACAGGTTAAAGCAACAAGAAAATACTTCACAACCACGATACAAAGCAAGACTGGTTGTGAAAGGGTTCAGTCAGAGAAAGGGTATTGACTTTGATGAGATTTTCTCTCCAGTTGTGAAAATGTCATCCATTCGAGTTGTTCTGGGTTTGGCTGCTAGTCTTGATCTAGAGATTGAGCAGATGGATGTGAAAACTGCTTTTCTTCACGGTGATTTAGAGGAAGAAATTTATATGGAGCAACCGGAAGGGTTCAAAGAAAAAGGAAAAGAGGATTATGTGTGTAAACTGAAGAAAAGTCTTTATGGCTTGAAACAAGCACCTCGACAATGGTATAAGAAGTTTGAATCTGTTATGGGGGAGCAAGGCTACAGGAAAACTTCTTCAGACCATTGTGTTTTTTCTCAAAAATTCTCTGATGATGATTTTATTATCTTGTTGCTATACGTTGATGATATGTTGATTATTGGCAGGAATTCTTCAAGAATTGACAGGTTGAAGAAACAATTGAATAAGTCTTTTGCTATGAAAGACTTAGGACCGGCAAAGCAGATTCTTGGCATGAGAATCAATCGAGACATAAATGGCAAAAAGGTGTATTTGTCACAGGAGAAGTACATCGAGAAAGTACTTCAAAAGTTCAACATGGATAAAGCTAAAGTGGTTAGTGCCCCTCTTGCTACTCACTTTAAGCTAAGTACTCGACAGTGTCCTTCTACAGATGAAGAAAAGAAAGATATGCAGAATGTTCCATATTCTTCAGCAGTGGGAAGTTTGATGTATGCTATGGTGTGTACACGGCCAGACATAGCACATGCAGTTGGTACGGTGAGTCGTTTTCTCTCAAATCCTGGGAGAGAACACTGGAATGCAGTGAAGTGGATTATGAGATATCTTCGAGGCACATCCAAACTAAGACTTTGCTTTGGATGTGAGAAGCCTATGCTTGTGGGTTACACAGATGCTGATATGGCTGGAGATGTTGATACTCGTAAGTCTACTTCGGGTTATTTGATTACCTTTGCAGGGGGAGCTGTGGCATGGCAATCGAGATTGCAAAAGTGTGTTGCCCTTTCCACCACTGAAGCGGAGTTCATTGCAGCAACTGAAGCATGCAGAGAGGTGCTATGGATGAAAAAGTTTCTGGAAGAACTTGGGTTTGAGCAAAATGAATATGTCTTGTATTGCGACAATCAGAGTGCAATACATCTTGGTAAGAATTCTTCATTTCATTCAAGATCGAAACATATTGATGTGAGGTACCATTGGATTAGGGATGTTTTGAATTTGAAGTTGTTGAAACTTGAAAAAGTTCACACAGATGACAATGGCTCCGATATGTTGACGAAGGCGTTGCCAAGAGAGAAGCTTGAGATATGTCATTTGGTTGCCGGGTTGATTGACCCACCCACATGATTTGGTGGGGGAGTTTGTTGAGTAGACCAACCCATGTGGGTTGGTATAATTGTGTTTTTTTGCTTTTACTTTTTGACCAAAAGAAAACAAAACAAAAAAAGAAGAAAAACAATAAATAAAAAAAAAGAATGGAATGGACAGACCAGAAAAAGCTGGTCTGTCACTTGTTTTCATCAAGAGAAAGGGAGTGAACGAGAGAAAAAAAGAAAGAAACAGAGAGAGAGAAAGAAGAAGAAGAGCAGAAATTTCAGTCTGCGCTATCTTCATCAAGTTGACGATCGGAAGGTCATTTGTGGTCCGATTGAGCTGAAATTTTACGTGCATGTTCACAACTCGTGGGTCTTCTATCTGAACGGTGGAGATCAGATTTGGAGCTC
Source organism: Ehretia macrophylla (assembly GCA_037974665.1). Lineage (NCBI taxonomy): Eukaryota > Viridiplantae > Streptophyta > Magnoliopsida > Boraginales > Ehretiaceae > Ehretia > Ehretia macrophylla. Next base: position 81,740,960 of record CM075781.1, read on the forward strand.
TCTACAGCCCGTTTTTCTGACGTGAACAGTGACGACGTTTTTGGTGATTTCTCTCCTACTTCTTGGTTTAATCTTTTTGTTGATGCAATATTTGCAAGAATATGTTATTCTTCGTGAATGTATTGTGCATGCCTCTAGTTGTAGCTAGAGAAGACTCTCTTGTACCCATTATTTGTTGATAGTGGAAGTTTTTGGGTGGACTACGGTCCCGTGGTTTTTACTCTCCACGTTGGGGAGGTTTTCCACGTTAAAAATCTTGGTGTTGCTCTATTTGCTTGAATTTTTCAGATTGGGCAGATTTGTGCATATTGTTGTTGGCTCTATTTGTTGCTTCCTAACAGGTTTATACAAGGTGGGAGGGTGTTATTTCCCCTGTGCATTTGTTGTTTGTGTCTTGATATCTGGTTTCCTCCCAACATATAGGAGTACAACAAACTCTTCATTCTGTTTTCTGTACTAATATGTTTGCAGATGACAACTTGTATATCAATTGTGGTGGAAGCTTAACCACTATCAATGGAAGTACTTATGAAGCTGATTTGCAACAAGAGGGAGGGTCAACTTTCTTTCTGAGCAATAGTAAACGTTGGGGTTACAGCAGCATGGGGAAATTCTTATCAGCAAACGATGACCTTTATATATTAACAAAAACATGCAATCTTACTATGGTTGATGCACCATTGTACCAGACTGCTCGCATAGCCCCAATATCCTTAAAGTATTATGGGTTCTGTTTGAAAAAAAATACATATATTGTGAAACTTCATTTTGCTGAAATAGGATGGGATGAAATTCAAGTTTTCGGTGTCAAAAATCGGCGCTCTTTCGATGTGAAAATCCAAGTAAGTACCTATTCATAGAATAGACTCTGATAATTTGTGAAAAAGGAGACTGAAAAAGGCTACAATTATAGGATGAGACATATCTCAAAAACCTCAGCATAGAAGCAGCAGCAGGCGGTGTCGATTTGGATGTGACCAAGGAATTTACTGTTCAAGTAAATGACACACTAGAGATTCATTTATATTGGTCAGGAGAGGGCTCAGTGTATTGGCCAACGCCATACTATGGTCCTCTCATTTCTGCAATTTCTGTATCTCCGGGTATGGTTTATCTACTTTATGATAATTCGATTTTGCTGTCATATCGTGTGTATCTACCTATACAACACATGTTATTGTCTCTCATCTTAGTCCCAAAGAAGCACAAGAAACTATCTACTGCAGCTATTGCTGGAATTGAAGCATCTGCTGCACTTTGTGTCATACTTACTTTGGTTCTATTTCGATTGTTGGGCTGGTTTGGTGGCAAGAAACTACAAGATGAAGGTAATATTTGACTGATTAAACTATTATTGTCATGATCACATAATTACTCCCAATTCCCAAATTAGGTATACTCAAAACTTTCTGCTGTAAAATTTTATATTCTTTCACGAGTTACATGTTGAAACAGAACTTAAAGTCATTGAGCTATATCCTGGAGGATATTTCAACTTTCGAGACATAAAGGCTGCCACACAAAATTTTGATGCTTCGAGCAAGCTCGGTGAAGGAGGTTTTGGCACGGTTTATAAGGTACCTTTGTTGCACCTTATTATGGACTATAATCCCATATTATCTTGGTTTCAGCTCCTTTTTGGATTACAAAACACAAATTCTAATTACAAAATTGTTGGTTGCTGGCATCATTCACCTACCCTTTGCTATGTGGCTCTTCAATTTCATTCACTCCAGTAACATATAGAATTTTAATTTTTCCTTCGAACAATGTAGGGTGTACTTCCAAATGGCACTGAAATAGCAGTTAAACAACTTTCAGCAAAATCAAGACAAGGAATCCATGAGTTTGTAAATGAAATTGGCACCATCTCAGCTCTACAACATCCAAATCTTGTAAGGTTAATGGGATGTTGTGCAGGAGACAATCAACTCCTAGTTATTTATGAGTACATGGAGAATAATTCTCTCGCTCATGCATTATTTGGTAAGCGGGACAATTTTCTGTAGGAACTCCTAATCTCAGTTGTTCAAATAATAGATTTTCCCAAATTGGGTGTTTGTCAGGTGACGAGGAAAAGAAACTGAGACTGAATTGGACAAGAAGGATTAAAATATGTCTTGGCATAGCGAAAGGTCTAGCTTTCCTTCACGAATAGAGCAAACTCAAAATCATCCATAGAGATATTAAGGCAACAAACATACTACTTGATAAGGATCTCAATGCAAAGATATCTGATTTTGGATTTGCTAAGCTTTTTGAAGAGGAGGATACTCACGTTATCACACGAATAGCTGGAACATTGTAAGCAACAAACATTTATCACAGGGGAGCTCTTCTTCAGATATATATATATGTATCTGTTTTGGTCAATTTCTTACTACGGGGACTACTTGCAGGGGATATATGGCACCCGAGTATGCCATGCGAGGACACTTAACAACCAAAGCAGATGTTTATAGCTTTGGAGTTGTGACACTTGAAATTGTTAGCGGAAGGAGCAATGCTATCTGTAGGCCAAATGATCGGACAGTTTTCCTTCTGGATTTGGTGAGTCATTGTTAACTTGTATCTACTAAATATAGATCAAAAGCTAATAGATAATATAGAGCCAGATCATATGTTCTTTATCATACAACCGCAGGCATACGTTTCAAAGGAGCTGGGAAATCTTTTAGTACTAGTTGATCCAAATCTAGGGTCTGAGTACTCTTTGAAAGAAGCAACTAACAGCTTCACAATGGCGAAGACTCTAGTTTCCCTCTCTGAATCCCCTGAATCTGGGAGCTATTTGGAAGGAGGGCCATCAGGCCCTACCGTTTCTCGTTCTATCAGCAAAGAAATTGAAGAATCCAGCTTCTCTGCTTATCATTCAGCTAAGACGGTCATGTAAAAGCGTGACAAATCTGGAAATGAACCCTTCTGTTCTATTGATAATTCAGTTAAGGCGATCACCAACTAGTGTGAGAAATTCGGGAATGAGACAATATTTTCTGTTCATTGTTTTGCTAAGATGGTTCATTCAACAGAGAAAGCTCTAAATGACACATTGTAACGTTTAATTATACCTTCGAGCTAGCTACGTGATGTGTTGTGTGTTTGTAATTTTATTTCTGAAGTCAAGTTGTGTGCTTTTCTTAGTATTGAGTAAATAAGAGAGCATATAAATCTAGTGTAACAACACGTCAACTCTGTCTAACGTGAGAAACTTGTGATTGTTTGTGTCTTATGGTGTGTCTAGAGAACCTGCTAGCTTTGGGAACCATAAGTCTTGTATTGAAGAAATTGCTACATCATGCAAACACGGTGGGAGTCACTTTTTGAACTACTAACACACGTCTAGTTAAATATGTATTTGGTAATTGTTATGGTGCGATGAAGACATCGAATGTTTGAAGGGAAGTAATTGTAACACCCAAATTCTGTCATGTACAAATTTGTGTGTATATAAGAGGTAACTTTGGTTTCTATATGCAAATTTCTGTCATGTATTTCTTTGATAATGAAGTCGTCAACTCAATAATATGACAAGCCTAATGCATTACAAGTGGCATCAAAGCGAGAACTAGTTAGAACTAGTAGTTTATTGTGTTACAACATACAAATGCGGTGGACTTGTACAAGTCGGCTCTATAATCTGATATATGATTGGGAGGAAATGATAACTTTAACAACACAATCAATTTCATCACAGAAGAAAAAGATAAGTAGCTATATATTTTCATTTTTTTTGGATGACGTGAGAATTTAGCTGGCAGTGCTCAACCACCTGATTATCCGGTACAACCCGACCACCAATTGGTAAACCTTCGATCTATATATGTTCTTTTGTGAGTATTGATATTTAGATGAGGGTTCCTCTTGTGATTAACCGTTTAAAGCTTCTTGTTCGTCTTACGTGAATTTAGAACATAGTATCACTAATATTTTTGTGGACCCCATGTTTTTTTCACGTTTGGAAGAACTTCTCTAAGATCATTAGCCAAACAAGATTGTTTCCATCAATGACAGATTTAGCTTTGAATTAGTGGAATTGCAGTCACACCCAAAAATTAAATAAAAGATCCTATATATTTTTGTTCAAAAAAGTCTAAATATTTATGTATTCTTTTTTTTTTTTTTTACAAAGTAAGTAAAAATTTGTATTTTTGTAGAAAAAATAAAACAATACAAAGAGTTCATACATGAAGCCCATGAGAATATTTTGCTGGACAGAATGCTTAAGGAAGATTTACAAGAATAGTACAAGTACATGACAGTAAGCATTTATCTTTTCAAAATTATTCCGTACATCAATCCACTATCCGTCTGCGAGTATGGGGTGGACCTCATAGGAGCCGAACCTATCTGGCTAATGTATAAAAAAGTTTTCTTTACCTTTTTTTTTTTGTTTTCAGATCACACAAGTTAATTCCAAACCAAAATATATATTCACATAAGTCAAAATCCTTTTGTACCTATGTTCCAAAGTTTTTTTTTTTTTCTCATTCGAATTTTTCTCATCTTCATGAGATTCAAATCTTGATCTTCTACCTACCATTAGACTATTCTTGAATCTCGTTGAAAAGTTCAGTTTTTTTTATAATATTTTTTTGGAAGGGAAAACGAATCAAGCAAAAATCCACATACTTATCTACAATCACAATTACAAATCAACTACAATTCCCTGACATTGTGTTTGATATAACTAATTGGTGTTGCTTGAGCATTTTGTGTCAAAATTTTATATTGTACAAAACTACAATTCATCAACATCTCATTTCTGCATAGTTTCCTTCCCTTCACTAAGAAATATATTTCCAAATGCAGAGTTTCCCTATACAAATTTGATTCTTTGAATCAATCATCATTTGCATTTGGGGACTCGGTAGTTCTATGTCTCATCATAGAATTCAACAGATAACATTATTGTACATTGGCTTAAGTTGCATTAAAATTTAGTATGTGACATGACAACCTGAAGTTCAAGCCCTGATAATTTGTATTCTTCATTACAAAGAATAACCATTGGTTGAATAGAGATCCTTGGCAGATGTTGAGGATGAGCCATTATATTCAACCTCCGATGAATGACCAAGAGTCTCTGTCTCACTCCAGTTCTTTAGTTGCAACTCGTCGTACTTGTCTCTAAGGGCTTTAAACTTCAATTCATCACCGTAAATACTTGAGTTGATGTTTAGCTCCTGAATACCAATTTGACCTTCAAGCATGCTTACTACTGCAGACATGGCAGGCCTGAGGGCTGGAGATGGATTAGTGCAAAACAGAGCTACTTTAATCATTCTTATTACTTCTGCAATGTTGTAGTTAGAAGCCAATCTTGGATCCACTAGATCCAGCAAATTTCCTTTCTGTTGCAGTACAAGTGCCTAAAGAAATATAGAGAAGGGATTGTCAAATGTCACGTATTAGGTAAAAATCAGTTAATAAACAGTCCAATGTTGTATCTGAAGTGAAACGCAAATTTACACGCCAATGCCTTAATAATTCATGAAGCCAAAAGGTGTCAAAACATTAGCCAATAGAGAATCAGTCTCCATATCAAAGAAGTGTTCAAACACGAAACAGTTCAATGACTGACTCAGTTTCCGAAGTAGAAAGAGTCATGCCATAACAAGTCCTGTACGACGAGTTCAAACATAAAAAACAAGAATTAACAAGGAAGCAGTTATTGCTTACCTTGTCAAGAAGGCAAACATAATCTGCAGATTGATAATCCATGTTGCTCTTTCCTGCAACAATTTCTAAAGCAACAACCCCAAAGTTGTACACATCTACTTTATAAGTCAAGTATCCCCACAAGGCATATTCCGGAGCCATATAACCTCTGTAAAACAAACCGACACAAGAAAATGAAAAAAAGGTGATGAACCTAAGCTTGCTTATGAATTGTAATTACCATCATCCTCCTATTTGAAATTGTTGACTCAAGGATCTACAAATCAAATGTATTTTCTAATGGGAAATCCATGTCAATACAGCTTATGCGATCAAAACATCTGTAGTTCATTGTGCTATACTAATGCTCAAAAGATTACTTCAAGATTATAAAAATATTAGCATTTGTTTAAAGCAGTAGGGAACCTGACTTACAAGATGAACAACATAGGTTAAATGAACTACCAGGTATCGAACTGATTACAAAATTAGTTCTTTTCTGAAGCAGAACATGTCAATACTGCATCAATCGATGATGCTATAAGGTCTAGTGTAGTGGAGCAAATTGGTTTGCTTCCTCCTATTGCTCAAGTTTTGTCAATATGTGATATGTCTGGTAGAGAGCACATAATTTACTTCTCAAAAAAAAAAAAAAATGAGAGCACAGAATTTACACCAAATAGATGAAATAGTACATTGAATCTTAGGCTGCTCCTGGGAAACACATTTCTGCCATTTTCCTCATTTATTGTTTTCAAATCTGTTTCATGATGTAACTTATGAACGCAGATTTGTGATAGAGATGCAGGTTTTAAAGTTTATAAGGGAAGAAAACCCCATGTTACTTCAGAGTAAGAGAACTTCAAAGCTAAATATCCTCCTTTATATCTACTCTCGTGACAACCTCATTTGAGGGGACGCAAACTGAATATAGGGGATCCAAATTGAATGAGAACACTTTTTCCATTGTCTAAAATAATGATACATCTCTCTTTGCGTGTGATGCCTAGGATTTCTAATAATATCAATGTTGTTATTGCTTTTCCTAATAACTTGTGTACTTCCTCCCTCCCAAAAAGATATCGACACTTTCTAGTTTTATTCATCCTAGCACTAAGTGTACTTCGACACCAAAACTAGACTATTCTGGTTAAATATTCTATTCTACACTTATTAATACATTCATTAAAAATTTTACTCGAATTGTTGATGCAAGCTAGCATTTAAGATGCAAACAACGATGGATGATTTTGGAAATATAGAAACAAAGTGTGGTAGGTAAGTGCTTATTTCATGTTTAATCAGTACGTGCGAAAATTTTAATTTCCATATCTTTTGGGAGGGAGAAAAGGATACGTTCTAGGAATTTTTCTCTTTTTTGGTACAAGAAAGCCCGAAGTTGTGGTTCGAAATCAAAACATCTAATTACAACAAGTCACTATCTGATCATTCCACCCAACTCTTAAGTGTAAGTTCTAAACATTTTCAGCATCTACTTGTACCAATTCCACTTGATCATTCAAAAGAAGTCCTAACATTAGGAAAGCCTAGCTTCTGGATCACTTTCATTGGGTGGGTGTGGTTACACAAGCTGGAACTATCCAAATGATTCCTCGTCTACATAGCAACTATATGCATTTCTACTTCTAACTGCTTCAAAGCGGAATCAAAGACAATGGATAGAGTTTTCTGAATGAACATGAATTTAGACCTGTACTAAGTAAATGCATAATTATGGACCTCATAAGCTCTTACATACTTAAAAGTTTCGACAAAATATTAGCCAAATGCTCCATAATCTTCCACTCAACCAATAAAAACATGGAAAGATTGGAGCAGTAATCACTTTCTATTACAACTAACCAACATTTTTTTCCCTTGTGAGTAACCAATAGTATCTACCATACAACCAATCACAAATTGCATAGACATGTAAATGTTCACATACTTAAAATCTTAAGATATTATTAGAGGGAAGAGGATCATTGCTCACATGGTTCCTGCAACTCTTGTGGATATATGGGTTTTTTCCTCTTCGTCAAGCTTGGCTAGACCAAAATCAGAGATCTTTGCGTTAAGCTCCGCATCAAGCAGCACATTGGTTGCTTTGATGTCCCTATGAACAACCTTTAAGGTTGATTCCTCATGCAGGAAAGTCAGGCCTCTTGCTATTCCAATGCAAATTCTTTGTCTGGTATGCCAATCCAGATTCAATTGAGATTGCGCTGGACCTATCATTCAAAAAATTTTACTTGTCAAAATTACCATAAAACTCTATTGGGAATGAACTGGTTTGTAGTTGTTGATTTGACGAATGATGGCATACTCTAAAATGCACACTTATACATCATATGAATTCTTTGCAAACATCTAATTCCATACTAGTTTCTAGACTCACAGCCTGAAAATAAAAAAAGACAACATTTAGATTTTCTCATTTTTTTCTCTTTTTATCTGAGTTGAGAATCTCACGACTGTTCAGTGCAATTCTGAATCAGCTGCAGAGTGTGAACTCTGAAAATTGAGAACTACAGGTCTGAGTCTTCTGCGGGTAGACACGTAATATGATGGCTTCATGCATATAAAAAGCCTTACATTTTAACATATACTTCATGACAAAAGAACAAATCAAATAAAATAAGGCAAAATAAGTGTAAGTTTTCCCCCTCCAGTAATGCTCCCTAACATGCCTGGATTATCAACATATTTTATACAATACTAAATTAAACCACAAAGGTTTAATAGGGAGAAGAGAAGAAGAAATTTAATTCCCAATTTCATATGTGATATCACTATAGAATTTGATTTTTTGTCATGTGATATTTGATAGATACTTAGAACAGAAAGTTAAGTATAATATAATAAAAGGTATTATCAATGATATGCTTTCTTGAAAGTAAAAGGATAAAATAACTAGTCAAAGTATAAACATCAAACTATCCCATAAAGCACGGGCGAGGGAATTGTTTTCCATGTACTCGTAAACCAACAGCAATTGACGCCCTTCAATGCAGCAACCATATAATTTTACAAGATTTGAGTGCTCTGAACCAAAAATCAGGCCTACTTCATTTGCAAATTCTCTATTTCCTTGCTTTGATATGGAAGAAATTTGTTTAACTGCAATTATAGTGCCATCCGAGAGTACTCCCTGCAATTGAAAAGAAAAACAGTTTCTAGAAACTTTCATCCATCTTAAAATGTTAAAGACAAAATGAGAAAGGCACAAGAAGACATCAAATTTATTATTTTAATTGCATTGTACCTTGTAGACAGATCCAAAACCACCTTCCCCAAGTTTGTTTTGAGCATCAAAGTTCTTTGTGGCAGCTTTAATCTGTTTTAAGGTGAATTTACCAGTTTGCAAATCCGATGCTCTCCAATCTGTACAACAAATTTATTATTTAAATCATCCAATAAGTTGTATTGTTCAATACCACAGAGCCTTCGTGGGAAGAAAAAGAAAAGAAAATATAATGATTCCCACCTCCTACCGCAAAGGGGATAACAAGGATGCTAGAAATATATGCCCAGCAACTAACAGTCAGTAGAAAGAAACTTATGCAAAGTTCTTATGTGTGGATAGTGGCTGCCTTTTTTACAACTTAGTGTAAGCATATTGCAATTGGTCGTTCAATTAGAGGAATTTAAATGCATTTGCACTGCAAAGGAATTCGTTTGAGCTATCCTACAACATAACCCCATGTTAACAGAATCTATTATCTATGGCACATTTTGATTACTTGTTCTTTGTCAAAGTAGCATTATTTGCATTACCTTGTTTGCTTGAGTTTCTGCCTCCAAAGTAGCATTTCCACCAAAATATATACATAATGATGAAGATGAGGATGAGGCAGCATGAAACAACCACAACTATGATCAGTATCTTCTTTCTCTCATTCGATGGAGGGTCAAAGTATACATAGCATGAACAAGAAGCATAAGTTTAGTGAGATATATGTTATTTTTCCACCCAGAAAATTTATTATAAATCTTCTACATAAAAATGTCGCTAGACAATATTTGAAGGTGTAATAGGACTTCTATGGAATGCCTTAAACAATTCAGAGTGCTGCAAGATTTGGAAAGAAAATAACTTTACATATCCTCAGAGAGAGAGAGAGAGAGAGAGAGAGAAAGAGAGAGAGAAGGCATATTTAATTGATGATTCAAAATAAATGATTTCTTATCAGATTTTACAGAAATAGCAGATATAAGAGGACCATAGTTTCCCCTCTATGGTACTGCTGTTGTCCACAGGCCTGCCCATTGAAACTGAATGTCTAATGTTTTGCTTCTCACAACAGCTTTAAATTCCTTGATCACTGGCTTATGAACTCCTCTTGCTTCATGTTCAATATCAAAATCCTTCTATCTCAGCTCATCCTGTTACCAAACAGTGAAGTATTATTCTTAATACATTGAAGTGATTCTTATTTTAATAATATTGTTTACCTGAATATAAATATCAAATATCCGCCTCCCAAGACTCATATAAGACTGATTATTTGTAAAAGTTATCTCAGCAAAGTGAAGTTTCACTGTATAATTTCCATTAGCCAAAAAATGCCCAAAATATGTTAGCGATGATGCAAAGAGGCGAGCTGTCAGGTATAGTTCAGCATCATCCATTTGAAGCACATATATGTTCCTTGTTGTGCCTCGACCTATAATTTTAGAAGAAAGTAATGTGAAACAATGTAATTCATTGATGATACAATTTGTGTTTCTATATTGTGGTTTATATAGGCCTAAAAGGAGTAGACAACATTCCCTAATTTATGGAGCAAATTGCTCCCTAATTTATGGAGCAAATTGCTCCTTACAACAAGCCTAAATTCATGGAGCAAATTGCTCCTTACAACAAGCCTAAAATTATGGAATTAAAGTAATATAATATTTCATGGAATTAAAGTAATATAATATTTCAACACTCCCCCTCAAGCTGGGGCGAAGATATCAATGAGCCTGAGCTTGACAAGAGCTGATTGGAGAAGTGACGGTCCAATTGACTTAGTGAACATATCAGCAGCCTGCTCGGATGATGTAACAAAACAAGGTGTGATCACCCCTGAGCGAACTTTCTCTCGAATGAAATGAATATCAACCTCGATGTGTTTTGTCCTCTCATGAAGGACTGAGTCAGAGGACAACATAATCGCAGATTTATTATCACAGAACAAGGTAGACGAGTCTGTTACCGAAAACCCCAACTCAGTCAGAAGATAACGTAACCAAAGAAGTTCACATGTTCCTTGGGCCATAGCACGGTACTCAGCTTCAGTAGAAGATCGCGAGACAACTGCTTGCTTTTTACTTTTCCATGAGATAAGGTGATTACCACGAAAAGTACATATCCCTGAGGTAGAACGCCTATCAGTCTTTGACCCTGCATAATCAGCATCAGTGTAACAAGACAATCCCTCTTGTACACCCGTTGCATAGAAGAGACCAAGACCAGGAGAAGATTTAAGATACCGGAGGATATGATAAACAGCATCCAGATGAGAGGTACGAGGTGCATGCATGAATTGACTTACCATACTCACTGCATAGGTAAGGTCAGGCCTTGTGTTAGTCAAGTAGATAAGCCGACCCACAAGTCTTTGATATATTGATGGCTCAACTAACAATTCCCCTGATTCTGCTGTCAATTTAAGATTAGGGTCCATAGGAGTGGAGGCAGGTCGACAACCTAGCATACCCGTATCTTGAAGAAGATCCAATGCATACTTTCTTTGTGATAAAGATATACCCTGGCAATTTCGAGCTACCTCAATACCAAGAAAGTATCGGAGCATACCCAAATCTTTAATGTCAAAGATTGTCCCAAGGTCTTGCTTCACTTGGACAATTCCTTGAGTGTCATCTCCAGTAATGGTAATATTGTCCACATAAACTGAGATAATGATGCATCTACCCTGAGGGTGACATCGAACAAATCATGTATGATCTGAATGACACCGAATAAACCCCATAGTAAGGACCACCTCACTAAAACGATTGAACCAAGCTCGAGGGGATTGTTTAAGCCCATAGAGAGATTTACGAAGGCGACAAACTTTCCCAGAATACTCCCCCTGAGCCCGAAAACCTGGTGGAGGATCCATGTAAATAGTCTCAGAAAGATCACCATTAAGAAAGGCATTCTTCACATCCAATTGGTGAAGAGGCCAATAATGAGAAACAACCAAGGAGACCAGGAGTCGAACAGTAGTTAATTTGGCAACAGGAGCAAATGTGGCACCAAAGTCCTTGCCTGGTACTTGAGTAAACCCTTTAGCGACAAGACGTGCCTTATACCGATCAATGGTGCCGTCAGCAAGATATTTCACACTAAACACCCACTTGCACCCAACTGTCCGTTCACCAACTGGAAGATCAACCAACTCCCACGTCTGATTCTGTTGCAGGGCATCCATCTCTGTTTTCATAGCAGTCACCCATAAAGGATGCTGGAGAGCCTCATGGACGGAGCGAGGAATAGAGACTAAATCAACCTGACTAAGGAAAGATTTATACTGATCGGAGAGACCCTGAAATGACACAAACTTGGCAATAGGATGATTAGTACTACATGAAGGTAAATAACGAGAAGGGGGACGCCGTTCACGAGTGGGGTAACGAGAAGGTGTAGGTTCAGGGACCAATGGAGAATGAGGGTTACCTGAATCCGGAGAAGAATCTGGCAGTGGAGTTGGAGCACGAGGACGCCGAGAGTAAACTTGTAATGGAACTGGAGAGGAACCGGATGAAAGAGTATTATTGGAGCTAGATGGTAGTTCAATAGTAGGCTGAGATGTGTCAAGAATAGGAACTGGACGAGGTAAAGGAGGGTCCTCTGCAGAAAGTACCTCAGGAAGTTGCTCTAAGGAAGAAGCAGAGAAGAAAGGGATAGTCTCAAGGAATGTGACATCCATCGAGTGGTAAAAGTGGCGAGTCACAGGATCATAGCACCTATATCCTTTAGACATGGAAGAATATCCAAGAAAGACACAACGTATAGCTTTATCATCTAGCTTAGTGCGGGTCGGGCTGCGATTTTGAACAAAGCATGTACAACCAAAGACTCGTGGGAGAAGAGGAAATAGGACAGTATTTGGTCGGAGAATATGCAAGGGTGTTTGACCTTGGAGGACACGACTAGGGGTACGATTGATGATGTATGTAGCGGTGAGTACAGTTAGGTGCCAGAAATATTTCGGGACATTCATACCAGATAGAAGACATCGGACCATAGACATAATGTGGCGGTTCTTTCGTTCTGCCACACCATTCTGTTCAGGTGTGTAAGGGCAGGTAAGTTGTTGAAGAATCCCTTTTTTATTGAGTTCGGCCCGAAAGTCATTGGTTAGGTATTCTCTGCCATTATCAGACCTAATATTCCGGACAACAGTGTGGAATTGGGTTTTCACCATTTGAAGGAAGTGAGTGAAATGAGTAAAAACTTCAGATTTTTTCTTCATTAGGTAGACCCAAGTACACCGACTATAATCATCTATGAATGTCACATAGTAACGATGGTCAGAGAGGGCTGTGACAGGAGAGGGATCCCAAATATCAGAGTGAACAAGATCAAAAGCACATGGAGCTCGATGCATGCGAGGAATATATGTAGTACGAGTGTGTTTTGACAATTCACAAGTCACACAATTAAACTTAAAATCCTTGCATGCTTTTTTAAAAAGTGGAAATAACTAACATAAATATTGAAAGTTTGCATGTCCTAGACGAGCATGCCACAAATCTAAATTTTGGACAGAACCAATAAGAGTGTCAAAAATTGGAGACACAGAAGCATGCAGACTTGACGAGGGTACTGTAGAGGGTGGAAGTTCTCCAAAATAGTAAAGTCCATCGTGCTCATATCCCCTACCAAAAATCTTCTTCGAAGTCAGGCAAGAAGCAACGATCAGGTAAGAAGACAACTGCACAGTGAAAACTCTTGGCAAGATGACTGACAGACAATAGATTATAAGCAAAGTTGGGGACATAGTAAACAGAGCGAAGAGTAATATCTGAGGATAAACAGGCATCTCCTTGACAACGGATAGGAATAGACGTTCCATCGGCAATTTGAACCGATTGATTTATGGAAGTGACAGGAGAAGAAAAGACAGAAAGCTCACCAGTCATATGATTATTGGCCCCAGAATCCAGAATCCAAGATGGTTGGCCTAACTTACCATAAAGTGCGGTAGGAATACTTATAGCAAGGGTAGCCGTGGGGCCAGATGGTGAAGTAAGGCCCAGGTGGAGTTGAAGTTGAGCAATCTGAGCTTGAAGCTGACTATAATCCAGTTGGGCCAAGACTAATTCTGTTGAGGCTGAAGGGGGTGCTAATTCGGCTATAACCCCAATACGAGGAGCACTTTTCTTTTATCCACCACCATGGTTGTTAGAGTATTGTTGTTTCAATTCAGGATGTAGAATAAAACATCGGTCAATGAGGTGACCAATCTTCCAACAATATTGGCAATAAGGACGGGTACTGGTTTGCCGAAAACCAGAAGGAACAGTAAATGCCATCTAGTCCGGAATAGAAGGAGTGGGCTTAGGTGCAAGAAGTAGACATCTTCGTTCATCACCATCCACAGTTACAAATGCCTCATATAGAGATGGAAAATGAGATGTATTTAAAATTTGTGTTCGAAGATTCTCAAATTCAGGTTTTAAACCCATCAAGAACTGATAAGTCCGACGATGATCAAGACGTTTAGACTCAACCTCAGCATCATTCGGGAAGTCACTCAAAGGTTCATATTGGGCTAGCTCTTCCCATCTAGTTTGGAGGTACCCAAAATAATCCGCAACAGATAGTCCTAAAGTAGCCTGAGAAGCATGAGAAATTTCCCGGTAAAGCTCGAAGATTCGAGAATCATGACGTGCATGGGCATACATCTTTGTCAGGGCAGTCCATAGATCATGAACCGTCTCGTGATACATAAACATATTATAAATCTGAGTCTCCATGGAATTGAACATCCAACCCAAAATAATACAATTGTCTGCATCCCAGTGAGCATAATCAGGATCAGTTTCTTTCGGCTTTTTCTCCTTGCCTAAAATCCATCCAATTTTCCGTTTTCCACCAAGATAAAGACGGAACGAACGGGACCAAGCATGAAAATTTTTCCCATTCAGTAATACACTAGTGACCCGTTGTGTAGGGGCATTAGGTTCCCGAGAGAGATCTACACGAGTCACAGTGGTAGACTGATTTTCTATCTTATCAGTAGGTGCCATTAATAAACGACGACGATGGAAGCAGCCGGATACTTGGCAACCTTCACAGTAGGCAACTAAGGAGTAAAGTGGCTATTTCTTACCACATCAGAGAAGAAAAGGGCTTAAACCGACAAAAAATCATGAAAGAATCAGACAAAAAAGAGAATATAAAGTGGATTTTGGTCATTGTGGTAAGAAATCTGAATTTGGATGGCTGTGGAGGAAAAAAAAAAAAGATGAACATATTTTTTTTTTTTTTTTTTTTGGGTGTGTGTATATTGTTGGCTCTAGATACCAAGAAGAAAGTAATGTGAAACAATGTAATTTATTGATGATACAATTTGTGTTTCTACATTGTGGTTTATATAGGCCTAAAAGGAGTAGACAACATTCCCTAATTTATGGAGCAAATTGCTCCTTACAACAAGCCTAAATTCATGGAGCAAATTGCTCCTTACAACAAGCCTAAAATTATGGAATTAAAGTAATATAATATTTCATGGAATTAAAGTAATATAATATTTCAACAATTTTGGTAACATCCCAAAAGTGTCCAGTACTACTACTTCCCCAATACATTTTTGGATGAACAAATTTAGCAAAACCTTCTGATGCTTCATCTGCTTCGTAATTAGTGTTTCCAATGGTGACTTCCTTTCTAGCACAATTTATATAAAAAGAGTACCAATCTGTACACAAAATACTAGTATTGTATTAGTTGTTGTCTCATTTTATGAGATAGAAAGAAAAGGCTAGCCCTTATATTAAAATGACTCATCAGAGGATCAAGAATAATTAAATTATGTAGCTTATTTTCCTCTTTTTCCTTTTAATAGTTTCTAGAACTGACATTGAAGAGATCAATGTAAGTTAGAAACTGAAATAAGCGTACGAGTCTGTAATTTTTTAAAAAGAGCATGCAATTATTTGTACTTCCTATAAATATGATGCCCTTACTCTGAGTGCAAGAAGGGAGGCATTGACTAGATTCCCTGGAAAGAGAAGGCATAACAATAACTGTTAAATAATACTTAAAAGAGAAAAAATAGAAAAGGAGAAGAAGTAGTAGTAGTAGTAGTAGTAGAAGAAAAAGAAGAAGGGGAAAAAAGGATAAGAAACAATTAAGCTAAATGCATATATTTCAATGTTCAGTTGGGCTCGACAAGAAAAACTTACAAACTCCTTCCATTGAAGCTTCTAAACAAGTTTCTGATAAAAATTACTGAAGTGTGTTTCCCAACAGATATCATCTTGATGGAGGAAAAATGGTGCAATAAATGTAGTAGCTTACAAACTATCTCGACAAGTTGAACTTCCAGAGAGATTATTGTAGGAAAGATCAACTACTCTGGAACACAAAAATCATAACTATAATAGTGAGAAAATAGAGAGGAGGTATAGAGTAATAAAGAGAGATTCATAACAATAAAAGATGCACCATCGATTAAAAGTTAAGGAACCTAGAACAACAAGGAGATAACTGAGTCTGAGAGACTATTTATAGAACATTACCACTGCTAATGTGGACTCAGGTAAACTTAAATAATTATTGTTTGACAAATCAACCAGAATTCTCTCTCCTTTGCAGGAAAAAAAGGTGCTTAAGTAATTCATGATTAAAAAAACCCAACAAACCCTTGTTAATTAACTCTAGTAAGACGCTATTTTAAGCCCAACGAATATAGTTATTGTATAGCCTCTTCATTGTATACTATATGTGTGTTTCATCTTGAATGCAATCCTACGTCAGTCTAAACCTTCTACTTTTGACTTAATCAGCAAACTAAAGCCTCCAGCTTTCCTCAAAAGGGCTAAACAAGTTTTAGGGATCACATTATGGCTTTTGGCTTCTACAAGTCCTCCATTCATACTCTTTCCTACTTATTGTTGCCAAGTCAAATCCTTTGCACTACTGCTCCATTTGCGAGAAATCTAAGGATAATGCTTTTATCCTGTGCCAAATATTTCTATATTTGTCCATATTTAAGTTCGCAAGTAGTTTTCGTGAAAATGCTACTGCTTCAATAGAATTGTCTAGTGAATCTTATTACAGCATTCTTTGTTCTTTTAGTAAACAAGCCATGGATAAATTTATTGTCATGCTTCAGTTATCTTTTGGCGCCTGCATTGACTTGCACTTACCAAAACTATGCTACTTTTAGTTAAACTAAATTTTTAGTTTTTTATTTTGATCGGAAAGTTAATTTTAGTCTATGCACTGTCAAAATCAGGTCTTGAACAAGCATTTTCCAATTGGTACAACCCAGAGGCCATTAACCACAATTCAAGAGCATAAAACTTCTTCACTTCTTCATATAGAAAATGAGTTTGCTTCAGATTTATCATCCAGATGAATTCATGTGTGAATCATATAGACTTATATCCCATAAGATATTTTTAAATATACACACATATGCATATTGGTCTGAACAGAAGTTCATGAAATTGATAGATATCTAGAATGTCAAAGAATGAAACATACAGTTTAGTATCTGCATTGTGAATCCAATTAGGAATTTGTCCAATGAGGAAGTTGCTTGTCAAATACCTAATCAAAATGTCAGTTTAGAACAAGGAAAATTTACAATCTCGTAAGAGATAAAAAAAGGATAGAACAAGCTATAAAATAGGGAATGTGCATTTAAATTTTTTCCAGAGTCAGTAAACAAGACTAAGTAATAACTCTTCATATGCTTGACTTGCTCCCTGCCTTGTTTATCATTTAATGCAGGACCATAATCCTAAATAGATCCTCAGATGTTCTGCCAATGCATAGTTACACAAATAAATTTTGCACTCTTAATCTAACAGGAAACAATGTAGTTAAATACGATAGCGTAGTTATTCTTTGCATTGATGAAGATACTCTAGTTACATACTTGCATTAGTATAGATATTCTTGCAAAATCTCATTACATGAAATTTTTTAAGCAAACTGAAAGGGAAACACCAACTATATATGCATTGTATGCCAATAGCTTACACATTTTCCAGTCGAGATAAGCTTTCCAAATCAGGGATTTCTCCATACAAGTTATTGAAACTGAGATCCCTGCCGACAAATATTCACTGAAATAAGTGAAAAAGAATAGTAAAAGAAGTTCCAACAGATGATAGAAAAATTATCTTGAAAATGAAATTGATAAAGTCAAAATTATGCAGAAACTAGTCTATGATGAAGCAAAAAGATATGTGGCCTAGTGATCTTTTACTTCATTATATTTGCGCCTACATCTCCATCCTATCACCATCGTTTTGTTTATATGCATTATATCAGCACTCATAGAAAGCCATTATTTGTTATCAGAACACTACCAAAAATACAAGCTAAACTTGGCATCCTTATCACTAAGTTTCATGCATTTATCCTTATCCAATTACTTTCGAGTGACCATAAATTGTTTCCTTCCTTTCCTCGGAGTACAGACTCTAGGATGTCCTAAAAAATTTCAAAGATCAGGAAGAAGATGTTAAGCAGAAAACTTTGCTAGTTACCTCACATGATTGACCAAAAAAACAAAGGAAAAAACTTCACATGGGACTTTCTCATTTTTCCAACATAGTGATTGTAGGGAACCAGTTAATCACTAACAAGCATCCGAAATGCTTCTTTTCCATTATGGAATGATTCAGGGATTTTCATAAATCAGAAGTTAAAAAAGATAAAGGGATAAATCATTAAAATTATTTTATACATACAAAGTGCAGATCAAGCACAATGTCCTTTACTAGCGAGGATGATCTTGCTAGGTGGGATGGATGTGACAAGCATCCCATCCCACACCGAAAACATTTTAATGTTCAGGAGGGTGCTCAGACAGTACAAAAGCACAACCACCCTAATATAATTCCATCTCAAGTGTGAATAATTACATAAACTAATTAACTGAGAGAGTGTAATGAAGCTGTAAGTGTTTCAAGTGTTGGGATTAGTGTGGCGGTATTTCAAGCTTTCCTAAAGGCTGATTTTTTAGAGAGTTTTAGTTTTTTCAAAGTTCAAAAGCCAAGTTCTACCAGATTCTATGCACAATTCTGATAGGGGGAATACACCAATATTCCCAACATATCTAAAGGCATATGAGGGTCGCGTAAAGGTTAAGCACAAAATTAGCCAATAAAATCTACACTTTCTAAAGCAATCAGCAGATTACCTTTCTCATTTATTTAATTAGCCAATTAATTAGCATAAATAGGAACATTTTTGGTTTCTCTTCCCTACTACACAAGGAGACATTTGATTTAGATCCTAATCATGATGCCCTTAAGGACCCATTGATATATGTCAATAAACCACTGGCTCCGTGAGTCGTGACTCATCCCTTTATGTAAGAAGCAATTGTCTAGAACATCTAATCAGAGGATTTTTCTTGACATCAGAAAGACTCAATGCCGGATTTTCCAAAAAATAATGCAAGCAAGAACTGCGTTATGCTTTGATGGTACTTCTAGCACAAAATGACCATAATTTTTTCCCACGTTTTTTTGTCTGTGTTTTTATCTCTTAATTAAGACTGGTACCCTTCAGAAAGCCATGTAGTAACTGAAGCAACAAAAAATTGCTCTGAGAATAAACATGAAGTCTATGAAGCAAGGTTTTAAATATGAAAATTCTCAACCAGCACTTACAGAATCTGCAACTGAGACATCTTTAATAGTATATCAGTTGGTATTGTCCCAGATATGTTGCAGCTCCTAAGCATCCTGCAATATGTTCACAAACATCTTGAAAATGAATCCTGGAAATTTGTGGCTCAAATGTTTAGAGATAAGACTTACAATCTTTGCCTCCCAACCATAGCTCCGAGCTGCGGAAAATGATAACTTTCTCCATTTAAGTCACTAATCCTTCTGCTTAGAGAATACTTGACAATAAATACCGTCACCCACATTTATCGTATAATGTTAACCAAATAATGAAAAAATAGCAACTCACAATTCCGTCAAATTTTTCAAGAGAGATATGCTGGTAGGTATGGGCTCTTCAAAACCACTGCCTTGAATCTCTCTGGTGAGAAATGATATTGAGGGGATCAGAGATGTGGTGAAAGATTTCAAAAGAGTTTAAAATAACTACTTGAGATTGATAAGAGGCTCACAATCTTTGGAGGTTCGGCCATCTGTCGACACTAGGAAGTTGTCCAACAAATTTGTTGCTGCTTAATCTCCTTTATTCACCAAAATAACAAAAATCATAATAGATTTTCGAAACCAAAAGGTAATAAGATGTGGAAGTATTTTAAGTGCAATAACACACGGGTATTCACTGAACTTACAGCTCTGTCAATTTAGTCAGATGAGAGAGCTCGTCCGGCAATGCACCAGTCAGATTGTTTGTACTCAGAACACTATAGTGACCATGAGGGGAAAGGTTATCGAATCATCTAAATATGAGAAGTTTTTAGCATATCACTATGATAGCTAGATATAACAAATGAATTAGAAAATTGAGTGACTAAATTAGCCTCACAGGTTCTCTAAGTTGGTCAATTTTCCGAGACTCGCCGGAACATGTTCAGAAAACATGTTGGTCTCCAGGCTCCTGCAAACCAAATTTCCATCAGAACAATAATAGATCCCAAAAATACCTGAAAAAGTATTCCACTGCTATAAGTTATGTTTGACACACACACACACACAGAGGGAATGAAAGTGAACATACAAATATGTGAGAGTTGATATATTTCCCAAGTATTCTGGGATTGGTCCTGATAAGCGATTCATCCCTACAGATCTGCAGCATTCTCTTTGTCAATCATGAGAATCAACAGGCTAGTGTAATACAAATCAGGATAAACCGGAGACAATAGATTACAGAATCTGCAACTTGATAGAAGCCCATTCCCGAGGAATTGTTCTGTTAAGGTCGTTGCCATAGAGATCACTGTGAAAGTAAATTAAGAGATCAGATTGAAAGAATAAGTAAAATTTGATCTATATGGACCGAAAACAACGTTAAATTTGCTGTTTCTTGTTACATGTATATGATGTAAGAAAGCTTCCCCAGGGATGGTGGTAAGACGCCAGCAAGATCTTGCCCTTTAAGAATTCTATATCAAAAAGGAAAGGAATATTAGAAACCTGGAAGTTGCTGAATACAAGCCCTAACAGTCATTTTCAGTGATTAGCTCAAACATCATACACAAAGAGAAGTATCTCTATCATTCTCCTCATCAGCCACAAGTTGCACTTACTACCAAACAAGATAATCCATATTGACCCTGTACCTTACCCTATTAACATCAGCTCCAATTTTCTATCTTATACCTATCATATCCACTTTAACTGAATTTCAATCATAGCATGGGATAGGGTAGGATATTGGTTTACCGTGTCCATTTGCTCACTTAACATCAAGCTCAGTTAGTACATCTGAAGAATTCTCATGTGTGAGATCTTATGAATGTACAAGTATGATATGTAATACTAGTATTTCACCCCCAAAAACTGTGAACTACACAAAAAAATTGGTCTTGTGTCTATCTTATAATACAAGTATGACATGCATTTTCGAAACACGTTGACATCATGGTCTACTACATGTTAAGAGAGGAGCTTTTAGGCTCATACTTTTCATAGTTTACATACCAACAATATGCTTAAATTACATTATAAGGAGCATTTGTTACATGTTAAGAAGCAGATGCATTCTCCAGTAATAAACATATAAGTTTAGTAAGGAAGCATACATGTGAGTAATATGACATGCATCAGCGGTGCAGTTACCACAGAGGACCGTGTTGTTATACAACACCAAATCTGGCCTTGGTGGTGACACCCAGCTAGTTGTGTTGTCGCAGGGATTTAAATTGAAATCCCAGTCCCTTTTGCCCAATTGATCAGCTATCTCACGAAGTGCTTTCACTGCAAGTAATAGCCAAGAATCATTATTGGTAAGTATACCAGCAGATTTTGTTCGGTACTCTATACATAGCGGGAGCATTGTGCAACGGATTACCCTTACAAAAGGAGGTTTCCATACATAGCGGGTGCATTGTGCAATGGACCCTTTCATACAAAAGGAGATTATAATGCAGGACTAACAGTGTTTACTTAGTACTTGTGAGAAAGTCTTGGCCAGTCTACAGAGTCGTTTTTCATATATTGGTGAGACTTAGGCTTTAACTGTGTTTACTTAGCAATTGTGGGGAACTTTTCAGTCAGTGTAGACGGAAGGTGGCTTTCATATATTGGCAGCTCAACCCACACTTGCGGGTTCCACCAATAATGTGAGAAATTGATAAATTAATTTAAACTGATCAAAGATTTTCCAAAACTTGTTTGGTCTAGCTTTAAAAAGAAGAGATCGACAAGTCTATCCTGAAAAATGAAAAGGCAAACAAAGTACAGGCGATGGGAAATGTCAACACCAGGATATTTGGTAATTAGGCCTAACATCTATACGAAAAAAAAATAAAAAATAGTAATACCAATTTTATATAGTTTCATCATGTTAGACTTTAGATAATCAACGCAATCTCAATTTAATAACAAATTCAACGTTTAAAATAACGTACCGTTAATAACACTTTACGTGCATATGTATATGCAATTTAGCACTAGTAATATAATTCTCGCTTTACATATAACAAAGTCTTATAAAAACTTTCCATTAAATAAAAAATGTGAATGTACGTAACTACTCTATTTTTTAATCAAATAATAAATACGTACAAGGTTGGACACTTGTGTCCAAAGGCTCTAGATCATTCATTGAGTTCTTCAACTACATCACTTCCTCTCATTTCTCTCTGTAACGTCTGTGGTAGAATCTAAGGTACAACGGAGACCCATTTTAAAATATTGAAAATAATAAATAATTAATAATAAATCATCTTTAATAAATTTAAATTTTTAGATAAAATGATAATTTAATATACTACCAAACGGTTTTCAGTTCAAATCTCATTGTCAAAAATTTAAAAATAATAAAAATAATGTTAACGTGCAAAACTCAAAAAGAATAATGCCACCATGTAAAGAAACGTATATTAAAAATAATAACTAAACATAATAAAATTCTTCTCTAACCCCTTAAACTTTTGATATAAAACATAATAAAATTCATCTGACTTAAACTTTTATATAAAATCCATGGGCGGTGTTGTCGATGTAATACCATTAAAGCTTACATGCTTTTTTGACGATTTTGATATCTTTTTACGAGCAAAATCACCAAATTTTGTATGTTCAAAAAGGATAAAATTTTAACTTTTGAAAAAGGTTATATACATTTCATGAATCAAAACCTCTTCTTACCTTCTTCCTCAGGCGGAAATGGAATTTGTGCATCAACGCTACTCACAACTAAGCTTATCAGCATAACGAAGATGATCAGCAGCTGAGCTGCCAAGTCTTTGTTTTTGATACTAAAATGCGGTGTCATTTTTACTAGTTTTGAGTTGTTTGAGCTCATGGTTATTTACATGCATGAATATATATATATACACACACAATATCTTATGGCAATGCTTTTGAGACTAGTAGCCTTTCGATTTTTTTTTTTTTTTTTGGCAGAAGAAGGCTTGAGGTCAACCTCAGTGAAGGATAAGATAATAAAGAATGCATAAACAAAAAATAAAGAAATAGTTGAAATCAAGTGGACTGGAGATGGGTCCTTCAACATTAATTGCACATTGCACGTAGCTCACAAAGTACCATAATCACGGGATCTTGAATTTTGTTCAGTAAACGTTAAAAATGTATAATTTAATATGATATATAAATAATTTTTTTTATTACGATTAAATTATTTTTCAAATTAAAAATATTTTTAAATATTTATATTTTCAAAAAATTATCGTTAAATAACATTTTATTTTTAGCACTCACTTATTATTATATGTAGTCTAGTTGTCATAAGTCCTAACTAAAAAAGAGAGAAGATATAAAAAAACAAAATTGTTAAATTTGTATACCAATTGATATGGATAACTTTTTGACCCTTTGTTATTATTAAAAGCATAAAGGATCAGTAGGAAGGGCCACAAACGATATTAGGATGTTGTCGGATCACATTGACTACAAATACACTAAATAGACCGATCCCTCTTAAATGATTTTTTTGAATAAAAATATATTTTCAACTATCATGAAAAATGTAACTTATTTTTTACTTAAAATAGTTATTTTTTGAATTTTCATACGTACTGTTTGTGCTCAAATACATTAACTGACTTAATCGTCAAAGAAAATCCCCTAAAATAATTATCGATGGTACCTTTATTTTGTAGGTTATGTGCTCAGTTTGAATAGTAAAATTTCACCTTTAACACCAATTATGCGTATATATATAGAAAACAATAAATAAACAGTGAAATAGGGTGATATTTAATATAATTTTTTTTAAAAATAATAATAATTTGAAGTGAACCTCTTAATGCATTAACACCTTGTTCATAACAAATTGTTCGTACTTCTTGGGATATATGCCTGTTGGCATTTCCATTTGTGTGCCGCCTTCATTGAATTCATTTGTAGCTGCAATCGTACTCCACTGTCTTCATTTTGAAAAGCATGTAAAGCAAAAGAAACGAATGAACACATGGGACGACCCCTCATTATCCGCCAATGTGAATGCATAGCGTTTCTTTTATTATTTTTTATAACGAAAAATTTATCTTTAGAAACGTACATTAATACATACATTAAATTAATTAAAAACAAACAATACTTATTATTGAAAAGGCACAAATTCAAATCCAAACTTAATTTTAACCGCAATAAGCAACTAATTAACTATTCTCAAGAGAAGAATACCATATGCAGTGATGGACCTAGCTTATTGCACATTGCACGTAGCTGCTCACATAGTACCATAATCACGGGATCTTGAATTTTGTTCAATAAACGTTAAAAATGTATAATTTAATATGATATATAAATAATTTTCTTTATTAAGATTAAATTGTTTTTTAGATTAAAAATATCTTTAAATATTTATACTTTCAAAAGGTTATCGTTAAATAACATCTTATTTTTATTGCTCTCTTATTATTATGTGTACGTTTAATTGTCATAACTAAAAAAAGAGTGAAAGTACAAAAAAAAAAAAAAATTGTTAAATTTGTATATCAAATGATATGGGTAACTTTTCGACCCCTTGTAATAAATGATTGACCACATTAAAAGCATAAAGGAATCCATAGGAAGGGCTACAAAGGATGTTAGGATTTTGTCCGATTGACTCCAAGGACACCAAATAGACCAACCCCTCTTAAGTGTTTTTTTAGATAGCGTGTACTTTTTAGGAGATCTTTCCACATATTCAAGACTCATTATATATTTTAAAAGATTTCCTACCAATAGTATAAATAGTACTCCAACAATCATGAAAAATGTAACATAAATAGTACTCCAACAGTCATCAAAAAGGTAACTTAGAATTCTCATACGCACTGTTTTGTGCTCGGACACATTAACTGTATTGATCGTCGTAAAAGATCCCCAAAAATAATTACCAGTGGTACTTTTATTTTACAAGTTATGTACTCAGTTCGAATAGCGGAATTTCATCTTAACACCAATTATACGTATGTATGAAATTATATGTAGAAAATGATAAATAAACAGTAAAATAGAGCTATATTTAATATAGGGTAAATAGCATATTATCCTCTTATGTTTTGTTAAAAATGCACAATACCCCCCTGTATTTTAAAAATTAGCTGATTATCCCCCTGTGATTTACTAAAAGTAGTTGATTACCCCCCTGTGTTTTAAAAATTAGCTGATTACCCTCCTGTGTTTTATAAAAGTAACCAATTACCCCCTGTGTTTTTTAAAAATTAGTTCTTTTGTTAAAAAATATAAGGGGACAATTATCTACTTTTATAAAACACAAGAGGGTAATTAGTTACTTTTAGCAAATCACAGGATGGTTATCATCTAATTTTTAAAATAAAGGGATATATTGTACACTTTTAACAAAATACAGAGAATAATCAACTAATTTTTAAAACTCAAAAAAATATTATGTATTTTTAACAAAACACAATAAGATAATACGCTATTTACCTATTAATATATCCTTCAAAAAAATACAATTTGAAGTGAACCAAGACCACACGTCTTAGAGTTAACCTTCTATAAGAGCACTTCCTATTCACAAAAATATGGGCCTACGCACCTTTTTGATCAGTAACACCTTGATCATAACAAATTGTTCGTACTTCTTCGGATAAGTGCCTGTTGGCATTTCCATTTGTAGGCGGCCTTCATTGAATTCATTTGTAGCTGCAATAATACTCCACTGTCTTCATTTTGGAAAGTATGTAAAGCAAAAGAAACGAATGAACACATGGGGCGACCCCTCATTAGCCGCCAATGAGAATGCATAGCGTTTCTTTTATTATTTTTTACACAAAAACTTATCTTTAGTAAACATAAATTATAAATTTTATAGTATAGAAACGCACATTCATGCATATATCAAATTAATTAATAACAAATAATACTTAGTATTAGAAAGGCACAAATTTAAATCCAAATTTAATTTTAACCGCAATAAGTAACTAATTAACTATTTCATCCAAACCTCAACAGAAGAATACCATATGCAATGGCGGACCTAGTTTTCTTTTTTTTTTTCTTTCTTTTTTTGGTTTTTTTTTAAAAAACATTATATTAGATACTTTTATTCTATGAGTGTACACCCTAACATTTATTACTATACGAGTGTACACCTTAAACTTAGATGTTTGAGTCCTCCACATAGCATATTATTAAGATCAACTTTGGCATTGGCCCCACTTGAGAATAAGAAAAAAAAAAATTTTAAACTTGTTTTTTGTTACAAGAAGAGTTAGGTAAGAATATGGTCTTTCAAAAGATTTCGCACTAAAGTTTGCGAAGAGTCGTGATTGTATTCCCTTTAAAGGCTGTCGAATGATTAACAATTTGTCATTCTCTTTGACTTCAACGGTTGCCATAAGAATCAGCATAAGCATTCCCTTCTTCACTAGAATTGTGAAGAAAAGTGAGACTATTTCCATTACTTCTATAATCTTTCATCGTTTAGTTAATTTTGATGTCCGGAACAAAGATATTAATCCTTAACAAAGGAAAATTGTGACACCGAATCTATAGCACTGGTTGTGGTGTGATTAGATGAATTGTATTAAAGGTAGTAAGACTATAAAATTTTTCATCTAAAATAATGGAACGACTTCTATAATCTTTTATCGTCTAGTTGATCTTGATGTCCAGAACAAAGATATTAATCCTTAACAAGGGAAAATTGTGACACCAAATCTATACAACTGGTTGTGGCGTGATTAGATGGATCATATTAAAGATAGTACTTGGGTTTGATAAAGAGTAAATGCCATGTACCCCATGAGTTTTAACACAAAGTCCAAACTCCCCCATGAACTTATACTTTTACCCAAATTCCCCGATGGCATTAAAGTCTCCCAAACAAAGCTTTAAAGTTAAAGGGTATTTTGGACTTCTCATTTTGTAAAACAAATCATATTTAAAAACATTTAAAAAAATTAAAAAAAAACCTTCTAACCCATCCACCCCACCCCAACCCAACCCAACCCAAATAAGGAAACCATTTGTTTCACTACAAGGTTTATAGCACAATATTAACAGTAAAAATGTCAAGTACAAATGTATTATTTGTGTAAAAATTTCATACCCATAAGTCAACTGGTACTATTCTCTGAATAAAATTAAATCTAATTTCTAAGATAAACTTTATACATTTGGAAATAAATAAAGTTTACCAATACTATTATTAATATTTTGCCTCTTCGAGTCTTGCTGCAAATAAACAAGCTAAGTAATTAATATGTGATATGTTTTCTCCAATTGAAAGCAGAAATACTTCCAACACAAAATTTATCCTCATGCTTTTAAATGCTTTGGGTTGTTCTAAAATGTATATCCATCTCATAAGTTAATCAAACCATTGATTGCTAATATTAACGGTCATAGCAGAAAATTAAGGTGAATTAAAAGTAAGATTTGGTTGAAAAGTTTTATGATCAAATTCATACAAATATTGTGATATACTTTGCAGTAAACGAAATTGTTTCCTCATTTGGAATTCTGTTAATACCAAACCGAAAGCTTTAAAGAAATTGTTTCCTTATTTGCAGTGAAAAAAATTATTTCCTTATTTGTGAGAATGTGAAAAAGAGAGAGAGATGATGGAGAGAAAGAAAGGTTTTGATTGAAATTTGTCAAACTAGTGAAGGATTAAAATGCCCTTTGTCATTAAGATTTGTTTGGTAGGATTATCTGTCATGAGAGAAATTGGGTAAAAGTAAGACTTCATGGGGAAATCTGGGAATTGTATAAAAACTCGTGGGGGAAAATGTCATTTACTCTTGGGTTTGTAATAAATAACTCAACTAGTCAATTTAAGTTAGTAATGAGTAAAATCCATTTTGCCCCATAAGTTGTTAACAAAATCCCAAAGTCACCCATGAACTTTAGCATTTACCCAGATGCCCCCATCAAGCTCAACTCTGTTAATGTCTTTTGGGCGAAGTGCACAGGACCCCTTATGCTTTTGTAAAGTTGCACAATACTACTCTCTGTGATTTTGAAAGTGCATGGTATCCCCTGTGGTTTCTGAAACTAAGAACAATAGTCCCCTGTGGTTTTAAAAATGCACGATACCCATTGTGGTTTCTGAAACTAAACACAACATCTTCCTCTGTCAAAAAATCCGTCTATTTTAACAGAAAGTATGATGCACGTACATTAAATGCCCTTTTTTGCTTAAATTATTAATTATTTGGACAAAAATACCCATTTTTAAAGAAAAAAATGTGTCATATAAGGGTATTTTTGTCAAAATAATTAATAATTTAAGCAAAAAAAAACCTTGAATAATCGCATTTAACACGCGTGCATCACATTTTTCGTTAAAATAAACGAATTTTTTGACAGAGGGGGTTATTGTATTTAGTTTCAGAAACTACATGAGATATCGTGCACTTTTAAAACTACAAGGAGTGTAACTTTACAAAAGTACATAAGGTCTTGTGCACTTCACCCATGTCTTTTTAACAGTCAACTCATTGACTGCATAGTTTTACCATTTTGCCCATGGCACAATTCCTGCAATAGTTTTATCATTTCCAATAACAAAAACACCATATCCTCCCATTCCAACAACATTTACCTTCCATACAGCCCAAATTCTCAACCCACAACTCCACTATAATCTGCATATAATGTCCCTTATAACTAGGGGTGTGCAGTGAAACCGCCAACCCACCCAAACTGCCAAACCCAACCTAAACTAACCCACTTTTGGTGGTTTTTTAAAAATTTCAATGGGTATGGTTTAAGATTTTATAAAAACCAACTATATGGTTTGGGTTATGGTTTTTAGTACCGAAACCGATAAACCCAAACCACCCCAAATATATATATATATAGCAGGCCCAATGCAAGTCTATAATCCAAAGCAATATTTGGGACTATATCTAAACGTTTATAACCCACTACAATATTCTACCCTATATAAAATAATAAACCAACCCACAACCCAATATCTACAAGACCACAACGCCTTGTAAAACTTCACAGCTATCAATCCGATCGCAGACTCACATCCTCAGAGTCTCAGACCTCAGTTACTCACGTTACATACAAACTGCTACAAAAAATAAACAAAATAACTTTAATATTCTCCAAAAAAACTTTTCACCTCCTTCCACATTTTCCAATCCCTCTTCCCTTTCCTTGAAAAAATCAAGAGACGCCATGAACTTCCTCTGTATTTTAAGTTTATACAATATACTTGAGTCATGAAGGAAAAAATTTACCTTTGAAGATCAAGAATATAGGCTATACAGCAAAAGAGAATCTTCTTTTTCTAAAAGTAAGTTTTCATTTCCTTTTATTTGAGTTTTTGATTTAGTCTCATGGAACACTGATACTAAATCTAGGGATTTGTTTATAGGGTTTTGATTTTGGGGCAAAATTAAATTATGCCCTTATGTTATTTTGCTTAATTATGGTGATAGTTTTTTTTTTTTTTATAACTTTCTACATGTTTATAATTTCACATCTAATCAATTGCAACAAGATTTGTGAAGTGTTAATATACTGTTTCTTTTGAATTGTTAATGTACTTTCTTGTATATGCTATGCTACTTTCCTTTTTTTTCTTTGTCTTTTTGTTAATATGATATGCTACTTTCGGATAATCAATTCTTGTATGAATACGCTGTAGTCTATACTCTGGCGCAGTTTAATATGAGGACAATTTTTGACCCAAAAAACATATATATATATATATATATATATATATATATATATATATATATATATATATATATCTTATTTAGTGTGCTACTTGTACTCTTTCTTAGTTGGTTTTTTCAATTTATACGTACAGTGATAGGTGGAACCGTGGAAGTTGAATGAAAGTGCTTTCATTGTGAAAATTAATAATGTTGGCCTAGTCAAAGAATTGGTTTAAGCAAAATTTTGTTCGAATCATTCCACATCCGATCATCATTTGCTTATTGTTTTCCTAAATCTAGACTAATTAAATCTCACTTCCACTGAATATCGTAATAAAAAGGCTTTGGCAAGAGCTGAAGTTAGAATATATATATATATATTATGATCTAAATTAATTTTTGTTTTATTAGACTTCTCTAATTGCTTTTCATGTTTTCACTAGATGGTGAATAAGGCTGAAAAGGTGGCTCATGAGGAAAACCAACCTAGTTGTGTAACAATACAAAGTAAAGAAAAAGTGACAAGTGTTGCAGTTGAGTCAACAAAAATTGATGCTCCAAATGTCGGTAAAGTTCCTAAAATCCCTCAAAAAAAAGTTAAATCCAATGCACAAGTTGATGAACAGTCTAAGAGTGGTGTTAGGACATCTTCAGAAATATGGGATCATTTTATTAAATCTAGTGGTTCAAATGGAGTTAGGACAGCCTGTAATTACTGTGGGAAATCGTATGCCTCTGAATCAAAGGTGCATGGCACTAGTAGTTTGTGGAGCCATCTCCTATATAGATGTCTAAAATATCCATACAAAATTTCTGATAAAAAACAAAAGACCTTGGTGTTTAACCCCAAAAAAGAAGGGCTAGAAGGAGATAGTCCAACTACTCTTAAAGCGGTGACTTTTAGTGTTGAGGAATGTAGGCTTGCGCTTGCAAAAATGATCATAATAGATGAGTTGACCTTTAGATTTGTTGAAGGGGAAGGGTTTAGTAACTTTGTTCAAGTATTGCAACCAAAATTCACAGTCCCATGTCGCACTACAGTTGCAAGAGATTGTTTGAAGTTGTATTATGAGGAGAAAGAAATGTTAAAAAAAGTGATAAAGTCACAACGTATCTGCCTCACCACTGACACTTGGACATCCGTTCAAGAGCTTAATTATATGCGTCTCACTGCCCATTGGATTAATGATGATTGGAAATTAAACAAAAGAATCTTAAACTTTTGTTTAATTCTTAATCACAAGGGTGAGACAATTGGTAAGATGATTGAAAGTTGTTTATCTCAATGGGGTATTGATCGAATTTTTACCATCACTGTTGATAATGCTAGCTCCAATGATGGAGCTATTAGGCATTTGAAAACAATAACAATGGATTGGAGAGATACAATCTTAGACCATGAATTTATTCACATGAGATGTTGTGCACACATATTGAACCTTATTGTGAGAGGGAATGGATGAAATTCATGAATCTATTGCCAAGATCCGAAATGCAGTGAGATATGTAAGATCTTCTCCGGCGAGGCTACAACAATTTAAGAAATGTGTGGACAAAGTGAAGATAGAAACTAAGAGCCTTGTATGCCTTGACAT
The DNA here is from genome assembly GCA_037974665.1 of Ehretia macrophylla. Taxonomy (NCBI): domain Eukaryota; kingdom Viridiplantae; phylum Streptophyta; class Magnoliopsida; order Boraginales; family Ehretiaceae; genus Ehretia; species Ehretia macrophylla. The sequence goes on from CM075781.1 coordinate 81,772,650, forward strand.
AGAGACTAGGTGGAATTCAACTTTTTTAATGTTAGAGACAGCAGAGAAGTTTCAGAAAGCCTTTAAGAGACTAGAGTATGATGATCAAAATTTTTTAAAGCATCTTAAGGAAGGTGGGGCTCCTAATGATAATGATTGGGATAATGCAAGAGTATTTGTTAAGTTTTTGAGGTTGTTTTACAATGCAACACTGAACTTTTCAGGCTCTTTGTTTGTCACTTCAAATGCATTTTTTCATGAACTTATTCCATTGCGATCAAGGATAAGTCAATTATGCAAAAGTGGGGACACACTCTTGAGCTTAATGGTTGAGCGCATGCAAGCTAAGTTTGACAAATATTGGGAGAATGTGGATAATATTAATTTTTTGTTATATGTTGCTATCTTATTGGATCCTCGATATAAATTGGCATTTGTCAATTTTGGTTTCAACCAAATATATGATTGTGGGAAGGCTAAAGAAATGACAGAAAGAGTAAAAGACACCTTAGTGCATTTGTATGAGCATTACATGAGTAATAGTCCAAGCATTGAATCTGCTACACAGTATGAGGATCAATCCGTTAATGTGATGGATTTGAACGAAAATGATGTACAACAACTTATGGAACTTCAATTTGACAAGCACATGGAAGAGGTGCAAAGTGCAGGGAGTGATTCTGAAGTTGATAAGTACTTGTTGGAGGCTTGTGAAGGTCGTGGTAATTCAAAGTTTGATATTTTGGGATGGTGGAAACACAACTCATCTAGATATCAGATCTTGTCTCAAGTAGCAAGAGACGTGTTGGCCATTTCGGTATCTACTATTGCTTCAGAATCTGCGTTTAGCATGGGAGGTCGAATACTTGATCCTTTCAGAAGCTCCTTATCACCAAAGATGGTGGAGGCTCTAATTTGCACACAAAATTGGTTGCGGTCCTATCAAAAGCCAATTGACTTGAGAGAAGCAATAGATGATGTAGAAAAATATGAGGAAATTGCTACAAGTACCATTTATATTTAGGTTTATTTTATTTTGAGTAAATAAGTAATTTGACATAATAACACCTTATTTAGGCTTCTTTTATAATTTAACAACTTTCACAATCTGGTTCAGGATCTTCTCAATGTATTTCTATTATTGACTGATAAGGTAAATTTATTTAGCCATATTTTTCTAATGATTATTTTTAGTCAAGACAACCCTTAGTCCCTTATTACATTAATGATTTTTTGTTTATTTTCTTGTGTAAGATTACCCTTCTAGTCTTGAAGCTTGGAGGACGGAATCACGTTGCTGCACTTTCCTTTGGTTCATGTGCATTTTTTTTTTTTTCATTTTGTCTTTGGCTAAGTTTTGCTATTTTGGAGACTACTAATATCCTGTGGTTATTTTGTGTTATAGGCAAGTAATATTTTGAATTTGGGGTCATTGTAAGAACTAGTTTGTGGTATTTTAACATGCACAAATATGTTGTTTTTTTTTTTGTTTGCCTATTTACATTTTTAATACAAGCAATTACATTAGCAGGTAGTGACATATACCAACCCGACAAACCGAATCAAACCGAGCCAACCCGTTCTAATGGTTTGGAACCCGCCCAACTTTGGATGGTTTTGATAAGTGTATGGTTTGGTTTTGGTTTCAATTTTTTCAAACCGAATATATTGGTTCAATTTGAAAAATATCATTTAAACCGACCCATGCACACCCTTACTTATAACTGTTAAAAAAATATTTAGTAATTGTTCCATTGACCAAGTCTCTAGCTAGTTTTTAGAGATGTTGTTAATAAATTGATATCTTGCAAATTTTTAGATTTAGTTGTTGAGTTGTTGCAGTTTTTCCAGCACAAAATAGTGCTTATGTTTTCCTATTTTCTAGTTGAAGTTGTTGGTGTATTCTCTATATAAAGAGAGATTTGGTGAATAAAAGATATGAAAAATACTTCCAGCATCTTCTTCCTTTTTGGTTAACAGTGGTATACGAGCCAGGTTGGGGCTTTTCTTTTTCAAACATCTCTTCACCAAAAGTCAAGTTCATCTTTTAAGCAAAACAACTCTCCACACAAGCAGTAGCTTTTTTCTTTCTTTGCAGTAGCAAAAACACATGGTTTCTGACAAAGTGATTGATAATTATGTTCAACCAGCCATACCCCGCTTTGATGGTCACTACGACCATTAGAGCATGTTGAAGGAGAATTTCCTGAGGTCCAAGCAATATTGGCCTATTGTGGAAATTGGTTTTGTCGAACCGGAAAGTGGAGTAGTTTTAATAAATGCACAACAAAAGAAACTTGATGAGCAGAAGCTAACTGATCTAAATGTGAAACATAATATGTTCCAAGCAATAGATCATTCCATTTTAGAGGCCATTCTCAATTAAAAAACAAACCTCAAAAGAGATTTGGGACTCTATGAAGAAGAAATACAAAGGCTCGGTGAAAGTCAAGCGCTCTCAACTTCAAGCACTCCGTTGAGATTTTGAAACTCTTCAAATGAAGTAGGGAGAGTCGGTGAATGACTATTTTTCAAGAACAATGGCAATTGCAAACAAAATGAGGCTATATGGTGACAGCATGACTGATGTCGCCATCGTTGAGAAGATTCTTTGATCAATGACACCCAAGTTCGACTATGTTGTTTGTTCAATTTAAGAATCAAATGACATTGATGATCTCTCAATTGATGAACTACAAAGCTCTTTGCAAGTTCACGAGCAAAAGATGAATCGGAGCAGCAACATCATCGAAGAGCAAGCTTTGAAAGCTGCAACTATTGCTGAATTTTCAAAATCTCTCACAGTTGCTGAATCTTCAAGTTCAAGATGAAGAAGACGAGGTAGAAGTGGAGGCAGAGGCAGAGGTAGAAGTGGCAGAGGAAACCAAGAGGGAGATGGAAGCAGACATTCAAATTTTCAAACTGCTGATTCCAGTAAAGGACGTGGTAATCAAAATTTTGATAAATCCATTGTTGAATGCTTCAGATGTCATAAATATGGCCACTACAAATCTGAATGTTATACTAACCTTCAGAAAAATAAAGGAAAGAGTGAGGTTCAGTCCAACTTTGCAGAGAAGAATGAACAAGAAACACTCTTGATGGCATCTCATATCAAGGAGAATGAGCTTGAACTAGACATATGGTATCTCGACACAGGCTGCAGCAATCATATGTGTGGTAATAAGTCATTCTTTTCTCACTTAAATGAAGATTTCCATACTACTGTAAGTTTTGGTGATCATTCTAAAATAAATGTTATGGGAAATGGTGATGTATAAATCAGGAATAAAGAAGACAACATTGAAACTATTTCAAATGTCTTTTATATTCCTGACTTGAAAAGTAATTTATTGAGTATGGGACAGTTACAGGAGAAGGGATATGTGGCTACAATCAAAGAAAGTGCCTGTGAAATTTATGATCCTAAAAAAGTCCTAATTGTTCATGTGAACATGACTCCAAATAGGTTATTTCCGCTGCGAATCAAGAGCGTTCAAAATTGCTTTATTGCAAATATGAATGACTCAACATGGCTTTGGCATTTTCGTTATGGCCACTTAAATTTCAATGGATTGAAGACTCTTTCTCAAAAGAACATGGTGACTGGCCTTCCTCAGATTATTCCTCCCTCCAAGATATGCAAGCATTGTGTTATTGGCAAACAACACCGTGAGCAATTTCCAAAAGGAAAAGCACGCAAAGCGCAAAAACCATTGGAGTTGATCCATTTAGACATTTGTGGTCCTATTAACCCGATATCTAATGGGAAAAAGAAATATTTTATTTCTTTCATTGACGATTATTGCCAAAAAACATGGATTTATTTTTTGCAGGAGAAATCTGAAGCTTTTATTGCATTTAAAAGTTTCAAAGCACAAGTGGAGAATGAAGCTGGAAAAACAATCAAAACTCTCCGAACTGATCATGGTGGTAAATACATGTCACATGAATTTGCAAATTTTTGTGATAAGCAAGGTATTCAAAGGCAACTAACAACAACCTACACACCCCAGCAAAATGGTGTGGCGGAGAGGAAAAATCGAACTATCTTGAACATGGTGAGAAGCATGCTTGCAAATGGGAGAATTCCAAAAAGTTTTTGGCCAGAAGCAATAAATTGGACCATCCATGTTTTGAACCGGAGTCCCACATTTGCAGTTCAAAACATGACACCCGAGGAAGCTTGGTATGGACAAAAGCCAGTTGTTGATCACTTCAAAGTTTTTGGGTGCATTGCATATGCACATATTCCAGATGAAAAGAGAAAAAAGCTAGATGACAAAGGCAAAAAATGTGTCTTTCTTGGGGTCGGCGAACAATCAAAAGCCTACAAACTGTTCAATCCTATTACAAAAAGGATTGTCATCAGCCAGGATGTTATTTTCGACGAAGAAAGCACATGGAATTGGGCTGAAAAAGGTGCAGAGCAACAACAAATACTTGTGAATTTTGACGAAATAGAGGCAGAACCACAACTGCAATCAATCCCTCCTATTGATACTACATTGATGCAGTATGATCAACAATTGCAGTAGCCACGTGACTTCAATGAAGGCCAAACAATAGAGGATAATGTTCGACCTCAAGGAACAAGGAAGAGACCCACATGGATGCTGGATTATGAGGTTAGTGTCAGTCAATCTAATGAAGATGATACTATTGCCCATTATGCTTTATCATCAGATTGTGATCCCATCACATTTCAAGAAGCTGTTAAAGATTTGAAGTGGCAAAAAGCAATGAATGAAGAGATAGGTTCTATAGAGAAAAACAACACTTGGGAACTCGTAGAACTTCCAAAAGGGCATAAATCCATTGGAGTCAAATGGGTTTATAAAACGAAATTGAAGAAAGACGGTGAAGTTGACAAGTACAAAGCTCGACTCGTTGCAAAGGGGTACAAGCAAGAATTTGGTGTTGATTACAAAGAGGTGTTTACTCCAGTTGCAAGGCTTGATAATGTTCGATTGTTATTATCCACGGCTGCCCAAAATTCCTGGCCTCTTAATCAGTTGGATGTGAAGTACGCATTTTTGCATGGAGAATTGGAAGAAAATGTGTACATTGATCAACCTCTTGGATATGTGAAGCAAGGTCATGAAAATAAGGTATACAAGTTAAATAAAGCATTATATGGACTGAAACAAGCACCAAGATCTTGGTATAGTCGTATAGATGCATACTTTGCTAAATAAAATTTTCTGAAATGCCCTTATGAGCATACACTTTATACTAAATTTGGAGATAACGGAAAGTTGCTTGTTGTGTGCTTATATATGTTGATGATCTTGTTTATACAAGTAATGATAAAGTCATGTTGGATTATTTTAAGAAATCTATGATGAATGAATTTGACATGACTGATTTGGGGTTGATGAATTTTTTCCTCGGCATTGAAGTTGTACAATCATTTGTTGGTGTCTTTATTTCACAGAAAAAATATGTTTTGGAAATTTTAGATAGGTTTAAAATGAAGGATTGTAATTCAGTTTTGACTCCAACTGAAGTCGGTTTGAAGCTCACAAAGAATAGTGCAACAAAGAAGGTGGATCCTACTCTTTACAAGCAAATTGTTGGGAGTCTTATGTATCTAACATCAACAAGACCAGATATTATGCATGTTGTTAGCTTAATCAGCAGATGCATGGAAAATCCAACTGAAACTCATCTCTTAGCTGCAAAAAGAATTTTTTGATATTTGAAAGGTACTGCAAATTTTGGAATTTTGTATAAAAGAGATGGTGAGTCAAATTTGATTGAGTTTTCAGATAATGATTATGCTGGAGACACTGATGATAGAAAAAGCACATCCGGGTATGCATTTATGTTGAATTTAGGAGCTGTCGCATGGTCATCTAAGAAGCAACAAGTAGTGACCCTGTCAACAACTGAAGCTGAGTTCGTTGCCGCAGCATCAAGTGCATGTCAAGCTATCTGGTTGCGTAGGTTACTTGAAGTCTTACACAATCAGCAGCAAGGGCCAACCTTAATTTATTGCGATAATGTCTTTGCAATAAAGCTTTCAAAAAATGCAGTCCTACATAGGAGAAGCAAGCATATTGATGTGAGATATCACTTCTTACGAGATTTATGCAAGGATGGTGTTATTGATTTAGTGTTTTGTCAAAGCGAAAACCAAGTTGCTGATATTTTGACTAAACCTCTCAAACCTGCAGTGTTTTATGAAGCTTCAAAGTCTACTTGGAGTATGCTCAAGGAAAGATGTTGGCTTTGAAAAAGGAGAAATGGGCTAATAAAGCTGATCTTGTAAACTTATGTCTTGAGAACATTAGTTTAAGGGAGGGTGTTAAAAGTTTATTTAGTTGTTGTTCCATTGACCAAGTCTCTAGCTAGTTTTTAGAGATGTTGTTAATAAATTGATATCTTGCAGATTTTTAGATTTAGTTGTTGAGTTGTTGCAGTTTTTCCAGCACAAAATAGTGCTTATGTTTTCCTATTTTCTAGTTGAAGTTGTTGGTGTATTCTCTATATAAAAAGAGCTTTGGTGAATAAAAAATATGAAAAATACTTCCAGCATCTTCTTCTTTTCTGGTTAACAATAACAACCACATGGAAGGAAAAAAATATAATAATAAAACTGCACCTTTAATTTCTTCCAAAACAGAACCAGTCCTTTTACAAAGTAATCACATAAAACAACCAAAAAAAGAACATCATTTGCACCTTTCTTTACAAAATAGAGCAGCTCTAATATCATATCATGTGGCTTATAAAGATCACATAAAAAAACATAAAAAAGGAACAAAATCTGCACATCTATTTTCGAAACAGAAAAGCTCCAACATTATATATTTTTCCTCTAAAACAGTCCAAAAATATCTCAAACAACAGACTAACAACATAATAATCTGAAAAACAGGCAATGTAAGAAGTCTGATGAGGCCATTACATCAATCTAGTACATCTTATTAACGAAAGAAAGGAAAAAGACCATGACTACTGTACTGTTCGACTTGAGAAGTTTGGCTAGCCTCCCATTGTACCTGCAGTCTAATACCCAAAATAATTCATATAAATGTGGGAAACCATTGTAAGATGAAAAGTTACTAATAACTACAACATAACTACCTAAAATTAAAGTAATAATCAAGTATGTAACCTGTTGCTGCATAAAAGTCTTAGATGTTTTTGGGCACTTTCTCTAGGATGTTCCCAAATAATGTCTTGGTCATGTAGTTGTTATTAAACACTCTAATGCAGATGTGGTTCAGCCATAAGACCAATTTGATGAAAATATATTTGACCAACTGGATGTCTCAGCACAAGAAGAGCCTAAAAGAAGTATCAGGGTGAGATTCCCTCCCTCCAAGGCACCTGAAGAAAGAAACATCCACTTGTTTTCATTGTTCTTTTCTCTGTTATTTCTTTTTCTCAAACAGCTTGTAAGCATTTCAACATTTCATTAATATAGTCAATACATGTTGAATTGGCTCCATGGCTCAACCTGTTAATCTTTAATTACGTTAATTCTCTTGCAACCATTTCTTTGCACATGGAAAAAAAAAAATCATATGAATGCGTTCATCTTACAGTAACCATAGCAAACTAGATTTCAAATAGAAATATACACCATTTTAATTTATATCAACCAAATGAACTATAAGAAAATGCAGTTTGATAAACTAGATTATACAATGATATATGATTGGTCAAGCTATTCATCAGAACTGATATTGTAAGAGACAAAAAAAAAGAAAAAAAAAAACTAAGTACAATCGAAAGCTTAAACAACAATTAAATAGCAACTGTCAACTTAAAGAACGATTGAATCGCCGATTGAGTTACCTGTAAGTAGAAATGGAATCACGGTGGAACCATGTCTGGTCATCGACAACTGCTCGTGAGTGTGTGGCAAGAGAGAAAGCAGCAAGAGAGAGTGTGTGTGTGTGTGAAAAATTTTGGTCGGTGCACAGAAGCAGGGATGGGATCCAAGAAAAAATGTTTGTGTTAGAAGAAATGGGACAATGGTATAATTTAGTCTATTATTTTTTATGTAATTTTTAATTTAATCTATTATTTTTTAAAATGAATTTTTTAGTTTATTATTTTGTGTGTAAATAATATTTTTATCTATTATCTTTTGAAATGAATCTTTTAGTCTAATATATTTCACATCAATTACGCTATTAGTATAATTTTAAAATATTGGATTAATGGCGTCATTGATGTGAAACATATTGGATTAAAATATTCATTTTAAAAGATAATTGATTAAAGTGTCATTTATACTAAAGATAATGGGCTAAAAAATTAATTTTAAAAGACAATAAATAAAAATAAAAATTACATTAAAAAATAATGGACTAAATTATACCTTTACCCTTAAAAAAATATTTTATCCTTACGAACTAACGTAATGTTAACCTGTTAACTTAGATGGGGAATCTGGGTAATTCAAAGACTTCAAAGGGACTTTGAGACTTAACTATAGACTCATTGGGAGAATGGTATTTACTCGTTGATTTAAGGAGTCTAGAAAAAAAAAACAAGAAAAGAAAGTTACTAAATTTAAGGCCTAAACTTGTTATTCTAAGCCATTATTTGCTTGCAGGCTCAAAGGTGGGCCTATGGGGTGAAATGAAAAAAAAACTGTAGTGGTCCACGCAATTGCGTAGAAAATGTGTGAATCAAAAAGTGGATTGGTATCACTAAGACTTGATCCAGTGATAAATTATAGGCTTAGTATACGAGAGGTTGTGAACTCAATTCTCGTTGGTTATATATATGTGTTGTACGGTCTTTTGGCCTTTCTTAAATTCAAAAAAAAAGTGGATTGGTTTTTTACTGCCTTGGATTAGTCAAAGCTTTTAACACTCGTGTATCTCAATTTGTCCATGTTTGTAGAAATACAAATGAGGTGATGAATTAGTTAATTAGGAATGTTAGGTTAAGAATGTTGGCTTCAAAATTGGATGATTGACCTTTTAATGGAACTTTTTAATATCTTACACCTTGTCTTTGAAATTACTGAAGTGCGCTGATCTTGATTTTGTTTTAATGAAACTTCTTACTTTTCAAATTAAAGAAAAGAAAAAGGTGCATTGATTTGATGGTTTATGTCATTCCCTCCCCTCTCAAAAATATAACCTTCATGAAACTTAGAAGACTATGCCCTCTTAAACACATCTATGTCCATAAAATATAAAGTAACTTCATGTAGAAAGTGTACAAGACATAATTTGCATTACAAGAAATTTAAAGTACTTTTAACGTTCAAAATTATGAGGTTACAAGATATATCACGGTTTCACAATTTTAAAGGTCAACCAATATATATATAATAGTAACTGATCCTACTCCCAGTTGAAATTATTGAAAAGCTAAATCTCACCATTTACAAAAAAAAAAAAAAAAAAAAAAAAAAAGGTCGAAAAATGAGGATAAGATACTGTATATAGGGTAAAAAAAAAAATCCGTGAAAATATTCAAATTAAAATATATAATTCATGCAATTCCAGAAATCATGCAGCAAATAATGCATTTCAAATGTTTCATGAAGAATGAAATAATAATATTCTAAAAGACGAGCAATGCTAAAACCAATGTTAAGAGTTACGACAATGTATTTCAAACTCTAAAAGCAAACTGTGCGCAATTAAAGGAACAAAATAAAGTCCAAAGTTCATATTTCAAAATCTAGTGTCTAAGTTTATTATTTTAGGTTGGAACAAGTAGATAGAATATTCTTTTTTATGTCCCCTGTGTGGCACTGAAAGATTCTAAGCCACTACCACTAGTTCAGGAGGCTTCTTTATTTCAGGATAAATCTTCGCTGTTGAAATAAGACTGCTGCTTATCTGCAACGATAAGCTCTCTGCTCTATTTGCTTACAATGCTATGCCTATCTAAGTTGGCGTTGATACCTTCTTCCATTACTTGAGTTCGAAGAAGAAAGAAATAAGAGGGCCTTATGGAGAATGTGGTCAGAAATCCATAATAGAGTCCGACCACAACACCGAATTGATTATCTTCATGCATAAGGATAAAACCTTCCAAGCCCCAAGCAGGATTTACAGATTGTAGTACAAGAGTTAGTTCTTAGGCTCCGTTTGTTTGCCGTAAAATATTTTTCAGGAAAATATTTTTCGAATTTTACAATGTTTTGTAACACTGAAAAATTGGTCAACCGTAAAATATTTTCCTGTCAAAAATTGTGGCTGCCTTTTCTTAATTTTACGGTGTTTGGTAACACCGAAAAATTGGTCAACCGTAAAATATTTTACAGTCAACAATTGCGGCTAGTACAAAATTATGTAAAATGTTTTCATGTCCTTTGGGATAAGAAAACATTTTACCAAACTTACGGTACATCTAAACACCAGAAAATATTTTTCAGTATTCTATTTTCCAGTAAAATATTTTCCCTCAACAAGTTATTTTACGGCAAACAAACGGAGCCATGTAAAATATTTTATTTTCCAGAAAAACACTTTCCACAGAAAACATTTTACACAAGTAAGTTATTTTACGGCAAACAAACGGAGCCAAAGTGTCAGAGATTCTTCCTTCTAATAAACTAATTTTTTGGATTAAGCTCTCCTTTTAGATTTGAGTTGTCACATTATAGGTACACCCTCTAAAGTGGCACAAGGGTCCAAAAGCATTTTCGTTTTCAAGATAATAATTTATATGTATAGAGCTTTTTATAAAGGTTCTTAGATCCTTTAGGTCCAAGTGCCTCTTTTTTTTTTTTAACCCCCACCCCACCTGCCTCCATCCTCATAAGATTTGATTTGTGGCCTTCTAACTGTCAAAAAAAAATAGATCACCACTAAGGTACTGGTTAATCTTCATTTAGGTCCAAGTTTCACATGCAATGGATTAAAAAGAAAACATATAAAGAAAAGTCATGGTTCAGAACTTGTAAAAACAATAGTTTAAAAAAATCAGTTTCATGCTAGATTCTCAACAAAATAATAGCTAATCACTCAAGATGCAATCACTATAATCTAAGATATGAGTTCATACAATAAATCTCAATGTTTCATATAATCTGAGTACAAGTTCCAGCCAATCAAAAAGGATAATTAATTTTCTTTTAAGGAATGAAACAATCTTGCAGATGTTATAATTTTGGACAATAGATTCTTTTTTTTTTTTTGGTACATAAAAGTAGAATTAAATTGTTAATTGGTTAATTAAAAGATTAATTAATGTTGCTTGAACATTCTGTTTAGATTTTTTATAAAAAATAATTCAAGAGAGGTCTAAGCTGTATAACACGTATCAAAGGATCTCATCCACACAAATGGTTCTCGGGATCTCACTCACTCACAATGAGGAGCATACCAGTAAACCAAAGGCCTGGTGGTGCATTTAGAATTTCATATTCTATAATTCTTCAATATCTTATTTATGCACAGTTTCTTTCCCATAACCAAGAACTTATTTCATATGCACAGTTTGACTACTGCAATTTAACTGTGAAAGATTATTATACAAAGAAAATGTATCTTATTGCTAACCTAAAAGTGGGATGATTAACATGAAAAGTCTCGATTTCAGTATGATATCAAGAATATAGTTTAACATTAAGTAAATGGATTGCTAGGTGGAAGAAATCTAGATGATCTCAATGTAGCCATCCATAAGTCTACTATGGAGATTAGTATGTGAGCAAAAGACCTCATTTTTCACCTGATAATCTATACTTTTCATTACTAAGAATTAAGATTTACTGAGTAGAGGTCCTTGGCAGATGTTGAGGATGAGGCCTTATATGCAACCTCTGATGAGTGAACAAGAATCTCTGACTCGCTTGAGTTCGTTGATTGCAACTCGTCATACTTGTCTCTAAGGGCTTTAAACTTCAATTCATCGCCGTAAATACTTGGGTTGACGTCTAGTTCATGAACACTAGTGTGACCTTCAAGCATGCTCACTACTGCAGACATAGTAGGTCTAAGAGCTGGAGATGGATTACCGCACGATAAAGCTACCTTAATCATTCTTGTTGCCTCCTCAATGTTGTAGTCAGAACCCAATTTTGGATCTACTAGCTCCAACAAGTTTCCTTTCTTTTGTAGTACAAGTGCCTAAAAAGCATAGAGAAGGGAACGACAGATGTCACGTATTAGGGAACTGAAAAAATTCAATTAATAGTCTACCATAAAGTAGGTTAATAAACAATGAAAGGTTGCATCCAAAGTGAAAAGCAATTTTACAAGCTAATATCTTAATAACTCGAGAATCTCGAAGGTGACAGAACATTAGCTAGCAGAGAATCAATCTCCATATCAAAGAAGTGTTAAAAAACGAAACAGTTCAGTGAATGTCCCAATTTCTGAAGTAGGAAAGTCATGCTATAACAAATCTAGAACCACAATTTCAACCATATGTAGCAAGAATTAACAAGGAAGCAGTTGCTGGTTACCTTGTCAAGAAGGCAAACATAATTCCCATCAGATTGATAATTCATGTTGCACTTCCCCGCAACAACTTCCAGTGCAACTACCCCAAAACTATACACATCTTCTTTGTACATCAAGTACCCCCACAGTGCATATTCTGGTGCCATATAACCTCTGTAAAACAAACAAAATCAAGAAGAAAAAAAAGGTGATTAACCTAAGCTCACTTTATTAACTAAAATCACCATCATGCTCTTATTTGAAATTGTTGACCAGGGGAGATACAAAACAAATGTATTTGTATTAGGAAATCCGTGTCAGTCCAGCTTATGCAATCAAAAGATCTGCAGTTTGTTATATAATTCTTATGCTGAAAAGTGTATTCAATATTATAAAGATATTAGCACTTATTTTAAAGAAGTAGGAGCCTGAACTACTGAAGGATAACATAGTTTAAGTAAACTACTGGATATAGAACAGACTACAAATTATATAGTTCTTTTTCTGAAGCAGAAAATGTCAATACTGTGTCAATCACAGACATGTTAATCACAGCTATGATAAGGTTCAGTGTAGTAGAACAAATTGGTTTGCTTCATCCTGTTGCTCAAGTTTTGCAAAGGTGCAATATGTCTTGTACAGAGCACAGGATTAACATCAAATTGCCGTAACACTAAATTGGATCTTAAGTTGTTCTTGACATCCACATAGGGGACATTTTCCTCGCTTTTTGAATTTAAATTTATCTCATGATGCAACTTATGTACGCGGCTTAATGATAGAGAGCTACAGGCCGACATGTCCTTAAATCAATCAGATAACTAGTGAAACACGACAGGATTGGAAATATTTGTGCAATAATCACTTTCTATTGCAACTAACCAGCATTTTTCAACCCTTCTAAGAAACCAACAATATATATACATAACAAGAAATCACAATTTCAGACACATGTAGAATATGCAATCTCAAGATATTATTAAAGGAAAAGTCATTGCTCACATGGTTCCTGAAACTCTTGTGCTAATATGGGTCTTCTCTTCTTCGTCAAGTTTGGCTAGACCAAAATCAGAGATCTTTGGGTTAAGCTCCCCATCAAGTAGCACATTATTAGCTTTGATGTCTCTATGAACAACCTTAAGTGCTGATTCCTCATGCAGAAAAGACAGACCTCTTGCTATGCCAAGACAAATTCTTTGTCTGATTGGCCAATCCAGTTCCAATTGCAAATGCTCTGGACCTAACATCCACAAATTAAACTTGAAAATTACCTTAAAACATCGAAAATGAAATATTCTATTGTTTCTTATTGATTCAATGAGTAATAGCATACTTCAAAATGCACACTGATGCATCATATGGTTTCTCCTTAAACTTCTAAATCCATACTAGTTTCTATGTTCACAGCCTGAAATATAGAAAGAGAAAAGTTCGGATTTTGTAGATTTGTTTAGTTTTGTTAAGATTCTGAATCAGCCACAAAAAATTAACTATCTGAGTTGAGAACTGCAGGTCTAAGCCTTCTGCTGCAGACATGTAATATGATGGCTTCATGCATTTGAAATGGCTTATATTCTAAATTATATTTTGTGACAAGAGAACGAATGAAATAAAATGAAAGCCAATTATCCTTGTTTTTATTGCCTCCACTGGCCTGAATTACTAACATAATTTATACGATTCCAAATTAGACCACAAAGGTTTAATATGAAGGAAAAAAGAAGATTTTGTTGCCAATTTCAGATCTGATAACACTTTGTAGCCATAAATAATATATGTAGAATTTTAGTCGTTGTCATGTGATAGCTCATAGATACTTAGAATAGTATTAAAGAGATTACAAAAGTGTGAAATAGACAATACAATGAAAGTAGATCCAACAACCTGCTTTCTAGAAAATAAAAGGAAATGATAAATGAATATAACGATCAAATTACCAAATAAAGCACGGCCGAGGCAGTTGTTTTCCATGTACTCATAAACCAACAGTAGTTGATGCCCATCAACGCAACATCCATATAATTTTACAAGATTTGGGTGTTGTAAACCAGAAATCATGCCTACTTCATTCACAAATTCTCTATTTCCTTGCTTTGATGTGGAAGAAAGTTGCTTAACTGCAATCATAGTTCCATCCGAGAGTACACCCTACAATTGAAAAAGAAAACAGTTTCCAGTAATCTTCACCAATCCTGAAATGTTAAAGATGAAATGAGAAGGCACAAGAACACATCAAACTTATTATTTTAATTGCATTGTACCTTATAGACAGATCCAAAACCACCTTCCCCAATTTTGTTTTTAGCATCAAAGTTCTTCGTGGCAGCTTTAATATGTTTTAAGGTGAACGAACCAGTTTGCAAATCTAATGCTCTCCAATCTGTACAATAAATTGAGTGAGTTAACTTCACCAATAAGCTGTATCAATCAACTTCACAGCCTCGTCAGCAAAAAGAGAAATAGAAGAAGAAAAAGATTTTGACCTCCTACCCACAGTGGAAAAATGATGCTCATAATATATGCATCAACTAACAATCACTAGAAGGAAATTATGCAATGTTCCTAAAAGTGGATACTGGCTATTCTTGTTACAATATAGTGTAAGTGTATCGTACTTGGTTGTCCAATTAGAGCAATTTGAGTGCACTTGCATTGCATCAAAATTCGTTTGAGCTATCCTACTACTTGACCTCATGTTAACATAATCTATGATCTATAAGACTTTTTGGTTATTTGTTCTTAGTCAAGGTTGAGGTAGCATTGATTTGCATGACCTTGTTGGCTTGAGTTTCTGCCTCCTAAGTAGCCTTTCCACCAAAATATATACACAATGATGAAAGCGAGGAAGAATGAAGCAGCCGCAGCTGAGATCAGTATCTTCGTTCTCTTATTCAATGGAGGATCAAAATCTACAAAGCACATAAAGAAGCATAATCTTAGTGAGATACATGCCATTTTTTCACCAAGGCAATTATTATAAATCTTCTATGTGAAAATGTCTCTAGACAATATTTGAAGGCATAGCAGGACTTCATTGGAATCCCTTAACATTTAAAGAGTTTCAAAATTTGGAAACAAACAACTTGAGATATCCTCGTAGAAAGACAGTCAGAGAGAGAAAGCATATTTGGTTGATGATTGAAAAGAAATGACTTTACCAGATTTAACGGAAATGGCAGATATAAGAGGACCAGAGTTTCCCCTTTGTGGTACTGTTGTTGTCCCTAGCCCTGTCCATTGAAATCGAATGTCTAATGTTTTGCTTCTCACAACAGCTTTAAACTCCTTGGTGACTGCCTTATTAACTCCTCCTGCTTGATCTTCGATATCAAAATCTTTCCATCTCAGCTCATCCTGTTACCAACAAGTAAATTATTATTCTAACACATTGAAATGATTCTTAAGTCAATAATACAATTTACCTGGATATAAATATCAAAGATCCGCCTCCCGAGACTCATAAAAGATTGGTTATTTGTAAAAGTTATCTCAGCAAAGTGAAGTTTCACTATATAAGCTCCATTTGCCATGCAACGCCCGTAATATGTTAGCGATAATGGAGAGAGGCGAGCTGTCTGGTATAGTTCAGCATTATCTATTTGGAGCACAGATATGTTCCTCGCTATTTCACCTATTGTTGTGTTAGTATCCCAAAAGTGTCCAGTACTGCTACTTCCCCAGTATTGTTTTATATGTACAAATTTAGCAAAACCTTCCGATGTTTCATCTGATTCATAATTAGTGTTTCCAATGGTAACTTCCTTTCCAGCACAATTTATATGAAAAGATGACCAATTTGTACACAAAATACTAGTAACTATTAGTTTTTGTCTCATGTCATGTATGGAAAGAAAAGGCAAGCCCTTAAGTTAATATGATGACACATCAGAAGAGCAGGAACAATGTCAGTTAATAACTGAAATAAGTGCACATTCTATACTTTCTATAAAATAACATCCAATTATTTGTACTTTTTGTGAATCTCATGCCCTTACCCTGAGTGCAAGGAGTAAGGCATTGACTAGGTCCCCTGGAATGAGAAAGCATAACGATAACTGGTTAAAGAATGTTAAAAAGAAAAAGGAAAAAAAACAAAGATAAGAAGCAATTCAGCAAAAAAACATATTTTTGAAAGTTCACTTGGGCTCAACAAGGAAGACTTACAAAGTGCTCCTTCCATTAAAGCTTCTAAACAAGGATCTGATAACAATTACTGAAGTTAGTTCCCACCAGATATCATTTTGATGGAGAAAAAAAGGTGCACTAAATGTTAGGAGCTTACAGAGTATTTGGACAAGTTAAAGTTGGGAATGAAGAACTTTCAGAGAAATTATTGTAAGAAAGATCAATTCTGCAAGACAAAGATCATAACTTATTAATGTGGACTTGGCTAACCTTATTAATCAATGTTTGAGCCATTAACCAGAATTCTCTTCAATTTGCAACACAACACGATACTAAAGTATTTTAGTTTAAAAACACAATGAATCCTAAGTAACTGAGTACCTAGTATTCAGAAACTACTGTAAGCCCAACTAATATGGTTATTAAATTGCCCCTTTTTTTCTATTGTAAATGTCTCAATGCAGGGGATAATTATGCACCAGTCCTCTCTTTTTGACTTAATCAGCGAAGTAAAGCCTCCAGCTTTCATGATATTGCCTAAACAAGTTTTAGGGATCATATTATGGATCCAGAATCTCTTTCAACTTCTTTAAGTTCTACCTTCATATTCATTTCTTCTCCTTGTTGTCGAGGCAAAATCCTTTGAACTGATTCCCACATTGCTTGAAATCTAAGGATAATGCTCTTATCTCTTTGTAAGTTTTTCCATATTTAAGTCCGCAAGTAGCTTTTCCGAGAATGCTACTTGTTCAATATTATTGTCTAATGACTCTTCTTACAGCAATTGAAATTATTCTTTGTTCATTTGGTAAACAAACGATGGATAAGTTTATTTCCATGTTCCTAAGAAATTCAAATATTCTTTAAGTGCCTAAATTGTCTTGCACTTACCAAAACCATCTTGGCTTTGTTAAACTTAAATTTAGTCTATGCACTGCAGTCAAAATTGGGCCCTGAACAAGCATTTCTCAGTTCATGGATACAATCATGTAAAAATTGCATCATGACTAATGATAAAATTGATGTTAATCACAGGTCAAAAGCATAATAATTCTTTCATAAAGAACATGCTGGTTAATTCACGTGTAAACATATAGAATTATATCCCATTATCTTCAAATTACAGGAAGAATCACTAAACCCCAAAAACATATCACAGGCACAAACAACAGCTGTGAAAGTTGATATTTAGAATGTGAAAGAATAAAACATACAGTGTAGAGGAAGTTGGATTCTGAATCCAATTAGGAATAGTTCCAGTGAGGAAGTTGCCCGTCAAATACCTAATCAAAATGTCAAACTTCAAATAAAGGACATTTTATAATCTTTTACGAGTAAAAAGGATGGAACAAGCTATGAAGAGAATTGGAAATTTGACATTTATTAAGGGTCAGTAGACAAGACGCAGTAATATCTTCATATGCTTGACTTGCTCATTGCCCGGTTAATCATTCAGTGCATGACCATAATCAACGATTACATAAAGATATTTAGAGATCGTCCAGTGAATACTTTACACAAATGGCTATGGCACTCTTAATGTAAAACAAAATCAATGTAGTTATTGTTTAGATTGATGAAAATTCTACAGTTAAGTACTAGCATTAATATATATAGATATTCTACAGTAAAATACTAGCATAATTATAGATATTCTTGAAAAATATCATTACATGATGTTTTTGAAGCAAACTGAAAGGAAGACTCCAATTAAACATGCATTGTAGGCCAATAGCTTACACATTTGACATATTAGATAAGCCTCCTAAATCCGGGATATTTCCATGCAATTTATTAAAACTGAGATCCCTGCCAAGAGATACTCAATGAAATTGGTCAGTGAGAATCTCAAAGAAACTTCTACAGGTAATTAGCTTGAACAATAAAATATATATAGTCAAAATGCAAATGCAGAAGAAAGAAACAAGCATAATTTTTATTTATACATATTCACTATATGTTCCCTATGGTAACTGAGTTCAAGAATTATGGTCAACAAACAATACGAGCAGCCAGGTACATTGGTCAAGGTTTCATGATTACCTTGTCTCACGCGAATCATTTACCAGTAACTATTCAATACCTCTCTGAAAAATTGATCACATCGGAATGTTTCCGAGGCTGAATCCACTTTGAATTTCAAGCAAAGGGATATCTGAAACAACGATGTTTTACTTTTTTATTATATTTACCTCCACATGCCCCTCCTACGACCATCATTTTATGTATATTACTTTCACTCATAGAATTACTTGCCTCTTTCAAGACATAATTTTTCTTTTCTTAAACAGGTTTTAGTCATTTTCTTTTCGTTTGGAAGTTTACTCTTACCCATGGTTAAATTATGGTGGATTGCAAGAAACTTTTGCTAGTCACTTCACATTTTCCCGGAAGGGTGTTCAACAATCAGGGAACCAGTTAATTACTAACAAGTATCCAATCAATCAATTTATGATTCTTTCTTTTATCTTCTCGTTCCCTCTCAAATCCAAACGTTATGTAAGCCAATGGCCCCTGGTAGAGTATTAATAAGCAATTGTCTAGTGCATCTAACAGTGTCAGGGTTTTTTTCCAACATTAGAAAGATATAATGACTAATTTTGACGCAACAATTAAATATACAGGACCATTATGCCTTGATGACACTTCTTGCACAAAAAAGACTAAAATTTTTCCACACATTGTTTGTCTGTGATTGTTCTATTAATTAAGACTAGTACCCTCGAAAAGCCATGAGGAAATTGAAGCAGTCACAAATTACTTCGAGAATAAACCTGAAGTCTTTGAAAACTATAAATGCGAAAAAGTTTACGCTAGCAACTTACAGAATCCGTAAATGAGACATCTTTGATATATCATGGGGAATTGTCCCAGATATGTTACAGCTCCTAAGCATTCTGCAATATAATCTCAGAAAACATTTGTTGTTAATGAATCTGCCAAGTTTGTGGCTCAAGTCTTTAGAGATAAGACTTACAATTTTTCCATCCCGACTATATCTCCAAGCTGTGGGAAACGAGAACTTTCTCCATTTAAGTTACTAATCCTTCTGCTCAGAGAATAGTTGACTGTAAGTATCTTTACCCACACTTATTGTATCTTAACTAATCAATGTTAACCAAATAATGCAAGAGAAGTGCAACTCACAGTTCCGTCAGATTTTTCAAGAGGGATATGTTGGTAAGTATAGGCCCTTTAAAACCACTACCTTCAATCTCTCTGTTTGCAAATCATATTATTAAGATTCCAAAAAAATTTAAAGATACTGTTCAAGTTATTGGCTAGAAACTCACAATTTGTGAAGGTTCGTCAATGTCTCGAAAATAGGTAGTTCTCCTTCAAATTTGTTACTGCTCAATCTACTGAATCACCAAAATCAAAAATCATACAAGAATTTTTTAGACCAAAAGGTAATAAAATGTGGAAGTACATTAAGTGCAGTATCAGAAAGTTGATTCAGTACACTCACAGCTCTGTCAATTTTGTGAGATGAGAGAGCTCCCTGGGCAACCCACCAGTTAGATTGTTTGTACTAAGAACACTGCAGTGATCACGAGCCGAAAAATTGTCAAATTTTCTAAACATGAGAAGTTTCTATTCATATATCCCAGAGGTAGCTAGATATAAGAAATGGATCAGAAACATGAGATACAAAAATAGCCTCACAGGTTCACTAAGTTGGTCAATTTCCCCAAGCTCGCCGGAACATGTCCAGAAAACATGTTGGTCTCCAGGCTTCTGGAAACAGAATTTCCTTCAGAATAGTAATCAATTCTAAAAACACTTTAAAAAGCATTGTACTGCTGCAAGTTCTGTTGGTTTGTCTTAGACACACACACAGAGGAAATGAGAGTGAGCATACATATATACGAGAGTTGATATGTCTCCCAAGTACTCTGGAATTGGTCCTGATAAGCGATTCACCCCTACAGCGCTGAAAATTTTAATTTGTCAATCAAGAGAGTTGATAGGCTAGTGTTGTACTAATCAGGATCAGAAACAGACGCAATAGCTTACAGAAACTGTAACTTGGTAGAAGCCCATTCGCGAGGAATTGTGCCGCTAAGATAGTTGCCATAGAGATCACTGTGAAAGTATATTCTTCAATCACATTGAAAGAATACGTAAAACTTAATTTGCATGGACGAAAAACAACAATAAATCTGGTGTTCTTCTTTTACATGTATGTGATGTAAGGAAGCTTCGCCAGCGATGGTGGTAAGACGCCAGCAAGATCTAGCCCTTTAAGAATTCTATATCAAACAAAAAGGAAATATTAGAAATTCGAATGTTGTTGAATACAAGCTCCAACAATTCAACCATGATATAAAAAGAGAGGTATCTGTAGCATTCTACTTGTTAGAATATACAATCGTCCTATATGAAAAATTATAAACTCTAAGGCCCCCATAGAAGATCCTGTTTCTCTTCGTAGTATCAATTGGTTTTAGGATGAAGCACCATGATCTTAACATAATATTAGAGTTTAGTCTTGATTCAGTCTTGTCCATTCATGCGTGACAGTTTGCTGACAATACCAGTCTTTTCCATCCACGTGTAATATATCTCTTTCCTCGTTCACTCAGCTCATCTCAATGTTAGTTCTCGGAGTCAAAGCTCCTTTTTCAAATTAGGTGACACGTGAAGAGGGTTAGAATATATGATTGACCCACATGAAAAAATCAAATGTTCCAACACTAAAGAGAAACGAAAAAGAAGCCACCGCCAATGGTGGCTCTAAAGGACAGGAAAAAAATAATAACTACAATTTAAATACTTTGGTTTTGAGAAGTACAATAAGAAAACATATTTATAAGTTTAAAAACTTGGTGATAGAATCAACCTAATGAGGTAGTAGCCTAATAAGGAAACTAGCCAAAAACTAGGACTAGGAAACTAGTGTACTACTAGGACAATGAAAACTAGTCTAAAACTAGGACTATGAAACTAGTCTACCAACAATAATCCTCCTTGAATCAATCCTAACCAAGTGACATGATATAAGAAGTTATATTGATACTTTAACAGTCCCCCTCAAACTCAAGTAGCGCATGTAGAGACCAACTGGACTTTGTTAAATGAACTATTGTGGTGTCTTGGAGTCATTGTTGGCATTTGCAAAAGAACATGGTGATATAGCAAATCATTTTCTAACAAGTAACAAAGATGATCCTAAAAGCCAATACCTGAAGGCCAATATCCAAAGACCAAGACCCGAAAGCCAACGTCCAAATACCCATGCCGAAACACCAATGTCCAAATATTAATGCCCAAAGGCCGATGTCCAAAGACTAACACTTGAAGGTCAATGCTCCAAGACGGCTAATGCAATTTTTAGAGTCATCCCAAGTAGCATGGGGCACGTGGAATTCCGTGTGAATCAGCAAAGACCACATTGTAAGGCTAAATACTCCTGGGTGACCCAGTCGCAAAGCACATCACGACCTACAGTCAACACCGGCGAGACCAGGGAAGGCAACCCAATTGAGAGTCAAAGTGTTGAAGTAATAGACTAGGTTATATTACGGTTGCTATTTATCCCACATTGGATGACTGAAATATTTGTCTTGTGTACTAGGCCCTATATAAAGGGGTGTAATTCGTTATAGTAATATATAACAGTAACTACTCTTTTTCTATCAATGTGTCTCTTTCTTTCATCATAACATGGTATCTAGAGCCACTAAACCCTAAATTTTTATTTTTTATTTTTTTATTTTAGCCACCACACAATTCTATCTATCAACACCAAACACAAAAATAGGGAAAAAAAAACCCTAGTTACTGTTCACGGCAGTCACTGTTTACCCCCACTGCAGCCACCACTCTGCCACCAATACCCACCACACACCTCCTTAGCCTCCAGCGACCTCACCCCCATCTTCTCCATTGACAGCCTTTATATATATATATATATATATATATATATATATATATATATATATATATATATATATATATATATATATATATATATATATATATCATATTTATACAGCCTATATATACCCACTGTTTGCCACCCAAACAACCACACCGCCGCCACCAAACACCTCGGCTCCCTCTCGCGACCTAACCCTACCTTCCCTGACCACTGCCGCCGTCTCACGCGCCGCCATCAGAAGCGTGTGCCCCCCACGCGCCGCCTGTCCTCGCCGAAATGTTCGCCGGATACCACCACTCAGCTTGGATTTCTCTCCTCTTTCGATTTGTGCAAGTCGTGTCCCCTGATTTGCTGTTCTTCATGTTTTTTTTTTTAGCCTAGATCAGTCCATTTAAAAAAAAAAAAAAAAAATTCAGAATCAGAGGCAACATCCCCATATTCATGATCTGCCCCTGCTCTTTTAAGTAGTCTTCTTTTTTGGTCATATTCTTCCCTTGTTCTTGTCCTTTTTAAACATAGTACAGGTTCCTTCTCCTTACATATAGAGTCCACAGGTGAAGCATCTAAAAAGGATACCTCGAGTAATCCGTCCATTATTGTTCCAACTTTTACCAGTACTCCAATTATTACTACAACCAAACTCAATGGTCGAAATTATACCCAATGGTTTTCTACTGTCAAGTTGTGGTTTCGAGGGCAAGGGTTGGCTCATTATTTGACAAATGCTCCTCCTAAGGTCTTAGAGGACAAGCTGCACGTTTGGGATCAAGTCGATGCCCAACTTACTAGTCTATTGTTACAGTCCATTGAATCCGAGTTGCATGTTGTGTTTCAAGCTTGTGAGTCATGCAAAAGCCTCTGGACATTGGCTAAGGAGCTGTACACCAGTAATGTCAGTCGAATCTATGATGTGATTACCGACCTACTGAATATTCAACTTAATGATAGGGGTCTCACTATATACTTTGGTCGGTTTCAGAGGGCTATGGCCGAATATAATGAAATATTTCCTACTGATACTGATATCGCTTGTCAACAACGAGAGCAACTTTTTGTCGTTCTTATGATCCGAGGCCTTCCCGCTCAGTATGAGGCAGTTCGTTCGTAGATTCTCTCTAGCGCGGCTCTTCCCACAATGACTGAAGTTTATTCTCGCCTAAGTCGTGCTTCTATCACTGTTTTTCCCCCTGCTCATGATAATGCCGCTCTTCTCACTCATCCCGTAGGGCGCCCTGATAATGCTTCTCGAGGGGGTCGAGGTCGAGGTCGTGGGGTTCTAATAGGGGTGGTGGTCGCTCTGGCCCTTCTTCCAGGCAGTGTACTTATTGTCACAAAATGGGTCATACTCGTGATAAGTGTTGGGATCTCTATGGACGCCCCTCTGGTATTGCTAATGCTGCTCATCTTGATGCTGAAGACCCGACAACTACTATTGCGTCAACCCAACAACAGACTCCTCCTACTTTCACTCTATCTAAGGCTGACTACATGCAATATCTCCAGTACCAAGCCTCTCAGCAGGCTAGTCAATCCTCCACAACGTCTCTTGCACATGCCACCACTTCTACTGCTCACTTGTCTCAACTCTCTTCTAGCTCTGGTAAGTGGATCATCGATTCTGGTGCGTCTGATCACATGAGTGGTAATTCTTCCTTACTTTCTGGTCTTCGTCCTCTTACTTCTCGTCACCTTGTTGCCCTTGCTGATGGTTCGTCTACTTATGTCATTGGGATTGAATCGGCGAATCCCACGCCGTCCATCACCCTTTCTTCTGTCTTTTATCTTCCTACTTTTCCCTGTAATTTGTTGTCTATCAGCAAACTAACTAAGTTGCTTAATTGTTCTATCACCTTTACCTCTACATCTGTCATTGTACAGGATCTGCAGACGGGGGCGCGGATTGGCACAAGGCATGAGTCTAATGGCCTCTACTACCTTGATGATGCATCTTCTGCTACATATGCAGCCACCTCCACTCCAGAACTTATCCACAGCCGACTTGGCCATCCGTCTATCTCTAATCTCAAAAAGATGGTTCCTACCTTGCATCGTATCAGTAGTATTTTGTGCGAGTCATGTCAGTTAGGCAAACATTGTCGTAGTTCGTTTCTTAGTAGTTTCAATAAACGGGCCATTGCCCCTTTTGACCTCATTCATTCTGATATTTGAGGTCCTAGTCGTCATGTCTCAAAATTTGGTTATCGTTATTTTGTTACATTTATTGATGATTTTTCTCGTGTTACTTGGTTATACTTAATGAAAGATCGTTCTGAAGTTTTTTCTTTGTTCCAAACATTTTATACTGAAGTATGTACTCAATTTGGTGCCACTATTCGTGTGTTGCGCAGTGACAATGCCCGTGAATATTTTTCATCCTCTTTTTCTACGTTTTTAACCTCAAAAGGCATTGTCCACCAGTCTTTTTGTGCTTACACTCCTCAACAAAATAGAGTTGCTGAACGCAAGAATCGTCATCTTATTGAAACTGCTCGGACACTACTTCTACATATGAATGTTCCGATCCGATTTTGGGATGACGCTGTTCTTACTGCTTGTTATCTCCTTAACTGCATGCCTCTTCTGTTCTTAATAATGCAATCCCTTTCTCTGTCCTCTTTTCTCATCAGTCTATTTATTGTTTGCCACCGAAGGTCTTTGGATGTGTTTGCTTTGTGCATAATCTTTTTCCTGGTTCTTATAAATTGCATCCTCGATCTTTGAAGTGCATATTTTTGGGGTATGCTCGAAACCAAAAAGGTTATCGCTGCTACTCTCCAGAGTTGGATAAATTCTTCATTTGTGCTGACGTCACTTTCTTTGAGTCTAAATCTTATTATGTTCCTCCTTCCCATTCTCCCGCTGTCGTTGTCGATGATTTACCCATTCCGGCTCTATATTTCAACCCCCCTTGATCCGCCTTCTCCCATCGTCCCCTCCCCTCCATCTCCTGACCAATCTAGACTCACTCGTCTTGACCTACTGACCTATCAGCACCGTTCCCATCCGTCACTGCTTGGCGCGTGTCCTGTGCCACCTGCCTCTCCGACTACAGATCCAGTTCCAATCTCCCCGCCCTCAGATTTGGATGTCCCTATTGCTCTTCGCAAAGGTACTCGTAGTTGCACTACTAGGCACCCTCTATCTAATTTTGTTTGTTATCATGCATTATCCTCTTCCTTCCTGTCATTTGTTGCTTCCCTTTCGTCTGTTTCTGTTCCTAACATTGTTTCTGAGGCTCTTAGTCATCCTGGTTGGTATGCGGCAATGGTGGAAGAGATGTCGGCCTTGCACTCTAGTGGTACTTGGGAATTGGTTGACCTCCCCTTGGGGAAATTTGTTGTTGGGTGTCGTTGGGTTTACACTGTGAAATGCTCTCCTAATGGGCAGGTTGATCGGTTGAAAGCTCAGTTGGTCACAAAAGGGTACACACAAGTTTATGGTATCGATTATGATGATACATTCTCTCATGTTGCTAAGATGTCTTCTGTTCGTATCTTTCTTGCCCTCGCGGTCATGTTTAATTGGTCCCTTCAGCAACCTGATATCAAGAATGCCTTTTCTCAATGGTGACCTCGAGAAAGAAGTGTACATGGAGCAACCTCCAGGGTTTGTTGCTTTGGGGGAGTCACATAAGGTATGTCATCTCAAGAAATCATTGTATAGTTTAAAACAGTCGCCTCGAGCCTGGTTTGGTCGCTTTAGTGAAGCTGTGGTTGAATTCGGACTAACGCGATGTGGAGTCGACCATTCCGTTTTTTATCGACACACAGCCTCTGGGAAGCGTCTCCTGTTGATTGTTTATGTTGATGACATTATTAAAACTGGAGACGACATAACAGGTATTCAAGATTTGAAAACCTTTTTGCACAAACAATTTCAGACCAAGGATTTGGGAGAGTTGCATTATTTTCTTGGCATTGAAGTTGCACGGTCCGACCAAGATATCTTTATCTCTCAGCGCAAGTATGCTCTTGATATGTTAGAGGAGGCTGGAATGCTTGGTTCAAGACCATGTGACTCACCAATGGACCCAAATATCAAGCTTGTACATGATGAGGGGGAGCCAGTATCCGATCCAGGAAGGTATAGAAGGTTAGTTGGCAAACTCAATTATCTCACAGTCACTCACCCAGACATTTCCTTTGCTGTCAGTGTTGTTAGCCAATTCCTAAATTCACCGCGGGAGAGTCATTGGGATGCTGTTATTCGTATCGTTCGGTACATCAAGCATGCCCCAGGAAAAGGGATACTATACAAAAACAGAGGGCCGATGAATATTGTTGGTTATTCTGATGCAGATTGGGCCGGTTGTCCAGTTGATAGACGATCCACCTCTGTATATTGTGTTTTCCTTGGTGGGAATCTTATATCGTGGAAAAGTAAAAAACAAACTATTGTTGCTCGTTCCAGCACAGAGTCTGAATACCGTGCTATAGGACTAGCTACTTGTGAGTTGATATGGGTGAAGAACTTGGTTAGAGAAATTGGGGTGGACTGCTCTCAACCCATGACATTAATCTGTGATAACCAGGCAGCAATGCACATTGCATCGAATCCAGTGTTTCATAAGCACACCAAACGCATTGAAATTGATTGTCATTTTGTGAGAAGTAAAGTGTTGGCTAAAGAAATTATCA
Organism: Ehretia macrophylla; assembly: GCA_037974665.1. NCBI lineage: Eukaryota > Viridiplantae > Streptophyta > Magnoliopsida > Boraginales > Ehretiaceae > Ehretia > Ehretia macrophylla. The sequence continues at coordinate 81,799,649 of CM075781.1, forward strand.
CATCACATGTTAGCTCGAATGATCAATTGGCCGATCTCTTCATTAAGTCCTTGAGAGGTGCTCGAGTCGAATATATATGTAACAAGCTAGGGACATATGATATATATGCTCCAGCTTGAGGGGGAGTATTGAAGTAATATACTAGGTTAGATTACGGTTGCTATTTATCCCACATTGGAGGGCTGAAGTATTTGGCTTGTGTACTAGGCCCTATATAAAGGGGTGTAATTCGTTATAGTAATATATAATAGTAACTACTCTTTTTCTATCAATGTGTCTCTTTCTTTCATCATAACACAAAGGATCTATTGTACCTGCAGCCTCCCGGACTTCATATTCATCATTTTTTTAAGTAGGGGGAAGGGATCTCTTTTCTACAACAGAAAAAAAGGGAACACGCTTTTTTTACCGTCGTGGTATGATTGCCAAGCCCTCTATGAAAAACAAGAAACAAAGACTATTGACAAAATAGATGGTTTAAGATGCAATTTTTAGAGCCACAAAAAGGAAAAACAAAAACTATTGACAAAACAGATGGTCTAAGACAAATTTCAATGAAAAGAAAGCATCGGTGGTGGTAATAACAAGACATAAATTATCAGAATGATAGCTATGATACTATGTTAAGAGAAAACAAAAGAGAAAATATGTAAACAAGAGAAATTAAGGGCCATGACCAACCGTGGCTTTAGAGGAAAAAATTTTCTCCATCTTAAATTCTTATCTATTAAAAATACAATAAGAGAGCCTATTTATCAGTCTCAAAACTTGGTGATCTGGAATAGAGAATCAATCTCAAAAGGCATATAGCCTACTCCAGAATAAAACTACGACTAGGAAACTAGTCTAATAACTCGTTGAATTAATCCTAACCAAGTGCCACAATATACGAATTAAGTAAAATTGCAAAATATACCTTAACAGTATGATTTTAGGCTACTTATCCTAACACTAGTTTGTTCACGATGAACCCCACATTTCTTAATACTACTTCTTGGCCAATTGCACTTACCGTCTAACTAGAAAATTTGTTAAGCAAAATTTTCACTGTGTACCTAACCTTGTTCCTTACCCTATTAACATCAATACTAAATTTTCTATCTCATACCTATTTTATCAATTTTTTTTATCTTATCTTATAAAATTGGGATAGTTATTCATATTGATTTACCATGTGCATTTGCTCACCTTATGCAAGCTCAATTAGTACATTTGAAGAATCCTCGTGTATAAGATGAATATAGAAGTATGATATCTAACAAAACAGACTAAGCCTTATTCTAATAGGTAAGGTCAACTATATGAATTTGGAGATTCTACTCAGTCCTGTGAGTATTATATCTTCTGTTAGCTTTGTGTTTGAGATATTCCATATAAGTGTCTCCATCTAATTTTTCTTAAAGGAGTACCATTTTGTTGGTCGTTAGTCGGCCTAAGATGACTTATCCGAACTAAATGATAACGGATTAAACCTAAGCTTAGCATAAAATAAAAATACCTTGATTGGGCCAGGAACTCAAATAATTATTAATGGTGTGGAAGGTAAATCGGAGGATGTCATTCTTATTTTAGAACCATGGTCCTTACTTGATATTTTACCACCTATATACTTTTATATCTTCTAACAAACACCAAAAGTCACCTCCTAACATATCTAAACCATCTCAAACAATTCTTTCTCATTTCATCCTCAATCTAGTTCATCCTACTTCTTCTCAAATCACCTCATTTCTAATCTTGTTCTTCTTAGTATTATCTCACATCCATTCCTACATTCTCATCACTTCATTTCTAATCTTGTTCATAGTATTATCTCACATCCATCCCTATTCTCATCTTGATCACTGACATTTGCATAACATGTTAGTCTTTTACTCCCTAGCACTCCGAACTATTCACTACTATTTTTATAATACCAAGTATGATAAATATTGGGTTTAATGTTACCTCTATGCTTTTTGAGGAACATAATAACATCATCGTATAGTATACTACATGTTGGAGAGGAGCTTTTAGCGCAACTCCACACTTGTCATGCTTTACTTACAATAAGTATGGTTACGTGAAATAATACAAGAGCATTTGTTACAGGAATAAATAAATGTACAAAGCTTTGCACCGAAGAGAGAAATATAAGGGAAGTAAGGAAGCATACATGTGAGTAAGATGACACTCATCAGCAGTGCAATTAGCACAGAGGACCGTGTTGGTATACAGCGTCAAATCATGCCGTGCTGGTGACACCCAGTTCGTGTTGTTGTCGCACGGATTTTGACTGAAATTCCAGTCCTTTTTACCCAATTGATCCGCTATCTCACGAAGTGCATTTACTGCAAATCAATGCCAAGTATCAATTTTTTCAAGTATATCAGAAGATTTTGCTTTGGATTCCGCATATAGCAGGAGTTTCGAACAACAGCTTATCCTTTTCATACTGGAGATTTTGTACTTAGAACTTGTTTGGCGGGAAATAGTCTGGACTGATGGGTTAATCTTTCATGAATGATGTATTTATTCACGTGGTCTCATTAATATGTAAGAGACTAATATTAGACTTATTAAATAGTTTTTCCTTGTTTAGCATACCTTTAAAAAGAAGAGATTGTCAACTCTTGACGGCCAAATGGAAAAGCAGCCAAAGTTTACAGGGACGGATTCAGAATTTTTATTTAATGATACAATTTAAAATTTAAATATACATAATTCTTTTTTTTTATGGGGGCTACATCAATTTTTCGGTATAATATATACCTGCAAAACACATACATTTTTTTTTTTTTAGCTGTGCTGCATAATGTAGCTCCGCCTTTGGTTGAAGTGAGGGGAAATATCAACAGGATATTTCTATTGCACGTTAACTAGGCCAGCTTTTTTTTTTTTATTTCCATCAAAATTGTAAGTTTAAATTAAAACATCTATATGAAAGAAATAATACTGTCTTTATTTTATCTTAGCTATCAACATGTTAGGTTCTATTTGGCCTAACTTTTATACACTCAAAAGTATTTTTGTGAGTTTAAAAGGTGAATTAATTTGTTTAACCTATTTTTAAAAATGTTTTTAGTAAAAACTGAAGTTGAAAAAATCTAAATGAGAAGATCCAAATTGAAACTTTTTAAAAAAGTGTTATTAGTGAATTCAGAATATTACCTTCCTCCACAGGCGGAAACGGAATTTGTGCATTCACGCTACTTACAACTAAGCTTATCATCTGCATAAAGAAGATGAGCAGCTGAGCTGCGAACTCTTGTTTCCTAATACTAAAATTTGTTGTCATTTTTACAAGTTTTGACTTGTTTGAGGGGCTTCTTACATGCATGTATGTATATACACACACAATATATTACGGCAATGAATTTAAGTCTAGAAGACTTGAGGTACTCCTTTGTCGGGAGAGGACTTGAGGTCAACTTAGTGAGGTACAAGATACAGAATTTATAGTGACGGGCCTGTTGGCATGATATTGACGCTACATATGGTTGTCTTAAAATTACGATTTAGAAATATTCTATTTAGAACAAATGAATTGTATAAAATTTTATGAAATTTATTTATAAATTTAATTTTTTTTAAATTTTAGAAGCATTTTTTTAAAAAATTAGAAAACTAAAATTTGTAAATTCTGAATTTACTCAAATTTTACACAAATCCTTGCCCAAGAAATGGAATTTGCAATTCTAAGTCATCAAATTAGTTGTTAATTTTTTAAAGACTAAATTGCCCTCTAAGTTTTTTTTTTTTACTTGTCTTATTCTTTCGCTCTCATCCCGATACAGTTAGTTCTTATTCTTTTTGCAAGCTTTTTCACGATAAATTTCTTTTTCATATTTCTTAATCCAAACTTCTTTTTCATCTTTAAATTAGAAGCCGAAATCATAAGTTATTTATTCATCCATCGTTATTTCAGGTAGTACGTCTTAACATACTTAGCCATCTAAATTACAAAATTATTTATTTGTTGTTATCAATTCATCAATACTAATTAATTAAATTTAATTTTAAGATTTATTAGTGCTATTAATGGAATAAATATTCTCATGTTAAAGTTTCAAAAACAGAACTCCAAGATATAAGGACGTAAAAGGAATACTTGGACTAAATATATTTATAAATCATATAATTGACTTAATACTATTTTACAGTTCCAAATAAGAGAATTAATTTTTAATACAAATTCTTATAGAATTTATTTATAAAATTAAATGAATTTTATATCACAGATGTTTTTAAACAGTAATATTTCACTTTTTAATTACAATGACACATTAGTAATTAAAAGAGAATCTTAACTTTATAAGTAATTTCTTTTATTCTGCCACAAAAATAGTGTCAATATATGTATCCAATTTAGCTTTTATCTTTCATCTTCTCACTATCGTCACGGTCTTAAAAAACACCTCACACTAAACTAAAAACATATAAAGCATTCAGAAATAAAAAATTAATAAATTTAAACAAACAATAGCTAATATAAAGCAGTTTACCATAAACATAAAAATGCATAAAAGACCAAGGACCATTCCTTTTATGTCGTCTTCCTTTTTGTCATAGATTGCCAAATCACTACCCAAGATATTAACTTTTTGCTTGATTGCATCATCCCTTCCTTATCCATTTGAAGAATTCCCACTATCAAAATTAAAAGTCTATCATGGCACATTAAATCAACTAAAGTGCAAAACCTTTAAAAAATTAGAAATCAATCAAACTAACTAAATGAACAATTAGTAGATAAAAAGTAATTTACTATAAAAAAAAAATTCATTTAAAAATCAATCAAATCCAAGAAAGCCATTTACATACACAAAAATAAATTATTTGTTTCTTCTTTTGCCCCCGCCATCATGGTCGCCATTGATTGAATCACAATTTTTTTTTTTGACAAAGATTGAATCACAATTCAAGATCTCATTTTGTGGCTTGATTCTATTATTCTAACATCCATTTAATTTCTTGTTTCTTTGAAAAATTCTCAGTGCGTAAAAATTTGGCATTGGACACTAAACAAACTGAAAAACAGAACTCATAAAAAAAATGAATTTTTAGTAAGATTGAACAATTAACTAATAAAAAGTAATTGGTTATAAATAGACTTGAAAATTATTCAAAATCTTATTGGCAACACGTTAATGCCTAATGATTCAAAATTCCAAAAACTCATATATTTTTTTTCTAGAAAAATAAATACTTATTACACATAAAAAAAACAACACACACACTGCAAACAAATATGAATGCTAATTTAACATATCATTCTTACCTAGAGCCTTTCATTGTTAAGTGCCTTGTCATTTCTTTGAATAATTCCATATTTGGTAGTACAAAAGCTTTCCTTCTTAACAACAACATAAAACCAAGCATTTTAAAATAATTCAAAAGACCTTATTTTTTCAACAAAGAAAAATTAGTCTACTGGACATGAGAATTAAGACAACTTAAATGTTGCATAGACAAGAAAACTAATTTAACATATCATCTTATAATAAATAATTTTGAGATTCTAAGAATTGAAAAAATCATAAGAACACAACTATGCATCATTTACAACCAAGGAATCGTATTTGGAAATTTTTTAAGGGTAAATAGTGTATTACCCCCCCTGTATTTTGCTAAAAATACACAATAGCCCCCTGTGTTATAAAAATTAGTTGATTACCACCTGTGTTTTGCTAAAAGTGCACAATATCCCCTGTGTTTTAAAATTTAGCTGATTACCCCCCTATGATTTACTAAAAGTAGCTGATTACCCCATTGTATTTTATAAAAGTAGCTAATTACCCCTTTATATTTTCTAACAAAAGCGTTAATTTTTAAAAAGCACAGGGGGGTAATTAGCTACTTTTATAAAACACAAGGGGCTAATCATCTAATTTTTAAAACACAGGGAGTATTGTGCACTTTTAGCAAAACACAGGGGGGTAATCAGCTAATTTTTAAAACACATGGGGGTATTGTATATTTTTAGCAAAACACAGGGGGGTAATATGCTATTTACCCATTTTTTAAACCTTCTTGGCAGCAATATAAATCCAAATAGTTCTAAAATCCAAAAGATACATCTCTTTTATGAAAAAAGAAATTTTAAGTGTCACTACAAGAAAAACTGTCAAAAGTGACTGTCCGTCACTTTTTCGTCGCCAAAAAAGTGACGAAAATAAAACGCAACTTTCGCTATATGAATAGTGACCATTTTGAGAAGGTTTGGAGACGGCTTAAGTGTGTCGTCTCCAAACCGTCTCCCAATAGAGACGATTTAGAGACGGAACATGATTGTTGTCTCTAATTCAACTCAGATAAGAGATGAAAAGGAGATGACATGTTTGAAGATATGTTATCCGTCTCTGATAAGAGACGAAATAAAAAATAAACATACATCTACCAACAATAAATAGGTATATATGTATATATATACTTATATATATATATATAAACTTATATACATAGTCATAAACATACACATACACATACATTTATACATACTACTATACAACTATATTTATATTTACAACTAGATCAACATATATTTATACATCTATATATACATTTACAATTCCCTCTACATATATTTATACATCTATATATACATATATATCTAACCTTAATGTGGGGGTAGGGGGTGGGGTATTGGGTTTTAAAAAATAAAAATTAAAAATTGGCCCCTTTAAGGAGACGGACCTCTTGGTCTGTCTCCTTAAAAGGAGATGGACCACTTGGTCCGTCTCCGTTTTATTTTTTTGTTTTTTATTCATAATTTTTTTTTTGTCTTTGTTTAAATTTTTTCCCATAAAATAAAAAACAAAAAAAAAAACAAAAAAAAAAAAATATATATATATATATATATATATATATATATATTTTTTTTTTTTTTTTTTTTTTTTTTTTTTGGGAGACGAATTATCAATTCCGTCTCCAATTTTGAAAACGGAACATTGGGTCCGTCTCCATTTTGGAGACGGAATGGATGGTCCGTCTCCCTTTTGATAATTTTTTTAAAAATTTTTTTTCAGGAAAAAGTTAAACAAATTGAAACAACTACATCAACGGTTTGTCTTCATTCCGTCTCCAAAAGAGAGACGAAATGGAGACGGATAACATATCTTCAAACATGTCATCTCCTTTTCGTCTCTTATCAGAGACGAATTGGAGACGGCATTCATGTTCCGTTTCCAAATCGTCTCTATTGGGAGACGGTTTGGAGATGACACACCTGAGCCGTCTCCAAACCGTCTCAAAATAGTCACTATTCATATAGCAAAAGTTCTGTCTCATTTTTGTCACTTTTTTGGCGACAAAAAGTTGCGAACCGTCACCTTTGACAATTTTTCATGTAGTGGACAGAGATAGTGAATGAATGGCTATATATTAATTCTTAATGACTCTTCACTTGTGGAAATTGAATGGTAATACTTTAATCTTTATGAACGACTCTTTAGTTGATAAAAAGAATGATAATATTTTAATCTTTATGCATTGCTCTTCAGTAAGTAGATTGTGACTTCCAATGTAAGTCGTTAATTTATTGTAATTGAAAAGAAATTCATTCAAATTAAATAATTTAAATTCACATGATTGTATTATGCAAAATTTGTGGTAGCCATATTCCGAAAATTCTATGTGTCTTTTGTAAATTCTTCATTGAATTCAAAAGAAGGTCATATTCGGAATGGATCGGGAACTTTTTCTGGGATCGGATCATGAAATGCATCTAAGTTCTACCAACTATGGAATCAAATCCAAGACCTATCAACTTCCATCAGAAGTGAAGCATAATGTGTAAATAAAAAAAGAAAATCAGCTTTCCGACAAAACAAAAAAAGAAAAAAGAAAAAATCAGCTCAAATAAAGTGACACTTAAGAGAGTGAGATGGGTCCTAAACAATATTAATAGAGTTAGATAGTACCATCATAACTTTTTTGGTACAATGGATAACTCTTGAAAATATCTCTCGCAAATTTTCTGATCAAACTTGGACAAACTAAATTATTTTCAGCCGTGGGCCGCCTTTATAAATACCCATGTGTATCAGTTATTGTTTTCTGTTTTCTTGTTCGAAACATATCTAGAGCAAAGGAAATGAGGAAATCCGATTTAGGCATAGGGTAAGTTTCAAATAAGTATATGAATGAAATTGCTTTTGTAAGATCGCAGGTTTGATATTTTTTATTATTTTGAAGTTTTATCCTTAATTGACCTAGTGCATGTGTAGGGACACATTGCTGCACCCGAAGTTTTATCAGTTGATGGTTGAGCTTCAAAAAGAAAATTCGGTAGTCAGACTCCGCTAGTTGGGTTCCTAAATTATTCAAAAAAAAAAAAATCTTTTTACAAGTCCTTTTAATTTAATCCCATTAACTACTTTTAAAGATCTAATAGTAATGAATTGTCTAGATCATTTTATCATAATTATGTGAATATAATAACATCACAATTGGATCTCTACTCAAACATATCATCACTATTAAATCTTACTTATAAAAGTTATAATGATATGAGAGGATTCAAATCGGAATGAGATTACCTATTTTGCTCTTACTTAGCTAACAATAATGCGTGTGCTATATTTATGAGAAGAATATTCAAACACAAACGATCACTGTAGGCTCAATTGCTAAATTTCGACTTTAATACAACACATGTAATTGATGAAAACGCAAATTCAACACTAGAACCAAAGTCCTTTGCCACACCAAGCCTGGCCAATTACTTCTGGTTGTAATTTATGAGCTGTTTATCACTGGCGATATATATGTTCCAAAACAGATACCCAATGCCAGTAAAGAACCATGCATATTCTTTATTTTCAGAAATTTCCTTTGGGGTCTGTTTACAATGTGTGTTTTATCGTAGGCCTTTCTTTTGCCTTTGGTGTATTATAGCTGAGAGATGATGACAAATGGTTGATAATAGCATGAAATGAATTATTTATTGTACGGTGTCCTGAACGACGGTCCAATGAGGGACTCCCGACAACGCATGCAGCAGTTTTTGGCCCTACTGCCCGGCAATACGAGCAAAGGAGGGTGCATGTCCGGCTACCAGCGAACAAGAGCTTGATAGTGTGTCGAAATCGAATAGAGAAAAGAAAAGAGCAAAAGCCGGGACCAAGTACTCCTCTTTCGGATTTTTTTTTCGCTCCTATATTTGCCTTCTCCAATCTAACAACTAGTTTCTGAACAAATCTCTTTCTCTTATAAAATAACCCACACCTTTGTTTGAAAAGCCTTACCATCCCTAATAGAAAAGGGTGGGATCCTTGGGAACCATCACAAATATGGCCGGCCTATATTTGAATGAAAATGCCGTGTTGTCCAGCAGAGCTTTCTCTTCATTCTTACCCTACAACAATTGTTTATCACTAGACTTAGTCTTACTGGAATTTGTGTTGCTCGCTTTCTCTTAGCCACTAGTGGCTTATGTAGTGGTCTCGCATAGACAACCGACTTCTTTTTAATAGAAAAGAGTAGTCAAGCCAACCCTGCTGGCTAGTCAATCTCAGAGGTCTGCGCTTTGGTATAAGGTGTAGAACTGGGAAGGCTTTTCCTTACTGACCTTACTCCTTCTTTAGCTGGAACTGAAAGATTTTATTACAAGAAATGTGTTGCGTAAATTATAATGTACAAGGTGCCTTATATAGATATAACGCTACTTGAGTTCCAAGCTAAACTAAGTATGGTAAGAGCCTAACTACGGTAAGGAAGATTACAACACACGGCATGCACACGATATGTATATATGCTAACAGAGTGTGTGCAAGTGATGTCGTGCATGTATTTGGTACTTTTAGATTATTTTCCCGCGTGTTGTGAATAATATCAATTCTTAAACTTCAGATTGCGTATGAAAAAATGTGAATAAGACACAAACAATTTAATATGGTTCAGACTAAACTTACTCTACGACCCAAAATTGAAAAAAAAACACTAGTAATCAATAATAGGTACAGAAAACTTTTTGGGCGGAGAAAGTCTAAACTCTCACTCTTGCTCTCACTCATAAGGCATTGGAGCTCAAGATGGGTACTACAGTGGCAAATACATGTAGGGGTCAGGACACTCATTTATCCATAAATTTCTTATATTAATTATAAAATAGTTGTTAGTTTTTGTGCATAAAGTTTTGTTTTTATGATGACAGATCTGTTGGGTTATTTGCTTAAGTCTAAGCCCAATTAGGAGTTGAAGATAAGTAGAAGTCCAATAGGAGAAAAAATAGGTTTTTCAATCCTAGTGAAATTAGGATTAGTTGTCTATAAATATGACTTTTTATCTTGTAATTATTTGTCACGAGAGCCATACCCCATGGGAGGGTATGGTAAGGGGTGAGTTGAGTGTTGAAAGTGTTTTTCGTCTTTTGTTAGAAAAAAACTAATTATGGGGAGGGTTTAGACTTTAGCCATAAATAAAGTTCTTTTGCGAGGGTTTAGACTTTTCCGTTCATAAAGTCACGTGAGAGGGTTTTTATAGTTTTTCCTAAAAATTGTGAGCCTGTGAGTGTGGGGAGGGTTTGGATCTTTTTCCGTAAAAAGATATGTTGCATTGTAATGGTGTTTATTGATTAGTGGATTTTCCAATTACTTGGATCGTAAACGTAAGCAGATAGTCGAACGAAGTTAAACTCCTTGTGATTATATGTGTGTGTGTGTGTGTGTGTGTGTGTGTGTCTGAACCCCAACAAGATCACAATACTTAATTTAAGAACATTATATAATACAAACAAAGTCTTCAAGGCATGACTTTTTCTCATGTAATGCACTTTATAACATTATTAAAATATAACCACTAAAGCATACATGGAGTCTTCAACACATGAGTCCCCCTCATTATTGTTGAAGGATTTTAACAAAAAGTACGAATTCTTCATAAACCAAAAAGTAAATACACTAACCTCGTAGTATATAAGGAGAACTTGCCAAGCTTGTTCTATCCTTACTCTACCACGAGTCAAAGTCCAAAATACAAGATAATGAACTATTGGCCACAATCTAATTGCCCTCTGTTTGATAATCTTACACACAACAAGTAGGGAAAAAGATTGACAATTTTTGTGAAAAAAAGAGATAGCATTTTATTTTTTTTGTTCTTCTGTACTATGTTGTCTAGTACTCAACGTATTAGTTCTTATTATTTAATATAGTGGTTGTGGGAAGTTATTAAACAACTTCCCACAACACCCCATTAACCACAAATGGGTCATGTTGAGTCAACTCATATTGGGTGACTCAACTCTAAAATTCAATAATAAATGATACAACATACAAAAGAGAAAAAAATAAATAATTATAATTATTATAAACACAAAAAGATCATTTCATTAGATTAAGAAAAAATTGTTGCTCAAAATTGATTTTCTTCAATTAAAATAATAATCTATATATAAAAAAAGGAAAAAAAAATTGGGCTACTATACACACTATAGAAAATAGCCTTAGAGATGAGTATTGAACCTATTCATCAAATTTCAACTCCATCTACGAAAAAATCACTGTCCAATCGTATGTTTGATAAAATGTAAAGTTTTTTCTTATATTTTCCTCTCTTTTCTCTCGATATTTTTTTTTTCTCATTTTCACACTCTTTCTTCACTCAGCAGAAGTACATATCATATTCTTCTCAATGTAAAAAAATAAGAGTAAATAATTCGAAAAGACGTTGGCCAAAAAGTAAAAATAAGCTACCTTTCATTACTTTTCCACCTCCCATCACTTTATTCATTTTCCATCATTTATCATAATTTTAACACTATAAAATTAAAAAAGAAAATAATAATTCCTGAACTCAGGGTGTGGACATATCTGCACACCTTGAGCTTATACTAGCTCTGCCAATGTTTATAACTACCCTTTACTTTTGCTAAACCTCTTCTTAGCCTAGGGTATAAAGAATGATTTGAGACACCTATCTATAAACTATAAGACCCTATTTATAGAGAATAGGGGTAAAAAACAAAGTATTGTCTTTATCAAGTTACCGACTAGGGCTATAAATTGTCTTTAATATGGACTTAAACTTGGAATTTGAGCCATAACCAAACACTACACAAGTCAAAGTAATGCAATACACAAGTCAAAGTAATGCAATACACTTTAGATTTTTCAAATCCTCAAAAACTTGTTTTGAACTTACCCTATTTTTTAGGGTAGTTAATAAACACATACGGTGACCGCCATAGAATGACCTCATTAGCCGAGATAACAATGAGTAGGGTTTAAAATTAAATTTAATAGATATTTGATGAATAACAAATCCATTAACGAAACCTCAGGTCTTCGTTAGATTTGATTTTGATAAAGAGTAATCGACAGGTGTTTTGCTATTAGATGTAAAAAAAGGAAAAAGGAAACATAACCCAATATTTAATTTATTATGTATAATTATATATTATTCTTTGTATATTTTTTTATATTGACTAATAAAATAATACTTAAAATTATATTTTTAAGTCTATACCAATAAGAAAATGGGCTACGCCCAAATACTACTACTTTTAAGCCATAAGTTACCTTTATTTATTTATAATCAAAAGTTCTAAGCAACCTAAACAGCTAGATTCTAAAATAAGTCATATATTATTATCATTGTTCTCAACTCTCTCTTTTTATATTTGTTGGTTGTTGGATTTGAGTATTTATTTATGGATAATACAGTGATTATATAATTTATTTTGAATTTTGTCATCTTATAGTGCATGAGTTTCCATTCATTTTATTTTTGGCTTTTTTACTTTTAGATTCAATTTATTAATTTATTTAGGTTTTGGATTCTTAATGGTTATTGTCACACCCGGGCCCAGAACCCAAGACCCTCCTTGGGCGTGACTCCCACCGCCTTCTTGTTGTTATAGGTTATATTTGTTGGATGTTGACATTGAGTACTTATTTATGGATAATACAATGATAATATAATTTATTTTGAATTTTGTCATCTTATGTCCGGGCTCCCACCGCTTTTTTGGTGTAGTATTTTGTCCATCATAGGACTTAACGCCTCTTGCCTAGAACCCCAAACTCGCAGACGAAAATATTGTTATATGTATAAGAAATAACTACTTGGGTATAGACCGCTATTATCTATTGCCTTTCCATGGCCAATAACGATAGATATTTAAATGTATTTATCTTTTACTTATTAATAAAAAGAAAAAATATATAAAAATACGTTAATATCTTCATATTTTGCTTATTTATAAAGTTCAAACTAAAATAAAAAGTTTCTAAATTACTAATTTGGCCATTAATTAATATTAATAGAATGTTTAATGAGATTTATTAAGTTTGATCAGAACGATTGTTGATTGCCTATGAGATTTTCTGTCAAAATGCCCATGGTCGTCAAATACGAACCAAGTTTGTTATGATTGGAAATCTATCAAGCCACATAAAGTTGTCATTTTTTCTATGTGGAATCACACTTATATAATTCAAATAAAATTGATCTACTTTATTTTTATTTAAAATTATGTTTCCATTCTATCGCCATTGGCCACAGAATGGCGATGAATATATAAAATTTCGTAGCCATTTAGTGGCCAATGGCGACAGAATGACTAGAGACCACTATAATCCGTCGCCTTTCCGTGGCCACTGGTGACAAAATGATGACAGACATTTAATTGTATCTATCTTTTATTTATTAATAAATAAAAAAATTATAAAAATATGTTAATATATACCAATGTTTTACTTATTTATGAGGTCCAAACCAAAATAGAGAGTTACGAAATTATTAAATTGGTTTTTAATTTGGTATTATTTTTTTGAAAATATTTTATATTGCTATATTTTTATATTAAATTTTTTTTTAAATAGATAAAACTCTTCTATCATCATTTCATCACAAAATAGCCACGAAAAGACCATGAAATATTGTTATTACTCTAAAAAAATAAAATGTAAATTTTCATCGTCATTCTGTTGCTGTTTGTGCGACGGAGTCGTGACGAATATTTTTATTAAATCAAAAAAATTAAGATGTGATAGTCCGTAGCTATTCCGCCGCAGATTTACGACGGCTTGGCGAGGGAATTTAATTATTTATTGTTTGATTATATTAATATTTTATTACTTGTCAGTTATAAAATAAAAATATAAATAACAACTATATTTCTTCTCCAATTCATGGCTATTTTGTGACTAAATGGCCATAGACTATCACATTTTATTTTTTATAATTTAATAAAAATATCTATGGACATGCGGTCGCAAAATAGCCACGGAATAAAGACGAAAATTTATATATATATATATATACTCATAGAGGAGTACTCTTCTAGTTTATACTCATAGAGAAGTATTACATCTGTTTTCTATACTACTGTCTAATTCCACTTTATACTCATAGAGGAGTATAACATCCAGTTTATACTCATAGAGGAGTATAACATCCAGTTTATACTCATAGAGGAGTATAAATGCCGTAACAATCATCTTCGTTGTCATCGGCATGATCTGTTGAAACTGATGCCTAGTCTGAGGCATTTTCTAATTCTTCTAATTGCAACATGATGGCCTTGACTTCGTCAAAACTGGTGGCCGTTGCTAACTGTGTAGTGAGAAAGTTCTTGAATGAAAGAAATTCCTGCTGTTCTGGTTGAATTTCTTGTTTCTGTTTATGATTTGTCTCAAGCCATGCTTGGACTTTTGGCGTTGAACACGAACTATTGTTCATCTTCTTCCACCACATGACTGAGTGAGCTCTTCCGAAAGCCAAGATATCTTGTTGATTTCCGAAAGATACATGCTTGTACGCGAATTCTGATCTGAAAATCCACGTTACAAAGAAGATTCTGTAAAACACGAAAAACGGAGGAAGGTATGTTAACTGAGCTGGTGCCTTCCAATGTTCTGTGAAGTACTGGAATCCTTGGAGTACTGGTTCTGGTAAAATGTCTGTGATTGGACCAAAAGATGCCCACCATTGGATGAACCAATTTGGAACTTCTAATGGGAATGTTTTGGTGAAAAGGAAGAACCATGACATATCATGCTTGTCATTCTGGCGGTTGAAAGCTCTGAACCCCGCTTGAATGTAGTCATAATAGTTGTATTCTTTCAATGGAATATCTTCTGGAATCTGTTTGGTTTTCTGTGGAGATTGTCCCCATTGATCAAGGGTAATCACCTTTTGGAGTTTTGCTTTGACATGGCTGTACTGGCCTGGTTGTTTGTCATTGTCATCTGGGACAAACTGAATGGATTCTGTTTTTATGAGAATTGTCTCATAATATTTCTGGTCTTTATATGTGTTGTCTGGGATGTAGTTTGAATGAGGGTGTAGAAACGCTCTTGCAAACTCATCTGGGGTCATATTGGGATTCTGTTTAAAATGGAATGGTTCTGTTACAAGAATCTGATCAAACACATTCTTGTATATGTATGTGGGTGATGGTAACTGTGGTAGTGTTTGAACTGGTTCTACGGTTACTGGCTTTTTTCTTAGTAACAAGGGGCTGAAACCTGTTACTGACTGTCGTTTGGGAAGACGATGTACCTGCAGTACCTGCACGAACATCTGTTAACTGTTTTTGAGGAGGCAAAGTCCCCAAAACTGTGAGGTTTCTACCTAGGGGTGACTGGGTAGAATATGGTGTGTATGTTATCTGTTTATCTTCAACCTTTACTGGGGTTGATGATTGAGCTGGAGATGCTGCTGGTGTTTTTGCTTTCTGAGCATAAGATGAAAGATCAAATGCTTTAGCCTTTCCTTTCTCTTTCTTGGGAGCCATTGCTACTAATTTCAGAAGTTGATGATCCTGCAGAATGGTTAGCAACAATATATAGGAAAATACGGAATTGAAACAATTATCAATTACGCTTCTGGATCTGAGTCTATGTTTCAATCTACTTAATTGCGGTGGACTTGAAACAATCCATCTGAATCCATTAATTGGATTTTTGGTGCCTGCTTCTGTGATCTGTAAAAGAAAACAAAAATGAAAAGGTATTCCCGAAGGAATCCTATGTGATAGGCACGTGGCCTGTTAGAAACTCTCTGGTTAAGAAATCAGGGATGGAGTTATCCTCTCCCTTGATGTACTGGATATCAAAATCAAAAATTGACAGGATAGCCTGCCATCTGGCAAAAATCTGTTTAGATGCAATGTTTTTAACATCCTTAGTAAGTACATCTTTTGCTGACTTGCAGTCAACACGAACTAAGAATTTATGGTTCAACAAATCATCTTGAAATTTTGATATGCATTTGACAATGGACAAAATTTCTTTTTTGACTGTTGAATAGTTCTGCTGGGCTTTATCCCACGTTCCTGAATGGAAACGAACAATGTGTTCTTTTCCTTCTAAAATCTGGATAAGAATACCACCAAATCCTAATTCAGAAGCATCTGTCTGAACTATCTTTGGGGTGTCTGGTTGACATAAAGTCAAAACCGGTAAAACTCTAACTTGACGCTTAATTTCCTTAACAGCGTTGGTATGAGCATCTGACCATGCTGGAGGGTTCTTTTTAAGCCTTTCAAAAAGAGGTTTACATAAATGGCGAATGCCAGGATAAAAATCTGCAACATAGTTTAAAGATCCTAAAAATCTTTGTAACTGTGTTTTCTCACGCAGAATGTCTGGGAATTTTTCTGCAAAATCAAGTGTTCTTTGGATTGGGGTGATTTTACCGAAAGAAATCATATTTCCTAGAAACCTAATTTTGGTCTGAAAAAGTCTAATCTTGGGTGCAGAAACCACAAGACCGTTTTCTTTAATGATTTTAAAGAAAATATGCAAATGTTTCCAATGCTGATGAATGTCATTACTGAAGACTAAAACATCATCAATGTAAACAATTGTGAAATCTGAAAACTGATTAAATATCTGATTCATGATATTCTGAGGGTGCATTCTTTAACCCAAAAGGCATGACATTCCACTCATATTGTCCAAATGGAACGGTGAATGCAGTCTTATACCTTTCTGATTCAATGACTTGGATTTGCCAAAATCCAGATTTCATGTCAAATTTACTGAAGACATGGGCCTGATTTAATCTCTTAAGGAGATCATTCTTGTTGGGTAATGGATATCTGATCCATTGTAAGACCTTGTTCAAGGGCTTATAGTTAATGACTAAACGAGGGACACCTCGTTCCTGTTCTACATGTTTATTAACATAGAAGGCTGCACAAGACCATGGGCTTTTGCTGGGTCTGATTAGCTTTTTATCTAATAAACTCTGGATCTCTTTTTTACAAAGAGAAAGATATTCCTGATTCATCTGAATGGGCCTAGCCCTAGTAGGAATATTCTGTTCTGAAAAGTCCTTCTCATAAAGAAGAGAGACAGAATGTTTCTTACGAACCCAAAAGGCCGTAGGAAGATCCGAACAAACTTCTTTTTCAAGTTTGGTCTGGAATTCATTGATGGTCATTTGCTGTTTAGCAATCTGTTCATCAATTCTGAGGCTTTTGATATCTTGTTTAAGAAAATTGATCTGGTTTTCTTTCTGTTGGATTGAGTTAATATCTCTTCGCTGTGAAGGGAAATAAAACTCAAAAAGGATAGGTTTACCTAACACCTTGGTAGATATACCTAGTTCTGTAACAGTCATGGGAAATAACTGTTGAAGGAATAGATTCCCTAGAATGACTTGGGAATTTAACTGTTTTATCAGCACAAAGCTGGTAGGAAAACAAATACCTTGGTTGCAAACATGTGCATTAGGTAATTTGTACTGAATATGAAGTCTGATAGAGTCAGCAGTAGAAAGCTTCTCTTTGGTTTTCTCAAAAAATCTGGAAGGAATAAGTCCTTCTTGAATGCAGTTCATATCTGCACTTGAGTCTAATAAGGCAATGGTTTCAAACTTGAAATCATTAACCTTGATGGTTAACTGAACATACCATTTCTGGTACGTAATTCTGTTCAAAAGATTAAGATAATCTTCTGATGGTTTGGAGATACTAGCTTATTCTTTCAATTTGCCTAAAGCAATCTGAGTCTGTTTATCAAGTTCATCATTCTGAGAAAGATGTTCTTGACGTTCTAGAGATTCTATCTGTAGGAGTTGGACATCTTGTTGGAGATGTTCATGATCTAATCTGAGATCACAAATCTCTTGCCTATACTCATGTCTGAGTTGCTGAATTTCTGATTTTAACAGTTTAATCTCATGCTGGAGATCAGAGATACCTACTGGTTGGGTTTTTCTCTTCTGAAAATGAATGAGAACATCAGAATAATTGGTATTCTTGATGTTATTCTGGATAGGTATGGATTGAGGTTTCTCATCCTCTTTCTGATCCATAATATCTTTGAGTCTGAGAAGATAAGCTTGCTTTTCTTCTGGGTCATTGATCTTACAAATCATATCGATCATAAGACCATGAGAATCTGTAAGGACATTTAATCCTTTCTGACAGAAACATGCTCCTTTACTGGGACAAGCGCATTCCTGAATAGAGTTGGAAGAACTACTGGAATAGTAGTTGTCTGTTCCAATCTGATTGATATTTTCTTCATCAGAGTAATCTGAAGAAGAACTGGATGATGATTCAAGATCCTCTATGGACTGGATAATTTTGCTCTTTGTAGTTTCATCTAATCCCAAAGATTGAATTAGTGATCTGATCCTACAATCTTTTGCAAAATGTCCTAGTTTACCACATTTGAAACATCCTGTGGATTTCTGTTCTTTTTTACTATCTTTTTTATATTTCCAATTTCTTCGTGGAAACCTCTGGTAGTGTTTCTTCTTATGGGAGTATGGTTTATTGCCATACTTCTAGTTGTACTTCTGTCCAATGGACTTGAAGTGACTCTTATATTTTCTGGAGGAAATTCTGGGTTTATGTGATTTCTGAGTATGAGGTGGTTTAATTCTTTCCATTCCATACTGTTCACACCAATTTCCTAACTCTTTTCTGTTAGACTGTTTCTTAATCTGTGCTTTGAAACGAAGATCAGTGCAAATCTTCAAAGCAGTTTTGTTAATATGTGAAATGATATCTCCATATGTCATTAGATCATAGTCTAGACTGGGATATTCTGTTGAGAGGGATTCTCTAACTTGCTGAGCAAACAATTTTGGAAGTCCACAAAGGAACCTTTCTTTCCAATAACTGGCATTGTTGTCAGATCTTTGGTATAATTTGCTGAGAAAGACATCCTTATACCATCGGAAGTCTTGGAGTGTTCTACATCTGAGGTTCTGAAGGATTTCAGATGTTCTTTCTTGATAGATTGTGGGATCACCTATGAAATGGTAGGTGATATCGAAGACTAAGGCAGAAAGAGCACATGACTCCGTCTGTCCATTCTGATTGAGAATAGGATCACCATTCTCATTGGTTTTTACCATGTTAAAAATGCTTTCTTTGGTAGCTTCACTGAGGTGGTCGTCCCACCATCCTTTTAGCTGACCATTGAAGCCAAGAATGATATTTCTGGTTGCTGCTCTCTCAGTAACAGCTTGTTTGTAAATGTTACCGATAATGATCATCTGTTTGGTAACATTGAGAATCTGATATTCAGACATCCCATCTATGTTCCATTCATAGATCTGAGATCCTGAGAAAGATCTTTGAGGATGTGATTCTTCAAATTGAAGATCTGGAGGTGAAGGTCTGGGATAGAAATTCTTTGTATCTGGAAAAGAAATTCTATTGATATGGATAGTTTTATCCCTCCCGGAATTCTGTGTGGATGAGGAATCACAATCAGAATTACTGTCTGACTGTTTTAATGTTTGAAGAGCTAATTGGCTCGATGAAGGTTCTGATTTCTTGGATCTGGAAATCAGTTCCTGGAGAAGCTTGGTATTCTTCTCTTCTGTAGATTCCAATTGTGGAATATGTTTTGATATTTTAAAAGGTAAAACCTTGATCGGAGATTCTGGTTTAACCTTAGAACTGGTCAATTTGAGTGAATCAAATGGTTTTGTCAATGAAACAGAGATCTGTTCAGTTGACTTCTGTTTTGATTCATCCTGTTTTACTGGAGTTACTGGGATAGTATTCTGTTTTTCAAGAATATCTTCGATATTCTGAACTTGTTTCTGTAATATGACAAGTGAAAGATTAGTCCAATTATTTTGTTGGGCTATGTCTTTTAATTCTGGTTTTTCTGTTATGATAACTGGTTTGAGATCTACAGTTCCTTCTGTAACAGGAATCTGTGTATGTTGAAACGGAGGGTGCTCCGCATCAATGATTTTTGTGGAATTGGGTAAATTCCATTTTCTTGTTCTTGCAGTAAGAACATTAATGTTCATAGGTTTATTCCTATGTCTGAACCACATGAAAAATGGCACATTTAACCTAACAAGTTGCAAATACTGAAGCCATTGGCTTTTAAGATCTGCTAATTGTTCATTGTTATGGTTATCAAAATACCATTCTCTGATCTGTTTATTTTCTTCTGACATGAATTCATCTTTTAATCCTTGAACATCTCGTTCAAAGACTTCAGATAAAATGTTGACGCCGAAGTCTGAAGTTGAAGGATTGAAATCAACAGACGATGTATCTGTTGGTTCAAATTCTGGGTAGACTGGACGAGCAGTCTGGTTTTCAATTCTTATTCCAAACGGAACAGATTGAGTCTGGGTTCTACTTGTTGAAGGAAGGTCAACAAAACCTGAAGTAGGGTCAGAAATACTGATCCTAGAAACACTAGAGGTTGAACGGGATAGAACTGATCCTCTATTTCCTCTATCTATTTTAATGGAAACAGTACCATCATCATACTGGATGATCTGTTCAATTCTGGAATTCTGTATGTTCTGATTTTGAACAATGGGTTTAGTGGCATTTTCTATATCCCACCTTTCTGGAAGTGAAACATCGTTCCACCTAATGGTTCTGGGTATATTAACTATTGATCTATTTCTGTCCATATTCCAAAGGATAGTTTCACCTTTAGGACGATGTCTGGTTATAGATCTAGGATTTAATCCTGTCACCATAAGTCTGTAATTAAGACGATAAACAACTTCATATGCATGTGTACCCACATCAACATAATAATTATGCGTCTTAATATCTAATTGCAAAGCTTTCATGATATTTGGACATGTAAGCGATAGGGTATGATCTGGAAAATAATTAAAGAAAATAGGTCCATTACAAAGACTCGTTTCTACTAATCCTAGTAGTGAATCATTGTATCTGAGTAACCTACAATCTCTAAGAGCTAGATATACACTGGTATCTAGTCCTTCTCTAATTAATGGCTTTAGTGCGACTTGCACATGGCCAATATGTAGAAACCTATAGCCGTTTCTAATGGCTTTGTCTATACTTTTCTGTGAGAAAAGTCTGATGCTCTGTTGATCACTGGTCAGTGGCACTACAACTTCCTTACATTTAACAGTAAGAAGAGATTTAAAGTCGATGAGACTTTTCTGATATATCTCTTTTACTTCTATCCTAGGAGGTTTCTAGTTACTCAACTCTCCTATAGTCCATGTTTGTTCTGTTTTTGCTATGGTGTTATTATCTGACTTAACTGGAGTATTACTGCTACTAGAAGCCATGACAACTGTGTTACTAATCCTGCCCTTACTATCTGCGAACCGACTTACTATCTTCGAGCCAACGACGCCTACAAGGGAAACCTGGAGCCCACTGCCCTTCCTCGGGTCTTACTTACTCCCTAACCTTATCACGACCTATTGCGGCAAAGGTAAGTTGTCGATACAGGTAAGTTGGACAAGACAAACAACCTAGTTGCTCTGGCTCTGATACCATAAACAACCCAAGATAATACAGATAATAAAAGACATAACAGAAAGCGGAATAAATATGGAAATAGTCAAGATAAATAAATGAATTCAAGATAGAATAGGAGTAAGATAGAGATATGGTCTGAATCTCTTACTTGATATTAATTGTAAATGGAAGCTGGCCTAACCAATTGGTTGTACAGGAGTACAATGTTCAATGAGTGATGCCGAATTAAAATGAAAAATTGAGAAAGAAAAAAAATTCGGATCTTATGTTAATGAGACAGACTCTGTCTTATATAGGATATCGAATCTGAAAAAGAAAAGTGAAATGTAAAAAAGAAAAGTCAAAAGTAACTTTTCTTAAAGTGAACAGTAAAAAGTGATTTTTACTATTCATGAATAGTGGTCGGCTTTTACTGTGGCCGAATCTTGTTTTGTCACGACTTGATGATCATGTCTGCCTTTTACTGTGGCCGAAAGATCTCTTGTCTTGACAAGATAATTCTGTTTTTTGACTGGATTACTTTCACTGTGACCAAAAGTAATTTCGTCGTCTTGTGATAATGATGTCTGAAGGTGGAATCTTGACTGTAGATTCATCTTCTTCATCGTCTCTGAATCTGACTGGTTCTGTGCTGAAGACGTAGTGAACTTCTTCAGTCTGGTACATACTGACAAATGGTAAAGTACATACAAGTACACTTGATCGAAGTGTATTTCCCACTAATACAAAGAAAATAAATAAACTAGTCTATTTTCCCTATAAACTACCCTGTATCGTACTTAGTCTTTTTATCTTCGAAGCCTTCCTATCTTCGAAGCCTAACTATCTCTCACCAAATCGCCACATGGCCAACACGGAGTCTTACGCCCTCTGCTCCTTCACGTCGTGACCTTACATGGGTTTTGAAATAGGTTTGCTAAAGGTAAGTTGGCTAAAGGTAAGTTGACTAAACAAAATACAACATAAAATACAGGCTAGAAGATACACAAGTTTGTAAATTTCCTTTGGCTTTTTGGGAAAGCCACACCCATCAACGGACTTGAGATGTCTTTACCGGTTGCCGTTTGACCCGGACTAGCTGAAGTTTCATGGAATTCTTCAGAAACCATATGACTTCAGAGAGAGGAAGTCTTACTGTTTCATCCTAGTTTTTGAAGGGAACTTAGAAGAACAAAACCCTATCTGTCCAATGTTTTTAGAGAACATTAGAAAACTCATATGTCCTGTGTTTTTGAAGAGAACACACCGGAAAACTCATCTGTTCTAGTTTATACTCATAGGGGAGTACTCTTCTAGTTTATACTCATAGAGGAGTACTCTTCTAGTTTATACTCATAGAGGAGTATTACATATGTTTCTATACTACTGTCTGTTTCCAGTTTATACTCATAGAGGAGTATAACATCCAGTTTATACTCATAGAGGAGTATTACATCCAGTTTATACTCATAGAGGAGTATATATGCCGTAACAGTCATCTTCGTTGTCATCGGCATGATCTGTTGAAACTGATGCCTGGTCTGAGGCATTTTCTAGTTCTTCTAATTGCAACATGATGGCCTTGCTTCGTCAAAACTGGTGGCCTCTGCTAACTGTGTAGTGAGGAAGTTCTTGAATGAAAGAAATTCCTGCTGTTCTGGTTGAATTTCTTGTTTCTGTTTCTGATTGGTCTCGAGCCATACTTGGACCTTTGGTGTTGAACACGAACTATTGTTCATCTTCTTCCACCACATGACTGAATGAGCTCTTCCGAAAGCCAAGATGTCTTGTTGATTTTCGAAAGATACATGCTTGTACGCGAATTCTGATCTGAAAATCCACGTGACAAAAAAGATTCTGTAAAACACGAAAAACGGAGGAAGGTATGTTAACTGAGCTGGTGCCTTCCAATGTTCTGTGAAGTACTGGAATCCATGGAGTACTGGTTCTGGTAAAATGTCTGTGATTGGACCAAAAGATGCCCACCATTGGATGAACCAATTTGGAACTTCTAATGGGAATGTTTTGGTGAAGAGGAAGAACCATGACATATCATGCTTGTCATTCTGGCGGTTGAAAACTCTGAACCACGCTTGAATGTAGTCATAATAGTTGAATTCTTTCAATGGAATGTCGTCTGAAATCTATTTGGTTTTCTGTGGAGGCTGTCCCCATTGATCAAGGGTAATCACCTTCTGGAGTTTTGCTTTGACATGGCTGTACTGGCCTGGTTGTTTGTCTTTGTCATCTGGGACAAACTGGATAGATTCTGTTTTTATGAGAATTGTCTCATAATATTTCTGGTCTTTAAAGGTGTTGTCTGGGATGTAGTTTGAATGAGGGTGAAGAAACGCTCTTGCAAACTCATCGGGGGTCATGTTGGGGTTCTGTTTAAAATGAAATGGTTCTGTTACAAGAATTTGGTCAAACACATTCTTGTATATGTATGTGGGTGATGGTGACTGTGGTAATGTTTGAACTGGTTCTATGGTCACTGTCTTCTTCTTAGTAACAAGCGGCTGAAACCTGTTACTGACTATCGTCTGGGAAGACGATGTACCTGCAGTACCTGTACGAACATCTGTTAGCTGTTTTTGAGGAGACAAAGTCCCCAATACTGTGAGGTTTCTACCTAGGGGTGACTGGGTAGAATATGGTGTGTATGTTATCTGTTTATCTTCAACCTTTACTGGGGTTGATGATTGAGCTAGAGATGCTGCTGGTGTTTTTGCTTTCTGAGCATAAGATGAAAGATCAAATGCTTTAGCCTTTCCTTTCTCTTTCTTGGGAGCCATTGCTACTAATTTCAGGAGTTGATGATCCTGCAGAATGGTTAGCAACAATATATAGGAAAATACGGAATTGAAAAACTATCAATTACGTTTCTGGATCTGAATCTGTGTTTCAATCTACTTAATTGCGGTGGACTTGAAACAATCCATCTGAATCTACTAACTGGATTTTTGGTGTCCGCTTCTGTGACCTGAAATGAAACAAAATGAAAAGGTATTCCCGAAGGAATCCTATGTGATAGGCACGTGGCCTGTCAGAAATTATCTGGTTAAGAAATCAGGGATGGAGTTATCCTCTCCCTTGATGTACTGGATATCGAAATCAAAAATTGACAGTATAGCCTGCCATATGGCAAAAATCTGTTTAGATGCAATATTTTTAACATCCTTAGTAAGTACATCTTTTGCTGACTTACAGTCAACACAAACTAAGAATTTCTGGTTCAACAAATCATCTTGAAATTTTGATATGCATTTGACAATGGACAAAATTTCTTTTTTGACTGTTGAATAGTTCTGCTGGGCTTTATCCAGATTTTAGAAGGAAAAGAACAATCAGAAACAACCCAAGATAATGCAGTTAATAATAGACATAACAGAAAGCAGAATGAATATGGAATATAGGCAGATAAGCAATTGAAATGCAAATAGGAAAGAAGAAACAGAGGGATATGGTCTGAATCTCTTACTTGTTATTAACTGTAAATGGAAGAAGTGCTACACTGTTGGTTGTACAGGAGTACAATGTTCAAAGAGTGATGCCGAATTAAAATGAAAAATTGAGAAAGAAAAAAACTTCGGATCTTATGTTAATGAGACAGACTCTGTCTTATATAGGATATCGAATCTGAAAAAGAAAAGTGAAATGTAAAAAAGAAAAGTCAAAAGTAACTTTTCTTAAAGTGAACAGTAAAAAGTGATTTTTACTATTCATGAATAGTGGTCGGCTTTTACTGTGGCCGAATCTTGTTTTGTCGTGACTTGATGATCATGTCTGCCTTTTACTGTGGCCAAAAGATCTCTTGTCATGACAAGATAATTCTGTTTTTTGACTGGATTACTTTCACTGTGACCAAAAGTAATTTCGTCGTCTTGTGATAATGTTGTCTGAAGATGGAATCTTGACTGTAGATTCATCTTCTTCATCGTCTCTGAATCTGACTGGTTCTGTGCTGAAGACGTAGTGAACTTCTTCAGTCTGGTACATACTGACAAATGGTAAAATACATACAAGTACACTTGATCGAAGTGTATTTCCCACTAATACAAAGAAAATAAATAAACTAGTCTATTTTCCCTATAATCTACCCTGCATCGTACTTAGTCTTACTATCTTCGAAGCCTTACTATCTTCGAAGCCTAACTATCTCTCACCAAATCGCCACATGGCCAACACGGAGTCTTACGCCCTCTGCTCCTTCACGTCGTGACCTTACATGGGTTTTGAAATAGGTTTGCTAAAGGTAAGTTGGCTAAAGGTAAGTTGACTAAGCAAAATACAACATAAAATACAGGCTAGAAGATACACAAGTTCTTAAATTTCCTTTGGCTTTTTGGGAAAGCCATACCCATCAACGGACTTGAGATGTCTTTACCGGTTGCCGTTTGACCCGGACTAGCTGAAGTTTCATGGAACTCTTCAGAAACCATATGACTTCAGAGAGGGGAAGTCTTACCGTTTCATCCTAGTTTTTGAAGGGAACTTAGAAGAACAAAACCCTATCTGTCCAATGTTTTTAGAGAACATTAGAAAACTCATCTGTGCTGTGTTTTTAGAGAACACACCGGAAAACTCATATGGTCTAGTTTATACTCATAGAGGAGTACTCTTCTAGTTTATACTCATAGAGGAGTACTCTTCTAGTTTATACTCATAGAGGAGTATTACATCTGTTTTCTATACTACTGTCTGTTTCCAGTTTATACTCCTCTATGAGTATAAACTGGATGTTATACTCCTCTATGAGTATAATATATATATTTTAGAGTAATAAAAATATTTCGTCGCTAATCCGTGGCTATTTTGCGATGGAGTGGCCACGGAAGCTTATATTTCTTTTATTTTTTATAATTAAACCATAGTTTGTTGCCAATTCATAACCAAGTTAGCCACGGAAAAGCTACGAACCACACGTGTCCGTTGCCAATTGGCGATATAATTTTTTCCCGTCGCCTGCATCCTATTTTCTTGTAGTGTATTTCCTACTAGTCCAAAATGACTAACTCAAATTATTCATTATATCTACAATACCCACTTATAAACTAATCAAATACACCATCTCCCACCAATTGGGATATTACAGTTATGGTTAATGATTTTTACCATAGTGTAACTTTTAAAGCTATTTTTTTGACTGTGGGCAATAGGTGTTAGAATTTAAAATTGTTTCACATAGATAACTTAAAAATTTGAAGACTGTCATATAAGATTTTAAGCTAGTTTATTTAATATCAATTAATTTAAGATGGAATATTACCAATCTTAATATTAAAGTTACAAGCTGCAACTGGCAAGAAAAAATCATACAATCTCTTGCATCTCAAAGAAAATGAATATTCTAAGAAACACTTGAATAATAATGTTACAAGTTGTAAATAGCTGGCCACATGGATTTGCCATTATTGATCATGGGAGAATCTAGGTAAATTTAAAGGTTAGTGGGGGACTTTAGAATTTAGCATGAAACTCATTAGGCAAAAATGACTCAACTCTTGCTTATTATTGTAAAAGTAGTGTTTGGAGCATAACGAAACCAACTTTCTTTCAAGTATCACTAGCATCCATGTCTTGTGCATCATGCTCCTTGCTAATGCTTAGTGCCCTCCTTCAAGCCTCGTGACATTGTTCCATGTTATGCGTCCTTGCCTTGTGAATCATGACCTTGACTTCTTGTTGGTGCCCTTATCTCATGTCTAGAATCTGTCTTTGTAGCATTTCGTCTTCAATGTAGTTGAACTACCATGCTTGCTTGCGTTTGGTTTTTCTCAGTTCGTGCTTTGCGTGTATTGATTGTTGTTACTTCATTTTTCTTGGCACCTTTTCGCGACGGTTATTTGTTAAGAGGAAGAAATTGGCGAATCATGCGAGAAATGCGGTAACAACTACATCTAGATCGACATGGTACCTCAACAACCACCTAGTATGATCTCTTTCCATTTCATGCTACGAAGAACGCCTATATTGTTGGTAATTCCACCCAGAAGGTAATGAGTTACTCCTACAGCACGTCCTCAAACAATGATCAAGGCTCTCCGTTGAATAGGAGGAATAACTTTTAATTTATTACGAGCATAAACGAAATATTCAATAAATTCTTGCCAATAACCACGTTTACTAAATAGAAAAACATTAAATTAAAAACCCATACAAAATTCATGAGTATATATTGAAAAGAGTCGCATGTCTACTAATCACCACAATTAGATGTAAGTGATCACAAGATTCAACAAATTACTTAATCCCGGATTGCTCCCAACCACTGGAATCTGGATGCATTGGCATCATCTCAAGCTTCTCTTGATCGACCATCAAAATAAAGAGAATGTAAACAAGATTGAGAACAGGATTTGTGTTAGAAGAATTAACATTTAGTAAAAAATGGTTTCCTTTTGTAGACTCAATAGTCCCATGTCTCGTTATAAACTTCAGCAAAAGAGACGGCATTTTTGTGGATTGTTTGCATTGAAGGTTTTTTTATGCAGCCATCCTTGACTCTAGTATGGAGATTGTTCTCACCTAATAATCTGTACTCTTCATTACTGAGAGTAAAGATTGACTGAATAGAGATCCTTGGCAGATGTTGAGGATGAGGCATTATACTCAACCTCTGATGAATGAACAAGAATCTCTGTCTCACTCGAGTTCCTTAGTTTCAGCTCGTCATACTTGTCTCTGAGGGCCTTAAACTTCAATTCATCACCGTAAATACTTGGGTCGACATCTAGTTCCTGAACACTAGTTTGACCTTCAAGCATGCTCACCACTGCAGACATGTTAGGCCTAAGAGCTGGAGATGGATTGGTGCACAACAAAGCTACCTTAATCATTCTTATTGCCTCCTCAACGTTGTAGTCAGAAGCCAATCTTGGATCTACTAGCTCCAGCAAGTTTCCTTTCTTTTGTAGTACAAGCGCCTATTAAAGCATAGCGAAGTAATGGCAAGATATCATGTATTAGGGAACTTAAAAATCAACATAAAGCAGGTAAATAAACAATCAAATGTTGTGTCTGAAGTGAAACGCAATTGCACACGCAAGTGTGTCTTTATTACTCATGAAATCTGTTGGCCCGACATTAGCCAACAGGAATCAGTTTCCATACCAACGAAGTGTTAAACAAATGAAGCAATTCAGTGACTAACTGTGTTTCTGAATAGAACAGTCATGTCATAATAGGTCCAGTTCCAAGAACTCAAACATACTCAGACAGGCACAAGAAGAATTAGCCAAGCAATAGTTACCGCTTACCTTGTCAAGAAGGCAAACACAATTCCCATCAGAAGTCATGTTGCTCTTTCCGGTAATAATTTCCAGTGCTACTACCCCAAAGCTATAGACATCTGCTTTATAAGTCAAGTGTCCCCATAGTGCATATTCTGGTGCCATATAACCTCTGTAAACAAAAAAATGCAAGAAAAATTTAAAAAGGTGATGAACCTAAGCTTACTTTATCAACTGTAATTACCATCATGCTCCTATTTGAAATTTTTTACTTGAGGAGATGCAAAATACCTGCTGTTTGTTATATTATTTTTATGCTCAGAAGATTACTTCAAGATTACAATACTATGAGAACCATTAGCACTTGTTTTAAAGAAGCTGGAATCCAAATAACTGAATGAATAACATAAGTCAAGTAAACTATATCAATCAGTGCTATAGAATTAACATCAAATAGCTGGTTAAGTTACTTCTGATTATAAGTAATGAACAATTTTTTCCTTGTAAGTAACCAACAGTATATACAATAGGAGCAATCACAAATTGCAGAAACATCTAGATCGTAACATACTTCTATCTTAAGATCTTATTAAAGGGAAAAGAAGATCATTTCTCACATGGTTCCTGCAACCCTTGTGCTAATATGTGTGTTTTCCTCTTCATCAAGCTTGGCTAGACCAAAATCAGAGATCTTTGCGTTAAGTTTCCCATCAAGCAACACATTGGTAGCTTTGATGTCCCTGTGAACAACCTTTATTGCTGATTCCTCATGCAGGAAAGTCAGACCTCTTGCTATGCCAAGACAAATTCTTTGTCTGGTTGGCCAATCCAGTTTCACTTGTGATCTCTCTGGACCTATCATTCACAAGTTTGACTTCTGAAAATAACTATAAACTTTAAAGGAATCGATCAATTCTATTGCTTTTTGATAACTAGATGAATGACAGCATACTTCAAAATGCACACTTATAAATTAAGACATGTAAATACTCCCCAAACATGTAAATTCTTATCAGATCCTGAAATATAAAGAGACAAAAATTTAGATTTTTCTAATTTTGTTCTCTTTTTATCTGAGCTGAGAATCTCCAACTTCTCACTATTGTAAAAATTCTCAATTAGCTGCAGGAAGTGAACTCTTTTAGTTGAGAACTACACGTTTGAATCTTCTGCTGGAAGATACAGCATATGATGGCTTCATGAATTTGAAAAGGCTTGAATTGTAATATATATTTTATGACAAAAGAACGAATGAAATAAAATAAACTAAATAAATGACACTTATCCGCTTCCACTAATCCACTTTAACATGCCTGAATTATCAACATATTTTATACAATTCCAAATTAGACTGTAAAGTTAAAATATGAATGAGAAGAGGAGAAATTTTATTTCCAATTTTAGATCTAATACCACTTCACCGAGATGAAACCATATAAGTAGAATTTAGTTGTTGTCATGTGACATTGCTATATGCTTAGAATAGTAATTAAAAGGCAAAAACATATATTTAATAAACAATATAACGAAAAGTAGAACCAGTAACCTGCTTTCTTGAAAATAAAAGGACAATATAACTGGTCAAAGTATAAACATCAATTTACCAAATAAAGCACGGGCAAGGCAATTGTTTTCCATGTACTCATAAACCAGCAGTAGTTGACGTCCTTCAATGCAGCATCCATATAATTTTACAAGATTTGGGTGCGGTGACCCAGAAATCATGCCTACTTCATTCACAAATTCCCTATTTCCTTGCTTTGATGTGGAAGAAAGTTGCTTGACAGCTACTATTGTGCCATCCAAAAGTACACCCTGCAATTTAAAAGGAAAACACTTTCCAGTAACATTCATCCATCTTGCATTGTTAAAGATGGAATGAGAAAGCAGAAGAAGACATCAAAATTATCATTTAATTGTATAGTACCTTATAGACAGATCCAAATCCACCTTCCCCAATTTTGTTTTCAGTATCAAAGTTATTTGTAGCAGCCTTAATCTGTTTTAAGGTGAACAAACCAGTTCGCAAATCTAATGCTTTCCAATCTGTACAACAAATTCAGTGAGTTAACTTCATCAATAAGCTGTATTGATCAAATTCACGGTCCCTCCAGCAAAGAGAGAATTAGAAGATGAAAAAGATTCACACCTCCTACCCAGAGGGGAAAAAGGATGCTCGTAACATATGCCCATCAACTAATAACCACTAGAAGGAAACTTATGCAATGTTCCTAAGAGTGGATATTGGCTGTTCGTATTACAACTTAGTGTAAGTGTATTGCACTGGGTTGTCTAATTAGAGAAATTTGAATGTAATTGCATTGCAACAAAATTCATTTGAGCCATCCTACTAAATCACCTCATGTTAACAGAATCTATGATCTATGACACTTTTTGAATTTTTGTTTGTAGTAAAAGTTGAGGTAGCAGTTGCATGACCTTGTTGTCTTGAGTTTCTGCCTCCAAAGTAGCCTTTCCACCAAAGCATATACATAATGATGAAGGCGAGGCAAAATGAAGCAGCCGCAGCTGAGATCAGTATCTTCTTTCTCTTATTCAATGGAGGACCAGAATCTACATATGATGGAAAGAAACATAATCTTAGTGAGTTATATGCTACTTTTCCACCCAGACAATTTATTATAAATCTTGTACATAAAAATGTCGCTAGACAATATTTGAAGGCATAACAGGACTTCATTAGAATCCCTTAACAATTAAGAGTTGCAAAATTTGAAAAGAAAACAACTTGAGATATCCTCAGAGAGAACACATATTTGGTTGATGATTGGAAAGAAATGACTCATACCAGATTTTACGGAAATGGCAGATATAAGAGGACCAGAGTTTCCCCTCAGTGGTACTGCTGTTGTCCCCAATCCTGCCCATTGAAATCGAATGTCTAATGTTTTGTTTTTCACAACAGCTTTAAATTCCTTTATGACTACCTTATTAACCCCTCCTGCTTCATCTTCAATATCAAAATTCTTCCTTCTCAACTCATCCTGTTACCAAGCAGTAGATTACTACCCTAACACATTGAAATGATGTTCAATTTAATCACATTATTTACCTGGATATAAATATCAAAGATCCGTCTTCCAAGACTCCTAAAAGATTGGTTATTTGTAAAAGTTATCTCAGCAAAGTGAAGTTTCACTGTATAAATTCCATTTGCCAAGCAACGCCCATAATATGTTAGTGATAATGGAGAGAGGCGAGCCGTCTGGTATAGTTCAGCATTATCCACTTGAAGCACAGATACGTTCCTTGCTGTGGTTTCATTTCTAGTTTTGTTAACATCCCAAAAGTGTCCAGTACTACTACTTCCCCAATACTGATTTATGTGGACAAATTTAGCATAATCTTCCAATGCTTCATCTGCTTCATACTTGGTGTTTCCAATGGTGACATCTTTTCCACCACAATTTATATGAAAAGAGTACCACTCTGTACACAAAAGACTAGTAAATTATTAGTTGTTGTCTCATATGATGGTATAGAAAGAAAAGGCAAACCCTTAAGTTAGTATGACACATCAAAGAGCAGGAACAATTAAGTTTTGTACTTTTTTCTTTCAAGTTTCAAAACTTGACATTTAAGAGATCAATGTCAGCTAGTTATTGAAGCACATGATTCTATACTCTGTAAAATAGCATGTAATTATTTGTACTTTCTATGAATATCATGCCCTTACCCTGAGTGCAAGGAGTAAAGCATTGCCTAGGTTCCCTGGAAACAGAAAGCATAACGATAACTAGTTAAAAGAAAATTGGAAAGAGAAGGAAAAAAAACAAAAAGAAGAAGAAGAAAGAGGGAAAGCAAGAAAAGAAAAGAAAAGATGAGAAGCAACTAAGCGAAAAACATATTTCAAACTTCACTTGGACTGGAAAACGAAGACTTACAAACTGCTCCTTTCGTTTAAGCTTCTAAACAAGTTTCTGACAACAATTACTGAAGTTAGTTTCCCGTCAAATATCATTTTGATGGAGGGAAAAAAAAGGCCGGATCAAATAGGAGCTTACAGTTTGTCTCCACAAGTTGGAGCTGGGAAGAAATCTCTTTCGGAGAAATTATTGTAGGAAAGATCAACGTATCTGTAACACGAAGATCATAACAAGAGCAATGGAACTCTGAAAACGAGGTGTAGAGAATAAAGAATCAATTGTAACTAAAGAAATAGTGAAGCATTAATTTGGATTTAAGAAAATGAGTGTAACAAGGAGATATTGGTAATGGAGCAGTCAACCAGAATTCTCCCTAATTTGCAGCAAAACACGACATATGCTAAGTAACTAATTCTAGTAACTCTTAGGTACTTAATATTCAAACACTACTGTAAGCCCAACTAGTAGAGTTATCGTATAACCTCTGTGTCCTATTGTGTCTGAAATTAAACTTTCACTTTGTGCTTAATCAGCAAAATGAAGCCTCCAGCTTTCCCCATATTGGTTAAACAAGTCTTAGGGTGTTAGAAAAGTAAACGAAAGACAAAGCTGTAATCTTCCATTCATTAGAAGTGGAATACTTACAATAGTTGTTGGAGCACTATCTCTCCAACATTTATGGAGATCATAGCTCTATTGTTATGGCTCACTCAGGACTTATAGATTTAAAGCTCTCGTAGATTCTCTAGTTTTGGAGATCTTATGGCTCATCTTAGCTCTTAAGCCTCGTCTTACAAAATTGTACAACACATATATATACATATGTAGTAAGGCGGTGTAGTCACCTTCTAGAGTATTTCATACAATAAACAATTGGCCATTCTTATGTTGGTTGCTCACTACATTATAATGATTGTAGTTTTTGCTAAGTTGAAATATCTCTTGCTTTTATTTTAGAATTATCGAGCGCCGCTATTGAGCACCAACATTCCAGCATATGAATCATATTAAGTATCCAGTATCTCTTCTGACTTCCATTGCTCTTCCTTCATACTCATTACTTCTCATTGTTGCATAGGCAGTATCCTTTGAACTGATTGCTGTCTCTATGACATCTAAGGATAATTCTTGTTCTATCCTAAATTTTTGCAAATTGGTCCATATTTAAGTTCACAAGTAGCTTTCTCATAATGATACTCATTCAATAGAATTGTCTATTGATTCTTCTTCGGCCATCTCCAACAACTTCCCTATTAATTTCTCCATACTAAGGAGTAAAATAGGTCACTCTTTTGAGAGGACCTGTTCTTGATGGCATGTGAATCATATTAAAAATGAATCATTTTAGGTTAGACTATTTAGTCCAACTCCCTATTTAGTCGGTCTCTATTCCAGTTTCATTTCTATAGCACTCTTTATTTTAACTAACATATTATTTTTATATTTCTTTAATTGTTAACAACTACGTTGCAACGATTATTAACAATATGAATATTATTGTTTTAGTTTGAAACTTTTTCAATGACGATATCATTTGTTTTTAATTTGAAACTTTTTTAATATTTTTATTTCCTTATTTATTTTTATTTTATATTGTAATTTAATTTTTTAATTTTGGATAGGGAGCCATATTTATGGAGTCATGAATGGCGATCCCAAAAATAAGGAGCCCCTTTAGGTGAGATGGAGTGCAAAACGACATTTGTCTCCCTAACAGTCGTTATAGGAAAACTATTCAAGTTGACCTTACAATAATTGAAACTACTATTTGTTCATTTGGTACAAAAGACATGGATAAAAATTATTCTCATGTTCCTCGCAATTCAACTACTCTTTTAGTGCCTCCATTGTCTTGCACTTACCAAAGGAAAAATCTCGCATCCAGATAGGTGTGGGCAACTAATGTGGAGCTTCACAAGTGCCTCACCCGGTTGCATCCGGTAGCTGGATGCAATACTAAAAGCATGTTGAGTTTCTTAAGTTCAGTGTGTGTGCGTTATCAAAATCAGGCCTTGAACAACATTTCATTTCACCAAAAAAAGAAAAGAAAAAAAAAAAGCATTTCCATTAGGCAAAACACTGAGGTCCATTAGCCACCAAAAATAATAGAGAATGCAATCATGTACACATGAAATCATGATTAGCAAAAAAAATAATGTCGAAAGAAGGACAAGAGCATAAAACATATTTCATAAAGAAAATGACACTACTTCTGTGTACTTATATAGACTTTTTCCTCCATATATCTTCAAGGCCCTGTTTGTTTGCCGTAAAATAACTTGTTGGTGGAAAATATTTTCAGGGAAAATGTTTTTTTGAAAAACAAAATATTTTTTGGTGTTTGATTGTTACACTGAAAAATATTTTCTAGTATTTCGATGTAATAGAAAAAATTTATTAAAATTATTAATAATTAATCACTATTTATTAATTATTAATAAAATTCTAAAATAAGTTAAAAATAATTAATTAATAAAATTTTAATTAATATATAATAAATAATTTATATTAATGCATAATAAATAAATTAATAGATTAATAATTTCATAAATTAATAATAATTATTCAATTATTTGTTATTAATTGAAATTATTAATTTAAAACTAAGTTAGTTGAATAATTAATCAAAAGCTGATAAATGAATAAAAAATCTTAAATTAACTAACTAATTAATTATTATTTTTTAATAATATTAAATTAATTAATTTTTATTTAATAATAATTAACTAAAAATATGACAGGAGTGGGGTGGAGATGGCGATGGGATAGGGGTAGGGGGTAGGTGGGGGTGGGATCGAGGGTGGGTGAAGGATGGGGTGGAATGAGTGTAAAATATTTTATTCTCCCAATTTCCAAAGGACATGAAAATATTTTTCACTGTTTATAACTAAACATTTTTCGGTCAAGTTTACAGTGTTGCCAAACATTGGAAAATCTAATAACATTTTTCAAGAAAATATTTTACGGCAAACAAACAAAGCCCAAATCACAGGAAGAACCACAAAAATATATGTGCACATATACATAACCAAATACATATCATAGGCACAAACAGACGGTAATGAAAAATTGATATCTATAATGAGAAAGAACAAAACATACAGTTTAGAATTTTGATTTTGAATCCAATCAGGAATAGGCCCAGTGAGGAAGTTACTTGTCAAATACCTGATCAAAATGTCAAAGTCCAAAGATGGGATATTTAACAATCTTGTAAGAGTAAAAAGAACATAACAAGCTATAAAAGAGATCAAAAATTTGAAAGTTATCTTCATATGCTTGACTTGCTAACTGCCCAGTTAATCATTCAATGCATGACCACAATCTAGGATCATACATAGATCTCTAGACACCTGCCGTTGTGTAGTTTACACAAATAGTTGTTGCACTCTTAATCTAAAATGAAATCAATGTAGATATTCTTTAGATTGATGAAATTCTATAGTTACATACTAGCATTAGTTAGATATTCTTGCAAAATATCATAATATGATGTTTTCTAAGCAAACTGAAAGGAAAATTAAGATGTGTAGCTTACACATTCTCCAGTTTAGATAAGCCTCCAAAATCCGGGATATGTCCATGCAATTTATTAAAACTGAGATCCCTGCCAATAGATGACCATTGAAATTGGTGACTAAGAATCTTAAAGAAACTTCCATCAGATGATCGATAAATTAGCTAAATAATGAGATATAGAAAGGCAAAATCCAAATGCAAAAAAAAGTCTATGATGAGCCAAAAAAAAAAATCTAGCATAGTGATTACTTCATTATCTTTACCTCTACATCTCCATCCTATCACCATCATTTTGTGTATATGCATTATACTGGCACTCATGAGAAACCATTTCTTGTTATTATAGAACAACATTACATAAAATACAGTGGAAATTTGGCAACTTCTGCTTCTCCATCCCTATCACTTCCTAAAACCAATTGGTTCGAGCAGTAGCTCAGAACTGAGGATCCTATAATGATGCACTTAAGAATCCATTGATTTATAAGTCACTCGATTTATAATTCTTTCCTCTATCTTCTCTTCCAACCCTTTCTCTCGTGAATCTAAACATAGTGTAAACCACTGCCCTGTTGCTCATCCTTTATGTATTAAACAATTGTCTAGAGCATCTAATAGTATCAGAGGATTTCTTCCAACATCAAATACAATTGAAGAAAGAGTAAAGTATGCTTTGATGACCTTCCCACATGTTTTGGTCTGTGGTGTTGTTTGTTAATGAAGACTATTACCCCTAAGAAAAGCCATGAAGAAATTGATGCAGAGGGTCTTTGAAAAACTATACGAAAATTGTTAAACAAGCACTTACAGAATCAGTAATTTCGGCATGTTAGATATATCAGTCGGTAGCGTCCCAGATATGTTACAGCTCCTAAGCATCCTGCAATATAATCTCAAATCAATATTTCTTGAAATTAATCCTGCAAGTTTGTGGGTAAAATTTTTACAGATAAGACTTACAATCGTTGCATCCTAACCATCTCTCCTAGCTGCGGGAAATGAGAACTTTCTCCATTTAAGTCACTAATCCTTCTGTGCATTAAGTACTTGAAAGTAAGTATATTAATTTACCCACATTTTTTAACCTTAACCAAATAATGCAAGAAAAGTCACCGGGCATTTGGTCTAGTGGTATGTTTCTCGTTTTGGGTCCGAGAGGTCCCGAGATCAATCGTCGGAGTGTGCAATGATGTAAGATTGGCGTAGGCCTCCCTTTGAATAAGAAAAATAATAATAATGCAAGAAAAGTGGAACTCACAGCTCTGTCAGATTTTTCAAGAGGGATAGGCTGGTAGGTATGGGCCCTTCGAAACCACTACCTTGAATCTCTCTGTTGGAAATCATATTCAGGGTTAGAGATGAGGTTGTAAAACTTAAAAAAAATGTGAAGGTATTGCTTAAGTTATTGACAAGAGGCTTACAATCTTTGGAGGCTTGTCAATCCTTGGAAATCAGGAAGTTTCCCAACAAACTTGTTGCTGCTAAATCTACTGTTTCACCCAAAAACAAAAAATCATACAAGACTTTCTAAACCAAAACGTAGTAAAATGTGGAAGTACTTCAATTATAGTATCAGAAAGGGTATTCACTATACTCACAGCTCAGTTAATTTCGTCAGATGAAAGAGTTCGGACGGCAATACACCAGTCAGATTGTTTGTACTGAGAACACTGTAGTAACCAAGAAGGGAAAGGTTATTGAATCTTCTAAACATAAAAAGCTTTTGTGTGTCATAGCTAGATATAACATATAAATCAGAAGCATGAGAAACTAAAATAGCCTCACAGGATCTCTAAGTTGGTCAACTTCCCGATGCTCACAGGAACATGTCCAGAAAACATGTTGGTCTCCAGGGTCCTAAAACAAAATTTCCTTCAGAACCGTAATAGATTACAAAAACATCAAAAAGCATTCTATTGCTACAAGTTGTCTAACTTTTTCATCGAAACAGAGAGTGGGGGGATGAGAGTGAAATACAGATATGTGAGAGTTGATATATTTCCCAAGTATTCTGGGATTGGTCCTGATAAGCGATTCATCCCTACAGCCCTGCAGCATTCTCTTGGTCAATCCTGAGAATTTGACAGGCTCGTGTAGTACTTATTTTAATCAGAACCAGAGAAAATAGCTTACAGAAGCTGTAACTTGGTAGAAGCCCATTGCCGGGGAATAGTGCCGTTAAGGTAGTTGGCATAAAGATCACTGTGAAAATAAATATCTTCATGTAAGTTGAAAGAATGCATGAAATTTAATCTGCCGGACAGAAAACAACATAACAATGAATTTGGTGTTTCTGTTTACATGTATATGATGTAAGGAAGCTTTACTAACGATGGTGGTAAAACGCCAGCAAGATCTTGCCCTTTAAGAATTCTACATGTCAAACAGAGAAGGAACATTAGAAACCTGGATGTTGCTAAATACAAGCTCCAATGGTTCATTTTCAGTGAGAAATTCAACCATCATGTACAAGGTGAGGTATGTTAGAATATAAAATTGCTCACACGAAAAAATCATAAACTTTAAGGCTATCATGTAAAATCGTGGACTACTTCTCCTTTTAACAATTGATTTCAAATGGAACACCATGTTTCTTAATACTAGTCATCAGCCACAAGTTGCACCTACCATCTGGCAAGAAAATCAATTGGACTGAGACCTATTCTGAATTTTCTATCTTATACCTATCCTATCAACTTTTTACCCTACCTTACAAGATTGGGATAGATAAGGATATTGGTCTACCATGTCGAATTGCTCACCCTTATTCTATTAGGTGAAGTTAGCTATATTAGTGTTATATACGCAAAATTTCATGTGAGTGCCTCCTTCCAAATCTACTGTACCCTATAAGATTGGGATTCGTCAGGATATTGGTTTACCATGTCCATTTGCTCACCCTACGTCATGCTCAATTAATACATTTGAAGAATTCTAATGTATAAGATTAGATGAGTATACAAGTATGAGATGTAGTCAAACAACCTAAGCCTTATCCTATTAGATGAATTTTGTAATGATTTCATACCCGTAAAACATACGAGTGTCTCTATCCAATTTACCTACCCTCTTAAGACTGGGATGGGTAAGGATATTGGTTTACCATACCCATCTGCTCACCCTACTTTAAGCTTAATTAATACGTTTGAAGAATTCTAAGATTAGATGGATATACAAGTACAAAATGAAATCAAACAACTGAGTCTTATCTTACTAGGTAAAGTTAGCTATATAAATCCACGACGACATTCATTCCTATTACATCTTTTGTTAGCTTTATGCTCATAGATCTCAAGTAAGTGGCCCCATCTAATTCTTCTTATTCTTCCCCAGTCCATCTTATACTTGCAACCTACATATCTTTGTACCTAACAAGTATCACCATTCATCTTTCTACATATCCAAACCATCTCAAACAATTCTCTTTCATGTCATCCTTAATTTGAGAATCATATCATGTTCTTCTTAGTATTATAACAAATCCATCCAAACATTCTCATCATCTTATGACTATTTTATAATACCAGTATTATCTGTATACTACATGATAAGAGAGGAGCTCTTACCCAACTGCGTTCTTGTCATATTTTACATACCAAAAGTATTCTATCATCAGATGGACAAGAGTGAAAAATTTTGCGTCTGTCAATGACACTAATGTGGGCCCCACATGGTGTGAGACACAGAGCTCGATCATTGAATAACGCACGAGTCTCTCGTACAAGAGCATTTGTTACAGGAGGAATAAACGTACAAATCTTACCATAGGCCTTTGGTCTATTAGTATGCCGCTCGTGAGTGCGAGAGATTGCAATATTAATTTTTGTGGGTGACATCATTTAATATATAATGTACGGTTGAAGAGAGAAACATAAGGGGGGGAAGGAAGCATACATGTGAGTAATATGACATGCATCAGCAGTGCAGTTACCACAGAGGACGGTGTTGTTATACAACAGCAAATCTGGCCTTGGTGGTGACACCCAGCTCGTCGTGTTGTCGCAGGGATTTGAACTGAAATCCCAGTCCTTTTTACCCAATTGATCCGCTATCTCTCGAAGTGCATTTACTGCAAATTCAGAGCCAAGTATCATTTTAGGTAAGTATACCAAAAGATTTTGTTTAGAGCTCGTAGTGGGAGCCTTCGTTAAAGGAAAATTCTTGGTGAACTAAATTAGTCAATTTAATCAAAATTATTTTATGATAAAATTTAATTTAGCTTTCAAGTGCAGGGATTAAGTTAAACTTTTTTTAAAAATAATAAAGAATACATTGATTTTTTTTGAAAATAATAATAATTAAATTGATTAATTTTAAACAGTAAAATAAAGTTTAAATATTTTAAAAAATAATAAATATAAAATTAACTAACTTTGAACTATGTGGATAAATTTGAATATTGATAAAACAATAAAGGAACATTTGTGTAATTTTTCCTTTTTTCGTAGGAGAAGACATTTTAATGCAGGGCTGATTAAAGCTTTATAATAGTAATCTTCATTTTATAAGTTTTCATTATTTTAGACTACAGAAAATTCATACGGTCTTACTTTAAAAACAAGGGTTAATGTTACAAATGGCTCAATGTTTACACTTTTTTATAACTCTATTTCTATTATTTTAAAAGTTATGCCCTTAATTTTCAATATTTATTTTATTTTTCTAATTTTGTCTCTATTATTTCAAATTGACAAACTTAGTCATCAAAATTTACAAAAAAATTTAATTAAGTCTCCAATATTTTTACTTTTTTTTATAAAAAAAACTAATCCCCAAAAATTCATGTACCGAAAACAATTAAAATAGCATAGTAATGTTTTCGCTTTTTTTCAATTTAGTACCAAAATTTCATGTACTGATCACAATTAAAATCTGAGTTAATTTCACAAATGATCCTAAATGTTGACATTTTTTATTTCATTCTCGTCTCTATTATTTTAAATCTGACGCACTTGGTCCCAATGTTTATAATTTTTTATCAATTTCATTCTTATTATTTTAAAAATGACAACATTTAATCCCAAAATTTACAAAAAAATTGATTTAGTCCTCAATGTTTTCATTTTTTTCCATTTAGTCCCAAAACTTTTATGTGCATGTCACAAATGGTAGAGACTAAATTGAAATTTTTTATAAATATTGGAGACTAAGTGCAATAT
The DNA here is from genome assembly GCA_037974665.1 of Ehretia macrophylla. Lineage (NCBI taxonomy): Eukaryota > Viridiplantae > Streptophyta > Magnoliopsida > Boraginales > Ehretiaceae > Ehretia > Ehretia macrophylla. Next base: position 81,841,098 of record CM075781.1, read on the forward strand.
TCTTGAAACATTATGGAGGAAATTAAAAAAAAGTATAAACATTGGGTACTAATTTAAAAAATTTTGTGATTTTTAAATACTAAATGCGTTACTTGTAAAACAGTAAGGTTGAAATCAAAATGAAGTACAAACAATGGGAACAATTTATTATTTATAGTATGGACTAAATTAAAATTTTTTGTAAATTTTGAGAGGTGCAAATGTTATAAAATAATATTGAAAGTAAAGTGTTATGAACTGCTTAGTAGATTGTACTAGAAACAAGCTAAACATCTAAACCTCTTACCTTCTTCGTCAGGCGGAAACGGGACTTGTACGGCCACGATGCTTCCATCTAACCATATTATCATAGAAAAGATGAGCAGCTGAACTGCGAACTCTTTTCTAATACTAAAATGCGTTGTCATTATTACGAGTTTTGAGTTGCATGGGCTGATTGTTTCATTATATAGATAACACATATAATATTGCTCATCAAAACGGTAGTGAACCCACATCCCTAGTTAGTCGCGTGGACCCACGCGCTTGGTAGGGCCCGCGGCCTGTGTAATCATTTAAGTTTAGAAGACTTCAGGTCTTCTTAAGGTACTTTTTGTCGGAAGAAGACTTGAGGTCAAACAAAAACATAGTGAAGTACGAGTTACAGTATTCATAATCAATTATTGGAGAGGTTGTCTTAAAACTACGATTGAAATTTAGTTGTTTTTTTTTTTTTTTTTTTGATTTAGTGATAATATTACTCGCTGTATATGAAAGATTGCGAGTTTAAATTTGTCACTAGGACTTTAGTTCAATGGTAATTTTATTCACTGTTATATGAGAAGTTATGAACTTGAATTTTACTCGTTACATTGTACGATTTTAAGTCTTTAAATAAAAAAAGAAAAAAAAAATATATATATATATATATATTTGCTCTACCACAAAAATAATGTCAAGAAATACACTTCTTTTAGCTTTCTCTTTTATTTTTTCACTATCATCGGTGTCTTGCAAAACTCCTCTCATTGACTTAAAAACATCGAACTCATTGAAAATTAAAAAGTTAATGTATTTAATCAAAAGATTTGTTAATATAAAAATATTTATTGTAAATCTAAAAATATCTAAAAATAAAACAAATCCAAGAAACCATTTTCATACATAAACCAACAACTCAATCCTTCTTTTGCCCTCGTCGTTTTGGTCATTGATTGGCAAATCACAACTCAAGACCTTGACTTTTAGTTTGATTGTACCATCCTTCCTTGTCCATTTATATATAATAAGTCGTATGTTGTTTATTGATTTATTTAGATCAATATTTTGCTAAGTTGGTTACATGTATAAAGTAATTGCGGAAGCTAGTTGCGTCATGCTAAAGGTTTTTGAAGTTAAGATATAAGAGAATTACGTGGAATCCCAATAACATTTTAAAGCTGGCCACATGAAATTCATGTTTTTCCAATTTCCTTGCGCACATTTTATAAAATTATAGCTTATTGCAATTGTCAAAAATCTTCGACGTTAAAGTGGGATTTATGGCTTAATTAAACGATATGCATGCTTCATGTTATTGTTATTTCTCATTTAGATTTTATCCAAGTAAATAACTTAGTTTGTGATACATGGAAGGAATGATATTAATAAATATGATATGAAATTGCCATATCCTATATTAGTCGTTTGTTTAGGTAACTATTATGTTATTATTGAGGTGGCCGCTAGATGAATCCAGTAAGGAGTACGATTTTAACCCCCTACATTATGATGTAGTTAGTGTAGTTAGTGAATTTATGAAAAGTATAAAGGAAGAGATGATCAAGGAGAAGAAGACATAGGGGTGTTTTATTTTTAACCTTGGACCAAGCAGGTCCTTTTAGTTTTTTATTTCCCTCTTAGGTCCCTCTGTCAGTTAAATCTTACAGAAAATGCTTTGACCTCTTGAAATTCTTATTTTCCTCTTACTGAATGTTGATATGGTTTAGTTTAATTTTCTTTAATAATGTTCTTATTTTCCTCTTGAAATTCTTATTTTTCCCCTTATTGTCTTAATAAGTTGAAATGGTGATTATGCAAGGAGAAAAGAAAATCCTCAAGGACCTAATTGTCTAAATGCTAAAAGCTTCGGGACCCCAATATCATTTATCGAAAAGATTAAGTTAGTCAAGGTGTGCACAATTCAAGATATAAACCATTGAAGTTGTCTCTAAGCTCAGTTAAATGAAAGTACGTCTTAATATTTATAATATTAAGAAATTGTAAGACAGACTAAAGATCTAATTTTCTTCTAAAAAAAATCTACTATGGGATATTTGTAAGTGAGCAAACAACATCAATTTTTCACTTGACAATCTGTACTCTTTATTAGCGAGAATAAAGGCCGACTGGATAGAGATCCTTGGAAGATGTTGAGGATGAACCATTATATGGAACCTCTGATGAATGAACAAGAAGCTCCGTCTCACTTGTGTTCTTCAAGTTCAGCTCATCATACTTGTCTCTAAGACCTTTAAACTTCAATTCATCATCGTAAACACTTGGGTCAACATTTAGTTCTTGAATACTAACTTGACCTTCAAGCATGCTCACTACTGCAGACATGTTAGGCCTGAGAGCTGGAGATGGATTAGTGCATAACAAAGCTACCTTAATCATTCTTATTGCCTCCTCAATGTTGTAGTCAGAACCCAATTTTGGATCTACCAGCTCCAGCAAGTTTCGTTTCTGTTGAAGTACAAGTGCCTAAAAATGCATAGTGAAGGGAATGAGAGAGTAACACATGTTAGGAAACTTAAAAATCAGAACAATAGACTACCAGAAAGCAACTTAATAAACTATCCAATGTTATATTTGATATGGGTGTGAGCTTGATCCGACACGGACACCACCCGAGGTAAGTGGAAGCCATGACCCAGCTTGCAGCTCTATGGTAAAATACCCAGTGGATAATCCCATGAACCAACAGTCTGACCTCAAGGTACGGATGTCAGGGCATCAAGGGACCACATGTCATGCTTATTGCACACATGTGTCAGAATACCATTAAGTATAAATAGCTCATTTAATACACTTGACAAGTTAACGCATTTATAATACACTTTCTCTTTATTTTATCTCGGATCATTAACTGACTTGATTGTCAAAAGAGATACCCAGAATATAACACTCATTGTAGGTCTGGGCTCAAGGCAACCGGGTTTACTACCTTATCAATATCTGAAGTAAAATTCAATTTTATACGCCGATCGTGCCATTATTAGTCATGAAATTCAAAGGCGACACAATATCAGTCAACAGAGAACCAATTTCTGTATCGAGAAAATGTTAAACAGTTTCATTCATTGCCTATCCCAGATTCTGAAGTAGAATACTCATGCCATAACAGGTTCAGTACCAAGAACTTGAACATACTTAAAACTACGCACTTGGCAAGAATTAGCAAGGAAGCTGCTTACCTTGTCAAGAAGGCAAACATAATTGCCCTCAGAATGATACTTCATGTTGCTCTTTCCTGCCACAATTTCAAGTGCAACTACCCCAAAACTATACACATCTGCTTTATGAGTCAAGTATCCCCACAGTGCATATTCTGGCGCCATGTAACCTCTGTAAAAGAAAAACCAATAGAAGAAAATGAAAAAGAAAGGGTATAAACCTAAGCTTTCTCTATTTTCCATAATCACCGTCATGCTCCTATTTCAAATTGAGTGGGAGGAGATAGAAATCAAATGTATTTCATATTGGGAAATTGATGTCAGATAAAATATTCTAGTTTGTTATTTTAGATTAATGCTCAAGAGAATTATCTAGAATCAAGTTGACAAATGAATCTAGAATAGTCTTTAGAGATACTTTTACGATGATCTACAAATTGTAAGAACGATATTGTAGTGGAAATGTTTAGAAGTTTATTTGCTTAGCTTGCAAAGTTTCTTGAAGCTTCATGTTGGTGAATGCACCGTCATTGAGAAGTATAAATATAACCACAGCTATTGTATCCTAGCAAGCTAGGAGCTAACTAATAGATCAATAGTATAAGTATTTGTAGAATCATCACATTGTTTACTATCATGCACAGAAGAGTACTTCTAGATTACAACAATACCAACAATACCTGAATAACTAAAGCAATAACATAGTACAGTGTATTTTACAATATACTACGTCTATCATATTAAGAGCAATCACAAATTGCAGAAAAATGTAGATGGCAATATACTGCAGTGTTGAGCTATTATTAAAGAGAAAAAGAAGATCATTACTCACATGGTTCCTGCAACTCTTGTACTAATATGGGTGTTTTCCTCATCATCAAGCTTAGCTAGGCCAAAATCAGAGATTTTTGGGTTAAGCTCCCCATCAAGCAGCACATTGTTAGCTTTGATGTCCCTATGAACAACCTTAAATGATGATTCCTCATGCAGGAAAGTCAATCCTCTTGCTATGCCAAGACAAATTTTTTGTCTGATAGGCCAATCCAGTCTCAACTGAGCTTGCTCTGGACCTATCATTAACAAATTTTACTTCTGAAAATTACCATAAATGAACAAACTATTCTATTCATTCTAATTAATTCGATGAAACATACTTCAAAATGCACACTTATATAGTATAAGAATTCTCCCCATACATATCCATACTAGTTTTCAGACTCACAGCTTGAAAAGAAAAAGCATAACGGAGAAATCTGATTTTGTAATTTTGTTATCTTTTCATATGAGTTAAGAATCTCCTAACTTTGTCTTATTATGATTCAGCTGCAGACAGAAAATCCGATCCTTCTGCTAGTACATGCGTAATATGATACTTTCATCCTTTTAAAAAGACTTACAATGTTAACAGGTTTGTTGAATGTATTAAAGAAAGTTAAATAAATGTCACTTATTCTTATTTTTATTTTTTATTTTTAACCTCCACTATAATGTTAGCATGCCTGGATAATCTTTTTATAATTCCAAGTTAGATCGCAAAGGTTTAATATGAAGGGAAAAATAAAAAATTTCACAGCCAATTTCAGATCTGATATAACTGCACAACAATCAAATAATATATGTAGAATTTTAGTTATAGTCATGTGATATCTTATAGATACTCAGAATGGTAGTAAAGAGGTCAAAAAAAGAGCAATAAACAACATAATAAATAGTAAAACCAATAATCTGCTTTCCTGAAAATGAAGGAAGAAAAGAATTGGTCACAACAAACATCTAAATTACCAAACAAAGCACGGGCGAGGGAATTGTTTTCCATGTACTCATAAATCAACAGCAGTTGACGCCCTTCAGCACAGCATCCATATAATTTTACAAGATTTGGGTGCTGTAAACCAGAAATCATGCCTACTTCATTCACAAATTCTTTATTTCCTTGCTTTGATGTGGAAGAAAGTTGCTTAACTCCTATTATAGTGCCATCCAAGAGTACGCCCTGAAATTGAAACGCGAAAAACTTTCCAGTAACCTTCATCATGAAATGTTAAAGATGAGATGAGAGGGCAGAAAGAGACATGAATATTGTTTCAGTTGCATAGTACCTTATAGACAGATCCAAAACCACCTTCTCCAATTTTGTTTTCAGGGTCAAAATTCCTCGTGGCAGCTTTAATCTGTTTTAGGGTGAATGAACCAGTTTGCAAATCTAATGCTCTCAAATCTGTACAGCAAATTGAGTGATTTAACTTCATCAGTAAGCTATACTTATCAATATCTCATCCCCTTCCCAAAAGATACCCATCTCCTACCAAACAACTAAAAATCAGTAGAAGGAAACTTATGCAATGTTCCTAAATTGCATTGCAAGAGAATCCGTTTGAGCCTTCCTATTACATAACCTCATGTTAACAAAAATATATGATCTACAAAATTTTGGTTATTTAGTTTAGGCACAGTTGAGGTAGCATCGTTTACATTACCTTCTTGGCTCGAGTCTCTGCCTCCCAAGTAGCCTTTCCACCAAAGTATATACATAACAATGAGGGCAAGGCAGCATGAAACGACCGCAGCTACAATCACAATCTTTTTTCTCGAATTTGATGGAGGATCAAAGTCTACATGGCACAGCAGAAACATAATCTTAGTGAGATACATACTACTTCGCCACCACGACAATTGATATTAAATCTTCCACATAAAATGCCGCTTGATAATTTTTTCATGCACACCAGGACTTCATACTGCCTTGACAATTGAGAATGTTGCAAAATTTTGGAGAGCAAACAACTTCACATATCCTAAGAGAGAGAGAGAGAGAGAGATAGGGAGGGTGGGAGGGAGGGAGGGGAGCTCTATATTATAATAATTGGAAAGAAACGAATTCTTTACCAGATTTTACTGAAATAGCAGATATGAGGGGACCGTAGTTTCCCTTCTCTGGTACTGAAGTTGTCCCCAGGCCTGCCCATTGAAATCGAATATCTAATGTTTTGCTTTTCACAACAGCTTTAAATTCCTTGGTCACTGCCTTGTCAACTCCTCCTGCTTGATCTTCAATATCAAAATCCTTACACCTTAGTTCATCCTGTTACCAACCAACTAAATCACTATCCTAACACATAGAAATAATTCTTAATTTAATTATATAGTTTACCTGGATATAAATATCAAAGACCCGTCTTCCAAGACTCCTATAAGACTGATTATTTGTAAAAGTTATCTCAGCAAAGTGAAGTTTCACTGTATAAGGTCCATTTGCCAAGCAACGCCCATAATATGTTAGTGATGACGGAGAGACACGAGCTGTCATGTATAGTTCAACATTATCCACTTGGAGCACAGATATGTTATTCCTTGTTGTGGCTTCAGCTGAAGTTTTGTCGTCAACATCCCAAAAATGTCCGGTACTACTTCTTCCCAAATAGTCATTTAGTCGCACAAATTTAGCAGAACCTTCTGATGCTACATCTGCTTCGTAATTTGTGTTACCAATGGTGACATTCGTTCCAGCACAATTTATATGAAAAGAGTAATGATCTGTAGGCAAAATACTAGTAATGTATTAGTTGTTGTCTCATGAATAGTTACCAGATTTACCCTTACTCCCTCGAACCGTGTATTGGACCGCACATCCCAATTTATGGTACGTTTTTGTATCGAAACGTTGCGATTCACATTCCAGTTCATCAAAGTTGGCAACCCAAACAGTACACAAACTTTTATCAGAAAAATAAGATATCTCATACCTCACGTAAGCCAAGAAAGGTAATATTTCAGAATAGAAAATATCATTGTTCTACATAATCGATAAATGAACCCAATAATCTTCACAGCGTAAAGTGAACCCAATCAGCGTACCCAAAAAGTCTACCCTATAAACTCTTAGCTGTCGTACTCCGTACCTGAATACGTACCACTACTTAGAACGTACCGTGAATTTGATAACTAAGAGCTCATGGAATAGATGGAAAAGGCATGACAAAAGACCAGTCCGAACTGACATCAGTCCATGAGAGAGGTAGTGGATCTCACACATATGTGGGGCCCATCACATGTGAGACGACTGATGTCAGTCCAGCCTGATTGAATAGCAACCCATAGTTTTTGAAACTGACATCGAGATAAGTGTATAATTTTGTACTTTCTGTTAAAAAGTATGCATTTCTCTGTGTTTTGTAGGAATATCATGCCCTTACCCTGAGTACAAGGAAGAAAGCATTGACTAGGTTCCCTGGAAAGAGAAGGCATAATAATAATTGGTTAAAGAATTTTCAAAAAGAAAGAGGAGGATAAGAAGCAATTGAGCAAAAAACATATATGTTCCAAAATCACTTGGGGTCGACAAGGAAAACTTACATACTGCTCCTTTCATTGAAGCTTCTGAACAAGTTGCTGATAACATTTAGTCAAGTTAGTTTCCCATAGAAATCACTTTGTAGGGTAAAAAGATGCATTAAATATAGAAGCTTACAGAGTCTCCAAACAAGATGGGGATGAGGAATTTTTGGAGAAATTATTGTAGGAAACATCAACTTGTCTGTAACACAAAGATCATAACCATAATAATGAAAATCTGTAAAGGAAGAGGTGTAGAAAATAAAGAGATAAAGGATGAAGCATGGATTAAGATTTAAGAAATCAAGTATAACAAGGAGCTACAACAATCAACTGGAAATTTGCAGTAAAACAACATACTAAAGTAAAAACACAATAAATCCTAAGTAACTAATTCTACTAACCCAAGTATTTAATATTCAAACACAATAGCAAATGGCACGCCCCTAAATCCGTCACGATGAATTCGAGATTGCAATGCCTAGAAGACTAAGGCCTCCTAAATTTCTCAAAGCTCTAAATACCTCAAGCTAGTCGTAATTACCACAAATAAGAGGACAAGCCTCAGAGTGAAAGAAAACCAAAACAAATAAAGTTCAATCATCGATATAAATTTAAAAAGGAAACCGCTTAACTTCAAGCACATATCTAAATAACTAAGAAATTAATAAAGGTCATAAGCCTACTTAATCCACGAAACATTTATTATCATTCTAACTAAAAACAGTTATAACACGAGTCTCCAGGTTCTCCAAATCAAATATGGTAGTTTCTATGCCAAAGGCAAGAGTGTTGGATTATATGCCCTAAAAATTAATTTTATGACATAATAATTATATTATTTATTTAATATGGACAATTTATTTAAATATCATTAATATGATTAACTATTTAAATAAAGTATTTAGAATAATATTTATAGATTTTATCCTTAAGAGTAAGGGTATGAGTGACACAATCTATATTTATAAATATATTCTAAAAGTAGTCTCCGATCATAGGATAAATTAATTGAGCGTTAGTTTATCCAGAAAGATCGAATTACACTCTACCATGCAAATAATATGATATATTGATTTGGGCGATTAATCTCATATCGTAGGGTAGATGTATAAGTGTTTGTTGAGAACAAGTGACCGGACATGACCACTAATACAACAAATTATATAGAATGATCAATAATTCGTTATACAGTGTAATAGTGCTATTAGTCCTTAGACCTGAGACACCACGGTTATCTTGTGTTAGGGATAACGTAATTTGCTAGTGCAATAAAGTTAGTTCTCATTAAGGATTAGATAATGTACTCAGTGGTTAAGATCTATTCCTGCATAGAGATAAGTGTGTGTAAAAATGGAATCTGTTAATTAGGGATCTTATGCGATCTATTAATCGAGTAACTAAAAATCATTGACGAAGGTAGAATAGTAGAAGTCGTTCCACGTATTATTCATAAGTTACTGATTAAATAGATTTAGACATATGATTGAGTAATAGAGTTTGACGACCCTATCCATGATTCTAACTCAATCGAGATAATTAGACAGAAGGAATTGATTGCATGATATTTACTTAGGGTTCGTATTTTATACTTCATCATTAGTTGGGTAGTCGTAATATACTGTTAGGTATCACTCACGACTTGCAGAATTAAATTAAAAGAGTTTTAATTAAATATTAATTGGATTAATATTGTTTTGCTGTCAATTAATTATGAACTCGAGAGGTCACACACAAAAGAGATCAAAAATTAATCAGCAAGAAAAGTAAATTAAATATTAGAATGGTCTAATATTTAATTGGATTGAAGACTAATTAGATTGGAATATTAGTCCAATCATTTAATCAGTCTAAGTCCAGTGTTCAGGACTGACCCAAAAGATAGAGCTAACTTATCCAGTGTTTCTTATAAATAGGAAAGTATGATAGACATAAAAACTAGCACAAATCATATCTTTCATAGCAAATACATTTTTCTCTAAAACTCGTAGTGTGGGTTTTGCTGATTGTTGATTTGGAAAATTTCGGAGGCTTCACAATTGGGGAGCTCTAGATTGTTCAAATCCCATGTCAGATTCGACATCGTAAAAGTAATCCTGAAATCTTCCTATGCATAATTAATGTTGATTATTATGCATGTATGTAATCTACGTAAATAGTCATGAACGTGATGCATGTGTATATTATTTTCACTGCGTTTATTTAATTATAAAATTTTAAAATATTATACACGATTCCCAACAAAGAATTCGTAATGAACCTGTTCCTCCTTGTATGCAAAATATTTAGAAATAAATGAGAAAATTCGAGTATAGAACGCAGTAAAGCCGTGATGATCCATAGAAAATAACATGGGACCTTCGTAAGAATATATGCAAAATACCAAGTGATGAAGTGTTATGCCCCATGACGCAATAAAGACAAAAACACTCAAACAAAAGAAGTAAAAGAACTCATTTTCATACTTTAGAACCATAACATGTCAGATGTGAAATAACTAACAAAACTGAATTGTTATCTAGTATAGTGATTAAACTGCCAAATCACCGGGATCCAAATGATAATACACTACTCGAATAACAATACAGTACAATAATTTGTATACAACCCCTGTCATCGGTCGATTAATGCACAACTTCAAAACAGTAACAATTCTCTTAAAAAATGACAACTTCCTGTCTAGTGCATAGTTTGTGATAGATCATTATTAACACCTGTCAATTTTAAAAGATTATTTGATTACTTTAGAAGACCCAATCCAGCCAAACATGACAACCTTTTCTTTCAAAAATACTAAGCAGGTGATGAGATAGAGACTTTGTTTGAAACCATCGTATACTGATACTTTGAGAAGTACGCAGTAATGACCGTTACTAATTAATACCTTGATTAGACCAAGAAGTAAAAGAAGAAAACGGATTCGTTTGAAACATTTCTGTGGGTTAGAATAGGCTTCATTTGAGGTCGCATAAAGTATGCATAAAAATATGAAAAAGCATGCAGATATGTATTTAGGATTAAAAGTATATACCAAATTAGTTTCCGAACTAGGCAACAGGCGCCATATGAAGCAATATTGCTAGAGATACGTGACTGATGATGGACTCAAATGAAAGGTACCCAAGTGACGAAAAATTCTAACAGAAAAAGAATAATTTCTTTATACCAAGACAAGCAAATATTTTAATGCGTATTCATATAAATATTAAGACTTCAGATTTCCACAGTTAAATATTGCTAGATATGGCTAATGGCTCTTCTTACAGCAATTGAACTGCTCTTTGGTCATTTAGTAAACAAGCCATGGCTAAATCTATTGCCATGTTCCTCAAAATTCATCTATTCTTAGTGCCTGCATTGTCTTGCACTTGCGAAAACCATGTTGGCTTCATATGTGCTGTCAAAATCAGGCCTTGAACAAGCATTTTCCAGTTGCGACAACTCAAAGGTCCATTAGCCACCAAAAATAAGAGAGAATGCAAATCATGTACACATGGCATCATGAATAATAAAAAGTTAATGTTGAATGACACATAAAGAGCATTATACTTCTTTTATATATAAAATGAGTATGATTTTGATTTATCATTCAATGGATGAGCTCATGTGTAATCATATAGATTTATATCCCACAAGATATCTTCAAATCACAGGAATAATCACATAAAAATAAACATAAAAAAATATACATATTCGAAAACATATCACAGGCACAAACAGAAGTTCATGAAAAACTCAAATATAGAATGTAAAAGAACATACTCTAGTCGTGAGGAGGTTGGCTTTTGTATCCAATAATTAGGAATAGGTCCAGTGAGGAAGTTGCTTGTCAAATACCTGATCAAAATGTCAAAGTTTAGAGAAAGGAAATCTTACAATCTTGTAAGTATAAAAAGGATTGGACAATTAATCTATAAAATAAAATAGTATAGGTGTAGTTATTCATCAGATTGATGAAAATACTACAGTTACATACTGAAAGTAGTATAGATATTCTTGCAAAATCTCATTGAAGCAAACTGAAAAGACTACTCCAATTAAACATGCACTGTATCCCAATAGCTTACACATGTTCCAGCCTATTTGAGTTCTTGAAGTCCGGGATTTCCCCATACAATTTATTGAAACTGAGATCCCTGCCAACAAACATTCATTAAGATTGGTCACTTAGAATCTTAGTGAAACTTCTATAGAAAAATCAGCTTGATAATTTGATATATAAACTAAAATTCAAATGCAGAAACAAGTCCAAGATGAAGCAGAAAGACATCTGACACAACAATCATTTACTTCATTTTATTTAGCCCTGCATCCCCATCGTATGACCATTATGTTGTGTATATGCATTACACTATCTAATTTCTGTTATTAGAACACTACACAGTCGATAAGTTTAGATTCTTGGTAATAAGAGGGTTATTACATTTTCCTAAAGTCTTTATTAATATCTTATAGTTCCTAAGTTTAATTAATAGCATTATTACTTCTTAGTTATCTAAATTGCCCTAGCTTGGAGGGATGTTCCAATAATACAAATAGTAGCTTGTAAGCTACAATGATCAAATTACAAGGTGAATTAAAATTGAAGTCCTAGACTTTGTTTAAGAAGAATGATTCTTCTATTTTGATCTGTATCCAAACTCTCACTTGTGTTAGCTCCTCTTTCATTCACTTCCAGCATCAAACAGTTAATTATTCACAAGCATTCCAAAAAAAAGAACATTCAATATGCTCCTTTTCCATTATATAATGGTTCAAATTTTCATAAATTAGAAGGAAAAAGAAACTGAGGGATAAATTATTATAAATTTTATACAAACGCAAGGCAAGGCTTTAACTCAATCTTTATTTATGCGCTAGGAGGATCTAAAGGCATATGAGGGTCAAATAAAAAGGTTAAGCACAAAAAGTTAGCCAGTAAAATCCTATCATGATGCCTTTGAACACATCGACATAAGTCAATAAACCACTGGCTCTATGATTCATCCTTTATGCAGTAAACAATTGTCTAAAGCATCTAATAGTGTCAGAAAATTTTTTCCAACATCAGAAAGATACAGTGAGAAAATTTGACAATTCAATTGAAGCGAGAATACCATTATGCTTCATTTACGCTTCTTAAATGTCTGCATCTTTCCTATCCTTTCATCTCTTCATTTCTTCTTCTATTTATCTTCTTATCTTTCTCTTTCTGTTCTTTTCTTATTCCTACTTATTATCCCATTTCCAGTAAGTCAGATTCATCCCTCAATTTCACATACACCCTCTCGATTCCAACATTAGCAACCTCACCTTCTTATCGTTCCGCCATGGATGCTACAAGATGATGCTTTAGAGCCCAAGGATCTTAATGACTCTACACTGGAAGAGATCTTCTAGGATTCTTGATTCAGACCTTAACAGGATTGGGCTGCGACAATGCTTCATGATTGTGGTCATTTGTTCATGATCTTCGCAACTCGTCTTGCTTCCTTTGGTTGCATGATATGCCCAGTCATAGTTTTCCATTCCTTTTCTATTTGTACATAAATTTTTGTATTATGCAATGGTTGTGGAGTTTGACTGCTATTGAATGGTATCAATGAAGACATTATTTGTCTTGCAATGGTTTGAGCTACAGATCTTGCCATTACCATTTGTGCGAATGGCTTTTGGTTTTTGAAGTTTTTTTTTTCATCTCTCTCTCTTTTGTCTAAGCAAAGAGTTTTTTTTTCTGTTTTATTTTGGATAATTATGAAGAATTTGATACTTAACCCAGAAAAAAAAAAAAAAGAATTTGATACTACTGTCATTATCTTTAATAAGAACAAGAAGCCAAAAAAATAATAAACAACATATATATTCATATTTATAAGCTTACAGAGGAAAGTATGTGTGTGTATATACATAAAAAGCTTACAGGGGAAAGGCAAAGGGATAGGAAAAAAGCCAAGGGCATTAAAGACATTTCATAACTTTTAACCGAAAATTTAACTATTTCTTAACAAAAGAAGTCTCTCTCACACTTTATAATAAGTAAGGGGTCTAGGTTACATTTTTTAGCTAAAAGAGGGGGTTTGTGTCAAAATTATCCTATTATTTAATATAAGCAGTTTATTTATTTATTATAAATATTTTAATTAAATAAATAAAATTCTTAGAATACTATTTATAAATTCTATTATTAAAGTAAGGATATGAGTGATGGAATCTATATTCACAAATATATTTTAAAAGTTGTTCCCGATCATAGGATAAATTAATTGGACATTAATTTATCCGAAAAGATCAGATTATAGTCTACTAACTAAATTATATGAGATATTAATTTGGGCTATTTGTCTCATATTATTATAGTGGATGTATAGGTACTTATTGCGAACAAGTAACTGGACTTGATCACCAATATAATAAATTACATGAAATGTCAATAATTCATTGTATTACGTAATTATGTAATTAATCCTCAGTCTTGAGACACTACGGTTATCTCATTATTAGGAATATCATAATTTGTTGGTGCAATTAAACTAGTCCTAATCACAGATTAGACAATGTACTAAGTGGTTGTGATTTATCCCGTCATGGAGGTATGTGTGTGTAGATACGGGAACTATCAATTGGAAATCCTATGCGATCTAATTAATTAACTAGAAATGCTTAGCCAAGGTGGAATAGTGGAAGTTGTTCCACAGATTATTCAATAGTTACTAATTAAATAGATTTTGACATATGATTTAATAATAGAGTTTGACAACCCAATCAATGACTCTGACTCGATCGAGATAGTTGAGACAGTAGGATTTGATTGCATAGAAATTACTAAATGGGTTCGTATGTTTGCACCTCATCTTTAATTGGATAATCGTGCTATACTGCTAGGTGTCACTCGCGATTTGTGAATTAATTAGAAGAATTTCTAATTTAATTAATTAGTAGAATTAATTATTCGTTGCTGATTAATTATGAACCCAAAAGCCACACACAAATAGAATTTGCAGATTAATTGGATTAGAGAAAAGATTAAATTAAATTTAAGATCGTCCCAAATATTAATTTAATTGAGCTCGTAGTAATTTGATGGTGATTTGGTTATTATGGAGTACAAGACTAGTTAGTTTAAAACCAGTCCACATATGACCATAAGTCATATGTGTTTCCTATATATAGAACTATTCTGACAGAGAAAAAGCTAGCACAATTTCATAAGTCAAAAAAATATATAGGAGGGTAAAATCCAATTAGCAAGCGCAGATTCTATGTGGATCATTCTTGGAGGCTTCACACGTGAGGAGCTTGTTTCAGATTCTACATCGATCTAGGCTTCAAGAGGTAATATCCTAAACTACTACTATGATATTTAATGAGATTAATTAAATCTGCACAATTACCCATGAACGGATGATTATTTTCCGCTACATAATTAAAATTTGTAATTATCATGTATATTTCCCAACATTTATATCTCTCAATTAAAGACTACTATCCTTTGAAACGCACCAAAAAGAAATTGAAGCAGTCACAAATTAGTCCAAGAATAAACAACATGAAGTCTGAAAGATATGAAGTTGTTACACTAGCACTTACAGAATCTGTAAGTCCAACATCTTCTTTGATATATCAGTGGGTATTCTCCCAGATATGTTACAGTTCCTAAGCATCCTGCAATATATTCACAAATGATATTTCTTGAAAATGAATCCTGCAAGTTTGTGGCTAAAATGTTTAGAGATAAGACTTACAATCTTTGCATCCCAACCATATCTCCTAGCTGCGGGAAAGGAGCACTTTCTCCATTTAAGTCACTAATTCTTCTGCGCAGAGAATACTTGACAGTATAAGTATCTTTACCCACAAGTATTGTACCTTAACCAATTAATGTTAACCAAATAATTAATGCAAGAAAAGTGTAACTCACAGCTCCTTCACGTTTCTCAAGAGGGATATGCTGGCAGGTATGGGTCCATCAAAACCACTACCTTGAATCTCTCTGGCGGCAAATAATATTGAGGGGTCTGGTTCAAGATTTCAAAAAAGTTTAAAAGGTATTTCTTGAGTTATTGACAAGAGGCTCACAATGCTTGGAGGTTTGTCCATCTGTTGAAATTAGGCAGTTGTCGAACAAATTTGTTGCTGCTTAATCTCCTGTATTCACCAAAAATCAAAACTCACACAAGATTCTCCAAGCCAAAAGTTGGTGAAATGTAGAAGCACTTTAAGTGCAACATAGAAAGGGTATTCACCATACTTACAACTCTGTCAATTTGGTCAGATTAGAGAGCTCCATTGGCAGCACACCAGTCAGATTGTTTATACGGAGATTGCTGTAGTGATCACAAAGGGAAAGGTTATTGAATGTTCTAAGTTTTTATTAATATAACAAATGGATCAGAAACATGAGAGACTAAAATAGCCTTACAGGTTCTCTATATTGGTCAAGTTCCCGAGGCTGGCAGGAACATCTCCAAAAAACATGTTGTTCTCCAGGCTCCTGAAATGCAAATATCCTTAGAACGGTAATAGATTCCAAAAGTACCTTATAACAATCATTTTATTGCCGTAAGTTTTGTTCATTCATCTTTGACACACACACACACAGAGGGAATGAGAGTGAGCATACATATCTATGAGAGTTGATATATTTCCTAAGTACTCCGGGATTTTTCCTGATAAACGATTCATCCCTACAGCCCTGAAACATTCCTTTTGTCAATTATGAGAATTGATAGGCTAGTTTAGTAGGACTAATACTGATAAGAACCAGAGACTATGACATACAAATGCTCTAACTTGGTAGAAGCCCATTCTCGAGGAATCGTGCCATTAAGGTAGTTGCCAAAGAGATCACTGTGAAAGTAAATATCATCACATTGAAAGAATACATAAAAATATAATCTTCATGGACTAAAGAGAAATCAAAATTTTGGTGTTTCTTTTACACGTGTTTGATGTAAGGTAGCTTCCCCAGCGATGGTGGTAGGACACCAGGGAGATCCTGCCTTTTAAGAATTCTATATCAAAAAGAGAAAATACATTAGAAACCTTGATTTTGCTGAATACAAGCGCAACGGTTCATTAGCAGTGAGCAATTCAATCATCATACAGGAAAATGGTACTTTTAGCATTCTAATTGTTAATCCCTATTCACACTTGTCATTGTGGCATCAAAAAAACTTTCAAATTGTGATTTTACTAAAGAGTAAAATGTATCATATATCTTTGTGTTTTTAAAAAGTTACGTAATAAACCCTGTGTTTTAAAAAGTAGCGCCACAAATCCTTCACTTTTGAAAACGTTACAAATAAAACTCTGTCGCCATTTTTTCGTTATTTTTGATATTAAAAAGTAGCGCCAAAAACTCTGTATTTTTGAAAACGTTACAAATAAAACCCTGCTTTCAGTTTTTTCATTATTTTTGGTATTAAAAAGAACGAAAAAACTGACGACAGAGTTTTATTTACAATATTTTTAAAAATATAGGGTTTGTGACGCTATTTTTTAAAACACAGAATTTATGACGCAATTTTTTAAAAACACAAGGTATATAATGCATTTTTCTATTTACTAAATGAACATCTTTTTAACTTTATGTTCCTGTATCGCTTCACACTCTCTCTCTCTTTTTCTATAGCGGGCAGCATCTCTCTCGACTTTACCATCCCAGAGGCCCTATCTTCTATATCACAACATATTTTGAAAATCAGAACTCAGGCTGTCAATCCACAGCCAAAACATAACAATCCTTACACCAAAATGCCAAAAATCAAACCCTTTCTCTTCCTAAACCCAAACCCATACAATTTGCACATAAATACACTTCAAATATATACTAACATTGCAAGATTTTGATGGGGTTCTAGGCTCCGTTTGTTTGCCGTAAAATATTCTTCCGGAAAACATTTTCCTACTTTTACGGTGTTTGGTAACACCGGAAAATTAGTCAACCGGAAAACATTTTCCAGTCAAAAATGGTGGGCTACTTTTTGAAAATTTTCCGGTGTTTGGTAACACTGGAAAATTGGTCAACCGGAAAACATTTTCCGGTCAAAAATTGTAGGCTACTTTTTGGAGATTTTCCGCTGTTTGGTAACACTGGAAAATTAGTCAACTGGAAAATGTTTTCCGGTAAAAAATGACGGCTAGTTCAAAATTTGAGAAAATGTTTTCATTTCTTTGGGAGATGAAAACATTTTCCGGAACTTAACCACTCCTATTTTATGTGTATATTTTTTTTTATATAAATCTCATGTCGAAAAATATTTTTTATTGTACATCCAAACACCGGAAAATATTTTCCAGTATTCTATTTTCCAGGAAAATATTTTCCTTTAACAAGTTATTTTACGGCAAACAAACGGAGCTCGGAAAACATTTTTCACTGAAAATATTTTCCAAGAAAACATTTTCCACTGAAAACATTTTCCACAAACAAGTTATTTTACGGTAAACAAACGGAGAAAAATATTTTATTTTCCAAGAAAACATTTTCCACTGAAAACATCTTTCACAAGTAAGTTATTTTACGGCAAACAAACGGAGCCCTAATGAGAAAATTAGATCTATTGGGGGAATTGGAATACTTTTATTGATTGTAGAAGAGAGGCCGGGCTTGGGTTCAAGCTTTTTGAGCTTATGAACCAAGCTCTAATAGCTAATCAATCTTGGAGATTGTACTTGTCACCGAACTCTCTCACAACAAAAATTTTGGAAAGGATTTACTATCCTCACCAATCCTTTCCACTATCCTCACCAATCCTTTTGGGAACCAAAGCCGAAGCATAACTCCTCTTAGTGTTGAAGGGTCCTCCTTAAAGGGAGGATCTTGTGGAAATTTACTCGAGATGGTCAAGACATGGAGGATCAAAATTTTGGGCCACAGAACAAGGATGGTAACTATAACGTCAAAAGTGGTTATATTTGCGCAAAGAGTGTTAGAAAGAGTTTTTCTGAGCCAACAAAGTAGCTCTTATTACCAATTCCCGAAAGGCTTGTAGAAACATATCTAAGTGCAAAAGTTCCTCAAAGATAGAAAATTTGATGCTGAAAGTTTGTAAAAATGTATTACCACCTGAATCCAACAAGTACAAAATAAGATGTTAATTTGATCCTCCTTGTAAATTTTGTGGCCATGACCCTGCGATGGTCGAACATCTGTTAATCTACTGCCCCTAGAGTAGCAGAGCATGGATGGCCTCTCCATGTTTGAGAACTGATATATGGAGCTGTTCCATGACTACTCCTGGAAGGGCTCCACAAAAGATGAAGCCCTGCAAAGTCAGCAGACCTTTCAAATGGCAAAATCAGACTTGGGAAGCCTTACAAGTAGAAGTTCAGCTCGGAATGCACACCTTACTGGATCTCCTCCCCTATCCCTTGGCACTGCACCATCCTAAAACCTCTACCCTCCCCGCAATATAGATCACCTACCATGTTGGAAGTGCACAAACAAGTTGGCCTTTAATAGAACCGTTGGCAGGTATTCAACAACACCATTTTGCCACAAGCCTACCTTTTACATCTCTGAAAACACCAAGGGTGTGCAAACTGGACTTAGTTCTATTAGAGACTATGAGTCTCAACTATCAATCATATTTATCAAAAGATCATCTGGAGATAGAATCAGAAGAGGTTTACAAGGTCTTCTCATCACCATCTAAATGGACAATTTGGAAAATTGGAAACAGCATAGCTGATATCAAGCTACTAGTGTCGAGAATTTAGCCCAACAAAATCAAGCATGTGAAGCAATGCAGAACAACCCAACTGATTGGGTAGCAAAAGCCATAGAATAGATTGCTTACCCCTAAATGGGGTAACTAATGTACCATTTCATTTCTACTCTCTTCTGGTGTCTGATTTCCCACCAAAGGTAAATGCCTAAAAATCATGAAATCTTTCCATATTCATATGAATATATTACAATCTCTTTGACCCAAAAAATCAAAAAGATTAATCCTTTGGTATGAATAGGGACTACAAACCACTAAACCTATAAAATAGCATATAACGAATGTTAATAAGCCCAAGGACGATTAGAACTGGGTGATACGAAAAAAAAGTGGTGTGGTTCTAATTGAGGATAAGATGAAGTACATGTTAGAGACGATCCATGGAGGCACTTGTCAAAATGAGTGAAAGTATGGAGATAGTACCGCATATGAGGGGTAAAGAAAAGCTTAAGATGAGTCTGATGGAGACAGTTAGACGAAATCTTGTTTGTATGGAGCTAACAGATGATATAGCATTTGCTTTAGTCCAATCATAAACTGATCTATATCCTATTCTATGTAAGTTCTTTTGTAATTGTCAATATTTTTAATTAACATTTTACAAGTTATATAAATTTGCGCTTCTCTGGTCACTTCTTTATCATTCTCAGATATTGATGTCTTTTTTCTTGTTCTTTCTTTTTTACCAAAATGAAAACAACTAAACAAGGGCAGTCGTATTGCATTGTAATTAACAAGAAAATACGGATTTCAACCCTCACATATCATATAGCGTTATTAGAAAGGTTCAATGATAATGATATGTCTAAATTATTTTATCATAACTATATGGACATATCATCACCGGGGACCCTTACATGAATATAACCATTGGATCTCTTATAATGTTCTAATGATATGAGAGAATCCAAAATGCATAATTTTTTCAACAACAGATAAACCTGTAATCTGTTTACAAGCTTATGTTTTGTCAAAATAGTTTATAAGTTTATCAATCACAACAACTGCGAGTTTTGCTAGAAAGCTGATGCATTCTTCCAGTAATAAACGGATAAATATTTGCACTCAAGAGAAATATAGGGTTAATACCTAATTTAGTCCCTTATCTTTAGCATGTTTGACATAGTGGTCCTTTACCTTAAAATATAACATTGCAGTAATTTATTTTTTGAATATGTAACACCTATAGTCCTTTTCGCTTTTTCATTTAAAATTTCACGTGAAAATTTAAACGGAGAAAGAATAATAATGTCACATATTCAGAAGATAAATGACTACAATATTGCACTTTTTAAAGATATGAAAACTCCTAAGTCAAAGGGACTAAATTGAATATTGACCCAGAAAAATATAACCAGACCCGAAGATAAAATATAAAGAAAGTAAGGAAGCACGCATACATGTCCGTAACGTGACATTCATCAGCAGTGCAATTACAGTAGACTGCGTTGTCTGTTTTGCCTGCATTTGGTGGTGTCACCCAGTTTGTGTTGTTGTCACAGGGATTTAGATCGAAATCCCAGTCCCCTTTACCCAATTGATCAGCTATCTCATGAAGTGCTGTTACTGCAAATCAGCAGCAAGTATCATCTTTTGACTATAGTATTAATTTTATCTAGTTCCATCATGTTAGACTATAGATATATGATTCGGTCTTTCTTTTCCTATAACAAAATTCAAAATTTTGGATAACGGTTAATGACATTTAATTCGTAATATCTATTTTGTAACACTTACTTTCCCGTAAATGCCTTTGTCAAGTGCGTTTTTTTTTGGACAAAGTTGTCAAGTGCGTTCAATCAAAGTGTAAATGTACATGATTATCCCTATTTATTAACAAAATTAACTTTTTTTATAAGGCAATTAACATATTGTTGAAGGAACTCATCATGCCACTTTTAAGAGAACAGGAAAATATATATATATATATATATATATATATATATATATATATATATATATAGAGCCAAAAAAAAGAACAGAAAAAGGGAAAAAAAAGAGATTAGGCCCAGAACTTGGTACCTAATATAGAATTAAAGGTTGTACTTCAAAACTTTTAATAGAATGGCTTAAACTTGAACAAGGGGTAGTTCACACACAATTGCCCACAAAATATGGAATTAATATCACTTTAGTTTCATAATGTATGTACAGTGAAATATTTTACCCCTAATATTTATTTTATATCACGTAACTTCCTTTTTGATTTAGTTAACAAAACTATCCCTTGTAATTGTTAAAAACATATACGAATATACAAAAGAGTCAACCATTATTAATGTTAGATTAATATTATTTTATCCTCTCAATATTTATACAATGCAACATTTTGCCGCAATTTAATTTTGTATCGTTCAATCCCCGTGTTTTAGTTAACAAAAATTGTCCATAATTGTTATTATAAAATATACAAATGCATAAAAATGTCCCTTATTTTTACCTAATAACACAAAAAGGGCTATGTTGATTCACAATAACTATGAAAGGAAAAATTGCATTTTATATTCATTAAGGAATTAAAATGGTGACTGTTTAGCTAGCTATGTACTTTATGACTATCTTTATTTTCATCCTTTTTTGTTTCATTGTAATTGGTCATTTGACCCTCCTATTTACCTTTTTTCAATGAAATACAAACTGCTTAACTAGCAAAGAAATTAAAAAGGAATTAAAATGATATTAACCTAAAAAAGGATGCATATATTTGGGGGAAAAGATTATATTATTCATACAATCTAATATTTTCCTGGACTTAAAGTTTCATTTCTTGTAGTTTTATTTGTCTTATCAACTTTTACAAGAAATTAAAAAAAAAAACTGAGAATAGACATTATATATAAAGAAGGAGCATATTTGTACATTTGTATATTCTTAACAACTACTAAGGTCATTTTAGTGCACTAAATCACATGAGGATATTAATATATTTATATGTACATATATTCTGCAGTAAAGTAATTTTAGTCCAATATTTTGTGATTAGTAGGTATATAAAATACCCTTTCTTAATTCCATATTGGACCAAATCTAGGCCCTAAAATTACTCTTTTTCCAGAAAAAAAAAGATAGAAAAATATGGGGAGTTTCTAGGTCATTCATTAACCCTCGATCATGCCACACACACACTCTCTGTCTGTAACTTTGCATAAGAATATGAGGTATAACAGAGACCTATCCAATATATACATATATACATATGTATATATTTATATTGAATACATGTAATGATGACAAATAATTTAAACAATACATATGCATGCCCTTGTCTATGTAGAATTTGCTTTGTAAAAGTTGAATACATAAAATGATTTGAGCACTAAACTGCATGTGGAGGAAAAGACGGCAATTTTAAAAAAAGAAAACAAATCACACATACATGTGAAAATAAAGACTAGTTTCAAAAGAGAAAAAGAAGACACATGCATGCAGGGGATAACTAATATATTTTATCAGTGGAGATAATCATTAGATAAGTACTCGTTAGGGTCAAATATTTTGATGGTCATTAAACCATCTCTTCATTCTTGTTTTGGTCATTCTATTATTTTTTGTTCCTATTTTGGCCGTTCAAATATCTATTAGATTTTATTTTGGCCATTCCATTAATTGTTCTATTAAAATAGACTATTAAGGGTAAAATCGTAAATAAATTTTGCATTGAATCCATTAACATATACTTATTTTTGCAAATAAGTTACAACTAATTTTTTTATAAACTAAACTACTAAAGGCTAAATAATAATAGTATTACACGCGCGCGCACGTATACATATATATAACGAGCAAAAAACACGCTAAATGTCTAAATCTCTTACCTTCCTCCAAAGGTAGCTGTGCGTGCACGCTAGTTACAGCAAGGCATTCTAGCACAAAGAAGATAAGGAGCTGAGCTGCCAACTCTTTTCTAATACTAAAATGTACTGTAATCATCTTGCATGTTTTGAGTTCCGCATGCATGTATGTATGCTATATAGGACGAGTTACGTACGACAATGAGATAAGGATTAGAAGACTATCTTTTTTTTTTTTTTGGTCGGAAGACTAGAAGACTTAAAGGGTCAACTAAAGTGAAACATGAAATACAGAAGTATTCAGCAATAAAGATCAAGTTGCCGTCTAGTGGTTAGATGGGTCCTTGAATAATACGTAGGTCTAATGATATGTGTGAAAAAATTTGAGATTGATTTTGGGATTTAATATTTTTTTTTTAAATTTGGTTAAGCCACGTGATGTTTCTACACTCAAAGGTATAAGACTAATCCTCGCTCGGGATTTGAGAATGTCTCTAATGACAAACCCGACTTAACATTTTAAATAATGCAATATTGATTTGCAAACTTACCCTAAATTAAAAAATAAAAAATAAAAAATAATAATAATACACACGTTTCACACGGTACCATAATACTTTTTATCTACTCTTTGGATTGGTACCTCTTGAAAATGTCTTCTGCAAATTTCCTTATCAATCTTCTAAGAAAAGTAAATTATTTTCCATGTTGGCCGGCCGCTTTTATCAAAACCATTTTTATCTGGAATTGTATTCCGCTGTTTGAAATGTACTTAAATACATAGGGCGAGCCACCAGGGGTGACCCATGTTAGCAGTCAATGAATTATGGTCGACTACGTAACTTGAGGTCTTTGTTTATTTTGGTTGAAGAAGACTTGTTCTTTTTTTTATTTTTTATTTTTTTTTAATTGGGTCGACGAAGACTTGTATTACAGAATTCATAAAAAAAAAAAAAAAAAAAAGCTGTGATCAAGTGTCAAGTGAAGTGAGATGGGCCCTTGTACGTGGAAAAAAAGTGCTCTTTGAAAATATCTTCTCCAAATTTCCCTATCAATGTTGGTCAAACTATATAATATTTCCATCTTAGGCCGCCTTCATTGAAATGATCATCTGTATCTGCTATTGTATTCCGCTGTCTTAATTCTTTGAAATGTATTTAATGCAAAGGAAAGTAAATACATAGGGTGACCTACCATTAGCAGCCAATTGAATGCCATAATTGCTCTATCATTAGTATCAAGTCAGCATTCATCCCACTTCAAAAGTAAAAAAAAAAAAAAAAGGAAAAGTTTACCTTTCTTCATCCTGACCGAAACAATAGGGTAAATAGTATCACAACTCCTTATGATTAAATAAAAGTATATAGAATCCTCTTATATTTTTAAAAGTGTATCGAAACCTTCTATAATTTTAAAAATGTACCACCACAACCCACTTCGTCAAAAGAACTGTTAGGCCATATATATGTTTTTTTTTCTTTTCTTTTTCTCTCAATGCAATTTTCACAAAAAAAGAAGAAAAATTAAAGATTTTTTTTTAAAAAAGGAAAAAACTCATCATCTTTCTCAACCCGCCCTCCCAACCCCACCCCCACCCCCACCCCACGTCAGCCCCTACCCCTGTTAGCCCTACCCTCCCAAACCCCACCCCATTAGCCCCCTCCCCCCCCCCCCCCCAAACCCTACCCTCGTTAGCTCCCCTCCACCCCTACCCCTACCCCTACCTCTACCCCTACCCCCTCCCCAAAAAAAACCCTGCAATTCTTTATATATATATATTGGACTAAATATGTATAAACAAAAAAGAAAAGGAAAAGAGAAAAAAAAATGAGAAGCATTTAAGTCTTTTTACACAATTCACTTAAATTTGTTGACGGAAAGTTAGGGGGTGTGTGTGCACATTTTTAAAACCACAGGGGGTTCTGGTGTACTTTTAAAACCACAGGGGATCCTGTGCACTTTTGTTTAACAATAAGGGGTTGTGGTGCTATTTACCCAAAAAAATAAAAACTTTTCTTCTTCCTGACCAAACAAGAAAACCCATTCTTCTTCTTCTTTTTGTGTTCTTTTTTTATATTATTATTAGCATAAAAAACGAATAGAAAAACTATTACATCAGTTTGGAGTTACATAAGTCTTTGACACATTTGTAAGATCCGCACATATGGATCTCACCCACTGGAAATTAAATCAGCACAAACATTCCTTTCTTCCTTGAACTCTGACAAAAAATGTTCAGTTTTGTTGTTAAAGAGTATGGAATTCTTCAACAGGAGGATAAACATCCACAAGGTAATCATAGAATTCACGAACAAATTTTAGTTAGAATCTTGCATTACTTGGTTAGTCTTAACCTATATTTAACATTATTTTTTACGAGAACATTAGGCCCTCAACGAAAAAAGACCAGTCTCCCACATAGATTGTCGTAGGATCACCTGAATTTTGTATAAGATGGTGCTTGGGTTTAATAAATTATTTGAGCAGTCCTTTTAGATTAGTAGATTCAAGGCTTAAGATATATACTTTAATCCAATGACACAAGCATCGCCTTGTGTACTCAAAAGTAGGCCTATATGATGAGAAAATGAAAATTTTCGTGTACCACATCGATTGAATGCGGGACTCCAATATAAGGAGGTATTGGTTTGATAATTAACTGGGCATGTATTACTAGTGCAATTAAGGCTGAAGATATTTAATTTTAGTTTTTGCTTTGCAGACTTTGAGTTTTGTGAAATTAAGGCTGAAGATTATACATTTTAGTTTTTGCTTTGCAGACTTTGACGTATCACTTGAATTGAAGACACGTAATTCCTTTTGAATTTTCAACAATTGATATTAGTGAGATTGAAGTGGTAATACTTTTTACACAGTTTATCAATTAAATTGGGTTAAATCCAATTTGTATTAGTGACTAACCCCTCATCTTTAAAAATTTCACTTACTAACCCTCCTGTCCACTTGTCCTTAAAAGTTAAACAAAACATAATAGTATTTTATTTTTGGGTTAATTGCACCCAGTAGCGGACTCAGGCATCCACACTCAAGGTGTGCATTTGTATAGTGAGAGGGTTCAGAATGTGTAAAAAGTTATAATATAATAGTTTTTCTATAAAAAAAACCAAAAAACAAATATTTTTTTTCCAACACATTCTCACCTACATATAGGTCCGCCACTGATTGCATCAATGACACTATATGTTGGCACCAATGGTCCCACTAGTTAATTGCACCTAGTAGAGGACCCAGGCACCCACACTCAGGGTGTGCATTCGTATAATGAGATAGTTAAAAATGTGTACAAAATATCCAATATAATAGTTTTTTTAAAAAAAAAAAAACCAAAAAACAAAGAATTTTTTTTCCTACACATCCTCATCTATATATAGGTTTGCCATTGATTGCACCAATGGTCCTATATGTTGGCAAAAAGGTTCAATTTAGTTATAATTATTGTTTTAAATTAGTCTTATATGTTTGCCAAAACTCTCACATTAGTCCCTAACGTTAATTTAGGCGTTAGTTTTAACAGAAAAATACCTTAAATGACATTTTTGCCATCTACTATTCTCCAAAATGACTACTATACCTAGAACTGGCATATGGTCGGCCCAGCACAACACAATCCGACTTAGTCACGGATTGAGAAAATTGAGCCCGACTCGAGATAGATGTTTAGTGAGCTGAGTTGGGATGGGCTTATAGTCATCCCATTTTTTTTTGTAATTAGTGTATTTTGAATATATTATATATACAAATATATAAACATATGCATATATACAAACGCTATATATATATATATATATATATATATATATCTTAGTTGTCTTTATATCCAGTTGATTCTTTCTCTATTTCTACGAATTCGTTTTAATTTTAATACAAGAACAATATAGCCTCTTTAAATTAATAGTGTTGGGATTACTAAATTCTATTAATTTAGTGAGATATCAATTTATCGACATATTTCTAGTTTTTTTTGGCTTAATAGTAAATATATTATACTTATAGTATCTTTTTTGAAAATTGACTCATATTTTTTCAAGCCAATTTGAGATGACAAATAGAAAAGTCTAATGAGAATAGAAGATAAGAAGTACTTTAATAGGATTAGAACAAGTTTCTCTAATCTCATAATCAATTTATTATGTAATTTTTAACTAACTATTAATTTATGAAATATTTGGGTTGATAAAATACAAAGAAAATATTTTAAATGTATTATCTTATAATTTTATCAAAATTATTAATTTTTTACATTGGTCCCAAGTCGGGACCATATAGTTTTATTAATTAAAAGAGATTATTAATTTATCGAGTATTAATTTAAAGAGTTTCTATTATATATTCTTTCACAAGGGGTTTGGAAGGAGAAAATAAATGTATAGTAAATCTTTAGTGCCTGACCAAGAATAAGGTACTTCATAGGCATAATACCTAATCAAGTATATTTATATTTTCAAATTCAACACATGGATTGTTGCTTAAGGATCTATGATATTGAAAAAAAAATATTTCAATAACACTACTTGATAATGGTAAAATTGTACATCAATAGTTTAGCACCCGAGCACTTTCAAGTGTTCTTCCCTATGACGTGGCATATAAATGAGATAATTCTAGATCTTTGGGACCTATCATATATTCCCAAAAGATCCTATAACCACTAGCATAAATAGCACATGAACAGTAACAAAAGGTAACTCATATATTTACTTAAAATAAATATACATTGTTTTGTCCGTACTGTTTATTCATTAAATGCTTGGACCTTCTTATTGACTTGATTGTCGGAGGTGGTTCACGGGACATAACCGCCGTTGTTTCCATTCTTGTTTTGTAGGTCCTAAGCTCGGGTCAGACAAGCCAGTTTCATACCTTAACATTACAACGTAACCAAATTCAATTGAAGAAAAGTGGAGCTTTTTTTTTTGAAAATAAATTGAGACTTGAAAGTTGAATCAATTTTGAAACTTTGAACAATTGACAGTTGAGAGTTTTAAAATTACCTTTGAAGAATTGAAATTTGAATCTTATAAAATACTTAACACTTAAGAATATATAGAGAATTGAGAGGCTGAAGATTGATTTGGTATGAGAAAGAACAAAAAATTGTTAGGGTATTGTAGGAATTATTGAGGGACTAAAATGTAATTAAAAAATTCATACGATATAAAAAAATAATAATAATGTGGTCATTGATAACATAGTCATTGCTAACAGCTACTTACTAATTAAAGTTTTATAACATAACCGTTGCCAACTTTATTTTTGTCTAAAATTGTTGCCAACTTGGCAACAACTTAGCCATTGAGAAGTGAAGACAAGTGCACACTCAAAGTCTGCATTTTTGTTCAACTTTGACTTTATTTCTTTTTTTTTTTTCTTTCTAGAATCAAAGTTGCAAATTGCATTTTACAATATCATAGAAAATTTTTGATTACAAGTCATTTAATATCGACTTAAAAAATAAATTTGTTACTTATTATTATTAGTTTGTTTAAAAAAAATAGTTACTTTGACTTGCTAGTTTGTTTTAAAAAAATAGTTAATAGTTACTAGTTACTAGACATACATTGCATAATGCATAATATCTTAATTTTTTAATAAGTGGGCTCTAATTATGCTTAATTTGTGATGGGCGCGAGTTAGGCTCAAGAGGGCATTATCTAGGCTCACAATGGGCCTGAGTTGGGCTTACGCTGGGCTCAAGCTGAGCCTAAGCTGGCCTGGACTTTAAGCTTGGCTGGGCTCATGGGCTGAGTTGGTCTTATGTTGAAATAGGTTTGGGCTCAAATGGGCTCGGTCAAAAATTACATGACTTCTTTTGGCCCACCTATATGTGGTGAGTTAGATCGAGTCAAGTCTACTTTTAATCGAGCTGGGCAGGCCTAGATTTTTGTATGTTGATTGGACTAGACCTGTGTCGGCCTAATCCAAATTCCACCTCTAATTGCAATTCACCCTCACCCATCTACACCTTAACCCTTAATCTTAATTTCATCTTAAAACCCTAATTTTACCAACCAAAACTCAACCTTAAATGTGAACCTCATTATTCCTTACAACAACGCCATTTTCTAACACAATGGCTTGTGTTCTAAGGTGAAGTGATGCTGATGCACCAATATACAATATGTAGTCCATTTTTTAAAAAACATAACCAAATTGGGATCACGAGTTCTGAAAACCTTTATCATAATTTGGGATTATAGTTTTTGAAAACCTAATCCCAAATTGGGGTTACAATTCTATTTGGGATTACTGAATTTGGGGACCCCTAATCCCAACTTTACGATTAGAGGACCCCTAACCCCTAACCTTGCTTTTTGGGATTAAGGGTCCCGTAAGCCCTAATCGAAATTAGGGTTTACAAAATCCTAATAATTAAGAATTTTATGTAAACCCTAATTTTATATGTAAACTATAATTTGGGAATTAGGATTTATAGAAACCCTAATCTCAATTAGGGGTTTTATAAATCCTAATCTCAAATTAGTTATAACCCCCAATTTGGAATTAATAGTAAAGTGTCTAATTAAATTCTAATCCCAATTTAGATTATTTTCTTACTGCTTGTTATTCAATTGTTATTTACTGCTTGTTATTCTATTGTTTTCCTTTGTTATTTAATTGTGTATTTACTTACTGCTTGTTTTCTTTATAGTTAGATAGTGAATCTGATGCTGCAATATATAGTGTTAGGATGCATCATGGTAGGTAGTTTTGAAAAAATTCGTTAAAAACCAATCTCACAAGAGGGAATTGTATTGTTCAGGGAAGAGGGAAATGAAATAGTTACATTTATGAGAAGGTAACAGTAGTAGTCGTGGGAGAGGGAGATGAGATGCTTAAGAAACAATTCACGCCACCAAGAAAGGTTGTTCAAGAGGTAAGTAATATTTGCTTGTAAGAAACCAAGTTCTTTTTTCTTTTTACATGCTTATATTGATAAGTTTTCTTGGTGCAGTCTGCCTATGTTGCAAATGATGCACTAGTTAGTAATAAACCAATTCTAGAATTACCAACTAATAATGAAGCATTACTTGGTGGTGAAGCAACTCCATATGTACCAATTACAAAGGCACCAATTCCAAATGCCCCAACCCAAAGATCAAATATAAACCCTAGTAGTTGCAGCTTTGATGGATGAATTTGTTTGAAGTATTGCCTTGGATCTTATTTTCAAGTGCAAGTTTTGATTGTAATTGAATATAGATTTTTGGTCAAAAGGTTGCCTAAGTTTTTGTCATGGAGGTTGTCTTTTTGGAATATATAAAGTAAATTCTTGGTTTTGTATATGGATTCTTGGTTTTGTATATGGGATTACCTATATAGTTGGTTATTTAAAGGGTACATTGGCTAAACTTGGTTTTTGTATATGGGATTACTTATATAGTTGGTTTTGTAGAAGGCATAGGGTTTGACAAACTTTTGTATTTGTATATGGAATTACCTATATAGTTGGTTTTATAAAGGGTATATTGGCAAACCATGATGCAAATGATATGGATTCAAATCTATATTTTTGAAATTTCATGTTGATAAGTAGTTCTTGTTGTATTCCAATTGTTTTCTACTTTTTGTTTCTTTTCCCTTTTTTTAAGCATAAATCTGATATACATGAGACTATGTCTAATAGTGATTGCATAAATCTGATATGCAGTTCTTGTTATTTTTTTCCCTTTTCCTAAATCATATAAATTTGATATTCAAATGACCTAAAAAAAACTAAAATACAGGGGGTTTATTTAATTTTTTTGCAAATATTAGGGATCTATTTGAACTTTTTCGCAAATATTAGAGATCTATTTGGAATTTTTTTAAACTTTAGGGTCATATTTGACTTTTTCGCAAATATTAGGTACCTATTTAAACTTTTTTGCAAACATAGGACCTATTTGAACTTTGTTGCAAATACTAAGGACCTATCTAAACATTTACAAAAATATTAGGGACTTATTTGATTTTTTTTCTAAATATTAGGGACCTATTTAAACTTTTTGCAAACATTAAGGACCAAATTCTTACTTTTCCATTTTACTCCTTTAGTAATAGTCATGTGCGAATCACATGACCAATTTTATGTTAAAACTAATGTTTAAATTAATGTTAAGGATTAATTTGAGGCTTTTGGCAAACATGTAGGATTAATTTGAAACTTTTGAAATATTTAAGACTAAATTAGACCTTTTTGCCAACATATAGGACCATTGGTGCAATTAAGCCTTCATTTTTTAGACAAAAGTGCCACTATAATCTAAACTCACTTTGATGAAAAAAAATCCAAACCACACATGCACCCATACCAAACACATATTTCATCATCAACAAACACACACATCCAACAAACGCACACAGACACACATACCCCAAACACACGAGAATACACACACACACAACCACGCATAACAACACACACATAAAGACACACAAAATAACACGCTTACACAGACTTACACAACAACACACACACAGACATATACAAAAACCCATACATGGATACACACAAGAACACAAACACAGGCATAGACAAGAATGCACACACCAACACACAAGTTTTAAATTTTTTTTTGTTGGGTTAATACCACTTTTGGTTCCATCTTTGACCTCATTGACACTTTGGTCTCTTATCTTCAAAAGTGAGACATTTCAGTCATTTATCTTTTCAAAATAGGACACCATTAGTCCTTATCGCTGATTCCGTTAAAAAAATGACAGAAAAAGAAAGTGTTCCACATGGTAGCAACATATCCATACTTTTAGGGATAAAAACATCTTTTACTTATTTTTCTTTTTTAGCTTTTTTTTCCATCTTCTTCATCTATCCTCTACCACTAACACCCAACACCCACCAGCACTACCGTTACCGCCACCAATACCCAACACCCACCACCACCACGCTTCACATATATATATGCACATATATATCTACATATATGTATACACACACACACACACACACACACACACACACACACACACACACACACACACATATATATATATATATATATACACATATATATATGTATATATGCATCCAAAGCTAACTTAAACCAAACCAAACCAAACCAAACTAAGCCTTGTCCTACTAGGTGGGGTTCATCCAAAGCTAACCTAACACAACAAAAAAAACAAAGAAACTTTACAACCTGATTGATCAAGCTGTGACAGGACAGCATGCACAAGACCAAAACGAGCGACCAATTCGAGAAACAAATATTTGAACATTTTCATCATAACAATCATGTTCTTCGATCTGAAAAGGCCAACTCCAATCCGCTGGGTTATATATATACTAGTTGAGAATCTGGTTCAAGGTTGACTATATAATCTGAAAACAAAAAAGACCAAAAAAATAAAAACCCATTTGCAAAAAATTGAAAATTTGCAAGAATAACCTAAAAAAAAGGGAAAATAAAGAGGACTTTTGGTATTGTTTTCTTGCTGTTGGTGTTGGTGGTGGTTTGCATAATTAAAAAATTTTAGGGAGAGAGAAAGAGAAAATTTTAGAGAGAGAAGGAGGTGGTGTTGTCTTGTTATTGGTGTTGATGGTGGTGTTGATGTTGGTGAAGGTGTTCGGTAGTGTTAGTGTGGTTTGTGTGGTTGGTGTTGACGGTAGTAGTGGTGGTGGTTGTTGGTGAACTGACCAAAATACCCCCTGTAATTTGGGAAAAAACGAGCCATGTGTGGAACACGTGCTTTTTCCATCATTTTTTAACGAAATCAATGATAAGGACTAACGGTGTCCTATTTTGAAAAGATAAAGGACTAAAATATCTCACTTTTGAAGATAAAAGACCAAAGTGTCAATAAGGTCAAAGATAAGCAATCAAAAGTGGTATTAACCCTTTTTTGTTTGGTTAAAAGTTTTGAAAGATGAACACATCTGGATGTGGGGCTGGGTGGTGTATTACCAGCAGGGTGGGGGGCTGGGGAAGGGGTTAGTGACAAGGTAGGGGGTTGGGGTTAGTGGAGGGGCACAGGGCTTGGGTAGAGGTCAGCGCCAACATTGATAGAGGGTTTTGTTTTGAAAGTTTTTTCTTGGTCAAAAGTTTTCAAAGATGTCCAGGTTTGTGATTTTTTTGGAAGCATAAAGTTGTGTTTGGTATCTAATTATATGGGTATCTTAGTAATTAAAAATTATTATTTTAACATAATTAGAATTCTGTTAAAGTTAACCTAAGTCAAGGGTTAATATGTGTATAAATGGCAGGGGATCGGTTAACCGCAATTTTTAAAAAAATTAAAACCAAAACCAATTAACATAACCTAAACCCAAAATCGAAATCGAAAATCAAAGATTTTAAAAATCATTATCCAAAACCGAAACTGACAAATAATGAAAAAATCGCGGGTAACCGAAATCGTTAACTTTACAAAAAATTAAAATAAAAAAATCACTCCAAATTAGCAAAACAATTAATACAAAAACTGCAATCTATTAATACAAAAAAATATGACCACAAATAATAAGAATACGAAAAAAAACCATATCAAAACCGATGATGTGAAAATTTGTGTAAATAGCTAAAAAATTATATATCTAAAGAAAAATAAAATTTAAATAAATATACATTCAAACCATAAATAAATCAGCATTAAGCATATATACCTATATATATTGTATGTATCATCAAAGTATCTAATTTACACCATTTCATACACATATAAATTGGGAAAAGCTCAATTTAGTCCCTGAGGTTTATGCTAAAGACCAAACAAGTCCCTGTATTTTGCGAAAGTACCATTTTCGTCCCTGAGGTTTTGTTAAAAAATTATTTTCGTCCCTGCCGTTAATGTTTATTTAACGGTCAATAGTTTGACCGAGATAAAAGACTAAGATGCCCTTATATTTATCTATTATAGATTAGGTGGCAAAAAAAACAAAATAATATCAAATGTGCATAAAATATATTCTAAAAAATTAGCTATTATTGCACAAACTATATTCTAAAATAAAAAATAAAAACAAAATGCAATCTTTATATACATAAATCAACAAAAAAAGATTGCATTACAAAAAAAAGACGTTGACAGGGTGTTGGCTTTTTTTTTTTTTGTTGATTTATGTATATAAAGATTGCATTGAATTTTTATTTTTTATTTTGGAATATAGTTTGTGCACATTTGACATTATTTTGTTTTTTTTTGCCACCTAATCTATAATAGATAAATACAAGAGCATTTTAGTCTTTTATTTTGGTCAAATCATTGGCCGTTAAATAAAAATTAACGGCAGTGACGAAAATTATTTTTTTAACAAAACTTCAAGGACAAAAATAGTTTTTTCACAAAATACAGGGACCTGTTTGATTTTTAACATAAACCTCAGGGACTAAATTGACTTTTTTTCATATAACTAGAGAAAAATACATATAAACAAATCACACAAATATACTGATCTAGTAGAAGATCCTAGAGAGATTTGTATAGGAGCCTACATGATAATAACATCTGCTTCAACATTATATGTCACCAATTGAAAACTAATTTTGTTCTTCTCTTATACGTGGGAGTTATAAGTTTGCGTTTGGCTATTGTTGGCGTGGCTGGCAAAACTTTGCTCTTTACGCATCACTTGTATGTGCATATGAGCAAGAGATTGGAAAGATTGAGAAAGTAGATTAGAGAGAGGAAAGTTAGTGAGAAAAAGCTAAAGTTAGAGTGAGAGAGAGGGAAAATCGCAAAAGTAAGAAAAAGTGGAGTAGAAAAGGTGAAGTTGCAATATTGTGTTGTCTTTTAGTATTGTTTTCTAGTGAGTGAAAGTTGAGTAGAGAGAAAATAGAAATAATGTAGTAAAGTAAATTTTATATTATTTAATACATATATATAGATGTGTGTTTATATATATTAAATTAATAATCAAGTTTTGAGTTTTTATTTTTTTAAAAGTTAAAAATTAAAATTTATTGATTTATTTATCAATTATAATTTATAAAATTTAAAATTTAACGGATTTTTCATCGAATTTTGTTATCGGATTTTTATATGCGGATACCTGTCAATTTCAAGTAAAACGGATACTCGTTTCAATCCCTAAATATGTGAAATTTTTAAAAGTGAAAAGTAATAAGTGTCACTATGTATTAACAAGGGAGAATATTTTCTTGGATGCCATGATCACTTTATTTTTAATACTTTTTTACCACTTCATAATTGGCATACTAACATGACATCTAAGTTGGCAAACTTAATTTCTTTCTCTCTCATCTTCTATTATTTTTCTCTCTCTTACTTAGTGTATCCTCATTCCTTTTCTTTTTCCTTTGGTTAACCCTTACCAGACGTCCCTATTCTTATTTCTCTATTCTTTTGTGACCGTGCTCTTACTTTATTCAAACAATTAGATGATTGTTCAAACATTATGAACTAACCTTCCTCTTAAAATCAGAAATATAAAACTACCAACTCAAAATTAGAGTAGGGGAAAATACATTGAAGATAAAAAAAAAAGAAATTTTTGGTGAACTGTGCCACGAGAAATCTCTCAGTGAAAAAAATTATCTTTTATGTAACATGATAATAAATAAGTATTTGGGATTGTCAATAATAAAAAGGAGATAAATACTAAGGAAAATAAGAAATATTGAATTTTAGTCCTGAATTATGTGTGGAAATCACCAACATTGTGTTTGCTTAAAGATTGACTCTTTAAACATGTTACATATCGTCAAAGGTTTGGCTTCAGGTCCATGGCATGTACAGTACAAGGTGGCAAAAATATGAAAAAAAAAGAAAAAGAAAAGAAAGTTTCTAGACAAGCATGGTACTCTAACTCATATCTACAAAGAGGGTAACAGTGCAGCAAATTATTTTCCAAATTGGTTTATATCCATGGGAAGAAGATAATACTTATTTGCACTTCACAATTGTTCTTATTTGTACTTCCTTACGTACCTTGTGTATAGTTTATCAAAAAATTGCTAATGTGAAATAATCCTGCTGTCAAGACATTCAAAATCCAAAGATCTTTTCTTGCCCAAAAAAAAACACTCTATGGAGATTGAAATCATTTTTCTGGTAGATTAAATTGAGGTTCTCTCATTTAGCAAATCAAAAGATAAACAAGAAAGAAGAAGATAAATATGAGTCGTCAATTGAAAAACTAGAACACATAAATGCTGACAATAGCTTAAGATTAAATATTCTACCTCAATACGCTATTTCAAAGAATACAAATAGAAGCCAGAATCGTATATTTTGAAGTTCAAAAAGTTCAAGAAAGTACTCCTAAAAGCAACACTACATCTAGAATCTATCGTGTATATAGAAGTAAATTTCAATTAATAACTTCTTATAAAACTCCATAGAATTTCGTGGGGAGATGGTGGTGTCTATGGTGATTGTATCAATGGAGCTTTGAAAAATTGATCAATTGTTATCAATTGGTGCATTTTCTCCATCATTTGCAAAAGGAAGAAGGACACATTAATTAAGAGAGAGAAAAATAGTAAAGATGAGAGAAAAATAATAAAAGATGAGAGAGAAATAAATTAAGTTTGCCAAATTGGATGCTATGTTATTATGTCAACTAAGAAGTGGTATAAAAGTGTTAAAATAAGGTGACATATAACATTACTTTGCTATAGTCATATGCCTATCTCATTATTTTGCAATGGCAAACCCAGACATCCAAACTCAAGGGTGCACTCGTGCGGTGTGATAGGTTAAGGTGTGCCATCATACAACAAAAGTGTCCAATATAATAGTTTTTTTTTTTTTTTTTTTAAATATTTTTTTTTCAAGTTGAAGGGGTGTACTCAACTCTATATAGGTCCGCCAATGTTGTTTTGTTAGAATACACAATTATCTAATCATAAATTTGAAAATAATCAGGGTCAATGTCTAGTTTAGTCCATTATATTTGGTGTAAATGACACTTTCATCTATTATCTTTCAAAATGAACATTTTAATCCATTATCTTTAGTGTAAATGACATTTTCATCAATTATATTTCGAAATGAACTTTTTAGTCCAATATAAGAACTTGAGTACTCTAATTATTGTTAATTGATTTTAGGGCGTGATCCCACATCTTTTAATCTCAAATCAAAGATGGGTCTCCATCCAATCTTGCCTATTTACGTGTGAACTATTAGATTGTTACAACGTCAGTCTTATCCATCCATTTTTGACATTATTCGACCATCGTCATCTAAAATCTTTAGTTACTCCCCTAATGTTAAATAATTTTAAGACAAAACCTCATAATTCTTCATATTTATGTTACAACTGTAACTAGCAAGATAAATTCAGACAAACATACATCTCTTGCATCTCACAGACAAGGAATATTATTAAAGAAAACTTCACAAAATGAACTTTCGCTTTTTAAGACTAAGAACAATCTTATATTTTCTTTTCTTATTTGGCAACTGGAACATCCATTACATTTAATTGCCACAACATTCATAGCAAATATTTGGCATATGGGTAATTTTTTTTTTCTCAGTGCGGTTAAATTAATTTTCAAACCTAAAATATTTGAAAAATATAGATATGTTGAAAAACTACAATTATGTTTTATTTTTTTAATAATTCCGCTCCTAATTCGCTGATCCGTGAACATCTTCCCATGCTATTCATCATTCTTTAACCCTCATGTTTCTCCATTGGCCTAACACACTATTTGCTTTGCATAGTTGTGACTACTCTATTATGTGGTACGTAAGTTGAACTATTATAAACAAATTTCACCAAGAAAGATCATCATACTAAGCTATTTTTTTTTTCTCCCTAAATCTGACCTAGAAGTGTGATGATTAACATGAAACGTCCTGATCTCCATTTAATATTGTGAATATATAGTTTAAAAGTAATTAGCTGTTACGTCCCCAAAATCCGTCTAGACAAATTTTGAGAACGAGACTGTCGCGCACTAAAAAAGAACGACCTTCCTAAATGCATAAGACACTAAACTAACATCAAACTAAAAACCACAATAGAGGTGGCAAGTATCAGAGTATCTAAACCAATTTAAGCACAACGGAATTAAATCTCTAAATTCCAAAATATAACATATCTTCAAAATAAAGAATTTCCTCAAAAGTCTTACACCAAAATGAGAAACTAAATCCGTAATTTTAAACAATATAAATCGGCTTATTCCTGATCAAAAGATCCACGAAATCGTAAGCAAAGAAGTCTCAACCCCCAAGCCAAAATCGAAGCCTATTCCTCACCTTTTGCCACGAAAGTCATTTTTATAAAAATGAGACACAAACTTCAATAAGTGGTATCCCCAAGAAAACCTCTTGGGAGCTTTTAAAATATCCGTATATGTCAAAATAATCACTTTATCAAAATCATTAAATTTCATAATTCAACAATAAACAAGGTACATGCTAAAATCGAAATACTTCATGCTAGAAGTCATAAACATTTATGCAAAAATAGTTTATCAGTCAAATGTTTTGTAAAACTCAAAGATTAATAATTTGAGTCGAATACATAAAGTCCGAAGAAGCAACTGTGGCTATAGAAGGGTAGCACCGTTCTAACGCAGTGTGTTTTGATAGACACAAACACCACCAAAAGCCCCAAAGGAATTGGTTATTATAATAGCGCACTACTCTTGAAATATTGGTGTTTAACTCTTACTAATAGGATCCTAAAATATTAGTGTTTAACCCCCACTAATAGGGTCCTGAAATATTAGTGTTTAACCCCCACAAATTGGATCCTGAAATATTAGTGTTTAACCTCCACTAATAGGGTCCTGAAATATTGATATTTAACCCCCGCTAACAAGGTTCTAAATTTACAGCCTTTTCTAAGTTTCACATATCCAAGAATCCGGAATATTTCCAGTAATTACATAAGAAACAATAAACTCAAGAGGCAAAATATTTTCACAAAGTCTCTTAAAATCGGTTTAAAAATCTAGTCCCAAGGTTTTACTTTGAATTTTCAAAATCATTTAGTGCATATTTAGAGCTCAAATATACAAAAATCTTGACTCCCCACTTTGTTCGAAATTTTTAAAACCATAACAAATAATTAAAAACCATACTTAAATGTGCAATAAAATAATTGTCATTGGCTAAGAAAAATATTTATTTCCTTTGTAAATACGTTGTAGCCTTTTTGTTCACTCAATGGTGCACATAGAACATTGACCAAATTTGGTTATAATTCGCATACAATAAATTTCTCGTTTAAAGGAATTTATACTTTCAAAAGCCCTTTTTTTCTTCTTTTTCCTTCTGTGTTCTAGGAAAACGCAAATAGCCCCAAAATCTTTGTTTTATGTGTTTAATTGAAGTGTACAGTGCTACACTATTCACCCTTTTATTTTCTTTGTTAACAGTTCGAAATCGAAACACAAACGTGTTAAAATAATCATTTCAAAGCTTTGAGTGCCGATCTAAAGTGTTATCTAATCATTGACATTTCTTTGAGAAATCTAATAAATTTAGTGCTATAATTCGATTTATGCAAAAACATGCAAAATATTCATAACCAAATCATATAGTCATAATTGTCAGTAAATCATATTCATAATAACATACAATATAGGAATTTTTTGAAGATGAGAATCAACCAACTTATCTTTTTCCCGAATTAAATCAAAATTTCAAGATTTTTCTGATTCCTCACGAACTTTCAAGAATCTAACCATGAGAGGGTTGTACAACATATTCCAAGTTTAGACTTAATGACAAAATACTTTTTTTATCTACGCTAGTGGAGGTTATAAAATAAGAGAGTGTTGGAGACTAGGGTTCAAATTTCTTCAGCCATCTTAAAAGTTATTGAAAAAAAAAGACTTTTCTCTTTCTCTCTTTTTTTTTTTTTGTTTGGGTTCTGAAGTTAGTGGACTCAACAAATATATAAAACTTTTTTGTTTTCTTTTGAGTGGTCAGATGGCCCAAAAACAATAGCCCACTAATTTCTCTTTAAAACTTGGGTCATCACATTAGTAAATGGACTCAATTGAAGAACACTCATCTTAGATATTCTTATGCGCACTTTCTCGCTCAAAACAAATGTTTAAATTGATGATCTAAGACTAATATTTAACATGAAAAATTCTCGTGATGCGGAAGTGATCCACCTGTGTATTAATGAGCCCGATGACCACACAACAGAACCAAAACCCTTCCCTTTTAACATTTGATATGTTGATTCTTGTAGAAAGCTACAACTAATCTAAGAGTGAGAATTACAATGTCTCAAACAAACGTTTAACATACCGTATGTTGTTCACGGCATCATTGATAATCTAAGTTTTTCTGACCCAGCTTCTGTTATCTGGATTTAAAATGAAGTTATTTGATATCCATACTCATTTTTCACCACCATTGATTTTTCGAATAATGTTATAGATTTATGCGGAGATCCAAATCCCTTTTGTTGGCAGATTTTATCAACTACTAATAGCAATATTCTGAAGGACATTACTGTTATGTGATCCAGCGTGCGACATATCATGTAGTTTTTTGGTTTCTCAGCCTTCCATGCATCAATCGCGCAATTAAAGTGATCACCTCATTTAAAACCTCAAACTTAATTTACTTTACAAATTGAATTTCTCCACAACCTCAAATTCTTATTATCTTCAAGAAAGTAGTAGCTTTGCACCTGCTAGTGTGATCTAGAATCAACTTCCATTTTTACAGACTCATGTAGGCAGTGCAAATATATAAATACCAATTTTTCCTTTAAGAATTTTGATTCTTTGAATCATTATTTATTATAGTTCTATATCTTATCACACACTTTAGCAAATAACGTACGACACTTTTCTTGGCGAATTATTTCAAAGCAGCTATTCATGACTCTAGTACATAATATATCTAGCAATCTCAAACTTTTACCTAATAATCTATACTGCTCTTCATTATTGAGAATAAAGATTGACTGAATAGAGATCCTTGGCAGATGCTGAGGATGAGGCATTATATTCAACCTCTGATGAACGAACAAGCATCTCTGTCTCACTTGAATTTTTTAGTTTCAGCTCATCATACTTGTCTCTAAGGGCTTTAAACTTCAATTCATCATCGTAAATACTCGGGTCAACTTTAAGTTCGTGAACACTGACTTGACCTTCAAGCATGCTCACTACTGCAGACATGGTAGGCCTAAGAGCTGGAGATGGATTGGTGCACAACAAAGCTATCTTAATCAATCTTATTGCCTCCTCAATGTTGTAGTCAGGACCCAATCTGGGATCTACTAGCTCCAGCATGTTTCCTTTCTGTTGAAGTACAAGTGCCTAGAAAAGCATAAAGAGAATGGCAAGGTTAATAAACAATCCAATGTTTCATCATGAGTGAAATGCAATTTTACACGCTTAGTATGCCCTTATCGTTCATGAAATTGGAAGAAGATCGAAAATTAGCCAATGGAGAACAATTTGGGGTGAACACACATCCCAACAAGAATAATTCAAATAGTCAAAGACATTGTTAGTCATAGAGCCTTAGACACGTTCAAATACAAGCACTAGAGTGTGCCAATTATCCGTTCTTCAGCTAAGCCCAATATGGTTTTCTTTGCCGCGAGTCTAATAAACTGCTCAGTTTCTATATCAAGGAAGTGTTGAACAAATGAAGTAGTTCAATGACTATCCTAATTTTTGAAGTAGAACAATCATGTCATAACAGGTCCATTACCAATAATGCAAACATACAAAGACAAATATCAAGAATTAAAAAGGAAGCAATTATTGCTTACCTTGTCAAGAAGGCAAACATAGTTTCCATCAGAATGATACTTCATGTTACTCTTTCCTGCAACAATTTCCAGTGCAACTACCCCAAAACTATACACGTCTGCTTTATGAGTCAAGTATCCCCATAGTGCATATTCAGGTGCCATATAACCTCTGTAAACAAATCAATACACAAAAAAAAAAGGTGATGAAACTTAGCTTACTCTATCACCTATAATCACCATCATGCTCCTATTTGAAATGTTGAGTGGATGAGATACAAATCAAATGACTTTTTATTGGCAAATCCCTGTCAAACAAAACATCTACAGTTTGTCGTACTATTATGCATAGAAGACTACTTCAAGATGATAACATAGTAGCAGTTATTTTAAAGAACTGGG
Source organism: Ehretia macrophylla (assembly GCA_037974665.1). NCBI lineage: Eukaryota > Viridiplantae > Streptophyta > Magnoliopsida > Boraginales > Ehretiaceae > Ehretia > Ehretia macrophylla. Next base: position 81,883,417 of record CM075781.1, read on the forward strand.
GACCTGAATAACTAAAGGAATAACATAGTTTAAGTAAACTTCAGGGTATTGAACTCACTAAGAAATTAGTTTTTTTTTTTTTTTTTTTTTTATTTCTTATCCCTGAAGCAGAACATGTCAATACTGCAATGTTACAACCAATCACAAATTGTAGAAACATGCAGATGGTATTATACTGCAACGTTAAGATATTATGAAAAAGAGAGGATGATCATTGCTCACATGGTTCCTGCAACTCTTGTGCTAATGTGGGTGTTTTCCTCATCATCAAGCTTGGCTAGACCGAAATCAGAGATCTTTGGGTTGAGCTTCCCATCAAGCAACACATTGGTCGCTTTGATATCTCTATGAACAACCTTAAATGCTGATTCCTCATGCAAGAAAGCTAGACCTCTTGCTATGCCAAGACAAATTCTTTGTCTGGTCGTCCAATCTAGATTCAATAGAGATTGCTCTGGACCTATCAATTTCAAATTTTAGTTAAAAATAACTTTAAACTTTGAAGGACACAAACGATTCAATAGCTTCTTGTTGATTCAATGAATAATATATAGCATACTTAAAAATGCAAACACATACATATCATGAAAAGTATAACAAATTACATGCTTTCTTGAATAAGAGGAAAATTATATCGTCAAAATATAAAAATCAAATTACCAAATAAAGCACGGGCTAGGCAATTGTTTTCCATGTACTCATAAACCAACAGTAGTTGACGCCCTTCAACGCAACATCCATATAATTTCACAAGATTTGGGTGTTGTAGACCAGAAATCATGCCTACTTCATTCACAAACTCTTTATTTCCTTGCTTTGATGTGGAAGAAAGTTGCTTAACAGCAACTATAGTGCCATCCAAGAGTACACCCTGAAATTTAACATTTAAACACTTTCCAGTAACCTTCACCCATCGTGAAATGTTAAAGATGAAATGAGAAGGCATGAGAAGACATCAAAATCATAATTTGAATTTCCGTAGTACCTTATAGACAGATCCAAAACCACCTTCCCCAATTTTGTTTTCAGCATGAAAGTTGTTTGTGGCAGCTTTAATCTGTTTTAAGGAGAAAAAACCAATTTGCAGATCTAATGCTTTCCAATCTGTACAACAAATTGAGTGAGTTAACTTCATAAGTAAGTTGTATCGATAAATTTCACAACCAGTTTGCAAGTCTATTGTGTATTGCACTTGGACATTCAATTAGTGCAATTTGAACACATTTGCATTCCATATTATTCATGTGAGTAATTCTACTGTACATAACCTCAAGTTAACAGAATATATGATCTATTAGACTTCTTGGTTATTTGGTCGGTCTTAAACAAAGTTAGAGGTAGAGTGATTTGTAATGACCTTGTTGCCTTGAGTTTCTCCCTCCAAAGTAGCCTTTCCACCAAAATATATACATAACAATGAGGATGAGGCAGGATGAAACAACTGCAGCTACAATCAGTATTATCTTTCTCACATTCAATGGAGGATCAAAGTCTACATAGCATAGAAAGAAACAAAATCTTAGTGGGATGCAAGGTATTTTCCACCCAGAAGATCAATTACAAAATTCTGCAGAAAAGTGTCTCTACACAACATTTAAAGGCATATCAGGACTCACTGGAATGCCTTGAGAATAGGCATATTTATTTGTTTTTTTTTTTCTATATGATTGAAAGGAAATGAGTTCTTTACCAGATTCTACGGAAATGGCAGATACAAGAGGACCATAATTTCCCCTTTGTGGTACTGCTGTTGTCCCAAGACCTGCCCATTGAAATCGAATGTCTAACCAATTTTTTTCCACAACAGCTTTAAATTCCTTGATCACTTCCTTGTTAACTCCTCTTGCTTGATCTTTAATATTAAAATCCTTCAACTTCAGCTCGTCCTGTTACCAATTAGTAAATTACTATCCTAACACATCGAACTGATTCTTAATATAACTATATAATTTACCTGGATATAAATATCAAAGATTCGTCTTCCGAGACTCCTATAAGACTGATTATTTGTAAAAGTTATCTCAGCAAAGTGAAGTTTCACCGTATAAATCCCATTTGCTAAGCAACGCCCATAATATGTTAGTGATAATGGAGAGCGACGCGCTGTCCGGTATAGATCAGCATTATACATTTGGAGTACTGAGATGTTTGTTACTGTGGTTTCATCTGCAGTTTTGTTAACATCCCAAATGTGTCCGGTACTACTACTTCCCCAATTCTCGTTTGTATGGACAAAATTAGCAAAACCTACCGATGCTTCATCAGCTTCATACTTGATCTTTCCAATGGTGACATCCGTTCCAGCACAATTTATATGAAAAGAGTACCAATCTGTATACAATATATTAGCAATGTACTAGTATATGTCTCATGCTATGGTTTAGATAGAAGAGGCAAGCCCTTATATTAATATGACACATCTAAAGAGCATGAAGAATTAAACTCTATACTTCTTTTACTTTCTTTTTCTTTGGTTATAGTTTATACAAATATCATGCCCTTACCCTTAGTGCAATTCGTAAGGCATTTACTAGGTCCCCTGGAAAGAGAAGGCATAGTAATAACGGGTTAAAGAATATTAAACAACCCTAAAAGAAACAGAAGAAAGAGATAAGAAACAAGAGTAAACGACTCAACACCCATGTGTTTCGTTAAAAGTGTACAATACCTAGTGTGTTTTATAAATAAACTAATTACCCTTTATATTTTAAAAACGTAGTTAGATACCCCTTGTATTTTATGAATAAGTTGATTACCTCCCTGTATTTTAAAAACGTAACTGAATACCCCCTGTGTTTTTAAAAATATAGTTGAATACTGCCTCCGTTATGTGTTTTGTTATTAGCATCTGATCTATTCGGAAAAATCGTTCATTTTAACAGGGGGTATTCAACTATATTTTAAAAACACATAGAGGTAATCAACTTATTTATAAAACACATGAAGTATTCAACTACGTTTTAAAAAACACATGGGGTGTTAGTTCGTTTACTCTAAGAAACAATTAAGCAAAAATATATATTTCAAAGTTCAATTGGCGATCGATGAGGAAGACGTACAAACTGCTCCTTCCATTGAAGCTTCTATACAAGTTTCTGATAACAATTACTCAAGTTAGTTTCCCATCTAGATACCATTTCAATGGAGAAAAAAAAATGCATTAAATGTAGGAGCTTACAGTCTCTCTCCACAATGTGAGGATAGAGAACTTTCAGAGAGATTATTGTAGGAAAGATCGACCTCGCTGCAACACGAAGATAATAACCTTAACAAAAGAGAGAATTTGGACTTCTAATGGGGACTCAAGTAATCTTATTAATCATTATTTGAACCATCAACCAGAAATCTCTCCGATTTGCAGCAAAACATGATAGAAAAGTGTATATATAACATAGGGTAAATTTCACAAATAGTCCCTATTGTTACACAATTGTCTCAGTTTAGTCCATATTGTTTTATTTGTCTTAATTTAGTCCCTATAGTTTGCAAAAAAATTCCAATTTCATCCCTATTGTTTAAAATTTCTCAATTTCGTCTTTATTGTTTCTCAAAAGTTTCAATTTTATCTCTATTATTTTTAAAAAGTTTTAATTTCGTCCCTATTATTTTCTTAAAGTTTTAAATTCATCCCTATATTCAAGGACTGAATTGAAATTTTTTGAGAAACAATAGGGACGAATTTGAAATTTTTTAAAAATAATAAGGACGAAACTGAAACTTTTGGCAAACATTAAGGATGAAATTGAAAAACTTTAAACAATAGGGATAAAATTGAAATTTTTGGAAAATTAATAGGGACTGCATTGAGACATTTTGAACAATAGGGACCAAACTAAAATTTTTTGCAAACAATAGGGACTAAATGTGAGATTTTCCCTATAACATATATATATATACACACTGTAATATCTCACATCAGTGAGAGATTGTGAATATGTGTAGTTTATAGTTTAAGTAGTTATTTTTTTATACTTGTAATACAAGTCTCGCCCGAAGACTCAGGATGTGATACACACATATACATAACCAAAAAAATACCACATGCACCAACAGAAGATAACGATAACTTGGTATCTAGAATGTGCATGAAAAAATAAAAACATACAGTTTAGTATTTGCATTTTGAATCCAATCCGGAATAGGCCCAGTGAGGTTGTTGCTTGTCAAATACCTGATAAAAATATCAAAGTTCAAATAAAGGGATTTATACACTCGAAAGAGTAAAAAAGACGGAAACTGAAACGAAGACTCCAATTAAGCATGCATTTTAGGCCAATAACTTACATATCCTCCAGTTTAGATAAGCTTCCAAAATCCGGGATATGTCCATGCAATCTATTAAAACTGAGATCCCTGACAATAGATATCCGTCGAAGTTAGTGACTAAGAATCTTTAAAGAAACTTTCGGATAAATTTGCTAAATAATGAGATAAAAAGATAACTTGTTGGATATGATTTTGGATTTACGAATCCTAGAAAGAGAACACAAGGAGATTTACTTTCAAAGTATGATTATATTGTTGAAGTAATAAACTCATAAAAGTAGGTTACAGATTGTACAAAGGAAAATAATTTCTTTTGACTCTCGATATTTTTCTTCATTCCCTTTTTTCAATGTTTTCTTTTGACTCTCAATATTTATACTAGTAGTAGGATGTACTTGAGCTATTTAATATGAATGTAGAAATACTAATTAAAAGATATGGACTAGATACATGTCTAAATTCATCACTTCATAATACTTAAAATGTATCTTCAATTAATCCAATTTGGAACACTAAATACTTTGAACCTTGATATTCATTTCCCAAGATTCCAAGAATCAAAGATTCATCTCGGAATTTAGTTCGTATTTTTCAATACCCCTTCAAACCAAAATTATTTGCACACCTAGTGTCCTTAGTTTTTTGAATGCTTCAGTTGGTAGTCACTTCAAAAAAATGTCAGCATTTGATCAGAAGTATTGCAATACTCTAATAAAATTGACTTCCTTTTGACCTGATCTCTTAAAAAATGATATTTGAGATCAATATGTTAATTACCACTTCCATGTTGCACTAAATTTTTGTACAATTCAATTACAGGCTTGTTATCAACAAATATGAAAGTTGAAGATTTATGTGGATGATTAAGTTCGTTCAATAAATTCTTCAACCATATTGCTTCACAAACTGCTGAATATAATGCCACATATTCAACTTCACATGAAGATAATACCGCTACACTTTGCTTCTTAGATGACCATGTAAAAACAGTAGATCCAGAAAAAAAACACATAGTCAGTAGTGAATTAAAATAAAAAGAAAATCAATGAAAATGTTTATGTGGTTGATATTCCTAATAGCTACGAAATCTGTAATACTTTCAATTTGGCAGGTTTATATGAACATTTCCCTGAAGACTGATTTCATATCCAAACTTAAACTTGACAACAAGTTTTTCTCAGGTCGAAGGGATTGATGTAAAACGAGATGCTGAAACATTTATGGACCAAATTGATCGAGCCACGACCAAGGAAAAGGGCGCCTAAGTAGGCACACTAGTCAATTTTTGTTTTTATTCCATGAAATAGCAGCTCATGAAAAAGAATAGCGTCTTTTCATTTATGTTATAACTTTATTTTATCTCACATTGATTTTGGACTTGTTTATTTATAGCCTAAACTAGCTAGTATAAATATTTAACTTTTAGGTTATTCAGTATATTTTGGTCATATTTTATCAGAACTCTTTTGGTCTCTTAATCAAAAACTTTTACTCTTCAATAACATTTCCTCGTATTGAAACATTTCCTAAAAAGCATTTGGAATTATTTTTGCGTCACCTTAGAAAAGTAATGAAGAAATTGAAGCAGTCAGAAATTCTCCTTGAGAATAAACATGAAGTCTTTGAAAATCATAAATAAGAAAATTGATAAACTAGCACTTACAGACTTTGTAATTGGGACATATTTGATATATCAGTAGGTATCGTCCCAGATATGTTACAGCTCCTAAGCATCCTGCAATATAATCTCAAACAATATTTCTCGTAAATGAATCCTGGAGTTAGTTGTTCAAATATTTAGGGATAAAACTCACAATTTTTTCATCCCAACCATCTTTCCTAGATGCGGGAACTGAGAAATTTGATCTCCTTTCAAGTCACTAATCCTTCTGCCCAGAGAATTCGATCTTGACAATAAGTATCTTCACCAACATTTTTATTGTACCTTAACCAAATAATGTTAACCATATAATGCAAGGAAAGTGTAACTCACAACTCCGTCAGGTTTTTCAAGAGAGATATGTTGGCAGGTATAGGCCCTTGGAAACCACTACCTTGAATCTCTCTGGTGGCAAATGATATTGAAGGGGATCAGAGATGTGGTTAAAGATTTCAAAAAAGTTGCTTAAAGATTAAAAAGAAGTTTTTGAGTTATTGACAAGAGGCTCACAATTTATAGAGGTTCGGCCATCTCCCGAAATTAGGAAGTTTCCCAACAAATTTGTTGCTGCTTAATCTTCTGCATTCACCGAAAATAAAAAATAATACAAGATTTTCCTAACCAAAAAAAGTTAGCAAATAAAACATGAGTAAACAACTTAACACTCCTGTATATTGTCAAAAGTGCACAATACCTTTATATTTTAAAACGTAGTTGATTACCCCTATATTTTATAAAAGTAGCTGAATATCCACTGTATTTTAAAATGTAGCTGATTACCCCTGTTTTAAAAATGTAGATGAATACTGTTTTTACAAACGTAGCTAAATGCCCTTTTGAGATGAATGATTTTTCTAACGGAAGCGGGTATTCAGCTACTTTTTTAAAAATACAAGTACGTTTTTAAAATAAGGGATAATCAACTACGTTTTAAAACACTGATATAGTCAACTACTTTTATAAAACATAGAGGTAATCAACTACGTTTTAAAATAAATGAGGTATTAAACACTTATAACAAAAATACAAGAGGTGTTAAGTCGTTTCCTTAATAAAACATTGTACTTACATCTCCATCAATGTCGTTAGATGATAGAGCTCGTTCGGCAACGAACCAGTTAGATTGTTTGTACTGAGAACACTGTAGTACCAGGAAGGCAAAGGTTATCTAAACATGAGAAGATTTTAGTGTATAATCGAGATAGCTAGATATAACAAATGAATAAGAAACATTTCAGACTACAACAGAGCCTCACAGGTTCACTAAGTTGGTCAATTTCCCGAGGCTTGCAGGAACCTGTCCAGAAAACATGTTGGTCTCCAGGCTTCTGAAAACCGAATTTCCTTCAGAACGGTAATGGATTCAAAATTGTCTTTCACACACACACACACACACACACACACAGAGGAAATGATAGTGAGCATACAGATATACGAGAGTTGATATATCTCCCAAGTACTCTGGGATAGGTCCTGATAAGCGATTCAGCGCTACAGACCTGCAACATTTTCTTTATCAATCTTTAGAATTTACAGGCTAGTACCCTCTAATCAGAAGTAGAGACAAATAACTCACAGATACTCTAACTTGGTAGAAACCCATTCCCGAGGTATTGAGCCGTTAAGATAGTTGCCTGTGAGATCACTGTGAAAGCAAAATTTTCGATTACGTTAAGAGAACATGAGAATTAACTTTTATAGATATGGACGGAAAACAATGAAGAGTTTGGTGTTTCTTTTACATGTATTTGATGTGAGGTAGCTTCGCCAACGATGGTGGTAGAATACCAGCAAGATCTTGCTTTGTAAGAATTCTATATCAAAAAGAGAAAGAATATTAGAAAGCCGCATGCTGCTGAGTACAAACCCCAACAATTTATTTTGTAGAATATCAAAAGGCAAATACACGTTGAGTAGGTTAGAGGACGTATCGCTACCTACCTTTTACTAGTCGAACCTACCCTGTAGATCTCTACTTCTTTTTTCTTTTTTCTTTTTTCTTTCACTTTGTGTTTTTACTGCGCACGCTTCTCTACTACTAAACTATAAACGAAAGCGAATAAACTTTTCCACCAAAAATTAAAATAAAAAAGCTAATAAACTCAATAAGAAATTATAAAATAATATGTGAGAACAAAATGAAATGCTTAAATTCAAACCTTTTAGTGGATAGGTTTCTTAATTAGTATTTAAACCTAACTCTATAATGTTTTATGGGGTAAAATATTTTTATAACTACTAAATTATTTCTTCAGTCCTGTTTTGGACATCCAATTATTTTTGCTCCTATTTTAGCCATTCAACAATTAACTGATTTTCAATTTGGCCATTTCAACTATTTTTTTTTCTTTTTTGGTTAAAATAGACCAACTATTAAGGGTAGAATAGACTAACTGTTTTGGCCCCCGAAGGTTTTTTTTTTTTTCTAAAAGAATCTATGTAGTATTGTTTAAAAAAGTTACCAACCCTCTGTTTTTTTTACTTTGTCATTAATATTCTTAATTGAATATTGATCCCCTAATATTAAATTCTTGAATCCACCCCTAATTATGAGATACAACACAAAAACATAGGGACACCACAATAATGAGCTCATAGAGCAGATGATAACAGGAATGACAAAGGGTTGGATACCCGTTAAAATTTATAAAACCAAATCAAAATCCGTTTAATTTATATTTTACCAAACCTGTGATGGAAACCTGTCTAGTTTATATTTTGCTTATCAAACCCAAACTCGTTAAATATTTAAAAACCCGCGAGTACTCGACCCGACCAGTTAATAAATAGTTGAAATAATCTAAATAACAATTAATTAAAAAAAAGTAACACACGAAAAAAATAACACATAATCAAATTATTACGTAAAATTAAAATTAACACAATATAGAGACTCAATTTTATAGAGACCGTCACTGGGGATTTTTTTTTTTTTTAATCTAAATGGGTCTTTAAAAAAAAAATTTTGACTTGATTTCTAAGTGGGTCTCTAAAATTAATCTTAATATCTATATGAGTCTCTAAAATAATGGATATAGATCCATTATAGATACTCCATTAAGGATAGCCTTATGTCAACAATTTCTCAAATGTGGGAGGATTTATTTCTGGATTTCTTGTTGGGTTTGTGTTCTTAGTCAAGCCCCAACTTAAGAAAATGTCTCAAATTAAAGGAGGTTTATTTGAGTATGACATCAAGCATTCTGAAAGAATGAGGCTGAAGTTAGACAGGCCTGTTCTGAGGAATGTCTCACTGCTCGTCATCAGTCTGCTAATTGCGGGAGTCATTGTAGCAGTCTTTCATGGCACTAAAGTGAATAACTATTGTAGTTGGTGTGCCTATATGGATTGTATTCCCTTGAAATGGTGGAGTTGTAGTGACAAAGTGATGGATTGTGAGACCATGGTAAACTCAGAGCACTTGACCTTGACATGTACGAACAACGGAAGGTTCAGAAGTCTCCCGTTCACCAATATCTCACATGCAAGGATTGAGGACCTCTGCTATCTAATATGTTCTTAATTAGAACATTGTAGTCCATGATGCTTTCTCAAGATTCTTTCCTCCCCAAGAGACACATCTTCACACGCACACAAACGCGCACACACACTTACATGTGCAGAAGTAAACGACAACCGAATATACTTTATGAATTGTAACATTGAATCTGAATGACCCTTGAATACAGAATTGAACATCATTGTATATCAGATGAGCAGACAGGAAATGTAAACAGAACCAGTCGAATTTGAGTTTTGCTCTGATTGGAGTAGAAACTTTTGGAAAGTCAGTAATATGTGAATCAGATTTAACAAAAAAAAAATTGATTTTTGATATTTTTTTTTTGTCGATTTTCTATTTAAACTAAGTTTTTGTTTATTTTTTTGGATACTTAACGGTTACGGCTAAGGTTAGTGATTTCCAAATCTAGTGCATACCCGTTATGGTTATGGTTATAGGTTAGACTAAATAGTCACGATTCCGGTTATCCAATTTTTTGTGAATAATCGACTTGCTGCCGTTGCTAGTATATTGTATTACCTAGATAGGAACATCGGAGTGCTATGAAGAAAACCTTCAGATGGTATGGGGAATCGCAAATTTAGGTCCAATGTTCTGTTGGATTTTTGGCTTAAGTCAAAGTACAATTAGGAGTTGAAGATAAGTAGGAGTCCATTAGCAAAAGAAATAGGTTTTTGAATCCTAGTGGAGTTAGGATTAGTTATCTATAAATAGGACTTTTTAACTTGTAATTATTTGTCATGAGAGCCATACTCCATGGGGGGTGTGATAGGGGGTGAGCCGAGTAGTTGAAAGTGTTTTTCGTCTTTTGCCAGAAAAAAAAATCAATATGAAGAGGGTTTAGACTTTAGCCATAGATAAAGTCCTTATGCGAGGGTTTAGCCTTTTTTGTTCATAAAATCATCGGGGAGGGTTTTTATAGTTTTTCTTCAAAACTGTGAGCGTGTGAATGAAGGGAGGGTTTGGATCTTTGTCCATCCAAAAAATCCGTTGCATTGTGTGATTTGTGTCTCCTTATTCCTAACAAGTGGTATCAGAACCGAGGGTTTGATGATATTGGCCCAAACTCTCGAAGAATTATGATGGACTATCGTGATGGACTATCGGTGGAGCTTGGCAGTGGGCTCAGAGGTTGTTGTAGAGTTACGATAAGCATAATTCTTGGGCTATACTCTCCAAGTTGTATGAGGTTACGGCAACGCGATGAAACAAGGCTTGGTTGATTTAGGTGATTTTGAGCGGGTTCATACGAGAGTAAGATCACAGAGTCTCATGGTTGATCTCGGGTGCACAAGGAATAACTACTAGAGCTGGCATGGTAGTAGCTAAGGTGCATGGTTGATATGGGATGCATAGGGAAGAGTTACTAGAGCCGGCATGGTAATAGCTAAGGCGCAAAAGAAGATCTAAATAGCTTGTGAGAATGGTAAAGATGGATTCATCAGCGATGAATGTAGATCAAGGGGAATTTAAGATCTAGTTGGAGTTCACATGTGCAGAGGAGGAGATTTGTTAGGAGTTTCACATGGTGAACTAAACAGCAAAGAGAATGATTTCTTCCACATGGAAATAATAGGAGAATAATAAGTTATTAATAAATATGTGTAGGCTCAAAATCCAATAGCTTAAATTTTTGGACCAATAGTTGAGTTCTACACATGTGTGTTAAGACCCATTTGTTCTATGATTATTTGGGCTCGCCATAACATGTTCAACATTATATACGATCAAGATGAAATTAGTTGTGAGCAAGTTCGAGCATTCTAGGTCTTGATGGTGTTCGTAATGGAGCAGTTAGCCCCAAAAGGGCATGTATTCTTGATGGTTTTTGTTTTGTCCTGTTCCTAGCCCGCGTAGTAATTGTATTCTTAGCACAAATAGGATATCTTTGTACATATCTATATAGATAATGGCTTAACATTCTAACCCCCAAGAATTCTGATGTTTTCCAACTACAAATACACCTATAACACAAAAACAGTGCAAGTTGATAAAATGTTAGCTCAAAGTAAATTGCATATATTTATCACAAACACTACCAGTTCTGTCAAGCAACAGATGCGTGGTTCCAGTAATATACCGAAAAACCTTTGCATCGAAGACAAAAATATAATCAGATCAAAGGAAAAAAAAGGAGAGAAAAATAATATTGAGTGACCATTTAAAAGTGTAATCTTTTAGAGTAGGGTTTATTAGATTATATATAACACGCTCTAGTAAATGCAAGTAAAGCTAATTTTTGAGCTAATTTTTGGTCTTGATGTAAATGTAACCCGGTTTTTGTTGAGTTTAATGAATACTTATGCTTATTTAGTAAAAAAGAGTTAGTTTTTAAACTTTGCACTTGGACAAGTTTAATATTTTAAATAGATGACATAATGTTTTGAATTCAGGATCTTTTGGTACCTAAACTCTAATATCATATTAAAGTACCACATAAACTTTTAAAGAAGAGTTTATTCTATTATATATTATATGATATATTATCTTCAAGCGTAAGCAAGCATACGTACATGTGAGTTACGTGGCATTCAGCAGCAGTGCAATTACAGTAGACCGTGGTGTTATACCCATCTTTCCTTCTTGGTTGTGGTGTTACCCAGTTCGTGTTGTTGTCGCAGGGATTTAAACTGAAATTCCAATCCCTTTTACCCACTTCATTCGCTATCTCACGAAGTGCACTTACTGCAAATCAGTGTCAAGTGCACAAATTAGGGTTTTATGTTTGAAAGATGCTGGTATAATGCAAACTACTCCCACATAATCCATAAGTATGAGAAGATTTTACTTCTAGCGAAAACAATTGAACAGCAAAGTGAGCTCCAGAATTAGATGATCACAAGTTTAGGACTGATCCAATCATCAAAAGTTGCAGAATGCATACATGCATGCTTGGCGCTGTTGTTGACTTGTAAATTTCTTTTTTTTTTTTTTTTGCTAATCCCATTTGCTGAGATAGCCGGTTAACTGGTGCGGGAACGACCGACTGAATTGCTTAATGGGTATTTTTGACCGAGACCCCCTTCACTTTTTTATATATATGACTCAGACCACATACTTATTGAAAAATGTGACTTAAACCCCTTCTAGTATAAATCCATCAAATTTTCTATTAATTACGTGTGAAATGTCATTTTTACTCTCACTATGTAAAATGTCATTTTTACCTACCCTCAACAAATCTTGTTTCTACTCAGGATTTACCACACACACAACAGACATACAAAAACAAACAAAAAAGTCACCACACACAACAGACATACAAAAACAAACAAAAAAAAAAGAAAGAAAACCCATTTCATTTACACACCACTACCAACACATAACCGTACAGCACCACACCGACACCGCTACTGCCAACGCCAACGCTAATGCCACCGCACCACCCCACTACACCATCGCACACCAGACCACCCTGCCACTGTCAATAGAAACACCACACCACTCCGCCACTGCTAACGCCAACACCACACCACACCACCGCACATCACACCACCCCGCCACCGTACACTACTGCCAACAATACACCATACAACCAGCCCTACAACACACGGACCACCACCACTACTATCACACCATACCCACACAGACAAACAGACCCATTCAGAACACACACCACACACGCACATAGCAAAAAAATTGGGGAGAAGAAACGGGAAATATCCTGAAAAGGATACTTTATAGCATGGTAATTAGGTCAGCTTTTTCATTCCCTTCAAAATTGTAGAGTTAAAATAAAAATATCTATAGACTATAAAATTAATTTTATCTAGTTCCATCTTGTTAGAGTATAGATAATTGATTCGGTCTTTCTTTTCCTATAACAAAATTCAAAATTTTGGATAACGGTTAATGACATTTAATTCGTAATATCTATTTTGTAACACTTACTTTCCCGTATATGCCCGTTGTCATGGGATTTAACTCCTCTCCAATTCTGTTATTTACAATTACACGCGATACTCATTCAGATTAATGTCACATGTCATAAAATATCATCTATGGACTACACTAATCTTGTTAAACTAGTTTTGTCAATCATGGTTAGAAAATATTAAATACCAAATCTAAACTATCATATTTAGCAAAACAAATATGGAAGCCATATAATTCTTTAAATAAAAAACAACCATATGATTTCTGCTTAAGAACAACGATTCCAAAGAAAAAAAAAAAGAAGAAAGATAGACTATTCCTCTCGATTGTCACCAGTGAAGCTTCAACTCAAGAAAGAAAAAAGAAAAGAAAAGAGAGAAAGATAGACGAATTTTGCTTTGCTTCTATTATGTATAATGGCTGATGTGGTCACTATTGTTTTTCATATACATTGTTGGACTGTTTTCTTATATGTATGTATTTGAAGACACAGTATGATTTATTTCGGTTGAGCCTACAATTAAAACACTTTGCCATAAAAAGTGGCCATGTAATATTTATTTTTTCTAAGACACGTATGATTTGTTGCCTAAAATACACATTGTTTTGCTAAATATGGTAGTTTAAATTTGATATTTAATACTTTCTAACCATGGTTAAACAATTAATTTAGAAAGATTAATATAGTCCGTAGATAATATTTGGAGACACGTGGCATTAATCGGGATGAGTATTGCGTGGAATTGTAGATAACGAAATTGTAAAGGAGCCAACTCTGTTGTCAAGTGCGTTCAATCAAAGTGTAAATGTACATGATTATCCCTATTTATTAGCAAAATTAACTTTTTTTATAAGGCAATTAACATATTGTTGAAGGAACTCATCATGCCAATTTTAAGAGAACAGGAAAAAAAATTATTGAGCAAAAAAAAGAGAACAGAAAAAAAAGGGAAAAAAGAGATTAGGCCCAGAACTTGGTCTAATATATAATTAAAGGTTTGTACTTCAAAACTTTTAATAGAATGGCTTAAACTTGAACAAGGGGTAATTCACACACAATTACCCACATAATATCACTTTAGTTTCATAATGTATGTACAGTGAAATATTTTACCCCTAATATTTATTTTATATCACGTCACTTCCTTTTTGATTTAGTTAACAAAACTATCCCTTGTAATTGTTAAAAACATATACGAATATACAAAAGAGTCAACCATTATTAATGTTAGATTAATATTATTTTATCCTCTCAATATTTATACAATGCAACATTTTGCCCCAATTTAATTTTATATCATTCAATCCCCGTGTTTTAGTTAACAAAAATTGTCCATAATTGTTATTATAAAATATACAAATGTATAAAAATGTCCCTTATTTTTACCTAATAACACAAAAAGGGATAGCTGATTCACAATAAGTATGAAAGGAAAAATTGCATTTTATATTCATTAAGGAATTAAAATGGTGACTGTTTAGCTAGCTATGTACTTCATGACTATCTTTTTCAGGCTAGCTTTATTTTCATCCTTTTTTGTTTCATTGTAATTGGTCATTTGACCCTCCTATGTACATTTTTTCAATAAAATACAAACTACTTAACTAGCAAAGAAATTAAAAAGGAATTAAAATGATATTAACCTAAAAAAGGATACAAATATTTGGGGGAAAAGATTATATTATTCATACAATCTAATATTTTCCTGGACTTAAAGTTTCATTTCTTGTAGTTTTATTTGTCTTATGAACTTTTACAAGAAATTAAAAAAAAAAAAAAACTGAGAATAGACATTAGATATAAAGAGGGAGCATATTTGTACATTTGTATATTCTTAACAACTACTAAGGACATTTTAGTGCACTACATCACATGAGGAGGATATTAATATATTTATATGTACATATATTATGCAGTAAAGTAATTTTAGTCCAATAATTTGTGGTTAGTAGGTATATAAAATACCCTTTCTTAATTCCATATTGGACCAAATCTAGGCCCTAAAATTACTCTTTTTCCAGAAAAAAAAAAGATAGAAAATTATGGGGAGTTTCTAGGTCATTCATTAACCCTCGATCATGCCACACACACACTCTTTCTGTGTCTGTAACTTTGCATAAGAATATGAGGTATAACAGAGACCTATCCAATATATACATATGTATATATTTATATTGAATACATGTAATGGCAAATAATTTAAACAATACATATGCATGCCCTTGTCTATGCAGAATTTGCTTTGTAAAAGTTGAATACATAAACTGATTGGAGCACTAAACTGCATGTGGAGGAACAGACGGCAATTTTAAAAACAGAAAACAAATCACACATACATGTGAAAATAAAGACTAGTTTCAAAAGAGAAAAAGAAGACACATGCATGCAGGGGATAACTAATATATTTTATCAGTGGAGATAATCATTAGATAAGTACTCGTTAGGGTCAAATATTTTTACGATCATTAAACTATCTCTTCATTCTTGTTTTGGCCGTCCTACTATTTTTGTTCCTATTTAGGCCATTCAAATATCTATTAGATTTTATTTTGGAAATTCCAATAATTGTTCTATTAAAATAGACTATTAAGGGTAAAATCATAAAGAAATTTTGCATTGAGTCCATTAACATATACTTGTTTTTGCAAATAAGTTACAACTAATTTTTTATATAAACTAAACTACTAAAAGCTAAATAATAATAGTATTAATCACACACGCACGTGCGCGCGCACACATATATATATATATATAACGGGCAAGTAACACGCTAAATGTCTAAATCTCTTACCTTCCTCCAAAGGTAGCTGTACGTGCACGCTAGTTACAACAAGGCATTCTAGCACAAAGAAGATAAGGAGCTGAGCTGCCAACTCTTTTCTAATACTAAAATGTACTGTAATCATCTTGCATGTTTTGAGTTGCGCATGCATGTATGTATGCTATATAGGACGAGTTACGACAATGAATTAAAGATTAGAAGACTTTCTTTTCTTTTTTTTTTTTTTTTGGTTGGAAGACTAGAAGACTTAAGAGGGTCAACTAAAGTGAAAGATGAAATACAGAAGTTTTCAGCAATAAAGAAAAGTTGCCGTCTAGTGGTTAGATGGGTCCTTGAATGATACACATCATTGCGACTAGTTATTAGATCTAATGGTATGATTCTCGCTTTAAGTGTGAAAAGGTCCAATATTAATTCTGAGATTTATTTTTTTTTTTTTTTGGGGTTAAGTCACATGATGTCCGCTTGGGGTTCGAGAATGTCTCTAGCCACAAACTGGACTTAACATCTTAAATAATGCAATATTAATTTGTAAGCCTCCCTTAAATTAAAAAATTAAAAAATAAATAATAATAATAATACACATCTTTCACACGGTACCGTAATACTTTTTATACTCTTTGAATTGGTACCTCTTGAAAATATCTTCTGCAAATTTCCTTATCAATCTTTAAGAAAACTAAATTATTTTCCATGTTGGGCCGCTTTCATCAAAACCATTATATCTTTTATCTGGAATTGTATTCCGCTGTTTGAAATGTAATTAAATACATAGGGCGGAGAAATAGTTTAGTGGTTATATAAAGTTTTTACCCTACTTTTTTTTTCTTTATTTAAAAGAGATTTTTTATAAACCAATGTTATATCAATTAGATGTTAACTTCAATAATTAATCTGGAAACTTTTCGCACTTAAATTTCAAACCTCTCGCACTTAAAAGCAACAACCATACCACTAAAAAAACCCCTACTTTTTATCTACTCATACCCTACTTTTATCAGTCTTTGGATTGGTCTTCTCCAAATTTCCTTATCAATCTTCTTAGAAAAGTAAATTATTTTCCGTGTTGGCCGGGCCGCTTTCATCAAAACCATCTTTATGTGGAATTGTATTCCGCTGTTTGAAATGTACTTAAATACATAGGGCGACCCACCAGGGGTGACCCATCGTTAGCAGTGAATGTGAAAGCCATAATTGCTCTATTATTAGGATCAACTAAGCGACCCACAAAGGTCCCATAGTTAGCAGTTAATGTGAATGCCATAATTGCTCTATTATTTGAATTTGAATGTGGGTTCTTTAAGCGTATTTGGTGGAATATGCTGCAACTTGCGCAAGTCACAACTAGGATTTGCAAATGGGAATCATCTATCAAGTGGATGTTGATTTTCTGCAAAAACAAGAGCTTCCAAGCAACTATTATTAAATCATCCTTTTGTTATCTATCAAATCTGGAATGAGAGAAACCTTAGACTTCACAACAATAGAGCTAGAATAGAAGATCAGGTACTGATTCGAATCAGAGTAGACATCAATGCAAAATCTGATAGTAAACTGAAATTTCGACCTATAAGAACTAACATTAGTATTTGTAGAGCATGACATATTAGTGACCACATTCATTTGCAAATTCTTTCCATTGTATTTTAACCAGGGGTCATATATACTCCATTGTATGTTTTATGAGTTTGTTGTAATGAAAATCTCTTTGTTGTTTGAGCAAAAAAAATAAAAAAACTAAAAAAGAACTTTTGTTTATTTTCCCTTTTTTTAAGCATAAATCACATGAGACTATGTGTAATAGAGGCTGCATAAATATGATATGCAGTTCTTGTTATTTTTTTCCCTTTTCCTAAATCATATAAATTTGATATTCAAATGACCTAAAAAGAACTAAAATACAGGGGATTTATTTAATTTTTTTGCAAATATTAGTGACTTATTTAATATTTTTGCAAATATTAGGGATCTATTTGAACTTTTTCGCAAATATTAGAGATCTATTTGGAATTTTTTTAAACTTTAGGGTCATATTTGACTTTTTTGCAAATATTAGGTACCTATTTAAACTTTTTTGCAACCATAGGACCTATTTGAACTTTGTTGCAAATACTAAGGACCTATCTGAACATTTTCAAAAATATTAGGGACTTATTTGATTTTTTTTCTAAATAATAGGGACCTATTTGAACTTTTTGCAAACATTAAGGACCAAATTCTTACTTTCCCATTTTACTCATTTAATAATAGTCATGTGCGAATCACATGACCAATTTTATGTTAAAACTAATGTTTAAATTAATGTTAAGGACTAATTTGAGGCTTTTGGCAAACATGTAGGATTAATTTGAAACTTTTGAAATATTTAAGACTAAATTAGACCTTTTTGCCAACATATAGGACCATTGGTGCAATTAAGCCTTCATTTTTTAGACAAAAGTGCCACTATAATCTAAACTCACTTTGATGAAAAAAATATCCAAACCACACATACACCCATACCAAATACATACTTCATCATCAACAAACACACACATCCAACAAACACACACAGACACACATACCCCAAACACACGAGAATACACACACACAACCACGCATAACAACACACACATAAAGACACACAAAATAGCATGCTTACACAGACTCACACAACAACACACACACAAACATATACAAAAACCCATACATGGATAAACACAAGAACACAAACACAGGCATAGACAAGAATGCACACACCAACACACAAGTTTTAAAAGTTTTTTTTGTTGGGTTAATTCCACTTTTGGTTCCTTATATTTGACCTCATTGACACTTTGGCCCCTTATCTTCAAAAGTGAGACATTTCAGTCCCTTATCTTTTCAATATGGGACACCGTTAGTTCTTGTTACTGATTCCGTTAAAAAAAATGACGAAAAAGAACATGTTCGGCACATGGTAACAACATATCCTTACTTTTAGGGATAAAAATATCTTTTACTTATTTTTCTTTTTTAGCTTTTTTTTTTCATCTTCTTCATCTATCCTCTACCACTAACACCCAACACCCAACAGCACTATCGCTACCGCCACCAATACCCAACACCCACCACCACCACTCTTCATACATATATATATATGCACATATATATCTACATATATGTATACACATATATATATACATATGCATCCAAAGCTAACTTAAACCAAACCAAACCAAACTAAGCCTTGTCCTACTAGGTGGGGTTCATCCAAAGCTAACCTAACACAACAAAAAAAACAAGGAAACTTTACAACCTGATTGATCAAGCTGTGACAGGACGGCATGCACAAGACCAAAACGAGCGACCAATTCGAGAAACAAATATTTGAACATTTTCATCATAACAATCATGTTCTTCGATCTAAAAAGGCCAACTCCAATCCGCTGGGTTATATATATACTAGTTGAGAATTTGGTTCAAGGTTGACTATATAATCCGAAAACAAAAAGACCAAAAAAATAAAAACCCATTTGCAAAAAATTGAAAATTTGCAAGAATAACCTAAAAAAAGGGAAAATAAAGAGGACTTTTGGTATTGTTTTCTTGCTGTTGGTGTTGGTGGTGGTTTGCATAATTAAAAAATTTTAAGGAGAAAGAAAGAGAAAATTTTAGAGAGAGAAGAAGGTGGTGTTGTCTTGTTATTGGTGTTGATGGTGGTGTTGGTGTTGGTGAGGGTGTTCGGTGGTGTTAGTGTGGTTGGTGTGGTTGGTGTTGATGGTAGTAGTGGTGGCGGGTGTTGATGAACTGACCAAAATACCCCTGTAATTTGGAAAAAAAAACGAGCCATGTGTGGAACACATGCTTTTTCTGTCATTTTTTAACGAAATCAACGACAAGGACTAATAGTGTCCTATTTTGAAAAGATAAAGGACTGAAATATCTCACTTTTGAAGATAAGAGACCAAAGTGTCAATAAGGTCAAAGATAAGGGAACCTAAGTGGTATTAATCCTTTTTTGTTTGGTTAAAAGTTTTGAAAGATGAACACATCGGGATGTGGGACTGGATGGTGTATTACCAGCAGGGTGGGGGGCTGGGGAAGGGGTTAGTGACAAGGTAGGGGGTTAGGGTTAGTGGAGGGGCAAAGGGCTGGGGTAGAGGTCAGCGTCAACGTTGATAGAGGGTTTTGTTTTGAAAGTTTTTTCTTGGTCAAAAGTTTTCAAAGATGTCTAGGTTTGTGATTTTTTTGGAAGCGTAAAGTTGTGTTTGGTATCTAATTATATGGGTATCTTAGTAATTACAAATTATTATTTTAACATAATTAGAATTCTGTTAAAGTTGACCTAAGTCAAGGGTTAATATGTGTATAAATGGCAAGGGATCGGTTAACCGCGATTTTTTTAAAAATTGAAACCAAAACCAATTAACTTAACCTAAACCCAAAATCGAAATCGAAAATCAAAGATTTTAAAAATCATTAACCAAAACCGAAACTGACAAATAATGAAAAAATCGTGGGTAGCCGAATTCGTTAACCTTACAAAAAATTAAAATAAAAAAATCACTCCAAAGTAGCAAAACAATTAATACAAAAACTGCAATATATTAATACAAAAAAATATGACCACAAATAATAAGAATACGAAAAAAAACCAAATCAAAACTGATGATGTGAAAATTTGTGTAAATAGCTAAAAAATTATATATCTAAAGAAAAATAAAATTTAAATAAATATACATTCAAACCATAAATAAATCAGCATTAAGCTTATATATCTATATATATTGTATGTATCATCAAAGTATCTAATTTACACCATTTCATACACATATAAATCGGGAAAAAGATCAATTTAGTCCCTGAGGTTTATGCTAAAGACCAAACAGGTCCCTGTGTTTTCTGAAAGAATCATTTTCGTCCATGAAGTTTTGTTAAAAAATTATTTTTGTTTTTATCGTTAATTTTTATTTAACGGTCAATGGTTTAGCTCAGATAAAAGACTAAAATGCCATTATATTTATTTATTATAGATTAGGTGACAAAGAAAAACAAAATAATGTCAAATGTGCACAAAATATATTCCAAAAAATTAGCTATTATTGCACAAACTATATTTCAAAATAGAAAATAAAAACAAAATGCAATCTTTATATACATAAATCAACAAAAAAAGATTGCATTACAAAAAAAAAAAGACGTCGACAGGGTGTTGGCTTTTTTTTTTTGTAATTCTTTTTTTTGTTGATTTATGTATATAAAGATTGCATTTTATTTTTTTTTTTATTTTTTATTTTGGAATATAGTTTGTGCACATTTGACATTATTATTATTTTTTTTTGTCACCTAATCTATAATAGATAAATATAAGGGTATTTTAGTCTTTTATTTTGGTCAAACCATTGACCGTTAAATAAAAATTAACGGCAGTGACGAAAATTATTTTTTTAACAAAACTTCAAGGACGAAAATAGTTTTTTCACAAAATAAAGGGACCTGTTTGGTTTTTAGCATAAATCTCAGGGACTAAATTGACTTTTTTCCCATATAAATAGGGAAAAATACATATAAACAAATCACACAAATATACTGATCTAGTAGAAGATCCTAGACAGATTTGTATAGAAGCCTACATGATAATAACATCTGCTTCAACATTATATGTCACCAATTGAAAACTAATTTTGTTCTTCTTCTTATACGTGGGAGCTATAAGTTTGCGTTTGGCTATTGTTGGCGTGGCTGGCAAAACTTTACTCTTTACGCATCACTTGTATGTGCATATGAGGAAGAGATTGGAAAGATTGAGAAAGTAGATTAGAGAGAGGAAAGTTAGTGAGAAAAAGGTAAAGTTAGAGTGAGAGAGAGGGAAAATAGCAAAAGTAAGAAAAAGTGGAGTAGAAAAGGTGAAGTTGCAATATTGTGTTGTCTTTTAGTATTGTTTTCTAGTGAGTGAAAGTTGAGTAGAGAGAAAATAGAAATAATGTAGTAAAAGTAAATTTTACATTATTTAATACATATATGTAGATGTGTGTTTATATATATTAAATTAATAATCAAGTTTTGAATTTTTACTTTTTTTAAAGTTAAAAATCAAAACTTATCGGTTTATTCATCAGTTATTATTTATAAAATTCAAAATTTAACGGATTCTCCATCAGATTTTGTTATCGGATTTTTATATGCGGATACCCGTCGATTTCAAGTAAAACGGATACTCGTTGCAATCCCTAAATATGTGAAATTTTTAAAAGTGAGAAGTAATAAGTGTCACTATGTGTTAACAAGGGAGAATATTTTCTTGGATGCCACGGTCACTTTATTTTTAATACTTTTTTACCACTTCATAATTGGCATACTAACATGACATCTAAGTTGGCAAACTTAATTTCTTTCTCTCTCATCTTCTATTATTTTTCTCTCTCTTACTTAGTGTATCCTCATTCCTTTTCTTTTTCCTTTGGTTAACCCTTACCAGACGTCTCTATTCTTATTTCTCTATTCTTTTGTGACCGTGCTCTTACTTTATTCAAACAATTAGATGATTGTTCAAACATTATGAACTAACCTTCCTCTTAAAATCAGAAATATAAAACTACCAACTCAAAATTAGAGTAGGGGAAAATACATTGAAGATAAAAAAAAGAAATTTTTGGTGAACTGTGCCACGAGAAATCTCTCAGTGAAAAAAATTATCTTTTATGTAACATGATAATAAATAAGTATTTGGGATTGTCAATAATAAAAAGGAGATAAATACTAAGGAAAATAAGAAATATTGAATTTTAGTCCTGAATTATGTGTGAAAATCACCAACATTGTGTTTGCTTAAAGATTGACTCTTTAAACATGTTACATATCGTCAAAGGTTTGGCTTCAGGTCCATGGCATGTACACTACAAGGTGGCAAAAATATGAAAAAAAAAAAAGAAAAAGAAAAGAAAGTTTCTAGACAAGCATGGTACTCTAACTCATATCTACAAAGAGGGTAACAGTGCAGCAAATTATTTTCCAAATTGGTTTGTATCCATGGGAAGAAGATAATACTTATTTGCACTTCACAATTGTTCTTATTTGTGCTTCCTTACGTACCTTGTGTATAGTTTATCAAAAAATTGCTAATGTGAAATAATCCTGCTATCAAGACATTCAAAATCCAAAGATCTTTTTTGCCCAAAAAAAACACTCTATGGAGATTGAAATAATTTTTCTGGTAGATTAAATTGAGGTTCTCTGATTTAGAGATGTAGTGTTGCTTTTGAGAGTACTTTCTTGAGCTTTTTGAACTTCAAGATATACGATTCTGGCTTCTATTTGTATTCTTTGAAATAGTGTATTGAGGTAGAATATTTGAATTTAAGCTATTGTCAGCATTGATGTGTTCTAGTTTTTCAATTGGAGAATCATATTTATCTTCTTTTTTCTTGTTTATCTTTTGATTTGCTAAATGAGAGAACCTCAATTTAATCTACCAGAAAAATTATTTCAATCTCCATAGAACACATCAATGCTGACAATAGCTTAAACTCAAATATTCTACCTCAATACACTATTTCAAAGAATACAAATAGAAGCCAGAATCGTATATCTTGAAGTTCAAAAAGCTCAAGAAAGTACTATCAAAATCAACACTACATCTAGAATCTATCGTGTATATAGAAGTAAATTTCAATTAATAATTTCTTATAAAACTCCATAGAATTTCATGGGGAGATGTCTATGGTGATTGTATCAATATAGCTTTGAAAAATTGATCAATTGTTATCAATTGGTGCATTTTCTCCATCATTTGCAAAAGGAAGAAGGACACATTAATTAAGAGAGACAAAAATAGTAAAGATGAGAGAAAAACAATAAAAGATGAGAGCTAGAGAAATAAATTAAGTTTGCCAACTTGGATGCTAAGTTATCATGCCAAATAGGAAGTGGTATAAAAATATTAAAATAAGGTGACATATAGCATTACTTTTAAGGACATATGCTATAGCCATATGCCTATCTCATTATTTTGCAATTGCGAACCCAGACACTCAAATTCAGGAGTGCACTCGTGCGGTGTGAGAGGTTAGGGTGTGCCATCATACAACAAAAGTGTCCAATATAATAATTTTAAAATATATATATATTTTTTCAAATTGAGGGGGTGTATTCAACTCTATATAGGTCCGCCAATGTTGTTTTGTTAGAATACACAATTATCTAATCATAAATTTGAAAATAATCATATAAGAACTTGGGTACTCTAATTATTGTTAATTGATTTTAGGACATAATCCCACACCTTTTAATCTCAAATCAAAGATGGGCCTCCGTCCAATCTTGCCTATTTAAGTGTGAACTATTAGATTGTTACAATGCCAGTCTTATCCATCCATTTTTGACATTATTAGATTATCGTCATCTAAGATCTTTAGTTACTCCCCTAATGCTAAATAATTTTAAGACAAAACCTTATAATTCTTCACATTTATGTTACAGCTATAACTAGCAAGATAAATTCAGACAAACATACATCTCTCGTCTCTCAAAGACAAGGAATATTATTAAAGAAAACTTCACAAAATGAACTTTCACTTTTTAAGACTAAGAACAATCTTATATTTTCTTTTCTTATTTGGCAACTGGAACATCTATTACATTTAATTGCCACAACATTCATACCAAATATTTGGCATATGGGTAATTTTTTTTTTCTCAGTGCGGTTAAATTGATTTTCAAACCTAAGATATTTGAAAAATATAAATATGTTGAAAAACTACAATTCTATATATATATATTTTAATAATTCCGCTCCTAATTCGCTGATCCGTGAATATCTTCCCATGCTATTCATCATTCTTTAACCCTCATATTTCTCCATTGGCCTAACACACTATTTGCTTTGCATAGTTGTGACTACTCTATTATGTGGTACGTACGTTGAACTATTATAAACAAATTTCACCAAGAAAGATCATCATACTAAGCTATTTTTTTTTCTCCCTAAATCTGACCTAGAAGTGTGATGATTAACATGAAACGTCCTGATCTCCATTTAATATTGTGAATATATAGTTTAAAAGTAACTAGCGTTGTACCCGTGCGATACACAGTGTAATGCAAGAATTGGCGAACCTAGAGAGGATTCTCAACTTGGAAAAAAAAAAACAATTTTTTTTTCTTATTTTTTTGGTTTTTTTTCAAAAAACATATTATACTAGACACTGTCATTGTATAATGACACACCATTACGTCTCTCATGCCATAAGTACACCCCTTGAACTTAGGTGTTTGGATCCGCCACTTAATGTAAGTAATTTAAAAACATGTAATATGTAATTACTCTAAATACTATATTATTACATTAAAAAAACCAAATACAATAAGCATCAATTTTTTTTTATTTATTTAAAAAATGGTAGTAGGTACCATTTTATAAAGATTATGCATTTTAAAAGACGCACATGTGTATCTCTTTTGTTCAAATTAATATTTTACTATGAATAACATAAATATATACTCTAAAAATTATTAAGACTACCTACTAACTTATCACTGGTGGTTGTAATGAGTTCAAACTTGTACAAATTCGTTATCAATTTCACTTCGCAAACTTGTGTCGTGAGTTAGAAAAACATTAATAATATTTGAAATATAATTGTTATACCATACTCGTTTAAAATGACTCCATACCCTTGTAAGGTAACACTGCAAATATATAATTTGATTGAAATTCAAATGAATGAGCAAATCATATGAGAAATCATATAGCATAACATTTATTTCTATTGATACCATTACAATACAAGGTAAATAATGATATATAAGGAATATAAACATGCTAAATGGAATCAAATGTATGATAAAAATAATAAGAAAGATATTCTTGCCTAATTTATTTTTTAGAATATTTAAACTAAATTAGTTATAGTTTTTTAAACTTTTCCATTTCTAGTTTTTATCAAAATCTTCAATCCTTATTTACTTGTCATGTTTAAAAGTGCAACGTATAGTAGTCCATGACTGTGTTCTTGAAAGATATAACCAAACGTATGAAAGAGTTTAAGCGTAACTTTTCTTTATAGTCATGAAAAAATTAACAACCAAAGGAATCTCTATCTTTGCTGAAATTTAACATAAAAACTATGGTTAGATGAGATCATAGTCATTTGCAGTATTAATACAATATTTCCTATGTTAGTGCAAGAATCAATATTTAATATATGGAGTATTTATTAAGTTTGATTGGAACAATTGTTGATTGCCTATGAGATTTTCTGTCAAAATGCCAATGGTCGTCAAATACGAACCAAGTTTGTTATGATTGGAAATCTATCAAGCCACATAAAGTTGTCATTTATTCTATGTGGAATCACACTTCTATAATTCAAATAAAATCGATCTACTTTGTTTTTATTTAAAATTATGTTTCCATTCTATTGCCATTGGCCACAGAATGACGATAAATATGTAAAATTCTGTAGCCACTTAGTAGCCAATGGTGACAAAATGACTAGAGACCACTATAATCCGTCGCCTTTCCATGGCCAATGGCGACAAAATGATGACAGACATTTATAAAAATATGCTAATATATGCACAATGTTTTACTTATTTATGAAGTCCAAACCAAAATAGAGAGTTACTAAATTATTAAATTGGCCTTTAATTTGGTATTATTTTTTTGAAAATATTCTATATTGTTATATTTAATTTTTTTTAAATAGATAAAACTCTTCTGTGATCATTATGTCGCAAAATAGCCATAAAAAGACCACGAAATATTGTTATTACTCTAAAAAAATAAAATGTAATTTTGTTGATGTTTGTGCGACGGAGTCGTGACGAATATAATTAAATCAAAAAAATTAAGATGTGATAGTCTGTCGCAGATTTACAACAGCTTGGCGAGAGAATTTAATTATTTATTATTTGATTATATTAATATTTTATTACTTGTCAGTTATAAAATATAAATATAAATAACAACTACATTTCGTCTCCAATTCGTGGCTATTTTGTAACGAAATGGCCACAGATCACATTTTATTTTTTATAATTTAATAAAAATATCTATGGCCATGCGGTCGCAAAATAGCCACCGCTATTTTGCGATAGAGTGGCCACAAAAGCTTATATTTCTTTTATTTTTTATAATTAAAACCATAGTTTGTTGCCAATTCGGACCACATGTGTCCGTCGCCAATTGGCGATATAATTTTTTCCCGTCGCCTGCGTCCTGTTTTCTTGTAGTGTATTTCCTACTAGCCCAAAATGACTAACTCAAGTTATTCATTATATCTACAATACCCACTTATAAACTAATCAAATACACCATCTCCCACCAATTGGGATATTACAATTATGGTTATGGTTAATGATTTTTACCATAGTATAACTTTTAAAGTTATTTTTTTGACTGTGGACAATAGGTGTTAGAATTTAAAATTGTTTCACATGGATAACTTAAAAATTTTAAGACTATCATATAAGATTTTAAGCTAGTTTATTTAATATTAATTAATTTAATATGGAATATTACCAATCTTAATATTAAAGTTACAAGCTGCAACTGGCAAGAAAAAATCATACAATCTCTTGCATCTCAAAGAAAATGAATATTCTAAAAAACACTTAAATAATAATGTTACAAGTTGTAAATAGCTGTCCACATGGATTGGCCGTTAATGATGATGGGAGAATCTAGATAAATTTAAAGGTTAGAGGGGGACTTTAGAATTTAGCATGAAACTCATTACGCAAAAATGACTCAACTCTTGCTTATTATTGCAAAAGTATTGTTTGGAGCATAAGGAAACCAACTTTCTTTCAAGTATCACTGGCATCCATGTCTTGTGCATCATGCTCCTTGCTAATGCTTAGTGCCCTCCTTCAAGCCTCGTGACATTGTTCCATGTTATGCGTCCTTGCCTTGTGAATCATGACCTTGACTTCTTGTTGGTGCCCTTATCTCATGTCTAGAATCTGTCTTTGTAGCATTTCGTCTTCAATGTAGTTGAACTACCATGCTTGCTTGCGTTTGGTTTTTCTCAGTTCGTGCTTTGCATGTATTGATTGTTGTTACCTCATTTTTCTTGCACCTTTTCGCGATGGTTATTTGTAAAGAGGAAGAAATTGGCGAATCATGCGAGAAATGCTGTAACAACTACATCTAGATCGACATAGTACCTCAACAACTACCTATTATGATCTCTTTCCATTTTATGCTATGAAGAATGCCTATGTTGTTGGTAATTCCACCCAGAAGGGTAATGGGTTACTCTTACAGCACGTCCTCAAATAATGATCAAGGCTCTGGGTTGAATAGCAGGAGTAACTTTTAATTTATTATGAGCCTAAACGATGAATTCAATAAGTTCTTGCCAATAACCACGTTCACTAAATAGAAAAACATTAAATTAAAAACCCATACAAAATTCATGAGTATATATTGAAAAGAGTCGCATGTCGACCAATCACCACAATTAGAGGTAAGTGATCACAAGATTCACCAAATTACTTAATCCCGGATTGCTCCCAACCACTGGAATCTGGATGCATTGGCATCATCTCAAGCTTCTCTTGATCGACCATTAAAATAAAGAGAATGAAAACAAGATTGAGAACAGGATTTGTGTTAGAAGAATTAACATTTAGTAAAAAATGGTTTCCTTTTGTAGACTCAATAGTCCCATGTCTCATTTCAAACTTCAGCAAAAGAGATAGCATTTTTGTGGATAACTGCTTGTAGTTACATTGAAGGTTTTTTTATGCAGCCATCCTTGACTCTAGTACGGAGATTGTTCTCACCTAATAATCTGTACTCTTCATTACTGAGAGTAAAGATTGACTAAATAGAGATCCTTGGCATATGTTGAGGATGAGGCATTATACTCAACTTCTGACGAATGAACAAGAATCTCTATCTCACTCGAGTTCCTTAGTTTCAGCTCGTCATACTTGTCTCTGAGGGCCTTAAACTTCAGTTCATCACCGTAAATACTTGGATAGACATCTAGTTCCTGAACACTAGTTTGACCTTCAAGCATGCTCACTACTGCAGGCATATTAGGCCTAAGAGCTGGAGATGGATTGGTGCACAACAAAGCTACCTTAATCATTCTTATTGCCTCCTCAATGTTGTAGTCAGAAGTCAATCTTGGATCTACTAGCTCCAGCAAGTTTTCTTTCTTTTGTAGTACAAGTGCCTATTAAAGCATAGCGAAGTAATGGCAAGATATCACGTATTAGGGAACTTAAAAATCACCATGAAGCAGGTAAATAAACAATCAAATGTTGTGTCTGAAGTGAAACGCAATTGCACAAACAAGTATGTCTTTATTACTCATGAAATCTGTTGGCCCGACATTAGCCAACAGGAATCAGTTTCCATACCAACGAAGTGCTGAACAAATGAAGCAATTCAGTGACTATCTGTGTTTCTGAATAAAACAGTCATGTCATAATAGGTCCAGTTCCAAGAACTCAAACATACTTAGACAGGCACAAGAAGAATTAGCCAAGCAATAGTTACCGCTTACCTTGTCAAGAAGGCAAACACAATTCCCATCAGAAGTCATGTTGCTCTTTCCGGTAATAATTTCCAGTGCTACCACCCCAAAGCTATAGACATCTGCTTTATAAGTCAAGTGTCCCCATAGTGCATATTCTGGTGCCATATAACCTCTGTAAACAAAAAAATGCAAGAAAAATTGAAAAAAGTGATGAACCTAAGCTTACTTTATCAACTGTAATTACCATCATGCTCCTATTTGAAATTTTTGACATGAGGAGATGCAAAATACCTGCAGTTTGTTATATTATTTTTATGCTCAGAAGATTACTTCAAGATTACAATACTATGAGAACCATTAGCACTTGTTTTAAAGAAGCAGGAATCCAAATAACTGAATGAATAACATAAGTCAAGTAAACTATATCAATCAGTGCTATAGAATTAACATCAAATAGCTGGTTAAGTTACTTCTGATTATAAGTAATGAACAATTTTTTCCTTGTCAGTAACCAACAGTATATACAATAGGAGCAATCACAAATTGCAGAAACATCTAGATGGTAACATACTTCTTTCTTAAGATCTTATTAAAGGGAAAAGAAGATCATTTCTCACATGGTTCCTGCAACCCTTGTGCTAATATGTGTGTTTTCCTCTTCATCAAGCTTGGCTAGACCAAAATCAGAGATCTTTGCGTTAAGTTTCCCATCAAGCAACACATTGGTAGCTTTGATGTCCCTGTGAACAACCTTTATTGCTGATTCCTCATGCAGGAAAGTCAGACCTCTTGCTATGCCAAGACAAATTCTTTGTCTGGTTGGCCAATCCAGTTTCACTTGTGATCTCTCTGGACCTATCATTCACAAGTTTGACTTATGAAAATAACTATAAACTTTAAAGGAATCGATCTATTCTATTGCTTTTTGATAACTAGATGAATGACAGCATACTTCAAAATGGAGACTTATAAATTAAGAGATGTAAATACTTCCCAAACATGGAAATTCTTATCAGATCCTGAAATATAAAGAGACAAAAATTTAGATTTTTCTAATTTTGTTCTCTTTTTATCTGAGCTGAGAATCTCCAACTTCTCACTATTGTAAAAATTCTCAATTAGCTGCAGGAAGTGAACTCTTTTAGTTGAGAACTACACGTTTGAATCTTCTGCTGGAAGATACAGCATATGATGGCTTCATTAATTTGAAAAGGCTTGAATTGTAATATATATTTTATGACAAAAGAACGAATGAAATAAAATAAACTAAATAAATTACACTTATTCGCTTCCACTAATCCACTTTAACATGCCTGAATTATCAACATATTTTATACAATTCCAAATTAGACTGTAAAGTTAAAATATGAATGAGAAGAGGAGATATTTTATTTCCAATTTTAGATCTAATACCACTTTACCGAGATGAAACCATATAAGTAGAATTTAGTTGTTGTCATGTGACATTGCTATATGCTTAGAATAGTAATTAAAAGGCCAAAACATATATTTAATAAACAATATAACGAAAAGTAGAACCAGTAACCTGCTTTCTTGAAAATAAAAGGACAATATAACTGGTCAAAGTATAAACATCAATTTACCAAATAAAGCACGGGCAAGGCAATTGTTTTCCATGTACTCGTAAACCAGCAGTAGTTGACGTCCTTCAATGCAGCATCCATATAATTTTACAAGATTTGGGTGCTGTGACCCAGAAATCATGCTTACTTCATTCACAAATTCCCTATTTCCTTGCTTTGATGTGGAAGAAAGTTGCTTGGCAGCTACTATTGTGCCATCCAAAAGTACACCCTGCAATTTAAAAGGAAAACACTTTCCAGTAACATTCATCCATCTTGCATTGTTAAAGATGGAATGAGAAAGCAGAAGAAGACATCAAAATTATCATTTAATTGTATAGTACCTTATAGACAGATCCAAATCCACCTTCCCCAATTTTGTTTTCAGCATCAAAGTTATTTGTAGCAGCCTTAATCTGTTTTAAGGTGAACAATCCAGTTCGCAAATCTAATGCTTTCCAATCTGTACAACAAATTCAGTGAGTTAACTTCATCAATAAGCTGTATTGATCAAATTCATGGTCCCTCCAGCAAAGAGAGAATTAGAAGACGAAAAACATTCACACCTCCTACCCAGAGGGGAAAAAGGATGCTCGTACCATACGCCCATCAACTAATAACCACTAGAAGGAAACTTATGCAATGTTCCTAAGAGTGGATATTGGCTGTTCGTGTTACAACTTAGTGTAAGTGTATTGCACTGGGTTGTCTAATTAGAGAAATTTGAATGTAATTGCATTGCAACAAAATTCATTTGAGCCATCCTACTAAATCACCTCATCTTAACAGAATCTATGATCTATGACACTTTTTGAATTTTTGTTTGTAGTAAAAGTTGAGGTAGCAGTTGCATGACCTTGTTGTCTTGAGTTTCTGCCTCCAAAGTAGCCTTTCCACCAAAGCATATACATAATGATGAGGGCGAGGCAAAATGAAGCAGCCGCAGCTGAGATCAGTATCTTCTTTCTCTTTCTCTTATTCAATGGAGGACCAGAATCTACATATGATGGAAAGAAACATAATCTTAGTGAGTTATATGCTACTTTTCCACCCAGACAATTTATTATAAATCTTGTACATAAAAATGTCGCTAGACAATATTTGAAGGCTTACCAGGACTTCATTAGAATCCCTTAACAATTAAGAGTTGCAAAATTTGAAAAGAAAACAACTTGAGATATCCTCAGGAAGAACACATATTTGGTAGATGATTGGAAAGAAATCACTCACACCAGATTTTACGGAAATGGCAGATATAAGAGGACCAGAGTTTCCCCTCAGTGGTACTGCTGTTGTCCCCAATCCTGCCCATTGAAATCGATTGTCTAATGTTTTGTTTTTCACAACAGCTTTAAATTCCTTTATGACTACCTTATTAACCCCTCCTGCTTCATCTTCAATATCAAAATTCTTCCTTCTCAACTCATCCTGTTACCAAGCAGTAGATTACTACCCTAACACATTGAAATGATGTTCAATTTAATCGCATTATTTACCTGGATATAAATATCAAAGATCCGTCTTCCAAGACTCCTAAAAGATTGGTTATTTGTAAAAGTGATCTCAGCAAAGTGAAGTTTCACTGTATAAATTCCATTTGCCAAGCAACGCCCATAATATGTTAGTGATAATGGAGAAAGGCGAGCTGTCTGGTATAGTTCAACATTATCCACTTGAAGCACAGATACGTTCCTTGCTGTGGTTTCATCTCTAGTTTTGTTAACAGCCCAAAAGTGTCCAGTACTACTCCTTCCCCAATACTGATTTATGTGGACAAATTTAGCATAATCTTCCAATGTTTCATCTGCTTCATACTTGGTGTTTACAATGGTGAAATCTTTTCCACCACAATTTAAATGAAAAGAGTACCACTCTGTACACAAAAGACTAGTAAATTATTAGTTGTTGTCTCATATGATGGTATAGAAAGAAAAGGCAAACCCTTAAGTTAGTATGACACATCAAAGAGCAGGAACAATTAAGTTTTGTACTTTTTTCTTTCAAGTTTCAAAACTGACATTTAAGAGATCAATGTCAGCTAGTTATTGAAGCACATGATTCTATACTCTGTAAAATAGCATGTAATTATTTGTACTTTCTATGAATATCATGCCCTTACCCTGAGTGCAAGGAGTAAAGCATTGCCTAGGTTCCCTGGAAACAGAAAGCATAACGATAACTAGTTAAAAGAAAATTGGAAAGAGAAGGAAAAAAAACAAAAAGAAGAAGAAGAAAGAGGGAAAGCAAGAAAAGAAAAGAAAAGATGAGAAGCAACTAAGCGAAAAACATATTTCAAACTTCACTTGGACTGGACAACGAAGACTTACAAACTGCTCCTTCCGTTTAAGCTTCTAAACAAGTTTCTGACAACAATTACTGAAGTTAGTTTCCCGTCAAATATCATTTTGATGGAGGGAAAAAAAAGGCCGGATCAAATAGGAGCTTACAGCTTGTCTCCACAAGTTGGAGCTGGGAAGAAATCTCTTTCGGAGAAATTATTGTAGGAAAGATCAACGTATCTGTAACACGAAGATCATAACAAGAGCAATGGAACTCTGAAAACGAGGTGTAGAGAATAAAGAATCAATTGTAACAAAAGAAATAGTGAAGCATTAATTTGGATTTAAGAAAACGAGTGTAACAAGGAGATATTGGTAATGGAGCAGTCAACCAGAATTCTCCCTAATTTGCAGCAAAACACGACATATGCTAAGTAACTAATTCTAGTAACTCTTAGGTACTTAATATTCAAACACTACTGTAAGCCCAACTAGTAGAGTTATTGTATAACCTCTGTGTCCTATTGTGTCTCAAATTAAACTTTCACTTTGTGCTTAATCAGCAAAATGAATCCTCCATCTTTCCCCATATTGGTTAAACAAGTCTTAGGGTGTTAGAAAAGTAAACGAAAGACAAAGCTGTAATCTTCCATTCATTAGAAGTGGAATACTTACAATAGTTGTTGGAGCACTATCTCTCCAACATTTATGGAGATCATAGCTCTATTGTTATGGCTCACTCAGGACTTATAGATTTAAAGCTCTCGTAGATTCTCTAGTTTTGGAGATCTTATGGCTCATCTTAGCTCTTAAGCCTCGTCTTACAAAATTGTACAACACATATATATACGTATGTAGTAAGGCGGTGTAGTCACCTTCTAGAGTATTTCATACAATAAACAATTGGCCATTCTTATGTTGGTTGCTCACTACATTATAATGATTGTAGTTTTTGCTAAGTTGAAATATCTCTTGCTTTTATTTTAGAATTATCGAGCGCCGCTATTGAGCACCAACATTCCAGCATAGGAATCATATTAAGTATCCAGTATCTCTTCTGACTTCCATAGCTCTTCCTTCATACTCATTACTTCTCATTGTTGCATAGGCAGTATCCTTTGAACTGATTGCTGTCTCTATGACATCTAAGGATAATTCTTGTTCTATCCTAAATGTTTGCAAATTGGTCCATATTTAAGTTCACAAGTAGCTTTCTCATAATGATACTCATTCAATAGAATTGTCTATTGATTCTTCTTTGGCCATCTCCAACAACTTCCCTATTAATTTCTCCATACTAAGGAGTAAAATAGGTCACTCTTTTGAGAGGACCTGTTCTTGATGGCATGTGAATCATATTAAAAATGAATCATTTTAGGTTAGACTATTTAGTCCAACTCCCTATTTAGTCGGTCTTTATTCCAGTTTCATTCCTATAACACTCTTTATTTTAACTAACACATTATTTTTATATTTCTTTAATTGTTAACAACTACGTTGCAACGATTATTAACAATATGAATATTATTGTTTTAGTTTGAAACTTTTTCAATGACGATATCATTTGTTTTTAATTTGAAACTTTTTTAATATTTTTGTTTCCTTATTTATTTTTATTTTATATTGTAATTTAATTTTTTAATTTTGGATAGGGAGTCATCAATGGCGATCCCAAAAATAGGGAGCCCCTTTAGGTGAGATGGAGTGCAAAAACAACATTTGTCTCTCAAAAAGTCGTTTTAGGAAAACTATTCAAGTTGACCTGACAATAATTGAAACTACTCTTTGTTCATTTGGTATACAAGACATGGATAAAATTTATTCTCATGTTCCTCGCAATTCAACTATTCTTTTAGTGCCTCCATTGTCTTGTATTTACCAAAGGAAAAATCTCGCATCCGAGGAGGGGGGGGGGGGGGGGGGGGGGTGGTGGTGGAGAAGGATAGTGTGGCATCTCATGTGGAGCTCTACATATGTCTCAGCTGGTTGCATCTAGTAGCTGGATGCAATATTAAAAGCATGTTGAGTTTCTTAAGTTTAGTGTGTGTACTA
Organism: Ehretia macrophylla; assembly: GCA_037974665.1. Lineage (NCBI taxonomy): Eukaryota > Viridiplantae > Streptophyta > Magnoliopsida > Boraginales > Ehretiaceae > Ehretia > Ehretia macrophylla. The sequence goes on from CM075781.1 coordinate 81,918,894, forward strand.
TCAAAATCAGGCCTTGAACAGCATTTCATTTCACCAGAAAAAGAAAAAGAAAAAAGCATTTCCATTAGGCACAACACTATGTCTATTATAATTAAATTATTAATAAAAATTTAAAATAAGTTAAAAATAATTAATTAATCAAAATTTCAATTAATACATAATAAAAAAATAAAAAAATTCGCAATTAATGCATAATAAATAAATTAATTAATTAATAATTTCATAAGTTAATAATAATTATTCAATTATTTATTATTAATTTAAAACTAAGTTAGTTGAATAATTAACCAATAGGCAATAAATGAATAAAAATTCTTAAATTAAATAACTAAATAATTAGTTAATTAATTGCTATTAATCAATAGTAATATATTAAATATAATTTTATTAATTAATCATTAAATTAAAATTAATTATTTTTCATTAAATTAATTATTTTTTATTTAATAATAATTAATTAAAAATTTGACAAGAGTGGGATGAGGGTGAGGGTGAGGGTGAGGGTGAAGGTGGTGGTGGTGGGATGGATGAACAAAGGACATGAAAACATTTCACTCTTTTTACCTAAACATTTTCTGGTCCATTTTCCAGTGTTACCAAAACACTGGAAAATTCGGAAAATATTTTTCAGAAAAATATTTTACGACAAACAAACAGAACCCAAATCGCAGGAAGAATCATAAAAGTATATATGCACATATACATAACCAAATACATATCATAGGCACGAACAAATGATATTGAAAAACTGATATCTAGAATGAGAAAGAATAAAACATACAGTTTAGAATTTTGATTTTGAATCCAATCGGAATAGGCCCAGTGAGGAAGTTACTTGTCAGATACCTGATCAAAATGTCGAAGTCCAAAGAAAGGATATTTAAGAATCTTGTAAGAGCTAGTAAAAAGAACGGGACAAGCTATAAAAGAGAATCGAAAATGTGAAAGTTATCTTCATATGCTTGACTTGCTCACTCCCCCAGTTAATCATTCAATGCATGACCATAATCTAGGATTATACGTAGATCTCTAGACATCTTCCATTGTGTAGTTTACACAATTGGTTGTTGCGCTCTTAATCTAAAATGAAATCAATGTAGATATTTTTTAGATTGATGAAATTCTAGAGTTACATACTAGTATTAGTTAGATATTCTTGCAAAATATCATTATATGATGTTTTCTAAGCAAACTGAAAGGAAAACTTCCAATGTATAGCTTACACATTCTCCAGTTTATATAAGCCTCTGAAATCTGGGATACTTCCATTCAATTTGTTAAAACTGAGATCCCTGCAACAAATATCCATTCAAATTGGTGACTAAGAATCTTCCATCAGATGATCGATAAATTAGCTAAATAATGAAATATAGAAAGTCAAAATCCAAAATGCAAAAACAAATCTATGATGAGCCAAAAAAAATCTAGCATAGTGATTACTTCATTATATTTACCTCTACATCTCCATCCTATCACTGTGTATATGCATTACACCGGTGCTCATGAGAAACCATTTCTTGTTATTATAGAACAACATTACATAAAATACAATGGAAATTTGGCAACTTATGCTTCTGCATCCTTATCACTTCCTAAAACCAATTAGTGCGAGAAGTAGCCCAGAATCTTATATAAGTTTGATTTCATTCCCTGAGGATCATATAATGATGACCTTAAGAATCCATTGATATAAGTCACTCGATTTATAATTATTTCCTCTATCCTCTCTTCCAACCCTTTCTCTCGCGAATCTAAACATAGTGTAAACCACTGCCCTGTTGCTCGTCCTTTATGCATTAAACAATTGTCCAGAGCATCTAATAGTATCAAAGGATTTCTTCCAACACCAGAAAGATATGGTGACTGAATTTGACAAAACATTTGAAGAAAGAGTCAATTATGCTTTGATGACCTTCCCGCATGTTTTGGTCTGTGGTGTTGTTTGTTAATGAAGACTAGTACCCCTTAGAAAAGCCATGAAGAAATTGATTCAGTCACAAATTACTTTGAGAATAAACTTGTGTGAGCTATCAAATACTACTAATGAGGTAAAGTCACATTTGGTAGCTTTACATTTTTGATGAGTCAAAAGAAGACAAAAAGTAATGAAAAAAGGAAGATTTGTGCATCAAAGTTTGGTGTAAAATTAGGCACATGAAAATCATTTTCACACTACTATTTTGCTTTGATTTTGGGTATGGAATGAGCCTATAAATAGAGGCTCATTCCTTACCATTTTGCATCACCAAGCAAAGCAAATTAGAGAGAAAACATAAGCTTTCTCTTGAGTAGTTTTCTTCCTCTTTTGTTGTCCTATATTTGTGAGTGAGAGTTAGTTTCTCCTATTATTTGAGAGAGTGATATTGTTCTCTCCTTATATTAGCGAGAAGGTTATTGTAAAATACTCCACATCATAGTGAAATCCTCCATTATTTGCCCGTGGTTTTTCCCTCGATTTGTTTGAGGGTTTTCCACGTAAATCTTGTGTCTCTACTTTCTCTGTTCTCATTCATATTTTAGCTGCGTGATACTGCTTGTCCCCAACCATTCCGCTGCGCCGATACCCAACAGTGGTATCAGAGCCACTGGTTACGGGTCACTGGTATACATACGGGGTTACTGGTATACATACGGGGTTACTGTTCACGGTTACTATTCACGCATACGGTATTCACCTATACGGTATCGATACTATTTTCGTATACGATTTTGGTACTATTCACGTATACGGTACTATTCACGTAAATAGTACTATTCACAGTAAAATAGTGGGAGTTGGTTCAACTTACGAAGCAGATCGTTGTTAATGGTATGGCGGCAAAATTTGAAATTGAGAAGTTCAACGGGAAAAATTTTTTCCTATGGAAATTGAAGATGAAGGCAATCTTGAGAAAGGAGAATTGCGTGCCAGCAATTGGAGACAGACCAGCGGAGGTGACGGACGACAAGTGGAAAGAGACAGATGACAACGCTATGGCTAATCTGCACCTGGCATTGGCAGATTCGGTATTGTCAAGCGTTGAGGAAAAGAAGACAGCAAAAGAAGTTTGGGATCCGCTGACCAAACTGTATGAGGTCAAGTCCCTTCACAACAAGATTTTCTTGAAGAGGAGACTTTACACCCTTCGGATGAGTGAGTCCACATCGGTGACAGATCACATCAATACCTTAAATACGTTATTCTCTCAATTGACAGCAATTGGGCATAAAATAGTGGAGCTTGAACGTGCAGAAATTCTACTTCAAAGTATACCTGATTCATATGATCAACTCATCATTAGTTACACTAACAATGTTCTTTCAGATTATGTTATTTTTGATGATGTTGCAGCCGCTGTTCTGGAAGAGGAATCTAGGCGCAAAAGTAAGGAAGACAGAATCGAAAGTTCACAACAAGCAGAGGCATTATCAATGGTGAGAGGTAGATCAACGGAACGTGGCTGTAGTGGGAGCAACAACCAAGGTAGATCAAAATCAAGGAGTAGAAAGAATATCAAATGCTACAACTGTGGCAAAAAAGGGCACTTCAAGAAGGATTGTTGGAGCAACAAAAAGAATCCCGAGGTGACAAATTCTCAGGGATGTGTGGCGACTGCACCAGATGATGGAGATATTTTATATAGCGAAGCAGCAACTGTATCAAAAGGCAGAAAGGAGCTCACTGATGCTTGGATAATGGATTCGGGAGCAACATGGCATATGACCTCTCGTAGAGAATGGTTCCACAACTATGAACCTGTCTCTGGAGGATCTGTGTACATGGGTAATGATCATGCCTTGGAGATTGCTGGTATCGGTACCGTCAAAATTAAAATGTATGATGGTACCATTCGCACCATTCAAGGGGTACGACACGTGAAGGGCTTGAAGAAGAACCTATTGTCCATTGGACAATTGGATGACCTTGGCTGCAAGACCCATATCGAGGATGGGATCATGAAGGTTGTCAAAGGAGCGCTTGTGGTGATCAAGGCAGAAAAGATTGGGGTAAATCTATACATGCTTTTGGGAGATACGTTGCAGGAGGCAGATGTATCAGTTGCATCAACTGGTCAAGAAGAATCAACTATAATGTGGCATCGCAGATTGGGCCACATGACAGAACGAGGCTTGAAGATTCTAGCTGAACGTAATCTCCTACCCGGGCTCAAGACGGTAAACTTACCTTTTTGTGAGCACTGTGTTACCAGTAAGCAGCATAGATTGAAATTTGGGAGATCTACTGCCAAAAGCAAACACATTTTAGACTTGATCCATTCAGACGTTTGGGAATCACCGGTTTTGTCCCTAGGAGGAGCCAAATACTTTGTATCATTTATTGATGATTACTCCAGGAGACTGTGGGTGTATCCAATTAAGAACAAGTCAGATGTGTTTCCAATATTTAAAACATTCAAAGCGCTGGTGGAACTTGAATCCGGGAAAAGGATCAAGTGTTTGAGGACGGACAACGGAGGAGAATACACTGACGGGAGCTTCTTGGCATTTTGCAAGCAAGAGGGTATTCAGAGGTAATTTACTGTTGCACATACACCTCAGCAAAATGGTGTAGCAGAGCGGATGAACAGAACTCTTCTTGAAAGAATGAGAGCTATGTTGGAAACTGCAGGTCTAGCCAAATCATTTTGGGCAGAAGCAGCTAGAACTGCGTGTTACGTGATAAACCGGTCACCGTCAACTGCAATTGGATTGAAAACACCAATGGAAATGTGGACCGGAAAACCCGCAGATTTTCTACCTTGCACGTATTTGGGTGTTCGCCATATGATGTATGGTTCCCAAGAAAGAACAAAGCTGGATCCAAAATCCAGGAAATGTGTATTCTTGGGAAATGCTGATGGTGTTAAGGGGTATCGCCTGTGGGATTCCACTGCCCACAAGGTTGTCATCAGCAGAGATGTGATATTTGCAGAAGATAAACTGCAAAGTGAAGACGACAGCAACACTTCAAATGAGACTACTACAATACAAATTGAAGATAAGTCAGAACAAGGAGATGCTTCTTCTGAAGCTGCACCGGAGCACGAGGAACAAGAACCAGATGATGCTGAGGTTATAGAAGTCCGACGTTCATTGCGTCAGACAACAAGACCAACTTGGCATTCAGATTTTGTCATGGCGAGCAATGCTGCATACTGTCTTCTAACGGAGGATGGAGAGCCATCTACCTTTCACGAGGCTATAAAAAGTCTCGATGTTTCCCTGTGGATGACAGCAATGCAAGAAGAAATTGAAGCTCTACATAAAAATAAGACGTGGGAGCTTGTTCCACTACCACCTGGACGGAAAGCCATTGGTAACAAATGGGTCTACAAGATTAAGTGAGATGGTAATGACCAAGTGGAGCGATATTGTACAAGACTGGTGGTGAAAGGATATGCTCAGAAAGAAGGAATTGACTTCAACGAGATATTTTCTCCTGTGGTAAGACTTACAACTATCAGAGTAGTCTTGGCCATGTGTGCTGTGTTAGACTTACATCTAGAACAATTAGATGTAAAGACGGATTTTCTTCATGGAGAGCTTGAAGAAGAGATTTACATGCTTCAACCAGAAGGTTTTGTTGAGAAAGAAAAAGAAAACTTGGTTTGCAGGTTGACCAAATCTCTGTACGGTTTAAAGCAGACGCCAAGGTGTTGGTACAAGAGATTTGATTCTTTCGTGATTAGCCTCCGGTACAACAGACTCAATTCAGACCATTGTACGTACTACAAGAGGTTTGGCGATGATGATTTTATCATTCTGCTGTTGTACTAGACGACATGCTGGTAGCAGGTCCCAGTAAAGATCGGGTCCAAGAACTGAAGGCACTGTTGGCTGGGGAGTTTGATATGAAGGATTTGGGACCAGCAAACAAGATTTTAGGGATGCAAATTCACCGAGACAGAAAAGGCAGGAAGGTATGGATTTCCCAGAAGAATTACTTGAAGAAAATCTTGCGGCGCTTCAATATCCAAGATTGTAAGGAAATCTCGACACCGCTTCCTGTCAATTACAAATTATCCTCAAGTGTGTGCCCTAGTACTGAAGCGGAGAGGATAGAAATGTCTCGAGTACCAGATGCATCAGCAGTAGGAAGTCTCATGTTCGCTATGATATGTACGAGACCAGATATTGCTCAAGCAGTTGGTGGGTCAGTCGGTTCATGGCGAATCCTGGTAGAGAGCATTGGAATGTTGTTAAGAGGATCCTAAGATACATCAAAGGGACCTCGGATGTTGCATTATGTTTTGAAGGATCAGAATTTACTGTCAAGGGTTTTGTTGATTCTGATTTTGCAGGTGATACCGATAAACGGAAGTCCACTACAGGCTATGTGTTTACAGTTGCAGGAGGCGTGGTAAGCTGGATATCTAAATTACAGACTGTTGTGGCCCTATCTACAACAGAGGCTGAATACATGGCAGCTACACAAGCTTGTAAAGAAGCAATCTGGATTAAACAGTTAATGGAGGAGCTCGGGCACAAACAAGAGAAAATTCCCTTGTTTTGTGACAGTCAGAGTGCCTTGCACATTGCAAGGAATCCAGCATTTCATTCCAGGACGAAACACATAGGTGTTCAATATCACTTTGTTCGAGAAGTAGTGGAGGAAGGGAGTGTGGATATGCAGAAGATTCACACCAACGAGAACCTAGCAGATGTCATGACAAAGCCAATCAACGTTGACAAGTTTGTTTGGAGTAGATCCTCATTTGGCCTAGCAAAGACGTAAGCAATATGGAATTGACAAGTATGGAGAGATTTGAAGATCATCCAATATGAATTTAAGTGGGAGAATCTAAGCTATCAAAGACTTTTAATGAGGTAAAGTCACATTTGGTAGCTTTACATTTTTGGTGAGTCAAAAGAAGACAAAAAGTAATGGAAAAAGGAAGATTTGTGCATCAAAGTTTGGTGGAAAATTAGGCACATGAAAATCCTTTTCACACTACTATTTTGCTTTGATTTTGGGTATGGAATAAGCCTATAAATAGAGGCTCATTCCTTACCATTTTGCATCACCAAGCAAAACAAATTAGAGAGAAAACATAAGCTTTCTCTTGAGTAGTTTTCTTCCTCTTTTGTTGTCCTATATTTGTGAGTGAGAGTTAGTTTCTCCTATTATTTGAGAGAGTGATATTGTTCTCTCCTTATATTAGCGAGAAGGTTATTGTAAAATACTCCACATCATAGTGAAATCCTCCATTATTTGCCCGTGGATTTTCCCTCGATTTGTTTGAGGGTTTTCCACGTAAATCTTGTGTCTCTACTTTTTCTGTTCTCATTCATATTTTAGCTGCGTGATACTGCTTGTCCCCAACCATTCCCCTGCGCCGATACCCAACAACTTGAAGGTCTTTGAAAAACTATACGAAAATTGTTAAACTAGCACTTACAGAATAAATAATTTTGACAAGTTTGATATATTAGTCGGTATTGTCCCAGATATGTTACAGCTCCTAAGCATCCTGCAATATAATCTCAAACCAATATTTCTTGAAATGAATCATGCAAGGTTGTGGCTAAAATTTTTACAGATAAGACTTACAATCGTTGCATCCCAACCATATCTCCTAGCTGCGGGAAATGAGAACTTTCTCCATTTAAGTCACTAATCCTTCTGCCCATTGAATACTTGAAAGTAAGTATATTTATTTACCCAAATTTTTGTACCCTAATCAAATAATGCAAGAAAAGTCACCACTCAATTCTTGGGGGTCGGGGGTTGAGGTGAAAAGGGGGAGGGGGAAGGAAGAAAAAAAAATGTGATGCGATAGGTCTGACATCTATTTTTCAAGACGGATAAAAAAATAATGCAAGAAAAGTGTAACTCACAGCTCTGTCAGATTTTTCAAGAGGGATATGTTGGCGGGTATGGGCCCTTCGAAACCACTACCTTGAATTTCTCTGTTGGAAAATCATATTAAGGGGTTAAAAATGAGGTTGTAAAACTCAATAAAAATGTAAAGGGGTTGTTTAAGTTATTGACAAGAGGCTAACAATCTTTGGAGGCTTGTCAATCCCTGGAAATCAGGCAGTTTCCCAACAAAGTTGTTGCTGCTTAATCTACTGTTTCACAAAAATAAAAAATCATACAAGACTTTCTAAACCAAAACATAATAAAATGTGGAAGTACTTCAAGTATAGTATCAGAAAGGGTATTCGCTATACTCACAGCTCAGTTAATTTCGTCAGATGAGAGAGTTCGGACGGCAACACACCAGTCAGATTGTTTGTACCGAGAACACTGTAGTAACCAAGAAGGGAAAGGTTATTGAATCTTCTAAACATGAGAAGTTTTTGTGCATCATAGCTAGATATAAAAAATAAATCAAGAGCATGAGAGACTAAAATAGCCTCACAGGAGCTCTAAGTTGGTCAACGTCCCGAGGCTTGCAGGGACATGTCCAGAAAACATGTTGGTCTTCGGGGTATGTGAGAGTTGATATATCTCCCAAGTATTATGGGATTGGTCCTGATAAGCGATTCCTCCCTACAGCCCTCCAGCATTCTCTTGGTCAATCCTGAGAATTTGACAGGCTCGTGTAGTACTATTTTAATCAGAACCAGAGAAAACAGCTTACAGAATCTGTAACTTGGTAGAAGCCCACTGGTGGGGAATAGTGCCGTTAAGGTAGTTGGCACAAAGATCACTATGAAAGTAAATATTTTCATGTAAGTTGAAAGAATGCATAGAATTTAATCTGCTGGACAGAAAACAACAATGAATTTGGTGTTTTTGTTTACATGTATATGATGTAAGGAAACTTTGCTAGCGATGGTGGTAAGACGCCAGCAAGATCTTGCCATCTAAGAATTCTACATGTCAAAAAGAGAAGGAATATTAGAAACCCGGATGTTGCTAAATACAAGCTCCAATGGTTCATTTTCAGTAAGCAATTCAACCATCATGTACAAAGTGAGGTATGTTAGAATATAAAATTGCTCAAATGAAAAAATCATAAACTTTAGGACTATCATGTAAAATCGTGGACTACTTCTCCTGTTAACAATTGATTTCGAATGGAACACCACGTTTCTTAATACTAGTCATCCACCACAAGTTGTACCTACCATCTGGCAAGAAAATCAATTGGACTGAGACCTATTCTGAATTTTCTATGTTATACCTATCCTATCAACTTTGTGCCCTACCTTATAAGAGTGGGATAGATAAGGATATTGGTCTACCATGTCAAATTGCACACCCTTATTCTATTAGGTGAAGTTAGCTATATTAGTTTCGTATACGCAAAATTTCATGTGAGTGCCTCCTTTCAAATCTACTGTACCCTATAAGATTGGGATAGGTCAGGATATTGGTTTACCATGTCCATTTGCTCACCCTACGTCATGCTCAATTAATACATTTGAAGAATTCTCATGTATAAGATTAGATGAGAATACAAGTATGAGATGTAGTCAAACAACCTAAGCCTTATCCTACTCCTACTAGATGAAGCTTGTAATGATTTCATACCCCTAAAACATATGTGAGTGTCTCTATCCAGTTTACCTACCCTCTAAGATTGGGATGGGTAAGGATGTTGGTTTACCATATCCATATGCTCACCCCACTTCAAGCTTAATTAATAGGTTTGAAGAATTCTAAGATTAGATGTATATACAAGTACAAAATGAAATCAAATAATTGAATCTTATCTTACTAGGCAAAGTCAGCTTTATAAATCCACGATGACATTCATTCCTATTACATCTTTTGTTAGCTTTATGCTCATAGCTCTCAAGTCAGTGTTCCCATCTAATTCTTCTTATTCTTCTCCAGTCCATCTTATACTTACAACCTACATATCTTTGTACCTAACAAGTATCACCATTCATCTTTCTACATATCCAAACCGTCTCAAACAATTCTCCTTCATGTCATCCTTAATTTGAGAATCATATCATGTTCTTCTTAGTATTATAACAAATCCATTCGAACATTCTCATCATCTTATGACTATTTTATAATACCAGTATTATTTTTATACTACATAATAAGAGAGGAGCTCTTACCCAACTGCGTTCTTGTCATATTTTACATACCAAAAGTATTCTATCATCAAATGGACAAGAGTGAAAAATTTTGCGTCTGTCAATGACACTAATGTGAGCCCCACATGGTGTGAGAGACAGACCCTGATCATTGAATGACGCATGAGTCTCTCGTACAGAGCATTTGTTACAGGAGGACTAAACTTACAAATCTTACCAATAGGCTTTTAGTTTACTAGTATGTCCCTCGCTGTAAGTGCGAGAGATTGCAATATCAATTTTTATGGGTGACATCATTTAATATACGATGTACGCAGATACTTATGTATACAAGTGCTTACACTCAACAAATGGTAATATGGTTCAGTGGTTAAAAAATGGTTTTAAAATCCTTTGGTGCTACAGGTCACAGGTTCGAGTGCTTCAGGTTGCTTTTTTATTTTTTATTTTTGCAGTGCACACTTGTAATGTTTTTTTTTAAAATAAAAAGTAAAAAAACTTGCTCACTTTTCCAAATCAAACCCAAACCCTTCTCTATCCTTTACAACCACACGCACAAACCCAAACCCTTTTCTCTCCTTTACAAACATGATTATTATCACTCGAGTATAACAATTTCTTCTTCCTCTTTTTTATCACAGGCTTGAATATCTTATACCATCTATTTACTAGGCTCTGCAAATTCCTAAGACAATGTGTATTGTTGTGTTCATTTGGCAAGCTCATCCTAAGTATCCATTTCTTCTTTTGCTTAACAGAGACGAATATCACAACAGGTAAGTTTTGCAATTCCAATCTTGTTTATTATGTTTGCCTTTAGTGTGCATGGAAATTTATTGAGATTTTATTATGTTGAAATTGTTTTGCTTGAAGGCCTACAAAAGCAGTGGCATGGTAGGAAGGTAGTGAAATATTGGGTGGAAGAAATGAGGTTGCAGGTGGAACAGGGATGGCTTGTTCAAGAGAGGGCAGATTTATTAGTCCCTTACATAGAAAGAGATGTATTTGAAGGCATCAACAATGAGTTGATTATTTAACACTTTCAAAAAATGTATTCACGTTGGAGACAATTATAAAAGGTACTTTTTGTATTGCTATATTTAAAGTTATTTTTTTCCTCTCTTTTGTATTTAAAATGTGCTTAATATGTATTTATTTACGTATATATAAGTTTACTTGAACCTTTGATTATTCACTATATCTTTGTGGTGCATGCACTGACCCCCGTAGCCTGAATCTGCTACTGGATGTATGGTTGAAGAATAAACATAAGGGAGGAAAGGAAGGAATGAAGCATACATGTGAGTTATATGACATGCATCAGCAGTGCAGTTACCACAGAGGACCGTGTTGTTATACAACTGCAAATCTGGCCTTGGTGATGACGTGTTGTTACAGGGATTTAAACTGAAATCCCAGTCCCTTTTGCCCAATTGATCAGCTATCTCACAAAGTGCTTTCACTGCAAGTAATAGCCAAGTATCATTATTTGTAAGAGTACCAACAGATTTTGTTCGGGACTCCATACATAGCGGGAGCATTGTGCAACAGATTACCCTTCCATACAAAGGAGGTTTCCATACATAGCGGGAGCATTGTGCAATGGATTAGCCTTCCATACAAAAGGAGATTATAATGCAGGACTAGTTAGTACTTGTGAGAAAGTTTTGGTTAGTCTAGACGGAGGTGTCTTTTATATATTGGCAGGACCCACAAATAAGCTTAACTTTATTAGTAATTGTGGGGAACTTTGCATCCAGTTTAGACGGAAGTCAGCTTTCATATATTGGCAGGACCCAACTCATACTTGCGGGTTCCACCAACAATGAAGTCCTACCAATAATGTGAGAGATTGGTAAATTAATTTAAACTGAGGCAAACAAAGTACAGGCGAATGTACATGCAATTTAGCACTATAAGCTCATGTTTTTATCACTTAACCTTCTCCTCCATGTTTCATCTATATGGTTCACGCTGTAAATATGTGAGATGTTTCGATATCAATTTTTAATAGGTGTAACATTCTTTTTATCTAATATAATATTAATTTAGATCCCTTTAAATTAAAAAATAAAAATGTGAATGTACGTAACTACCCTATTTTTTAAGCAAATAATAAATACGTACAAGGTTGCGACACTTGTGTCCAAAGGCTCTAGATCATTCATTGAGTTCTTCAACTATATCACTTCCTCTCATTTCTCTCTGTAACTTCTGTGATAGAATCTAAGGTACAACGGAACCATTTTAAAACATTGAAAATAATAAATAAATAATATAAAATCCTTTTTAATAAATTTAATTTTTTAGATAAAGTGTTAATTTGATATAACACCAAAGTCCAAACTACCAAACAATTCTGGGTTAAAATATCATCATCACTAATTTAAACAAAAAAAAAAAAAAATACTGCTAACGTGCAAAACTCAAAAAGAATAATGCCACCATGTAAAGAAATGTATATTAAAAATAATAACTAAACATAATAAAATCATTCTCTAATCTCTTAAACTTTTATATAAATATAATAAAATTCATTGGCTTAAACTTTTGATATAAAATACATGAGCGGTGTGGTTGGTGTAGTACCATTAAAGCTTACATGCTTTTTTGACGATTTTGATGTCTTTTTACGAGCAAAATCACCAAATTTTGTATGTTCAAAACGGATAAAATTTTAACTTTTGAAAAAGGTTATATACATTTCATGAATCAAAACCTCTTCTTACTTTCTTCCTCAGGCGGAAATGGAATTTGTGCATCGACGCTACTCACTACTAAGCTTATCAGCATAACGAAGATGATCAGCAGCTGAGCTGCGAATTTTTTTTTTTATATACTAAAATGTGGTGTCATTTTCACTAGTTTTGAGTTGTTTGAGCTCATGGTTATTTACATGCATGAATATATATATATATACACACACACACACAATATCTTATGGCAATGCTTTTGAGACTAGTAGCCTTTAGATTTTTTTTTTCTTTTTGCCAGAAGAAGACTTGAGGTCATCCTCAGTGAAGGATAATATAATACAGAATGCATAAACGATAAATAAAGAAATAGTTGTGATCAAGTGGAATGGAGATGGGTCCTTGAACATTAATTGCACATTGCACGTAGCTCACATAATACCATAATCACGGGATCTTGAATTTTGTTCAGTAAACGTAAAAAATCCATAATTTAGAGAAAATGGCTCAATTAATCTTAATCTTTTATTTATTTTGATATTTTGGTCATAAATATTTTAAATTGGATACTTGAGTTCTAAACATTTTATATAAGGGACACCATTAGTTTATTAGCTCATTTATGTTAAATTTGCTCCTTTAAGATCACGTGATTTGTACGTCGTGCGTAAAAAAAAAACATACAAGGTTAAATTAGTTATTTAGTTTACAACTCATTCTCTTCTCCTTTATAACCTCACCCGATCCCCAATTTAACTTTATATGTTTTTTTTTTTTACACGAGGCGTGTGAATCACGTGACTTTAACAGAGCAAATTTAATAAAAATGAGATAATGGACTAATACTGTCCCTTATGTAATACGTTTGGAACTAAAGTGTCCGATTTTAAATGTTTGAGACCAAAATATCAAAACAAGCAAACATTTAGGACTAATTGAGCCATTTTCTCTATAATTAAATATGATATATAAATAATTTTCTTTATTAAAATTAAATTGTTTTCTAAATTAAAAATATCTTTAAACATTTATACTTTCAAAAGGTTATTGTTAAATAACATCTTATTTTCATCTCTCACTTATTACTATGTGCACTGTAATCAGAATCGTACGATTCGCGATTCGAATCGTACGATTCGATACGATTCACTAAAAAAATGATACGAATCGGATAGGAGAATCGTGAATCGACGTGAATCGCAAGTGAATCGGTACCGAATCGTGTGAATCGTTAGTGAATCGTCAGTGAATCGTACGATTCACTGAATCGTTCGCGATTCGGGTCAATTTTTTTTTTTAAAGCCCAAAATATTTCAAAGTAGCTAACAAAATAAGCCCACTTTAGTAAAAAAATGGGACACAAAACTCGTAACCGATTGGACCACTTGTGTTTACAATAGCTTTTGAGCACTAGTTTGGACACTTGTGAAATGTGATATTGTTCTGACCAAAAAAAATAGTGTGATATTGTGATGCAGAAATTGTTTGGGCTACTAGGAACAAGTGAAGTAGTGAACAATCTAGAAAAGTAACAAAAACATATATTAATATTAATTCAAATAAAGAATGTCAACTAAAAATTGTTAATAGAAATATAATATGTCAAATATCAACTAGTTTCAAATTTGTGACCGAATCGGTACGATTCACGATTCGATTCGATTCATGATTCAAAAAAATGACATTTCAATTGACGAGACGATTCATGATTCGACAACTATGACTATGTGTACGTCTAGTTGTTATAACTAAAAAAGAGAGAAAATACAAAAAAACAAAATTGTTAAATTTGTATATCAATTGATATGGGTAACTTTCTGACCCCTTGTTATAAATGGTTGGCCACATTAACAGCTTGTTTGGATTGGACTTTTTAAAGAAAAGGAAAAGATGGGGAAGAATAAAGAATCATTCCCCTTATTTGGATTGGAATTTTAAAGGAGGGAAAGGTTATGGAGAGGTTCCAAAACTCCTCCATTTTCTTTAATGAGAAAGATTTTGTAATCCTTCTAAATTGGGGTATTTTGGAGGGAAATAAAAGGTTTTGTTATAAAAAGTTTTTTGCCCCTACATATATCATGGTTATAAAAATAAAAAAAGGATACTTAAGTAATTTTGCATTTAAAATTATTCTTTTCCTTTCCTTTCCTTTTCCAATCCAAACAAAAGATTATAAAATCCTTTCATTTCCTTTCTATTATTATTTTTTTGCAATCCAAACAAGATAATTCATTTTCTTTCCTTTCCTTTATTTATTTTTTCCTTCACTCTACTTTCCTTTCTATTCCTTTGTGCAATCCAAACACTATGTAAAAGCATAAAGGAATCAGTAGTAGGAAGGGTCACAAAGGATGTTAGAATTTTGTCTGATCAGATCGACTCCAAGGACACCGAATAGATCGACTCCTCTTAACTACTTTTCTAAATAACATGTCTTTTTTAGGAGATCTACCCAAATATTCAGGACCCACCATATATGTTAAAAATTCTTTACCAATAGTATAAATAGCAGTCCAACTATCATAAAAATAGAACTTATTCTTTGTCTAAAATAGCTAATCTTTGAATTCTCATATGCATTGTTCGTGTTCAGGCACATTAGATAATTTGATCATCAGTGAAAGTCCCCAAAAAAAACTACAAGTGATACCTTTGTTTTATAGGTTACGTGCTCAATATGAATGACGGAATTTCATCTTAACACCAATTATATGTATGTATATATATAGAAAACGATAAATTAACAATGAAATAGAGTGTTATTTAATATATATATATATATATATATATATATATATATATATATATATATATATATATATATATATATATATATTTTTTTTTTAAACAATTTGGAGTGAACCGGGACTAAACCTATTAATGCATTAACACCTTGATCATAACAAATTGTTTGTACTTCTTGGGATAAGTGCCTGTTGGCATTTCCATTTGTGGGCCGCCTTCATTGAATTCAATAGTACTCCACTGTCTTCATTTTGAAAAGTATGTAAAGCAAAAGAAACGAATGAACACATGGGGCGACCCCTCATTAGTCGCCAGTGTGAATGCATGGTGTTTCACATTAATGCATATGTCAAATTAATTAAGAACAGACAATATTTATTATTAGAAAAGCTCAAATTCAAATCCAAACTTAATTTTAACCGCAATAAGTAACTAATTAACTACTCAATCCAAACCTCAAGAGAAGAATATCATATGCATTGACGAACCTAGCTTATTATGAAGGGTATGCACAATTTGGAAAATAAAAGCATTTTTTCTTTTTTTTTTGTTTAAAATCATTATATTAGACATTTTTGTTATACGAGTGCACACTGATCACTACATGGTATGTGTTATAAATATGTGCAAAATAACCAAGTTTTAATAACCCGCAAGTGCACGGATCTTGTAGTGTAGTGTACAAATAGTGCGGAATCGTATCCACAGGGAAGCTTGTAATGCCCCGATCCCTCACGAGACCGGAGGCTCTAATAACCATGCTATTCTCAACCCAATACCCAACCCGGTCACAAAATTTTAGGAAAAACGGACAGAGTTTTCCCTGTACCGTAGACATTCTGGAAACCTGTAAGCATTCAAATAAAACACGAAGCAAAGGAACAACATTTCTAATTGAAATCCCAACTTCAAGGCCATCCAAGCCTTAAGCAACACAAGACAATATAAACACATACAAGCATGCAATGTAGCTAGAAGCAGAAGCATAAGTTATTACATGCCACAATTCCATAACACTTACTACATCCACTTAGCTTTCAAATTGCAACCACTCAAATATATATACATAAGCCCTTAGGCTCCAAAATAGAACATAAAGTAGACAAGCAAGGTCTTCTACAGTTTAGCAAGCAATCACTCCAATCTCAAGTAATAGTACACAGCAACCAAGGTAACTCCTCCAACTGCACCACCTGAAACATGTTTAGCGAGGCATAAGCAATCACAATTGCTCAGTGAGGGATAAGGTCTACCGGGGACGTGCAATGCAGCAACTTAACACAATTAATACAATAGATAAACAGTAAATAACAATTCTAATACCACATTTTAAAAGGATACAATCAATAACCCTTATCACTCCAAATTTTCGATCCCCGATCCACGAACCACGATCTCAATCTCGATATGCCGGCATCCCTTACACCAATGGGTACTCCGGATGTACCCGATCCTACGACCCAACACCCCCTGGCAATCTCCGGACCAGGCGAGTGAGGGAATAGCAGACGGAGCTAAGGCAACCAACACTGGCAAGCCCGATGCCGCCCAGCGAGGCCATCGCATCCGCCGCGACAATGAGGTTGCGCAACCATGATGCAATGCAAGAATGATAACAATTACAATATAATCAGTAAACACATTTAAGGACAAAAAGTAGGTTGTCTTCGCACCAAGTTACAATTTAGCAATAATAAGCATATATCAATTACGCAATTATACTAAATAATATACTCTTTTAGCAAGAAAATAAACTATAATGCACGTAAGGATGCAGGTCCCTCACCTTTATCAAGCTTCAAGATGTAAAAATGGCTTAGTTACTCCAACTTTCCTTTAGCTCGAATATGCAAATCCCTAGTATATTCATTTAAGTATAACACTTTAGCAATTGATTATATTAACTCTATATTAGCACGTAATCCCAAATAACCACATATTATTCATGTATGTCATATTGCCACATAGCCTAAGTAATCAAACGAATAACTGTAAAACATTTCTTTAATTTTACCAAGGACATTAACTATATCAACTTTAACAAGTTAACTTCATAACTAATTCAACTTCATTTATATTGCAAAGGAATATCAAACTAAGTATTAAATCAAGACAACTATGCTTAACACTTAAACATTTTCCATTTTCTCCAACAAAGGCTTAACTTAATCAATTCAGTTATCTATTCTATAGACCTCAAAACTGACTGATTTATATATATAAACGTAGCTCTCTGAGTGTAGATGACTTTAGCCTCAAGCAGAACTCAATTCCGATCTAAATTCTACAAGTTATGACCTTTTCCGTGCAACTACGCGAACTGCCTCCTACACCAGTGATTTTCAAACACATTTCGGAAATAGCTAAATCGTGGCGCCAAAACGTTAGAATTTGCCTTAGCTCTAGAAATCCACATTTGTTCTAAACTGTCTAATCTAGCTGTCATATAAATTTTGTTAATTTTAGAGTAGGTTTTCTTTGTCAAAAGTGCTTCGAAAGACAGGGCAGTTGGCTGACCGAATATGCACTCCTTGTTCTACTTGATGTTTTAATGCACTAAACTAACTACAAGCAATATACTAGTATGCAACGCATTTCTATTCCTCTCTTTAAACTTTTAGCAAACATGTAGCCTACACACAATTGAACAAATTACCTAGCATCCACTACAACATAATACATTAAGTAATTCCATATGATAGCCAAACACACAAGTAAAGTAATCCATTGAACAATTTAAGGCAAGTCATTCATTTAGCACCTAAACTACTCATATAACTCAAGAAACCAAATAAACACCCCGTATACACAAGAACACTACTCGGCCCCTTAGGTTCACCACACACAAACACACCACATTCACTTTATTTTGAGCAACTAATAAGTGATCCTAGTCTCTACAACACATATAACTCAATAACCAAGCTAAAACTAAGCATTAAGGCTCTAACTTCATTTTTTTCCCTTTTTAATTCAATAAGGCAATACTAGTAATGAATCAAGTTATCCAATCACATAGACATATTCTATACCCACATTTGAGAGTAAAATAAGCATAGATAAGCATATATAGTACATTATTTAACTTCAAGAAGCCAAAGAGCACAAAACAAATAAGTTTAACACTTTCAACATCTCAGCAGTACCTCGACTTTGGCTGCACAATTACCTAAGCAAACGACCTCCTATGAAACTGATTTTTATGTGTATGGAAAGCTCTTCGAAAGTAGATAACTCTAGAATCAAACGGAACTCAATTCTGAGTTAAATTCATCAAGTTATGACTAAAACAACTCAAGTGCACAAAGCTGTCCAGATTGGTCACGAATTCTGTCAGGTTTCAGTTTTTATTTTCTTAAAGGCATTAGATGGAGGAATTGGCCAAGTTGACCTAAACAGAACTTGTTCTAAACTATCTTATCTAGGTCCTGTAAAAGTTTCATAATTTTCCAAGTTATATAAAAAGGTCAAAAACCCCACGAAATTCAGGAAAGTAAAACTGTCCAGTTCCAGTCAATTACAAAGCTTCACTGATTTCAGCAATTACGAGCAAACAAACGATTTTTCTTCACAATTATTCCAACATGAAAGTTGTACCTCTCCCAGTCTAGATTAATATGTGATTTTTCCAGATTTTTCCCAAAGTAATTAATTGCTCAAACAATACATAAATTACAGCAGCTACAACAAAATCCTGCAAACATATACATGTATAAACTTGTCTAATACAATAATTTCTTACTCAAAAATACATATATATGCAATGTAAGTTCTAAAATCAGTTTTTAAAAGATTTCCCCTCACCTTACACATGCTAGTAACGCGAGCTAAGGCATGAAAATGCGAGAAAATCGGCTCGGGGTTGTTTATTTCTTCTTCTTCTCCTCTTTCTTCTTTTGATCGATTGGTGTGTGTTGTGTGTGATCTGATTTGTGTGTGTGTGTGTTGCAGTATTTTTGTGTGTGTGTGGGGTGTGTTGTGTGTGTTTTATGTTAGGTAGAAATATCTAAGTGGCTCCAAAGACCAAATTGCCCCCTTAACTAAGTATATATTTCTAGTTTGCCACCTTGTAGTATTTTGACTAATCTAGTTAGCTAGTGTAGTGTAGTGTAATTATTTTACTGCCTACGCTACTTAGAAAAAAATGCACGTGAATGTACACTAAATAAAACGAATGCACATTTTTCAAGAAATATAAAAAGTAACACTAATAATTATATGCAAACAATTAAGGTAACATGTAAATGTACGCAAATAATTAAAATAAACATATTAATATACGCAAATAAATAAAATAATTATATGCTCAGGGTCGGGGTATTACAAAGCTCGTTAGTTAGTTAGTGTAATGTGTGAAAGTGTTTAAAGAGGTAAGTGACAGTTTGAAATGACGTTTGAGTAACAGGTAAAAATGTAAACTAAAAACTAAGGTTTTGGTTTAGCTATGTACGGAAGAATATCTAGGGTTCAAATATGTAAATAAGGCAATTAATGTAGGCTCGACATCCGGATTCTTAAATTCTATACAAGAGGTTAAGCTACAAATATTAACTTAGTCAATTATCTTAGCCTATTAAAATCCCGATTACTAACTCTGATGTAGGTATCGTTCCATCTACGAGCGTATACCTATAGTATGGATATGTCCTTACAACTTGGTATAAAAGGTTTGTTTCAACATAAGTAATCAATATCTCCTTATTAATCTAGAAACTATGGCCTACTTAAAAGCATTACCTATAGTATCTTGGAATCTATGATAATAGATTCACAATTAAAACACGGATATATGACACGGAAGTAAAGCAATCATAACATCTACTATAAGCATTATATATGCAAGACAATGCTAAATTAATACAAGCCATATATTGCTTTAAAACTAAATTATCCGAATCCAAGACCATATATTAAAAGACCATTATTTACAATATCCTACCCTAGATAAGAATTCTACTCAGACATAATAAATACGAGTTTATACAAATAAAATAGAGTCAAGAAAAGCTCCTCCGTATTGACGAACACGTATTTCTGAACTCCAGGTCTGAACATAAATTCTATAGTTATTCAGGCAGAGCTTCCCCCCGAATAAGAGCTATTTTTGAGCAAAGGCTCAAAAATAAACGTTAAGATGTCCGTTGTGCAATAGCTATTCAGGTAGAATGCCCTGAATAAGAGCCACTTGGCAGGACTCCCTCTGTATATAGCTATTTAGGCAAAATCCTAAATAAGAACTATAAAAATAACTTGACAAAAAATTGAAAATATTGGAAAAATATTCCAAAGCTCTAAAAAATTTTGAGAAAAAATGAAGAGAGGAGGGGGCTATTCATAGGAAAACTTGGCTACTATTCACGTAGCTACTATTCATGTAACTACTATTCACGCATTCTGCACGCATTTTTATTGTTCATGCGTTGGCCATTACTATTTATGCATTGACCGAAAAGTTGACCAATGCTATTCTAAGGTTATTCGGTGTCCTGAGTCCGTTTTCGCACTCCATTTGGTCAAATTCTTCCTCTACGGGCTTCAATTCTTGGTCAATGCTTGAGTTTGTCTTTGACTTTGACTGGATTGTTGACCGTAGCATCTTCGGGCATTTTTCACTATTTTGACCCTCCAAACGATAGAATTTGGCTAAAATCTCGCTGCGCGTAGGACTAAAGTCTTGCATTTTGCTCAGAAGGCTGTTTCTACTTGAAAAACTGATATGATTTGCCAAAAATGGACATGGGTCAATGTTCCGAGTCCGATTTCGTGTTAGTTTCAGCCAAATTTCTTTTCTATGAGCTTCATTCTTCAACCGCTTCTCGTGCTGCCCCATTCTTACTTCTTGACTTACAATTTGGATCGTTTTGGGTATGATTTTTCACTTTTTGGCATCATCCTACGTTGCATCGAAAATATCAAAGTATTGTAATAATTACCAAATTAAAATGTAAATATAGTACAAATACCAAGGTTTGAGTGCTGCAAATACAGTCATATCAACATCCCCAAACCTAAACCTTGCTTGCCCTCAAGCAAGACTGTCTTTAAAACAGATGTGAAAGTAGATTTTGCAGAATTTTTACAAGTCAAAAACAGATGAAATAATCTATCATATCCTTTTATCAAACACTTTCCAAATCTGAAACATGAGAAATGCAATCTACTATTTTAAACATATTCAGCAATTAATGACAAACATGATAAAAGAACTTTGTACATAGTTTTCACAAATAGATACTCTTATTGGAAATCGACTATTGATTGCTTCGGAGTACATATTTAGAAGTAAACTAAGCAAATTAAGTTCATTCATTTTCCAACTTTCAAGTTATGCAAACAGATTGGACATTGATATTCTTACCTACATTTGTAATCAAACTCTTGATCATGCCTTAACCTTTTAACATTTGCCAGAAATATAAAAGTACAACTAATAATACCTCTATATAGTGTTCAGTTTCCTTTTCTTTCTGAATATCCCATGTAGCGGGCTTTAAGGCCAACAATCCCCCGCCATTATGGCTGAGGTTGTCAGGTTTAAAAAGGACCCCTACGTGCCTTAATCACCTGAGATATCCAGGCTCGAAACTTTACACTATAGCACATATCCCAAATTACAATGTCTAGGATAGTAGTACTTAGAGATTTACAACATATTTACACCAAAAATTTATTCAACAATAAAGGTATGTACAACTCTTTTTCGTTTTTCTTTTTTTTTCATTGTTATTTTTTTCAGAGTGTACATACAAACAGAGTAACATAACATACTGTACAAACATGGCATAAGGGTTGATGTTTCAATCACAAGATGTTTTCATAACAAACGATAATCCTATCTCAGTCCTTTCATAATCACATACCTATCAATTGAAGAAAAGAAGAACAACTAGGTTTACTCATGAATATAGTAACCCAAAGTTTTTCTTATAGAGTTTCCTCAGAGTTTTTTACAATACATAGCTAACAAAACAAGTTCTCAAATTATATAAATCATCGTTTTTAAACAAGTAAGGTAGTAGACTACTCTTCTCATAAACAAAAATGGTGTATTTCTTACATATTTTGAAAAAGTTTTTCATGAAATGTACACACCCCCACACCAAAACTCTGCTTGTCCTCGAGCAAATAGTAATGTAAAAGAGTGAGAGTGTAATATGCAAGTAATAACATAATGACAAATGGTACATCCCCAAACCTATGGTTTGCTTACTCTACAGCGTAGGTTGATCAGGTATAAAGGAAAATGTAGTAAGGAAAGATGTCACCTGATATGAAGAATTTCTATGTTGATGTCAAAGCTTTTTTACTAAATTTTGCCAAAAGATGTATCATTCTGGAATTAAAGATTAGTACAAAAAGCATTTTACATATTATCATCAACACAACAAAAATAGTTAGCTATACTAAATAAACAAAACAAATATATAGGAGAGAAACCAAAAAGAAATATGGTCACGGAAAATAACTAATACATAAAGAAAATAAATAAACTACCCAGACCATTTAGACTCTTTTTTGGGGTTCTAGAGTTAATACTACTGAAAATACTAGCTCTTCCAGAGGTTTCTATGCTCACGACATCTAGTGTTTTCCTTCGGCACACTAAAGGCCAAAGCTAGTTCTATAGGGTCAAGGATAGAATAGTGGGGTTTTACGTTACAGACGTTATGTCAAATGTATGCTTACACTCCTAACTACCTTATCAAGTAATACCCAACAGACCCAAACTACATAAAGCTAGTGGAGTAGCTCACACTATAAGATATAGTTGCACAATTAAGCCAACTGCACACAGAAACGTACAATGACGACTAGTAATATGACAATGGTTCCTCTATGAATGTTCCTCAGGGATAAAACCCAAACTACATAAAGTTGGAGAAAGATTCACAGAGTATATGTAAATGACAGAAATTAAACAAATATTTACACAAAAGAGTACTAGGTTATCTTCTAGTAATGCTAAATTTTACGTCTTCAGCCAGACAGTTGTACTGAGTTTAATGTCATCAGCTTGACAGAATCATTTGTTAGTAAAGGTAGTCGGGGTCCCGAAGTTCAATAGTTTCAACTTTATGAGGGACATCTTTCGAATCGAATACATATTTCAATCTCTGACCATTGACTGTGAGAATACGCCCATCTATGGGATGTGTTTAATTTTAGTTGCTCCAGACGGATATGCTTCAAGCATCTTATAAGGACCATCCCACTTTGTTCTTAATTTGCCTGGGAAGAACCTCAGTCTAGAGTTAAACAACTAAACTTTATTAGAAGGAGAGAAAGTCTTTCTTAGAATGGATCTATCATGAATCCTCTTCATTCTCTCTTTGTAGAGTTTGGCATTTTCATAAGCTTCGAAGCGAAGCTCTTCCAGTTCACTTAATGCCAACTTCCTACCTTTACCTACCTGTTGCATGTCAAAGTTCAGGGCTTTAATTGCCCAATAAGCTTTATGCTCAAGTTCAACAGGGAGGTAACAAGTTTTACCGTATACCAATCTATACGGGGACATACCGATGGAAGTTTTTAAAGCAGTACGGTAGGTCCACAATGCATCGTGCAGACTACTTGACCAATATTTGCTATCGGGCTTAACCGTTTTCTTAAGAATTAACTTGATTTTCCTATTCGACACTTCTACTTGTTTGTGGGTGGTAAGGCGTCGTTACTTTGTGGTGGACTGAATATTTTCTTAATAAGGCTTCAAGTGTCCTGTGACGGAAATGTTGGCACCCCGAATTGAGAAAAGATGTTCTCTTTGATGAACTGACCACAACTTTATGGTCATCGGTTCGGGTTGCCACTGCTTCTACCCATTTGGACACATAGTCCACACCAACAAGAATATAAGTATAACCTGAGAAAGGAGAAAAAGGACCCATGAAGTCTATACCCCATACATCGAATATTTCACATATGAGAATGGGCATAAGGGGCATCATGTCCTTTCTTGAGATAGAGCCAGCTTGTTGACATTGGGGTCAATTTTTACAAACTTGCTGGGCATTTTTGAAAAAAGTGGGCCAGAAGAACCCACTTTGAAGGACTTTGGCAACTGTCCTCTTTCCTCCAAAATGGCCACCACATGCTTGAGAATGGCAAAATTGGAGTATACTCGCGAATTCGTCTTCGGGTATACATCATCTGATTACTTGATCAGCACAAATCTTGAAAAGGTAAGGATCTTCCCAAACGAAATACCGTACTTAGGCCATGAATCAATCTTTCTCCCTTTTTCCCTAATGTGGAGGTAGTTGTTTAGCTACTAAAAAATTGACAATGTTGGCATACCACGGAGTTCATTGAGAGATGAAAAATAGTTGTTCATCAGGAAACACACCTCGAAATGGAAGAGGATTTATTGGTGATTGAGACATAAGCCGTGAAAGATGATCAGCCACAGAATTGTCACTACCTCGTTTATCTTTGATTTCAATGTTAAACTCCTGAAGTAGGAGTATCCAACGGATTAAGCGAGGTTTTGAATCCTTCTTGGTAAGCAAATATTTCAAGGCAGCATGATCAGTAAAAACTACCACTTTTGATCCCAAGACATAAGTCCTAAACTTGTCAAGTGCAAAAACCACCGCTAACAATTCTCTCTCAGTGGTTGTGTAGTTCTTTTGTGTATCATCCAAAGTTTTGCTAGCATAGTAGATTACGTATAGCAACTTGCCTCTGCGTTGTCCTAGAACTGCTTCAATAGCATAGTCGGAGGCATCACACATGATTTTAAATGAGAGATTGTAGTCAGGAGTTTGAATGATGGGTGCAGATGATAGCAAAGACTTAAGCTTCTCAAAGGCCTTAATACATTCATCATCAACTTTGAAGGGATCATCATGTACTAAGAGCCTTGTAAAAGGTCTGGCAATTTGACTGAAGTCTTTGATGAAATGCCTGTAAAAACCAACGTGTCCTAAGAAAGATCTAACATCCCTCACAGTTTTAGGAATAGGGAGCTTTTCTATTATCTCTACCTTAGTTGGATCAACATGGATCCCATCTCTAGAAACTACATGACCAAGAACTATCCCTTGTTGAACCATGAAATGGCTCTTTTCCCAACTTAAGACCAGATTCATTTGTACACATCGATCTAAGACCAAAGAAAGGTGATTAAGGCACTCATTAAGATCTGCTCCAAAAACTGAGAAATCGTCCATAAAGACTTCTAGGAATTTCTCAATCATATCAGAAAATATGGCCATCATACACCATTGAAATGTCGCTGGCACATTACATAACTCAAAAGGCATACGGCGGTAAGCGGATGTTCTATAAGGACAAGGGAAAGGGGTATTTTCCTAATCTCTTGGAAACATAAGAATCTGATTGTAACCAAAGTATCCGTCTAAGAAACAGTAGTAGCCTCGTCCAGCTACTCTATCTAGGATTTGATCAAGGAAGGATAAAGAAAAATGGTATTTCCTTGTCTTGGAATTGAGCTTTCTATAATCAATGCATACACGCCACCCAGCGGTAGTGCGTGTAGGAATGAGCTCGCCTTTATCGTTCGAGATCACAGTAATCCCAGATTTCTTTGGTACAACTTGTACCGGACTCACCCAAGGGCTATCAGAGATAGGGTAGATCATACCAGTATCAAGTAACTTGATTATCTCTTTATGGACGACATCACCAATTTTTGGGTTCAGTCTTCTTTGAAATTCTCGAGAATGAGTAATTCCTTCTTCGAGGTGAATCTTATGCATGCACACAGAGGGATCAATTCCTCTTAAATCAGCAATTGTCCATCCTATCGCCTTCTTATGAATACCTAGGACTTCTAAGAGTTTACCTTCTTGCTCGATGGTTAAATCCGAAGCAATGATGACTGGAAGGGTCTCATCAGGTCCTAAGTAGGCATACTTAAGGTGCTCGGGCAATTTTTGAGTTCCAAAGCTAGTGGAGACTCAATTGTTGGACTATCAGAAGTTATAGAGAGAGGGTTTGTTATTAGATCATTCTCTCCCAAATCATTCACAAGCGAAGTGGATGTGACCATTTTTGGTGAAATGTCGCAGTCATACGAGAGTCATTCAAGCTCTACTATTTCCTCATCAGGGGTCAAAAGTGCGTCGGCATATTCATCTATACGAGAGCCAATGGTTTCTAAATGAAAGCATTCTTCCTCCTCATCCTTGTTCATTTTATTGGCTGCATCAGCAACTCTCAATTTTGTTATCATGTTCCCAAAAGTCAGTTCAATCATACCCGTTCTATAATAGATAACAACATCAGCTATTGCTAGAAATGGTCTGCCTAGTAGAATGGGAGTAGTATTCTTGTTGTCATGGGCTAAGTCCATGTCTAACACAATAAAGTCAACTGGGAACAGAAATTCCCCAACCCTAACAAGGACATCTTCAATTATGCCTCGAGGTCTTCTATCAGATCTATATGCCAACTGGAGAGTTACGTTAGTTGGCGTTAACTCCCTAAGACCTAGTCTTTGGTAAACTATGTGAGGGATTAGGTTAACACTAGACCCTAAGTCAAGCAAGTCACTTTCTATACGTTGGTCCTGAATGAAACAAGGAATAGTGAAAGTTCCTGGGTCACTGCACTTTTGAGGCAACCCCCTAGTGCAGATGATACTAATCTTTTTAGTAAGACGGACTGTCTTAGGAATGAAGTTGGTCCGTCTTTTTTTCACACACAAATCCTTCAGAAATTTGGCATAGGCAGGGATTTGTTGGATTACCTACACTAAAGGCAGATTGATCTTAATATCTTTCAGATGCTCTAAGACCTTGAGCTGTGTAGGATCAACACTCGGCTTCGGACGAGACAGGGCTGTTGGGAAAAGTACTTTGGATGAAGGTTCAACTAAAGGCTCTACCGTTGGGTTTTCATCCCTATCATTTTTTCTAACCTCATTGTCTATCACTTTTTTACTCCTAAGGGTAGTTACTGTTAGAGATATGCCCTAATGCTACATATTTGGAGGACATATATTGGGCATTTTGACATTAACTTGTATATTATGGTATCTATGTTTATATATGTGTTTTCATATTGGCCTGATTAGGACATTCATATTCTCCTTCTTTACGTATATGAATGAGTCCCTAGTATTTTCATTAGAGGAATGTATTCTAAAAGCGTTTAGAATATGTTGGCGTATTTACTTAATATGATAAATACTTAAAGTATTCATAGTCCTTAGATTATTTGATCGAGACTTCAATAATCTATTACGGACTATCACATGTGTTGCTATCTTTGATTAACATATGGATGTTAATGATAAAGGATGGTAAGCCACGTGCCATAATAGCATAGGGATGCGACTAACAAACATGTGTGTGACTATTAGTTGAATAGTTCTCTAAATGTGACGTGAATAACAAATTACATGACTTTGGATTAATAATTTGTTATCCGTTGCGATTGTACATGTAATCCTTAGACTTGAGACATTACGACTGTCATCTATATTGGGGTTTGATTCTACCATTTGGACAATGATTGTTTCGACAAACGAGATGAGATGCGTCCTCTCGCAGTTTTATTCGTTCTGTATAGTGATTGACAGGTAGTGTTCAAGATAGGATCCATTAACCTCCGGCGTGAAGCGATGTTCTATGCGATCTAAGATTGGTTGTTTAATGAGGAAATCCTAGGCCAAGGTATGAATGATGGAGAAAGGGTTTTCCATGTGTCATCTCTCATTACACCAATTAAATCTATACATGGTATCGAGTTTATGAACTTAATCGAATCATGGTTCTTGCTTGACGGGACAATTAATGGAAGGATTGAATTGTACGGTAATCGGCGACTATAAATAGGTTCATTACGCGATTACTTCATTGTCTTATAAATTATCTTGATATGTTGCTCGAAGTCATTCAAGACCTTAAAGGTGTTTCAAGAATTAAAGGAGAAATTCTTGAAACAAATCAAGAACTTGATTGACATTAAAGGTGTTTAATGTTTCCTTAGTGCTATTTAGCTATGAACCTAGAAAGTCACACCATATTAGCAAGGAGATTAAGTCTTTCTTGGACTTGAATTATCTTCTCTAATAAATTATTAAGAGTTAATAATTGTAGTCTCAACCATTAAAAGTTAATGGGGCAAATTTGTAAGATTGGCAAAGTTTTGGGTGCTTAGTGCAAATAGGAAAAATATGATTTCTTCCTATTGGTTGCCAACATGTTGATGTGGCAAAGTATTAGCCAATAAACACAAAGCACCAAGATCAAAATCGTAGCCATCCATCTATTAATCCAATGGTTGAAATTTGATCAACAATTGTAGGCTTTATTTAAGAGTTAAATAATAGTAACTTGTCTTGGGAAGACAACTTGCAAGACAAATGTATTTGTGTGTGTTTTGTTTCACGGAAAAACCAAAGCAAAAGAAGACAAAGTTATATCTTCAAAGTCTTGTATTTTGCATGAACCAAGGAAAAGAGAAAGACAAGAAAAAGCCTTGTCTCTTGGTCTTGTGTCTTCTCGGTCAAAGCAAGAGAAAGAAGACAAAGACTTCTTCAATCCTTATGCATATACACGGCCAATTGAAGCAAAGTAGGAGAGAGAAGATTCTGCTCATTTTCTCATGCTTATACATGGCTAAGTGAGTGAAGTAAAAAAGGCTTTTGGTCTTCTTCTTGATTCTGAAAATTCAGCAACACATACATACACCATAGATGATTATAAGAACATAAGTGTTTGTTCTTCATTTTGGTTTGTCATGTTGGATTAAATTGAGACTAAGAAAGATATATAAACTAAGTGTAGTTTTAAGTAATCTTTCAAGATAAGAGAAGTATTCTTGTTCATGAATCTTCCAAGGAGTTTGCTAGCACTACAACTCAAGGAGAAGGAAAGGCTTCTTCAAATTGCTAGGTGGACAATCAAGGACTTCTACATTTGTGGAAGGTTCAAGGAGTTCTCAAAGCTTCACCAAATGATTCTAACATTTGGTCTTCAAGAGGTATTGTTCTCTTCTTGTATTACCTTTGGTTTGAGATACATATTGCATAAATATCAAGTATTGGGATTGACTACACATATGAATGTCATATATGCTATGAAAAATTGTATTTCATGCTATCTTCCGCTGTAAAATTTTTATTCTATATGCGCTGTGACGCCCGAGAACATTGCCATGATTCATTAACTGTTTCATCTACTATTTGTGCATTTTCACTATTCATTTACTTGTTGCTTTCCTTGGTTATTATTCATTACGTTTTCCAACTATCTATTTTCTTCGAATTAGCATTTTTTTTAAATCACATTAATTATGTTAGGAATGAAAAAAATATGCATTTGAGCTTAAAGCGATAGGAGCCTTCGTTTAGAAAATGATTTGTTAAAGCTAATGAATAGTGTTACGTGTGAAACATTATATTTTAGTTAGCTAACTTAATTTATGCGCATTAGACTCGTTTTTAAGTTGACTAGGCTCATTTTAGTAGGCAATAAACTCACCCAACTCAATACCACTTAGCATATATACTCACGCACACATATTAAGCTCATAAAACAAAAAACAAAAAAAAGAGAAAAGCTGAAAATATTGTAGCAAATCCGAAAATAGCATAGGAGGAGAAATATAGATTTTTGTTCAACAAATCCTCATTCCAAGCCAAGCCAAGCTAGGTGCAAGTGGTTTAGGGTGTTTACTAGCCTCTTAGGAGCTCCTACGCGTAATAGGTGAGAGATTTCATACCTATTTTTGTATTTAAAAAATGTGACAACTTTCTTGAATTTCTTGTTTTGCTCTTAAATGCTAATGCAATGCTCAAATATGCTTATGTATGTTATATATAAGTAGTAGAGACCTAATTTATGCTATTGTTTCGTAGTTTAATCGGTTGAAATTGCTTGTTGAATATTTGGCATGAATAGTGACGGGAATGTTAGGGTTTTGTGAAATTGGACTTTATAGCTTGAATCAATGATCCTAATAGGTGCTTTAGATGTTAATGAAAGTAGTGTAAAGGCCCCATAACATTTAATTGCTCATAACCTAGCAAAAGAATGAAATAGCCGACTTTTAGAAAGGGGTTTCGGGGTTATCGCGAATCCGGGTAAAATTGGCCTTCATTTTTGGTGTTCCTAGGCTAAGTAGACCCTAACTAAGCTTTGCTAGCTCCCATTTGAGTCCCGTTTGAGGTACGTGTAGTACAAAGTCAAAAGAGGGAATTTGGGACTTTAGGGCTAGATGCGGGTAATTGCGTGACTTTGAGGTCCTAAGTGGTGTCATTAAGTGTCATTAGGAAGGTGGTATAACTTGGTTTTGTAACTTGAACTTCATATTACGTTTGGAAGCTAATTAGCCTTGAATTGCAAAGAGGATGTTTTGACCAAGTATGAAATTTGCTCGGTTTGAGTGTTGGCATTGTCTTGGGAGGTCATTGAAGCACTTTTGGTATAGTTATGCCATTAGTTGGGTGATTGGTTAACTTAATTGTAGTATAAATCAACTAAGGCGACAAATGGAGTTTTGTGATTGTTATAGTTTAAACGGGTTTTCTTTGCATTTAAATGGATCATAATATGGATAGGTTTGCGTGGTGAAAATGGATTTCTATTATCATAGCTCGTTGGGATGTGATAGCTTGAGAAAGTTAGAGAAAATAATAGTATTCTATTGAGTTTTTGTGACTTTTATTCAATTGATGGTTTTAGTGTTTCTATTAGGTGCCATTAATGCTAGATGGCTTAAATGTTTGCTTAAACGCATTAAAAGATGGCTAGAAGTTGGTTAGAATGACTAGAACATAAAGAGGGACATTTAGGGCAATTGGTTTGTTCTAGTGTTTTAGGTGTTTGTAGAACTTCCTTGTGGTTGGTTAGTGACCGTTGAATGCTTGGAATGCTTGTAGTGTCCTTATGTTGCTTAGAAGATAGATTTTTAGTTGGGTTTACGAAAGGGGCTTTTGGAATAAAGTTGGGTTATTTGCTAAGTTTTGATTGGACTTGATGGGTTAGGTGGTTATGGGTAATTATCTAAGATATGGCATTATCCAGAGAATGTTTCATGAACTAAATTGCATAATTGTTTTTCTTGAATTGAAGATTCAAAGTGAATTCTTGTTTATAGTAATTGTATTGCCATAGTTCTAAGTGTTTTCCTTGAGTTTTATATTAAGTTAATTGTAAAGAGAATAAGTATGGATTAATGGCTTTATAAATTGATAGTACTATTATGGAATTAAATATGGTTATCTATGCTTAAAATGCTCTTTAAAATGATTGTAGAACATGCTTATATCACGATTTTATTGTTGTTAGTTATATTGTTGGTATATTAGATTACTTGAATGATTACTTGGTTGTATGTTAATTAAGTAAACTATGAGTTAGCTAACCTAGTTGGATAATTAATGAATGTTGTAGTTAAAGAGTAATTGAAACAATATTTAACTTTATGTTCAAGGTGATTGAGAGTGATTTGAAGCCAATCTTGCATTGTGGAGCTTGATAGAGGTGAGGGAGACTTCATCCTTATGTGCATAATAGTTTATTTACTTGTACTTAGATTATGTGCACTTATTGTCTATATATTGTGTGTGAGGGAAACCTACTTTGTTGTCCATAAATCATGTGTTTATTGATGTATTCTAATGTTATCATTTTGAGTGCATTGCATCGTGGTTGAGCAACCATATATGCATAGTAGTGTCGTGGAAACCGGGCGGCATCGGGTTTGCCGGTATACCTCGGCTACCATGGTTACCCAGTCTCTCTCTCGCTTGGGATGCCGCCCAAGGAGGGTTGGGTCGTAGGATTTCGGGGTACATCCAGAGTACACCCATTTTGGAGTTATAAGGGGATGTCGGGTTATCGATAACAGTGACATTATTACATCGGGATTTCAGTTCGTGGTTCATGAATGAAGAACAAGTGAATTATATCCTTTTTAATGCGTGGTAACTTGTTGTTTCAATTGTTCTTTGTTTGTAAAATGCTTTATTTCGACTAACTACTGCATTGTACGTCCCCAATAGACCTTATCCCTCACTGGGCAATTGTGATTGCTCATACCTCGCTAAACATGTTTCAGGTGGTGTAGTTGGAGGAGTTGACCCGATTGCTGTGTGCTATTACTTGAGATTTGAGTGATTGCCTGCTAAACTGTGGAAGACCTTACATGTTCTACTTTCTATTCTATTTTGGAGCCTAAGGGGTTATGTATATATATTTGAGGAGTTGCAAGTTTGAAAGGTAAATGGATATAGTGAGTGTTATAGAATTGTGGCATGTAAAAACTTTTGCTTCTGCTTCTAGCTACGTTGCATGCTTGGGTGTGAATGAACGGGTGTATGGTTGGCTTTAATTTTTAAGAATGTTCAATGCTATCATGGAGTGGCATGATAAACGGTTTTGTAAAGAAGTTAAGTTATGAATGCATGCTTGTGTGTATCTAAACTGTTTGTATGTCTTAAGGCTCGGATGGCCTTAAAGTTAAGATCTTTAGTTATAAATGAATGTCTTGTTATGTTGTGGCTTTATTGAGTGGTTACAGGTTTTCAGAATGTCCACGGTACAAGAAAAACTCTGTCCGTTTTTTCTAAATTTTTTGACCGGGTTTGGTATTAGGTTGAGAATAACATGGTTATTAGAGCATCCGGTCTCGTGAGGGATCGGGGCGTTACAGGTGGTATCAGAGCTTAGTTAGCTCTAAGCCGGGACAGAGTCCTCAGCCTGTCGGGTAGTAACCCTTGCATGTATGCTTATTAAGTGTGTGTCTTGAAAGTGTATGCCTACATGTGTGATTGTGTGTCTTGTATTGAATGTGTGCACTTATGTGATATAATTATGTGTTACGTGCTAAATGTGTGCTAAGTGAAATAAAGTGGCTAGTTGTGCCTCAAATTGACCTCGTGAATTGTTATTTGTTTGAACTGTTGCTTGTAATGTGCGTATTTGAATGTATTTGAGTGAGTTGTGGTATGATTGACTTGATTGTCGTGCTTGAATGACTTTGATGATTACACTGTTTCATAAACTCTTATATAAACATGTTTGTATAATAGTTTAAAACATATATGTGTAAATGTGATATCTTGGCATTCATACATGTCCCGTTGAAATGGTAAGAAAGACTCTTCCTCCCCCTAAGGAGAAGTGATTAGCAACAGGCCCTCGAAGTTATGTGGATTAGTAGGAATGAGAGGCAATTAATCATCCCTTTATTTGGGAGTTGATGTTGTAGGCGGAGCTCAGTTATTAGGATTTCTTCCAAGGCATTATTCTCTACTCAGTAGTCAGAAATGAATGGCTTCCTTTGGGATTTCTATATGACTGTTCTCTGCGTTTTCTTATTGAGTATTCTTCTAGTATTTTCTTGCTGGTATTGCTCGGAGGACTTAGTTTGGGATTCTAATCAACCTTATTATATGGAATTATCTTCGGCATTTGTACTCTAAATTCTTATTGGTATTTTCTTGCCGCTCTTAGTTAAGATTCTGCTCTTCTATGGTATTCATGACCAATGGGATTCTTATTCGGATTTTGAGATAGTATTTTCATTTGAGCCTTTATTTGGCCTTCTTACTTGGGAATTCTTAGGCAGTACTAATGGAATTCTTATCCGGGTTCTCATTCATAATTCTTCTCCAACTACTTATTTGGTATCTTTCTTGACATTCCGCTTAGGACTTCTACTTGGAATTTTCATATGATGTTCATTTGAGGAGACCGTGTCTTTCTCAGTAACTATTCAAGAGTAATCAGAGTTAGTTTTCAGTTGATGCAGAGTTCTCTTGTGAAAAAGAATTGCGTGGACGCAATTTGTTTAAGGAGGAGAGGATGTGACACCCGAGAACATTGCCATGATTCATTTACTGTTTCATCTACTATTTGTGCATTTTCACTATCCATTTACTTGTTGCTTTCCTTGGTTATTATTCATTACGTTTTCCAACTATCTATTGTCTTCGAATTAGCATTTTTCTTAAATCACATTAATTATGTTAGGAATGAGAAAAATGTGCATTTAAGCTTAAAGCGATAGGAGCCTTCGTTTAGAAAATGATTTGTTAAAGCTAATGAATAGTGTTAAGTGTGAAACATTATGTTTTAGTTAGCCAACTTAATTTATACGCATTAGACTCGTTTTTAAGTTGACTAGGCTCATTTTAGTAGCCTTTAAACTCACCCAACTCAACACCACTTAGCATATATACTCACACACACATATTAAGCTCATAAAACAAAAAAAAAACAAAAAGAGAAAAGCTGAAAATACTGTAGCAAATCCGAAAATAGCATAGGAGGAGAAATATAGAACTTTGCTCAACAAATCCTCATTCCAAGCCAAGCCAAGCTAGGTGCAAGTGGTTTAGGGTGTTTACTAGCCTCCTAGGAGCTCCTACGCGCAATAGGTGAGGGATTTCATACCTATTTTTGCATTTCAAAAATGTGACAACTTTCTTGAATTTCTTGTTTTGCTCTTAAATGCTAATGCAATGCTCAAATATGCTTATGTATGTTATATATAAGTAGTAGAGACCTAATTTATGCTATTGTTTCGTAGTTTAATCGGTTGAAATTGCTCGTTGAATATTTGGCATGAATAGTGACGGGAATGTTAGGGTTTTGTGAAATTGGACTTTATAGCTTGAATCAATGATCCTAATAGGTGCTTTAGATGTTAATGAAAGTAGTGTAAATGCCACATAACATTTAATTGCTCATAACCTAGCAAAAGAATGAAATAGCCGACTTTTAGAATGGGGTTTCGGGGTTATTGCGAATCTGGGTAAAATTGGCATTCATTTTTGGTGTTCCTAGGCTAAGTAGACCCTAACTAAGCTTTGCTAGCTCCTATTTGAGTCTCGATTGAGGTAATTTGGGGCTTTCGGGCTAGATGTGGGTAATTGGATAACTTTGAGGTCCTAAGTGGTGTCATTAAGTGTCATTAGGAAGGTAGTATAGCTTGGTTGCGTACCTTGAACTTCATATTACGTTTGGAAGCTAATTAGCCTTGAATTGCAAAGGGGATGTTTTGACCAAGTATGGAATTTGCTCGGTTTGAGTGTTGGCATTGTCTTGGGAGGTCATGGAAGCACTTTTGGTATGGTTATGGCATGCGTTGGGTGATTGATTAACTTAGTTGTAGTATAAATCAACTAAGGGGACAAATGGAGTTTTGTGATTGTTATAGTTTAACGGGTTTTCTTTGCATTTAAATGGATCAGAATATGGATAGGTTTGCGTGGTGAAAACGGATTTCTATTATCATAGCTCGATGGGATGTGATAGCTTGAGAAAGTTAGAAAAAATAATAGTATTCTATTGAGTTTTTGTGACTTTTGCTCAATTGATGGTTTTAGTGTTTCTATTAGGTGCCATTAATGCTAGATGGTTTAAATGTTTGCTTAAACCCATTAAAAGATGGCTAGAAGTTGGTTAGAATGACCAGAACATAAAGAGGGACATTTAGGGTAATTGGTTTGTTCTAGTGTTTTAGGTGTTTGTAGAACTTCCTTGTGGTTGGTTAGTGACCGTTGAATGCTTAGAATGCTCGTAGTGTCCTCCTGTTGCTTAGAAGATAGATTTTTAGTTGGGTTTACGAAAGGGACTTTTGGAATAAAGTTGGGTTATTTGCTAAGTTTTGATTGGACTTGATGGGTTAGGTGGTTGTGGGTAATTATCTAAGATATGGCGTTATCCAGAGAATGTTTCATGAACTAAATTGCATAATTGTTTTTCTTGAATTGAAGATTCTAAGTGAATTGTTGTTTATAGTAATTGTATTGCCATAGTTCTAAGTATTTTCCTTGAGTTTTATATTAAGTTAATTGTAAAGAGAATTAGTATGGATTAATGGCTTTATAAATTGATAGTACTATTATGGAATTAAATATGATTATCTATGCTTAAAATGCTATTTAAAATGATTGTAGAACATGCTTATATCACGATTTTATTGTTGTAGTTATATTATTGGTATATTAGATTACTTGAATGATTACTTGGTTGTATGTTAATTAAGTAAACTATGAGTTAGCTAACCTAGTTGGATAATTAATGAATGTTGTAGTTAAAGAGTAATTGAAACAATGTTTAACTTTATATTCAAGGTGATTGAGAGTGGTTTGAAGCCAATCTTGCATTGTGGAGCTTGATAGAGGTGAGAGAGAGTTCATCGTTATGTGCATAATAGTTTATTTACTTGTACTTAGATTATGTGCACTTATTGTCTATATATTGTGTGTGAGGGAAACCTACTTTGTTGTCCCTCAATCATGTGTTTATTTATGTATTCTAATATTATCATTTTGAGTGTATTACATCGTGGTTGCGCAACCATTTGGGCATAGTAGTGTCGTGGAAACCAGGCGGCATCGGGCTTGCCGGTATACCTCGGCTACCGTGGTTACCCAGTCCCTCTCTCGCTTGGGATGCCGCTCAGGGAGAGTTGGGTCGTAGGATTTCGGGGTACATCCGCAGTACACCCATTTTGGAGTTATAAGGGGATGTCGGCTTATCGATAACAGTGTCATTATTACATCGGGATTTCAGTTCATGGCTCGTGGTTGATGATTGAAGAACAAGTGAATCGTATCATTTTTAATGTGTGGTAACTTGTTGTTTCAATTGTTCTTTGTTTGTAAAATTCTTTATTTCGACTAACTACTGCATTGTACGTCCCCGATAGACCTTATCCCTCACTGGGCAATTGTGATTGCTCATACCTCGCTAAACATGTTTCAGGTGGTGTAGTTGGAGGAGTTGACCCGATTGCTGTGTGCTATTACTTGAGATTTGAGTGATTGCCTCCTAAACTGTGGAAGACCTTACATGTTCTACTTTCTACTCTATTTTGGAGCCTAAGAGCTTATGTATATATATTTGAGTAGTTGCAAGTTTGAAAGCTAAGTGGATGTAGTGAGTGTTATGGAATTGTGGCATGTAATAACTTTTGTTTCTGCTTCTAGCTACGTTGCATGCTTGGGTGTGAATGAATGGATGTATGGTTGGCTTTAATTTCTAAGAATGTTCAATGCTATCATGGAGTGGCATGATAAACGGTTTTGTAAATAAGTTAAGTTATGAATGCATGCTTGTGTGTATCTAAACTGTTTGTATGTCTTAAGGCTCGGATGACCTTAAAGCTAAGATCTTTAGTTATAAATGAATGTCTTGTTATGTTGTGGTTTTATTGAGTGGTTACAGGTTTTCAGAATGTCCACGGTACAGGGAAGACTCTGTCCGTTTTTTTTAAATTTTGTGACCGGGTTTGGTATTAGGTTGAGAATAACATGGTTATTACAGCATCCGGTCTCGTGAGGGATCGGAGCGTTACATGTGCAATCCTGGATATCGTTCCTTCAATTGGTATCAGAGCCATGACTTGATATTCATGCAATTACATGTTTGTTTGCATTTAGTTTCGTGAGTTTTGAGCACTAAAAAGAACTTGGAAAGAGTTTCATAATCTAGGCATGTTTGATGTTTAGATTTGGTAAGCAAATATTCTGCGCACTGAAATTACAACACTTATTTGACATAGTAAAACTTGTTGTTTGGGGTTGATTTTTGGACATGTTATGCTATAGAGATAGTATAACATTTCATCCTCTAACATGCATGTCCTAATTTCGTGGCTAAGGGTTTCAAATAAATCAATTACAGTAGCATTGTTGATTCTTGTGCTCACTGGACAGACTGGGCAGTTTCTGCTCCGAGGGGCATAACTCAGTCAATTTAAACCCGAATTGAGTTCCATTTGATTCTAAAACAATCTACACTTGAAGTGCTACGTCTCTGTAAAATTTCAGAATTTTTGAAGAACTGTGGGTAGGTGAAACGAATCAAAATATTTGGTGCATGTGCAGCAGGTTTGTAATAGTAAGATTACAAGTTGAAAGCCATGACTAATTAATTGGATTTTGGTAAAGCCCAAAGGGCCCAAATATTCATGGGCTTAAATTTGATAGGATTAGATGAATTTTTCTTGGAGAAGGTTAATTCAAGCCTAGGAATTCAAATTGGACCATGAAATGGACTAAGAATTTGCATTGGGCCTTATTCAACAAGTAGAGTTCTTTTATTTAGCATGAGATGTTAAAAGCTCAAGATATGAAACTAATTGCAACCATGTTCTAATTTCTTTTATGGATGTGATTCATAATTATATTATTTATATCTTGGCATGATGGATGGATCATGGACTTATAGATGAATAATTGAATGGTAATAAATTCATTTGATGGCTTTGTGATTATATTCTTTCATTTATTTGATTTGTAATTGAGACATAAGTCTCATATTTACATATATTGCAAGAGAGCAAATTGTAGTGAGGCATGTGATGTAATTATTCTACAAATCAATCTTGTAAAGGAGTTCAAGATCAATCACGAAGTTGATAGACTTGGAGGTGTTAAAGAGTTCAAGGTGCCAAGACCCTTTGAAGACATGAGATGTGCTTGCTTAGGTTTTGTGATTGATCAAATTTATATGGCTTAAATTTGATCAACCACTAAGTCTATGATCTACCATATTTATATTATTGCATATATGTTTATTTAGTTATTTTGTATGAGATGCATGCTAAATGGACTAATGTGCAAGTGAGACCTAATTAAATTCGAAATCTTCCTATGTGCAAACAATATTAGATTGTAAAGCGGTAAAAGTGTTTATCGTTGCCCTCCACTATCCTAGGTTATATTTGCTCGTTGGGTATGTCTTGGCTAACCCAAAGGTAGGAAGACATATTCCATGAAAGTATTATATTTACCTAATAAGCATAGTGATGTTGTGTTGTTCCAATATCACGAGTCCAATAACGCACCAAAGCTGAGGTGCGGGATTCAAATTATCGCAACACTGTGACGGTGGGTGTAATCTAGCTAGATCATGTTTCCAATAATGCACCAAAGCTGAGATTACGGGGATTTAGGGGCAAAATGGTCGTATCTTATATAGTGATATAGATAGTAATCGTTGTTAACTCTTTGTTTGTATATTCCAATAACGCACAAAAGATGAGAGGTATTCATATTAAAGAGAACCATGGTCACCTACTAATGATTCTTTAATTAGATTCACGATCTCATTTAGGAAGTGTGAGATTCGATAAAAGTAGTGGGAGGTATCATTTAATTAAAGGCCAAATTAAATGTTTTAACAAGTTTTATGTCAACTTGCGATCTTATTTTCTACATATGTTTATGGCTACAACAATGAACCCGTTTTTAAGTAACTAGACTATATATCGCGTAATCGGACCAAACTTTTTGAATTAACGATTTCGTCTAAGAATCATTCTTAGAAACTTAATCAAGTCTTAGAATTAAATGCCCCATTATTTTTTCATCTTGATAATGTATCGAAACGAAAAATTGTAGTACTTATGGTTGATAAGTAAAACAAGTTAAATATGCTAAGGAGTTGTATTCTTTCATAGTTTGCATATGAGAATGCAAGATGTAAATAATATAATTCTAAACTAGCAAATGGTTGTGTGGTAAGCATATTTAATGGCATGGAATTAGATATAATTGGAATTTATTCTCACATTTGTATTTCTTATTTAGTTAGTGGTAATGCAAAGAAGAAAGGCAAAGATAGATGATTTCTATTAAGCCAGTAGGAGCATATCTAAAAAGAAAATTAAAGTTCGTATAGGCATATGTCAAAGATGTTTTCATAGCCTAGAACCGGACATTAAAAGAGGTTTTAATCCAAAGTATCTTTATAGCTTGAATGTCAAGGTT
Source organism: Ehretia macrophylla (assembly GCA_037974665.1). Classification (NCBI taxonomy): domain Eukaryota; kingdom Viridiplantae; phylum Streptophyta; class Magnoliopsida; order Boraginales; family Ehretiaceae; genus Ehretia; species Ehretia macrophylla. Next base: position 81,959,013 of record CM075781.1, read on the forward strand.
GTAAAGCTACTATGAATTATAAATCTTCTTTGATTGTGATTGGTACTACTTTATGGATTCTAGTGAAACAATAGTGAATGTGTTCGAGAATAGAATCTTAATCACAGTAGTGCGCTTGCGAAAGCGTGGAATGTTTTCAGTGTTAGCAAATGAAACAAAGGTTGTTGCGTCAGCTAAAGACAATTTGTTTGGATACCTTCTGGACATATTTTGTATTTTAAGGATTATACCTAAATGATGTTAGGAATAAAATGTATGAATAAAGCTTTTAAAAATACATTATGGTGTAGTCTTTATTATCTTGGTATGGAGGAAAGAATGTATTGCAAACATATTGTCAACCTTTTGTAACCATCCACCAAATTTTAAGATTACTCAAATAATCCAAATCAATTGTAGTTTCTACATGATTAGGTTTTCTAATAATAAGATGATGATTAGGTTGGTTTGATCAACTTATACATCTTATTTATTGGAATGGTAACCAAGTCATCCTTTGTTTGATAAAAGATTGAAACTACTACGCTATTTGGATTAGTACATGTTGATGTATTTAAAGATATTTGTGAATAGGCTCGTATAGGAAAATGTATTAGTGCCTTATGATTAAATCATGAAGATAAAATACTTATGTACTATTTTGTTTAAGTATCCCAAATTTTGATATAGTATTGAAATTAACAAATGCCTGGTATACCACAATTAAATGGGGCTTTCTTAGTGAAGAAACCGTGCTTTGTTGGATATAGTACAGTTGTTGATTAGTTTGACTAATCATTATATTTATTTGTGGGTCATACTTTCCTTAATTTAATTTTATGTTGAATAGTAAATTCCTACTATTGCTAGAACTTTATATTTGATATAAGTAGGACAGCAACCAAGGATTAAATGTGTTAATTTTGGTTTGTCCTACTTTTATTGAAATTTTTTTAAAGGACTAGTGGGAGGTTTGGTTAAAGGTAATTTTATAGTATATCTTAGTTTTGGAGGATATAATTTTTATTTAATGATCAATGTCTATTGATCTATTATATTGTAATCTTTCTTGAAGAAAAGGTTTTGTTCAAGAAGATGTTACTTTATAATAAAATAGAAATTGAGGAAGTATCCTCTAAAGCTATAAAATCGCCTAGACCAAAGTAATGAATCTATTCAATTAAGTCCGGAATATGTCATCACACAAGATCTTTTTAAATCTAGTAATGTATCGCATCCTTAAAAGGAATATATATGGATTTCTTTTTGGGACGCACGAAAGTTGTTTGTGTATTTGAGATAATGATCAATTGGTTGATCCTATGATTTACAAAGAAACGATATATGTGATATCGACTCCAAGAAACTATATAATGTAAAACATATTGAATAGACTCCATATACTTTAACTTAATCTGGATATTGATTTCTGAGATAAAGGTTGAAGTTAATGGAAAAAGGTTGGTGACCTTTTATAGCTAGATTGATTTGTTAAAAGATATCATCAAATGCAAAAGTGTTGGCTATGATGAAGTCTTTTTACCAATTATTGTGCTTTAGTCTCGTTGTATTATGCTAGTCATTATAGCACATCATATTACTATATTGATGATTCTGATCTATTGATATGAGTAATATGTGCATACTTGATAAATCCACTTTTGGATTTTTAAGTAAACTTCTTGGAATTGTTTTGTCCAATTCAAATGAGATTAAAGAGTTAGATTTCATTTAAAATATGGATGAACCTTATGATTGCAAAAGAATAGTAGGAGCGCATCCATTTTTTCTATAGCTGCAATAATTATGACTTGGATATCATGGTTGATGATATGCGTGTTGTGATATTAATTAAAGTCTAGTCATATTAAAAGTTCTCCATTTGGAACTTGTCGTTCATATTTTGTGAGTTCGTAGCTATGGTAATAGTACAAATAGATTACTTGGCATGTTCTTTAGATTATACATAAAGTAATCTTGAAGGTGTTCAAGACACTCTTGTAGCATAGCAAATCCATGTTCAAGTTATAGTAAATTCATATTTGCTATACTATGTACAAGACTTGATATTGCGCAAACTGTGAAGTGTTACGAGTAGATATCAATCCAATCTAGGTTTGGGAATGATAGATAAAATTAAAATATATTCTTAAGTACTTGGGAAGCACGAAAGATATATTTTGGTTTATGGAAGAGGAAAATTCCGTAGAGACGGATTTACCAATTCAGATTCTTAATCTGAATCCTATAATAGAATGTCTATGTTAGGGTTCACGTTTATTCGTAGTGGGAGCTCAGTAAGTTAGAAAGGTTCTGAGAAAACTGTAGATTCCATTACATAACTCATGTCTTTTGTGATATGTAATATTACGAAAGAAGTTATTTGGATCGAGGAAATCATACGAGTTGGTTATGGTTCCTATCGTTAAGTTGTGATGCTTTTGTGTTACGACTATACGGAGCTACTGCACAAGCTTTTGGAACCCAAGTCTCACTATATGTCCAAACATTTGGAAGTGTTTTCATTTTCATGCGTTGTATATGTAGCCAATAATCATATTGAGATATGTCTTTGCAGAAAATGGCCACATCTCCTGATGTAGCTGACCCACTAACTGTAGCTATGAATTGGTCATAACTAGGTCCTCTTTTTGAGAATATGGATATGAGATATCATTGTTTGTTGTACTAATACTATGTTGTATAGCATTCGTGCAAGTAGGAGATTGTTAGAGATATGCCTTAATGCTATATATTTGGATGACATATATTGGGGCATTTTGACATTAACTTGTACATTATAGCATCTATGTTTATATATGTGTTTTCATATTGACATGATTAGGACATTCATATTCTCCTTCTTTACGTGTATGAATGAGTCCCTAGTATTTTCATTAGATGAATGTATTCTAAAAGCGTTTAAAATATGTTAGCGTATTTCCTTAATATGATAAATACTTAAAGTATTCATAGTCCTTAGATTATTTGATCGGGACTTCAATAATCTATTACAGACTATCACATGTGTTGTTATCTTTGATTAACATATGGATGTTAATGATAAAGGATGGTGAGCCATGTGCTATAACAGCATAGGGATGCGACTAACAAACATGTATGTGACTATTAGTTGAATAGTTCTCTGAATGTGACGTGAATAACAAATTACATGACTTTGGATTAATAATTTCTTATCTGTTGCGATTGTGCATGTAATCCTTAGACTTGAGACATTACGACTGTCATCTATATTAGGGTTTGATTCTAGCGTTTGGACAATGATATTTTTGACAAACGAGATGAGATGTGTCCTCTCACAGTTTCATTCGTTCGGTATTGTGATTGACAAGTAGTGGTCAAGATAGGATCCATTAACCTCCGGCATGAGGCGATGTTCTATACGATCTAAGATTGGTTGTTTAATGAGAAAATCCTTGGTCAAGGTATTAATGATGGAGAAAGGGTTTTCCATGTGTTATATCTCATTATACCAATTAGATCTATGCATGGTATCGAGTTTATGAACTTAATTGAATCATGGTTTTTGCTCGACGGGACAATTAATGGAATGGTTGAATTGTACGTTAATCGGCGACTATAAATAGGTTCATTACGTGATTATTTCAATGCCTTATAAATTGTCTTGATATGTTGCTAGACGTCACTCAAGACCTTAAGAGTGTTTCAAGAATTGAAGGAGAAATTCTTGATACAAATCAAGAACCTAATTGACATTAAAGGTGATTAATCTTTCCTTAGTGTTATTTGGCTATTAACCTAGAAAGTCACACCATATTAGCAAGGAGATTAAGTCTTGTTTGGACTTGAATTATCTTCTCTAATAAATTATTAAGAGTTAATAATTGTAGTCTCAACCATTAAAAGTTAATAGGGCAAATTTGTAAGATATGGCAAAGTTTTGGATGCTTAGTGCAAATAGGAAAAATATGATTTCTTCCTATTGGTTGCCAACATGTTGATGTAGCAAAGTATTAGCCAATAAACACAAAGCACCAAGATCAAAATCCTAGCCATCCATCTATTAATCCAATGGTTGAAATTTGATCAACAATTGTAGGCTTTATTTAAGAGTTAAATAATTGCAACTTGTCTTGCGAAGACAACTTGCAAGACAAATGTATTTGTGTGTGTTGTGTTTCACGGAAAAACCAAAGCAAAAGAAGACAAAGTTATATCTTCAAAGTCTTGTGTTTTGCATGAATCAATTAAAAGAGAAAGACAAGAAAAAGTCTTGTCTCTTGATCTTGTGTCTTCTCGGTCAAAGCAAGAGAAAGAAGACAAAGACTTCTTCAATCCTTATGCATATACACGGCCAATTGAAGCAAAATAGGAGAGAGAAAATTCTGCTCATTTTCTCATGCTTATACATGACTAAGTGAGTGAAGTAAAAAAGGCTTTTGGTCTTCTTCTTGATTCTGAAAATTCAGCAACACATACATACACACACCATAGATGATTATAAGAACACAAGTGTTTGTTCTTCATTTTGGTTTGTCATGTTGTATTAAATTGAGACTAAGAAAGATATCTAAACTAAGTGTAGTTTTAAGTAATCTTTCAAGATAAGATAAGTATTCTTGTTCATGAATCTTCCAAGGAATTTGCTAGCACTACAACTCAAAGGAGGACGGAGAGGTTTCTTCAACTTGTTAGGTGGACAATCTAAAGCTTCTATATTTGTGGAATGTTCAAGGAGTTCGCAAAGCTTCACCAAATGATTCTAACATTTGGTTTTCAAGAGGTTTTGTTCTCTTCTTGTTTTACCTTTGGCATGAGATGTATATTGTGTATCTATCAAGTATTGGGATTGATCTACACATATGAATGTCATATATGCTATGAAAAATTGTATTTCATGCTATCTTCCGCTGTAAAATTTTTATTTTATATGTACAATCCCGGATATCGTTCCTTCAGTTACAGCCTTAGTCTGTTCGTGGGTAGTCTCAGTTTAGACATTACTACATTGTCCTCGTGGATTTTCCACGGTCTGAGACGGGAGTTTACCCTCATATCTCCTGCTTATATTTTGGGCCAACTGCCCAATTTGTCCTTCAAGTTTAACAATGGACTGTTGCTGAACTTGGACCAATTGTAAGAGTTTGTCAAACTTGTCATCAGATGATGACTATGTAGGAGGAAGAGTAGGGAAAAGTTGTTCCGTTGTGTTCGGAACGGATCTTTTTGGACTTGGTAAAACCAGGAGGGTTAGAATTTTGAGGCCTTTGATATTGCTGCTGAGGGAAATGAGGCTCAAAATTTCCTTGTTGTTTCTGATATTGTTGTTGAGGAAACTGAGTCTCATGATTCCCTTGTCGCCATGAAAATGCAGGATTGTCTCGCCAGCCAGGATTATACGTGTTAGAATACGGATTGTAATTCCTTGTATATCTTTGGGCAGTTCAGACTTGTTCTTGCATGAATTCAGGAAATTGTTAACCGATTAGACAATTCAGAGTATAATGATCTACTGTAGAACATACAGTACAAACTTCCATGATCTGAGGAGCTGAAGAAGACGAAGACCCTAAGGAGATGAATTTTTCTAATTGTTGTGTTAGGCCATCTACTTTGTCAATCAATTGGGAATTGGAGCTAGAGTTAACTTCAAACAATGCCCTCTTTTCGGGATTATGGGTGCTCTTATTCTCTCTGTCATCAGCAGTGTTTTGGAGAGAGTCTTCAGCAATATTTTCTATTCTTCTCCAAGCTTCGTCTGCTGTGAGGTTATAGAAACCTCCATTGCTCATTGCATTAACTATCATCTTATTATAAGGGGTAAGACCTTTGAAGAAATAATGCAAGAGTTCGGGACGATCAAACCCATGATGAGGACACTGATTCTTAAGATCGTTAAACTTTTCCCACGATTCATGAAACGACTCTAAGTCTGACTATGCGAATGTCATGATGTCTGTTAGCAGAGTAGTAGTCTTAGCCATTGGGAAGAACCTATGTAAAAATTTCCGAATAAGTTCTCCCCAAGAAGTGATCACTCCTGCGTCTAGATGATTTAGCCACTGTTTGGCTTTATCTTTCAATGAAAAGGGAAACAGATACAGGTGAATATTTTCACGGCTCACATTAAGAATGTGAAGCGTCGTGCATGCTTCAATGAATTGCACGATGTGAGCGTGAGGATTTTCATTGCTTTTTCCATAGAAGGAAGGAAGAATTGAAATAGTCCCTGTTTTGAGCTCAAAATTTATATTACCAAGAGCCGGTGGGGCTACGACAAATTCAGGGTCAAAATCACCCGGTGAAAAATGTTGACGTAAAGTCATCAGTTGGTTCACAGGCTGAGCTATAGGAAAAGGTGGGATGTTTACTTCTTGTTCCGCCATCAGGACTTGGACTCTCCTTCGCGGAGTTTTCTGGGACGGCTCGGGATTAAACGGGGCAAGTTCCGGAATTAATGAATGACGCCCGTGCATGCAAAATACACTAAAGCTAATTACAGTAAGTAATTACAAAAAATAAACTAAGTACTTTGAATAAAGACATAAATAAGCTAAGTATATGTGCAAGCTATTTTAACAAAGCATAATAAAAATAGTTTATGTGCAAATATAATACAGACAATATACAAATTTTATAAACTTTAATACGAAATGAAACTATATGCAATATATTTCTAGTATACTTTACAAGTAGCAATAAAATTTATACAATTTAAAACGAATATAAACAATATAGACAATAATTATAACACTTAAAACAAGTTCACAAATAATTCAAAAACTAAACTAGGCCATGCTTCTTTGGCAACGGCGCCAAAAACTTGATCGCTACTTGGTGTGTGTTATAAATATGTGCAAAATAACCAAGTTTTAATAACCCGCAAGTGCACGGATCTTGTAGTGTATTATGCAAAAAGTGCAGAATCGCATCCACAGGGAAGCTCGTTAGTTAGTTAGTGTAATGTGTGAAAGTGTTTAAAGCGGTAAGTGACAGTTTGAAATGACGTTTGAGTAACGAGTAAAAATGTAAACTAAAAACTAAGGTTTTGGTTTAGCTAAGTACGGAAGAATATCTAGGGATCAAATATGTAAACAAGGTAATTAATGTAGACTCAGCATCCGGATTCTTAAATTCTATACAAGAGGTTTAAACTACAAGCATTAACTTAGTCAAGTATCTTAGTCTATTAAAATCCCGATTACTAACTCTGATATAGGTGTCGTTCCATCTACGAGCGTATAGCCATAGTATGGATTTGTCCTTACAACCTGGTATAAAAGGTTTGTTTCAACATAAGTAATCAATATCTCCTTACTAGTCTAGAAACTATAGTCTATTTAAAAGTATTACCTATAGTCTCTTGGAATCTATGATAATAGATTCACAATTAAAACACGGATATATGGCACGGAAGTAATACAATCATAACATTTGCTAAAAGTATTATGTATGAAAGACAATGCTAAATTAATACAAGCCATATATTGCATTAAAACTAAATTATCCGAATCTGAGATCATATATTACAAGACCATTATTTACAATATCCTACCCTAGATAAGAATTCTACTCAGACATAATAAATACGAGTTTATACAAATAAAAGAGAGTCAAGAAAGGCTTTCCCGTATTGACGAACGCGTATTTCTGAACTCTAGGTCTGAACATAAATTCTATACCTATTCGGGCAGAACTTTCCCCCGAATAAGAGCTAGGCCCAAAAATGAACGTTAGGATGTCCGCTGTGCAGTAGCTATTCAGGAAGAATGCCCCTGAATAAGAGCCACTAGGCAGGACTTCCTCCGTATATAGCTATTTTGGCAAAATCCTAAATAAGAACTATAAAAATAACTTGACAAAAATTGAAATATTGGAAAAATATTCCAAAGCTCTCAAAAATTATAAGAAAAAATGAAGAGGGGAGGGGGCTATTTGTAGGAAAACTTGGCTACTATTCACGTGTTTACTATTCATGCATTCTACATGCAGTTTTACTGTTTATGCATTGACCATTATTATTCACGCATTGACCGTTACTATTCACGTGTTGACAGAAAAGTTGACCAATGCTATTCCAAGGTTATTCGGCATCCTGAGTCCGTTTTCGCATTCCGTTTAGCCAAATTCTTTCTCTACGGGCTTCAATTCTTGGTCAACACTTGAGTTTGTCTTTGATATTGACCAGATCGTTGACCGCAGCATCTTCGGGCATTTTTCACTGTTTTGACCCTCCGAATGATGGAATTTGGCTAAAATCGCGCCACGCACAGGACAAAGTCCTACCTTTTGCTCAGAAGGCTGTTTCTACTCGAAAAACTGATATGATTTGCCAAAAACGAACATGGTTCCTATTTGGGATCATCTGGATCAATGTTCCTAGTCTGATCTCGTGCTAGTTTAAGCCAAATTTCTTCTCTATGAGCTTCATTCTTCAACCACTTCTCGTGCTTCCCCATTCTTGACTTCTTGACTTGCAATTTGGATCGTTTTGGGTCTAATTTTTCACTTTTCGGTATCATCCTACATTGCATCGAAAATATCAAAGTATTGTAATAATTCCCAAATTAAGATGCAAATATAATACAAATACCAAGATTTGAGTGCTGTAAATACAGTCACATTATAAACTCTGACCTCTTTCACTACACGAGTGCACACCCTGAATCAGTGACGGAGCTACTCTTAAGATTGTGGAGGCTGCAGCCCCCACTTAGCTCAAATTTTATCAGAAAATGTATGTATTTTTAAGGTATTTTTAGATTGAAAAATTAATTCAGTCTCCACTGAAAATAAATTATCTATATATAAGTGTTTAATTTTATAATTTTAACCCTATTAAAAAAAATTCTAACTCTGCTCCTATACTGAATTTGAGTATTTGGGTCCGCCAGTGACCATATGGCTGCTTTATTATTAGGACAAACTTTGCCATTGACCACCCCACTTGAGAATAAGAAGGAAAAAGAAATGTTAAACTTGTTTTTTGTTACAAGAAGAATTAGGGAAAAAGATGGACTTTTAAAAAAAATTTAATTTCTTTTAAAAAATAGGGACTAAATTGGTTAATTTTGAACAATATTAGAGACAAATTTCAATTTTCTAGAAAAAATATGAACTAAATTGACTAATTTTGAACAATAACAACAAATTTGAAATTTTTAAAAAATAACATGGATTAAATTAACTGATTTTGAAAAATAAGAACAAATTTAAAATTTAATAAATACAACAGAGAAAATTGTACAAATAGTCCCTATTTGACGGTAAGGATAAATTAAATTTTTTTTTAAATAATAGGGACAAAATTAAAATTTTTGAGAAAATAATAGGGATGAAATTGAGAACTTTTAAAAAATAGGAATAAAATTAAAACTCTTTGAAAACAATATGGACAACATTAAAAAATAGAGACAAAATTAAACATTTGGAGAAACAATATGAACTAAATATGCTATTTTACCAATTTTTTAATATTAAATAGGGTAAGTTTCTAACTTTTAAAAAGTACTAAATATCCAAGTACATATTATATGCAAACAAAGGTGTTAAATTTTTTACAGAAAACACATAAAGGCAAGATTAGGTATTATAGAAAATATCCATATCATTAATAAGAAAATCTTTAGGCTTGTTATCCAAGAACTTGTTCAAAAATAATGTAATGGAACATTTATAGGAGTTTGCACATGGATACGACATTCTGTGAAAGAAACATTAGAGAATAAAACGTTACACTATATGTAAATTAGGGTACAACGGTATTAAACTTTTAAAATTATAAACTCGTAAAATGCTAAACGTCTAAAGATCTATTTGGCCTAACTGTCAAATTTTAGTTTTTGAAGTGTAGAGTTTTCAGCAATAGAACTTTAGCTAGAAGTGTTGTTGAATAAAAGTTGTTAAAAGTTTGACCTGAATTGGGCAATGTTGGATTTTTAGAAATGAAATATAGAGGAGTGTATTTGAGAAAAAAAAAGAAAAAAAGAAAAAAACAGTTTTCTGCATTATGTAAAAATAATTTTGCAAAAGTCTTTTATCAAAAACTCTAATTTAGAACTTCTTATTTTTTAGCTTTTTTCTAAGTTTAGCTTTTACCTAAAAACTACCTCAAAAATAGGTCAAACAAGTTAGTTTCAACTTCTAAACTCACCAAAAGTACTTTTAAATATCTAAAAATTAGATCAAACAAAACCTAAATCTCTTACGTTCCTCCTTAGGCGGAAACGGAGTCTTTGCATCCACGCTACATACAACTATGCATATTACTTATTAGCATATAGAAGATAAGCAGCAGAGCTGCCTACTCTTTCCTAATACTAAAATGTGTTTTCATCTTACAGAGTTTTGAGTTGTTCGAGCTGATTGCCTAATTGTGCATGCATGTAATTACGACAATAAAATAAAAGACTAGAAGACTTTTTCTTTTTTGGGTCTGAAGACTAGAAATTAAACTTGAGGTCAACTGAATGTCAGATAACAGAATTTAAGACGACAAAGAAATTGTTGTTACTTGTTAGGTGGTTGGATGGGCCATTGAACAATACACATTGTTCAGATAGTACCATAAATAATTTTTTATCTAACTGTTTGGATTGGTGCCTCTTGAAAATATCCTCAACAAATTTCCTTATCAATCTTCGACAAGCTAAGTTATTTTTCCAACTTGGGCCGCCTTCATTAAAACGATCTGTATCTGTAATTGTCTTCCTCTGTCTTCATTTTGAAAGTATTTACTAGTGAAAAGCAATTAACCAAATATTATCTTAGTTCAAACTTATCAAGAGGAAATATAGAAGATCTATCAAAATTTGAGAAAAATATCAGAGTAGGCAATTAATTTTAACAGAACTTGTCAATCAACAATAGGTAAAAAAGAATAGTTTTTATATACCTGAATAACTTTGAATTTGAAACAAAACATTAAAGCCTTCTAAATCATTAAACTTGAAGCAAAACTCTTAACTTTTTCTTCTCCTAGCTTTCTTATTTGTCTCCAAAAATTATGAGAGTCTAGGGACTTTGGCTTGCTTATATAAGGTTTAAACCTAATCCCATGACTATTTAGATTTCAACGCCAATAAACACAACCTAATCCCATGACTATTTAGATTTCAAAGCCAGTAAACATAATCTTTTATTTTGTTGAAGACTAAAATATTATTTGAAACAAATAAATTTTATAAAATTTTGTAGAATTCATTTGCAAATCTAATTAGTTGTATAGTATTTGGAAACATCTCTTTAAAAGATTGAAAATCTAAGATTTGTAACTCTAGAATTTCCCTAAGCTTTACCTAGTTGCTCAATAAGTGGAATTTGTAAATCCTTGGTTGCTTATGATCTTTTGAGGAGAAAATTGTCCTATAAGTTTTCTTCTAATTTTCACCAGCATTTTTCTTCTTCTCATGTCACTTTGCTTCTCTCTTGCTTTCATTCCTCTACAACGTGTTTGTATAAATAATTATCCTATCTTTTCTAAGCCACCCATGGAGTATCAAAGACATTAGGTGTCTATATATTCATATACAATCATTTTTTAAACCATTCATTCGGTGCCAAAAATAATAGGATATTTAAGTTGAATATAACTACTAATGCATTTATAAATGACAAAATTAACTTAATATTGTTTTGTAGTTCCAATCAAGGGAATTCATTTTCAAATACAAATCCTCATAAAATTCATTTATAAATGTTGTGGCGAGCCCTGAGAATCTGAGAACAAATGGGTCTTAACACACATGTGTAAAACTCAACTATTGACCCAAAAGTTTAAGTTATTAGGTCTTGAGCCTACACATGTTTATTAATAGCTCATTATTCACCTAATCTTTCCATGTGGGAGAAATCATTCTTTTTGCTCTTTAGTTCATCATGTGAAACTCCTAAGAAATCTCCCATTTTTTACATGTGAACTCCAATTGGGCCTTAACTCTCTCTTGATCCATATTTATCACTCTCACATGTTATTTAGATCTTCTTTTGCACTTTAGCTTCTACCATGCTGGCCCAATAGCTCTTCCCCATGCACCTCAGATCGATCAACCATGCATCTTCTTGTGCACCCCAAATAAACCATGCATCTTAGCTACTGCCATGATAGCTCCAGTAGCTCTTTCCTATGCACTTGAGATCAATCTTGTCGTAAAATAACTAGTTGGTGCAAAATGTTTTCAGGAAAAAATATTTTCTGGTGTTTGGTTGTCACACTGGAATGGGTGAACAAAGGACATGAAAACATTTCACTCTTTTTACCTAAACATTTTCTGGTCCATTTTCCAGTGTTACCAAAACACTGAAAAATTTGGAAAACATTTTTCAAGAAAATAAAATATTTTACAGCAAACAAACAGAGCCCAAATCGCAGGAAAAATCATAAAAGTATATCTGCATATATACATAACCAAATACATATCATAGGCATGAACAAATGATATTGAAAAACTGATATCTAGAATGAGAAAGAATAAAACATACAGTTTAGAATTTTGATTTTGAATCCAATCAGGAATAGGCTCAGTGAGGAAGTTACTTGTCAGATACCTGATCAAAATGTCGAAGTCCAAAGAAAGGATATTTAAGAATCTTGTAAGAGCTAGTAAAAAGAACGGGACAAGCTATAAAAGAGAATCGAAAATGTGAAAGTTATCTTCATATGCTTGACTTGGTCACTCCCCCAGTTAATCATTCAATGCATGACCATAATCTAGGATTATACGTAGATCTCTAGACATCTTCCGTTGTGTAGTTTACACAATTGGTTGTTGCGCTCTTAATCTAAAATGAAATCAATGTAGATATTCTTTAGATTGATGAAATTCTAGAGTTACATACTAGCATTAGTTAGATCTTCTTTCAAAATATCATTATATGATGTTTTCTAAGCAAACTGAAAGGAAAACTTCCAATGTATATCTTACACATTCTCCAGTTTATATAAGCCTCCGAAATCTGGGATACTTTCATTCAATTTGTTAAAACTGAGATCCCTGCAACAGATATTCATTCAAATTGGTGATCACTAAGAATCTTCCATCAGATGATCGATAAATTAGCTAAATAATGAAATATAGAAAGTCAAAATCCAAAATGCAAAAACAAGTCTATGATGAGCCAAAACAAAATCTAGCATAGTGATTACTTCATTATATTTACCTCTACATCTCCATCCTACCACTGTGTATATGCTTTACACTGGCGCTCATGAGAAACCATTTCTTGTTATTATAGAACAAAATTACATAAAATACAATGGAAATTTGGCAACTTATGCTTCTGCATCCTTATCACTTCCTAAAACCAATTGGTGCGAGAAGTAGCCCAGAATCTTATATGAGTTTGATTTCATCCCCTGAGGATCATATAATGATGCCCTTAAGAATCCATTGATATAAGTCACTCGATTTACAATTATTTTCTCTATCCTCTCTTCCAACCCTTTCTCTCGCAAATCTAAACATAGTGTAAACCACTGCTCTGTTGCTCATCCTTTATGCATTAAACAATTGTCTAGAGCATCTAATAGTATCAGAGGATTTCTTCTAACACCAGAAAGATATGATGACTAAATTTGACAAAACAATTGAAGAAAGAGTCAATTATGCTTTGATGACCTTCCCGCATGTTTTGGTCTGTGGTGTTGTTTGTTAATGAAGAGACTAGTAACCCTTAGAAAAGCCATGAAAAAATTGATTCAGTCACAAATTACTTTGAGAATAAACTTGAAGGTCTTTGAAAAACTATACGAAAATTGTTAAACTAGCACTTACAGAATAAGTAATTTTGACATGTTTGATATATTAGTCGGTATCGTCCCAGATATGTTACAGCTCCTAAGCATCCTGCAATATAATCTCAAACCAATATTTCTTGAAATGAATCATGCAAGTTTGTGGCTAAAATTTTTACAGATAAGACTTGCAATCGTTGCATCCCAACCATATCTCCTAGCTGCGGGAAATGAGAACTTTCTCCATTTAAGTCATTAATCCTTCTGCCCATTGAATACTTGAAAGTAAGTATATTTATTTACCCAAATTTTTGTACCCTAATCAAATAATGCAAGAAAAGCCACCACTCAATTCTCGGGGGTGGGGAGTTGGGGGGAAAAGGGGGAGGGGGGAGGGGGGAGGGAGAAAAAAAATGTTTCTTGCTTTGATGCGACAGGTCCGAGATCGATTTTTCAAGACGGATAAAAAAATAATAATGCAATAAAAGTGTAACTCAGAGCTCTGTCAGGTTTTTCAAGAGGGATATGCTGGCGGGTATAGGCCCTTCGAAACCAATACCTTGAATTTCTCTGTTGGAAAATCATATTAAGGGGTTAAAAATGAGGTTATAAAACTCAAGAAAAATGTAAAGGTGTTGTTTAAGTTATTGACAAGAGGCTAACAATCTTTGGAGGCTTGTCAATCCTTGGAAATCAGGCAGTTTCCCAACAAAGTTGTTGCTGCTTAATCTACTGTTTCACCAAAAATAAAAAATCATACAAGACTTTCTAAACCAAAACATAGTAAAATGTGGAAGTACTTCAAGTATAGTATCAGAAAGGGTATTCGCTATACTCAGCTCAGTTAATTTCGTTAGATGAGGGAGTTCAGATTGTTTGTACTGAGAACACTGTAGTAACCAAGAAGGGAAAGGTTATTGAATATTCTAAACATAAGAAGCTTTTATGTGTCATAGCTAGATATAACATATAAATCAGAAGCATGAGAGACTAAAATAGCCTCACAGGAGCTCTAAGTTGGTCAACTTCCCGAGGCTTGCAGGAACATGTCCAGAAAACATGTTGGTCTCCGGGGTCCTAAAACAAAATTTCCTTCAGAACCATAATAGATTACAAAAACATCAAAAAGCATTCTATTGCTACAAGTTGTGTAACTTTTTCATTGACACAAAGAGGGGGAATGAGAGTGAAATACAGATATGTGAGAGTTGATATATCTCCCAAGTATTCTGGGATTAGTCCTGATAAGCGATTCCTCCCTACAGCCCTGCAGCATTCTCTTGGTCAATCCTGAGAATTTGACAGGCTCGTGTAGCACTTATTTTAATCAGAACCAGAGAAAATAGCTTACAGAATCTGTAACTTGGTAGAAGCCCACTGGCGGGGAATAGTGCCCTTAAGGTAGTTGGCACAAAGATCAGTATGAAAGTAAATATCTTCATGTAAGTTGAAAGAATGAATAGAATTTAATCTGCTGGACAGAAAACAACAATGAATTTGGTGTTTTTGTTTACATGTATATGATGTAAGGAAGCTTTGCTAGCGATGGTGGTAAGACGCCAGCAAGATCTTGCCATCTAAGAATTCTACATGTCAAAAAGAGAAGGAATATTAGAAACCCGGATGTTGCTAAATACAAGCTCCAATGGTTCATTTTCAGTGAGCAATTCAACCATCATGTACAAAGTGAGGTATGTTAGAATATAAAATTGCTCAAATAAAAAAATCATAAACTTTAAGACTATCATGGAAAATCGTGGACTACTTCTCTTGTTAACAATTAATTTTGAATGGAACACCACGTTTCTTAATACTAGTCATCCGCCACAAGTTGCACCTACCATCTGGCAAGAAAATCAATTGGACTGAGCTTAAATCTTCTTTTGCACCTTAGCTTCTACCATGCTGGCCCAGTAGCTCTTCATCACTCTCATATGTTATTTAAATCTTCTTTTGCACCTAGTTTCTACCATGCTGGCCCAGTAGCTCTTCCCCATGCACCTCAGATCGATCAACCATGCATCTCTCTGTGCACCCCAAATGAACCATGCATCTTAGCTACTGCAATGCTAGCTCCAATAGCTCTTTCCTATGCACTTGAGATCAATCTTGAGGCTTCGCGATCTTACTCTCGTACGAGCCCACTTAGAATCACCCGGATCAACCAAGTCTTACTCCATCGCATTATTGTAACCTCATACAACTTTGAGAGTATATCTCAAGAATTATGCTTATCATGTTCCTATTCCATTATCTGAGCCCTGCTGCCTAGCCCCTCTAAGAGTCCATCACGATAGTCCACTATAATTCTTCAAGAGTTCAGGCCAAGATCGTCAAACTATCGGTTCTGATACCAATTTGTTATGGCAAACCCAGAGAATGTAAGAACAAATGGGCTTTAAAACCCATATGTAGAACTCAACTATTGACCCAAAAGTTTAAGCTATTGGATCTTGAGCCTACACATGTTTATTAATAGCTCATTATTCTCATAATCTTTCCATCTGGGAGAAATCTTTCTCTTTGCTCTTTAGTTCACCATGTAAAACTCCTAACAATAAATATAAGTACTTCTAAACTCTCCGTAAGTAAGGCTAACATTTTCTTAGGATTTATAATTACCATTAAGGTTCACCGGACCAGAGCTTTTATTTTTTCAAATCACATATTTTATTTCCTTTTGGACTCTCAAAAGTAAATAATTAACTAAAAATTATTGGTAATTATAGTAAATTTGAAGATGAAGTCTTCCAAATTTTTCTCTAGCATCAATTAACATCACCAAAAGTCTTAAGTCTTAAGAACATAGAAACAAGTCCCAATTGAAAAGTTAATGACCCTAATTCCCCAATGACACCAAGAAATAAGTTACTTGTAGTTGTTCCTAAAACTTAGTTCTTACATTAAAATTTTGAGTTTTGAGAATGTGGAAACCACTCCTAAGCCACAAAAGAGATCATGAAGCAACTTGCACAACTTCAAGCAATGAATCTCCCTCAATCCTTGCTTTAAGGTACATATGATAGAACCAAGAGAGAAAGAGTCTTGTTCTATCAGAATTTCTATATTTAGTAAGTTCTACCTTCTCTCTTAACTAGTTTTAGGGTTAATACCCATTTTGGTCTTCTATCTTTGACCTCATTGATGAAGTGGTCCCTTATATTCAAAAGTGATACATTTCAGTCCTTTATCTTTTGTCCATGTAACACCAATCCTTTTTAATAATTTCGTTAAAAAATTAACGAAATAATCACTTGAAACTCACGTGATACTAAAAATTCCAAAATTTTAAGAGTAAAAATTGATACATTTCAGTCTTTTATCTTTTGTCCGAGTGATACCGTCAGTCCTTTCTTAACGAGATCACTGAAAAGGATTAACGGTGTCACTCGGACAAAAAGATAAGAGACTGAAATGTATCACTTTTGAAGATAAGATACCACTTTGTCAATGAAGTTATAGATAGAGGACCAAAATGGGTATTAAGATAAGGATTAGTATATATTTTTTAGGCATTCGTCACTCTTGCCACCAGTAGCCATAGTATAATTTTAAGATGAAGATTAGTATACTTTCGGTAGGTAATATTTATAAAACCATGATTGACAAATCTCCATAAATAAATTTTTGAGTTGCAATCCTATATTCTGAGGAAATGAATGCGAGGAATCGAAACAAATTGAGTTGTTCATAATCATCAGATATACCAATATTAATACAAAGGATAGTTTGTATCCATTTGTGGAAGGAAATTGCATGAAATTAGATAAATGTGGACAAGAATTATCTTTCATTCTTCGGAATAGATTAACAAAACCCGTGTCCTTTAGGAGATTTCTTTTCTTGATATTTACAAACCATAATTGTATGTCAACACTTACACTCGTCTGTATATGAAAATTAGACACAATTATTTTGATGTTAACTCTATTTTCATTGTTGTCAAAATTTACTTTTTGCAATCACAAAATGAACAACTTCCAAATAATATTTCCATTCATACTAACTTAAATTTATCTAATGAACAATGATTTCTCATATCAAGATGTAGAAGGTGAAATACCTAAACAAATTGGGGATCTTACAAATTTGACAAAATTGTAAGGACGCCTAAACCCTTTTTCTAGAATATATATCATCTTTTTTTTTTTTTCATTCTTCAATCAACACGATTATTGGGCAGTCAGTAGTCGTAGTGTCATTACTTCACACTTCGAAGTGCATTTCTAGGTTTCCAAAGCTTCACTTCGGATGAAATCAACAATATTATAAGGTGGGAAAATGATGCATATGATGATTAACTTATCTCATTGATCTCAACAGTTGCATTAGAAAGAAAACACAAAAGATTAAAAAATGACTGTCACAATTTCATCAAGATAGGGATAACTGAAAAGATAATGAATAAAAACTCCATACTACTATTCCTTATTATCAATTACAAGTACCCTATATCTAATTTAAGTGTCCTCTTAAAAGATTTTGACACATGATTTATAAAAATAGATTACATACTAAATCAATTGAAAAAATATTGTAATCTTTTAGCATCTATGATATTACTAGGTGTTCATGAGTACACTTTTATACTGTTATGTTTGGGTTTATCTTTATTTTTGCTCTCAATAACTTTTCCTTTTTCCCTCGTTTTTTACCCTTCTTTTCAATCCATCTTTTCCTTTTCTTTTTCTCTCTGTTCTCACTTGCTTGTGATGGTGCAAAACCCTTCATTGTTAGCTTTTATTAGGGCTTCTATTTTAATTTCTTTATCTTTTTTTCTTTTTTTAATTCTTCTGCATTTTATTTAGTTATATGCTAAAAGAGGACAAATGATAATATAACATATTTTCCATTTCATTTTTGGTGAACCTTTCCAATATATAGAATAGTGTATTTATGTATTGCAATGACTTTAATGATCTAGAAGTATCTTGATATCAAAGAACAAAGAAGATTGGGAATAGAGGACAACTTCTGTTACACAATAAATTAAAGTAATGTATTTGAAAACAAGTATATGAAAGAGTATTAGAATCTCCAAGTAAAATTAAAAAATTAAAGAATTCATAAACATCTATGTTGGATTGATTGTATTGTTCGCTACAACCTTTATAGTGAAGAATAGTCAATCATCATTGACGGTTATTCAAACTTATTTATCTATCATTTCGTTGAGGAACCACATGTCTTTGATGATTTATAGCAATGACAAAAGCAACTTGAGAGTTGTCAATATAATTGTTGATGGTTACACTCGCCTTTACCTTACGATGAATCATATGGTTAGCCACAATTTAATTAAGTCAATTTGAAAATAATTTATGTAAACAACAATATACAGAAAAATATTATTAAAGGAGAATGGTTAAAAAGAACTAGAAATAAAATCATATTTAATTGTGCAATACATATTATTATTATGATTTGTAGGTGAAATAAAAAATAAGTTAAAATTCAAAAACTTTCTCAAAACGACAAGCAAAGAATCTTTAGCAATGAAATGAGACCTAGACCATAGGCCCTTGGTTCTAGTGGTATGTTCCTCATTGTAAGTGCGAGAGGTCGCGATCTTATCGTTGACATCCTTTGCTGTGTATTATACGGCTTAGGCCTTTCTAAAAGAAAAAAAGAAAAGAAATGGGACTTAGAGACTAGAAACAAATAAAGAAAAAAGATATGAAATAGTGTAGGCTAGTTAAATGAGTAGTGACTTATTCCCATAGTTAGTGGAACTCTTGCTTTTTATTTTTATTTTTTTGGTGGTAATATCAAACAGTTTAGATGCATTAGACTCTTGATATTAACCAACATTATGTCTCTTCATATTATTTTCAAGTTCCTTCTACCAATTAAAATAACTTGCTTCTTTCACACATTTACCTCATCAAATTATTTGTTTCAAAATCCATTTTTGCATTCAGCTTGAAAATAATTTTGCAGTGCCTAGTAATTATTGCAAAGGAATAGAATCAAGTTTTTGCCACAACAATTACATTTATATTTTATATTGTTATACACCTTCCCTTTTGAAGAAGTTATGAATTTCATATTTTCTTTCCAAAAGTTAAAGAAAATTTTATTACATTAGCTATTATTATTATTTCTTAAATAAAGAAAACACAAATATTTTTTTTTTTACTGATCGACTAAAGGAGTTTGGGTTAAAAGTAACAACAACAACAATGGCTTAAAAAGAAAAAAAATAGTAATACTAATAATAATGACGATGATGATGATAGTAATAATAAAGATAATAATAGTAATAATATATTAACTGATGTTATCTTATTTCTAGCTTATCTTACATAGATGGAAAAAAGTAATTTTAGAGCCTGAACTTGGTCTAATATGGAATTAAGAGCCTGAACTTCAAAAGTTTTAATTGAATGACTAACTTTTTTGGAAAAAAAGGTACTTTACACACTTTTTACCACAAATAATTGAGTCAATATCACTTTACTCCCACAATGTATGTAATATATTATTTTGCCCCTAATGTTTATTGTATATCACTTATCCTCCTTCCATGATTTAGTCAACAAAAATATCCTTTTTACTTATCTAAATATACACAATACGCAAAAATATTCCTTCTTTTTACTAACAATTCAAATGTATTAAGTGAAACACAATAAATATTAGAGGACAAAATGTTATACTTTATACAATAAAAGGAAAAAGTGTTGTAATGTAAGGTCAATATAATATTAGAGGACAAAATGTTATACTTTATACAATAAAAGGGTAAAGTGTTGTAATGTGAGGTCAATATTAGTTTACCCTCTCAATGTATATATAATTTAACATTTTGCTCAAATGTTTATTTTATATCACTCAACCTCTCTGTGTTTTAGTTGATAGAAATGTTTATTATTGTCATTATAAGATATACAAATATACAAAAATATCCCTGATTTTTGCTTAATAACAGAAAAAGGAGCTAAGTGACACAAAATAAACATGAGAGGAAACAATTTTATATATATAAAGGAATTAAAATCATTTAACCTAAAAAAGAATATAAATAATAAGGAAAAGAATATTATACTATTTATACAAAAGGCATATTTTTCTTGAAATCTTATTTCTAGTCTAAACTTTTATACTGGTTATACAGAAAGGGCTAAGTGATAGTAACATTTTGTTTGAAATTTATGTCTTATCTGAAGTTTTTAAATTTGCTGTTGTTAATAATTACGAGGGATATTTTAGTTAACTAAATCAATTAATGAGGTTACAAAATAGAAAATGAATCTTAGGAGAATAATTCTGTATTGTATGTATGTTGTGGGAACAAAATGATATTAGTCAAATATTTGTGATTAATGGCTGTGCAAAATATCTTTTTTTTTTTCAAAAATTTGTGCCCCTTTCATTAAAAGTTTTAAAGTTCGGACCCTTAGTTTATATTTCATATTGTATTATGTTCAGACCCTAAAATTACCTTTTTCCCGATATAGGAAGCAATATTTTTCTGCTTGTGACTACATGAATATAGTTAAAATTTTTGAATGCATAACTCAAAAGAACGCATGAAATTAAAAATCACATCCTTGTAATAATACTTTTAGCGAAAAGCATGTCCCAATGCTTAAAACATTTTACCCGAAAAGAAAAAATGAACGAAAAAAAAAAAATTCCTTTTTGTTTTTTTCTTCAAAGAAAAAAAAAAAAAAACAAGTACATTATTATGGCTCAAGGGTAGAGGATATAATACCCCTATCTCATCGATACTCACTACTTGGTACCGAATAAAACAAATAGGACGTCTAGAGATGAGCAAATAACACTCAATAAAGCACGAAGTGTCGGTATAGAATGATGGCCAAAAAGCACGAAGTGCTGCGCTAACAATAATAAGGAAAAATATAAAAACCATCAATAATAGACTGAGAATATAACTGGAGCTATATTTTTTAGGAGCACAATAAGCAAGGATCATTGTCCCCGTGTTGGACTATGGCCTGTATTTGTGAATTGTACCCAATGGACTTATAACTCTAACACCTAGAATCTTCTTAAATATGGTAATGTTACTTATAAATGAATCTTTTGGTGTTTTTATTAATTACAGTGAGTGGAAAAAACATGATAGGTGGTGAGGCATTATAATAGTGTGCTTCTAACGTGTTCATCATATAATAAAAATATTCTCCTGCTACCCTTGAACGTAGAGTTTGAGTTCAAACAATATAAAATATATGTATCAATTTCTCAATCCCATTTATATTTGTTCCCAATCACACTTTCACACATGATATCACCCTCGATCCCAACAGTCCAGCTCTATGGTGGAGCCTTAACGAGATTTACCAAGGTTCAGTGAAAAAAATAAGGATATTTACCAAGTTAAAAGAAGCTTGAAATAACCCCTTGAAGTTCTTTGAGTTCCATGAAGCTCACAATTACATTGGCCCTGTCTCTATCCCACCTACATGTTAAGACTATTGTTCCGCGATGTAATATAGTCTTGTGCCCCTTTCACCAAGTGATTCCTCTTTCTTTGTTCTATTTTCTTTCTTCAGTCTTCTTCCTTTGTGAAAATTCTTGAAAAAATATTGTATTCACACTGGCACACGGACAAGAACATGGTAGATAAAAATTCTTCAAAAAATAGGACAAAACGCGTACAACACATTGTTAAGTTATCACCTCATCTAAAAGTTTAAGCTATTAAAGAAGAGTTTATTATATTACTTATTATATTCAACACGTCCCTACAAGTGAATGCGAAGTTAGTTTTTGAGCCTTGTATTTGGACAGTTTTAATATTTTTAAATTGGTGGCAGTGAATTTTGAATATGAGACCTTTTGATATCATGTTATATTACTACCTCATTTAAAAGTTTAACCTGTTAGAGAGGGATTTATTGTATTATTTATTATATTTAACATGCATCAATTACAATTATGTAAAAATATTTTTGTTCAATAAATATAGAAAATACCATTTGAAGGTTTCAAATTTAAGTAAAGACGGAAATATTTTCAGAATGAAATAACTACCATGTTGAAGTATTGACATCTTAAGGGCGTAATTTATCTTGATATATACATTTTATAGATATCTAATCCAAATACTAGGTCAATAATTCAGATTAATAAAATTTACGTATCATTACAATTGGAATTAATCTCAGATTACGTGATGGAAGTAATTTAATATCTAAAACTTTTAATTTGAGGCATGTCCAACAAATTAAAAAATATGTGATAACCAGGTGAGGTTTCACCGGTTTAATTTGCTTGCATCCCCTCCCCTTTCCTCGTAGCATGGAAGGATTATTCAACCATGTTTAACTGATTATTGCTCCTCTTCTCCATTTTTTGTAACATTTCTACACTTGATTTTTCTCGTTCTCCCTGTATGGTCTTTTAACCCACATTCTACTTCCAAATTTTCATATTTAATGAAATAATTTGCTCGCTCATTTAGCAAAAAGAAAAATGTTAATGTATTCTGGTTGTGACCTATAGTTACGAGGGATGACCAATAGTTGTCTTGTCTTACACGAACACGTCACTGTTAAGAGTTGTATTTGTGCTTGATAGCTTATGACTGCACTAATTTGTTAAGTTCATTGTGGACAGATATTTGAGCTACAATAAACTCCGTGGAAGTATTCCCGAATCATTCGCAAACCTCTCAAAGCTTGAGACAATGTGAGTACTTCTCATTAACTATATAGTGGAATCTCTTTAAATTAATACTCGATAAATTAATAATTTGTTTTAATTAATAAAAATATCCGGTCCCGACTTGGGACCAGTGTAAAAAGTTGATAAATTCGATAAAATTATAAAATAATATATTTAAAAAAATTTCTTTGTATTTTATTGACCCAAATATTTCATAAATTAATAATTAGCTAAAAAATACATAATAAATTGACTATAAGGTAATCTTAAAATATGAATCAAGAGTAGCTTGTCTTTTGTTGAACTTCAAATCTAGTTGAATCTCATATTTAATTATTTAAAGAGAAAAAATTGAGATAATCCTACAAGGATTATGATACAAGATTAGAGAAATTAGTTATCATTCTAATTTTACAAGGACTTGGATACGAGATTAGAGAAACTTTTTTCTAATCTTACTAAAATAAATTTTATCTTCTATTCTTATTACTTATCTTTTCAAATTAGACAGAAAAAATACAAGTCACTTTTTAAAAAAAGACATCATAATCATAATATGTTTACTATAAAGCCAAAAAAATTAAAAATATATATATAAATTAATAGTTATTAATTTATCGATAAATTAATAAAATTTGGTGATCCCAATATTATTAATTTAAAGAGGCTGTAGTGTAGAAGTTTCTTGATTTTGTCCCTTAGTTTTTAGAGCATTGCATTTCAATCCACGATTTTTCATTATAGTTATTTAATCTTTTCTTAAATCTACCTTAAACTGATGGAGGTTTGGGATGGACCCCTACCCATTTATTAATAATGATATTCAAAGTGCGAGATCGAGGTAGATATGGTACCTTATCTCTTGGGAAAAAATGCATGTCTCATTTAAGATAATAACAAGCAAACCTATCTAGCCCACTCAAACCTCTAATAAGAGAGTACGGGACAGAGGAAAAGAGTCTCAAACTTCTGTTTTCTCCATTAAAGATGCCCGTGAAGCAAAATGATTTGCAGCACTGTTGCTTTCACGAAATCTTTGGTGAAGAAGACTCGGAGACAATTGAATTTGCTTGATTAATGAAATTATGGGTTAATATTTAGTTTAATCCCTTATTTTTAGTGTATTTGACATACTAGTCCCTTATCTTTAAAAATAAAATATTGTAGTCCTTTATATATTGAATATGTGATACCTTTAGTCATTTTTCACTTTTTTCGTAAAAAATTGATGGAAAGAATACGTGGTTATCACGTTATAATATGTAATTTATTGTTTATACCGTCAAATTTTAAACGAAAAAATAAAAAGAACTAACGGTATCACATTTTAAAAAAATAAAAGACTACAATATTGCACCTTTAAAGATAAATAATCAGTATATCAAACACATAAAGATAAGGGATCATTTTAAGTATTAATCCTAAAATTATCGGAAATGTAGGCCTTGGCGTTGAAAAGACGACTTTAAGCATACAAAGCCTAGTATCTTTTTCAACAGACAATCCTAGTGAACAGCAGCATGCAAACACTAAGCGATGATGCAGAAATTTGATTTTATTGGCTCCATTTGTTTGGCGTAAAATATTTTTTCGGAAAATATATTTTTAAATTTTTTCTGTTTGGTAATACCTAAAAATTAGTCAATTAAAAAATATTTTTTAATAAAAAATGGTGCTTACTTTTGCTCAATTTTTCAGTATTTGGTAATACCGAAAAATTGGTCAACTCGAAAATGTTCTCTAGTCAAATATTACGACTAGTATAAAGTTTGAAAAAATATTTTCATCCCCTTGGGGAGAAGAAAACATTTTTTAGAACTCACTCACCCCTACTCCCTTGCCCTATCCCCTATCCCCTATCCCCCCACCTACCCCACCCTCACGATTAACATATATATTATGTGTATATATATATTTTTTATATATATAAAATCTAATGTCAGAAAAATATTGGTCACTGTATATCCACACACCATTAAATATTTTACAGTATTCTATTTTTCAAAAAAATATTTTCTCTCAACAAGTTATTTTACGACAAACAAACATAGTGCTTTATTTTCTAAAAAAATATTTTCAAAAAAAAAATATTTTACACAATCAAGTTATTTTACGCCAAACAAATGGAGCCTTGATGTCACCGGCAATTACCTTAGATGGTCAAGGATTTTGCTATGTTGGGCGGGAGGGAGTTTGTGTGCATGCGTGTGTTAAGGATTTGTCTTGGGTTACGACAAGCTGGCCTTTTTCTTCTTCTTTTTTGGGCTAAATAAACATTTGCTGGTCTTTTTTTTTTTTTTGGGGCTAAATAAACATTTTGTATTTTATAAAAATGACAAGCTGATTTACTTTACATGCCTAATGCACCTCATAAGAGACACATACTAAGGTCCATAAGCAGCCCACATGCTAGCTCACTTGATTAACCCACATGCCTAAGTTTTCTTGACGCCTAAAATAAGAAAAAAGCTAAAGAAATGATCAAAAGACATATTTACCCTTCGGCCTCATAGAGGTACTCATTTCCTCGAAGTTGTAATCTAGGGAAAAATCCACTTCTCCATGTCAAAGTAACTATTAATTTCAGTCCAGAATGGGATGACCCTCACAAAGATTACTACTATGTAAAGAATATGAAACAAGAAAAAGAAAGAGAAAGATATTTACTATAGGTATGACTATCGGAAACCGGCAGGTGAGAGATATATCTGCAGCATATTCTGTTTTATATTAAGTTTTTAATAATTAATATAGATCTCATTAACTGCTTTATGATTGACAACTCTCTCTACCACAACCGATTGGAAGGGCATATACCATATGTTCTTCAGAAAATAAAGTCTCTAAAATACATGTAAGTCATGATTAGTTCTTTGAATGATACGATGACTAACGCTTTTTGCAATTTGAGACTTTTATGAATTATGTAGCTCCTTCAACTCCATTTGGTAACGAAGTTACTGATACCACGTAGGGTGAAGAGTGTTTGTATTTCCCACACTTCAAGAATTATAGAGGATTACTATTTGTATTGCAATAATACTATCATCCTATAATCAACGACTGATAAGAGATCCTTACGACAAAGTAATAGTCCCTTCATGATACAATCACCAACTAACTGATAATGCTAATCAGACAACAACTCAAAATTAAAAACAGATCTGTAGTTATCAAGGTAAAAGGTTCGGCCTGAACGTTATCTTATATGGAGTCGAGCGTCTAAATTTGAAAACCTTTTATGGAAGGATTCCAAATTCTAAAAACAAGGTGTTTTATTCACCATTAACTAATGGTGTTAATATTTTATTAATGTGGCATTTTTGTTTTCTTGCAAATCCTATGTGGCATTTTATTTCCAAGTCATACTTGGCATAATCTCACACTTTATTATGTTAGTTTAATGCTTTTATATATTGAAAAAGTTTCATGCGCTTAAATGATTACATGCCCATATAATTTAAAATTATAGATGTAAAATCATATTAGTACCAATTTCTATTTTTAATAAGAGCATTTATGTATAGATTTCTTTATTGGCTAATTGTAACTTCATTTTTTTAATGACTCATCTCTTTATTTTTTCATCTAACTCAATATCTTTGGGTGATGAATAGAGCAACCTAAGACAATAAATGTTGCATACTCGCCTAAATTCGAACTACGTAAGTTTTGACTAACGTTTTATAAAAAAAGATGATAATGCCCACGAGGGGTAATTTGCACCATTTTGTTTTTCATAGGTGGGCATATGCTAAATTAAAATTATCGGATAGGTCATTTTGTAACATTTTTCTACTACTCAAGCTTGGCATTTTTGAATCCTTCACAAAAATTTTATAACCCACTACCATAACTATAAATTTGAAATCAAAAAAAATAACAAGAACAATAAATTTGAAACACTCACCAGGAAGTCTTGAAAAGCTCGGGCAAGAGAGTGGATTTTTTTGCTTCAGATCTGTTCTTTTTTTTTTTTTTGGTTGAAACTTCAGATTTGTTCGAGTGCTCAATAATGACATTTTTTTTTGCTTAAGATATGTTTGAGAGCAAGATTGGGGCGGGACGAAGTTATGAAGTGCCTTAGGGTATTTTTGTTCATTCATATCAATTTGGGCGAGTATGCAACGTTTTGTCATAACACAGGGAGATAGATGTTACTTTTCATAACACAGGGTCTATTGTGCATATTTGGCAAAACACAAGGGGGTAAACTATATTTCACTTAAGAGTATTTTTGTCTATCAAATCTATCATACACGAGAGCCACGCGCGTGTATTACATTTTTGTTAACTATAACGTATTTTTAAACGGCGAGGTATAATATGTAACATTCGGGTAAAACATTGGGGGGTAACTGCTACTTTTCATAACACAGTATTTTATACATACTTTCGATCTAATACAGGGCGCTATATGCAATTTACCCTTTTGTCTTTATGCTATTGTTTATACCCTGCATTTTGCCGAGTACTCGTTAAGCCATCTTTTATTATTGCTCCTGAAATTAAGATGCAGATGTATAACTCACTAATAAGCCAACGTCAATCTTGTTCTTTCATATTGTTGTTATGATCATTTCTAAAACTACAATTCTCGTAATTTCATCCCTTACTGTCCCTTTTTTCTGGGAATTACAAGCTGACATCTGCATCTTTCTTCCATGTGCAGAGATCTCTCTGGTAATTTCTTTAGCAATACAATTCTGTCTCAATTGGATGCACTTCCCTTCCTTGAAGTTCTGTAAGTGTATTATCGTCTTGTTATAGTACGAGTTTTCTAAGAATACCACGATTAGAAAAGACTGGTAAATTCATATGGCATTCATGTCTCTGATTTCTTCTCCTTCTCTTTCTTCTTCTGCCTTGTTAATTTCTTTGTTATCTTACAGGGACTTGAGCAATAATCTATTATCAGGAGAGATCCCCAAACAACTCGGGAACATTTATAGCCTTTAAGCATTGTATATATTTTCTTTACTCGGAATTTAATTTTACTACTCTTGTTATATTATGTGGACTTACTACTTTCGTGCGTTGTCTAACCTATATACGTAACTCTAATGAAGGGGCCTGTCTGACAATATGCTCAGAGGTCAGATTCCAGATGAGCTTGGAACATCACTGATCTTCAGGCCCTGTAAGTGTATTTCATATGTGTAGGGGAAATTGAAAAAGTCTAACAACTCTGTTTTTTGTTGGGCTAGCCGCTAGAGACAAATAAGCACCCCAAGATTGTCTCATTTTTCAAATAAAGACTTTAAAGTTTTAAAATTTTCAAATAAATTGTGATTGAAATCCTAACAGAATTACCGTGTTTAATGTATATAAAAGGAAAAGAAATAAATCCGTAAGGGCTTATTTGATAACGTTTTTGGGAGGTTATTTAGAAAATTGGAAAGCTTCAGGGGCTTATTTGTCTTTAAAATGTTGTTTCTCTATCTCAATAGTATGGAATTGATTAACAAAGCTTTTCGTATATTCAAAGAAGCATATCAGGCTGGATCATCTAGAGAGAGGAGAAGCTAATTGGTAAAAATTAATTCGTAATGCCCTTAATCAGCCTTGAAGATCATTTCAGTTGTTTTTTAATTTTTTAATTATAGACTCTAAAATAGAAAATATACGTTAAACCTTTTTTATTCTATTTCAAAACTTCATTTTACTTTTAATGTGAATATTGTTTATTACATTAATTATGGTATTAGTTTATGCAATTGTCTACACTTAATTTCCAATTAGGACTTAGATTTAGTTTCCTTGCATGACATAGATCACCAAATCATTAAGTTTATATATAGATTTTCATTGCGCATGTAATACTCAGATCAATATACAAAGAATTTTCTCTCAATCTCCTCTCCTTTCAAGATAGTATAGTTGAGTTCCAATTTTAGTAGCTTGTGCTACTATCATCTTGTATTCATTACCATAATAGCAACCAGTACTAAATTGGTTAACATGTCAATCTTCCATTATTTTTTTTCCTTTTTATATTTTTTATTGCAATAAAATACGACACGTGTGATGTTGCAACATTTCTCTTTTTTCTTTTTTTTCTTGTTGGGACAACATTTCTATTGTTGAGATGGTTCAAATGCCAACAAAAAGAGCTGCAGATACGTCGTCACTCGTCACTGGAAGATCAAGGTCAACATTCACAATATTGTCTTACAAATTAAACACAATCAAACAAGCCATTGTTGATGTCCCTAGCCATGTCACCACACACTAAATCTACACCACCGAAGCAATAAGGATCATGTTAGTGACGTGTCAGCCACAACAATCTTACCCCATTATGACACACCACGTCTATAGAATAGCACCTTTTCTGCCATGTCGTTTGTCATGTGTCAGATAAGGAGTCTAATGGGGTGATCATATGAACTTTTTGATCTTCACATACCATCTTATTGTCTCACTACTCAAATTCTCGTATCCTTCTCTTCTAGTCCTTCTTTGCAGTTATGGCATTCTCATTTAAGACATACTTCAGTTAATCATCTCTAACGATTAGTGTCCAATGACTTGTTTGGTTCTGTTCACATGGTGAAGGTTGATTGTTATTGTGTCAATTGCATAAACAACATGCCTTATCCTTCAACGAAAGTGATTATGCTGCTCTTGCTCATTTTGACCTTATTCATACTAATGTCTAAGGCCCTTCCCCCACTTCCACTTTGTGGGGTCTAGATAATCAAGGTATGCATGGGTTTATTTCATGAAAACCTATTTGAATTGCCTGAGATATACTTTCACCTTTCCAAACACGTTCAAAACTCAATTTTCTTGAATGTTTAAGGTTCTTTGTGGTGATAATGACATGAATTATAGAAATTCTTCTTTGTTTATTTCTTGTGTCACCAAAGCACTCTTCTTCATCATTCTTGTTTTAATATTTCATAACAAAAGAGACGCGTTGAACACAAACATCATCAAAGATGAATCCATTACATCTCCAATGTTGCCTCCAAAACCAACCTTCATAAACTTCTTCTCAACCATTTTCAACGAGAGAGCAAGGGTGAAGGGAAGGGGAAGCGTGCAATGACTTCACCACCTGACATCACCAAAATAGCAAACTCAACCAACAACAACAACTGGGAAACTAGACGAGGGACACGACACAGGACCAGGCCAAATTATTGGAAGGATTATGAGATGCTAAATAACAGAACATAATATATAAACCTTCCTTAGGCAGTAGCCAAGGGGCATCGGAAAACCAAAGTTGTTGTTCTTTCTTATTTCTTAGTTTTTTTCTGGAGAGTTGCTTCTCGAATTAGCATAGCGGATAGATTGTGAGAATTATTCTTTGTAATTTCTCTTGATCTTCTGCTACTTAATAAAAGTTCTTCCAATTTCCCTTCCAATTGGTCCTTTCATTGCCCTCCTACCATGGCTGAAACTCCTCGTTCCAAACCCGTCAAAGAAATCCTCCGCCAACTCACCGCCGCATCTGCTTCCCAGGACCAAATACTCCAGCAATTGGCCGCCGACATTGATAACCGCCTCAATACCCATCAATCCACTCTCTGTGATCTAGCTCTCAAACTCACTACTCTCGATACCAAATTTGATCAGATTCTTCGCCGCCTTGACAAATCCCATCTTCCTCCTGAGCCCTCATCCACTACTGACCTTCCTTCACCGCCGTCGTAAGCTCCCTTCCACGCCTCTACCTCCACCCCCCAAATCTCTGCTCTGCCTACTCAACCCACACCTATCATTCCTCCACCTCCTCTAACATCCGATCTGTCCTTTTCCCGTCTCATGCGCCTTGATTTTCCTCACTTTGATGGCGTCGACCCAATGGGGTAGCTCTTCAAATCCGAACGATTCTTTGCTTTTCATCGTACACCCGACGACCAACGCCTCTTCATCTCCTCCTTTCACATGGAAGATAAAGCCCTTGCGTGGTTCCAATGGATGAAACAGAACCACCAATTTCCAACTTGGGATCACTTTACATGTCCCTTGAGCTCTGATTTAGTCCCTCGGAGTTCGAAAATTGCTCCGGCAGCCTTGCCAAACTCACCCAAACCTCGACAGTCGAACATTACCAATCATCATTTGAATCCTTAGCTAACCGAACAGTGGGCTTGCCTCTAGCCTTCTTAGTTAGTTACTTCATAGCGGGCCTCAATCCCGAAATTCGTCTTGAGGTCCGCGCCTTCCAGCCCACATATTTAACTCAGTCGATAGGCCTCGCCCGTCTCCACGAAGAAAAACTGCTAGCCAAATCGTGGTTAGGCTCGCCTTACCCTCACTCCATCAGCCCACATGTCTCAAACACATCATCCTTCACTCCTTTTTCCTCAGGGCCACGGCCCATTATACCACAAACACTATTCCAGCCTACATCCCCATCTGTCACCACCCAAACTCCCCTATTTTTCCTCCCCACTAGTTCGTAACATATCCCCGGCGGAAATGCAAACTCATTGTGAAAAAGGACTCTGTTACTACTGTGACGAAAAATGGAATTTTCGTCATCGATGCAAGACTTCGCCTCAATTGTTCTTACTCGATTCTACTCTTCCTGACTTGCCTATTGATGATGACGAAGCCTTAGCTGAGCAACTTCAGCTCGCTGAACTTACTCCTCCATCCGACATCTCATTCTACGCCTTCGCGGGTCAACCTTCCCATCACACTCTCCATTTTACTAGCTCTCTAGCTGGCCACTCTGTCCAAATTCTTGTCGACGACGGCAACACACATAACTTTGTGCAGACCCGCATCACTCATTACCTCCGCCTTCCTCTCACAGCCTCACCCCAATTCCAAGTTTCCGTCGACAACGGCGCTAAACTTTTAACAGAAGGGTGTGTCCGTTACGCCAAGCTTGTTATTCAAGATTTTTCGATCACCACTGACCTCTTTGTCCTACCTCTCCAACCTTCCGACATCGTCCTCGGTATGACTTGGCTTTCCAGCCTTGGTCACGTGCTCCACGATTATCAAAATTTATTCATCGAATTTCAACACAATGATTCCATCATCTGCCTTCATGGTCAATCGCAACCCATCATCTCTTCCATTCCCTATATCGGACTTCGGCGCCTCTCACAGGTGGACGGTGTCGCAGCCTTGTACATCTTAGATATGTATGTTCCTTCACCTTCTGTCACTCCTCCTTTTTCACCTCCCATCGTCGCCTTACTCAAAAAATACTCTGCAGTTTTTTGTACTCCTAAAGGTCTTCCTCCAAATCGTGCATGGGATCACCATATCCATCTCCAACCCGATGCCAAACTTGTCAATGTTCACCCATATCGCTACCCTCATTTTCAGAAGACGGAAATGGAACAGTTAGTTGCTGACATGTTACAGGAGGGTGTGATTCGCCCCAGTACCAGCCCCTTTTCCTCCCCTGTGCTCCTTGTCAAAAAAGGGGATGGATCGTGGTGTTTTTGCATTGACTACCGTGCACTTAACTCTATCACCATCAAAGATAGCTTTTCGATTGCAACAGTCGATGAATTAATAGATGAGCTCCATGGTGCAGTTTATTTTTCCAAACTCGATCTGCGTACCGGCTACCACCAGATTCGAGTTCACGTCTCTGATGTTCCAAAGACAGGCTTTCGCACACACGAAGGGCATTACGAGTTTCTCATCAGGACATTCGGTCTTTCCAATGCACCATCGACTTTCCAAGTAGCCATGACCTCTATTTTTCGGGCTCACTTACGACACTATGTTCTTCAATTGCTCTTAGATCATCAATTCATGGCAAAATTAGCCAAGTGCACATTTGGCTGTTCTGAGGTAGCTTATTTGGGACATATTATCTCAACTGCTGGGGTGTCCATGGATAATGAGAAGATTCAGGTGATGCTCCAATGGCCGCTCCCTACAAACCTTAAAGACTTGCGTGTATTCTTGGGGTTAACCGGGTATTACAAGCGTTTTATTTGTCGATATGCTACTATTGCGACTCCTCTCACCGACTTGCTTTGCAAAGATTCATTTTAGTGGGATTCTATAGCTACAGCCGCTTTTGAGCAGTTAAAACAGGCCATGACCTTAGCCCCAGTACTCTCATTACCAGATTTCTCCAAGCTGTTTGCTCTTGAAATCGATGCTTCGGGTATTGCTATTGGTGTCGTGTTAACTCAATCTGGGCACCCAATAGCTTATTTTAGTAAAAAATTATCTCCAAGAATGCAAGGTGCGTCCACTTATGATCGTGAAATGTTTACAATTACTTCAGTCGTTGCGAAGTGGCACCATTATTTGCTTGGCCGTAAATTTACTATATACACTGATCAGCAAAGTCTCAAGAACCTTACAAAGCAGACACTTCAAACTCTAGCCCAACAACAATGGCTGGCTAAGTTACTTGGTTAAGATTTTGAAATCCGATACCGTCCCGGCAAACATAATCTGGCTGCTGATGCACTTTCTAGGCCACCAGTGGCTTCTTTCAATGCCATCTCCGCCTTAACCTTAGACATCTTAAATGATATCAAACAAACATATGTTACTGACACTGAGCTGCTACAGCTTCATGATCGCCTCAAAGCGGATCCTACCACTTATCTGCATTTCATACTTCGCGATGGGTTGATTTACTTCTGTAATCGCTTATATGTACCACTATGTCTTCGACAGTCTATCCTCCATGACTTTCACTCTTCACCGATTGGTGGGCATGCGGGGTTCAATCGTACATTTCATCATCTTCAAACTACTTTCTACTGGCCCTCTCTTCGTAAAGATGTGAAACTCTATGTTCAACAGTGATTGACCTGTCAACAAGCTAAGTATTGTAACACTTCTCCAGCTGGGTTACTCCAACCTCTTCCCATTCCCTCACAAGTATGTGAGGATATTACTATGGACTTCATTACTGGGCTGCCATCATCCTTTGGTAAATCTGAAATTTTAGTAGTGGTGGACAGGCTCACTAAATTTGCACATTTTGTGCCCTTAAACCCAGCTCCTACAAGTGCTATTGTAGACGACAAGTTTATTTCAAAGATTGTTAAGCTCCATGGGTTCCAACATACGATCATCAAGATCGAGACTCACTTTTCCTTAACTATTTTTGGAAATAGATATTTCATCTGTAGGGTACTAAGCTCGCTATGAGTTCGGCATACCACCCTCAATCCGATGGGCAAACGGAGAATCTTAACAAAACCTTGGACCTCTACTTACGGTGTTTTGTAATGGACAATCCCAAACAGTGGCTGAAATACATTTCTTGGGCAAAGTTTTGGTACAACACGGTAAACCACTCTTCAATTGGTATAACTTCATTCTATGCTTTGTATGGTTGTGACCCGCCCACACTTCTTCACTATACTCCTTAGTGTACCACTAATGCCGCAATAGAAGTTGAGCTGGCTTCTCGTGACGAGATATTATGGCAGTTGAAGCACAATCTAGCATATGCCCAAAATCGCATGAAATTGCAGGCTGATAAGAACCAAACTGATAAAGCATATAATGAGGGTGATTGGGTTTTTGTCAAGTTACAACCTTATAGATAGCTTTCAATCCATGGGTCTAGCAATCAAAAATTGGGCAAACGATACTTTGGGCCATTCCAAATCATGGCTTACATCGGCAGAGTTGCTTACAAACTCCAACTTCCAGCTACTGCTAAAATACACCCAATCTTCCATGTTTCCCTTCTGAAGCCTTTCTATGGTGAGCCACCCACCACCTCATCTGCTCAACGGGAGGATGTGCTTGCCCTCCCAATACTCCAGCCTGCTAAGGTCCTGGATTCCCGTATTATCATTCGCCATGGCAATCCCATCTCTCAGTATCTTATACAGTGGCAGGGTCTTCCAGGCACTGATGCGACTTGGGAAGACACATGGGACTTCAACTCCAACTATCCTACTTGGAACCTTGCGGACAAGGTTCCTCTCCAACAGGGGGGCATTGCAATGACTTCACCACCTGACATCACCAAAATAACAGACTCAACCAACAACAACAACTGGGAGCCTAGACGAGGGACACGTCACAAGACCAGGCCAAATTATTGGAAGGATTATGAGATACTAAATAACAGAACATAGTATATAAACCTTCCTTAGGTAGTAGCCAAGGGGCATCGGAAAACCAAAGTTGTTGTTCTTTCTTATTTCTTAGTTTTTTTCTGGAGAGTTGCTTCTCAAATTAGCATAGCAATAGATTGTAAGAATTATTCTCTGTAATTTCTCTTGATCTTCTGCTACTTAATAAAAGTTCTTCCAATTTCCCTTGCAAAGGATTTCAATTTTTATCCTAAAGTCATGACAAGCAAAGTTAAGACAACCCACGAGAGATAGAAATATCCCAAAGGCCAAGAAGAATAATTGTCAAGCCTACTCATTAGCAAGATAAAATTTTATAACTACTTTTTCTTATTTCTTTTAATCCTCTTGATGAAGACGAGTCTTTATCTCTTGATAAAGCTAAAGGAATAGAGAATAGGAGCATGCCATGAATAAATAAATAGAAGTTGTTAAGAAAAATGAGAGGTAGATTGTTGTGTCTAAGCCCGAAAATGTGTAGCCCATAAATTCTAGACTGTCATACAGGGTTAAAAGAAAAGTAGATGGATATACAAGTTCTCTTCATTCTCCACATGGGATTGTATTAGAGAAAAACACAACCAAGTAAGGTAGACCTTTTTGATTTGGAACAAAGCTATTACTCCGAATCAGAGTGTTTGCTCCTGGCTTGCTTTCCTCAATAGACTTCCACAAGATACAAATTGCTTTAATGTTGAGTGGTCACTGATGCTAAGGGTGGGTTTTTGGCTTTGGTTTTGGAGGCAGAGATTACTTGCTTTTTGATAGTCCTTATTTTGGGATAGTGTGGAGAGAATGTGCTAAAACTTGAATACTTTGCTACCAAAAGTTTGTTCTCTTAGCTAGGTATTAGCCTTAAGGCAAACCTAGTTAAGGTTTCCATCTGTGTTTGTGTTTATCTTATGTGGCTAAAATGAAATAGTAGGCTACGTCATTCAAGAGCACCAATAGATGAGTCAATTTTAGAGAATATTTTTTGGATGTTAGAGGAAAAATTGACCTCTATTGTAAATATAAAATGTAGCATTCATCCACTGCTTTCTTGATCACTGACTTGTATTACGATGTAATCATGTTTTTTGCAGTGTAATGACAACTATTACTTGCTTAGGAAAAAAAAATAGGCGGAATCAATAGGTCGTTCCAAAGAAAGGCTAGTTCCTTGTGGATTTCTCAAAATTATTGAGAGAGCTATAAAGAAACTTTCAGCCAGCTTTTGGCCTAGATGGCTTCATCTAAGTATGCTTTGATAGCCTCTTGTAATTAAAATTTGCGGCCGTTTGACGTGAAAATTATTATTCTATATGGAGAGCTTAATAAATTTGGTACAGTCGCCACACATCCCTGAGAATTTATCACCTCGGGATTCCTTTTATTGCTCCGACAATCCTTCTTGAAGTTCTCTATCTTGTCACAGTTGTAGCATTTGATATTCTTTAAACTCTTTGACTTAGATCTACCATGGTTGTTGTTCCCACTCGAGCCACGTTCCGTTAAATTACCTCTCACTATTGATAACGCCTCTACTTGTTGTGAACTTTCGATCTTGTCTTCTTTACTTTTGCGTCTAGATTCTTCTTTCAGAACAGCAGCTGCAATATCATCAAAGACAACAAAGTCCAACAGGACATTATTGGTATAATTAATCATAAGTTGATCATACGAATCAGGTATACTTTGAAGTAGAATTTTCGCACATTCAAGCTTTGCTATTTTATGCCCAATTGTAGTCAATTGAGAGAATCACGTATTTAAGGTATTGATATGATCTGTCACCGATATGGATTCACTCATCCGAAGGGTGTAGAGTCTTATCTTCAAGAAGATCTTATTGTGAAGTGACTTGACCTCGTACAGTTTGGTCAACGCATCCCAAATTTCTTTTGTTGACTTTTTTTCCTCAACACTTGACAATACTGAATCTGCAATGCTAAATGCAAATTTGTCATAGCGTTGTCATCCATATCTTTTCACTTGTCGTCAATCACCTCCGCTGGTCTATCTCTAATTGCTCCCAAGCAATTTTCCTTTCTCAAAATTGCCTTCATCTTCAATTTACATAGGGAAAAATTGTTTCCGTTGAACTTATCGATTTCAAATTGTGTCGTCATAATGTTGACAATGATCTGCTCCTCAACTTGAATCAGTTCCCACTATTTCATTATGAATAGTACCGTATACGTGAATAGTATTGTATACATGAATAGTATTAAAATAGTATACGAGAATAGTATCGTGATCGTATACGTAAATAGTACTATACCGTATTTGTGAATAATAACTGTGAACAGTAACCTCATATGAATACCAGTTACCCCGTAACTAGTTGCTCTGATACCATTGTTGTGTATCGACACAGAAAATGGTTTAGGACAAGAAGTATCACACAACTAAAATATGAATGAGAATTTGTAAAATTGAGATAATTGAGACACCAGATTTATGTGGAAAACCCCCAAATAAATTGAAAAAAAAACCACGGGCAAGTAAAAGATGATTTTACTATGATGTAAGAGTATTTTACAACATCTCCAAATATGGGTCATAAAAGGCCCATAAACCAAGTGTTAAATTTTAGAACATGTTGGGCTTTTTAAAACAAATAGTTGAAAGAACTATTTATAAGTGCTCCACATATGAGGGACCAACCCAACAAATCTTCCCCTCTCGAATTATGCGGGGGGATATACAACACTTTCCACTCGACAACAAGCTTCAAGCTTCCCTCTAGGAAGTATTTTAGTTATCATGTTAGCACCATTGTCATAAGTGTGAACTTTCACAAGCTCTAACATTTTTTTCTCAAGCATATCTCGTATCCAATGATACCTCAC
The DNA here is from genome assembly GCA_037974665.1 of Ehretia macrophylla. Taxonomy (NCBI): domain Eukaryota; kingdom Viridiplantae; phylum Streptophyta; class Magnoliopsida; order Boraginales; family Ehretiaceae; genus Ehretia; species Ehretia macrophylla. The sequence continues at coordinate 81,997,223 of CM075781.1, forward strand.
ATTAATGTGCTTTGACTTGTAGTAAAAACTTGAATTCTTATTCAAGTGAATAACACTCTGACTATCACAATGCAACTGATAACTAGGTTGTTTAAACCCAAGCTCTAGCAAGAACTTTTTTATCCACAACATCTCCCTCCACGCTTTAGTAGCTGCAATAAACTCTGCTTCAATTGTAGAAAGAGCACGCATTTCTATAAATTTGACTTTCAAGACACAACTCCCCCTGCAAAGTTAATCAAATAGTCTGATGTAGACTTACTTGAGTCACCATCTCTGGCCCAATCTGTATCTGTAAAACCCTTCAACTATATCTTCCCACTTCCAAAACAAAGGCATAACTTAGAAGTATCTCGCAGATATCACATTCTCCATTTAATGGCATTCAAGTGCTCTTTACTTGGATTAGAAAGGAATCTGCTAACAACTCCAACTGCATGAGTAATATCTGGTCTCGTACATATCATGGCATACATCAAACTTCCCACGACATAAGGATATGGAACATTCTTCATCTCATAAGATTTGTTCATAGCATTCTTTAACTTGAATCTTGGACTTATCCTTGCCAACAATCAGCATATCATCAACATATACCAAAAGAATAAGAAAATCATCACCTGAAAATCTCTTCACGAAAACACAATAGTCTAAAGAAGTTTTCTCATTGCCATGTTCCCTCATAAAGGATTCAAACTTGTTGTACCATTGTCTCGGTGCCTGCTTCAAGCCATATAAACTTTTTTTCAATTTACAAACCAGGTTCTCCCTTCCCTTGACCTGGAAGCCTTCAGGCTACTCCATGTAAATTTCTTCTAACAATTCACCATGCAAGAAAGTTATCTTCACATCCATCTGCTCAATCTCAAGATTTAAAGTAGCTGCCACACTCAATACTACTCTGATGGATGACATCTTCACAACTAGAGAAAATATTTCTTCAAAATCAATTCTATTTTTCAGGCCAAAGCCTTTTACAATGAGTCTCGCTTTGTATTTAAGGCGTGAAGTATGCTCTTGTATTTTCACCTTGAAAACCCACTTGTTCTTCAAGGCTTTCTTCTCTTTTGGCAATTTCACCAACTCATAAGTGTCATTATCTTGCAAGGATTTCATCTCATCCGGCATAGCTTCCAACCACTCTACCCTATGCTCACTTTCAATAGCCTATTGATAATATTCAGGCTCTCCCTTATCAATCAACAAGACATACTCAATGGAAGAATATCTGGTAGAAGGTTGACATTGTCTTGTTCCTCTCCTCAAAGGAACATTCTCTGGCACATCTTTAATATTATTCGAAGGAACATCTATATCACCCATAGAAGCATCTCCATCACTCGTATTACCATGATCAATATCTGAATCACCTCTAGAACCATCATCAATTGATGGAGGAATTGGATCAAGGTCACCCAAGTCATTGTCCTGCAACTTAGGCTTCTCAACTACTTTACCAATGTCTTCAATGGTATAATCCTCGAAGAAAACAGCATCTCAACTTCTAACAATTTTCTTCATTGCAGGATCATATAACCTGTACCAAAAGTCATCAAAACCATATCCCATAAATACATACTCTTTAGACTTAGCATCAAGCTTCGACCTCTCATCATTGGGAATATGAACAAACACTCTACATCTAAACTTCTTTAGATATTCATATGACACATCGTTGCCGCTCTAAATTCTTTATGGCACATCTAGCTACAAAGAAACACAAGGTATAACATTAAGAATATGAACAACAGTACTCAAAGTCTTACCCCAAAAAGTCTTTGGCAATTTCGCATGAGATAGCATTCATCTGACTAGCTCAACAAGAGTCCTATTCATTCTTTCTGCCAGGCCATTAAGATGAGAGGTCTTTGGAGGAGATGTTTGATGTCGAATACCCTGACTTCTGCAATATTCCTCAAATGGCCCCTATATTCATCTCCGTTATCTGAGCGAATACACTTGATCTTCTTTCTTGTCTTTTGCTCAATACTTGCCTAAAACTGCTTAAACACATTTAAAAACTTGATCTTTAAATTTTAGATTGTAAGCTTCCATTGATCACTTATAAAGGTGTTAGTAAACCCTTTATTATCAAGCTTTCCAGTAGACATCAAGTTAAGCCGAACTTCAGGATCATGTCTTACTTTCTGAAGGATCAAACGGCTATCATTATTGGTCTCCAAGCAGATATCACCAATAACAACAATTCTTGACGAACCCTCATTACCCATCTTCATAATACCAAAATCACCAGGTGTATAAGATGAGAAAAAATCCTTCATTGAGGTATAATAGAATGAAGCTCCACTATTAATCACCTAACTCGTTTCCTATAATACACAAGTGATAAAACACTCCTTAGAAATAACGAAAAAATCCTTAGCAATAGCAACAATTATATCATTTTTTTCTTTGTTGTCATTATCAGTCCTCTTTCCCTTTGATTCTTTCTCAATTTCTAGCAATGTCTCTTAATATGTCCAATTTTTACCACAATATAAACACTCAAGATCTTTTTCAGTTCGAGACTTGCTTCGAGACTTGCCACGATTATACAAACCTTTGTTCTTACTTCTTCCCCTATTTTCTGTAACAAAAACGTCAGGATGAGAGGATGAGGACCTTGTAGTCTTCCTTCTCAACTCCTCGTTCAATGCTCCAGATTTTGCCGAGGCAAAGGAAAGAACTCCATCAGGGGCTGAATTGATCAATGAGACTCTGAACGTCTCCCAACTACATGGTAAAGAACCAAGTAAAACTAAGGCCTGCAACTTATCTTCCAAAGTGATCTTCATAGATATCAACTGATTCATAATACCCTATAACTCATTCAAATGATCAGCCATAGGAATACCATCTCTATATTTTAAACCCATAATTTTTGGTACAAATATAGCTTATTTCTATTGGCCTTTTTCACATATAAATCCTCTAGTATTTTTCAAAGTGTGTGCATTAATTTTATCACTAACGTGATTATAAACATTATCATCAACCTACTGTCGTATGTACCCACGTACTTGTCAATTAAAAGACTTTCATTCATCATCCGTTTTATCAGTAGGTTTAGTTTCAATAAGAATTAGTAACTGATAATCTTTGCAATAAAGAAGATCCATAATTTTTTCCTTCCATACTTAATTGTTGCTACTATTCAAACTAATCATTTTGCTAGTATTAACCTTTATTTCTACACACAAGCTAAATCACCAAACAAACAAAGCGTTCAATACCACTTGTTAGGAAAGAGCAAAAACACAGCAGAATAAAAGACTTTTTCTATTTGTGTTAGCCTACGAGTAATTGAGAAAGCAACCTAGCAAATTCTAACTCACATAACAATCTAAGTAAAAGTGTAACAAGATTTTCCCAAATAATACACACACACACAAACAAACACCAAGATTTACGTGGAAAACCTTCTAATGTGAAGGGAAAAACTACTGGATCAAAAGACCCATCACAAAATTTCCAATATACTCCAAACAAGGATTACACAGGTCTAAAAATCAAGAACAACAAGCCTTGGTACTACCCACAACAAATAACCCTCACAAATAAGTAGAATTAAAACAAGAGATAAGAGAGATATCACCAAAACAAAATAGAAAATTTAGGAACTCATCATACTACTCTCTAAGCCTCAAAAACACGATTCAGCCAGATATCAGGAACAAACCCTTAAAATTTTAGCTCAATCCAAGAAGAAACTACCGTCCAATTTCACTTGAAACAATATCGCGCAGTTCAGTGATGAACCAGCAAACTCTCATTTCTTTTCTCTGTAATTCTCTCTATTTTTATTGCACTCTCTTCTTTATAAGACAACCTATAAGAGGTATTTATAGAAATCTCTAAGTTTCTCCAAATATGGGTCATAAAAGGCCCATAAATCAATTGTTTAATTTTAGAACATGTTGGGCTTTCTTAAACAAATAGTTAAAAGAGCTATTTAGTCATCCACATATAAGGGACCAACCCAACAAAATCCACATTTAGAGGTAACAAAGAAGATCCTCAAATATGTGAATTCTACTGTTATTTGAAATTATACTAAATGAAGAATATTGATTTATCTTTGAATGGAGACACGAATTTGAGTAATGATTTGGTTGGGGAAGGTCTACTTTGGGGTATGCGTTTCTATGTTGGTACACCAATAGTTCTTGGTATAGGAAATATGAAGATCATGTTTCATTATCAACTACTAAAGTTGAGTATAAGACTGACTCTCTTGTTACCTAACAATGTGTTTAACTAAAAAGACTTATTTAAAATATTTATGTCAATTCAAAAACGAAGTACAATCTATACAGATAATCAAAGTGCAAACAAGGTTGTAATAATCTAGTGTGTCATGCAAGAACCAAACAAGTAGAGATTGATTGTCATTTCATTTGAGAAAAGGTTCTTCATGACACCATTGATGTGATGGAAATTCAATGCAAAGATAATATTGCAAATATTTTCACGAAGTCTCTTCTAAGGGGACTTTTTTGAAGCTCTTTGTGCTAATTTCAAGATAGTTTCTGAAAAAAATCACTTTAAAGAGTATTGAGATTTTAAAGATTTTCATAATATATTCTTTTGCACTATTTCCATTCATGAAGCTTTCTCTTCATTTGTTGTACATTTCTTTCTTTCACAGTTGTGGCTGAGGATCTAAGGCTAGTATTGCTTCAATTACACTACCAAATTATATATTCCACTTGTTGAAATCCAATGATATGTGCACTACGTGTAGATATGGACTACATAATTATCAATGCGCTGTGTATGTACTTGTCATAGTTACCACCTCATCTAAAAGTTTAAGCGTTTAGATGAGATAATTACCTAACATGATATTAGAGCCTAGGCACAGGTCCTGAGTTCAAAAGTCTTAGCCTGCCATTTAAAAATAGTAAAATTGTCCAAGTGCAAAGCTATAAAATTAACTTCGTCTGTACTTGCAGGGGTATGTTGAAGATAATAAACAATAAAATAAACCTCTATCTAACGGCTTAAACTTTTAGATGAGGTGGTCACTTAATAATTGTAACAATATTACATACTTATTTATACACACAATCCTCCTTATTATTATAAAACTTGAGTGCAAAAATTTACACCAAATAATTATAAATGAAAGTTTGAAAAAATCATATATTGTGCACTATCGTCATTCATTATAATGCATTTGTCATTCAAATCATGATAATTAATTTGCCCCTTTCGTGTTGACTCTATGAACAATTACTCGCAATAGGGTAAGATATGCAATTGTGAATGAGAAGTTAGTTGTTGTCATATTTAGCAAAGGCAATCATAAAATAGGATAGTAATTTTTTTCCCTTTTCTTCAAAACTTGGAATGAATATTTGAAATCTCAAATTACAAGGATTTTTAGTCTATTTCAGAAGAAGATCCTTGTATTTAATATTCTTTACCAATGTTTGCTAAGTCATGGAATTGAAAATGATGTCAGAGGTCTGAGGAACAATGAATTCAGTGGCACATTGCCTCCTAGCTTTAAAAAGCGGAAGTCCATGTCCTTTCTGTGAGTGATTTAATCGCGTTAGAAGTCACAATTCTTTAACACTAAATTGTACATTGAGAATGATCTCTGTCCTGTAGCGATGTCGAAGGGAATAACTTCAGTGGAAAATTTCCAGACGATGTTGTATTCAGCTTCCAGAATCTCGAGTATTTGTAAGTTTTTAACACACTAAATAAATACAACATACTCAAAACTGGTCGCTTAACAATGAGCCACTTGTTAAATCTTTTTGAACTTGTTACGTGTTCAACTAATGATGTTAGCGTTTGTTATTTTCCTTCAGTAACACTTGACTTAAAATGTGGCAGGTTTCTGATGGGGAACAATTTTGAAGCACCTTTACCTAAAACATTCTCTGCTTTGAAGGAGCTTAAGTACTTGTAATATTTTGTTCTTTTTCCTTTAATGCTGGTTTTATGAAGGAAAGGAAAGTAATTTATTTCCAAGTCTGAATATATATGGTCTTGGTATCAATGATATGAAGACAGAAATTGTAAGAACAAGAAGTAGAAATGAATAATCCAAAGGTAAAATCGAAGAGTTTGAAACCTAAGAATGTTTTTCAAGATGGAAGTGGACTCCATGTATGGGTACAAGTGCAATAGAACCCTTTCACATGAAACAACTTCCTTCATTATAAAGAGGAGAATTTAAAGGATTTGTTTTTGCAATTTTCCTTCTCTATTCCTCCGTAAATTCCTTTCTTCTGTATGTATGTTCAGGTTTGTTACCGACTTAATTAGTCACCAAGAATATTCTCACTTCCCTGATGTTTCAAAACTGACCAATTTAACGTCTCTGTAAGTAATTGTAATATGAATTTCAATTGTGCTAAAATTCTCCATGATACAACTTCCATGAAAGGTCTTTTCTACCTTTTTATCTTTCCAGGACGTTAAGGAATTGTTCACTAACAGGTGCAATCCCCGATTTTATATGGAAGCTACCATCTTTAATAATTTTGTAAGACAATGGCCCATTCCCCTCTTTATGCAAATAATAATTAAAATATTTTTGTTTAACTACTTCTTGTTCTGTAACGTAGGGACTTGAGTTTCAACAAATTGACTGGTACAATTCCAATTACCGTTCATGGACCACCCGAAGACATGTAAGTCCAAGTTTTCTCTGAGAATTTACACAATCTGCCATTTTTTTCTCTTATAATATGCTCCAGTGAACAAGAGAAGTGCAAAATATTTTGGCCTAATAACTTATAATCGCCAATCTTGTGGGAAATGAAAATGTTTAAAGGTTCCAATATAAGTTAGTTGCTTAACATATAACAAATTACTTACTTTTGGGTTTAAGCTAACAAATTACGTGCCTTTGGGTTTTTTTTTTTAAATCAAATTTTCTTAGTTTTTTTTTTTGTTTTTTTTCCCCCACCCACGAGATTCGAACCCAAATTAAGTGTCTTTGTTTTTTTAAGCTAAGAAATTGCTTACCTTTGGGTTTGAGCGTTTTTAACTTGTTGGTGTTGATTTTTAGTTATCTCAGGAGCAATAATCTCGCCAGCTCCTTACCGAAGTGGCTGACAGAAAATAGAACTTTACATGTGTAAGTGTTAATATGTTGAGTTAAAGGTGTTCGTTGAGAAATTTCAGCTCATGCCTTAGTTTATGATTGATTTTATTAACTTGAATTTTATTATAGAGAAGAAGCGTATATGCACATTTTATTTGGCAATAAAATAACTTGAAAGAGAGTCAGATTATTTTCTTATATATAAAATGGGAGATTGAAAGAGTGATCGTACTCTATTATGTGAAGTGACCCATTAGGGAAAACAAGAAAAGAATAAGTGGTAGATATAAGAAAAATTTGTATTAGAAATATAAATTATATTGCCAAGTCAGTTTAGATATCATATAGCTGACCATTCTTAGTTAGATAAGTAGATAGTTAATGAGAGCCTCATAATTGATATGTCCTATGTAACACAGGTGAATAGTATGTAATAATTGTCTTCAATAAGGTGTTTGCTGACTTTACTACCATGATTCCAATACATCCATCTCTGCTAGTGATTTTTTTTTTCTCTGCTTCTTTCTAGAACTTTTTACTGAATCATGGGCTCACTTCTTGACCCCCTCATCTGTTTTGTCCCAACATACCAGTACTGTCATATCTCGAATTCAGACCCCCAGGGCACAATAAAATAATTACTTGAATTTTTTTTATTGGTCCAAAATGGTTAACTCAAGTTATTTCTTATATTCACAAAACCCACTTATAAACTATAAAATCACACTATATTTTACCGATGTGAGGTATGATCACAAGTACTATGCTCATTGCTTCACGTCTCTTTAGGTCACTTCGGGGGAGGATGTTTCTGCTATTGCCAATCTCATGACATATTGCTTGCTGTCTGGCCCTCTTACGCTTATTTGTACACTTTTTGTCAACTTGCTTCGTTTTCTATTTTAATGTTAATTTTGAGTACTGTCATATATCTTCGTAGGGATGTCTCTGAAAATAACTTCACAGATATTAATACACCGATTGAAGTCATACCTCCGAACATGTAAGCTAATAATCACATGTCAGTTTCTTTTGATGTTATCATATGTTAACATTAATCGGAGTGTCTGATAGTATCGGGAATGTCTTATATCTCTAAATTGAATTTTCTATTACATTATTTCAGAAACTTGTTTGCATGCTGCCCAGGGTCAAATATAAACGATAGGTATAAGATACGAGATTTTATTGATATATTTTTTCTATTTTCTTCCTCCCTAAAAAATGACAAGTAAGATACGAGATTTTGTTGAGAAAACTAAAAATCCTCGTAAATAGTTCTTGCCCCATTTCTCCAATACAGGAATCATAAATGGCTACAAAATGCTCAGTACTGTCCCAATGAAAAGCGGTGTAAGTACATAATTTATTTATTTGTCAGAATTATTACATTTGTACAAGTACAAAATAATAGGAACAAAATTAAATAGAGAGGAATACAACAAATTTACATGTAAATCCCTCACTTTAGAAGGAAAGATTATGAGGGCTGTTAATATCTCTTTCACATGTAATGAGAGACTTTGAAATTCCATATACTCCACTAATAACATGTGAGCTTCTTGTAATCTCAATTGAGTCAATAGCATGCACCTTTAAAACATGATGACAATTGCATTGTTGCCTAAACTTGTTCTTGGGAAGCGGTTTGAAGTGTGGTGACCAACTTTTCATAAAACATCGTCCTGTAAATAGAAAAAAATGTAACTTGGTTGTATTATTTTTTCGCAGATGATAGCTTGTACATTAAATGTGGTGGAAATTCAACCTTTATCGAGGGAAATCATTACGAGGCTGATGTGAATCCAGAGGGACGATCAACTTTCTCTCTGAGTGATAGTAAACGTTGGTGCTACAACAGCATGGGAGAATTAGATGACAATCCCCAATATCCTTGAAGTATTATGTATTTTGTCTTAGGGAAAAGGAATACAATGTGAGACTTCACTTTGCTAAAATAGCATGGAAAGAGGATCAAGTTAAAGGAGCCACAAATAGGCGCATTTTCGATGTGAAAATCCAAGTAAGTACATAACCAATAGAATTGATGGTTGATAATATAAAAGAAGAGGAGACTAAAAAAGGCTACAACTACAGGGCACGACACATTTACGCAACTTCAACATAGAAAGAGAAGCAAAGGGTGTCAATAAGAATGTAATCAAAGAATTTAATGTTACTGTAAAGGGCACCCTGGAGATTCATTTATATTGGTCAGGCAAGGGCAACTATGGTCCTCTTATTTCTGCAATTTCTGCATCTCCTGGTATGGCTTATCTACTCTATGTTAATTCCTTTTATTGCCATATGTTGTTTACCTACTTATACACCTGAAATTTCCATCAATACCAATACCACCAAAGAAGCATAAGAAGCTGTCTACTGCTGCAATTGCTGGAATCGGAGCATCTTCATCACTTTGTATCATACTTATTTTCGTTCTTTTATGGTGGTTCGGCTGGCTTGGTGGAAAGAAACGGCAAGGTGAAGGTAAAGTTTGACTGATTACATAATTTCATCCATACACTATGCTTTTTGATCAGTATAATAGAATCTCTCTCTGCTGTCTAAATTTTATCTCCTTTCACTGGTTACATGTTGAAACAGAACTTACAGGCATTGAGTTATATCCTATAGGACTTTTCAACTTCCGTCAGATAAAGGCTGCCACCCAAAATTTTGATGCTTCGAACAAGCTCGGTGAAGGAGGTTTTGGCGCTGTTTATAAGGTGCCCTTTGTTGCAATTTATTATAGATTATGATCCTACATTATCTTTTTTCAATTCTTTTAAATCAATTTTTAATTAAGGAATGGTTGAAATCTATAGCAATCAGTAAAATTTCGGGTTAAAGACATACAAGTCCCTCAATTTTTTGTCTTGGATCAAATGGGTCCCTGAGTTTTTTTTTTTAAATCTTTCTAAGTCCTTCTGTAAGTCAAAAGGTAGTCAAATTTAACAGAGAAATGATATTTTAGTCATTTTACTTATAAAAAAAAAAAAGCATTTAACCAAATTTTTTCCCGGGAAAGCTTTGTTGAAAAGGTTAGTACACATAGATTCACATAAAACACATACTCTTCTCATCTAACCATCACATAAGAAGAAATACACCCACACCCAACAAAGACAAAGATCTCATCGTTGCAATTGCTACCTGTGATGCCCGATGGCGATTTTTCGTTGCCAGTAATGCGTAAAGGTATTGAAATGTAGTTTACTCCATCAACATGAACCTAATAATTTCTGGTGAAGTTTGTTTCTTTCTTTTGTTTTTTGAAATTCTAGTCCTTTTTTTTTTTAAATCCAAGCTTAACTTTTTTTGTTTTAAGTTGTATTATAAAGTACTCATGATTCTTATTATGTTCAACTTCGTTATTTATTGGATCATATGTGTGATTTGATGATTACTTATGCTTTTTTTTCAATTCTTTATTTGGTTTTGGATGTTGATGATTATGAATGAAAAATAATGTGTGAACTTATCTTATAATGATGATCAATGTGATTTTTGAGGTTTGGTATGATGAGTGTGATTTTAACAAAAGTTTGAACATGGTAAGATGGCAGAGAAAAATGTGCAGTGGTAGCCATGAAGTAAATCGTGAGAAAGGCCTTAGGTGAGGGAGAGAAAATAACTGGGAACTAAAGCGTGGCGCTAAAATGACACTCGTGGAAGATGTGATCGTAGTTTAGGATACTGACGTTAGACGTATAAAGTTTGATACCATGAAGAGTGTTGGTATTTCGTTTGGCAGTGAAGAGCCTAAATGTTCTTATTTTCGATCTTAGGTTTTTTTGTGCGTGCTAATTTGTCATCTTAGTTATATTCAAATCTGGAAAACTTAAGCAAACATGTGTTATTTTTTTTAATAGCAATGTGCCAATAAGAAATTTGATCTATTAGATTCGCTTCTTGGAGACCTTCATCTAGGCATATAGTAATTTTTGGGTATAACATGATAGTATAGAACCTTTACATTATAATAGATAAAGCTGATGATGATATTATTTTAATTGGGCAATTAAATAATATAAAAAAATTAAGATATAATTTGTGGATAAATAAGTACAAAAATTGGCATATAACTTATCAACAATTAACGATCCTTTGGTTGACAAAAAAAGACTATCCTTTAATTTTTTTTTTTTGTAATCATTTGAAACAAACTATCCCAATGGTTGCAGCACATGAAAGTGGGTGTAATTTTTCAGCTTTTTAATTTAATTTTTTTAAAGATTTATTGATGTGTCATACTGCTAAGGTAAAAATAAAAAATATGTATATAAAAAATTGTTTGGCTCTTGCCCTATCAGTTCTTCATTAAGGGCATAACAGTCTTTTTGCGTAATCAATGTTATTTCCGTTAAATTTGACTAACTTCTAACTAATGGAAGAACCTATGAAAAGGAATAAAAAAACTCAGGGACCTATTTGGTCCAAAGCAAAAATGTCAGGGATGTGCATGTCTTTTTCCCGTAAAATTTCAATGCGTCATTTATAACATAATTGTAGAGACAGTTTTGTGCCCTTTGGCATCTTCTATTTTATTAGTTACATGAAGATGATTGACTTTCATATACCGTCTAAAAATAGTAGTACATTTTTTTTTCTACACAATGTAGGGTGTACTTCCAAATGGCACTAAGATAGCAGTCAAACAACTTTCAACAAGATCAAGACAAGGAATTCGTGAGTTTGTAAATGAAATTGGCACCATCTCAGCTCTGCAACATCCAAATCTTGTAAGGTTAATGGGATGTTGTGCAGAAGACAATCAACTCCTACTTATTTATGAGTGCATGGAGAATAATTCCCTTGACCATGCATTATTTGGTAAGTCTTGGGACAATTTTTTTCTGTTGGAACTCTCCTCATCTCAGTTGTTCTAGTAGTGGAATTTTTCTCAAATTGAATATTTTTCAGGTTCTGATGAAATGAAAACAAGGTTGACATGGCCAACGAGGGTTAACATATGTCTTGGCATAGCGAAAGGTCTAGCTTTCCTTCATGAAGAGAGCAAACTCAAAATCATTCATAGTGACATTAAACCAACAAACATACTACTGGATGAGGATCTTAATGCAAAAATATCTGATTTTGGATTTGCAAAGCTTTTTGAAGAGGAGAAAACTCATGTCATCACATGTGCAGCTAGAACAACGTAAGTGAAGAACTTTTCACAAGGGAACCTTTATTTTTGGAGATATTACAATTTCTTTCAAATTCATTAAAATTTCATGCACCGATTCTTGAATACCCGATATGCTAGAATATTCATGTGGGACTTTCTCAGACTCTAATTTTATACGTGTGGTAGATGTTTCTTCTACGTATCTATTTTTATGAATCTTTAACTGTGGACCTACTTGCAGGGGATATATGGCACCTGAGTATGCCATGCGAGGACATTTAACAACCAAAGCAGATGTTTATAGTTTTGGAGTTGTGATGCTTGAAATAATTAGTGGAAAGAACAGTATCAACTATAGGCCAAGTGATGAAACCGTTTACCTTCTGGATTTGGTAAGTTAATTGTATCTACAAAATGTAGATCAAGTGTCAATAGATTATATGATTTATGTTTCAAGTGAAGCAAATCATGTGTTCTCTATCATACAACTGCAGGCATACGTTTACCAAAAGCAAGGAAATCTCTTGGCACTAGTTGATCCAAATCTCGGGCCAGACTACTCTCTGAAAAAAGCTGCTACAATTTTGGAGTTAGCAATGTTGTGCACTAATCCATCCCCAACACTTAGGCCAACAACGTCGGAGGTTGTAAAAATTCTCGAGGGGAAGAGTAAGATTAAGACTACATCAACCAATGTTCCTTATTCGATGGATAACTTCAATGTGGCCAACACCGTTGTCGCTGCCCTCTCTCCATCCCCACAACCTGGGAACAGTCTGCAGGGAGAGGCATCAGGAGCTACCATTTATCATTCTGTCAACCAAGAAATTGAAGAATCCAGCTTCTCTGAAGATAACTAAGCTATGACACTCATGTAACATCTGGGAAAGAGTCAATAATTATATTTCTTGCTATTGTTCAGCTAAGATGGTTCATCGAACCAACTTTCATGTGTGCTTACCCCTTGGCGCTGGTTATGTTATGTAATGCTTTAATAATTCGTAAATTTCAATCCCAACAGTACAATTGTGTTTTAGTGAAATTTCGATTAAAGATTGGACAAATCAAATTCTTACTTCCTCTTAATGAAAGAGTCTTAGTGGTTTACCCTTTTATTTCCTTTTTTCTAGCAGTTTATAATTAAAATTGTAGCTTTCATCTTTTAGCTCAAGTAAGAAAATGCTATATTTATCAAAACTATCTTTCAAAATATTTGACCAACAAATGTGACTTGTGATAATTACTTGTTTTAAAATTAAATTGGCAACCATCGTTTTCCACATTTGTTTCGGCATTTTCTATTTTTTATTTTATTTTATTGAAAATTTCATAGTTGTCGTAATCATACTATTCGCAATACGAATCATACAATTCGGTTCGATTAAGGCGAAAAACGATTCAAATCAGTGAATCATTAATTAAGATAAATCGGTAAGCGAATCAGAGTGAATCGAGATGAATCGTACAATTCGTTGAATCGTTCACGATTCATTGAATCGTTCACGATTCGATCAAACCAAAAAATAGCCCAAAAAGTCCAAAAAAAATATTTAAAAAAAACTCACTTCAATTTTTTTTCAATCAATATACAATTAGCCCATTTTATAAAAAAAAATATTAACAAACAAAATAAAAAGAAAAGTCCATTTATGATAAAAACATCAACCTTTTAACTATAATTACAAAAATCAAAATGTTAAAGCCTTAAAAAGAGAGAGAGAGAGAAGAAGCTACTCATTTGTTCAATTTCGAAAAGCTTCCGCCGATTAAAAAGATTCACCAATCAAAAAGTTTCACGTAAGTGAGCTGTTGATCTTGCTCTTTCTTTACATTTTGCAACTTTTTTTTTTATCTTTGTTTACCTTGTCTTTATTGAGTGGCTTACATTTAATAGCCTTGGTCTTCGTCTTAACGGACCAAAAGAAAAACTAATCTTGGGTTTTACTTACATTTAATAGCCTTGGTCTTGGTTTTGTCTTTGTTTACTTTTGTTTTTATTGAGTTGAATGGCTGATGCTTAAAACTTTTGGTCTTTAGTCTTTGTTTTTGTATGGTATTAACAATTAATTTTCTTATAAACTAAACTACTAAAGTCTAAATATTTTCAATGTCTAATTGCTTCGACTGTTAGGAATAAGTGAAGTATTGAACCACCTAGAAAAGTAACAAAAACATATATTTATATCAATTCAAATGAAGAATTTCAACTAAAAACTGTTAATAGAAACATAATATATCAATTATTGTTTAGTTTTAAATTTGTGACCGAATCAGTACGATTCACGAGTTCTCTTCTTTCATGCTTCAGTGCCTAGAACCATTAGGAGCTTGATTTTTAATCCATTTACTAGGGAGCGGATATCAACTCCACCAAGTTCAAGTTGGTCATGTCCAGGACGATGCACAAATGAAAAGGAGTACTATGAAACATATAATATAACTTGTAGATTTGAAACATTCCATTGATTCATGTCGTACTCTTTGTCTTCGGCAATAATCTATTAAGAGACCTGCATGCTACGATGGATACACGTCTACTCCCTCTCTCTCTTCAAATCTTATATGATGGCTCTCAATAGGCAAGCTTACCTTAATATGTAGACTATTACTATTTAGAGGGAGAGAAGGAGCTAGTCTAAAAATACTTTATCAGGCCCTAGTCAAGTTATCCTGACCTTTTAAAAAAGTCCTACACCGAACATACACACCACTAATAAAAGTAATAATAGTAAGAGACAGACATAGACTTATTTGGACTGAATTACCATGAATTATGTTTCATAGGCTCCTCTGGACTGAATCACCATGAATTATGTTTTGGGTTTTATCAGTCAATGTCAGTCCATTTTTTAAAATAATATACATATCTTAATCAGTGATAGTTCACAATTAGAAGAATTTCAACATTCTCGCACTTGCACAACATTGATAGGTTTTTTATTTTAACAATATTTTATTTTAGGAAAAGACTCATAACTGAAAGTAATTTTAGCAACCACAAATAAATGTCTCACTCCAAAATTAGATCTAACAAGTACATCAACATCCAACCATAACAGTTGTTATACTAGCATTGGATTCTTACTATCACAAATATTGATGGCCCATTGACATGGAATCAATAGTGAGGTAAAATGTACAATAATCTTTGGCACATGTGATCCAACTAAATGATGAGCATGCCAACTCTAGCTACAATTGGTCCACTTAATTATGCTCCCACTAACCAATACATCAAAATTTATAAACATCCACACGCTTATTAATAATTTCTCTAATTAATGACTTTATTGAATTTTAAACGTGCATAGAAGAAGTGTTCTATGAATTGCACCTCAATATAAAGATCCGCTTTAAGAATATAAGAATGTCAAGATATATTAAATTCTCATGGATCAATTGCTTTTAGAATATTACAATCACTTTACAGACTTCAAACCTTGAATGTCTTTCCTCTAGAAGGCAATATCTTTTGCATTACTAATTCATCTTAATTGTTTAAGTGAGATATATTTTACATGTATCATGCTATTGCTCATTGTATATATAACATATGTGAATGCAAATAACTAAAATGCATTTTAAATATTATACTTTATAGCCTTCTTAACAACAAACACATATGTTTACACTTTAAAGTACATAATCCTATATAAATATGTTACTTTAGTTGATCTTGATGTTCACTTGTCACTTTAAAACTTTATATTCTTTATGTCATATTACTTGTATACCCTAAGTGAAGCACTATAAATAACTTGATATTAAATTTTAATTTTGTTGAAAACATTGACCAACTTTCTCCTTATTGACAATAGCAAAATGATGGATGATTACTAGAATACTTCATTGTCATGTAACACTATTCTCATTCATTAATGTTTCAAATTTGATAAAAGAAAAAATCAGATAATAATTCCATCCATTGACTATTAGATGTAATAGCAAATTTATTTTCAATTTATCAATATAACGAATGTGGTTTTCAAACTTTTTCTCCTTTCCATGAGTAATGAAAGCATTTACTTCAAATAAACTACATAAGTGCTTGATTTGAAAAACTTTAATAGACTTTGCACTAGAGAAACACAATTGATACTTTTATTCTCATAAAACTGTTAAAATAAAATTCAAGGCTTGATTGACATTGAAGCACCTATAGAAGATGATTATCTCCTTGTCACAATTATTCATGAATGTATAAGAAACAAAAATACAATAGGAGACAAACAAAATCATGTCTCCTAAGACCACTTTATGCGAAAATACAATGAGCAAATAAAATAACTTTAATATCACTTCAAAATTTACTAGTAAACTCAAACATATAACATGAATTTGCAACTTGATTATCCCAATTAAAAACTTATCACTTTGGTGACTCTAATATATTACATAAATACGTTCAAGCCAAAAAACATAATATATTAGAGACTCCCACAAATGAATAGTGAAATAAATATCATACAAAACACCTTCGCGCAGTTGTGCGATTGTGAACTATAATTCTAAGAAGTAAATTACCAAAACCCTTCTTAAATAACCCATGAACCATGAAGAATAATCCGCTTTGACCAAGTCACCCAACTTGATCTGTAAAAATATCTACTAGAGGCTAAGATAAACAAAATATCCTAGAAATATCCTAGAATCCTTATTTAAATTCTTCTAAACCCGGATAATAGTCTAATATGGAAAAGAGATTTGTGAGACTTGTAAAGAGACAAAATAGAGTAAAGAAAGAATTCTTAAGATATTAGGAAAAATTAAACATTCATGTAAATGTTGCTCATGAGGAGTCTCTTATTAGACTGGAATCATTTTGCATATATTATCAACTTTACTTTGCCAAAGATATTACTTTAAACATGTCCATATTGTAATGTCATCAAATATCTTTAATAAAACTATACAAGAGACAAATAAATGTAACACTATGTCTTTAGAAACATCATCAAAATTAGGAGTGTCAACTTCGACACTAAGGTAGTACATTTGCAATTAAGACTTAATGAAAAGAAAAAAAAAGAAAAAAGAAAAAAAACACAATCAAATGAGAAAAAGTGGAATAAAAAATAGAGAATTTCTACTAGTTCAACAGTATAAGGTTATGTTATATTTTTCTTAATCTCCCAGCACTAGTGAATTAGCTACTCAAATAGAAGCTAGGCAACAAGTAGTACTGTTAGAATTTATTAGATTTAATACCGTAAATTAAAACACCAAAATTAAATACATATATTGAAATTGTAAGTTTGAAACATATCATTGATTCATGTTAGACTTTAATATGCTGCAATCATCTACTAAAGAAACCTGTATGAAAACATGGGTTGTGGGCTATGATTGACATACCTGGACTCAATATTTCCTTTCCTTCTCCCTCTCCAAGTCCCATATGGTGGCTATCAATGGAGTCAAACCAACCTTAATAGACTAATATATAGATATTAGTATACGAGGAGATGGAAACTAGTCATAGAATATCGCCCTACCCTTTAAGGAAACAAACCTCATCTTGTATACTTCACCATTACAATAAAAATAAAAATAAAAATAATAATAATGAGACAGACCTAAACCCTACAACCATTAAAGAGAAATACTGAATAATGAAACCGTCATATTTGTACTCTCTTCCACTTACAATCAGAGGGATAAATGTTAGCCAAAACAAAAGTACGAGTTCCTCCTTGTTCATACAATACAAAAAGTATATGCTTACTTCCTATAATTCAATAGATAGGTGGGATGCTGCAACATTCAGTATTATTCAGTGCTTAAATCGCTTATGGTGACGTAGTTCTCGAAATTAGTACAAGAAATAGGCTTGATATTATCATGGAAAAGTGTAATTGTCACCTTCCATATTAAAATATTGTGATGTTCATACTAATTATTATTCCCTTTTTCCATATTGAACCTTCATTTTTGCATCTTAGGATGTCCCAAAATACTTAACGTTTAAAAAGGTAAATAATACATGTGCTTTTTGGAAATAGAAAGTTTACATGATTTTAATAATAAACTACAATAGTCTGCTTGGTGCTAATGTTACAAGCAAACTCACGGGCAGATGTAGCATGCTAACATGAATTGGCCATAAGATCAAAACGTTAGAATATTGTAGAATGCAAACTGTAAAGCGTATTAATATACGTGCTACTAAGGAAAAATACTAAGATTTAGGCAAGAGTCATGCATTGTCCTTAAACTCGAATTTTGAGGCTTAATTGGGAAAATAAAAAGTTCATTGACTTAAAAATCGTCAAGTATTTAGGAAAATTGCACAAATGGTCCTTATTGTTTCTCTATAATTTTATATTGGTCACTATTATTGTTTAAAATTAATTAATTTAGTCTCTATTATTTTTAAAAAATTTCAAATTCATTCCTATTGTTCAAAATTACCCAATTTAGTCCCTATTATTTTTCAAAAGAATTTCAATTTAGCCACAATTATTTTAAAACATTGAGGACTCTTTGAATTGTATAGGAAAATAACATAGATTAAATTAATTTTTTAAAAATAATAATATGGACTAAATTGGCTAATTTTGAACAATAGGGATGAATTTAAATTTTTTAGAAAATAATATTGACTAAATTAGCTAATTTTGAACAATAGAGACGAGTTTATAATTAATTTTTGGAAAATAATAGGATCATTTGCATCATTTTTCCTTATATTTATTTAGTAAGTTGAGCAAAAGTACATATATATTGTATGTTCATAATGCTTAGAATCGATTCTATATTCGTTTTTGTCATGGAATTGGTTCAATAAGAAAATGGTGTAATTTTAATTTTCTCGTGATGGTAATTATCGAAGAAAACATGAATTCTTCAGACTCAAATTAACAATAATATATATACTTCCTTTCAATAAAAATATCAAATAAATCCGATACTAAATCATTTAGTAGAGATCCACTCTTATATTTCCTTTTCTTCTGAGTAGTTTGTGGCATTCAATTAGACCTTTTATTTGAATCTTGAAATATCTAAGCTTTTCTTTTTTAGCTCAAGTAAAGAAAATGCTACATTTGTTTACTTATGATGGTAATTATGTGACGTGTTGCTTATTCGCTTTTAAATATAATAGACTTGGTGCAATTTTAGTTGGCAATGATTGTTTACCCCCATTTGTTTTAGTAAGTATCTTTTTGTAAATTACCATGTTAATGTTTTTTTCTTCTCCTTTCTTAGAAGATTTGAGAGAAAATTCAATAAACTGAATCATGGCTTGTGTTTCTCTTATTTGCACAAATGATACAATGGCTACATTTAAAGCTGTGAAGCTCATGGTCTATAATTCTATTTCAGTTAAAGACTTTTTTCACCTATCTTATACAGTTGGCTTAACTAAATTTCTGATCACTAACTAGTTGGGTAACTAATTGCTGAAACTATCTCACCAACTAAGCTTAAACCGATGGAGGTTGAAAGAGTAGTCCCTAATTGAAGGTGCCTTGACTGCTATCTCCAAATCCTTTTGATAGCAGTCTTGTGAACTTTGGAGAGGGAAACGATGTACTGACATAGAGAATTAACTGCAAACTATAAATCTAACCTAGCGATTGGTTTTGACATATTGTAATGCTCCAAAAATACTTCTAAATTGTGTAGGTGAAGAATAGGGGATATCATCTTGATTATTAGTTGTAGAAGATGAAGATAAACATGGAGTAGAGCAAGGTTTGTAGTGAGACATCCCACCTCTATTGAGCAAATCTGCAGCATACTTAGGCTATGTTTGACCTAACTTTTAGATACTCAAAAGTGTTTTTTGTGAGTTTAAAAGCTCAACTAACTTGTTTGGCCGATTTTTGAAAGTGCCTTTAGATAAAAGTTAAAGTTAAAAAAAGTTAAAAATGAAACGCTCCAAATTGGCGCTTTTCAAAAAAGGCTTTTACGAAACTGTTTTACATAATGCGAAAAATTATTTTTTTTCCTCAAATATATCCCTTTATATTTTTTAAAATCCAATATTACCCTCAAAATTTTTAAAAGGTCAACATTGTCTAACATAGACCAAACAGTCAACGGTTTTTATTTAACAACACTTTTAACAAAAACTTTATTTTAAAAGTTCTACAGTTCAAAAGGTAAAATTTCAAAGTTAAACAAATAGAGCCTTAGTTTAAAGAAAAAGGATACCACTAGAGGACTGAGTGACTTCAATTCCTAGCTAGGAAAACAAACGGAAGGGATCTATTTTAAAGGCCCAATCCTGGGGAAGCACAAATAACCGAACACTTGAAGAAGTGAATAATCTAACTTAGTGGAATAAACACATTCAAATAGAGACCTATTTTAAAGGAATTGGTTTAGGCATCATATTTATTAAATAGTTGGTAGTTGTTAATGCTTACATCCATAACTTACTGGAAAAGAAGCTTGATGAAGTAATGCAAGCAGTGCGTCTTCAAGGTGCATGTGTTTTCTTTCAATTCTATCATTTTGCTCAGGTACGTGTAGTGACAAATTTTTTGACGAATGATCCCTAGGGATTGCAAAAATAATTCGAATTTGTGATTTGACATATTTAGTGTCATTATTAGCCCTAAACAACTTAATTTTGGTATCACACTTAGTAGCTATCATTTTAGTGAAGCTATTGATTTCAGAAAAAGCATATGTTTTAGTCTTTAAAGGATAAATTCTGGGATATCTTGTAAATTCATCCATAAATTAAACGTAAGTATCTGAAATTTGTTAAAGGAAGCTACATGAGCCTTTGTGAACTATCATTAGATTGTTAGCTCATGCACAAGCATCTCTGAAATTATAATAGCGACGATATAGCTTTAGACCATAATAAAACAAAGGGTATTGCTTTCTAGTCAAATTAGATTCCCAATCAAGATAACCACATTCTTGATGAACATGACATCCACAACAAGACATTCACACCAAATATTGCCGAATAACATGACACGAAGACGACCATCATTTTTAGCTTTGTTTACTTCTTTTTCAGGTGGGTGCATAGCGTTTTAGCTTTGTTTACTTCTTTTTCAGGTGCCTGCACCATTAACGTTGTAGGCCCAGATGCTTTATATCTCTTATCTCACAAGCTTCACGCTGCTGATATTTCTCGATTGTCAAAATAATTGTTACACCTACAGTATATCCATCCACCATTTACCTCGCAATAAGACCAAGTACATTTTTAGCGAGTGTCATTATAGTACGAAACTCCTTTTTTTTGGCTAATCTGAAGAAATATTTCCACTCAATAGGCCTATGAGACATAATTAGCTAGATTAGTCACTACTGACATTGAATAGAACACGCTGGCATCCTCTTATTGATCTAACAGTTGAATGTGAACCAAAACTCCGAGATACATTACAAAACTCTTTCTTTACGTGTGATTAGGAAAAAAACAGGATGCATTATGAGTGCCTAGCATATAAACGAAAAAAAAAATTAGACATATAAGAAGTTCCCACCAAAATGGGAGTTGAAAAGATTGACATTTTTTTTCTTCACTATATACATGTGTTAGTTAGGCAGTTGTCTGTGTTGATGATCAATTTAACTTATTTTTTTCCTCCCTCTATATTTTGGGGGGAGGTACTACTACGTGAATGATTCCTCGTTATAGGAGAAAATTCAAAAAAAAGGTTTTTTTTTTGGTTCGGTAAGTAATCATTTTATTGCAACTTTCAAAAGACAAGAGTTACAAAGTCGTCAACTGTGCCCATGAACAAACATTTACAGAAGTCTATCTGTAATTTTTCACAATCTACAAAAAATTATATTCATAATGTTATTCACTTATTTGTTTTGTAAGTTAATCATTTGTCTAATGTCGAGGAGGACTCTTTCGATGATTTGTTCTTCCGTGCTCACCCTCAAGCTATGGACCCTACTGTTCCTTTCTTGCCAGATATGGTACACGTACGAAGAAAATGAACACTTAGCCAAGTCTGCTCGCAAGCTTCTCTTTTGGTTCAGTCTGTCAATTCTAATAAGCATAGCATCCCAACAAACATTCAAGTCGAATGCTCTGAGAAGAGACATGCAATGCCTCCAAATTCTGTGAGAGAAAGGGCAATCAAAAAATAAGTAATCACGAGTCTCAAGACCCAAACCACAGAGTTCACAATTCGCATTGTTGATTACACCCCAACTGAGAAGTCAAAACTTCGTGTAATTGAGATCAAGACATATCAAAGAGTTGCAAGCTAGTAACTCAAAGTTGATTCAAACCATCGAATAAAGACAACATTGCAGCTCTTTTTTTTACGTCATTCCTACTAGTGGTGTCTTTAGTTATTCAATTATGCACTTTTTTTGACATCCACTTCTGCTTTTTAGAGGTTCAATCCAACTTTTTCAAATAAGAACCTTTAACATCTTTTTGCAATAGTAACTTTGGTAACTGGGATCAAGTATATTGTATATTGTATAAGGTCGTACTTGGGTTTGAGAAATAATTCAATTAGTCGTTATGAGTTACGTTAATATATTCAAGGTCTAAAAAGTTCAACTCAATTAAATTTGCATTCACTAAAATTGTTTTTTTCTTTTTGCTAAGTAAGCCGTGTTCATTCACTAATTGTTGATTATATGAAACCCCGATAAAGCTTCATTTTTTTTTCAAAATAATTGATTTGTGGAAATTTATATTTTTTAAATAAACTTTAATTAGTTGGAAATAATAGTGCAAAATTTGTAGTTTCCCTATGCATTAAAATTGCTAATACCATTTTTAATTTAATTAAATTGAGTTGTAGAACAACATGGAACATTACATTGCCCAAGCATATTTAAAATAAAATTGATTTTTAAAGGAAAAATACGAAATGAGTAAATCTATGCCACTACTAATATTAATTGATGGAGGATGATATCCTGACTTGAACTTGCTCTGGATCCGCATTTGTACAACTGAAGCCTATAGGAAAGAAAAAAAAATGCATGTAATTTATTGTAAAATAAGTGACCATTAATGTTTAAAATGAAATAATGTACCTCAAAAAGATGAGATTTTTTGGTCTGGTGGTAAAGTTACTAGTTTGTTTGCGAGAAATTATAGGATTAATTCCCGATATGTGTTGTACGACTATAGGCCTCCTCTGAATTAAAAAAAAAAAAGAGATTTGAAGATATGGAAGAGTTGACCAATTGTCCGGCCCATTTGTCTCTTTCTCCATTTCTTTAATCATTTTGTTCCTTGTTAAACATATTTAGGAACTTTCTACAACATAAGAATAAGATTGAATAGATTTCTATAGATTAGAAATAAAAATAAGTTAATATCACTTTTGGTTTCTTTGATTTCATTGAC
Organism: Ehretia macrophylla; assembly: GCA_037974665.1. Taxonomy (NCBI): domain Eukaryota; kingdom Viridiplantae; phylum Streptophyta; class Magnoliopsida; order Boraginales; family Ehretiaceae; genus Ehretia; species Ehretia macrophylla. Next base: position 82,020,725 of record CM075781.1, read on the forward strand.
GATGTGGTCCTTTATTTTAAAAAATAATACATTTAAAGATAGAATTTTAATAGATTGATAGAAAAGGACTAACGGTGTCCCAATTTGAAAAGATAAGGGACTGAAATGTATTACTTTTGAAAATAAGGGACCACATCGTTAATGAAGTCAAAGATAATGGACCAAAAGTGGTATTAACCCTAAAAATAAATACTCATCCAGGCTTGGATCACACTTATAATCACATATCATTTTAAGCCATATAAAAAAAGTACCATGTCAAAAAAAGAAAACACAATTTGGATTGATTGAGTATTTAAAGAGAAAATAAATTCATTGAATGGCACTTTAAAGAATAATGTTATATACCACCCACTTTTTAACACCTTTATACCACCTCATGCTGACATGACATGCTAAATTGACAATTTTAATTTTTATCCCTCATTATTTATTTTTTTTCTCTCTCATCTTTTATTTATTTTTTTCTCTCTCTTCTTGAGGTTAACGTTTCCTCTTCTTGACGTTAACGTTAAGGTAATTTCCACTGAAGATTGCCAGAACGCAATGCAGTTTTATTCAGCGATTTTCAAGATGCAATCGCCAAGGGCTTTTTTAGCCCTAACTCTAAGGCTCTTCGCATCGATTTGCTAACGGGCCCTGACATTTTTGCTCAAAAAGAGATCGAAATTTTTGATTCACTTGGGATTTACAAGAAGGTTTCAAAGCCATAGGTGGAACGATTGAAAAGTCGGCTAAGCCAGTGGATCTCGTGGCGGAGATAGGGAGGACTTTGAAGCTTGAAGGGTTGTTTGTCATCCACACAGGTTCAAATGATATGTGTAGTTTCAATTCATTACTTGATTTGTTTAATTGTTGTAAATTGATAAAGTCTAGATACATTGATGGATTCGATCCTTAAATGCCGCTAATTTGCGAAATTGTTATGAAGAAAGTGATTTTTAGCCATCAGGTTGAGAAACCTTATCATGATATAGTGAATAAAATGCTCAGTTCTGGGGTATAAACAAGAATTAATCAGGAAAGCTAAGCCTTTGATAACAGAGGAACCTAAAGAGCCATGGATTACATTGGAGAAGAACATACATAAAGTAAAATACTTGCCTACGATGGTGGATATAAGCTTTAAATAGAGGTTGGTGTATATTGATGTTAGGAGTAGGAGTTATGGTTCAAGCATTGTCGGTTTAAGAAGTAATACCCAAAGCAGAACAAAACATTGGACATTTATGCTATTAAGGCTGACAAGCATTTTCACAAGCAGTACAAGTACAAGAAAGGGATCACGTTGTTGCCTTACGCGGTCTAGGTGATGAACGAGAGTTTGTTCTTCGATATAAATCATGACCCTAGTGATAAAGCTGTGGTAAAAGGTAGACGGATGGGGAGGATTCAACCTGTTCAAAAATCATCTAGAATGGAGTGATAGGTGATAGCCTTGCAAGCCTTGTGTAATACCATTTGATTTTCTTTTTTCTTTTTCACATTTTAGGTTCTTTCCAACAAAAGAATGTTGTAGTCTTTTCTCTTGGTATTACAATTTATTTACCTTATAAAAATATGACCTTCTATTGTACAGAATCTGTCAAGACTAAGCATCCTCAGCTTCACGATGAATCGAATTGTATATGCTTCTTCCAAGAAGAAGTGAGTATCAAGTTTTTGTTTTCTTCTTTCATCCAGTTTGGTTATGAAATTGAGCTAAATCAAGCGTGCTTATGGTTTATGTGTAGCTGTAGTTCCCCATCTGAAGTGGTTTGGAGTTGAAGGCGAATACAACTGCATGGTCTATTGGTTATTGACCTTCTTGGCCCAAGCTTGGAAGACCTATTCAATTATTGCAATAGAAAGTTCACATTGAAAACAGTTTTAATGCTTGCAGATCAGTTAGTAAGTTTCTATTTCGTGGAAATATGTTTGGTTATTTGGATGTGTGTGCTTAGTGAATTTTGTTTTCATGCTGATCAATAGGGTTCAATATATGCACTCAAGAGGTCTTCTTCATCATGATATAAAGCTTGATAACTTCCTGATGGGGTGAAAAAAGTGTTCCGCCACGGAAGTCTTAAATTTGCAGAGAACAATCAGATCAGAATGTGGCAAGAAACAGATCAACTCAACTGCATCCCTACTATTCCACTTTAAATCATATTTAATATATACATTATCTATTAATTAGGAAACTAGTATTTGTAGCAGTTGTTGAAATAACCTTACAAAATTGTAAGACTATTTATACACTTCTTTGTACTTCATCCTGTACCTTTTGAAAATTACTTGTGGCAAAATCCTACTAGTCAATGCATTGAAATTATTTTTGATCTATGTTTGGCGATTGAAATTATTTTTCTCGTGCATTAAATTGAGGTAGTCTCATGTAGCACACTAGAAGATAAAGAAGAAAAAAAGAGGATAAATATGAGTCCTCAATAAAAAGTTTAAAACATATCAATGTTTATAGTAGCTTTTTTTTTTTTTTTTCGGATCACTAAACAAACCACAGATGAAAAGCTCACAAAATAAATTTAAGCTACACAATGTGTTTTTTGTATGTGCCCATGAAATGAAGACCCGAATCTAATTATTAGTCTGCCAAAACATTGAACCTAATCAACTGACATCAAAAGGTTAAACCCATGGTGACAGTAGTAGAGAATTTAAATCATTTAAAAACTAAACATATTTTTTACAGCCAATGTGGGATGAAATGTTACAAGAAATGATGTCCATCTTGTCTTTTCATACGTAAAAGAAGAAGAAACGAATATTCTATTCCTTCATTTGTACTGTCGTCGCACCTTTTCTGTAATAAGAAACTAGCTCAAATGTTGAACTAAAGATGATAGTGTTTCAGTAATTGCATAATCTCTCCTCTTGATAATTTTTTCAAGCTCCTCGACCTTCTCCGACAACACGCCAACATGAGAGTTGGTTGATTGAATCAAGTTGTTTGTTGTTTCAAGAGCAGCGCATAGCTTTAAGTGTAAGAGTTGTCCAAGAGTGGTCTGTGCCAGCAAGAGCCTTGTTTAGTTGGTCATAGTCATCCTGGAATAGTTTGGTGAGATCAGAGAGATGGGCATGATCACCATCAAGATTATTATTGGATGATAATGGAGATTTGGGTTGTTGGTCACCAACAACAACATCTTCTGCTTGTTCATCAACATCGCTGAGCAGATCGCCTATGCACAGCAAAGGTCCTCCTAGCAAAGGTCCTCCTACACCTCTCATTGCTTTTTGCTTTTTGATTCGACTCGATTAATAGCTTCTATATTTATAGTAGCTTACTCAAATTCAACTTCAACGCAACATTTCGGAAAATATTCAGAAGCCATAAACATACATCTTAAAATTCAAAAAGCAAAGAAAGTACTCCAAAAAAACAACACATATATCTAGAATCTTATCAGGTACATAGAGGCAAAACTCAATTCATAATTTTCTATACAATTCCAGAGTTTAGTAGACAAATGGTGGGATTGGTGGTAAGTTTATCACTGGATCTTCGCAAAATTGATCACTGGTTATCAGTTGGTGCATATTCTCAATCATTTGGATTGCAAGTCACAAATGCTCCACATTGCTAGCATGTGATATTATCGGGAAAAAAAACTAAAAAATGTTAGTCATAGACAACAACAAAATTGAACTTAAGTGAGAAAAAAAAAAAGAAAACCTGTAAGAGCTGCATACAACTAGGACGAATTCCAGAATCGTTTGTAAGTTGCTGATCATGAATAAAACTATGATTAATTGATCATAGATTAGTCAATAAAGAATATTGGATGAATAATTAAGAGAACTATAATGCTTACTCCAATATTCATCAGTGAGTTGATTGAAGTGATACTTTCTTGTGTTCCAATATTTGCAACTTGATATGTTCCAAGATGATCATTTGAAAGAATATTTTCAGCATTTAAAGACAAAGTTTCATGATGTTGAACATCTGAGAAATTTCTCCTAACATGTAGTAATAAATACAAACAATAGTCAAGTTCTTGTTCAAGTAATAAAGTAAAAAAATAATAATTTATTTTTCTTCACCTTTTGTCTCTTTCCAGTAGCCATGCTAGATTGGGATTCTTTTTGCTTATGGTTTCTTTGAGAAATCTATACAACATAACAATTGAAACCAATATAAACTAGTATAATAATAAAAGAATACTAGAAACCAAAAGCTGATAACATAAAAAAGAGAAAACATGGAGAGAATATTATACACACCTTTTTCTTGGTTGTCTTTGTAAATTTTTCTACGTAGGATTCTTTTCTTTTGAAGCAGGGGCGTCCTTTTCTTGACACTTGTAAAGGGCTAAGAACTTTAGAACTTGAATGAGAATTTTGAAGATGCCCAACATTATCAATTCTATCATTTTGATCCTCGAGATCTAAGCATTGAACATCTACTATATCATCATTGACAAGTTTTTCTTCCACTTCATCCAAATAAGTCATTGCTCTATTCCATTGTTTTTCAGATTTTGCTCAAATTCGTGCAACTCTAATCAAGCGTGAGTACAACTTATTATATCGTATGATTTCTTTACTGGATTCAAATTCATCATAAAAGATCTTTATATCTGTATGAGGACGCTTCACATCTTTCCGCCAACGTAATATAATGTATTTATCTGGTATTTTATCCACTTTTTGATCTATCAAAACACATAATGCATGTTTGCAAAGAATCCCACGGAACTCAAATAATCGACAAAGACACCTCACATCTAAATTCTGCATATCAAGAGTGACTTCATATATAACTTGATCAGTAGATTTTTCACATAAATCGAGCCTTTTGAAATTATCTTTAACATCAAATGTCAATATAGACCCATCTTCTTTTGCAAGCGTAACACCACTACAAAACATAAGGTTCTTAATCTCATCTTGAAACATTCTAAATATCCGATTTGTATAAGCTTCACAACCTTGTTTTTTCCATCAAAGTATTTGTAATACAAGGAATACTTGCGTTACATGACCGAAAGTCTTCATCCCTTTCATTCTTTATCTTTCTTAACATAGCCATGTCATATTGTTCAACAAACTGCTTAAGAGTAGTCCGACTATGAACATAGTCATCAAAGAAAGAATTCATGCTCTCACTCTTTTGACTACGTGACATTTCTGCCCAAAAGGTATCTTTTACGTAGACTGGAACCCAACGATGCCAATCTTCATACAAATTTTTTAGCCATTCATTATCCTTCAAATCATATTCCTCAATCATTTTTTTCCACTTCATTTCAAAATCATTAACCCGTAAAGAGTCAAACACGGCCATATGTAAAAGAATCTTAATTCCTTGATAGCCTGCATATTTTCCTAACTTTTCTGGAATTTTTTTCATTATATGCCATAAGCACAAACGATAATGAGCATTTGGAAATACTTGTGTAATAGCATTTTGAATTGCTTTACACTGGTCAGTAATTATTGCTTTTGGTGCAATTCCTGACATGTATTCCAACTAAACCTTGAATAGCCAAACATACGTATCAGTAGTTTCATTTGAAAGCAATCCACAACCCAATAATATCGATTGACCGTGATGGTTTACTCCAACAAATAGAGCAAAATGCATGTCATATTTATTCGTTAAGTACGTTGTATCAAATGTAATGTCATCGTTGAATGACTCATATGGTGCTCTATACCTTGTATCAACCCAAAAAACATTCCTCATCCTATTTTTCTCATCAACTTCCATTACGTGAAAAAAATCAGAATTTCTTTTTTGCATTCTTCTAAAATAACTAAGTAGAGCCTCAGCATTACCTTCACCAAGCCTTAATCTTCTTTGTTTACTAATATAATTTCTACAATCTTTTTCTCCAAAATGAATATTTTCAAAACCTCCTGCTTCGATAGCTAAAGAGCTGTAGGTCTTCCTGACTTTAATGCCTACTCTATCATTCAAATCAAGGAGTCGTTTAGTTGGTGTATCAAGCTTTTTGTTACTTTGATGCATATATGCATCCAATGGAGTAACATTATGGTTGTGTTGCAATTCAACGACTGTCAAACAATATAAACCATCATTCCTCAACTTTGCCCTGATCCTAGCCATACAATTAGTTTTAGTTGACGGTTTTTTTCGAAAATCATTTGGAGCACTATGCCTAGGCTTACCGGATTTGGAGCATGCAAGAGTGAAAGAATTCATTTGTCCATCATCTCCAAGATTTGTCCTCATTTTTATTGTTCCAAATCCAATATTTTTTGCATATTGATTATAAAAATCAGAAATATCTTGATAAGACTCGAACAACATTCCTATTTTTGGGACTTCCATATTACCTCCATTCAAAATTTTATTCTGACTATTTGATTCAAAATCAGCTTCTTCAAGAGAGATACTTGAGTCCTGTAATTTATATAACGTAATCATAAACAAAATGTCTAAGAAAAGAAACCTTAAATTCACATCAAAATAATGAACTAAATTGAACAAAAACATCATTATCAAGGAAAAGTTGCTTACCTTATACACTGGTGTAATTGGTGTATTGACCACATTCTCAACATATTTTGCTTGCGACGTTAGGTTATCTTTTTCATCTATAAAAGAAATAAAAATAAACAATAAGCAAAAGCTGCAAAAGAGTGCTGATGATCATAAAAATAAACCTACTAATTACCATTAACCATAAGTGATGGGCTAACTTTGTAAGCATTGGAATATTCCATTTAATTTTTTTTAAAATAATAGAATAACATAATAAAAAAGCAAACAATTATAAGCAAAATGGTGAATATATTGAATTGAATATTTGTATCGGTTATCCCTTTTTCAAATGCTTAATGGATCGTCTCGAGGGAGGAATAGCCATAACATTGAACTTTCATACAACATAGCACAAATTAAAGTTATGAAAGATAACTTCACTATTTGAGGCATTGAAAAAAGAACTTATTAGTTAGTGCAATAATTCCAAAGTAATCCACCACACATTTGTAACATAATGAAATATGAGTTAATTTACACATTTCAAAGTCTAATGGGTAGCTAGCATGATACTGTAAAGTTTTTAAAATTGCTCAATGTGTTAAGATCTTGGTATCTAGGACTAAAACACAACAATGGTTTAATTTTCAAGATCAACATCAACAATATTCAAATCATAAAATTAACTTTATTTTTTAAAAAAAATGAGTGAATAAATTACTTAATCATCACTTTTTTGTCTATAATTAAATACTCAAGTCCTGACTTGTAAAGGTTTTCGTATAGGAAGATTTGTAGGAGATATACAATAGAATAAAGTTTGAATATTCACAGGGGTTCACAGACTAGAAGCCACGATTTTAACACAAATAACCAAGACCATCTTGCTAGGATACCGATAGAGAAAGTTCAAAAGGATTTTTCATGGTGATATATTGTAACTGATTGGACATATATATGTTTATTCTTGTCAAACTGCAACAAATTTTTAAAGCGTTGAAATTGATGAATATATATATATATATATATATATATATATATATATATATATATATATATATATATATATACACGTATGTAATAGCAAGGCAATTTAACAAAAGAATATGCAAATCAACCATAAAGATAACGTACCAATATCAACACTCTCATTCATCTTTTACAACACTAATTCGTCAAGAAGAGATGAATAAATTTGAGAGGATAAAGCAGTGGACAATAGAAGAGAATATAGGACTTCTTTTTTGCTGAATTGAAAAAGGTACTTTTGGTTAGGGTTAGCAACTTAGCATGCCATGTCAAGAAGAAACGTTAGAAGGGTGTCAAGAAGAAACGTTAAAAGAGAAAAAAATAAATAAAAGATGAGAGAGAAAGAAAATAAATAATGAGGGATAAAAATTAAAATTTCCAACTTAGCATGCCATGTCAGCATGCCAAGTAGGAGGTGGTATAAGGGTGTTAAAAAGTGGGTGGTATATAACATTACTCCACTTTAAATAGAGAAAATTGCAGGAAATGAGTGGGAAACGTACTGCAACTCTTCCAAAATGTAATTAAAAAGACAATTACATAAATGTAATGTTTATGAAGCATCTAGCCACTATATGATATAGCACAAAAATGTGTGAAGTTACCCACCTTATCTTAATTAAAGTTTAAACTCTTAGAGAAAAATTTGTTGTATTTATTTATGATGTTCAACACACCCAAACATAAGCTAAATATAGTATTTTATTGACTCTACATGTGTAAGGTGAATTTTAAACCCAAAATCTTTTATTAGGTACCTAAACTCAAGCTAAAACCATGTTAAATCAATACCTAATTTTGAAAACTTATAATGATCAGTTCCATCTGAATAAGCGCCTACCTACATTATGAAGCGTCTACTTACCAATTTGCAAGGACATAAACATGACAATGACTAAAGATGAAATTGTCACTTGTTCAATAGATAAGGCCTCATCTCTCATGGACCATAGTCCATAGAGAAAAGCTGCTCTATATATGTTCGTCGAAATATTGTTGGAGCCACGGTAAAAAAGCAAGTTAAAGAAGGGAGAAAGAGATGGAAATACAGAAGTTTTTCTTTAAGTTGGCTGTTTCTTTGCTTCTTCTTCTGGCTGTGTACTTTCAAACAAGTCTGCAACAACAACCATCAATTGCACCAGCTCCCAGCGATGCCCCTGATCAAGGACCATCTCTACCCCCGAAGAAGGTAACAAATGTTAAGAGTCAAGATAGACTTTCTCTCTCCAACATATTTCTTGATCTGTCTAGAACAATCTTCAAATTGCAGCCTTGAGACAATATATATATATATATATATATATATATATATATATATATATATATATATATATATATATATGATTGAGCAATTGAGCAAACCGACGGTGAAAAATTGCTATAAATAGGGGATTGCTCTCATGCAAGATGAGTGATAACCAAAGAAGCGTAGAGAAGTCATAAGTGCATGTGCATGAGTGGTGCTATTGGTGTGTAAAAGTTTAATAGTTTAATTGTCCCGTAGCACGATTGAGAAAAGTTGAGATGTTTAGTAATAAGAAAATCTACGATTGTTGTAATATAATAATATCATAGTAATCATTGTGTGCCCTTTTATTTTATTGTTTAACAATCAATATCTATATATCGAGTTCTTCCAATTCTCAAATCTCATGTTTATTAAATGACGTTGCATTTCAGAGTATGATCAGTGATCATTTTGTCAATAAATTGTAAGCATGTGATATTGGTGAACAGACTTCCCTAGAAAAATGATGGGTTTTGGCTCAAAATTCAAACCCAAACCCACAAAGACAAGAAGATGTTTACTTGTCGCAGAGCCACACTCCATGAGATAGTTGTGGATGTGAGTAATGAGTGAAAGAGTGTTTTTACATTGCGTTATCTCTCCAAAATCTTATTTCATGTATGAGAGTTTTTCCTATTTTATAGGAATAGTTGGCCCAATTAGACTTTTTTTGTACATGAAGTAATGTGAGTAAAGGTGTCAATTCTTTTTTGGTATAAAAAATCATTGATGTATAAATATTATTTTACAACAATGAACGTTTTTAGTTTTTAATTATTAGTATCTATGAAACCATATTAAAATATTATATGTTTTCATTATTTTATGTTTATTACATTTTTGTCAAAAGCTTTTTATTTTGTTTTCTTAAAAAGTTAATTTATTAGAAAACTATTGACTCTTCTACTTAAATTGGGGGGGGGGGGGGGGGGGGGGGGGGGGGGGGGAGGCAATATATTTATTTATTTGATTTTTTTAAGAAAAAAAAGATTTGGCCTAAAAAACCGAAAAAGTTGTAGGAATTGTTGAGAACATGAAGTTGGCTTCGGTGGTTGGTAACAAGCAGAGTTGTGTTGTTGGTTGTGGGTTCGAGTCATTGCTGCTGTAAAGTTTTTTCCAAGTATAAGTTCAGATAGAAAGAAAAAAAAAAAAAAAAAAACAAAGAAATTGTTAGGGAAAACATGTAGCTTTTTTATGATATTGATCTATCATCTATCAGACTATCATCTTAACTTCCCTTTTAACTATCATTTTCATCTTCTCTGGGTTCGAGTCATTGCTGCTGTAAAGTTTTTTCCAAGTATAAGTTCAGATAAAAAGGAAAAAAAAAAACAAAGAAATTGCTAGGGAAAACAAGTAGCTTTTTTATGATATTGATCTATCATCTATCAGACTATCATCTTAACTTCCCTTTTAACTATCATTTTCATCTTCTCTGGGTTCGAGTCATTGCTGCTGTAAAGTTTTTTCCAAGTATAAGTTCAGATAAAAAGGAAAAAAAAAACAAAGAAATTGCTAGGGAAAACAAGTAGCTTTTTTATGATATTGATCTATCATCTATCAGACTATCATCTTAACTTCCCTTTTAACTATCATTTTCATCTTCTCTCTGTCTTTGCCGCAAAAAACAACAGGTATATTTTTTTTCATTAACAAGGTACATATGATCGGTAGTAGATGGCAATAATTTTATTTTGTACTTTTGTGAAATTATTACTTTTTGGTTTTCTAGTGATCGACTGAAATTCATCATTGCATATCAAAATTGGAGGAGACCGTGGTTGGGGTCTTATTTTTTTTATTTTTCTTTTACCTTTTATTCGGTCAAATGTATGTTAATTGAAAGTGAGAAGATAGTTTTTGAGTCTTTTTTCTACGAACTCAAAAAATATTATACAAAAAATACTAAACTAAACCGATCTTTATCCCACTAGGTGGAGTCGGTACTATACAGAAAAAAAAATAATCTCAGCCCCCAACATTTGATTTTTGGCTCCACCCTTGGTATCTTCTGAGTTCTTAAAAAGTGAGTTCGATAATAAATTTTCTTATTCATGCCTCGATGTTTTTAGAAGAATTACAATTCTTACATGTTTGTAACATCTTATAATTGCATTTGCTAGTGGATGCTGTGAAAGCACTATTTAAGCTTATGGACAACAAGCGAATGGAAAACAAGCAACCAAATGTTTCCTTTTCCAAGATTTGTCATAGTGGAACATATTGGGAATATTTTAAATGCGATTGTAATAGCGACACAACTTGTCGAATGACGGAACTGTAAGTTCTTTATTATCTCAGATTTTAATCCTTTATGTTTGAGATCTTCATTTAATTTGTTGGTTGACCTTCATGCAAGATGCATTTGTATACTTGTATATTCCATAAATGACTTGAAATTTAAAGATGAGGATTTGATACTTCGAGAGCAAAAGGTAATGGCTTAATTTGTTGAAGTGGAATGTTAAGCTACTTTACTATTATTTTTTTAAAAATAATATAAAAAAAAAAAGCCACACTCTGTATAAGTGTCTAAGACTGTACAAAGATTTTGATATGAGAAATGCAAAATATACATCACAACAAAAAGAATACCGTTTTGAAAAATTCCTAAATCACACGATAGACATATCATCTTGTTTATCATTTGATTAAGTCCAAGCTTGACACATGGCATCTATGTGTGTTCCAAACATGCAAAAAGCTCATCAAATTGCTCAAATAGTTCTCAAGTTTTTGTTTAATTTCAGTTTAATCCTCATTCCTTTTTCTTATTATTCCTTGAGATTATATATGTAAATTGGTTCAAATGAATTATATTTGTAACTTTCATTAAGAAATACTTTATTATGGAAAAAGTAGGATCTTACTAGAACCAGATATATCAGTTTTATTGGGATTCTAACGACTCAAAAATTATTCAAAATCATAAAAAAAAATAGACAAACTCAATTGAGATTTCCATAAATTTTGGAACTATTTTAGTTTTTCACTTGTAGTTTTGGTTCATGTATTATTTTTGATATCCAAATTCGATTTGTTAATAACTGATGCATATATCACTTTTATTGGAATTCTAAAGACTAGACAGATTATTCAAAATCATAAAACAAAATAGACGGGCCAAATTCAGATAACAATATGTTAGGGACACTTTTAGAGTTTTAGTTTATGAAATTTTAGTCCATGTAATTTGTTGAAAACCATATTAGACATGCTAATAATTGGTTACCAAATTTATTTTCTCCCCAGCTTAAAAGTTTTCAAATAAATGTTTCTATTTTATAACGAGATCTAAATAAAAGAATAGACGATCCGAGGTAATATTCTTGGATCTAGGAATCTACATCAAAATATACAGGCTAAACGAATGATGAGACAAACATATAGTGGTTTGCATCTGCATTTTTGTTATATATATGGCATATTGATTTGCCTTATAAGTTATTTTCCTATAGGAAATAACAAAATTTGTCCTTATTTTGTGTAAATAGTTTAATTATGTTCCCCAATGTTCTAAGTTGCACATTATGAATGTAGGTAACAATTAATATTTCCGTGATTTTTTTTTTTGGGTGATAACTGATGCATGTATTAACTAAAACCAAGTTAAGAACTATCGAGTCTATTCTACTCCAGTAGGATGAAAGTCACTATACAAAATTTGCTCTAAGTTCAAACGGTTGCTTAAAATGATGATATTTCTTAGTTTAGGAGTTAAACTGTAAATTCATCATGGCTTTGAGCAAGTCATTTCGAATGTTCAATCACATTGAGGAAATGCAAATCAACTATCCCTAAAAATTGGTCTATTTATTATTAATTAGCTTGATCATATAGAAGGATGATATATATATGTTAAAACTTATTGAAAGATAACAGATTCTATCGTTTATAAATTGGGTAAAGTTTTCTAAGTCTTTGTAATAGCACCTAAGAGCAAACCAATATAGGAACAATTATTGAAAAGCAAATATTTTCACTGAAAAGTTTCTAGTAATATTTTAGATTAATATCAAAAGGTTAAATTCTAAAGTTAATCAGTTGAGAAATTTCAGAAAATTTGTCAAAGACAAATATAGTAACCATAACCGTTATACTCCCAAAAGGTCCAACTTTTGTAGGTTGCAAGGCTCCAAACCACATAAAACAACCAATATAATTTCACTATGAAAGAGTGGCGAGCTCAGAGTTATCAAGCCATAACATGTCATAGATACTAAGGTAGCGATTGATACACTGAAATAAATTTGGACAGGAATAAAATGGGCTACGGAATGGAACTGGGAATAGAATGAACTTGAGAATGAGATTGACATGTTTGGTATGCTTTAGGAATGAAGATTAGTAATGGGAATGACTCTTGTACAATATGACATAATAGCCATTTTAGTATTATAGTATTAAAAATAAGAATAAACATGAACATAACTGTAAACAACATAATAATAATAATAATAATAATAACAACAACAACAACAACAATAATAATAAATAAATAAAATTATAATTATAATAATAACAATGATAATAAAAAAAAAATTATTATTATTATTATTATTATTATTATTATTAATGTTTTGATTATATTTTAGTTTTATATTTATTTGTATTATTCTTTTAATATATTGGTAACAATAATATTTTATTATTTTTATTTTTATTTTTTTCCATTATTCTTATTGTTATTTATTATTATTATTTTATTATTTTTTGTTTTTGTTATTATTATTATTATTAGAATTATTATTGTATTATTATTTTCATTAATAATAAATATTATATTTTAATAACTTTTTATTGTTATTTTTGTTTTAGTTATTTTTATTATTTTTTTTATATTTATTCTTATTTTTTTTTTTTCATTACTTTTTGATCATTATTTTTATTCTTTATTTTTGTTATTATTTTGTTATTGTTATCATTATTATTGTTATTATTATCATTTTTGTTATGATTGCAAAATAAACTATACATAAATGTTATGTTTTTTATGGGGGTATGTTAATCATTTGAGAAATAACTTTATTTTCAAGTACATGGGAATGAGCTAATCCCATATAAGCGAGAATGGACCTTGGAAATAGGATTCCCAAGTTTATTTCTTTATACCAAGCGTGAGAAGCGGAATGAAATTGGGAATGACAATCCATTATCAACCTCATTTTAATGTACTAATCGCTATGTAAGTAATGTAAAACCACAAGTAAATGTCTTATGTTTTCAAAGAAAACAAGTCCTCAAAGTCACATGCTAGAAACTAGCATTTATACCTCATTCATGGCAGGTCTATACCTTAGTACGAATCTAAACTTTTTTCTTAGAACTAAATCACACAATTTAACACTATAATATAATTTATTTTTTTTTGGCAATGGGAGATAAATAATTTTTCCCCGACTAAAAGTACCTTAGATATACATAATTTTTTAGAACATTGACAGTAAGTGGAGGCAAAAATTCTCATTTACTTACTAATACCTCCGCCCTTGTCTCTACCCAAATCAAAGCTAAGGATGCTTACCTTTCATTCTCTGCAAAACATTTAGATTTAGAAAAATGAGTATATGACTTAACAAGCTTATCCTTCGCTAAAAATAGAATTGGGCCATACTTCAAAAAAAATAAAGAAAAGCTAGAGTAACTATTTTGGTAACGCACGGGAGGAAGAGAAAAAAAAAAAAAAAAAGACTTATCTGATTGAGTTCAAGATGGCTCCATTGACATCTCGAAGAGAAACGAATTTTAGATACTAATTCTCAAGTGCACAAGATTCCTTAATTAGAAATATTTTATAACGTCCTTTTTTTTCTTGGGTCAACCAAAAATGATGCTGATTAATTGATGTAAGTACTAATTCTCAAGTGCACAAAAAATGTAATTCTCAAGTGCACAAAAAATTGAAGTACTTACCAGTTACCAGGAATAAGCATAGTCTACACTCTCTTGCCCTTTTCTTTTATATATTTTTGGTCAAGTCAACGCTGTCTTGTCTATGCCAAAAAAAACAAAAACGCCATCTTGTCCAGTCTTGTCTTTTGCGTAAGATGAAAAGGAATATGTTCGATGTTGATTCTTTTTCGCTTTGGTGAAGAATTAAGCGAAAGAAAATTCGCATTCTGCCCCTTCTCTTCCTGATCTTCAAATTGTTACCACATAATAGCTGCAGATTATAGACCATTAAATGGTTAAAATTGGTTTCTTTATGAGGTGGATATTAAGCTACTGCATTATTGATAGGTTGTAACATTTAAAACTATTGTAAAAAGGCTAAAAACCATTTTAAACAACTTTTAACCATTGTATATGGTCCCTTGTGAATTCTCTAATAAAATGATTTTTTCTAATGATAAGTCACGGTTAAAAACGCTTGTAGTTAAACTATAGTTTTGAAATTATTTTGAAAAAGTAAACTCACAAGAAATTATTAATTAAAATTAGTAAAAATAATTAACCGTTGCAATTAAATAAAATCCTCATAAGAATTTTTAATTTATATAATAGTTCAAAAAACATTATAATAAGACACCTGTAACAACAATTTTTTAATTTTTGAATTTAACTGTTGCAAAAGAACTAAAATGTTCTAGTGCAATCTCACCTCATAATTGTTGAAAAGTCACTCTTACTAAGAGAAGTTCCATACCCCTAATTATATTGTGTATTACAGAAACATATTAAAAGGAGAAACATGTTTAACATTTTCATTCTTTTTTTTCACCATTAGTTCAATTGTATTTTGTGTAATTATAACTTTACAAATTCTTTTTTCTTACTTATTTATTGCCTTTTGAGTTACAGTAATTTCTCAGATCAGAGAATTGAAGGTTCGATACCAAAAGAAATTGGATTTCTCTCATCGTTGATGACTCTGTAAGAATAACTACATCACATTCATTGATTTTCTTGATCACTTTCCTTCGGCTATAAATTAAGCAGTACGATGATTGGTAGTCAAAAGAAATTGTTTGACAAGATGAAAATAATTATTTAATATGTAGAGAATAATCTTCAAATGCTAAGGGTGCAAAGTTAATTTTTCTTTTATATATTAAATTTATCCAAAATGTTTATAGAACTTTTTTTCTTATCCAAAAAAAAAAAAATTAAGTTTTTTTTATTTCTCTATTCATGTGTATGTTTTAATTTTAGTTATTTGTTTACTATTAGTTTTAAGTGTTATTAATAGTCTTAATTTTTATTTGTAGTTTTTATTTGTTTTACTGTTATTTTAATTTATGCAATTTTATTTTTAGCTTTAGTTGTTTATTACTATTATTATCAAGTATTGGTTAATGCATAAATCATAACTCGAGATCGCGACCTTTTATTTTTGACTCCATAAGTTAATGCACACCATGAGGTCAGGTGCTTGGGCCAACCACTGCATCGTAATCAAATTGTTACCTTTGCCCCTTGCTCATTTCCACCAGCATTTTTTAGACAATTGGTGCATGTCGAGCGTTGTCTTCGATTTTCACTAAACAATGCCTCTTTCTTTCTTCTCCTTCTTTTTTCTTCATTCACCTTCTTCCTCTTCTTTTTGATAGCATTAATTTGTTAAGTTATTTTTCCCCTCTCATTTCCAACTATAGTTTTTTAAGACTGTTGGCCCTACATAGCATATTTTATTACCCTTTTACTAGACAATCCCTCTTTCTTTCTTCTTCTCCTCTTCTCTTTTTCAATCATCTTCTTTATTTTTATTTATGACATGTAATGTATGGACACAAACGCTGTGTCAAGAAAATGGCAGATGACAATTCTTTAAAGAATAGGAGAAAACACGACTAGGACTCATTATTATGTTCAATAAATATTATTAAAATAATATGTAAGTGAAATAAATATAGTAAGTATGTTGAAAAATTATTCTTTAAGATATTTATAAAATATGTATACTTAATAAATATAAATAGAAAGTAATATTTAGGAAAAAATAAAGAAATATATTATTATGTTTAAATTTCATGAAAATAAACAAATGTGTTTAGAATGAATGAAAATATTATATTCAAGTCATCCTAGGGGCGTGATATATCTTGAAATATACATTTTAGTACGAAGTCATATTTCATAAAAATTAAGTGATACTGATGTCATATTTGGTGATAGAAACTATTTAGTCCTGAAATAATAATCTTTGGGTATTGCCAACACGTCAAACATAGGTACTGTTAAGAGTGTCTTCGTGTTTTATATCTTATAACTGCATTAATTTGTCGTGTTTACTATGAACAGAGATTTGAGCAATAATATGTTTTCTGGAACAATCCCTGGATCATTTACCAATCTCTCAAAGCTTAAGAGCATGTGAGCACTTATTCACTTTAAATGTCATTCATTTCCCACTATTTTAAATTTGCTAGCACGGCAATTCAACTCACGAACTTTATATATATTTACATTCTCAAGTGGTGGAGGCCTACATGTTCATTAATGATAAACTCAAAGCTATGTGATTGAGTGCGACATGGTAGCTTTTTTCCACAAAAGAAGAGCATAACTCTAAGAAGGGAAGGGGTAGAGGAAAAAAGAGTCTCGATTTATGCCCTTGAAAAACTATCTTAAAGCATACAAATAAAGCCTGTGAATCCTAAACACAAGCACAACCTAAGCCATCCAAAAGTTTGTTATACTCATCTAGTTGTTTGCGCATAAAAGTGAGAAATTACATCTTTTATAGATATTGCTCAAACTCATCAATCTCTTCGAAGTTAAACTCGTTGAAGATGTACGTGAATTTAGAGCATCATTCGATGGACTTCAACGATTATAGAGAAGCTGGATGTAGAGTAGTCACGGAAGATTCAAAATCAATTCTCGATGATTTTTTAAATTTATATTCACAATAATTTTGCTTTCAAGTTTTTTTCTCTTTCTGATACCAAGCAGCAGTCTCGTCTAATATTACATTTCGGCTATTACTACCTCATGAATTTTCAAGTTCTAGAATTTCTATGTCTTAGACATTGTGTTGTGTACCCAATTTTTTTTTTTTTTCACACGTTTCATCAAGCTTTTGCCTCCTTTTTTCTGGCATTTGAGCTCCAATGGTGCCTTTGCCTTGAGCTCTAACAACACAATTTCTTATTCTCAGTGGACAATTAACGCCAATAGCTATTTCAAGCAAAAAAAAAAAAAAAAAAACTTTTCTTACTAGTCATAGGTTGTTGGGTATCGGCACAGCAGAATGATTAGAGACAAGTAGTATCACACAGCTAAAATATGAATGAGAAAAAAAAAAGGAAATAATAGAGACACAATATTTACGTGAAAAACCCTCCAACAAATTGAGGGAAAAACCATGGGAAAGTAATGGAGGATTTTATTATGGTGTGAAATATTTTACAATTACCTTCTCTCTATTATAATGAGAGAACAATATCACTCTCTTAAATAATAGGAGAAACTAACTCTCGCTCACAAATATAGGACAATAAAAGAGAAAGAAAGAATACTCAGGAGAAAACTTATAATTTTTCTCTTTGATTTTCTCACTCTCTTGGGATGCAATAGAAGTGCTTGGAAGAACTTCTATTTATAGTACTTGGTTTGGGCAGTGGCATTTAATGCCACCGCCCAAAAGATATGCCATATCTTTTTTTTTTTAAAGTGAGTTTACAACTCACATCCTCCCACTTAAACTCACTTTTAGTTATCTTTCAAATCTCTCCATACTTGCCAATGCTATGTTGCTTACGTCTATGCCAGGGCACAAGAGGATCTACTCTAAACAAACTTTTCAACATTGATCAACTTTGTCATGACATCTGCTAGGTTCTCGTTGGTGTAAATCTTCTGCCCACACTCCCTTGCTCCACTACTTCTCAAACAAAATGATACTGGACTCTTATGTGCTTCGTCCTGAAATGAAAAGCTGGATTTCTTGCAATGTGCAAGGCACTTTGACTATCACAACACAAGAGATTTTTCTCTTGTTTGTGCCCGAGCTCTTCCATTAATCGTTTAATCCAAATTGCTTATTTGTAGGCTTGTGTAGCTGCCATGTATTCAGCATCTGTTGTAGATAAGGCCACAACAGTTTGTAACTTAGATACCCAGCTTATCACGCCTTCTGCAAGTGTAAACATATAGCATGTAGTGGACTTCCGTTTATCGACATCTCCTGTAAAATCTGAATCAGCAAAGCCCTTCACAGTATAATTTGATCCTCTAAAACATAATGCAACATCTGAGGTTCCTTTGATGTATCTTAGGATCCTCTTAACTGATCTCCAATGTTCTCTACCAGGATTCACCATGAACTGACTAACCGCACCAATTGCTTGAGCAATATCTGGTCTCGTGCATATTATAGCAAACATGAGACTTCCCACTGCTGATGCATATGGTACTCGAGACATTTCCATCCTCTCCGCTTCATTGCTAGGACACATACTTGAGGATAGTTTGTAATTGACAAGAAGTGGGATTGAGATTTCCTTACAATCTTGCATATTGAAGCGCCGTAAGATTTTCTTCAAGTAGTTTTTCTGAGAAATCCATATTTTCCTGTCTTTTCTGTCTCGGTGAATTTGCATCCCTAAAATCTTGTTTGCTGGTCCTAAATCCTTCATATCAAACTCCCTAGCCAATTGTGCCTTCAATTCTTAGACCCGATCTTTGTTGGGGCCTGCTACTAACATGTCGTCCACATACAACAGTAGAATGATAAAATTATCATCGCCAAACCTCTTGTAGTATGTACAATGGTCTACATTGAGTTTGTTGTACCCGAGGCTAACCACGAAGGAATCAAATCTCTTGTACCAACACTTTGGCGCCAACTTTAAACCGTACAGAGATTTGGTCAACCTGCAATTCAAGTTTCCTTTTTCTTTTTCAACGAAACCTTCTGGTTGGAGTTTGTAAATCTCTTCTTCAAGTTCACCATGAAAAAAAGTCATCTTTACATCTAACTGTTCTAGATGTAAATCAAACACAGCACGCAAGGCCAAGACTACTCTGACAGTTATAAGTCTTACCACCGGAGAAAATATCTCGTTGAAATCAATTCCTTCTTTTTGAGCAAATCCTTTCACCACCAGTCTTGCATGATATCGTTCCACTTGGTGATTTCCATCTCTCTTGATCTTGTAGACCCATTTGTTGCCAATGTCTTTTCATCCAGGTGGTAGTGGAACAAGCTCCCACGTCTTATTTCTATGTAGTGCTTCAATCGTTTCTTGCATTACTGTCATCCATAGAGAAATATCGGGGGTTTTTACAGCCTCATGATAGGTAGACGGTTCTCCATCCTCCGTTAAAAGACAATATGCAACATTGTTCTCCATAACATAGTCTGAGTGCCAAACCGGTCTAGTTGTCTAACGCGATGAACGTCGGGCTTCTACAATCTCAGCATCATCTGATTCATTTTGGACTTCAGCCTTATCTGATTCTTGTTCCTCGTGCTTCGGTATAGCTTCAGAAGAAGCATCTCCCTATTTTGACTTATCTTCTATCTGTACTATAGTAGTCTCCTTTGAAGTGTTGTTGTTACCTTCACTTTGCAGTTTATCTTCTGCAAATATTACATCCCTACTGATGACAACCTTGCGTATAGTGGGATCCCATAGGCTATACTAGAACTGGCAAATGGGCTAGCCCAGCACGGCCCGACCGAATTTTGGGTAAAGAAAAATGAGCCCAGCTCGACATATATATTTCATGGACTGAGCTGAGCTGGGTTGGGCTCAATTCTTGAAATATAGGACTTAGCTCGGCCCACAAGCCAGCTACCACGAGTCGTGAGTTGGGTTGGGTCAGCCCATCTTTTTTTGTTTTGTTTTGTAATTAGTGTGTTTTGAAGTTTGATAGTTGGATTAATAACAAAAAAAGTTTAAACTTAACCTTAACATTTTTTACTAAAAAGTTAATTTAAGAAATGATAAAACATTACTTAACAAACCACAAGTTCACGAGACACAGATATGTTACTAATAAACATAAAAAAAAAAAAAAAACATTACATAAATGCTTGAAGCAAGTTGGTAGAGAAGTTCTCTATTTTATTATGCTCCTTGTGCGGGTGTTGGGCTTAGTGGTGGCGGTGGTTGAGGATTAAAATAGTTTGGAACATTTGAGTGTTGAGATACAAGATGTCTTACAAGCGTTCTAGTTCCAAATTGATAATGAAATATATATTTACGTTCACAATAGTTACAAATTACACACCCATGTTCTTCAAAGTAAGCAAAATGATTCCAAACATCTGAGCTTATAGGCTAAGCTGGGCTCGAGCTTGGCCTGTGCTGGGTTTGAGCTGGGTTGGGCTTGGGCATAAATGAGCTAGGTCAAAAAATATATAACCCAGCCCGGTCCACCTATATGTGGTGAGCAAGGCCGAATCGAACCCACTTTCAATCGAGCTAGGCTGGGCCTGAATTTTCGTGTGTTGGGCTAAACTGGGCCTGCCCTAAATGCCACCTCTAGGCTATACCCCTTAACACCATCAGCATATCCCAAGAATACATATTTTCTAGATTTTGGATCCAACTTTGTTCTTTCTTGAGGACCATATATCACGTATGCGGGACATCCAAATACGTGCAAGGTATAATAATTTGCGGGTTTTCCAGTCCACATTTTTATTGGTGTTTTCAACCCAATTGTTGTTGACTGTGATCGGTTTATCACGTAATAAGAGGTTCTAGCTGTTTCTGCCCAAAATGATTTGGCTAGTCTTGCAGTTTCCAACATAGCTCTCATTCTTTCAAGAAGAGTTCTGTTCATCCGCTCTGCCACACCATTTTACTGAGGTGTATACGCAACAGTAAATTGTCTCTGAATATCCTATTGCTTGCAAAATGTCAGAGAGCTCCCGTCAGTGTGTTCTTCTTCGTTGTCCATTCTCAAACCCTTGATCCTTTTCCTGGATTCAAGTTCCACCAGCGCTTTGAAAGTTTTGAATATTGGAAACACGTCTGACTTTTTCTTGATTGGGTATACCCAAAATCTCTTGGAGTAATCGTCAATAAATGACAAAATATTTTGCACCTCCTAGCAACAAAATAGGTAATTCCCAAACATTTGAATGGATCAAGTCGAGAATGTATTTGCTTCTAGTAGTAGATCTCTCAAATTTCAATCTATGTTGCTTACTGGTAACACAGTGCTCACAAAAGGTAAGTTTATTGTTTTGAGTCCGGGTAGGAGATTAAGTTCAGCGAGAATCTTCAAGCCTTGTTTTGTCATGTGGCCCAATCTGCGATGCCATATTATAGTTGATTCTTCTTGACCAGTTGATGCAACTGATACATCTGCCTCTTACAACGTATCTCCCAATAGCATGTATAGATTTATCGTGATCTTTTCTGCCTTGATCACCACAAGCGCTTCTTTGACAACTTTCATGAACCATTCTCGATATGGGTCTTGCAACCAAGATCATCCAATTGTCCGATGGACAATAAGTTCTTCTTCAAGCCCTTCACGTGTCGTACCCCTTGAATGGTACGAATGGTACCATCATACATTTTTATTTTGACGGTACCGATACTAGCAATCTCCAAGGCATGATCATTACCCATGTACACAAATCCACCAGAGGTAGGTCATATGTGTGAAACCATTCTCTAGGAGAGGTCATATGCCATATTGCTCCCGAATCCATTATCCAAACATCAATGAGCTCCTTCTTGCCTTCTGATACAATTGCTGCTTCGCTATATAAAACATCTCCATCATTTGGTACAATTGCAACACATCCCTGAGAGTTTGTCACCTCGGGATTCTTTTTGTTACTCCAACAATCCTTCTTGAAGTGCCCTTTCTTGCCACAGTTGTAGCATTTGATATTCTTTCTACTTCTCGACTTTGATCTATCATGGTTATTCCTCCCACTTGAGCCACGTTCCGTTGATTTTCCTCTCACCATTGATAACGCCTCTACTTGTTGTGAACTTTCGATCCTGCCTTCTTTACTTTTGCGCCTAGATTCCTCTTCCAAAACAGCGGTTGCAACACCATCAAAGACTACAAAATCCGAAAGAACATTGTTGGTGTAATTAATGATGAGTTCATCATACGAATCAGGTAGACTTTGGAGTAGAATCTCCGAACGTTCAAGCTCTACCATTTTATGCCCTATTGCAGTCAATTGAAAAAATAGCGTATTTAAGGTATTGATGTAATCTATCACCGATGTGGATTTAGTCATCCGAAAAGTGTAGAGTCTCCTCTTCAAGAAGATCTTATTGTGAAGTGACTTGACCTCGTACAATTTGGTCAGCGCATTCCAAATTTATTTGCTGACTTTTTTTCTTCAACACTTGACAATATTGCATCTGTTAATGATAGATGCAGATTTTCCATAGCGTTATTATCCATCTCTTTCCACTTATTGTCATATGTCTCATCCCCTGATCTGTCTCCGATTACTGCCAAGCAATTCTCCTTTCTCAATATTGCCTTCATCTTCAATTTCCAAAAGGAGAAATTACTCCCGTTGAACTTATCGATTTCAAATTTTGCTGTCATAGTGTAAACAATGATCTACTTCTCAACTTGAACCGGCTTTCACTATTTCACTATGAATAGTACTGTATACGTGAATAGTATCCAAAACTGTATACGGGAATAGTAATATGACCATATAGAAGAATAGTAATATACCGTATATGTGAATAGTAATCGTGAATAGTACCCCGTATATAAACCAGTGACCCCATAACTAGTGTCTCTGATACTACTGTTAGGTATCAGCGTAGCGGAATGATTAGGGATAAGCAGCATCACACAGCTAATATATAAATGAGAAAAAAAAAAGAAATAATAGAGACACAAAATTTACATAGAAAACCCTCTAACAAATTGAGAAAAAAACCACGGAAAAGTAATGAAGAATTTTACTGTGAGGTGAAGTATTTTACAATTACCTTCTCTCTATTATAAGGAGAGAATAATATCACTCTCTCAAATAATAAGAGAAACTAACTCTCGCTCACAAATGCACGACAATAAAAGAAGAAGAGAAAATACTCATGAGAAAACTTATAATTTTTCTCTATGATTTTCTCACATTCTCTTGGGATGCAATAGAAGTGCTTGGAAGCACTTCTATTTATAATGCTTGGTAATGCCACCACCCAAAAGATATCCTACATCTTTTTTTTTTTTTTTAAAGTGAGTTTAGACTCACATAGGTTTCTACAACCACTATCTAGTATCACATTGTTTTCTTCTTGCTTGTTTCTTGGCATGCCTAGAAGAGACTCTCTTGTCTTCTCTTATATAGCTCGCTTGCTATTCAATCTTGAATTGGCAACCTCTTTTTAGATGTCCGAATTTCTTGCACTTATAGCATTGAGGTTTTCTTTGATGTCAATATTCTTTTGCAGTGTGACCCTTCCTATTACATATGGAACATGTTGAATTTTTGTCCTTTCTTTTCGACTCCAGATCATGGTTTTCAAACTTACATTTACTAATATTTCAAATAGTTGGCTCCCATATCCTCTTTATTCTGATGTCTTTCTGGACCTCATCTTTCCTCTTGACTTGACTGTTCGATTTCTTCTTCTTCTTCTTCTTTTTTTCTTTTTTTCTCGATAAGCAATCACAAAAATATTTACAAGGATTCCAACACAACTTGAAAGGATCTTAGCAAGAGAAGTCTTAGCTCAGGAAGCAGCCATCAAGGTTCCATAAATTACAAATAGTTTTCTTCACTTGACTATTCCTAAAGTTCTTAGCTATGTACAACCTATATCTAATATCAAAAATAATATTATCAAGGATTTAATCTTTGAAAAAGGAGAATATGGCGCTGAAGTAATTTTATTCATATGTAGAACACAAATATATAAAGGCTCCTAAGTATAAGGATAATTACAAAATATAATTGGCAAAAATCTGCCTTCTGCACCAAGAATATTCCATAACTTATGCATCAAGAAAAGTTACAATTGGAAAGTAAATAAAGAAGGAAAATTTATGTAGATTCGCATCCTGCTCGGGCGAAACTTTGCAAAATATTTATTTGTGCTTCAAGTCACCCGGATAGCTGATATATCCACCAAGGCATAAACTTCTAGATGCAGCTCTAATAATTTTTCTTTTGCTACAAGTCGTCTGGGCAGCTAATATATCTACTCGGGCAGAAACTTCCAAAATCAGCTCAAATACTCCCCCTCAAGTTGGTTCATAGAGAGTCAAAATACCCAACTTTCCAAGTAAACAATGAAAATGGTCGCACCCTAATGCCTTGGTGAAGATATCAGCGATCTGGTTTTGAGAAGATATGGAATTGGAAACCAACTCCTTAGCTTGAATGTGTTCCCGAATGAAATGACAATCGATTTTAATATGCTTCGTCCTTTCATGAAAGACGGGGTTTGTCACAATATGAATTCAGGTTGATTATCACAAAAAGGGGAATGGGCTCCGGATGACGAATATGTAACTCACTAAATAATCACCGAAGCCATCTGATTTCACTTGTTGCTGCTGCAATGCTTTGATATTATGTCTTAGCCGATGAATAAGAAATGATTATTTGTTTCTTTGAACACCAAGAGATGGGAGACAAGGCAAGAAATATTATGTAGCTAATGATAGATCGTCTAATTGTTGGGCATTCAACCCAATTTGCATTGCAGTAGGCGCTAAAAGATGTGGCGGTTGTAGAGGGGAGCAAGATACCTTGCCCTAGATTACCTTTGAGATAATGGAATACTCGTAAGGCTGCATCCCGTGAGATTGGTGAGGGTTCTGCATAAATTGGCTGAGAATGTGCACTAAATAACATATATCTAGTCGTGTGATAGTTAGGTACAAGAGGTGTTCAACTGGAAACCAATATCATCCAAGATCTGCAAAAGGGATGCCTGAATTAGCAAACAATGGATGGTGCTGCTTCATGGGAAAGCCATTGGGCTTCGCTCCTGTTAGACTGCACTCTACCAAAATGTCAAGTACATACTTGTGTTGGCTTAACACAATCCCACTAGGTGATTTAACAATTTCAATACCCAAAATATATTTTAACTTGCCTAGGTCCTTAATGCTGAATTTCCTATCAAGATAGAGCTTCAAGGAGAAAATTTTGTCAGGAACCAGTGATGATGACATCATCCATATAGATTAAGGCAAATCGACTTTCATGAGAGAATATGAATAGTGAATGATCTACTTGTGACTGGGTGAAACCATTCGCAAGAATGGCAGTGGTAAACTTTTTGTTAAATTTCTGGCCTCTTTAATCAATTTAATAATTAAACAAATCAACTAAGTAAATTTGCAGGAAACTAAATTCGTTGCAACAAATGTAAGAACACATAAATTTTAACGTGGTTCAGCCAACTTGGTCTATGTCCACGCGGCCATCCCTTGGCCAACAAACTAATCCACTAAGTTTCAAGACATTACAGACACCAATGGAAACTTACGCAATTGAAGACTCCCTCTTAACCCTTGCTGCCTAGGTGTAAGACTCCCTTAGTAGATTTTTTAGTTTGGCGAGCTCCTCTCGACTTACAAAAGTTCTCTTCCGAGAACACACCTTCTTCTCCCCAAGAATGTATGCTAAAACATAAATAAAAGAGTTTTTAGACTCTAGATGTATTGATCAAGACATTAGACTCAAAATTGACTGTGTTGCAACACTTAACTAAAACATCCAGCTGACTCTGTTTCACAACTTGTTGCAACACGACTTGACACAGGCAAACCTATAGCTAACTCACGTTCAGCTTTATATTTTCTGCTCACTGTTGGCTGCCACTCCAACAGAGAACTAATACGCCAATTTATAGAATTTGCTGCAGAGGTTGAGTATAGCTAGAAGAGTCTTCAAGATAATCCAATTAGCTCAAGAGTTCTTGATAATCTTGACTTTATCACATTATCACTTTATCTCGAAGATATCTTCATAAGCACATGGACTCTTCAAGAATACTGCTAGGAATAGAACTCATCAGAACTGAAAGCTCTCCTAATTCCGACTGCTTCAAAGATGCCTGCAATATCACACTTCCACACGCAATATCCACATTTTTGCAAAACACAGCCAATAATAATAAAATAAAAATCAGATCCTAACAATCTCCAACAATAATAAAATAAAAATCAAATCCTAACAATCTCCCCCTTTCGCTTTGTTTTGGCAAAAATTCACAAGCAATGGTTAACATCAAAATAAGCAATGTAAACAATCTCCCCCTTAACAAGGTAACTCATAATTGAGCAAAGCTCAAAGCATAAACCAAACAATAATCAAATCATGTATAAAGTAAACCATTGTCTTTTGTTCTCCCCCTTTGACAAAAGAAACCAAAGTAGTGGAATAGAGTATCAGAGCAATAGAAGCATAACATAAAACATCAAACAAAAATATGGATCCAGAGCAAAGTAGCAGAATGTAAACATAGCAAAGTATTAGAGCAAAAACAAAACCAGTAAAGTATCAGAGCAATAATTATCAAGCGAATGAACATTCAAACAACGGATTTGGTGACGAAATCAAGTACGGTATGTTATCCTTCCATCAACTTCTCAAGGTCAGCCATTATCTTCTTCTGATTGGCCTTAATGGAGGCTTGATTTTTGTATAGCTCACGGACTTCATCCTGAAGTTTCTGTACCTGTTGTAACAACGCATTTGAAGCTGTTGCAGAAATTGGTCCAATATTGCCTTCAGCTCTAAGCTGCCCCTGAATATCAACTTACCTTTCAAGAAACTTGTAAAACAATGCCTTAACAATTTTCTCAAGAAGATGAAGTGGTGAGTAGAGAATAGATGAGAGAGAAATCCGTATGAGACAAAAGAAACCTTAGATGAGCAAACTTTATAGAAGAAAGAGTTTTTTCAATGACTAAAGTCTTAGATTAACATGCAACAAAGCCACAAGTTTATTGGAATTCAAACTCTCTTGAATAGTCACAACTTTTTAGCTTACCAATGTCAACACATATCTGTCATGTCAACAAACAGAATTGACGTCAAAGAAAAACTTATTTTCCTATTTTTTTCCTCTTACGGCACAAGTTAGTTGAAAAAAATGGTTTCAGTCCATGTTGCAACATTACTTCACCAATCAGCCACTTAACCACTCAAACTTATGAATTATTTCACGAACATAAAACAATGAATGTCATATACAATCCACATTAATCGTGATGTCCTCAACAAGAAATTAGATTTATTCAATACTTAAATCACACAAGTATTTATAATCTAAACCATGTGTGTGTGTGAAAGCAATATAAAGATATTTCTTGAAATTTCTCAAAATCAGGATTTGCAAGATTAAGAATTTAAGACAATCTGTTCAAACAACCTGATCGTCTAATCACATTGGAACATTTTTTATTTTTTTTTCAAAATGTGAATTAGACTTGGTAGCTTTCACTCTAGATCCTTCAATCTGGTCTAGGTAGCTTTTTCCAGCCTCTACCTTTACCATTTTTTTTTTTCAATTTTTTTTTGTTTTGTTGTTTTTTTTTTATAAAAAAAATATGAATAGAGTACATGAATGGATAAGAGACATCTCATTCTATCCAGAGTCACTAGGAGGTTTAAACTCCTGCACTTGCAAACCATTAAAATCAGAATGTCAATCAGATCAAAATATAGTGTGCACAAGAAGTATGGTTCAAAAAATAAATCTCAAGTTGATTTAATTATTAAACTTTCACATCTCTTGAGACTTATCACTCTTATGTTTCAATGCATGTGCCAACATTAATTGGTACAAATACCAATAGTTTTTTTTTTAAAAAAAAAAACCTTCAAATCTCATAGAGTTAAATGCCTTAGTAAAAATGTCTGCTAGTTGATGTTATGTTGCAACATATTCTAGAACAATCCTTTTGTTTCAACTACACCCTTTTTTTCTTTTTCTTTTTTGTGTTGAAAACTCATGTGATATTCATTGTGCAGTGCAAAATTTAGAAAATGCAAAGTTCTTAGATTCCCTACCATGACCATTTTTTATTCTAACAACCTTCCCTATGTTGCAATTTTTTCCTGTTTTTAACCTTAAGCACAAATTTTTGGATGCATCAAATGTGTCAGATTTTCTTACCCAGATCTGTTTCAAGTTCTGTTGTAACAAATCAACCCTTACTTTTGGTGATTTCCTAGGCTTATCATAAAAGAAAGGATTGACAAACATACCTCTTTTCAGATCATCAATATACCTATAGCATGGTGGTCTGTTGTGTCCAGAAACGCTGCAGTATTGATAGATTGAAACAAATCTCCTTCGCTTTTCTTCTGAAATTTTTGCCTTTGTTGCAGTGGATGTTGCAACATGCAGTTCCAACTTCGGCTCCTTAGATTCTTTGACAAAGATAGTTTTGCCAGTTGATGTACCTTCTTGGAATCCAAGTCCAATATGATCTCCATTTGGCTTTTATATGATCAAGCTTCAAAGTACCTGAATTCAACATCTTTACATTCCGTTGATTTTGTTTCAACTCCAGTTGCAACTCTTCAATCTTTTGTTGACTCTTTGCTGCTTGGATCTGGTGGTCTCTCACAGATTTTGAAAATACAGTTTTTTGTTCCTCCAACTCATTGATCTTTCTTTCTAACTCTTGATTCTTCTTGCATACAATCAGCCATTTTTCATACATCTACTTGTATGCTTTCATGATTCCTTCTTCATCCAGACCATCGTCACTCTCTGTTTCAGAATTTGTGCTGCTGTCATCTGATAACACATATTTTGTTATGGACGTTGTTGCAATAGATGGTGCGACATTAGCTAAAACAGTCTTTTGGTCATTCTATCCTGTTGCAACAGTGAATGCAACATAGTTGCTGGTGTATCCTTCATCACCTTCAGAAACATCATTTGAATCTTTATCACTCCAAGTGGTGTTCATGGCTCTGTTCTTTTTCTTCAAGGTATTTGTACATTCAACTTGTATATGACTAAAACTTTCGCACTCCTTGCACTGGATATCTTTATTTTTCTTTTTCTCCTCGAACGATTTTTCATTTTGTCTTCTGAATGTCTCGGGATTTGTTATAACAGTCTGCTTTCTTTCAAAAGTTGCTAGCCTATATCCACTTCTCTGCTTCTTTCATTTTTTCAGCACTTTGTTGAAATTCTTCGTGAGCAATGCTAAAGATTCAGTAATTTCTGCATCTTTATCATAGTAAGAGCTTTGATCATTTTTACTTTGAACTTCACCTTGGAATGCAATGTTCTTCTCTTTTCTTTTTTGTTTGAACTTCATCTCAAATGTTTGAAGTGAACCCACTAATTCATCAAGCTTCATGTCATCAACATTTTTTGCTTCGTCAATGGCAGCAACCTTGATGGCGAATCTTTCGGGAAGTGATTGTAACACCTTTCTCACAAGATTTAAATCTGAATATTTTTCTCCAAGTGCAAACGCCTCATTTGCAATATCACACAACTTGCCATTAAAATCAGCTATGGTTTCATCCTCTTGCATCTTCAATTCTTCAAATCTTGTTGAAAGGATTTAAAGTTTGGATACTTTGACGGCTGTTGTTCCTTCATATGCAGTCTGTAAAATAGTCCAAGCATCTTTAGCAGTTTCACAAGTTGAAATCAATTTAAATTGATTTAGATCTACAGCATTGAAAATCGCATTTAAAGCTTTAGAATTATTGTTAGCCAAACGATCTTCATTTGTAGTCCACTGATCCTCAGTTTTCGGCACATCAATTCCTTCATCATTTTTCATTGTAGGATGCGCCCATCCTACGACAACTGTCCTCCAAGCTTTTTCATCAATGAATTTGATAAATGTTCTCATCCGAGCCTTCCAATATGAGTAGTTTGATCCATCCAATAGTGGTGGTTTGGTAATTGAAATTTTATCCTAAAATGTGTCCATATCTGCAAAACAGCCAGAAAAAAAAAACTTTCCCAAAGATCTGACTGAATTAGTTCAGTAACCTGCTATTGATACCACTTGTTAGATTTCTGGCCTCTTTAATCAATTTAATAATTAAACAAATTAACTAAGTAAATTTGCAGGAAAGTAAATTTGTTGCAACAAATGTAAGAACACATAAATTTTAACGTGGTTCAACCAACTTGGTCTGCGTCCACGCGGCCATCCATTGGCCAACAAACAAATCCACTAAGTTTCAAGAGATTACAGATACCAATAGAAACTTACGCAATTGAAGACTCCCTCTTAACCCTTGCTGCGTAGGTGTAAGACTCCCTTAGTAGATTTTTTAGTTTGGCGAGCTCCTCTCGACTTACAAAAGTTCTCTTCCGAGAACACACCTTCTTCTCCTGAAGAATGTATACTAAAACATAAATAAATGAATCTTGAAACTCTAGATGGATTGATCAAAACATTAGACTCAAAACTGACTGTGTTGTAACACTTAACTAAAACATCGAGCTGACTCTGTTTCACAACTTGTTGCAACACGACTTGACACAGGCAAACCTATAGCTAACTCACGTTCAACTTTATATTTTCTGCTCACTATTGGTTGCCACTCCAACAGAGAACTAATACGCCAATTTATAGAATTTGCTGCAGATGTTGAGTATAGGTGAAAGAGTCTTCAAGATAATCCAATTAGCTTAAGAGTTCTTGATAATCTTGACTTTATCACATTATCACTTTATCTCCAAGATATCTTCATAAGCACATGGACTCTTCAAGAATACCGCTAGGAATAGAACTCATCAGAACTGAAAACTCCCCTAATTTCGACTGCTTCAAAGATACCTGCAATATCACACTACCACACGCAATATCCATATTTTTGCAAAACACAGCCAACAATAATAAAATAAAAATCAGATCCTAACAATCTCCAACAATAATAAAATAAAAATCAGATCCTAACAGTTATGATACCAATTGCGGAAAGCCTAAAGAAGTCTATAAAGTAATTTGCGAAGGCGGAAAACTCGTTTCTTCCCCTGTCGAGAAAAGTTTTGAAAATGTTTCGTATATAATTTTTCCTCCAAGTCCCCATGATGGAAAGTATTATTGACATCTATTGATGAAGCTCCAATTTCTATATGGCTGAAATAGCAAGCAAACAACGCATAATGACAAGATTTGCAACTAGTGCAAATGTCTCATGAAAGTTTATACCTTCTATCTATGTGTATCCCTTTGCAACTAAGTGTGCCTTGTATTTCTCCACACTTCCATCTAGCTTAAGTAGACCCATTTGGAGTCTATGGCTCGTTTACCTAGTGGTAAATCTTCTAAGGTCCAGTTATGATTTTTTTCAAGAGCATGAATCTCCTTTGCCATGGCTTCAAGCTAGTAGCTATGTTAGACTACCTGTGAAAAGAATATGGGCTCAACTTGGGAAGTGATGGCTTCTAAAAATCCTTTGTATAAGTCTAAAAACTTATCATAACTAATATAGTGAGAGATAGAATATACTGTTGCATTAGTCGATGGCATGGGAGAGTAAGAAAGCCTAAGAATTGGGAGTAATGCATCACGCATTCAAGAGATCTGACAATACCATCAAACATCTTGGATTTCACAATGCCTTTTTTAATGAAATATAGTGTTAGATCATTGCCCAAATAGAACTTTTCACACTTTTCTGAGTTGGTAGAGAATTAATCCCTCATAGGACACATATATAATATGACACCAATATCAAGAATACTAATTTTTCCCATGTTCATCATCACGATAAATACTATTTTCTCGTGACATTTTCGGCAATGGCTGGTGGCGTGACTAGTCACTTTCAACTACTATCTCGACGGGGATTCTTTTCAATCCAAATTCGAAGTTCATTGTGGTGCGACGTTGAAAATTGGGCTTGAGCTTTACTTTGTCTTCTTAGTTGTGTCACTGACGAGCTTCTTCAGTAGTAGCCACCTTGACGTGTGTGGCTGCCACTATCCACTTTTCCTTCGTGCTACGATTCCAAGGATGGTCTCTAAATTATATTTGGTTCTCCAACGGCTGCCAAACATTGATTCCATGCCAATGTCTTCTTCACGGATCTTTCTTTTTTAATTATTTTTACAACTTGTGCTGACATCAGCCCTAAAACGTCCTCTTATAAACACAAATTCCTTTTCATATGTCCAGTGTCTCATTCTGATACCATCTTAAACAAAAGAAAAGAAAACATATGCAGAAGCAAACAATAAGAGTCACCACCAGCAATGACTCTAAAAAAGAGGAAGACCCAAAACCATTGCATTGTGAATTGCTCGATATTTCAAAGTACAATGAAAAAGCCTACTTATAGCCACAAAACTTGCTCAACAAGAATACAAAACTTAACTAGCAAAACCTACAATTTCCTTAATTTAATCCAATAATTTATGCTCCATTTATGTAATTATACTAAAACCTAAATTACTTCAACAATTATATATATGATAACAGAAAAACAACCCTGTTAGTTTATACAAACCATTCTCAATGCTACTCTTGTATCCTGACTAACAACATGGTTTTAAAATCCATACATCCATTCCAATATGCATTCATAAATCATACAAAGCATGACATACTATTTTCAAGTTCATTCTATTCCTAATTTAATTCAATTCCTCAACTCATCCTATTCGGGCATAAATGCATTACAAGATACCAATCGCCACCCGAATTTCGCTAAAGATGGTTGAATAGGGATAGGAAAAGTAAGCAAAGGCAAGCCTAAATACACTATATCCATTTTTAAAGTTCAAAAGGCCGGTCACCACTCGCAACCATGTCCATTCAAAAATTTAAGTTATAACAATTAAGTATCAATTGATAGTAGATATTTTTAGAAGTGAATCATGGATTTAAGCAGAGGTGACTAAACCAAATTAAATTTTATGTTTTTTCACTACTTTATATGTGTCGGTGTGTCCTTGTCCAAACACTGACAAGCATGGTTATGATAGAAGCTTCCGCATAGAAACACCAAAAGGAACACCAAGCTTTTTGTACTCTTGGTTACCAATGTTCTCATACCACTGAAAACAATTGTTCTTCATACTCAAAATTTGAGCTCATTTTAAGACTCATAAATTTTTAATAAGGAATGTCGTGTTTGCCATGTTAAAGTGACTAATTATAAAGAATGAGATAACCATTAAAAAAAAGACTATCTAAAGAAAATGAAGCCAGACACGAAAATAAAGAGGTACTTCAATGAATATGACTATTGAAAAACCGTGGGGAAAGAGGTTTCTATAGCATCCTTCTCTTTATTAACTTTTGAATGATCAATGCAATCTCATTATTGTTGTTATGGTTGACAGCGATCTCAACAATAACCAATTGGAAGGGCATATTCCATCTTTCCTTCTCAAAATGAAATCACTGGAAAAAATGTAAGTGATTATGTTATTTAATGATACAATGGCTAACTGGTGTTGTAATTTGACACTTTATTGCATTAATAGTTGCATTAGCTCTACTGCCTACTCCAACAAAATACAGACTTAGAAAGAAATGGAATGCGACCAAACTATAACCACAGGGTTATAAGATAAAAAATTTAAAGATTTCGGTTAAAGTTTGAGTACTTTTAGATTTTGAACAACATAATTGGAACTAGAGTGACAACACACAATGGCTCGAGGTCTAATATAGTTCAGATTGTAGAAACTGTTTTGTAATTAATTGCATAAGGAATTATTATAAAACTGATTACGACTCAGACCATTTTTTGGCAATAATCAACATTATTTTAACCATTGGTAATCCAAGCGAGTACTTGTGAATATTGGATCAACTCTTCTCCCATTTTTGTGGCTCTAATTTGTATTATAAGCAAATTGTGTATGCTTTTTTCTCGTTTAGCCCAGTATTGTTTGGCGATCTTTTTTTTTTTATTACACCTTTTAGTGTAAATCTTTCATTAGTCCTTAAAGTATAGCGCAGGGACATATTAATTCTGATCTTTTGAAGTAATCATTTTAGTCCCTAGGCTTATATTAGTGAAATATTGTTAATCACTAACTCATATTCAATCCATTTTTAACAAATTTGACACATGATAATTACATGTACACAAAAGGGAAAATTACAGGAATAGTCCCCATCTACTTACAATAATTCTTCCATTAGTAGGATTGTAGAGTTTGTAAGCTTTGGAACTTTTTTTTATAGCCAATGAAAACTAGCTTTTGGCTTTTGTCATCAATGTTGATTTGATTTTGATTAGGAACATGAGCATAAACAATGCTTCCAAAAGCTCTTAAGTGTTTGATGGTTGGCTTTCTTCCACTTCATTCTTCCAATAGTGTCTTGTTAAAAAGACTTTTTGTGACACAATGATTTAAGATATAGACAGCACAACCAACAACTTCAGCCCAAAATTCTTTTGGTACCCCTTAAGACTTCCAACATTTTTCGAGCCATCTCAAGAACCACTTTATTTTTTCTTTCAGCAACTCCATTCTATTAAGGTGATCCAAGAACTATCAACGGGCATTGAATGTCATTCTCTTTACTAAATTTGTTGAATTATTTTGATGTGAATTCTCTGTCGTTATCAGATCTCAAGACTTTGATTTCCCATCCACTTTCTTTTTCAGCAAGAGCTTTAAATTTCTTGAACTTGTCAAAAGTTTCAAATTTTCTTTCAAAAAATAGACGCAAGTCATACAGCTATAATCATCAATAAAAAGAATATATATATATATATATATATATATATATATATATATATATTTTTTTTTTTTTTTTTTTTTTTTGCAGTAAGAACATGGATTAATTGGCATACAAATATCAGTATAGACAAAGTTATAATGGCCTTGTAGCTCTTGATGTAGCTTCCTTTGGGAAACTTTTCCTAACTTATTTTTCAAGAAGGCATCCTTCACAAATTTGTTCTGGATCATTTTCAAAATTTATGTGTCCAAATCTCAAGTCTCATAATCAAGAAACTTCATTTTCACAAGTTTTAAGACATTTTACTACATTGTTTTGAATATTTAATAAGAACAATCTATTTCTTGTCATAGGCACTTTTGTTATCAAAAATTATTTTCATCCTTTATTACACAATGTTTATCTTCCAATAAAATTATATAATTTTCCTTAAGATATTGACCCAAACACAAAATATTGATTTTTAATTTTGGCACATAATAAACCTCATAAATAAAATGATGCCTCCATCTTTCAAACGAATTAAAATTTTATTTTTTCCTTCCATTGAGACCATAGAACCATCTCCAAATATGACATTGCCCTTGACAGTTTCATCGAGTTCTGCGAACATACTCCTTTATCCAGTCATGTGGTTGCTTGTAGTTGTATGTATCTCCTCCATTTTGTTCACCATGATTAGCCATTAACAAGGTAATCTCTTTTTTCCCTCTGTCTTTCAACAAAATTTGCATTCTTATCCACAACTTTAGGATTACTTCTACAATCATAAGAATAATGACCATATTTTTTACTATTGTAACACTAAACTTGTGATTTGTCATGTCTTTGTCCTGAATATATAATTGTCTTTTCCACGCTGAGGTTTATACGAATTTTGATTTTTCTCTTCTTGATTAAATCATCCTCTTCCACCACGTCCTTGTACTCATCATTGGTTTTGGCCTCGACCTCTACCACATTCATATCCACGTCTATGTCCTTTTTGACCTCCATCATTGTCAAAGTTTTCTTCTTTCTTCAAAGCGAGATTACTTTGAAGAAATTTTTTCAAGACTTCTTGGTTCTTCTTCTTGTGTCTTTTTTCATGAGCTTTTAATGAGTCCACGAGTTCATCAATGGACATGTTATCCCATTCTTTTGATTCCTCAATGGCTACAACAATATATTCATATTTTGGATGCAAAGAACAAATGATCTTTTCTACAATATGATTATCTGGCAAATCTTCTCCATATCTTTTTAGTTGATTAGAAACTACCAAAACTCTTGAAATATAATCTGAAATATATTCACCATCATTCATATGGAGAGATTCAAAATCACCTCTTAAAGTTTGGAGATGAACCTTCTTCACCTTCTCTACCCATTTTGTGATTTTTGGAGAGTTTCCCATGTTTATTTGACAATAGTTGCGCATGAGATTTTCTCGAACATAGTTTCATCCAAATATAGATGGATCATAGAAAGTGCTTGTTGATCCTTCTTGCGAGCCTTTATCAATGGTTCTTTCTGATTTTAACTAAAAGCTTTTTCTTCTTTAGGTTTCACGTAGCATTTCTCTATAACCTCCCAAGCATCTTGTGAGCCAAGGAGAGACTTCACATGCATGGACCAATTATTCTAATTGTCCTTAGTGAGTCGAGGAAATTGAAAGGGAAACATGTTATTCCCTATCATTTTTATCTAGCTCTAGATACCACTTTGTTGGAATGTAGGGCTATTTTAATCTAGAGAAAAAATAAGGAGGAAAAACATAGAGGCTCTGAACTAATCTTTATTTCTCTTCTATTTTGGGATAGCTACATTTGAAATAACTGACTCTCATTTATAGGATTCACAAAAATCCAATACTAACTAAGATATGATTCTAGGTTTTCATTACCTACTAAGAAAAAAACTAACTAGAAAAAAACTAAATTAAAGCTAACTAGAATTAATCAAGTTAGAATTCTAAACAAGTTTAATTACTAAAAGTTATTGTAGGATGCGGTAGACAAACAGTTTAAACAATATATTGCATTCTCATTCTATATTGCCCCTTCTTTCTGAGAATCATAATAACAGATTTTCTATTTATCTCTCAGCCATATATCACTGCTGTGACTGTTGTTCCATGGGCAGAGATCTCTCTGTCAATTTCTTTAACGGTACAATTCCTTCTCAATTGGATGCGCTTCCTAGCCTTGAATATCTGTAGGTGTACTGTCTTCTCATCTCAAAGAATACCAAGATTAGAAAAGATTGGTAGATTCATTTGATGTTGCTTTGTTATCTTACAGGGACTTGAGCAATAATCTGTTATCAGGAGAGATCCCAAAAGAACTCGGAAACATTTCTAGCCTTCAAATTCTGTGAGTGTACTTTGTTTTGCTTTAGAATTCATTATTACTGGTCTTCGTTATATTGCATAGACTTAGTAATTCGTGCGTTGCCTAACCTTTATATAACTGCAATGAAGGTACTTGGACGACAATATGTTGAGAGCAGTGGCGGAGCCAGGCACCCGAGGTTAGGGGGTACAGCTCCGCCGCCCGAATTATTTATGTATAAATCAATATTTAATTTAAGGGTATTTTTTTATCTAGACCTCTTCTTTTTTTTCGAAAAAGGAGACTTAAACCTCCTGTTTTTTATTAAGTGTGATTAAGACCCCTTATGTTAGGAATTGGTTAAATTTTCTGTTAAAATCACGTTAAATTCCATGTATACCCTTTATAACACACACCATCACACAAAACACACACCCACAAGATCTAAACCAACACTTGAAGAATACCTTAGTTCAATCAAAACACACACACAAGGCAGGACTATTTTTTATTTTATTATTTTTTTCTTCAATAACAAGAGAAGCATTAGAAGGAATTTGTAAGCATCACAACATATTTCGTTGGTCAGCCATGCTTGCCGCAAGACGATTTGGGAACATTTTTGGTATGTATATACAAGATTTTCTTATGTTTTGGAGATCTTAATCAAGTAAAATAAACAAAGAAAAAAAATCATCCAAAGTTGCTAATTTCATCATTATTGTTTGATACGTGCCTCCAGCTCTTTTGTTGTGGCAATCAAAAGTTGCTATTTCTTCTAACATGATTTTAACAAAAAATTTAACCAACTCTTAACAGAAAATGTCTCAATCACACTTAATAAAAAACAGGGAGTCTAAGTCTTCTTTTCAAAAAAAAAAAAGTCTAGATCAAAAATACCCTTTAATTTAATTACTATATTGCAATTTACATATGTACCCTCAATAAATAAAGGTGGGCCAAAAAGTGTATTTGTGGGCCAGGAGGTGCATGTGCACCTCCTCAGCCCTTACTGGCTCCGCCAGTGGCTGAGAGGTCAACTTCCAAATGAGCTTGGAAACCTTAGTAATCTTTCTGGCCTGTAAGTATATTTTATATGTGTTGGGGTACTTGTACGTACGACAATATGCTGACTTACGACAATAGCCTTCAGTGTATATATATATATATATATATATATATATATATATATATATTTGCTGGACTGAAGATACAATTAACCCAATGAAGTAAATTTGTCTCATTTCTCAATTCATTAGCTCTTCCTCCATACGTCTTTGTCAAAACATCATGTTCACCATGTCTAAAGTTTCAGTTGTAGATTCCCGTTCATTGAGAATGGTGGATGTATGGGGGGAGGGGGGGAGTAGGGGCACCAACTCGGCTCAAAGTCTGAGCTAAATCCATTAAGACAAATAGAAATTCAGTATTAATGAGTGTAGATTTTTTTTTTTTTTTTTTTTAAATCCTATAAATAAGATTTTGTATTCATAATTAATTGTCACGGGAGTCACACCCATTCAAATAGTGTTTAATCTAAAAAATTACTCATTAGGAAATGCTAAACACTTCTACGTGAATGAACCGATGCATCATGTCTAATGTATGAACATGCAATGCACACACCTAAATGCCGCCATGTTGGCACCCGCTGATCCATTAATTAGTATTTCTCATTACTTAATCTATACTATATTATCGTATAAATTAACATACCTCACTAAGACTACGAATACGTGCAAGTATATCTACTTGCACAATCCTCCCTTTTATGAAAATTGAGTATGAAAACTTGCATGAAGATCATTTTTTATAATCATTGCAGAAAATCTTATTTTGTGCATCAACTTCTTTTTTCTTATACATTTCTCATTCAAGTTTTGTTTAATTCACCTTAATTTCCACTCTGTTAACAAATACTCACAAAAGACAAATACAAGCAACTATGACACAAATAGTTAGTACATGTTTTTTTTTTTTTGTTGGAATATATATATATTTCTCTCGCATAAAAAAATCACAAATTCTAAAACTATCATATATGATCTTAGGTTACTCCTCCTAGTACCAATTGGTTTTTAAGATGGAACCCCATAATTCTTAATTTGGTATCAGAGTTGGGTCTTAGTCAAGGCACATTCATCTCTATTCACGTGTGACACGTCTATTTCCGGTTATCTATTTCTCTCTTGATGACTTGCGTCTCATGTTACATGTTAAATTCTCCCCGGTCATACGTGAGGGAATCATTAAACATTCTTACTAGGGATAAATTTAAGAATTCTTTTGAGTGGAGGTTAAAATACATAATTTTTTAATTATTTAAGTACTTTTTTTTTAAGTTGAGGCTAATTAATTTTTTTAACTAAAAATATATAAATATTTAATTTTTTTTTATTGAAAAATACATAAATTTTTTAACGTTTTCCCAACGGGCCATAAAGTACCTCCACAAGTAATCATGCAAGGGAATCGTATAACAGAGAATACAGAACGAATGGTAGTATATTGTGCCATTTACTTTAACACATGGACTGAAGATTTGAAATCTCAAATTAGGAGGCTATTCCGCTTTTAGCCCATAAGAAATGCGTTGTATCTACTATTTCTCTACTATTTTTTATGAGTGATGACATATGCAAATGATGTCAGGGTTCTGTCGGACAATGGATTCAGTGGCTCATTACCTTCTAGCTTTGGAAAATTGAAGAGCATGAATTCTCTGTGAGTGATTTTATTGCTTCAAGAGTCGGAATTCTTAAACAGTCACAGTCTGTAGATTGAGAATGACCTTAATTTGTTCTGTAGCAATGTCCAAGGCAATAACTTGAATGGAAAGTTTCCAGACATCGTATTCAGATGGCAGCAACTCGTATATTTGTAAGCCTCCTGATTAATCTTTCTAAAGTTGTTATTTGTGCAACTAATGAAGCTAGTATGTCTATAACTGTTAGTCACACTTGACTTTTTAAATCTTGGCAGATCGCTGATTGGGAACAATTTTGAAGCACCTTTACCTGATAAATTCCAGGCTTGGGAGAACATTCAATCGCTGTAATATTTTGTTTTTTTTGTTTAATGCTTTTACTCCTGGTTTTTTTTGAGGAAGATGAAAGTAATCTCTTCTCAAAGTCCAAATATGTTCTTGTTATCAAGGACGTATAAAGACAGTGTGTAAGAACAAGAAGAACTTAAAAGAATGCTTTTAAGGGATTGGGAGGATTGCAGATACGATTTCAAGGGATTCTAAAGGATGTCGTTGCAATTTCCCTCATCATTTAATTTCCTCTATAAATTCTTCTTCTGTGTATGTTTGTCCAGGCACATTACCGACTTAACTAGAGTCAACCAAGACTCTAAGTTCCCTGATGTCTCCAAGATCTCCTCTTTAAAATATATGTAAGCTTTTCTAAAATGAATTTCCATTGTGTTCCATCATATAACTTCGTGAAAGGTATTTTTCATCTTTCATCCTTCATCTTTCAGGACGTTGAGGAATTGTTCTCTAGTTGGTCCAATCCACTCTAGTCAATGGAAGCTACCATATTTACAATACTTGTAAGACAATTCCCTCACCCATTTCCTATTCGTACATACAACCAATAAGATTAGCTAACATTTATTTTTACATGTTCTTTCATACATAAATATTATATCAATTTGACTCCTTCCTTGTTTCTGTAATCTAGGGACTTGACTTTCAACAGATTGAGTGGTGGAGTTCCGTCAAACATCGGCAAGTCATCTTTAATTTACCTGTAAGGGAGATCCTGTCCAAATATTATCTGCTCTTATATAATCATAATATGCTCTGGTGAACAAGAGATATATCCCTTTGCTCTGTCTTTTCATTGCATTGACAAGAAATCAACTTCTTGCGTGGTTCTCTTTCATCCCTATGAATGCAAAATCAATTTTCTAATACTTATATGAAAACAAACAAAAAGATTCAGTAATCATATTGTATATAATGTTAAACTTTCTTCTTGTTCACTTCTACCTTAGATTAATATGGATCTGATATGCCCGGACTTATTTATAATCGGAATCTTGCGGGAATTGAAAATGCAAAGTTCAAATATAAGTTAAATGCTAAATGCATATGAAATTGCACACATACACCTTTGGAGTTGAGCTTTTTAACTTGGTAGTGGTGGTTTTCAGTTATCTTAGGAGCAACGAATTCAACGAGTCCTTGCCCAAGTGGATGACAGAAAACACAACTTTACATGTGTAAGTGTTAATATGTTGAGTCTAAGGCTTTTCTTGAGAAATTTCTGCACATGCCATAGTTTTGAGTTTGATGTTAATTAAATTGAATCTCATCTTAGAAGATAAGTTTATCAAATTTGATTGGACAAAAATTATAAGTGAAGAGAATTAGATAGTTTTGTTATCTCAAAAATGGGAAACCGGAACACGTACTGATTATTCTTTGTTATGTGAAACATAACCATTGCAAAAGAAAACAAGAAAATCATACCTAGTCATATAAGAAAGGTTGTATTAGTAATATAATTACATTTCCGAATCAGGTTTAAGTATTGTA
The DNA here is from genome assembly GCA_037974665.1 of Ehretia macrophylla. Lineage (NCBI taxonomy): Eukaryota > Viridiplantae > Streptophyta > Magnoliopsida > Boraginales > Ehretiaceae > Ehretia > Ehretia macrophylla. The sequence goes on from CM075781.1 coordinate 82,062,907, forward strand.
TATCTGGTCGTTCCAAGTTATTTTGAATTTTATTATAAAACTCATGTCTGACTTTTCCTATACAAACAGGTAATAGTATGTGAATAGATTACATGACAGGTCTTATTCTTAATTTTTCTAAGTAAACCTGTAGTTTCCTCAACTTGTGATCAACTTATATCTGTATAGCTTTAGTTTCCAAAAACTATATAAGAAAATTGTTAAGCCTAATAAATATTGCGATAAACATATTGCAATTGAACTTATCAGAAACATGAAACATGTAATTATTATAGTAAAATCACTAAGGAACAAGTTACTTACTTGATGCGGAAAACGAAACCATGATAGTGATTAACTGAATTCTCTGCCTTAAACCATTTTCTTTATAGTGTAGATATGTTGGTTGCTTCCATCGAGTAACCTAATGGGTTTTGACTTTAGTGGTTATTATTTTAATTTAAGTGCGTACCAATAACTTAATAAGTCACACTACTTATATTCTCCCAATTGACCCATTAACTTTATTGACAACAAGATTCAATCATAGACATAAGGCGCGCATAAGAGACTAAATCCTTACATAATGTCCTTCATAATCACCGATGAATGACATACTATTAAATGTGGGTTATAGTGGTCATACATCATTTATTCGATGTTCTTCTTTCTATATACCACAACAATAGCAATCCGCCACACTTGGGCTTAATCTTAATGGTCCATGATAATGTCTTTTACAGACTTTCTTGTTTTCCTTAACAAACATAAGTCACGTGAATACTTTCATGAAATAGGAAAAACATTAATGTTTGTTAGAAACAGGTCATTGAGCTTAGAGTGTCAATATAAGAACATATGTATCTTTCATAATTCCAATCAAGACCTATCATCTTTTGATGTTTCTTAAATAGTCTGATTGTAAGTCTTTAGTCATAAGATATGCAGTCATGAGATCAATGCTTAAATGTTCAATAGGCACTCTTTGTTTTTGCACCTTCTCTTTAATGACAACTGTTTTAATTCCATGTTTGGCACTTGATTGTTTATCATTCTAGAGAAGAAAACTGTTGCAGAGTTATTATAGTACATTTTCAGCAGCTTGGCAATTAGTGTTGACAAATCTAAGTCTTGAAATAAATTTCCTGCAACCATAATACATGAACTATAGCTTCATTGTTATTTCACTTCTTGATGTTTTTGGCTTTCTTTCCATTTCTTCTTCCGTGAAAATGCCAACTGTAATGGTGGGAGATATAGTTTATGCACTATTTCTTCAAAATTACAGGCATGAAAAATGGATAGATGATGCTCATTACTGTCCCGATGAAACATCCAGGGGTAAGCACATAATACTTTTGCTATGATATATTTCCACGGCATAAACTACAAGAGGCATGTTCGATAGGATTGCAACAAACTCTTCATTCTATTATCTGTAATAATATGTTTGCAGATGATAACTTGTATATTAACTGCGGTGGAAAATCGATCAGCAGTATCAATGGAAGTTATACATATGACGCTGATTTACACCAAGAGGGAGGGTCAACTTTCTTTCTGAGCGATACTAGACGTTGGGGTTACAGCAGCATGGGGACATACTTATCAGCATACGATGACCTTTATACATTAAACAAAACATGCAATCTTAGTATGGTTGATGCACCATTGTACCAGACTGCTCGCATAGCCCCAATATCCTTAAAGTATTATGGATTTTGTTTGAAAAAACAAACCTACATTGTGAAACTTCATTTTGCTGAAATAGCATGGGATGAAAATAAAGTTTTTGGTGTCAAAAGTCGTCGTGCTTTCGATGTGAAAATCCAAGTAAGTACCTATCCATAGAATAGACGCCTGATAATTTATAAAAGAGGAGACTGAAAAAGGCTACAACTACAGGGCACGACGTATCTAAGAAACTTCAACATAGAAGCAGAAGCAGGGGGTGTCAATGTAAAAGTAACCAGGGAATTTCCTGTTGAAGTAAATGGCACACTAGAGATTCATTTATATTGTTCGGGAAACGGCTTAGTTTTTGGGCCAATGACATACTATGGTCCACTCATTTCTGCAATTTCTGTTTCTCCTGGTATGCTTCGTCTACTTTGTGTTAATTCCTTTTGTTACCATATCGTGTGTATGTACTTTATTTACATGCTATTTTCCCCTGAATCAGTTCCAAAAAAACATAAGAAGAAACTGTCTAGTTTGGCTATTGCTGGAATTGGAGGATCTGCATCTCTTTCTCTCATACTTATTGTGGTTCTCTTTTGGTGGTTGGGTTGGTTTTGTGGAAAGAAACAGCAACGTGAAGGTAATGTTTTGACTGATTACACGATTGATGTCATGATCTTCACCGAATTTCTCACACACTTAGTTTAATAGAATGTCTGTTGCTGTTAAATTTTCTCCTCTTTCAAGGTTTACATGTTGTGAAACAGAACTTAAAGGCATTGAGTTATATCCTGAAGGATTTTTTAACTTCAGACAGATAAAGGCTGCCACACAAAATTTTGATGCTTCAAACAAGCTCGGTGAAGGAGGTTTTGGCGCCGTTTATAAGGTGCCTTTGTTGCAGTTTATTGTGAATAATAATCCTAAACAATCATGGTCTTAACTCCTACACAGATTTCATATCATAAATTTCAATTAAGGAATATTTGGTTCATGGGCATTATTCCCCTACTTTTAGAATATGAAATACTTAGAAAAATTATTTTGTCACATCCTCATCGTGGTCCAGACCTATATGCAATCAATAGCAATCAGTAAATTATTACAACATGTTATTTTTAGCATAATTCCTGCACCATAGTTTATGATGCACTTGGACTTCTTTTATTTCATTAGCTCGAATAAGATGATAGAAAATTTTATATAGTAGTACATTTTTCCTCCATACAATATAGGGTGTGCTTCCAAATGGCACTGAAATAGCAGTTAAACAACTTTCAACAAGATCGAGACAAGGAATTCGTGAGTTTGTAAATGAAATTGGCACCATCTCAGCTCTACAACATCCGAATCTTGTCAGGCTAATGGGATGTTGTGTTGAAGATAATCAACTCCTACTTATCTATGAGTACATGGAGAATAATTCCCTCAGACATGCATTATTTGGTAAAAATCTCCCTCCCTGAGTAGACTAACTATGTTTTCTTCTCGAACATGCATTATTTGGTAAACAGGACAATTTTTTTTTTCTGTAGCAACTCCTAGTTTCAGTTGTTTTCCAATTGTAGAATTTCTCAAATATATATTTTTCAGGTGCCAAGAAAATGAAAATCAGACTGAATTGGGAAACAAGGGTTAAAATATGCCTTGGCATTGCAAAGGGTTTAGCTTTCCTTCATGAAGAGAGCAAACTCAAAATCATTCACAGAGATATTATGTAACGCTCCGATCCCTCACGAGATCGGGACTCCTATTTATCATGCTATTCTCACCCAATTCCAAACTCCATGCACGAAATTTTAGGAAAAACGGACGGAGTTTCCCTTATATATAGGACTATCTAGAAACCTGCCAACAATCACATACAAGTCTTGGACCACAATCAACCATTCATACAACCTAGTTTACAAGATTCATAAAGCCAACTAGCTCCTCATGACCATCCGAGCCTTGGAACCACAACAATCTACTTAAGCACACAAGCATGCGAGATAAGTTGGTTTTAGCCATAAGTAGTTAGATACTATAATTTTAAGTTCCATATGTAAGACAACAACACTCCAAGCATGCAAGATAAAATAAAGTCTAGGATCCATTATTACAATCCAACATCTTTCTCTAACATTCTAGTCTACAACTACTAAACATATACACAAGACCCCAAGGTCTCAAAATACATTATCAACAAGAATTCCACGCAAGTAGCACATAAGATCCACCTTAGCACACAAAGTCACGGATTCTGATCTACGTGAACTTTTTCTTCTTTTTCTTCTTCTACTTCTAACAGCTGGGGATTCACCTCAGCTTCTCCAGAAACATTTCAAATGAGGAGTGAGCAACAAAGTTGCCCAGCGAGGGAGGTGATGCAACATGCCAACGTGCAATATGATATGCAAACACAAGAAAACATATATAATCCACATAAACCAACAAGACAATAAGCCAAGCAATTAATCACTTTTAAAAAGGATACGGTTCCACTTCCAAGTCTTCAATCACGAGCCACGAACCACGAGCATCACGAATATGCCGGCAAACCCCAAACACCAACAATTGGGATACTCCGAATGTATCCCGATCCTACGACCCTTTCTCCCAAGGTAGGTCCATGCCCAGCAGTTGAACCACGCCTCTGGGGTAGTGGAGTATGCCTCAGCGAGAAAGGGAATAGGCACCATGGTAGTCGATGGAGCACGGCAAGCCCGACGCCGCCTGTGTTTCTCGACCCTACCATGTCCGAAAAGGTTACGCAATCCCGAGACAAGTCACAAGCAATCAATATATCACATAACACATAAGAGGGAATATACACACGATAAAAGTTCATATAAGCACGATATTAGCTAAAAGATGCCAAAAGAAGCAATCAACACAATTAAATGCCACAATCTACTCAAATAGCTTAATTATATGCTAATTATCCAATACAATACAAGTTAACTTAAATACAAGTGCCAATTGCATCAAATATAGCCAAAACTACTTTTTCCCTTTTTTTTTAACCGAGTTTTCTTTCTCCTATGCATGGTTCAAGATTTCCAAATCATATCCTAGTCTTTCTATATTCTTAATTAAGTCCAAAGGCTCCTTTTAGGATCATAAAAGCTCATTTTAGAAACAAAAGTTCGGGAAGGCCCCGAACGGGTTTGAACTACAACTATACTAACCGAACCCCATTTCCGCGAAACGAAAGCACCAAAGGTGCTTCCTTAGCTCAAGGATACCCGAATCAATGCCCAAATTTGCCCGGATTGCTTAACGAGAAAAGTCCCCTTTTTAAAGTTAACAAATTTTGCATTTTAACTCATTTTCGGGTAATTCAACCTCACGTGAGTCTTTGTCTAGTTTCACTAATGTCTAAAGCACCTAAAGAAAGCCTCAATTCAATCTAATTAACAAATTATATATAAAAAGAAACCCTAAATTTTTGAATTTTACTATTCACTGCACTATTCATCATCTCTTTCTATCAATCTATGCATTCTACCATAAAATTTGCTAACAAGCTTTAAAAGTCTACACTATAGGCTCTAATAAACACATATTAAACATTTATAACAAGTATTATAGCAATAATCAACAAATCAAAAATTTCAATATATGAACATAAACTTTGATAATTATAAAATGCAACTCCCTCACTTGTATGAAGATGTAGGCAAGGTGGTGAAGCTCCTAGGTGATCTAGAATCCTCCCTAAGCAAGCCAACAGGTCAACTCCAAGGTTTGAAGAAGAAATTCTCTTCCTATGCTATTTTCGGATTTGCTACAGTAACTTTCGGCTTTTTTTTTTTTTTTTTTTTGCTATGTTATGAGCTAAGTTGTGAGTTGTGAGTTGTGAGAGTTTTATGTTGAGTAAGCTTAAGTAGGGTCAAGTTGTATGCATAAATGAGCTATTAAAAAGAGCATGGGTTGTTTAAAAATGAGTCTAAGGTGCAACAAAGGTGCTAGCTAATTAAAACACTTAGTTAAGTCACGTAACACTATTCATTCAAGACGAAAACTATTTTCTAAATGCATACTCCCAACGTTAAATACACAAAATAATATTTTTCACATTCCTCCTACATGATATGTGACAGGAGAAAAATACTGTTTCAGAAAAATTAAACAATAAATTTTTTTTATGAATAGTATCTTATGCTAAAAATTAAATAAATGCACATTTAATGCTCAAATAAGACGTTCAACAATTTAAAATGAATATGAAGAGGTTCTCAGTCGTCACACTCTCCCCTCCATACAAAAATTGCGTCCTCGCAATTTCTTACACATACAAGTGAGTTACCCTCATACATAAAACACATTGTTTCACGTAAGTATGCTTAACTCATAAAACACATTGATCACATTAGCAATTTATAACAAGTAAAGTCATATAAGCAACAAGTTCACATACACAAATTATATACTAAGTCATTTAAACAACAACTTCACATAAAACAAGTTAATCACATATTCACATTAGTCATATAAAGCATATCAAGCACTCAAGTACACAGAGCACATAATTCACACAAGGCACGTTAATCACATAGCTCGCATTAATCACATAAACACATTGAACATGTAAACACATCAAGCACGTTAATCACATCCATTTCACTTATCACACAAGCACATAAACCACAACTAGTTCATTCAACAAATAAAACATGTTGATCACAAAAACACATTGATCATATTAACTCTCTTATCACATAAGACATGCACATACACTTTCTAAACACATTAACACTAAGGTCACTACCCCACAAGCCGAAGACCCTATCCCAGCTTGCGCCTAGCTAACTAGCTAAGCTCTGATACCACTTCTGTAATGCCCCGATCCCTCATGAGACCAGGACTCCTATTTATCATGCTATTCTCACCCAATTCCAAACTCCGGGCATGAAATTTTAGGAAAAACAGACGGAGTTTTCCATATATATAGGACTATCTAGAAACCTGCTAACAATCACATACAAGTCTTGGACCACAATCAACCATTCATACAACCTAGTTTACAAGATTCATAAAGCCAACTAGCTCCTCATGACCATCCGAGCCTTGGAACCACAACAATCTACTTAAGCACACAAGCATGCGAGATAAGTTGGTTTTAGCCATAAGTAGTTAGATACTATAATTTTAAGTTCCATATGTAAGACAACAACACTCCAAGCATGCAAGAGAAAATAAAGTCTAGGATCCATTATTACAATCCAACATCTTTCTCTAACATTCTAGTCTACAACTACTAAACAGATACACAAGACCCCAAGGTCTTAAAATACATTATCAACAAGAATTCCACGCAAGTAGCACATAAGATCCACCTTAGCACACAAAGTCACAGATTCTGATCTACGTGAACTTTTTCTTCTTCTTCTTCTTCTACTTCTAACAGCTGGGGATTCACCTCAGCTTCTCCTGAAACATTTCAAATGAGGAGTGAGCAACAAAGTTGCCCAGCGAGGGAGGTGATGCAACATGCCAACGTGCAATATGATATGCAAACACAAGAAAACATATATAAGCCACATAAACCAACAAGACAATAAGCCAAGCAATTAACCACTTTTAAAAAGGATACGGTTCCACTTCCGAGTCTTCAATCACGAGCCACGAACCACGAGCATCACGAACATGCCGGCAAACCCCAAACACCAACAATTGGGATACTCCGGATGTATCCCGATCCTACGACCCTTTCTCCCGAGGTAGGTCCATGCCCAGCAGGTGAACCACGCCTCTGGGGTAGTGGAGTATGCCTCAGCGAGAAAGGGAATAGGCACCATGGTAGTCGAGGGAGCACGGCAAGCCCGACGCCGCCCATGTTTCTCGACGCTACCATGTCCGAAAAGGTTGCGCAACCCCGAGACAAGTCACAAGCAATCAATATATCACATAACACATAAGAGGGAATATACACACGATAAAAGTTCATATAAGCACGATATTAGCTAAAAGATGCCAAAAGAAGCAATCAACACAATTAAATGCCACAATCTACTCAAATAGCTTAATTATATGCTAATTATCCAATACAATACAAGTTAACTTAAATACAAGTGCCAATTGCATCAAATATAGCCAAAATTACTTTTTCCCTTTTTTTTTTAACCGAGTTTTCTTTCTCCTATGCATGGTTCAAGATTTCCAAATCATATCCTAGTCTTTCTATATTCTTAATTAAGTCCAAAGGCTCCTTTTAGGATCATAAAAGCTCATTTTAGAAACAAAAGTTCGGGAAGGCCCCGAACGGGTTTGAACTACAACTATACTAACCGAACCCCATTTTCGCGAAACGAAAGCACCAAAGGTGCTTCCTTAGCTCAAGGATACCCGAATCAATGCCCAAATTTGCCCGGATTGCTTAACGAGAAAATTCCCCTTTTTAAAGTTAACAAATTTTGCATTTTAACTCATTTTCGGGTAATTCAACCTCAGTGAGTCTTTGTCTAGTTTCACTAATGTCTAAAGCACCTAAAGGAAGCCTCAATTCAATCTAATTAAAAAATTATATATAAAAAGAAACCCTAAATTTTCAGATTTTACTATTCACTGCACTATTCATCATCTCTTTCAATCAATCTATGCATTCTACCTTAAAATTTGCTAACAAGGTTTAAAAGTCTACACTATAGGCTCTAATAAACACATATTAAACATTTATAACAAGTATTATAGCAATAATCAACAAATCAAAAATTTCAATATATGAACATAAACTTTGATAATTATAAAAAATGCAACTCCCTCACTTGTATGAAGATGTAGGCAAGGTGGTGAAGCTCCTAGGTGCTCTAGAATCCTCCCTAAGCAATCCAAGAGCTCAACTCCAAGGTTTGATGAAGAAATTCTCCTCCTATGCTATTTTCGGATTTGCTACAGTAACTTTCAGCTCTTTTTTTTTTTTTTTCTTTGCTATGTTATGAGCTAAGTTGTGAGTTGTGAGTTGTGAGTTGTGAGAGTTTTATGTTGAGTAAGCTTAAGTGGGGTCAAGTTGTGTGCATAAATGAGCTATTAAAAAGAGCATGGGTTGTTTAAAAATGAGTCTAAGGTGCAACAAAGGTGCTAGCTAATTAAAACACTTAGTTAAGTCACGTAACACTATTCATTCAAGACAAAAACTATTTTCTAAATGCATACTCCCAACATTAAATACACAAAATAATATTTTTCACATTCCTCCTACATGATATGTGACAGGAGAAAAATACAATTTCAGAAAAATTAAATAATAAATTTTTCTTATGAATAGTATCTTATGCTAAAAATTAAATAAATGCACATTTAATGCTCAAATAAGACGTTCAACAATTTAAAATGAATATGAAGAGGTTCTCGGTCGTCACATATTAATCCAACAAACATATTGCTCGATAAGGATCTCAATCCAAAGATATCTGATTTTGGATTTGCTAAGCTTTTTGAAGAGGAGAAAACTCATGTAATCACGTGAATTGCTGGAACTACGTAAGTGAATAAATGTAATTAGGGAACTTTTTTCACATATGTATTGATTTTGGCATGGTCTCTAACCATGGAAGCTGCTTGAAGGGGATATATGGCACCTGAGTATGCCATGCGAGGACACTTAACAACCAAAGCAGATGTTTACAGCTTCGGAGTTGTGACGCTTGAAATTGTTAGCGGAAAGGACAGTGCCAGCTACAAGCCAGATGATCAGACCGTTTTCCTTCTGGATTTGGTGAGTCCAAGTTAAATTTTTTATCCACTAAAAGTAGAGAAAGTTCCAATAGATGATATAATCTATGTTATACGTAGTGCAAATCATATGATCTCTATCATACAATTCCAGGCATACGTTTTACAAGAGAAGGGAAATCTTTCAGCACTAATTGATCCAGATCTAGAGTCTGAGTACTCTTGGAAACAAGCTACTACTGTTTTGGATTTGGCGATGTTATGCACTAATCCATCCCCAACACTTAGGCCAACAATGTCTGAAGTTGTAAAAATTCTCGAGGGAAAGAGTAAGATTAAGACTACATCTACTAGCGCGCCTTATTCAGTGGACAATTTCACATTGGCCAAGGCTGTAGCTGCCCTTTCTCAATCCTCACCATCTAGGAGCAATTCACAGGGAGAGGCATCAAGCACCAACATTTCTCGTTCTATCGGCAAAGAAATTGAAGAGTCCAGCTTCTTTGCTGAAAATTCAGATAAGACGACCATGTAACAGCATGACAAATCTGGAAGAGAAACAATCTTTAGTTGTAGATCCGTTAAGGCGATCACCATTAGAGTGAGAAATTTGGGAATAAGTGAGGTATTTTTTTCCGACTATTCAACTTAAACAGTTCATCCAACAGAGTGAAAAAGCAGGAAATATCACATTGTAATATTTACTTATACCTTCAGGCTTGCTATGTCATGTTTATGAATTTGTGAACTTCATTTGTGAAGTGCAGTTGTGTATTCTGTTTGTATTAAGCAAATAAGAGAACCTATAAATCTTGTGTAACACCTTAACTCTATCTCACATAAGAGAGAGGGTTATTTGTATCTTACATAAGAGGCTAACTTTGTTCTTGTGTGCAACTTGAGGAATTCTTTCTAGCAATGGATTAGACAATGTTAACACAGAGTAGCTGTATCAGAGCAAGGAACAACTAGAATCATGGGAGCTATTGTGAAGAACAACGTATTACATCGCGTGAACACGGTAGAATTCACATCTTGAAGCCTTGAAGGCACTTCTTAGGGTCGTGCATTTATGGGTTGGATCATAAAATGGAGCGATGAAGATCACATAATTGATAGGAGATAAAAGTGATACCCCAATTCTGTCCTGGACAAATTTGTGTATATATACAAGGGGCTACATTAGTTCCTATAAGCAATTTCAGGGATTTAGCCAACTCAAAGGCGCACAAAGGGCTCATCAGCCAACAGTGATTGGCGAGGCTGGTGTGTTACAATTGGTTTAGATGAAAGCTCGTGATTTTTAACATTGTATCAAAACTTGGCCTTGATCCACTCGTTCCCCCTCCATATCATGTGAGAGGATGCTAAAATGTATAATGAAACCTCATAATTCTTAACTGTTGCAACTACTCTTTTTGGGTTATCCAATTTTTCTCTTTTAGTTATTCACAACCATAGGTTCTTACTTTTACTCTCCACTTGTTCCTTACTCCTGGTAACAGTTTGGCCCTTTGGGCACTTTGACTTGGTTTTAACCACTATTCCTAGTATTGCAATAGTTTTATGATATAAACTAATATAAAAACAAGAAAAATATATAAATTATCTTTCTGTCTTTTGCTGATTAGCTATATCTGACGAAAATAATTAGCTTAAATCATGTTTCATTAGGTGGCGTTTTCCTTCCATTTTTTATATGGAGAGTGGAAAAGAGCTAATAAAGTTAATAGAGCTAGTAGAGTTGTTAGTCTAATGGTATGTTCCTCTAGAGATTGTAAGATCAATTTTCGTATGTGACATCCTTTAATATATGTTTATATAATTTAGGTCTCCCTTAAATAAAATAAAAATTTAAAAAAATACAAAAAACTCTATTGTATTATGTTAAAGTTGCATGTCAGCATGACAATAATGTAATTAATAAGTGTTGAAGTAATTTACGTCTTCATTGGAGAATTGATTTAGGATTAAATTAAGAAAAATATAAGTTTCCTTATTAGATTAGGTTTCCTATTATTTGAGTTTATTATTCTTATTCACCAAGTTTTGTAATCTATAAATATATAGGATCTCTTATTGTACTTTGGAATAGTGAATAATAATTCACAATGTAGTCGTTTTAGTTATTCTTCTCTTATTTAGAGCTACTGTTAGTGGTGGTACTTCCTATTGTTCGCTGTCATGTATGTCTTTAGTATTTTTCGATTTGTTTAACAATAAGTCCCATGATTTATGGGAGTGTGACTCTTTGTCTACTTTGTCCAATATATAATAGGGTAAATAGCATATTACCCCCCTGTGTTTTGCTAAAAATACACAATATCTCCCCTGTATTTTAAAAATTAGTTGATTACCCCCCTGTGTTTTGTTAAAAGTGCACAATACTCCCCTGTGTTTTAAAAATTAGCTGATTACCCCCCCTGTGTTTTATAAAAATTAGTGCTTTTGTTGAAAATATAAGGGGACAATTAACTACTTTTATAAAACATAAGGGGGTAATTAGCTATTTTTAAAAAATACAAGGGGATAATCAGCTAATTTTTAAAATACAGAGAGGTATTGTACATTTTTAGCAAAACACAGGAGGATAATACGCTATTTATAACCAGATATTTCTTTTCATATTTTTATAAACTATAAAGGTTTTTAGATTGCTACAACGCCAGAAAGTTTGACATATTTTTTTATAATTGAGTCGTTTAAATCCTATGTTTTAATTTTAGGACGTTTAATTGCCCTAATTCTCAATTCTTATGTCCTCTCGTTTGGCATCTCCTATGTCATATGCTTTGTTAAGCTCTCTACATAAAGAAATTGGCCGGTTTGATCTTTGCTTCATTCCAAGTAGTAATTACATAGAATTCATCAATCAGTAGATGATCAAGCAACATCTGAATAGTGTTATACCATCATAATATCTTGCAATTTCAGAAAATTCTCGCACAGTCTTTCTAAAGTACGCAACAAGAAAATGATCATTCTACTCATTCTTTCTTTTACAACAGGAATAGAACGGATCTGATTCTCTAAACGATTGGAATTTTGTACTTTTGTTGGATCTCCCTATTTCCTAATCGAACTTGTGTAGGTGGATGTTGTCTGATAGGGCCAATGTTAATATATTGTATGGGATAGAGTAATCTAACTTGTCACCTCTAGCCTATGAGTTGTCCAGTAGAGCCAATGGTAATATACTGTGTGGGATAGAGTAACCTAACTTGTCACCTCCTATGAGTTGTCGTGCATGAAAGACTTTTTGAATGAAGTAAAAAAACTTGGGATCGCTCTTTCGCTCTTTCTTTTTGAATGGAATATTTTCATTAATCAACACTGCTAACAGAAGCACATTTCTAGACCTGAGGGAATTAGACGAACAATCCTCGAACAATTCTTTTATTTAGAAGACAGTCCCAATTGACGTGATAATGGGGCGAAACCAAGGCCAGCTAAGTGATCCCAGAGGCCATTAATTATTAGGTTATATAAGATCATTAGACAAATAAGATTGTTTTGAAAAGTTATTTAGAATCTTGGGCTGTAGTTAGACAACAGCTTCTACAGCAGAGAAAACCCTTGTTTTCACAATAACGAGGCAATACATTTATTTCTCGCACAAGCTCTATTGAAGCACCAAAATAAGTTAATTGAAGTCATAATCAGCAGAAACATGCCATTCAGTGTTCCACAGTCAGGTAAGGTTTAGAAAAAATGCACTTGCCAAATCAGAACGAATTTTCTTTGTTGGAACTCAGCTTCGTGGAGAAATGAATTGATAAATGTTGGTCAATTATATCACTAGTCCACATACGCACCAATCAATATGAACCAAGCAAATGAGATAAGATAACCAAGGGGAGAGGCATCACAATATGGCCAGGAAAACTAATAGAATTTTTGACAAATTCAACCCCCAAAGTCTGCATGTCAATTTTGGAAAACTACCGAAAAACCTCTCTTTTATTAATGGAGAGTTGACCAAATATGATTATAAGTGTCAACTTATAGCCAATCAAATAATCAATCCTCTACACTGAAGTAATATTAGAAAATTAATTATTTGGAACAAAATTTGTGAATCTTCCATTGATTAGACATGGAAATAGTAATAACAAAAGAAAACAGAAGAGTAACTTGCAAATGTTTTTCAGGGGAAATTCTTCCACGAAAGACGTTCAAGTACTACGATCAGTGCTTGGAGTTACAAAGATGAACATTGAGGGAGCGTGTTAAAAATTCTAGAAAGAGAAGAAAAGTACATATCTATATATTAAGACAAACCGAAATATTTGAAAGATCTAAAACGTTCTCTTTTGTGTATGTTAAGCTATATAACTTAATGTAGTCCATACTAGAATAAGCTAATGACCAGCACCGCCTCATTAATTAGGAGTATTCTAGGCATTGAAATTCTCAATTCTCTCATAAATATGAGACTCATGATGCATTTGTTAATGAGCCTCAAGAGCTTCATAACAAAGGAGCCAACAAGAAGTACTCCCAAACAAGGAATTTGAGCTCCAACAAGAGAGACATGAATATTTACAAAAAATTATGGTGGTGAAATGGTGTCTCCCAACACATTAATTATTCTAATAATGTATGCTTTTCTTCAAAATCTTGTAAATATTCGATTCTTCAGTAGAGCTTGTTGACGCCAGTTAATGGCTTTTAGCAGAAGCTAGTTGATGTCTGATTTCTGTATAAACCACAAACAATTTTAGGTGAAAGTTGTATTGTAAATACTCCATCTTCAACTCAAATGTAATTAAACTTTGTTGAAAGTAATAAGTACAAATCAAGGGTAAGAGCTCTTATGATGCAAGTAAGCACAAAACAACATTGGACAAGAGAAAACATAAATTGTTTTGGCTCAAGCATAACTTCTACTAAATTCACACATAAGCTTATTAGGACCAATGGAAGATCTACAGTTAGGCCAATGGGGGACTGCAGCTTCCATTAGCAAACAAAAAAGAAGGTTAAAAATTTATGTATTTTTAACATATTGTTTAGAATAAATGAATTTCATAAAAGTTTACGGAATTAATTTACGAATTCAACTTTTTGTGTTTGAAAGCACCTCTTTAAAAAATTCAAATTTTTTTCACATTTTACCTAAATTCTTATCCAAGAGGTGGAATTTGCAATTCCAAGTCACCAAATCAGTTATTCATCTTTTAAATACTAAACTTCCCTTTAAGTTTTCTTTCCTTTTTTACTATTCTTATTCTTTCACTCTCATTTCCTATGTACTAAGTTTTTCCTATTCTTCTTGTTAGCTTGCTCAAGATAAATTTATTTTTTATATTTCTTAATCCAAACTTATTTTTGTCTTCAAGTTAGAAGTTCAAATCATAAGTTATTTATGCATCCATCCTTATTTCAGGTAGTCTTAAGATACTTAATTAGGCATCTAAAATCACAAATTATTTATTCATGTTATCTATTCATCAATACCAATTAATTAAATTTAATTTTAAAGGAATACATACTCCCGTTAAAGTTTCAAGATTTAGGGACAGAAAATGAATACCTAGAATAAATATATTTTTAAATCACAAAATTGACTTAATATTAGTTTTCAGTTCCAAATAAGAAAATTCATTTATAAATACAAATCCTCACAAAATTTATCTATAAATTAAATGAATTCCATGGTACAAGTGTTTCCAGATGATCTAAAGAGAAAGTAATTATCTACATATTCTTAGCTAAAAAGACTAATTAGTCCCAACTGAAAAAAAATTAATTAAAAAATAATAATTTAGCTCTTAAAACAAATATATTCATAGATTTAAAAAATAATGACTCTAGCCCCACTGGAAAAATATATGAATTGAAAAATAATGATTTCTTCAATAATAAAAAATATATTCATATATTTGAAAATTTTCACTCGGTCATAATTAATTGAAAAGATCCGTTCTTTATTACAACCGAGTGAAACTTTGCATTCAAAATCCTGAGATGCATAGTATTTAGCCTGATTGAAATTCTTGGGTCATTTTTGGCTTGAAAGGCATTTAACTCGATATTTTCCAGGTTGTCTTCATTTTATTCTTTGGAGCTTTTAGACTTGTCGGAAGCTAATTCAAAGCAATAAACCAAGTACTCTAACATCTTAATTAAACAATGCAGAATTGAATAATGAAACAAACACACATGCCTTGCATAGAGTTCAAAACGCTTTACAAAGCAAAGGAGATAACATGCAATTTCGGCTAAGCATAACTTAGTTCACTTTTTATCCTTGTTTTTTGACATAAGGAGACTTGAGGTTAGCTGAAGTGAGACATGAGATACCGATAAAGAATATGTGATCAATAATGAAAAAGTTGTCTGTTAAGTGGAGTGAGATGGGCCCTTGTACAACAATGACAATAAGACGACAATGAATTAAGGACGAGATTGACCCAATCAAAAAAAAAAAAATTAAGGACGAGAAGACTTGAGGTCAATGGATTAAAGACTAGAAAAAAAATAAGGACGAGAAGACTTTAAGTCAATGGATTAATTAAAGACAAGATGACTTGAGGTCTTTTCTTTGTCGAAAATGACTTATAGAGGTCGACTGAAGTGAGACATGAGGTAAATGATAAACAAAGAGTTGTGGTCAAGTGGGAGTGAGATGAGCCTTGAAAAACACACATAGTTCACGTAGTACCATATGATTTTTTCGTTCAATCTTTGGATAGTTGTCTTTGAAATGCATTTTAATGCAAGAGAATAAAATCATGGTTGCCCGTCATTGGCTGTGAATGTGAAAAGCCACTATTATTCTATCATCATCCGGATATATTTAGAACTGATCCCACTTCATAACTAGAGGGAGAAAAAGTTCACCCTTTGTCTTAAGAGTAGAATCGACACACACATGCATAAAATAAGAGAAAAATTAATGTACAATATTTTTAATGTGATTTGATTCTTTACCCATAATCAATATCCACGACCCAAAGAAACTGAAATATCTATTATTTAATAATAATGACTACAATGCAACAAATATTTTGTACGAACCACCTTCACACGACTTTATGCACAAAAGAACCCTAAACCCTCTCACACTCGTCTTTTTCTGGCAAAAGAATGAAAAACACTCTCGGCTCACTCTTTCACACTCCCCATATTGTGTGACTCTTGTCGCAAATAATTACAAGTTAAATTTTTTTATTTATAAGAACCAAAACCTAACTCTACTAGGATTAAGACTCTTACGTCTACCGTCATTAAACTGAACTTCTACTTTTCTTTGACTATATTTTGAACTTGAACTTGAACCAAAACCTAACACTCAGAAGACATTATTCCTGCATAGTCTGCTAACGACGATAGTTGTATTCCTTTTGAAAGATGTAGAAAGAGTAATGCTAGACGTCACCCTTTTTTTGTCACCCAATTATCACTTCCTAGTTAGCACGTCTAGCACTACAAGAAAACAGCATTGAGGCTACCAAAAATGGCGACGAAAAAAGTTTGGTAGACATTTGCAACGAATGGCGACGAAAGGGCGACGAAATGAAATATTTCGTCACCGTTTGGTGGCTAAAATGTGCAAAAAAAATATGTTAATGGGAAAATTACAAATGGTCGGCATTTGGTAGCCAAATGGTGACGAAATAGCGACAAACAAATATAATTTTTGATTAATTAGTTATTGGTCGCCATTAGGTCGCCAAATGGCGACCACATGGCCACCGTTATCATTAGTTTTTGTTTGCAGCTTAATTACCAAAAATAAATTAGAAAAAATATAAATATGGTATCCATTTGGTCGTTATTTGGCGACTAAAAAATATAAATATTTATAGAAGTAAAAATTATTTTTAAAAAAATAAATTGACAAAAAAAAAGTTAAATAAATAAACTAAATAAGGGTCGCCCTTAGGTCGCAAAAGGGCGACCCATACGTGACAAATATCATTTAATTTTTTAAAAAAAAATTACAAAAAAAGTTATAAAATAAAAGAATTAATTATATATTTTGAATGATAGTTCGTAGCCCTGTGGCGGCCATTGGCCACCAAACGGCGACAAAACATAAAAGTTTGGTCACCCTTTGGTCGCTAATGGCCACGAAGGGGCTACGAAGTATCCATGTTCATAAAATGTTAGGTAGATTTAAAATATAAAAATTAATAATAACAAATACATTAGAAATTTGTTCAAAATCTATTTTGTTTTGATTGAAAATATATTATAAGGTTACTCAATGGTATAAAGTTATACATATTTAAGATATAAGAGTATGAAAATGAATTAATGATTAATAATTCTATATTTTTACAAAAGTGGGATTATGAAATATAAAGTGAAAAACAATGAAGATTGTATCATTGTCATTAGTTTTTCGCACACCAATCAAATTGTAATTTCGCACTAACATCAATGAATTAGTATAAATTGAAGAATGACTATAATAAAAGATAATATTTAGCTTAGAAGATCGACTTAAAATAAAAGAATTGATTATATGAAAGAAAATTTATTTTTTGCATTCAAGTTCGTAGCCTCGTGGTGGCCATTGGCCACCAAACGGCGACAAAAAATAAAAGTTTGGTCGTCCTTTGGTCGCAAATGGCTACGACGAGGCTACGAAATATTCATGTTCATGAAAATTTAAGTTGCTTAAGAACATAAAAATTAATAATAACAAATACATTACAAGTTTGTGTAAGATCTCTTTTGTTTTGATTGAAAATATATTATAAGATTTACTCAATGGTATAAATTGTACATATTTAAGATATAAGAGTATGAAAATGAATTAATGATTAATAATTCTATATTTAACAAAAGTGGGATTATGAAATATAAAGTGAAAAACAATAAAGATTGTGTTATTGTCAATAGTTAAAAATTTATAAAATCAGTGTTAGTATCTTGCAATATTTTATTTAAAATTTTTCTCTTGATATTACATGACAAAGTAATTGGATTAATTAAAATTACTGAAATACAAAGTGAAAAACAATGAAGATTTTATGCATTGTCATTAGTTTTTCGTATATTAATCAAATTCTAACTTCGCACTAGTATCAATGAATTAGCGTATATTGAAGATTGACTATAATAAAAGATGATATTTAGCTTAGAAGAGCTATTTAAAATAAAAGAAATGATTATATGAAATAAATTTCATCTAATGCATAATAGTTCGTAGCCCCGTGGCGGCCATTGGCCACCAAATGGCGACGAAAAGTAAAATTTTGGTCGCCCTTTGGTCCCCAATGGCTACGAAGGGCGACGAAATGTCCATGTTCATAGAAGTTAGATTGATTTAAAACATAAGAATTAATAATAACAAGTACATTACAAGTTTGTACAAGATATATTTTCTTTTGATTGAAAATATATTTTATTTTTTATTTAATGGTATGAGGTTGCACATATTTAAGATATAAGAGCACGAAAATAAATTGATGATTAATACTTCTATATTCTAATTAACAAAAAGTAGTGTTGCTAAAATACAAAGTGAAAAACAATGAAGATTTTATGCATTGTCATTAGTTTATCGTATACCAATCAAATTCTAACTTCACACTAGTATCAATGAATTAGCGTAAATTGAAGATTGACTATAATAAAAGATGATAGTTAGCTTAGAAGAGCTATTTAAAAAAAAAGAAGTGATTATATGAAATAAATTTCATCTTTTGCATAATAGTTCGCAGTATCGTGGTGGCCATTGGCTACCAAATGGCGACGAAAAGTAAAACTTTTCGTCGCCATTTGGTAGCCAATGGCTACGAAAGGGCGATGAAATGTCCATGTTCATAGAAGTTAGATTGATTTAAAACATAAGAATTAATAATAACAAGTACATTACAAGTTTGTGCTAGATCTATTTTCTTTTGATTGAAAATATATTTTATGGTTTATTTAATGGTATGAGGTTGAACATATTTAAGATATAAGGGCACGAAAATAAATTGATGATTAATACTTCTATATTCTAATTAACAAAAAGTAGTGTTGCTGAAATACAAAGCGAAAAACAATGAAGAGTTTATGCATTGTCATTAGTTTTTCGTAAACTAATCAAATTCTAACTTCGCACTATAATCAATGAATTAGCGTAAATTGAAGATTGACTATAATAAAAGATGATAGTTAGCTTAGAAGAGCTATTTAAAACAAAAGAAGTGATTATATGAAATAAATTTCATCTTTTGCATAAAAGTTCGTAGCCTCGTGGTGGCCATTAGCCACAAAATGGCTACGAAAAGTAAAATTTTGGTCGCCCTTTGGTCGCCAATGGTTACGAAGAGGCAACGAAATGTCCATGTTCATAGAAATTAGATTGATTTAAAACATAAGAATTAATAATAACAAGTACATTACAAGTTTGTGCTAGATCTATTTTCTTTTGATTGAAAATATATTTTATGGTTTATTTAATGGTATGAGATTGCACAAATTTAAGATATAAGGGCACGAAAATAAATTGATGATTAATACTTCTATATTCTAATTAACAAAAAGTAGTGTGCTGAAATACAAAGTGAAAAACAATGAAAATTTTATGCATTGTCATTAGTTTTTCTTATAGTAATCAAATTCTAACTTCACACTAGTATCAATGAATTAGCGTAAACTGAAGATTGACTATAATAAAAGATGATAGTTAGCTTAGAAGAGCTATTTAAACAAAAGAAGTGATTATATGAAATAAATTTCATCTTTTGCATAAAAGTTCGTAGCCTCGTGGTGGCCATTGGCCACAAAATGGCGACGAAAAGTAAAATTTTGGTCGCCCTTTGGTCACCGATGGCAACGAAGGGGCGACGAAATGTCTATGTTCATAGAAGTTAGATTGATTTAAAACATAAGAATTAATAATAACAAGTACATTACAAGTTTGTGCTAGATCTATTTTCTTTTGATTGAAAATATATTTTATGGATTATTTAATGGTATGAGGTTGAACATATTTAAGATATAAGGGCACGAAAATAAATTGATGACTAATACTTCTATATTCTAATTAACAAAAAGTAGTGTTTCTGAAATACAAAGTGAAAAACAATGAAGAATTTATGCATTGTCATTAGTTTTTCGTATACTAATCAAATTCTAACTTTGGACTAATATCAATGAATTAGCGTAAATTGAAGATTGACTATAATAAAAGATGATAGTTAGCTTAGAAGAGCTATTTAAAATAAAAGAAGTGATTATATGAAATAAATTTCATCTTTTGCATAATAGTTCGTAGCCTCATGGTGGCCATTGGCTACAAAATGACGACGAAAAGTAAAATTTTGGTCTCACTTTGGTCGCCAATGGCTACGAAGGGGCGACGAAATGTCCATGTTCATAAAAGTTAGATTGATTTAAAACATAAGAATTAATAATAACAAGTACATTAAAAGTTTGTGCTAGATCTATTTTCTTTTGATTGAAAATATATTTTATGGTTTATTTAATGGTATGAGGTTGAATATATTTAAGATATAAGGGCACGAAAATAAATTGATGATTAATACTTCTATATTCTAATTAACAAAAAGTAGTGTTGCAGAAATACAAAGTGAAAAACAATGAAGATTTTATGCATTGACATTAGTTTTTCGTATACTAATCAAATTCTAACTTCGCACTAGTATCAATGAATTAGCGTAAATTGAAGATTGACTATAATAAAAGATGATAGTTAGCTTAGAAGAGCTATTTAAAACAAAAGAAGTGATTATATGAAATAAATTTCATCTTTTGCATAATAGTTCGCAGCCTCGTGGTGGCCATTGGCTACCAAATAGCGACGAAAAGTAAAATTTTGGTCACCCTTTGGTAGCCAATGGCTATGAAGGGGCGACGAAATGTCCACGTTCATAGAAGTTAGATTGATTTAAAACATAAGAATTAATAATAACAAGTACATTACAAGTTTGTGCTAGATCTATTTTCTTTTGATTGAAAATATATTTTATGGTTTATTTAATAGTATGGGGTTGAACATATTTAAGATATAAGGGCACAAAAATAAATTGATTATTAATATTTCTACATTCTAATTAACAAAAAGTAGTGTTGCTGAAATACAAAGTGAAAAACAATGAAGATTTTATGCATTGTCATTAGTTTTTCGTATACTAATCAAATTCTAACTTCGCACTACTATCAATGAATTAGCGTAAATTGAAGATTGACTATAATAAAAGGTGATAGTTAGCTTAGAAGAGCTATTTAAAACAAAAGAAGTGATTAAATGAAATAAATTTCATATTTTGCATAATAGTTCGTAGCCTCATGGTGGCCATTGGTTACAAAATGGCGACGAAAAGTAAAATTTTTGTCGCGCTTTGGTCGCCAATGGCTACGCAGGGGCGACGAAATGGCCAGGTTCATAGAAGTTAGATTGATTTAAAACATAAGAATTAATAATAACAAGTACATTACAAGTTTGTTCAAGTTCTTTTTTCTTTTGATTAACAATATATTTTATGGTTTATTTAATGGCATGAGGTTGTACATATTTAAGATATAAGGGCACGAAAATAAATTGTTGATTAATACTTCTATATTCTAATTAACAAAAAATAGTGTTGCAGAAATACAAAGTGAAAAACAATGAAAATTTTATGCATTGTCATTAGTTTTTCGTATACCAATCAAATTTTAACTTCGCACTGGTATCAATGAATTAGCGTAAATTGAAGATTGATTATAATAAAAGATGATATTTAGTTTAGAAGAGCCAATTAAAACAAAAGAAGTGATTATATGAAATAAATTTCATCTTTTGCATAATAGTTTGTAGCCCCGTGGTGATCATTGGCCACCAAATGGCGACGAAAAGTAAAATTTTGGTCGCCCTTTGGTCGCCAATGGCTACGAAGGGGCAACGAAATGTCCATGTTTATTGAAGTTAGATTGATTTAAAACATAAGAATTAATAATAACAAGTACATTACAAGTTTGTGCTAGATCTATTTTCTTTTGATTGAAAATATATTTTATGGTTTATTTAATGGTATGAGGTTGAACATATTTAAGATATAAGGGCACAAAAATAAATTGATGATTAATACTTCTATATTCTAATTAATAAAAAGTAGTGTTGCTGAAATACAAAGTGAAAAACAATGAAGATTTTATGCATTGTCATTAGTTTTTCGTATACTAATCAAATTCTAACTTCGCACTAGTATCAATGAATTAGCGTAAATTGAAGATTGACTATAATAAAATATGATAGTTAGCATAGAAGAGCTATTTAAAACAAAAGAAGTGATTATATGAAATAAATTTCATCTTTTGCATAATAGTTCGTAGCCTCATGGTGGCTATTGGCCACAAAATGGCGACGAAAAGTAAAATTTTGGTCGCCCTTTGGTCGCCAATAGCTACGAAGAGCGACGAAATGACCATGTTCATAGAAGTTAGATTGATTTAAAACATAAGAATTAATAATAACAAGTATATTACAAGTTTGTGCTAGATCTATTTTCTTTTGATTGAAAATATATTTTTTGGTTTATTTAATGGTATGAGGTTGCACATATTTAAGATATAAGGGCATGAAAATAAATTGTTGATTAATACTTCTATATACTAATTAACAAAAAGTAGTGTTGCTGAAATACAAAGTGAAAAACAATGAAGATTTTATGCATTGTCATTAGTTTTTCGTATACCAATCAAATTCTAACTTCGCACTAGTGTCAATGAATTAGCGTAAATTGAAGATTGACTATAATAAAAGACGATATTTAGTTTAGAATAGCCATTGAAAACAAAAGAAGTGATTATATTAAATAAATTTCATCTTTTGCATAATAGTTCGTAGCCCCTTGGTGATCATTGGCCACCAAATGTCGACGAAAAGTAAAATTTTGGTCGCCCTTTGGTCGCCAATGGCTACGAAGGGGCGACGAAATGTCCATGTTCATAGAAGTTAGATTGATTTAAAACATAAGAATCAATAATAACAAGTACGTTACAAGTTTGTGCTAGATCTATTTTCTTTTGATTGAAAATATATTTTATGGTTTATTTAATGGTATGAGGTCGCACATATTTATAATATAAGAGAACGAAAATAAATTGATGATTAATACTACTATATTCTAATTAACAAAAAGTAGTGTTGCTGAAATACAAAGTGAAAAACAATGAAGATTTATGCATTGTCATTAGTTTTTCGTATACCAATCAAATTCTAACTTCGCACTAGTATCAATGAATTATCGTAAATTGAAGATTGACTATAATAAAAGATGATATTTAGTTTATAAGAGCCATTTAAAACAAAAGAAGTGATTATATAAAATAAATTTCATCTTTTGCAAAATAGTTCGTAGCCTCGTAGTGGCTATTGGCCACCAAATGGCGACGAAAAGTAAAATTTTGGTCGCCCTTTGGTCGCCAATGGCTACGAAGGGGCGAAAAAATGTCCATGTTCATAGAAGTTAGATTGATTTCAAACATAAGAATTTATAATAACAAGTACATTACAAGTTTGTGCTAGATCTATTTTCTTTTGATTGAAAATATATTTTATGGTTTATCTAATGGTATGAGGCTGCACAAATTTAAGATATAAAGGCACGAAAATAAATTGTTGATTAATACTTCTATATTCTAATTAAGAAAAAGTAGTGCTGCTGAAATACAAAGTGAAAAACAATGAAGATTTATGCATTGTCATTAGTTTTTCGTATACCAATCAAATTCTAACTTCATACTAGTATCAATGAATTAGCATAAATTGAAGATTGACTTTAAGAAAATATGATATTTAGTTTATAAGAGCCATTTAAAACAGAAGAAGTGATTATATGAAATAAATTTCATCTTTTGCCTAATAATTCGTAGCCTCGTGGTGGCCATTGGCTACCAAATGGCGACGAAAAGTAAAATTTTGGTCACCCTTTGGTCGCCAATGGCTACGAAGGGGCGACGAAATGTCCATGTTCATAGAAGTTAGATTGATTTAAAACATAAGAATTAATAATAACAAGTACATTACAAGTTTGTGCTAGATCTATTTTCTTTTGATTGAAAATATATTTTATGGTTTATTTAATGGCATGAGGTTGTTTATATTTAAGATATAAGGGCACGAAAATAAATTGATGATTAATACTTCTATATTCTAATTAACAAAAAGTAGTGTTGCTGAAATACAAAGTGAAAAACAATGAAGATTTTATGCATTGTCATTAGTTTTTCGTATACTAATCAAATTCTAACTTCGCACTAGTATCAATGAATTAGCGTAAATTGAAGATTGACTATAATAAAAGATGATAGTTAGCTTAGAAGAGCTATTTAAAACAAAAGAAGTGATTATATGAAATAAATTTCATCTTTTGCATAATAGTTCGTAGCCTCGTGGTGACCATTGGACACAAAATGGTGACGAAAAGTAAAATTTTGGTCGCCCTTTGGTCCCCAATGGCTACGAAGGGGCGACGAAATGTCCATGTTCATAGAAGTTAGATTGATTTAAAACATAAGAATTAATAATAACAAGTACATTACAAGTGTGTGCTAGATCTATTTTCTTTTGATCAAAAATACATTTTATGGTTTATTTAATGGTATGAGGTTGTACATATTTAAGATATAAGGGCACGAAAATAAATTGATGATCAATACTTCTATATTCTAATTAATAAAAAGTAGTGTTGTTAAAATACAAAGTGAAAAACAATGAAGATTTTATGCATTGTCATTAGTTTTTCGTATACCAATCAAATTCTAACTTCGCACTAGTATCAATGAATTAGCGTAAATTGAAGATTGACTATAATAAAAGATTATATTTAGTTTAGAAGAGCCATTTAAAACAAAAGAAGTGATTATATGAAATAAATTCAATCTTTTGCATAATAGTTTGTAGCCTCGTAGTGGCCATTAGCTACCAAATGGCAACGAAAATTAAAATTTTGGTCGCCCTTTGGTCGTCAATGGCTATGAAGGGGCGACGAAATGTCCATGTTCATAGAAGTTAGATTGATTTAAAACATAAGAATTAATAATAACAAGTACATTACAAGTTTGTGCTAGATCTATTTTCTTTTGATTGAAAATATATTCTATTGTTTATTTAATGGTATGAGGTTGCACATATTTAAGATATAAGAGCACGAAAATAAATTGATGATTAATACTTCTATATTCTAATTAACAAAAAGTAGTGCTGCTGAAATACAAAGTGAAAAACAATGAATATTTTATGCATTGTCATTAGTTTTTCGTATACCAATCAAATTCTAACTTGGCACTAGTATCAATGAATTAGCGTAAATTGAAGATTGACTATAATAAAATATGATATTTAGTTTAAAAGAACCATTTAAAACAAAAGAAGTGATTATATGAAATAAATTTCATCTTTTGCATAATAGTTCGTAGCCTCGTGGTGGCCATTGGCTACCAAATGGCGATGAAAAATAAAATTTTGGTCGCCCTTTGGTTCCTAATGGCTACGAAGGGGCAACGAAATGTCCATGTTCATAGAAGTTAGATTAATTTAAAACATGAGAATTAATAATAAGAAGTACATTACAAGTTTGTGCTAGATCTACTTTCTTTTGATGGAAAATATATTTTATGGTTTATTTAATGGTATGAGATTGCACATATTTAAGATATAAGGGCACGAAAATAAATTGATGATTAATACTTCTATATTCTAATTAACAAAAAGTAGTGTTGCTGAAATACAAAGTGAAAAACAATGAAGATTTTATGCATTGTCATTAGTTTTTCGTATACTAATCAAATTCTAACTTCGCACTAGTATCAATGAATTAGCGTAAATTGAAGATTGACTATAATAAAATATGATAGTTAGCTTAGAAGAGCTATTTAAAACAAAAGAAGTGATTATATGAAATAAATTTCATCTTTTGCATAATAGTTCGTAGCCTCATGGTGGCTATTGGCCACAAAATGGCGACGAAAAGTAAAATTTTGGTCGCCCTTTGGTCGCCAATAGCTACGAAGAGCGACGAAATGACCATGTTCATAGAAGTTAGATTGATTTAAAACATAAGAATTAATAGTAACAAGTACATTACAAGTTTGTGCTAGATCTATTTTCTTTTGATTGAAAATATATTTTATGGTTTATTTAATGGTATGAGGTTGCACATATTTAAGATATAAGGGCACGAAAAGAAATTATTGATTAATACTTCGATATTCTAATTAACAAAAAGTAGTGTTGTTGAAATACAAAGTGAAAAACAATGAAGATTTTATGCATTGTCATTAGTTTTTCGTATACCAATCAAATTCTAACTTCGCACTAGTATCAATGAATTAGCGTAAATTGAAGATTGACTATAATGAAATATGATATTTAGTTTAGAAGAACTATTTAAAACAAAAGAAGTGAATATATGAAATAAATTTAATCTTTTGAATAATAATTCCTAGCCTCGTGGGGGCCATTGGCTACCAAATGGCGATGAAAAATAAAATTTTGGTCGCCCTTTGGTCCCTAATGGCTACGAAGGGGCAACGAAATGTCCATGTTCATAGAAGTTAGATTAATTTAAAACATGAGAATTAATAATAAGAAGTACATTACAAGTTTGTGCTAGATCTACTTTCTTTTGATTGAAAATATATTTTATGGTTTATTTAATGGTATGAGATTGCACATATTTAAGATATAAGGGCACGGAAATAAATTGATGATTAATACTTCTATATTCTAATTAACAAAAAGTAGTGTTGCTGAAATACAAAGTGAAAAACAATGAAGATTTGATGCATTGTCATTAGTTTTTCGTATACTAATCAAATTCTAACTTCGCACTAGTATCAATGAATTAGCGTAAATTAAAGATTGACTACAATAAAAGATGATAGTTAGCTTAGAAGAGATATTTAAAACTAAAGAAGTGATTATATGAAATAAATTTCATCTTTTGCATAATAGTTCGTACCCTCATGGTGGCCATTGGCCACAAAATGGCGACGAAAAGTAAAATTTTGGTCGCCCTTTGGTCGCCAATGGCTACGAAGGGGCGACGAAATCTCTATGTTCATATAAGTTAGATTGATTTAAAACATAAGAATTAATAATAACAAGTACATTACAAGTTTGTACTAGATCTATTTTCTTTTGATTGAAAATATATTTTATGGTTTATTTAATGGTATGAGGATGCACATATTTAAGATATAAGAGCACGAAGATAAATTGATGATTAATACTTCTATATTCTATTTAACAAAAAGTAGTGTTGCTGAAATACAAAGTTAAAAACAATGAAGATTTATGCATTGTCATTAGTTTTTCGTATACTAATCAAATTCTAACTTCGCACTAGTATCAATGAATTAGCGTAAATTGAAGATTGACTATAATAAAATATGATAGTTAGCTTAAAAGAGTTATTTAAAACAAAAGAAGTGATTATATGAAATAAATTTCATCTTTTGTATAATAGTTCGTAGCCTCATGGTGGTCATTGGCCACAAAATGGCTACGAAAACTAATATTTTGCATAATAAATTGTTGATTAATACTTTTATATTCTAATTAACAAAAAGTAGTGTTGCTGAAATACAGATTGAAAAACAATGAAGATTTATGCATTGTCATTAGTTTTTCGTATACCAATCAAATTCTAACTTCGCACTAGTATCAATGAATTAGCGTAAATTGAAGATTGACTATAATAAAAGATGATATTTAGTTTAGAAGAGCCATTTAAAACAAAAGAAGTGATTATATGAAACAAATTTCATGTTTTGCATAATACTTCGCAGCCTCGTGGTGGCCATTGGCTACCAAATGGCGACGAAAAGTAAAATTTTGGTCGCCAATGGCTACGCAGGGGCGACGAAATGTCCACGTTCATAGAAGTTAGATTGATTTAAAACATAAGAATTAATAATAACAAGTACATTACAAGTTTGTGCTAGATCTATTTTCTTTTGATTGAAAATATATTTTATGGTTTATTTAATGGTATGGGGTTGAACATATTTAAGATATAAGGGCACAAAAATAAATTGATTATTAATACTTCTATATTCTAATTAACAAAAAATAGTTTTGTTGAAATACAAAGTGAAAAACAATGAAGATTTTATGCATTGTCATTAGTTTTTCGTATACCAATCAAAATTTAACTTCGCACTGGTATCAATGAATTAGCGTAAATTGAAGATTGACTATAATAAAAGATGATATTTAGTTTAGAAGAGCCAATTAAAACAAAAGAAGTGATTATATGAAATCAATTTCATCTTTTGCATAATAGTTCGTAGCCCTGTGGTGGTCATTGGCCACCAAATGGCGACGAAAAGTAAAATTTTGGTCGCCCTTTGGTCGCCAATGGCTACGAAGGGGCGACGAAATGTCCATGTTCATAGAAGTTAGATTGATTTAAAACATAAGAATTAATAATAACAAGGACATTACAAGTTTGTGCTAGATCTATTTTCTTTTGATTGAAAATATATTTTATGGTTTATTTAATGGTATGAGGTTGAACATATTTAAGATATAAGGGCACAAAAATAAATTGATGATTAATACTTCTATATTCTAATTAATAAAAAGTAGTGTTGCTGAAATACAAAGTGAAAAATAATGAAGATTTTATGCATTGTCATTAGTTTTTCGTATACTAATCAAATTCTAACTTCGCACTAGTATCAATGAATTAGCGTAAATTGAAGATTGACTATAATAAAATTTGATAGTTAGCTTAGAAGAGCTATTTAAAACAAAAGAAGTGATTATATGAAATAAATTTCATCTTTTGCATAATAGTTCGTTGCCTCATGGTGGCCATTGGCCACAAAATGGCGACGAAAAGTAAAATTTTGGTCGGCCTTTGGTCGCCAATAGCTACGAAGAGCGACGAAATGACCATGTTCATAGAAGTTAGATTGATTTAAATCATAAGAATTAATAATAACAAGTACATTACAAGTTTGTGCTAGATCTATTTTCTTTTGATTGAAAATATATTTTTTGGTTTATTTAATGGTATGAGGTTGCACATATTTAAGATATAAGGGCACGAAATAAATTGTTGATTAATACTTCTATATTCTAATTAACAAAAAGTAGTGTTGCTGAAATACAATGTGAAAAACAATGAAGATTTTATGCATTGTCATTAGTTTTTCGTATACCAATCAAATTCTAACTTCGCACTAGTATCAATGAATTAGCGTAAATTGAAGATTGACTATAATAAAGGATGATATTTAGTTTAGAATAGGCATTTAAAGCAAAAGAAGTGATTATATGAAATAAATTTCATCTTTTGTATAATAGTTCGTAGCCCCTTGGTGATCATTGGCCCCCAAATGGCGACGAAAAGTAAAATTTTGGTCGCCCTTTGGTCGCCAATGGCTACGAAGGGTGACGAAATGTCCATGTTCATAGAAGTTAGATTGATTTAAAACATAAGAATTAATAATAACAAGTACGTTACAAGTTTGTGCTAGATCTATTTTCTTTTGATTGAAAATATATTTTATGGTTTATTTAATGATATGAGGTCGCACATATTTATAATATAAGAGAACGAAAATAAATTGATGATTAATACTTCTATATTCTAATTAACAAAAAGTAGTGTTGCTGAAATACAAAGGGAAAAACAATGAAGATTTATGCATTGTCATTAGTTTTTTGTATACCAATCAAATTCTAACTTCGCACTAGTATCAATGAATTATCGTAAATTGAAGATTGACTATAATAAAAGATGATATTTAGTTTATAAAAGCCATTTAAAACAAAAGAAGTGATTATATGAAATAAATTTCATCTTTTGCAAAATAGTTCGTAGCCTCGTAGTGGCTATTGGCCACCAAATGGCGACGAAAAGTAAAATTTTGGTCACCCTTTGGTCGCCAATGGCTACGAAGGGGCGACAAAATGACCATGTTCATAGAAGTTAGATTGATTTAAAACATAAGAATTTATAATAACAAGTACATTACAAGTTTGTGCTAGATGTATTTTCTTTTGATTGAAAACATATTTTATGTTTTATTTAATGGTATGAGGTTGCACATATTTATGATATAAGAGAACGAAAATAAATTGATGATTAATACTTCTATATTCTAATTAACAAAAAGTAGTGTTGTTGAAATACAAAGTGAAAAATAATGAAGATTTTATGCATTGTCATTAGTTTTTCATATACTAATCAAATTCTAACTTCGAACTAGTATCAATAAATTAGCGTAAATTGAAGATTGACTATAATAAAAGATGATATTTAGCTTAGAAGAACTATTTAAAACAAAAAAAGTGATTATATGAAATAAATTTCATCTTTTGCATTATAGTTCGTAGCCCCATGGTGGCCATTGGCCACCAAATAGCGACGAAAAGTAAAATTTTGGTCACCCTTTGGTCTCCAATGGCTACGAAGGGACGACAAAATGTCCATGTTCATAGAAGTTAGATTGATTTAAAACATAAAAATTAATAATTACAAGTACATTACAAGTTTGTACTAGATCTATTTTCTTTTGATTGAAAATATATTTTATGGTTTATTTAATGGTATGAGGTCGCACATATTTAAGATATAAGAGCACGAAGATAAATTGATGATTAATATTTCTATATTCTAATTAACAAAAAGTAGTGTTGCTGAAATACAAAGTTAAAAGCAATGAAGATTTATGCATTGTCATTAGTTTTTCGTATACTAATCAAATTCTAACTTTGCACTAGTATCAATGAATTAGCGTAAATTGAAGATTGACTATAATAAAAGTTGATAGTTAGCTTAAAAGAGTTATTTAAAACAAAAGAAGTGATTATATGAAATAAATTTCATCTTTTGCATAATAGTTCGTAGCCTCATGGTGGCCATTGGCCACAAAATGGCTACGAAAAGTAAAATTTTGCATAATAAATTGTTGATTAATACTTTTATATTCTAATTAACAAAAAGTAGTGTTGCTGAAATACAGATTGAAAAACAATGAAGATTTATGCATTGTCATTAGTTTTTGTATACCAATCAAATTCGAACCTTGCACTAGTATCAATGAATTAGCGTAAATTGAAGATTGACTATAATAAAAGACGATATTTTGTTTAGAAGAGCCATTTAAAACAAAAGAAGTGATTATATGAAATAAATTCCATCTTTTGCATAATAGTTTGTAGCCTCGTGGTGGCCATTGGCTACCAAATGGCGACGAAAAGTAAAATTGTGGTTGCCCTTTGGTCGCCAATGGCTACGAAGGGGCAACGAAATGTCCATGTTCATAGAAGTTAGATTGATTTAAAACATGAGAATTAATAATAACAAGTACATTACAAGTTTGTGCTAGATCTACTTTCTTTTGATTGAAAATATATTTTATGGTTTATTCAATGATATGAGATTGCACATATTTAAGATATAAGGGCACGAAAATAAATTGATGATTAATACTTCCATATTCTAATTAACAAAAAGTAGTGTTGCTGAAATACAAAGTGAAAAACAATGAAGATTTTATGCATTGTCATTAGTTTTTCGTATACTAATCAAATTCTAACTTCGCACTAGTATCAATGAATTAGCGTAAATTGAAGATTGACTATAATAAAATATGATAGTTAGCTTAGAAGAGCTATTTAAAACAAAAGAAGTGATTATATGAAATAAATTTCATCTTTTGCATAATAGTTCGTAGCCTCATTGTGGCCATTGGCTACCAAATGGCGACGAAAAGTAAAATTTTGGTAGCCCTTTGGTCGCCAATGGCTACGAAGGGCCGACGAAATGTCCATGTTTATAGAAGTTAGATTGATTTAAAACATAAGAATTAATAATAACAAGTACATTACAAGTTTGTGCTAGATCTATTTTCTTTTGATTGAAAATATATTTTATGGTTTATTTAATGGTATGAGGTTGAACATATTTAAGATATAAGGGCACAAAAATAAATTGATGATTAATACTTCTATATTCTAATTAACAAAAAGTAGTGTTGCCGAAATACAAAGTGAAAAACATTGAAGATTTTATGCATTGTCATTAGTTTTTCGTATACTAATCAAATTCTA
Source organism: Ehretia macrophylla (assembly GCA_037974665.1). Taxonomy (NCBI): domain Eukaryota; kingdom Viridiplantae; phylum Streptophyta; class Magnoliopsida; order Boraginales; family Ehretiaceae; genus Ehretia; species Ehretia macrophylla. The sequence continues at coordinate 82,095,245 of CM075781.1, forward strand.
ACTTCGCACTAGTATCAATGAATTAGCGTAAATTGAAGATTGACTATAATAAAAGATGATAGTTAGCTTAGAAGAGCTATTTAAAACAAAAGAAGTGATTATATGAAATAAATTTCAACTTTTGCATAATAGTTCGTAGCCTCGTGGTGGCTATTGGACACAAAATGGCGACGAAAAGTAAAATTTTGGTTGCCCTTTGGTCCCCAATGGCTACGAAGGGGCGACGAAATGTCAATGTTCATAGAAGTTAGATTGATTTAAAACATAAGAATTAATAATAACAAGTACATTACAAGTTTGTTTTAGATCTATTTTCTTTTGATTGAAAATATATTTTATGGTTTATTTAATGGTATGAGATTGCACATATTTAAGATATAAGGGCACAAAAATAAATTGATGATTAACACTTCTATATTCTAATTAACAAAAAGTAGTGTTGCTGAAATACAAAGTGAAAAACAATGAAGATTTTATGAATTGTCATTAGTTTTTCATATACTAATCAAATTCTAACTTCGCACTAGTATCAATGAATTAGCGTAAATTGAAGATTGACTATAATAAAAGATGATATTTAGTTTAGAAGAGGCATTTAAAACAAAAGAAATGATTATATGAAATAAATTTCATTTTTTGCATAATAGTTCGTAGTCTCGTGGTGGCCATTGGCTACCAAACGGCGACGAAAAGTAAAATTTTAGTCGCCCTTTGGTCGCCAATGGCTACGAAGGGGCGACAAAATGTCTATGTTCATAGAAGTTAGATTGATTTAAAACATAGGAATTAATAATAACAAGTGTGACACCCGAGAATTTCACCTTAAAATTTATTTATAATCGTTGCATACCTATGTGCGCATTTCTACGTGCATCATTTTTCTTGCTTAATTGTTTTTATTAGGTGTTACTATTCATAATATTTTTGACTGTTTCAAAAGCTTGATTTTAAATTTTTCCTAGGTCATATGACATTTAAAAGGAACTAAGAAATTTTCGTTTTGAACTTTCGAGCTTAGGAGTGTGCATTTGGAAAATGTTTTTCCGTGACTTTTGAATAGTGTTACGTTAGAATAGTGCTAGTTATAAATTAAAAAGCATTTGTAATTGCAATTAGCCTTAATTGATCTATATTTGAGACTACATAGCTTAGAATATTAAGTATGCACAAAATATAAAACAACCAACTCATGAAATTAAATAGAATAATGCACATAAGTCATAAAACAAATTATAAAATTCCCTCTATGTCCTATGCTTTGGCCGACCCACTCAAGGGAAAAAAGGGAGAATTTTGCTTCTTCAATCTTGCACTTGGAGCTCTTAGCTTGATCTTGGGAGGGTTTTGAGCAACCTAGGGACTTCAACAAGCTTCATTGTCTTCAAAAATTGTAAGGGAGATTCATTTTCTTGTTTTTAAAGTTTATGTTCATATGTTTAATTTTCTTGATTTATCAATTATAGCTATATAACTTGTTATGAATGCTTCCTATGAGTTATTTAATGCCTATAGAGCTAACTTTTGAGGTTTGATAACAAAGTTAATGGTTGAATGTTGAGATTGATCAAAGAGACGATGAATAGTGCCTAGAATTAGGGTTTTGAGAAAATTTGCTAATTGGCTTGAATTGATGCTTCAATTAGGTGCTCTAGACCCTAGGGAAGTTAGTTGAAAAGTCACGTGAGGTTGAATCACTCGAAACCAAACTTAATTGCATAAATAGCCTACTTTAAAAAGGGGGGTTTTTCACGTTAAGCAATCCGGGCAAGTTTGGGCATTGATTTGGGTATCCTTGAGCTAAGGAAACACCTTTGGTGCTTTCGTTTCGTGAAAATGGGGTTCGGTTAGTATAGTTGTAGTTCTAACCCGTTCGGGGCCTTCCCGAACTTTTGCTTCAAAAATGAGTTTTGATGACTTTAAAAGGTTCATTTGAGCTTAATTAAGAATATAGAAAGACTAGGGTATGATTGGGAATCTCGAACCATGCTTAGGAAAAAGAAAACTCGGTAAAAGAAATGGGACATGTAGTTTTTAGCCATTTTAGTTGCATTTGGAACTTGTTGTGGGATTGTAATGCCTTGCATTGAATATTTAGGATATAGTTAAGCTATTTCAGTAGATTATTGGAATTAATTGTGTTGATTGCTTCTTTTGGAATCTTTAAGCTAATTTCATGCTTATGAGAATTTATATCGTGCATATATGTGAGGGCGGCCTACTTTATCGTCCATCACACGTGTTATGTGATTTCTTGAATGCTTGTGTCTTGTCGTGGGGTTGCGCAACCTTTTCGGACATGGTAGCGTCGAGAAACACGGGCGATGTCGGGCTTGCCGTGCTCCCTCGACTACCATGGTGCCTATTCCCTTTCTCGCTAAGGCATACTCTACTACCCCAGAGGCGTGGTTCACCTGCTGGGCATGGACCTACCTCGGGAGAAAGGGTCGTAGGATCGGGATACATCCGGAGTATCCCAATTGTTGGTGTTTGGGGTTTGCTGGCATATTTGTGATGCTCGTGGTTCGAGGCTCGTGGATGAAGACTTGGAAGTGGAACCGTATCCTTTTTAAAGTGATTAATTACTTGGCTTATTGTCTTGTGGTATATGTGGCATATATATGTTTTTCTTGTGTTGCATATCATATTGCACGTTGGCATACTGCATCACCTCCCTCGCTAGGCAACTTTGTTGCTCACTCCTTATTTGAAATGTTTTAGGAGAAGGTGAGGTGAATCCCCAGCTGTTAGAAGTAGGAGAAGAAGAAGAAGTTCACGTAGATCAGAATTCGTGACTTGTGTGCTGAGGTGGATTTTATGTGCTTCTTGCGTGGAGTTCTTGTTATTAATGTATTTTGAGACCTTGGAGTCTTGTATATATGTCTAGTAGATGTGTACTAGAATGATAGAGAAAGATGTTGGATTGTAATAATGGATATTAGACTTTATTTTCTCTTGCATGCTTGGAGTGTTTATTGCCCTACTTATGGAACTTAGAATATATTGTAACTAACTACTTATGACTAAAACCAACTTATTTTGCATGCTTGTGTGTTTTTAGTAGAATGTTGTTGTTCCAAGGCTCGGATGGCCTTGTGATTGTGTTTTGGCTTTAGGGATATTAGTAGATAAGTTGTTGTTTTAGTTCAAATGTCTTGAATGAATGTTTGCAGGTAAACAGTTTTGTCCTTGGTACAGAGGAGACTCTGTCCGAGTGACGGGTCCGAGCCTGACTATTAGCGTTGGGTTGGGTTCGGGGCGTTACACTTTAGTGGTATCAGAGCTACTAAAATGCTTGAAGCCGGGTTAAATTCCTTGGCTTGTGGGTAGTGGTCTATATGTGAAAGTGAATTATGTGAATATATGATTGTTAATTGTTTAATTACTTAGATAAAAGACATGCTAACATGAAAAAGAAATGATAAAGCTTGATATGATAAGAATATGAAAAGTTAGTGTTAAATGAAGTTAAGTGTTTTATGTGCTTCTTAAGTGAGTAAAATGTTTGAAAACAACATGTACATTATTTTTGCATAGTTTATTTGCCTATTATAATATGATGTTCTTCTAGTATTCTAATGAGGAGACGGGGTAGACCACGGAGAGAGCCGGAGGAAGCTCCCAGACATAATGTACCGGGGCAAGGTGCTAGGGCAGCCGGGGATGTACCGCAGGGTCAGGAGCCGAGTAATGCCCAGATTTTAGCTACAATGGCCACTGCGATGAATACCATAGCTCAGTTTGTGGTTCAGCAGGGTACAGCAGGTGCCGGCAGAGGTAATCAGACTGCCAGAGCAGAGGGCAGTGGTACTGCAGGAGGTAACTTATTTGATAAATTCCTGCATCACGGAGCATATAGTTTTTATGGTGAGCCTGATGATATGAAAGCAAAGATGTAGTTGAGTAAGTTCGAGAAAGTTGCTGCGATACTTGAGTGCAACGATGAAAGAAAGATTACTTATGCTACCTTTTTAATGGAGGGTGATGCCGAGGCATGGTGGGGGACTAGTAGAGAGAAATGGGATGCCGAGAGAGTTCAGCATGTTTGGGCTGACTTTGTTCGTGAGTTTCGAGATAAATATGTATCGGTTGTAGCCCGTGAGAGACATCAGGATGAATTTATAGCTTTGAAACAGGGGAACATGACTGTAGACCAGTATGAGGCTACCTTTACGAGACTATCTCGATATGTGCCAGCTTTAGTTCAGCCGGAGGATGTGAAGATCCAGAGATTTATTACAGGGTTGAGGAGTGACATCATGCTTAATTTGTCTTCGCAAGATTATCCGAACTATGCTGCAGTAGTCAGGGCTGCATCGAGATATGAGAAACGTAAGGCAGATGTGTTAGCTCAGTCTAGTTAGTCAAGCAAACGTCAATTTCAGTCTCAGAGTTAGGGTTATCAAAGGTAGTATCAGCAACCTGTTCAGACTCAGTAGCCTAGGCAGACCCAGAGCTATCTAGGACCAGTTCAGATACAGTCACAGCCGAGACCAGCTCAGAGCCAGCCACAAGGACAGTCACAGACCCGACCAGTGACTGCTAGATCTCAGCAGGGTAGTTCTGCCACATCTACTTATAGGGCCCCTACAGGAGGAGCTGCTGCTAGGAAGAATCTATAGTGTACTCATTGCAATCGTAAGAACCATACAGAGGCTGAGTGTTGGAGGAAATTGGGCCGTTGCACAGGTTGTGGCAGTGATCAGCACAGAGTTAGAGATTGTCCCAAGTTTAAATTTGGTCAGGGTCAGACTTCAGGCCAGGGTGTCAAGACTAGAGCTTCAGGAGCAGCTACTGTACTGCGAGGTCAGGCATGGGTATTCATACTCGACCAGGAGGAGCTTCCAGAGATGACAGTGGTGGTGGAAAGTACTTTTCTTATTAATAGTCAGCCGATAGTAGTTTTGATTGACACCGGGGCTACACATTCATTCATTACTCCTGCATGTGCACAGTCTGCTACATTAAAAGTTGATAAACTGCCGTATGTGATTGAAGTAGGTAATCCTATAGGTACTAAATTTGTTACGGAGTCTGTGTGTAAAGATTGTAATATTTGCATTGAGGGTTGCATGTATCCTATTGATTTGATAATCATGCCATTTCGGGACTTTGAAGTTATCTTGGGGATGGATTGGTTGGGACGATATTATGCATGTTTGGACTGTAGGAGGAAAGTTTTAACTTTAGAAGTACCTAACCAACCTGTTATTAAAGTAACTGGGAGTCGAAAGTCTACTGGGACTCGTATTATATCTTCCATTAAAGCTACTAAAATGCTGAGTAAAGGTTATGATGCATACTTAGCTTATTTAATTAATCAGCCTGGAGATAAATTGAAATTGAATGAAGTACCTGTTATAAAAGAGTTTCCGGGGGTTTTCCCTGAGGAGTTGCCTGGGTTACCACCTGATAGGGAGATTGAATTTGTGATTGACATGTTGGCGGGAACTAGTCCTATTTCGAGAACCCCGTATAGAATATCTCCCCCTGAGTTATAAGAATTGAAATTCAGCTACAGGGATTACTTGAGAAAGGTTTTATTCAGCCTAGTTCGTCACCGTGGGGTGCTCCCGTGTTATTTGTGAAAAAGAAAGACGGTACTCTGCGTTTGTGCATAGATTATTGAGGTCTTAATCAGGTAACGGTGAAAAATAAATATCATTTACCCTTAATTGAGGAGTTGTTTGATCAGCTACAGGGTGCTGTTGTGTTTTCGAAATTTGATTTGAGGCAGGGTTATTATCAGTTGAGGATCCAGAAAGGGGATGTACCTAAGACCGCATTTAGAACCAGGTACGGCCATTATGAGTTTGTTGTTTTACCATTCGGGTTGACAAATGCTCCAGCCGCTTTTATGGATTTGATGCAGAGAGTATTTCGACCCTATCTTGATCAGCTTGTCGTGATTTTTATTGATGATATATAAGTATACTCTAAGTCTGAGCCAGAGCATGAAGAACATTTGAGAATTGTACTTCAAACCCTGCAAGAACACAAATTGTTTGCTAAATTTAGCAAATGCGAATTCTGGTTGAAACAGGTTGCCTTTTTAGGTCATATCATTTCCCAGGAGGGAATATCTGTTGATCCTGCTAAAATTGAGGTAGTTATGTCGTGGAAAAGACCTGAAACTGTCACGGAAGTCCGTAGTTTCTTGGGATTAGCGGGCTATTATAGGCGATTTGTTAAAGATTTTTCAAAGATTGCAGGACCTTTGACTACTTTAACTCAGAACAAAACTGTGTTTAATTGGGATGATAAATGTGAAGCCAGTTTCCAGGAGTTGAAAAAGAGACTTACCACTGCACCTATCCTTGCCTTGCCTGAGGGAACCGAGAACTTGGTGATTTACAATGGCGCTTCCAAAGAAGGCTTGGGTTGTATTCTGATGCAAAATGGTAAAGTGATAGCATATGCCTCTAGGAAATTGAAACCATATGAACTCAATTATCCTACACATGATTTGGAGCTTGCAGCTGTTGTATTTGCTTTGAAGAAATGGCGACATTATTTGTGGGGTAACAAATTTGAAATATTTACTGATCATAAAAGTTTGAAATAATTGTTTTCTCAAAAAGATTTGAATATGAGGCAAAGACGTTGGCTTGAACTGTTAAACGATTATAACTGTACCATTAGCTATTTGCCGGGAAAAGCTAATACTGTTGCAGATGCACTGAGCCAAAAAGCTTCTGTGGCCAGTTTGATAATCAAGGATTGGGAGATTGTAGAAGAGCTTTGTTTGTGGAAACTAGGAGCTTCTAGATCAGGTATTCAATTTGCTAGCTTACAAATCAAATCTTTATTGCTATCTAGAATCAGAGAAGCGCAACAATCAGATTCTCAGTTATTGAAGCATTTAGAGAAGTCAAAAAGGGGAGAGTCCGACTTTAAGTTGCATGATGATGGACTTCTCAGGTACAGGAATAGAATTTGCATTCCTAGCAATTCGATTGTGAAAGATGAGATTCTTGCTGAGGCTCATGCTTCTAAATACACAATTCATCCTGGAAGCACTAAAATGTACAGAGATTTGAAACAGAATTTCTGGTGGAACAACATGAAGAGAGAGATAGCTGAATTTGTAGCTAAGTGTTTGACTTGTCAGAAAGTTAAGGCGAAACATCAGAGGCCAGCATGATTGTTGCAGCCGTTGGAGATTCCGGTATGGAAATGGGATCAGGTTACTATGGACCTTGTGTCGGATTTGCCGAGATCACCACGAGGTAATGATTCTGTGTGGGTTGTAGTAGAAAGGTTGACAAAGAGTTCACATTTTATTGCTACAAAGAAAACAGATTCTCTCGATAAATTGGCTGAGCTATATGTTGAAAATATTGTAAGACTGCATGGAGTTCCATCTCAAATAGTGTCAGATAGGGATCCCAGGTTTACGTCACAGTTCTGGCAGAAGTTACAAAAGGCTATAGGGACTAATTTGAGTTTTAGTACTGCTTATCACCCGCAGACGGATGGCCAATCAGAGAGGACTATCAAGATACTGGAAGACATGTTGAGGGCTTGTGTAACGCCCCGAACCCAACCCCACGCTAATAGTCAGGCTCGGACCCGTCACTCGGGGACAGAGCCTCCTCTGTACCAAGGACAAAACTGTTACCTGTAAACATTCATTCAAGATATTTGAACTAAACAACAACTTATCTGCTAATATTTCCAAAGACAAAACCAAAATCACAAGGCCATCCGAGCCTTGGAACATCAACCAACTACTTAAGCACACAAGCATGCAAAATAAGTTGGTTTTAGTCATAGTAGTTAGATACAATAAAATTCTAAGTTCCATAAGTAGGATAATAAACACTCCAAGCATGCAAGAGAAATAAAGTCTAATATCCATTATTACAAACCATCAACTTTCTTTAACATTCTAATACACATCTACTAGACATATATACAAGTCTCCAAAGTCTCAAAATACATTAATAACAAGAACTCCACGCAAGAAGCACATAAAATCCACCTCAGCACACAAGGTCACAGATTCTGATCTACGTGAACTTCTTCTTCTTCTACTACTTCTAACAGCTGGGGATTCACCTCAGCTTCTCCTGAAACATTTTTAAATGAGGAATGAGCAACAAAGTTGCCCAGCGAGGGAGGTGATGCAACATGCCAACGTGCAATATGATATGCAAACACAAGGAAACATTTACAAACCACATAAACTAACAAGACAATAAGCCAAACTATTAATCACTTTAAAAGGATACGGTTCCACTTCCAAGTCTTCATCCACGAGCCACGAACCACGAGCATCACGAACATGCCGGCAAACCCCAAACACCACAAATGGGATACTCCGGATGTATCCCGATCCTACGACCCTTTCACCCGAGATAAGTGCATGCCCCGCAGGTAAACCACGCCTCTGGGGTAGTGGAGTGTGCCTGAGCGAGAAAGGGAATAGGCACCATGGTAGTCGAGGGAGCACGGCAAGCCCGACACTGCCCGTGTTTCTCGACGCTACCATGTCCGATAAAGGTTGCGCAACCCAATACAAGTCACAAACAATCAATATAACACATAACACATAAGAAGGACGACAAAGTAGGCCGCCCTTACATATATGCACGATAAAAGTTCATATAAGCACGATATTAGCTTTAAGATACCAAAAGTAGCAATCAACCCAACTAATTCCTATAATCTACTCAAATAACTTAAATACATCTTAAATATTCAATGCAAGGCATTACTAACACACAACAAGTTCCAAATGCAACTAAAATGGCTAAACATCACATTTCCCCTTTCTTTAAATGAGCTTTCTTTCTCCTAAGCATTGTTCGAGATTCCCAATCATGCCCTAGTCTTTCTATATTTCTAATTAAGCTCAAAGGTACCCTTTAAAGTCACTAAGACTCATTTTTGAAGCAAAAGTTCGGGATGGCCCCGAACGGGTTTGAACTATAGCCATACTAACCGAACCCCAATTTCGCGAAACGAAAGCACCAAAGGTGCTTCCTTAGCTCAAGGATACCCAAATCGATCCCAAATTTGCCCGGATTGCTTAACGTATAAAACCCCCTTTTTAAAGTAAGCTTATTATGCAATTAAGATCAAATTCGAGGGTTTCAACCTAACCTGGCTTTGCAACTAACTTCCCTAAGGTCTAGAGCACCTAATTGAGGCATCAATTCAAGCCAATTAGTAATTTTTCTCAAAACCCTAATTCTAGGCACTATTCATCACCTCTTTGATCAATCTCAACATTCAACCGTTAACTATGTTATCAAACCTCAAAAGTTAGCTCTAGAGACATTAAATAACTCATAGGGGGTATTCATAACAAGGGATATAGATATAGTTGACAAATCAAGAAAATTAAACATATGCACATAAACTTTAAACTCAATAAAATGAGACTCCCTCACAATTTTTGAAGAAGAAGAAGGTTGTTGAAGGTCCTAAGTTGCTCAAAATCCTCCCAAGATCAATCTAAGAGCTCAAAGTGCAAGATTGAAGAAGCAAAATTTCTCCTTTTTCCTCCTTGAAGTGGACGGCCAAATGGGGACATGGATGGAATTTTTGCAAATGTTTTTATGAGCTAATATGTTATGTGGCTTTTAATTGATGAGTTAGTTGTTTTATATGTTGTATATAATTAATATTCTAAGCTATGTAGTCTCAAATATTGATCAATTAAGGCTAATTGCAATTACAAATGCTTTTTAATTAATAACTAGCACTATTCTAACGTAACACTATTCAAAGCTCACGGAAAATATTTTTCAAACGCATACTCCTAAGCTCGAAAGTTCAAAACGAAAATTTCTTGGTTCCTTTTAAATGTCGAGTAACCTAGGAAAAATTTAAAATCAAGCTTTCAAAACCGTCAAAAATATTATGAATAGTAACCCACAATAAAAACAATTAAACAAGAAAATTGATGCACGTAGAAATGTGCACATAAGTATGCAAGGATTATAAATAAATTTTATAGTGAAATTCTCGGGTGTCACACCCTCTCCCCCTTAAACTAATTGCGTCCTCGCAATTCTTACATGATTCGGCAAAGAGCTCCGGATACTTCTCTCTAATCTGATCTTCTCGCTCCCAAGTGGCATCCTCAACTCCATGATGATCCCAGAGAACTTTTACCATAGGAATACTTTTAGTTCTAAGTTCCTGAATCTTTCGGTCAACCACTCGAAGAGGTTTCTCAACATAAGCTAAAAACTCATCGATCTCCAACGGCTCCGGCTCAATGATATGCGACGGATCAGGATTATACTTTCTCAACAGTGACACATGGAAAACATCATGAATCCGAGCCAAACTCGGAGGTAGTGCCAATCTGTAAGCTAAATCCCCAACTTTCTCAGTGATCTCAAATGGTCCCACGTATCTAGGACTAAGTTTACCTCCTTTGCCATGCCGAATCAAACCTTTTCGCGGAGAGACTTTCAAGAAAACATGATCACCCTTAGAAAATACTAAGTCCCGTCGACGTCTATCGGCATAATTCTTCTGTCGACTCTGAGCTATAAGCATCCTTTTCTTTATAAGTCTCACATTATCCACCATTTTAATCATCTCCGGAAGAATAGAGGGATCAACTGTTTTCATCTCACCTACCTCATCCCAATACAACGGAGACCGACATTTTCGCCCATAAAGTGCCTCGTAGGGTGCCATGCCAATTGTGGCCTGATAACTGTTATTGTAAGCAAACTCTGCTAAAGGCAGATATTTCTCCCAATTCTTGCCAAAATCCAGAACACAAGCTCTCAACATATCTTCCAGTATCCTGATAGTCCTCTCTGACTGGCCATCCGTCTGCGGGTGATAAGCAGTACTAAAACTCAAATTAGTCCCCAAAGCCTTTTGTAGTTTCTGCCAGAATTGTGATGTAAACCTGGGATCCCTGTCCGACACTATCTGAGATGGAATTCCATGTAGTCTCACAATATTTTCAACATAAAGCTCAGCCAATTTATCGAGAGAATCTGTTTTCTTTGTAGCAATAAAATGCGAACTCTTCGTCAACCTGTCTACTATAACCCACACCAAATCATTACCTTGTGGTGATCTCGGTAAATCCGACACAAGATCCATAGTAACCTGATCCCATTTCTAAACTGGAATCTCCAACGGCTGCAACAATCCTGCTGGCCTCTGATGCTCTGCCTTAACTTTCTGACAGGTCAACTACTTAGCTACCTACTCAGCTCTTTCTCTCTTCATGTTGTTCCACCAGAAATTATGTTTTAGATCTCTGTACATTTTAGTGCCTCCAGGATGAATTGTGTATTTAGAAGCATGAGCCTCAGCAAGAATCTCATCTTTCACAGTCGAATTACTAGGAATGCAAATTCTATTCCTGTACCTGAGAAGCCCATCATCATGCATCTTAAAGTCGGACTCTCCCCCTTTTGACTTCTCTAAAAGCTTCAATAGCTGAGAATCTGATTATTGGGCTTCTCTGATTCTAGATAGCAATAAAGATTGGATTTGTAAGCTAGCAAATTGAATACCTGATCTAGAAGCCTTCGGTTTCTACAAGCACAATTCTTCTACAATCTCCCAATCTTTGATTATCAAACTGGCCACAGAAGCTTTTCGGCTCAGTGCATCTGCAACAGTATTAGCTTTTCCCGGCAAATAGCTAATGGTACAATTATAATCATTTAACAGTTCAAGCCAACGCCTTTGCCTCATATTCAGATCTTTTTGAGAAAACAAATATTTTAAACTTTTATGGTCAGTAAATATTTCAAATTTGTTACCCCACAAATAATGTCACCATTTCTTCAAAGCAAAGACAACAACTGCAAGCTCCAAATCATGTGTAGGATAATTGAGTTCATATGGTTTCAATTTCCTAGAGGCATATGCTATGACCTTACCATTTTGCATCAACACACAACCTAAGCCTTCTTTCGAAGCGTCACTGTAAATCACCAAGTTCTCGGTTCCCTCAGGCAAGGCAAGAATAGGTGCAGAGATAAGTCTCTTTTTTAACTCCTGAAAACTAGCTTCACATTTGTCATCCCAATTAAACACAGTTTTCTTCTGAGTTAAAGTAGTCAAAGGTTCTGCAATCTTTGAAAAATCTTTAACAAATCGCCTATAATAGCCTGCTAATCCCAAGAAACTACGGACTTCCGTGACAGTTTCAGGTCTTTTCCACGACATAACTACCTCAATTTTAGCAGGATCAACAGATATTCCCTCCTGGGAAATGATATGACCTAAAAAGGAAACCTGTTTCAACCAGAATTCGCATTTGCTAAATTTGGCAAACAACTTGTGTTCTTGCAAGGTTTGAAGTACAATTCTCAAATGCTCTTCATGCTCTGACTCAGACTTAGAGTATACTAAGATATCATCAATAAAAATCACAACAAACTGATCAAGATAGGGTCGAAATACTCTCTACATCAAATCCATAAAAGCGGCTGGAGCATTTGTCAACCCGAATGGTAAAACAACAAACTCATAATGGCCGTACCTGGTTCTAAATGCAGTCTTAGGTACATCCTCTTTCCGGATCCTCAACTGATAATAACCCTGCCTCAAATCAAATTTTGAAAACACAACAGCACCCTGTAGCTGATCAAACAACTCCTCAATTAGAGGCAAAGGATATTTATTTTTCACCGTCACCTGATTAAGACCTCGATAATCTATACACAAACGCAGAGTACCGTCTTTCTTTTTCACAAATAACACAGGAGCACCCCACGGTGACGAACTAGGCTGAATAAAAACTTTCTCAAGTAAACCCTGTAGCTGAATTTTCAATTCTTGTAACTCAGGGGGAGACATTCTATACGGGGTCCTTGAGATAGGATTAGTTCCGGGCAACAGGTCAATCACAAACTCAATCTCCCTATCAGGTGGTAACCCAGGCAACTCCTCAGGGAAAACCCCCGGAAACTCTTTTATAATAGGTACTTCACTCAATTTCAATTTATCTCCAGGCTGATTAATTAAATAAGCTAAGTATGCATCATAGCCTTTACTCAACATTTTAGTAGCTTTAATGGAAGATATAATACGAGTCCCAGTAGACTTTCGACTCCCAGTTACTTTAATAACAGGTTGGTTAGGTACTTCTAAAGATAAAACTTTCCTCCTACAGTTCAAACATGCATAATATCGCCCCAACCAATCCATCCCCAAGATAACCTCAAAGTCCCGAAATGGCATGATTATCAAGTCAATAGGATACATGCAACCCTCAATACAAATTTTACAATCTTTACACACAGACTCCGTAACAAATTTAGTACCCATAGGATTACCTACTTCAATCACATACGGCAGTTTATCAACTTTTAATACAGTAGACTGTGCACATGCAGGAGTAATGAATGAATGTGTAGCCCCAGTGTCAATCAAAACTACTACCGGCTGACTATTAATAAGAAATGTACCTTCCACCACCACTGTTGTTTCTGGAAGCTCCTCCTAGTCGAGTGCAAATACTCGTGCCTGACCTCGCGGTACAGTGGCTGTTCCTGAAGCTCGAGTCTGGGCACCCTGGCCTGAAGTCTGACCCTGACCAAATTTAAACTTGGGACAATCTCTAACTCTGTGCTGATCACTGCCACAACCTGTGCAACGGCCTAGTTTCCTCCAATACTCAGCCTCTGTGTGACCCTTACGATTGCAATGAGTACACTGTAGATTCTTCCTAGCAGCAGCTCCTCCTGTAGGGGTCCTATAAGTAGATGTGGCAGAACTGCCCTGCTGAGATCTAGCAGTCACTGGTCGGGTCTGTGACTGTCCCTGTGGCTGGCTCTGAGCTGGTCTCGGCTGTGACTGCACCTGAACTGGTCCTGGATAGCTCTGGGTCTGCCTAGGCTGCTGAGTCTGCCTCTGATAACCCTGACTCTGAGACTGAAACTGCCGTTTGCTTGACTGACTAGACTGAGCTAACACATCTGCCTTACGTTTCTCATATCTCGATGCAGCCCTAACTACTGCAGCATAGTTCGGGTAATCTTGCGAAGACAAGTTAAGTATGATGTCACTCCTCAACCCTGTAATAAATCTCTGGATCTTCACATCCTCCGGCTGAACCAAAGCGGGCACATATCGAGATAGTCTCGTAAAGGTAGCCTCGTACTGGTCCACAGTCATATTCCCCTGTTTCAACGCTATGAATTCATCCTGATGTCTCTCACGGGCTACAACCGATACATATTTATCTCGAAACTCACGAACAAAGTCAGCCCATACATGTTGAACCCTCTCGGCATCCCATTTTTCTCTAATAGTGTGCCACCAAGCCTCGGCATCACCCTCCATTAAAAAGGCAGCATAGGTGATCTTTCTTTCATCGTCACACTCAAGTATCGCAGCAACTTTCTCGAACTTACTCAGCCACAACTCTGCTTCATATCATCAGGCTCACCATAAAAACTATATGCTCCATGATGCAGAAATTTATCAAATAAGTTACCTCCTGCAGTACCACTGCCCTCTGCTCTGGCAGCCTGATTACCCCTACCGATACCTGCAGTACCCTGCTGAACTACAAACTGGGCTATGGTGTTCATTGCAGTGGCCATTGTGGCCATAATCTGGGCAGTACTCGGTTCCTGCCCCTGCGGTACATCCCCGGCTGCCCCGGCACCTTGCCCCGGTACATTCTGCCTGGGAACCTCCTACGGTTCTCCCCGTGGTCTACCCCGTCTCCTCATAATAATGCTATAAGAACATAATATTATAATAAGCAAATAACTATGCAAAAATAATGTACACATTGTTTTTAAACATTTTACTCACATAAGAAGCATATAAAACACTTAACAACATTTAACACTAACTTTTCATATTCTTATCATGTTAAGCTTTATCATTCTTTTTCATGCTAGCATGTCTTGTATCTAAGTACTTAAATAACTAAACACTCACATATTCACATAATTCACTTTCACATATAGACCTCTACCCACAAGCCAAAGAATTTAACCCGGCTTCAAGCATTCTAGTAGCTCTGATACCACTAAAGTGTAACGCCCCGAACCCAATCCCACGCTAATAGTCAGGCTCAGACCCGTCACTCAGACAGAGTCTCCTCTGTACCAAGGACAAAACTGTTACCTGCAAATAGTCACTCAAGACTTTTGAACTATAACAACAACTTATCTGCTAATATTTCCAAAGACAAAACCAAAATCACAAGGCCATCCGAGCCTTGGAACATCAACCAACTACTTAAGCACACAAGCATGCAAAATAAGTTGGTTTTAGTCATAAGTAGTTAGATACAATAAAATTCTAAGTTCCATAAGTAGGGCAATAAACACTCCAAGCATGCAAGAGAAATAAAGTCTAATATTCATTATTACAATCCAACAACTTTCTTTAACATTCTAGTCCACAACTACTAGACATATACACAAGACTCCAAAATCTCAAAATACATTAATAACAAGAACTCCACGCAAGAAACACATAAAATCCACCTCAGCACACAAGGTCACAGATTCTGATCTACGTGAACTTCTTCTTCTTCTCCTACTTCTAACAGCTGGGGATTCACCTCAGCTTCTCCTGAAACATTTTAAATGAGGAGTGAGCAACAAAGTTGCCCAGCGAGGGAGGTGATGCAACATGCCAACGTGCAATATGATATGCAAACACAAGGAAACATATACAAGCCACATAAACTAACAAGACAATAAGCCAAACTATTAATCACTTTAAAAGGATACGGTTCCACTTCCAAGTTTTCATCCACGAGCCACGAACCACGAGCATCACGAACATGCCGGCAAACCCCAAACACCACAATTGGGATACTCCGGATGTATCCCGATCCTACGACCCTTTCTCCCGAGGTAGGTCCATGCCCAGCAGGTGAACCACGCCTCTGGGGTAGTGGAGTGTGCCTCAGCAAGAAAGGGAATAGGCACCATGGTAGTCGAGGGAGCACGGCAAGCCCGACGCCGCCCGTGTTTCTCGACGCTACCATGTCCGATATAGGTTGCGCAACCCAATACAAGTCACAAACAATCAATATAACACATAACACATAAGAGAGACGACAAAATAGGCCGCCCTCACATATATGCACGATAAAAGTTCATATAAGCACGATATTAGCTTTAAGATACCAAAAGTAGCAATCAACCCAACTAATTCCAATAATCTACTCAACTAACTTAAATACATCCTAAATATTCAATGCAAGGCATTACTAACACACAACAAGTTCCAACTGCAACTAAAATGGCTAAACATCACATTTCCCCTTTCTTTAAACGAGCTTTCTTTCTCCTAAGCATTGTTCGAGATTCCCAATCATGCCCTAGTCTTTCTATATTCCTAATTAAGCTCAAAGGTACCCTTTAAAGTCACTAAAACTCATTTTTGAAGCAAAAGTTCGGGAAGGCCCTGAACGGGTTTGAACTATAGCCATACTAACCGAACCCCAATTTCGCGAAACGAAAGCACCAAAGGTGCTTCCTTAGCTCAAGGATACCCAAATCGATGCCCAAATTTGCCCGGATTGCTTAACGTATAAAACCCCCTTTTTAAAGTAAGCTTATTATGCAATTAAGTTCAAATTCGAGTGTTTCAACCTAACGTGGCTTTTCAACTAACTTCCCTAAGGTCTAGAGCACCTAATTGAGGCATCAATTCAAGCCAATTAGTAAATTTTCTCAAAACCCTAATTCTAGGCACTATTCATCACCTCTTTGATCAATCTCAACATTCAACCGTTAACTATGTTATCAAACCTCAAAAGTTAGCTCTAGAGACATTAAATAACTCATAGGAAGCATTCATAACAAGTTATATAGATATAGTTGACAAATCAAGAAAATTAAACATATGCACATAAACTTTAAACTCAAGAAAATAAGACTCCCTCACAATTTTTGAAGATGAAGAAGGTTGTTGAAGGTCCTAAGTTGCTCAAAATCCTCCCAAGATCAATCTAAGAGCCCAAAGTGCAAGATTGAAGAAGCAAAATTTCTCCTTTTTTCCTCCTTGAAGTGGACGGCCAAATGGGGACATGGATGGAATTTTTGCAAATGTTTTTATGAGCTAATATGTTATGTGGCTTTTAATTGATGAGTTAGTTGTTTTATATGTTGTATATAATTAATATTCTAAGCTATGTAGTCTCAAATATTGATCAATTAAGGCTAATTGCAATTACAAATGCTTTTTAATTAATAACTAGCACTATTCTAACGTAACACTATTCAAAGCTCACGGAAAATATTTTTCAAACGCATACTCCTAAGCTCGAAAGTTCAAAACAAAAATTTCTTGGTTCCTTTTAAATGTCGAGTGACCTAGGAAAAATTTAAAATCAAGCTTTCGAAACAGTCAAAAATATTATGAATAGTAACTCACAATAAAAACAATTAAACAAGAAAAATGATGCACGTAGAAATGCGCACATAAGTATGCAAGGATTATAAATAAATTTTATAGTGAAATTCTCGGGTGTCACAGCTTGTGTTCTGGATTTTGGCATGAATTAGGAGAAATATCTGCCTTTAGCAGAGTTTGCTTACAATAACAGTTATCAGGCTACTATTGGCATGGCACCCTATGAAGCACTTTACGGGCGGAAATGTCGGTCTCCGTTGTATTGGGATGAGGTAGGTGAGATGAAAACAGTTGATCCAGCTATTCTTCCTGAGATGATCAAAATGGTGGATAATGTGAGACTTATAAAGAAAAGGATGCTTACAACTTAGAGTTGACAGAAGAATTATGCTGATAGATGTCGACGGGACTTAGTATTTTCTAAGGGTTATCGTGTTTTCTTGAAAGTCTCTCCGCGAAAAGGTTTGATTCGGCACGGAAAATGAGGTAAACTTAGTCCTAGATACGTGGGACCATTTGAAATCACTGAGAAAGTTGGGGATTTAGCTTACCGATTGGCATTACCTCCGAGTTTGGGTCGGATTCATGATGTTTTTCATGTGTCACTGTTGAGAAAGTATAATCCTGATCCGTCGCATATCATTGAGCCGGAGCCGTTGGAGATTGATGAGTCTTTAGCTTATGTTGAGAAACCTCTTCGAGTGGTTGACCGAAAGATTCAGGAACTTAGAACTAAAAGTATTCCTATAGTAAAAGTTCTCTGGGATCATCATAGGGTTGAGGATGCCACTTGGGAGCGAGAAGATCAGATCAGAGAGAAGTATCCGGAGCTCTTTGCCGAATCATGTAAGAATTGCGAGGACGCAATTAGTTTAAGGGGGAGAGGGTGTGACACCCGAGAATTTCACCATAAAATTTATTTATAATCGTTGCATACCTATGTGCGCATTTCTACGTGCATCATTTTTCTTGCTTAATTATTTTTATTATGGGTTACTATTCATAATATTTTTGATTGTTTTAAAAGCTTGATTTTAAATTTTTCCTAGGTCATATGACATTTAAAAGGAACCAAGAAATTTTCGTTTTGAACATTCGTGCTTAGGAGTATGCGTTTTGTTTTTCCGTGACTTTTGAATAGTGTTACGTTAGAATAGTGCTAGTTATAAATTAAAAAGCATTTGTAATTGCAATTAGCCTTAATTGATCTATATTTGAGACTACATAGCTTAGAATATTAACTATGCACAAAATATAAAACAACCAACTCATGAAATTAAATAGAATAATGCACATAAGTCATCAAAACAAATTATAAAATTCCTTCTATGTCCTATGCTTTGGCCAACCCACTCAAGGGAAAAAAGGGAGAATTTTGCTTCTTCAATCTTGCACTTGGAGCTCTTAGCTTGATCTTGGGAGGGTTTTGAGCAACCTAGGGACTTCAACAAGCTTCATTGTCTTCGAAAATTGTGAGGGAGATTCATTTTCTTGATTTTAAAGTTTATGTTCATATGTTTAATTTTCTTGATTTGTCAATTATAGCTATATAACTTGTTATGAATGCTTCCTATGAGTTATTTAATGCCTATAGAGCTAACTTTTGAGGTTTGATAATAAAGTTAATGGTTGAATGTTGAGATTGATCAAAGAGATGATGAATAGTGCCTAGAATTAGGATTTTAAGGAAATTTGCTAATTGGCTTGAATTGATGCTTCAATTAGGCGCTCTAGACCCTAGGGAAGTTAGTTGAAAAGTCACGTGAGGTTGAATCACTCGAAACCGAACTTAATTGCATAAATAGCCTACTTTAAAAAGGGGGGTTTTCACGTTAAGAAATCCGGGCAAGTTTGGGCATTGATTTGGGTATCCTTGAGCTAAGGAAGCACCTTTGGTGCTTTCGTTTCACGAAAATGGGGTTCGGTTAGTATAGTTGTAGTTCAAACCCGTTCGGGGCCTTCCCGAACTTTTGCTTCAAAAAATGAGTTTTGCACATATTTAAGATATAAGGGCACGAAAATAAATTGATGATTAATACTTCTATATTCTAATTAATAAAAAGTAGTGTTGCTGAAATACAAAGTGAAAAACAATGAAGATTTGATGCATTGTCATTAGTTTTTCGTATACTAATCAAATTCTAACTTCGCACTAGTATCAATGAATTAGCGTAAATTGAAGATTGACTATAATAAAATATGATAGTTAGCTTAAAAGAGTTATTTAAAACAAAAGAAGTGATTATATGAAATAAATTTCATCTTTTGCATAATAGTTCGTAGCCTCATGGTGGCCATTGGCCACAAAATGTCTACGAAAAGTAAAATTTTGCATAATAAATTGTTGATTAATACTTTTATATTCTAATTAACAAAAAGTAGTGTTGCTGAAATACAGATTGAAAAACAACGAAGATTTATGCATTGTCATTAGTTTTTCGTATACTAATCAAATTCTAACTTCGCACTAGTATGAATGAATTGGTGTAAATTGAAGATTGATTACAATAAAAGATGATATTTAGTTTAGAAGAGTCATTTAAAACAAAAAATGTGATTATATGAAATAAATTTCATCTTTTGCATAATAGTTCGTAGCCTCGTGGTGGCCATTGGCTACCAAATGGCGACGTAAAGTAAAATTTTGGTCGCCCTTTGGTCGCCAATGGCTACGAAGGGGTGACGAAATGTCCATGTTCATAGAAGTTAGATTGATTTAAAGCATGAGAATTAATAATAACAAGCACATTACAAGTTTGTGCTAGATCTACTTTCTTTTGATTGAAAATATATTTTATGGTTTATTCAATGGTATGAGGTTGCACATATTTAAGATATAAGGGAAAGAAAATAAATTGATGATTAATACTTCTATAATCTAATTAACAAAAAATAGAGATACTGAAATATAAAGTGAAAAACAATGAAGATTTTATGCATTGTCATTAGTTTTTCGTATACTAATCAAATTCTAACTTCGCACTAGTATCAATGAATTAGCGTAAATTGAAGATTGACTATAATAAAATATGATAGTTAGCTTAGAAGAGCTATTTAAAACAAAGAAGGGATTATATGAAATAAATTTCATCTTTTGCATAATAGTTCGTAGTCTCATGGTGGCCATTAGCCACAAAATGGCGACGAAAAGTAAAATTTTGGTCGCCCTTTGGTCGCCAATGGCTTCGAAGGGGCGATGAAATGTCCATGTTCATAGAATTTAGATTGATTTAAAACATAAGAATTAATAATAAGAAGTACATAACAAGTTTGTGTGACATCTATTTTCTTTTGATGGAAAATATATGTTATGCGTTAGTTAATGGTATGAGGTTGCACATATTTAAGATATAAGGGCACGAAAATAAATTATTGATTAATACTTCTATATTCTAATCAACAAAAAGTAGTGTTGATGAAATACAAAGTGAAAATCAATCAAGTTTTTATGCATTGTCATTACTTTTTCGTATACTAATCAAATTCTAACTTGGCACTAGTATCAATGAATTAGCGTAAATTGAAGATTGACTATAATAAAATATGATAGTTAGCTTAGAAGAGCTATTTAAAACAAAAGAAGTGATTATATGAAATAAATTTCATCTTTTGCATAATAGTTCGTAGTCTCATGGTGGCCATTAGCCACAAAATGGCGACGAAAAGTAAAATTTTGGTCGCCCTTTGGTCGCCAATGGCTTCGAAGGGGCGACGAAATGTCCATGTTCATAGAAGTTAGATTGATTTAAAACATAAGAATTAATAATAACAAGTACATTACAAGTTTGTGCTAGATCTATTTTCTTTTGATTGAAAATATATTTTATGGTTTATTTAAAGGTACGAGGTTGCACATATTTAAGATATAAGCGCACGAAAATAAATTGGTGATTAATACTTCTATATTCTATTTAACAAAAAGTAGTGTTGCTGAAATACAAAGTGAAAAACAATAAAGTTTTTATGCATTGTCATTAGTTTTTCGTATACTAATCAAATTCTAACTTCGTACTAGTATCAATGAATTAGCGTAAATTGAAGATTAACTATAATAAAAGATGATATTTAGCTTAGAAGAGCTGTTTAAAACAAAAGAAGTGATTATATGAAATAAATTTCATCTTTTGCATAATAGTTCGTAGCCTCGTGGTGGCCATTGGCCACCAAATGGTGACGAAAACTAAAATTTTGGTCGCCCTTGGCTACGAAGGGGCGACGAAATGTCCATGTTCATAGAAGTTAGATTGATTTAAAACATAAGAATTAATAATAACAAGTACATTACAAGTTTGTGCTAGATCAATTTTTTTTGATTGAAAATATAATTTATGGTTTATTTAATGGTATGAGGTTGCACATATTTAAGATATAAGGACACGAAAATAAATTGATGATTAATACTTCTATATTATAATTAACAAAAAGTAGTGTTGCTGAAATACAAAGTGAAAAACAATGAAGATTTTATGCATTGTCTTTAGTTTCTCGTATACCAATCAAATTCTAACTTCTCACTAGTATCAATTAATTAGCGTAAATTGAAGATTGACTATAATAAAAGATGATATTTTGTTTAGAATAGCCATTTAAAACAAAAGAAGTGATTATATGAAATAAATTTCATCTTTTGCATAATAGTTCGTAGCTTCGTGGTAGCCATTGGCTACCAAATGGTGACGAAAAGTAAAATTTTTGGTCGCCAATGGCTACGAAGGGGCGACAAAATGTCAATGTTCATAGAAGTTAGATTGATTTAAAACATAAGAATTAATAATAAGTACATTACAAGTTTGTGCTAGATCTATTTTCTTATGATTGAAAATATATTTTATGGTTTATTTAATGGTACGAGGTTGCACGTATTTCAGATATAAGCGCACGAAAATAAATTGATGATTAATACTTCTATATTCTAATTAAAATAAAGTAGTGTTGCTGAAATACAAAGTGAAAAACAATGAAGATTTTATGCATTGTCATTAGTTTTTCGTATACTAATCTAATTCTAACTTCGCACTAGTATCAATGAATTAGCATAAATTGAAGATTGACTATAATAAAAGATGATATTTAGCTTAGAAGAGCTATTTAAAACAAAAGAAGTGATTATATGAAATAAATTTCATCTTTTGCAAAATAGTTCGTAGCACCGTGGTGGCCATTGGCCACCAAATGGCGAAGAAAACTAAAATTTTGGTCGCCCTTTGGTCGCCAATGGCTACGAAGGAGCGACAAAATGTCCATGTTCATAGAAGTTAGATTGATTTAAAATGTAAGAATTAATAATAACCAGTACATTACAAGTTTGTGCTAGATCTATTTTCTTTTGATTGAAAATATATTTTATGGTTTATTTAATGGTATGAGTTTGCACATATTTAAGATATTAGGACACGAAAATAAATTGATGATTAATACTTCTATATTCTAATTAACAAAAAGTAGTGTTGCTGAAATACAAAGTGAAAAACAATGAAGATTTTATGCATTATCTTTAGTTTTCGTATACCAATCAAATTCTAACTTCGCACTAGTATCAATGAATTAACGTAAATTGAAGATTGACTATAATAAAAGATGATATTTAGTTTAGAAGAGCCATTTAAAACAAAAGAAGTGATTATATGAAATAAATTCCATCTTTTGCATAATAGTTCGTAGCCCCGTGGTGGCCATTGGCTACCAAATGGCGACGAAAAGTAAAATTTTTGCCGCCAATGGCTACGAAGGGGCAACGAAATGTCCATGTTCATAGAAGTTAGATTGATTTAAAACATAAGAATTAATAATAACAAGTACATTACAAGTTTGTGCTAGATCTATTTTCTTTTGATTGAAAATATATTTTATGGTTTATTTAATGGTATGAGGTTGCACATATTTAAGATATAAGAGCACGAAAATAAATTGATGATTAATACTTTTATATTGTAATTAAGAAAAAGTAGTTATATTGAAATACAAAGTGAAAAACAATGAAGATTTTATGCATTGTCATTAGTTTTTCATATACTAATCAAATTTTAACTTCGCACTAGTATCAATTTATTAGCGTAAATTGAAGATTGAATATAATAAAAGATGATATTTAGCTTAGTAGAGCTATTTAAAACAAAAAAAATTATTATATAAAATAAAATTCATCTTTTGCATAATAGTTCGTTGCCCCGTGGTGGCCATTTGCCACAAAATGGCGACGAAAAGTAAAATTTTGCTCGCCCTTTGGTCGCTAATGGCTACGAAGGGGCGACGGAATGTCCATTTGCATGGAAGTTAGATTGATTTAAAACATAAGAATTAATAATAACAAGTACATTACAAGTTTGTACTAGATCTATTTTCTTTTGATTGAAAATATATTTTATTGGTTATTTAATGGTATGAGATTGCACATATTTAAGATATAAGAGCACAAAAATAAATTGATGATTAATACTTATATATTCTAATTAACAAAAAGTAGTGTTGCTGAAATAAAAAGTGAAAAACAATGAAGATTTTATGCATTGTCATTAGTTTTTCGTATACCAATCAAATTCTAACTTCGCATAAGTATCAATGAATTAGCATAAATTGAAGATTGACTATAATAAAAGATGATATTTAGTTTAGAAGAGCCATTTAAAACAAAAGAAGTGATTATATGAAATAAATTTCATCTTTTGCATAATAGTTCGTAGCTCCGTGGTGGCCATTGGCTACCAAATGGCGACGAAAAGTAAAATTTTGGTCGCCCTTTGGTCGCCAATGGCTACGAAGGGGCGACGAAATGTCCATGTTCATAGAAGTTAGATTGATTTAAAACATAAGAATTAATAATAACAAGTACATTACAAGTTGGTACTAGATCTATTTTCCTTTGATTGAAAATATATTTTATGATTTATTTAATAGTATGAGGTTGCACATATTTAAGATATACGAGCACAAAAATAAATTGATGATTAATACTTCTATATTCTAATTAACAAAAAGTAGTGTTGCTGAAATACAAAGTGAAAAACAATGAAGATTTTATGCATTGTCATTAGTTTTTCGTATACCAATCAAATTCTAACTTCACACTAGTATCAATGAATTAGCGTAAATTGATGATTGACTATAATAAAAGATGATATTTAGTTTAGAATAGTCATTTAAACCAAAAGAAGTGATTATATGAAATAAATTCAATTTTTTGCATAATAGTTCGTAGCCTCGTGTTGGCTATTGGCTACCAAATGACGACGAAAAGTAAAATTTTGGTCGCCAATAGCTACTAAGGGGCGAAGAAATTAGAAACATGTAAATTAAAAATAAAAAATTATAAAAAAAAATTAGGGTTTTTGGGCGACCAAAGTGCTTGTGGCCCTTTGGTCGCGAGAACCACTTAAATTAGATGCTGCCCTCTAATTTAAGAGGGCGACCAAAGGGCTTGGTGGCCCTTTGGTCACCCCGTTTTACTAAAATTAGGGGGTAGAACATTGCCCCGTGGTTTTAGTAAGACTTAGATTTTTTTTTTCTTTCAAAAACCCCACCTCATCCCACCCTATCCCACCCATCACCCCACCCTACCCCACCCTACCCCACCCTACCCCATCCCACCCCACCCCATCCCATCCCACCACCCTACCCCACCCCCCAAAGGGATGTATTGTTTTTTTCTTTGTTTATTACATTATGAATATAGTATGTATGTATATGTATATCTATATATATATATATATGTATATGTATGTATATATATATATATATGTATATGTATGTATATATATAGCTTAAAATAGATATATGTATAGCTTAAACTTTATACATATATGTATATGCATTCTTTTTTTTATGTTTTTTTTTATTTTCGTTTTTGCCTTTTTTTTTTTTTATATGTAGATCATACTTTTTATATAGATCCTATATAAATATGTATAATATATATATGCATTTTGTTTTTTTCTATTTTTTTTATTTTTGTTTTTCCCTTTTTTCTATTTTTTTATTTTCTCTTTTCCCTTTATATATATATATATATATATATATATATATATATATATATATATATGCATTTAGCTTTTATTTTAATGTTATTTTTTTATTTTCATTTTTTTCATATTTTTATTTTCAGTTTTTTTTTTTCGTTTTTCCCTTTTTTCTACTTTTTTATTTTCGTTTTTCCTTTTTTTATATATATAGATCCTATATATATATATGTGTGTGTGTGTGTGCATTTAGCTTTTATTTTTTTATTTTCATTTTTTTCAGATTTTATTTATATAAATTTTCTCTTTTTCTGTTTTATTTTATTTTATTTTATTTTATTGTAGATTTTTTTTTCTATTTTTATTAATGTTGGATCTTTGAAATATTTTTTTGCAGGATTGGAGTTTGTTTTGTGTGATAGGCCAGACTATTACGACTCAAGTTAGTCTTCTAATTCACTATCTTTTATATTCGTGTTGAGATATTATATTTGAAATAATGTTGTAGGTGAGATATTGTTATGTTATTTATTGAGATAATAATTGCAGATATAATTGATTATTTATGATGTTTGTTGAGATATTTAGCTAAAATTTAAGTTGATTCTTGAGTTATTTCTTGTATATGAAGTGTATATGCGTACTTGTATCAATATTACATAGCATAATGACCTTACAACGCAAAATGGTGGAAATGTTTGTGGTGTTTGTGGGCTGAATTTTCCAGCGCCGACAGTGGGTTTGCCGGCGCGGGTTGGGCTGATTTTGGGGGCTATTTAGGCTACCCTCGGGGTGGTTTAGGTGCATGCTTTGTTGGTTAATTGATAGGTGGTTGTTTGGGTGTTGTTTGATTGAGTAATTGCGGAATGTGTTGCTAAATTGAAGTATTGTTAAAGAAAGTTAGTTTAAGTGATGTTTTACATTCTTTTGTGTTGTGTTGTTAGAGCTTGAGTTGGAATCAAGTAGGGTCGGAATCGGTTAATATATGGACATATATGCTTGAGGTTAGGTAACTTACTTTGTTACCTAATCAATGTGTTTTAAGTGATTTTTACATGTGGAATTACCAAGTGTTGCATTATTTAAAGTGTTGAAGTGTTATTGTTGAAGTGTTGAGGGACATCCTCTTTGAGTCGTGGCCACTCACCCTCATTTACTAACATTAATTTCAGGTGAGCCAGACTTGGGCTTCATGTCTCAAGAAGCTGAGTCTGAGCCATTTGATGTCGTGCATTATGTGAATGAGTCTTATGCTCATGAGCACCATCCTTGTTAGTGCTTGCTTGGATATTTTCTATGTTATCTTAGTGTTTATGGTTATAATGTATGAAAGACTTGCACTTATGTAATATGTAATGTTGTAGCTTTACTTTAAGTTAGTAGGTTATAGTCTTTTTGTTGAATGATCAAAGTAAGCATGACTTGAGGAGCAGCAACTGGTGCACTCAAAATTGCTGAGCATCGTGACGCAGTTGTAGGATAACATGACCCGGATGCGAGACAAGCGCCTATCCCCTGATCCAGACCAACACGATAATTAGTAGGTTTTAATTTGTTTTTAAAAAAAATTATAAACATAATATTATGTACTTTATTTTAAAGATCTTTTAAATACTTAAATATGCATATATTAAATTAATTTTGGTTTTGTAAATATTAAATTAAATTTTTATTTTTTTTAAAATTAGTGTGTGGCGACGGAATGGCGACAAAAACTTAGCTACCACATCGCGACTATTATTGGCAACCATATGGAGATGAAAATAAATAAATAAAAAAAATAATTAAAAATTATGCTTACCTAGTGGCGACAATAAAATAGCCACCATATGGCCACCAAAATCGGCTAAAATTTTTGGCTACCAAATGGCGACCAACGTAAATAATTAATAAAAAAGATTTAAAATATTTGGCTACCTAATGGTGATGAAAGTATGGCTACCACATGGCCACCAAATTGTTGCTACAAAAATTGGCTACCACATGGCCACCAAATTAAATAATTAACAAAAAAATATTTAAAATAATTTGTTACCTAATGGCGACAAAAAATGGCCACCATGGGGCGACCATGCATAATTAATTAATTCAAAAATTAACAAATTAATTAATAAAATTGGTAATTATAAAAATTAACTAATAATTTACTTTTCTAAATATTGTGACCAAGGGGCTACAAAATGTAAAAAAATTACATATATATATATATATTTTTCCGATTTGGCCACCAAAATGCGACCAAATGATAAAATGGCGACAAGGGTTTTCTCGACGCTCGGTTTTTGGTTGCCCTTTCGTCGCCTATTTGGTCGCCCAATGGGTGTAGGCGACGAAAGGGCGACGAGAAACCTTCGTCGCCCCAGACCAATTTTCTTGTAGTGTAGTTGGCATGCCAACTTAATAGATTTATTTTTATTTTCTCTCCGATCTTATTAGTTTCTCTATCTCATTTTATTAATTTTTCTCTCTCTTGTTTTTCTTTTTTTTTATCTCCTTAATCAACATTTATTTTCTTCTCTTCTTTTTCTTTTATTTAACCCTACATGTTTACTGCATATTATTCTTTTTTCAGATTTTTCTCTTTTCTTCAGGAATTGATAATTGCTATATGGAAAAATTTGTTATTTTAAAGCTAATCACACATGACTTTGTATGTGAAATTGTTATTTTTTCTTTTCTAGGTTATGCTTATAGATGTTGATGAATTAGTCTATAAATGCTTATGCTAATGGATTTTGATGGATGAAGTGTTTGTGTTTAATGGTGTATGGTGATTGTATAGGAGGTGGTAGTTTGGTGTATGAATGCTTCAACATGTTTTCTATTTGATATCAGAATTTTAGTATATACTAAAGCTTTGACAACTTGTTATCATGTGCTTCAGTTTTTTTACATGAAAGATGACATCTCATTCCATTTTGACATTTCATCTTTTCCTCTAACTAGGAACTCATGTACAAAATTCAAGAAATAAAAACTGAAGAGATTTAATATTAAATACAGTATCTTCATACACTGTTTAATACCATAAAAGAATACTAACCTTTTATGTAGCGTAATGTATTTGATCGTTGAATATGCTTGTTCCACTACGTGTGTCGTGAATCGAAGTGCAGAATATAGTCTTGTGCTCTGATAAATTCACAGTCTAAATATCTTTTATGTAAATATGCTTTTTAGATAGTATTTTACTTCTGTTTCTTGTGTCTGATACTAATAGAACGTACGTTGTTCTATTAGTTATTGGACTTAAATATCCAGTGATGGGAAGTTACCCAACTTCCCATACTTGGGTCTAATGGGTTGGGTCAGCCCATCTAAGCGACCCGGGATCCAAATCCAACAGTATAGCAATGCAAAACAATGGTTCAATAAATATGTCGCGACATCAAGCAATTTGACTTTTTTTGTGAAGAAGCATATAACCACGACTATTATTGCACTTCATCGTCTTACTATGCATATGTTAACTAAATTAACTAAGTTTAATTCTAGCAATTATGATATAAGCTTAATGTATCAGATGTTCTTGCCATGCATATGCTCATTAGTTACTACAAAATTCACGCATTAGTTCAAGAAATAGTTTGTAATCCTCATTAATTCTTATTGCACATACAAAGTTCTATATGATTAGCTTTAAAATAACAATTTCTTCCATTGTAAGAAAAGAGAAAAATCTAGACAAAAAAATGCAATAAATTTGTACGGTTAAACAAAAGAGAGAGAAGAGGGGATGAAACATTGATTAAGGAGATAAAAAAAGAAAAACTAAGAGAGATAAAAATTAATAAATTAATGAGAGAGAGAGAAATTAAATAAAATTAATAAGATTGGAGAGAGAATAAAAATAAATTTATCTAGTTGTCATGCCAACTAGACATACCAAGTAAGAGGTGATAATTGGATGACAAAAATAAGGTGACGTCTAGCATTACTTTTGTAGAAATTCATACTATTCCCTTCTTTCCAAAACTGTGACAAAATATGATCTTTTTGTTAGAGATATGCCCTAATGCTATATATTTGGATGACATATATTGAGATATTTTGACATTAACTTGTACATTATGGCATCTATGTCTATATATGTGTGTTTTCATATTGACATAATTAGCACATTCATGTTCTCCTTCTTTTATGTGTATGAATGAGTCCCTAGTATTTTCATTATAGGAATGTATTCTAAAAGCGTTTAGAATATGTTGGCGTATTTCTTTAATATGATAAATACTTAAAGTATCCATAGTCCTTAGATTATTTGATCGGGACTTCAATAATCTATTACGGACTATCACATGTGTTGTTACCTTTGATTAACATATGGATGTTAATGATAAAGGATGGTGAGCCACATGCCATAACAGTATAGGGATGCGATTAACAAACATGTAGGTGACTATTAGTTGAATAAATCACTGAATGTGACGTGAATAACAAATTACATGACTTTAGATTAATAATTTGTTATTCGTTGTGATTGTGCATGTAATCCTTAGACTTGAGACATTACGACTGTCATATGTATTGGGGTTTGATTCTAGCATTTGAACAATGATTGTTTCGACAAACGAGATGAGATATGTAACGCCCCGAACCAACACTCCCACGCCTGCAGGATACTTCTGGACTTAGGGCCTAAGCGAGCACCGAGGCCGAGGCGAGTGGGCCTGAAAACGCACTATGCAGTATTGTCCGTTGTGGAGCCCATACCCGTCACGGATTTGTCTTCGCCCAGCCACTGCCAGGAAAAGCGCGCTGCACGATATGAGGAGACTTCTCCTTATATCTAGTAGCCCAAAGACCTCCGTGTCCGATGTGGGATATTACACCCGCCCCCCCCCCCCCCCTTTTGGGGACCCAGCGCCCTCGCTGGCCATGCGAATGCGTCGGCTCTGATACCACCTGTAATGACTCCAACCAGACCCTTCTCAAGACTAGGTCAAAGTCCTCCTTTATTTTCGTTGCGGTTCATGGATATAACTTTCTATAACTCACAAACGAATATTAAATAAAGATTTATTTACTAACAAGCCTTTATATAATAATTTAAGTACAAAAGGGTGTTACAACATCAGAAATCTGATAACTACCCGGTTATCATATAAACTAGAGTTTCAGCACAACTGCCCTTCTACCCGAGACTAATACAAACAACTCTAACTTTTATAGCTTTGATCCAACTATGACAGCGAGCACGTAAACATTCAAAGTCAATTTCTATTTCAAGCTAGGTTGCATCTGCACTGGGGAAAGAAAAGAGGGTGAGCTTTGGGGAAGCTCAGTGAGGATGAAGTAGAAGAGTTTTGAAAACATTTCTGGTCGGTCTCTTTTGCAAATGATTATGCAATTCACGTACGGTAGTATAACACATTATCCACGTGAGATATATATAACAAGTAAAAATTTCTATTCCGTTCGAGTCACATACCAAATAGCAGTAATAATAGTATGTAGATAGATAATCTATTTAAATAATAATTACATTTAGTGGCATATACCCACAACACATATCAGCCTACTCTCCGAGGGTGGAATGCCAAGCGAGAGTAGGACACTACTCTCCGAGGGTGGTACCAAGTGAGAGTGGGAACAAGTCAAGTATTTCACGAGGTGGCCAGCCTTGATCACAATTCCAACTTCTTATCTCTCCCAAGAGGATACTCCGGATTGTATCCAAAATCTACGACCCAACTCCCCGAGGGTGGAGATCACCAAACGGGAGAGGGAATAGGACCACGATAGGTACGGGAGCACCGGTAAGCCCTATGCTGCCCGGCGTTCGTACCAACTATCGTGCCTGAGGTTGCAACCCCTAATTCAAGAGCACACAAGCATACACAAGTAGTCACATAACACACAATAGACAACATTTGAGATAACGACAAAGTGGGTTGTATCTCGAGCATATTTGATGATATTTGCAGTTTATGATCGCATAATTCGATAAACAATTAATTAGGGAACAACGAAAGAGGTTGTCCCTGTACAAGCAAATAATAGATTGTAAATTACAAACTCTCACTGTTGTCACTTAAATGTCTAATAGATATTGTATAAGTTGATAACAAATATATGATTAACAAAGTATATAACTATAATCATATGTCGCAATCTAAGTAAATTCAAGTAAGAATCATGTTTTTTTGTTTTTGGATATGTGATAACCTTGGTTAGCTAAGTCTTTTGATATTTATTTACTTAAATGTTTTCTGGATTTCTTCAAGTAATAAATTTACTAATAAAAAACCAAACACTTATTTAAGGTATTTCAACT
Source organism: Ehretia macrophylla (assembly GCA_037974665.1). Lineage (NCBI taxonomy): Eukaryota > Viridiplantae > Streptophyta > Magnoliopsida > Boraginales > Ehretiaceae > Ehretia > Ehretia macrophylla. The sequence continues at coordinate 82,126,799 of CM075781.1, forward strand.
AATTCTTAGGATAATAACGTATGGTTAACTTTTTAATAGTGTGTGCCTTCATGTACCACTAGTACAGATTCTGGTCTACTTACGCAGGTAATACTAGTTTATTTAATTTTAAATACTAGTTTATTTAATTCTATGTTAAACTCCTGTTACTTTAATTCACAAACAAACACATAATCTGACTTATTTCCTAACCCTGATTAGCAATTCTTAACTAATACCGTCGCTTTGGTTATTGTGGCTTTGAAGATTACACTTTCGGTAGTCCTTTAACTCTTACTAACTTTTATTACCACTTATATCTCGCAGCTTCACTTACCTAAAGAAGATTATAAATTCCAAGGTTAGGTCTATCTGGCTAACTAATGATTCAATTACTAGTAGTTAGCTTAATTTTTAACTATTTCCAAGTTCGGACCAAATAATATACTTAGCTCAAAGTATGAAATGTTTTGAGTATATAACGAACTTGAGCTAACATGTAGTGTAGACCACATCTCACACGAGTTAATGTTAAGCAGTACACTACCTTTATAATTAAATAACCTTTAGTATTTTATATGCAAACATAACACGTTAACCAACATGGAACTCAACATGTTTACAAAGATTCCATGACGTATAGGTACAAGTAGGCTTATATTTCTTTTAAACAAAACTTTCCTTATTTAAGTTGGCTAGCTCATAGTAAACTTTATAAGTAAACTAACCTACAATTTGTATGTTACAATTGAAGTAAACTTCCCTTACCTAAACTAGATGTGCAGTGACATGTAATTATAACAAAGATGTTAAACTAGCTGTATGGTGACGTATAACGCAATTAATTATTGGGTAACATCTAAACATATTAGAGATAAAATACTCTCTCACCTATAATCAATTTAAGAGCTTATATATATATAAAACAAAATAACATGACTTTATGAAATCTCCTCACTTAGATTCTTACCCGTTTGTTAAATTCATATACTAGACATTTATAAACCATATGCAATTATAGACGAAGTCCCTCATATAAGCTCGCTGCAGATATATATATATATATATATATATCAACATATTCACTTAACAAATAAATAAATGAATCTACATGCTGGTTATTAAAATTCCTCACCTCGCTAATAACCGTGTTAATCACAGGCAGTAGGTTCGCGATGATAGTTCCATCCGTAGGTGTTAGCTAATATTATGTGTTGTTAGGTGCGATGTGGTGTACTAGCTTATTAATAGTGGTGCGATGGGCGGTGATAATTGGTGCTGGGATTTTAAAATAAACTAATGGAAACCATTTGTTTTGTGTGTGTTTTTTTCCTCTGCCGAAGAAGTGGTGTCCCTTTTAATAGTACTGAAGCTTAGTTTGTCATTGGACCATGGTGGCGGTAAAGAGTAGCAGGTGATGTTGCAGGTCTAGGTAATAGGAAATAATGGTTGCCTTAGGTATGCCGTGTGTAATAACAATTGGAACGTATTAATTGTAGCTGAAGCTGTTATACTTTAGTCGAAGCTACCTTGCAAGTCACTTATTATAAGATTGCTTGGTGGAGTATCTAATGCTATCGTGGCTTGCTAGACTTAAATGGTTTCGATGATGAAGCAATGCTACAGCTTAGCTATGATGATTTTAAGATTGATAATAGGCTATCGTGTTTAATGGTGGGCGAGTAAGCTTAAGCAGATAGGGAAAATGGCGAATGCTTATGGATTGTGAAGCTTAGGTGTCGAGTAGGTAGTTCAGTTTAGTGTTTGGTTGCCTAATGATGTTTGCATGTTAGTAGTTTGTGGTGGCAGTAGAAAGGCTATGGCATTTGGACGACTAAAATGACAAGGCCAAGCTATAGTATATATTTTATGTGGCAGCTTCTAGTGAATAGGTTAATCATGGTGTAATTTCTTAGGAAAATAATTAATTTAACTAATGCTGAGAACATAGATTCCTAATCAATTTATTTGGACCAGTTAATTCATATTTCAAGTTAAATTACTATCAACAACTTGTTTTGAAAAGTTTAATATTAATCCTAGTATTATCTAATATGCTTACCAGATTTAATCTCTTACTAACCTACACAAGTTTATTATCCAGTTATCATATATTTTTCCAAGTCCAGTTAATTGCTTTACTATCTTATCCCTCTCAAATAATTTTAAAAATCATTTTATCATGTAAAAGTATCTCCTTTTTTTAATCTATATACACTTTCAAAACTATAACAGTCCAAGATATTATCCTACTAGGAATCAACTTTGCTAACTAAGTTACTTATTAACAAATCTAAGTATCTTTAATTAATCTATCGTACACTATTACCCAATTAATTTCCTAATTTCCTATTTTTACAACTTATTTTATTTACAACCTCGTGCTATTCAAATACATTCCAAAGTATTATACATTCTATTTATTTATCCTATCCAGAGTATTATGTTCTAGTGAGTTTCTATGTCCTATCTAACTAGTTACCTAAAAAATATTGACTAACCATGCGTAAGCACCATATGGATTATTGAAATAGAAGATAGTATGCTCAGTTAGTAAACTTTTAATAATAAAGCTGGGTATAACATGTCTGTCTTAGCTATCATATTAATTCCTTCCTTCATTCCCCCTATTTACCTATATATATCCTTCTCATCAAACCCTAACCAAGACAAATAAGCATTAAAACTATGGAAGTTTATCTAACCCAGATAAATTTAGTTTGACTAACCTTTTTAATGCCCAACTATCCAAATGCACGTACCAAGTTAATTTTTTTTTTAAAATTTGAATCGAATGCTTAGTTTGAATACTAGGGTTTTATATTTCCTAAGTTTAATTCTATAATTCATGTTATAAGGACACCTAATAATAAGTTACTATTAATTGTGATACCAACTGATAGTAAGACAATTAACTGTAAATTAAATACAGACAAATAATCACAAAGGCACATTTTTCAAGAATAATGAAAGAAATAAATACTTGTAAATGCATGGTTGGGCTGGGGTATTACATCAAATAAGGTGGTATCAGAGCTTAGATAGCTCATAAGCCGGGATAGGATCTTCAGACTGTAGGTAGTCATCTTTTAAGGATACGTGTTTGGCATAATCATATGTGCTCAATGTGCTAAGTGTGAATCTATTTTCTATAAGTTGCATGTTTAATTGTGCTGAAGTTATTAATTGTATGCATGTATTACCCGTAAAATGGTAAGTAGTTCCCTCCCTTGAAAGAATCGGTTAGTAGCGGATCTCCTCGAATGCAAGTCAACAAACAATGGAACAGTTGATCAGCCGTTGTTCAATGCTCAGAGCTTGATCGGCCGTTGGTATTTTCCTTAATCGGAATTCTTGAAGTTCTTCTTTGGTATCTTTGCGTGGACTTCTTAATCGGTATTGTCTCTGGACTTCTTACTTATAGGATTTCTGAAGATGAGCCTTTATTTGGCATTCATATTGCCTTTATTTGGCGTCTATATTGCCTTTATTTGGCATTCGGGATTTTTTAGTATTCTCACGTGGTATTTCTATATGATGTTCTTTGGTATTCTCATTCGGGTATTACTATTCGAGGCTCATTTTTGGAATTCTTACTTGGCATCCGCTATTCGATATCGCACAGTAGACCGGAGGTATTGGAGAAGTAAATTGCGAGGGCGCAATTTTATAAGGGTGGGATGATGTAATACCCGAGCCCGACCATGCATTTACAAGTATTTATTTTTTTAATTATTCTTGGAAAATGTGCCTTTGTGATTATTTGTCTGCATTTAATTTACAGTTAATTGTCTTACTATTTAAAATCAATTGGTATCACAATTAAAAGTAACTTATTACTAGGTGTTCTTATAACATGAATTATGGAATTAAACTTAGGAAATATAAAACCCCAGTATTCAAACTAAGCATTTAATTCAAATTAAAAAAATAAAATAAAATAACTTGGTACGTGTATTTGGATAGTTGGGCAATAAAAAGGTTAGTCAAACTAAATTTATTTGGGTTAGATGAACTTCCATAGTTTTAATGCTTATTTGTCTTGGTTAGGGTTTGATGTGAAGTATATATATAGATAAATAGGTGGAATGAATGAAGGAATTAATATGATAGCTAAGACGGACATGTTATACCTAGCTTTATTATTAAAAGTTTACTAACTGAGCATACTATCTTCTATTTAAATAATCCATATTGTGCTTACACATGGTTAGTCAATATTTTTTTTAGGTAACTAGTTAGATAGGACATAAAAACTCACTAGAACATAATTCTCTGGATAGGATAAATAAATAGAATGTATAATACTTTAGAATGTATTTGAAACTTGGGGTTGTAAATAAAATAAGTTGTAAAAATAGGAAATTAGGAAATTAATTGGGTAATAGTGTACGGTAGATTAATTAAAGATACTTAGATTTGTTAATAAGTAACTTAGTTAGCAAAGTTGATTCCTACTAGGATAATATCTTGGACTGTTATTGTAACGCCCCGAACCCAACCCCACGCTAAAGTCAGGCCCGGACCCGTCACTCGGACAGAATCTCCTCTGTACCAAGGACAAAAATGTTACCTGTAAACATTCACTCAAGACATTTGAACTAAATTAACAACTTATCTACTAATATCTCCAAAGCCAAAACACAATCACAAGGCCATCCGAGCCTTGGAACAACAACATTCTACTAAAACACACAAGCATGCAAAATAAGTTGGTTTTAGTCATAAGTAGTTAGTTACAATATAATCTAAGTTCCATATGAAGATCAACAAACACTCCAAGCATGCAAGAGAAATTAAAGTCTAGAATTCATTATTACAATCCAACAACTTTCTTTAACATTATAGTCCACAACTACTAGACATATACACAAGACTCCAAGGTCTCAAAACACAATATTAACAAGAACTCCATGCAAGTAGCACATAATATCCACCTCAGCACACAAAGTCACGGATTCTGATCTACGTGAACTTCTTCTTCTTCTTCTACTTCTAACAACTGGGGATTCACCTCAGGTTCTCCTAAAACATTTCAAATGAGGAGTGAGGAACAAAGTTGCCCAGCGAAGGGGGTGATGCAGCATGCCAACGTGCAATATGATATGCAACACAAGAAAAAAAACATATATATATATGCCACATATACCAACAAGACAATAAGCCAAGTAATTAATCACTTTAAAAAGGATACGGTTCCACTTCCAAGCCTTCATCCACAAGCCACGAACCACGAGCATCACGAACATGCCAGCAAACCCCAAACACCACAATTGGCATACTCCAGATGTATCCCGATCCTACGACCCTTTCTCTCGAGGTAGGTCCATGCCCAGCAGGTGAACCACGCCTCTGGGGTAGTGGAGTATGCCTCAGCGAGAAAGGGAATAGGCACCATCGTAGTCGAGGGAGCACGGCAAGCTCGACGCCGCCCGTGTTTCTCGACACTACCATGTTCGAAAAGGTTGCACAACCCTGAGACAAGTCACAAGCAATCAAGATATCACATAACACGTAAGAGAGACAACAAAGTAAGCCGCCCTCACATATACGCACGATAAAAGTTCATATAAGCACGATATTAGCTAAAAGATGCCAAAAGAAGCAATCAACACAATTAAATCCTACAATATACTCAAATAGCTTAACTATATGCTAATTATCCAATACAATACAAGTTAACTTAGATACAAGCGCCAGTTGCATCAAATATAACCAAAACTACTTTTTTCCCTTTCTTTAACTGAGTTTTCTTTCTCCTAAGCATAGTTCGAGATTTTCAATCATACCCTAGTCTTTCTATACTCTTAATTAAGCTCAAAGGTACCTTTTAAAGTCATCAAAACTCATTTTTGAAGCAAAAGTTCGGGAAGGCCCCGAACGGGATTGAACTACAACTATACTAACCGAACCCCATTTTCGCGAAACGAAAGCGCCAAAGGTGCTTCCTTAGCTCAAGGATACCCAAATCAATGCCCAAACTTTCCCGGATTGCTTAACGGGAAAAGCCCCCTTTTTAAAGTCGACTCTTTATGCAATAACGTTCGGTTTCTAGTGATTCAACCTCACGGGGCTATTCAACTAATTTCACTAGGGTCTAGAGCATCTAATTGAAGCATCAATTCAAGCCAATTAGCAATTTTTCTCAAAACCCTAATTCTAGGCACTATTCATCATCTCTTTAATCAAACTCAACATTCAACCCTTAACTTTGTTATCAAACCTCAAAAGTTAACTCTATAGGCATCAAATAACTCTTAGAAAGCATTCATAACAAGTTTTATAGCTAACATCAACAAATCAATAAAATTCAATATATGAACATAAACTTTAAAACAAATAAATGCATCTCCCTCACAATTTTTGAAGATGAAGAAGCTTGTTGAAGACCCTAGGTTGCTCAAAACCCCTCCCAAGATCAATCTAGAAGCTCAAGATGCATGGATGTTGAAGAAATTTCTCTCCTTTCTCTTCTAAAGCTGGTCGGCCAAAATGAGAGGACATAGGTGGCATTTTTGCAATTGTTTTTATGACTAATATGTGTGTGGCTTTTAATTTCATGAGTTAGTTATTTTATATATTGTATATAATTAATATTCTAAGCTATGTAGTCTCAAATATTGATCAATTAAGGCTAATTGCAATTACAATTGCCTTTTAATTTATAACTAGCACTATTCTAACGTAACACTATTCAAAAGTCACGAAAAACATTTTCCAAACGCACACTCCTAAGCTCGAAAGTTCAAAACAAAAATTTCTTGGTTCCTTTTAAATGTCATATGACCTAGGAAAAATTTTAAATAAAGCTTTTGAAACAGTCAAAAATATTATGAATAGTAACCCCTAATAAAAACAATTAAGCAAGAAAAATGATGCATGTAGTAATGCACACATAGGTATGCAACGATTATAAATAAATTTTTATAGTAAAATTCTCGGGTGTCACAATTATAGCTTTGAAAGTGTATATAGATTAAAACTAGGAGATACTTTTACATGATAAAATGATTTTTAAAATGATTTGAGAGGGATAAGATAGTATAGCAATTAACTTGACTTGGCAAAATATATGATAACTGGATAATAAACTTGTGAATGTTAGTAAGAGATTAAATCTGGTAAGCATACTAGATAATATTAGGATTAATATTAAACTTTTCAAAACAAGTCGATTGATAGTAATTTAACTTGAAATATGAATTAACTGGTCCAAATAAATTGATTAGGAATCTTTGTTCTCAGCATTAGTTAAATTAATTATTTTCCTAAGAAATTATACCATGATTAACCTATTCACTAGAAGCTGCCACATAAAATATATACTATAGCTTGGCCTTGTCATTTTAGTCGTCCAGATGCCATAGCCTTTCTACTGCCACCACAAACCACTAACATGCAAACGTCATTAGGCAACCAAACACTAAACTGAACTACCTACTCGACACCTAAGCTTCCCAATCCATAAGCATTCGCCGTTCCACATATCTGCTTAAGCTTACTCGTTGCCCACCATTAAACACGATAGCCTATTATCAATCTTAAAATCATCATAGCTAAGCTGTAGCATTGCTTCATCATCGAAACCATTTCAGTCTAGCAAGCCACGATAGCATTAGATACTCCACCAAGCAATCTTATAATAAGTGACTTGCAAGGTAGCTTCGACTAAAGTATAACAGCTTCAGCTACAATTAATACGTTCCAATTGTTATTACACACGGCATACCTAAGGCAACCATTATTTCCTATTACCTAGACCTGCAACATCACCTGCTACTCTTTACCGCCACCATGGTCCAATGACAAACTAAGCTTCAGTACTATTAAAAGGGACACCACTTCTTCGGCAGAGGAAAAAAACACACACAAAACAAATGGTTTCCATTAGTTTATTTTAAAATCCCAGCACCAATTATCACCGCCCATCGCACCACTATTAATAAGCTAGTACACCACATCACTGCCAACCTAACAATACATAATATTAGCCAACACCTACGGGCAGAACTATCATCACGAACATACTGCCTGTGATTAACACGGCTATTAGTGAGGTGAGGAATTTTAATAACCAGCATGTAGATTCATTTATTTATTTGTTAAGTGAATATGTTGATGTTATATATATATATATATATATATATATATATATATATATATATATATATATATATATATATATATATATATATATATATATATATATATATATATATATCTGCAGCGAGCTTATATGAGGGACTTCGTCTATAATTGCATATGGTTTATAAATGTCTAGTATATGAATTTAACAAACGGGTAAGAATCTAAGTGAGGAGATTTCATAAGCTCATGTTATCTTATTTTATATATAACAAACTAAGCTTTAGCGCTATTAAAAGGGACACCACTTCTTCGACAGAGGAAAACACACACAAAACAAATGGTTTCCATTAGTTTTTTTTAAAAAAACCTAGCACCAATTATCACCGCCCATCGCACCATTATTAATAAACTAGTACACCACATCGCTGCCAACCTAACAACACATAATATTAGCTAACACCTACGGACGGAACTATCATCGCGAAGCTACTGCCTGTTATTAACACGGTTATTAGCGAGGTGAGGAATTTTAATAACCAGCATGTAGATTCATTTATTTATTTGTTAAGTGAATATGTTGATGTTATATATATATATATATATATATATATATATATATATCTGCAGCGAGCTTATATGAGGGACTTCATCTATAATTGCATATGGTTTATAAATGTCTAGTATATGAATTTAACAAATGGGTAAGAATCTAAGTGAGGAGATTTCATAAAGTCATGTTATTTTATTTTATATATATAAGCTCTTAAATTGATTATAGGTGAGAGAGTATTTTATCTCTAATATGTTTAGATGTTACCCAATAATTAATTGCGTTATACATCACCATACAGCTAGTTTAACATCTTTGTTATAATTACATGTCACTGCACATCTAGTTTAGGTAAGGGAAGTTTACTTCAATTGTAACATACAAATTGTAGGTTAGTTTACTTATAAAGTGTACTATGAGCTAGCCAGCTTAAATGAGGAAAGTTTTGTTTAAAAGAAATATAAGCCTACTTGTACCTATACGTCATGGAATCTTTGTAAACATGTTGAGTTCCATGCAGGTTAACGTGAAGGAGTTATGTTTGCATGTAAAATACTAAAGGTTATTTAATTATAAAGGTAGTGTACTGCTTAACATTAACTCGTGTGAGATGTGGTCTACACTACATGTTAGTTCAAGTTCGTTATATACTCAAAACATTTCATACTTTGAGCTAAGTATGTTATTTGGTCCGAACTTGGAAATAGTAAAAAATTAATCTAACTACTAGTAATTGAATCACTAGTTAGCCAGATAGACCTAACCTTGGAATTTAGAATCTTCTTTAGGTAAGTGAAGCTGCGAGATATAAGTGGTAATAAAAGTTAGTAAGAGTTAAAGGACTACCGAAAGTGTAATCTTCAAAGCTACAGTAACCGAAGCGACGGTATTAGTTAAGAATTGCTAATCAGGGTTAGGAAATAAGTCAGATTATGTGTTTGTTTGTGAATTAAAGTAACAGGAGTTTAACATAAAATTAAATAAACTAGTATTTAAAATTAAATAAACTAGTATTACCTGCGTAAGTAGACCTGAATCTGTACTAGTGGTACATGAAGGCACACACTATTAAAAAGTTAACCATACGTTATTATCCTAAGAATTAGTTGAAATACCTTAAATAAGTGTTTGGTTTTTTATTAGTAAATTTATTACTTGAAGAAATCCAGAAAACATTTAAGTAAATAAATATCAAAAGACTTAGCTAACCAAGGTTATCACATATCCAAAAACAAAAAAACATGATTCTTACTTGAATTTACTTAGATTGCGACATATGATTATAGTTATATACTTTGTTAATCATATATTTGTTATCAACTTATACAATATCTATTAGACATTTAAGTGACAACAATGAGAGTTTGTAATTTACAATCTATTATTTGCTTGTACAGGGACAACCTCTTTCGTTGTTCCCTAATTAAGTGTTTATCGAATTATGCTGTTATAAACTGCAAATATCATCGAATATGCTCGAGATACAACCCACTTTGTCATTCTCTCAAATGTTGTCTATTGTGTGTTATGTGACTACTTGTGCATGCTTGTGTGCTCTTGAATTAGGGGTTGCAACCTCAGGCACGATAGTTGGTACAAACGACAGGCGGCATAGGGTTTGCCGGTGCTCCCGTACCTATCGTGGTCCTATTCCCTCTTCCGCTTGGCGATCTCTACCCTTGGAGAGTTGGGTCGTAGATTTTGGATACAATCCGGAGTATCCTCTTGGGAGAGATAAGAAGTTGGAATTGTGATCAAGGCTGGCCACCTCATGAAATACTTGACTTGTTCTTACTCTCACTTGGTACCACCCTCGGAGAGTAGTGTTCTACTCTCACTTGGCATTCCACCCTCGGAGAGTAGGCTGATATCTGTTGTGGATATATGCCACTAAATGTAATTATTATTTAAATATATTATCTATCTACATACTATTATTACTGCTATTTGGTATGTGACTCGAACGGGATAGAAATTTCTACTTGTTATATATATCTCACGTGGATAATGTGTTATACTACCATACGTGAATTGCATCATGATTTGCAAAAGAGACCGACCAGAAATGTTTTCAAAAATTTTCTACTCCATCCTCACTGAGCTTCTTTTTTCTCCTCCCAGTGCAGGTGCAACTTAGGTTGAAATAGAAATTGACTTTGAATGTTTACGTGCTCGAAGCCTCTTGCTGTCATAGTTGGATCCAAGTTGTAAAAGTTAGAGTTTGTTTGTATTACTCTCGGGTAGAAGGGCAGCTGTGCTGAAACTCTAGTTTGTGTGATAGTCGGGAAGTTATTGGATTTCAGATGTTGTAACACCCTTTTGTACTTAAATTATTGTATAAAGGCTTGTTAGTAAATAAATCTTTATTTAATATTCCTTTGTGAGTTATAGAAAGTTATATACATAAAACCGCAACGAGAATAAAGGAGGACTTTGACCTAGTCTTGAGAAGGATCGGGTTGGAGTCATTACAAGATACGTCTTCTCGCAGTTTCATTCGTTTGGTATAGTGATTGACAGGTAGTGGTCAAGATATGATCGATTAACCTCCGGCGTGAGGCGATGTCCTATGCAATATAAGATTGGTTGTTTAATGAGGAAATCCTTGGCCAAGGTATGAATGATGGAGAAAGGGTTTTCCATGTGTCATCTCTCATTACACTAATTAGATCTATGCATAGTATCGAGTTTATGAACTTAATCGTATCATGGTTCTTGCTCGATGGGACAATTAATGGAAGGATTGAATTGTACGATAATCGGCGACCATTAATAGATTCACTTGAATAAGACTTCATTGCTTTATAAACTGTCTTGATACGTTAGTAGCTAGAACATCACTCAAGAACTCTGAACGTGTTTTGAGAATGACGGGAGATATTCTCTAAACAAATCGAATAGTTTGATTAACATTGAAAGTGTTCAATGTTTCTTTAGTGCTATATAGCGGTGAATCTAGAAAGTCACACACAATAGAGCATGGCGAATGTTTTTCCTCTTGAGCTTGATTTAGTTTCTCTTGAATTGTTAAAGTGTTAACAATTGTAATTAGTTTTCTCTTCAATTCTTAAAGTGTTAACAATAGTATTTTGGTTCTCTTGAAATGTTAAGGAGTTAACAATGGTGTGATTGACCTTTAAAAGTTATTGTGGTCAATATGCAATTATTATTAAGTGTTGGGGCTAATGTAGAAATATGAAAAGGTTGTTTTCATAATTTCAACTAATGGTGATTAGGTTGAATATTTAAATGCATTAGTGGAAAAATACTACAATAAAAGAAACAAAAGATGACAAAGTTGTCATCTTTTCTTTTCTAACAAAGCTAGACAACACAACCATAATTTGAGAAAGTTTCTTTCAAAAGGGAGACAAGACACCCTAGAAACATGGCTTGTTTTCTTTTCATGAGAAAAATGTTGTCAACCTTCTCTCTCTCCAAGCTCCTACACGGATGAAACACAAAAGAGAGAGAAGATGAGTAGTCTTCTTCTTCAACTTTTCAAAAGAGAAAAAAACCATGGCTGAAAAATGAAGGTGAACTAGATGAACTTGTCTTCTCTTCTTCTTCATGAAAACGCAGCCAAGAACAAGGAAGAAGAAGGAAATAGTTTTGATCTTTTCTTCACAAACAAGCTCATAAATCTTTCATGATAGATCTAGCACAAAAATAGCCATGAAGATGGAGAAGTCATTCTTTGCTCGTGTGGACCGACTAGAGCTCTTGTGTTTTCAAGAGGAGATGTCTTCCATCAAATGTGCGAAAATTCAGATCTATGGCTTCCATGAGTTGTCTACAAGAGGTATACTCTTCTACTATCTATTGTCAATATATATACTTGCTATATATATGTTTTGCATATATTAACCATATGATATCAAGATTAGAGTTTCATATGAACATCATGCTTTGAATTCTAGAAATTTTTGAATGTCACATTTTGCTTCCGCTTGATTCTTAGCTAGATGATGTTCATAGCTCTAAATATATGAGATCCTTCAAGTGGTATCAGAGCACGGACTTGATGTTTACGTGATTACATATGTGTTTGCTTGAAGTTTTTCTAAAGTCTTAAGCACAAAAGAACAAAGAAGAGTTTCAACATTTCTGAAAAATTTTCTGCGCACTGATTTTGCGTGACTATTTTGAAAGGTCAAATGTTGTTGTTTGGGACTGATTTTTGGATATGTTATTCTATAGAGATAGTAGAACATTTCATCCTCTAATATGCATCTACTAATTTCGTGGCGAAGGGTTTAAAAAAAAATCAAAATCAGTAAGTTCACTGATTCTCACGTAAAGCTGGACAGTTTGTGCAGTTGTGTTCCGAATGGCATAACTCTATCAATTTAACACCGAATTGAGTTCTGTTTGATTCTAAAACTATCTACACTTGAAGATCTACGTTTCTACAAAATTTAAGAATTTTTGGAGAACTGTAGGTAGGCTAAACGAGTCAAAACAGTTGATATATGTGCAACAGATTTATGATGGGTCATAAATTAAAAGCCATGACTAATTTGTTTGATTTTGGTTAAGTCCATCGGGCTTAAAAATCAGTGGGATTTAGTCTAATAAGATTAGATGAAATTGTTTTTCTTAGTGAAGATTAAAATGAGCCTTGGAACTCAAATTGGGCCATAAAATTAACAAATGATTTGCATTGGGCCTTATTGAACAAGTATGGACTTAAAATTGGGTTTATCTAGTTCTTTTGTGTTGTTTAACATGAGATGCTAAAATCTCAATATATGAAACTTATTGCAAACATGCCTTTTATTTATTTAATGTATTGGATACATTAGTTTGTGTTAGCTTGCTTGTTTAGCTTTATTGTTTATGTATATGATGTATACCCTATGCTTTATAAGTTTTATCTTACATTGTGATATTGGATGATAGATGGTGAATTTAATCATGGACTTGGTTAATGAATGGTTAATTAGTTGTAATTTTATTAGATGACATTATAACTAATTATATCATTCATTATTATGTAATTGAGACATAAGTCTCGTTTTATTTTCTTGCAATTGAGAGAAATTTGTAGTGAGACATAATGTATGTAATTTCTACAAGAAATTTGCAAGAAGACCATTGGTGTAACGCCCCGATCCCTCACGAGACCGGAACTCCTATTTATCATGCTATTCTCACCCAATTCCAAAACCCCGGGTACAAAATTTTAGGGGAAAACGGACGGAGTCTCCCCTATTTATAGGACAAAACTGTTACCTGCAAATAGCCACTCAAGACTTTTGAACTATAACAACAACTTATCTACTAATGTCTCCAAAGCTAAAACACAATCACAAGGCCATCCGAGCCTTGGAGCAACAACATTCTACTTAAGCACACAAGCATGCGAGATAGTTGGTTTAGCCATAAGTAGTTAAATACAATAAAATTCTAAGTTCCATATGAAGATCAACAAACACTCCAAGCATGCAAGAGAAATTAAAGTCTAGAATTCATTATTACAATCCAACAACTTTCTTTAACATTCTAGTCCACAGCTACTAGACATATACACAAGACCCCAAGGTCTCAAAATACAATATTAACAAGAACTCCACGCAAGAAGCACATAAAATCCACCTCAGCACACAAGGTCACGGATTCTAATCTACGTGAACTTCCTCTTCTTCTATCAGCTGAGGATTCACCTCAGTTTCACCTGAAACATATTAAATGAGGAATGAGCAACAATGTTGCCCAGCGAGGGAGGTGATGCAACATGCCAACGTGCAACATGATATGCAACACAAGAAAACATATATAAGCCACGTAAACCAACAAGAGAATAAGCCAAGCAATTAATCACTTTAAAAAGGATACGGTTCCACTTCCAAGTCTTCGATCATGAGCCACGAACCACGAGCATCACGAACATGCCGGCAAACCCCAAACACCAACAATTGGGATACTCCGGATGTATCCCGATCCTACGACCCTTTCTCCCGAGATAGGTCCATGCCCAGCAGGTGAACCACGCCTCTGGGGTAGTGGAGTATGCCTCAGCGAGAAGGGAATAGGCACCATGGTAGTCGAGGGAGCACGGCAAGCCCGATGCCGCCCGTGTTTCTCGACGCTACCATGTCCGAAAAGGTTGCGCAACCCGATATTCGATCACAATAATTCAAGAAATGACAATATATTTCAAGAATCATATAAATGAGGGACAACAAAGTAGGTTGCCCTCGCACGTAGATTACAATAAATAAGCCATATAACAATATAAATAAAAGTCAAGTGTATATTTAGTCTATTCATATCAAAGTACACGTAATTATAAGCAATCATATTAAACTATATAATTTATGAGCAGTAAACAAATTAAGATGCACAAAAGAATGTAACTTCCTCACCTTTACCAGGTAGCTAAAGGATACAAGAACTAGCGTTAGTCTACTTTCAACACCTTGGATTGGCTCAATGGATCAACCCTAGCATGTAATAGAACATATACTTATCACAAAGAATTTCTTAGAGACATTCGTAACCAACACAATAAAATCACATTAATGGCTCAACCCCATTTAACCACCAAAATAAAATCAACTACCAAGCACGTTTTCAACACTTAACATGTAAACTTTCACGGAAGCAAGTTCATTTTCCAACTTTCTAGCAGAAGCTTAACTTTATTCAATCAGTTACCTATGCTAATGGCCTCCAAATTATCTGATTTTTATGTATAAACTTAGCTCTTCAATTGTAGTTAATTTTAGGTTCAAACGGTGCTCAATTCCGAGTTAAATTCCAAAAGTTATAGCCTTTACCGTGCAACTACACATAGCTGGGCAGAACCAGCGATTTTTTTTAGCTACATTTCGGAAATGATGTGATCATAGGGCTAAAACTTTAGAATTAACCTTAGTCCTAGAAATCAACATTTACTCTAAACTGCCTAATCTAGCTTCTGTACAAATTTCGTTAATTTTAGAACACGTTTACTATGTCAAAAGAGCTTCGAAAGGCAGGGCAGTGGACTGTCCAAATCAGGGCTTTGCTTGTTTATCAACTTTTCTTATTGTTTTCGTGCATTTAACTAACTATGATCAACACTCTAGCATGTATAACATTCTTACACTTCATTTAGACATTATTACAAACACTTAAGCTACATTATTAAGTTAGCTTAAGCAAAATCTTCAACTACATCCAAAACACATATATAAACTAGCATCACAAGCATTAGATGATTCATACACTATTTTTCACACTAAACAACTAACCAATCATGAGTTTCAAGTTTCTTTAACCATTAACTTGTCACCTCATCCTTACTTATAGTTAACAATTTAGTATTTCAATTGTACAATGTCAACTAACAACTCTTAATACAATCTTGTTTACTTATATTTAAACTATTTATATTCTCTCTAAGCTAGCAATTCATTTAGCAAACAAGCTATAGTCTCAAGTAACACAACTATCATTCCAACTATCTAACTATCCAATTAGACATACTTTACACAAAAATATAACACTTAACAAATAAGGAAAAGTAACAATTCAACTAATCACAATTAGACAATTAAGCATATTAAAACTCCGATTCAAGATAGGAACCTAAACTACAACTACCAAATCCAATCACCAATTTAATACCATAAATGCATCATAACTATCACATAGTATATCTAAGACTATCCAAAGCACTCAAACACACCCTATCAACACTTCGCTCAAATGTCCCCTTTTGTCTACTAATGCAATTTTGTGTACCATCAAAACATAAGTTATGTAGTCCACAAACCAACCATCCTACACATCTAAGGCCACTTTATGATCTACTTATATGCCATGAAAACACCCTTTTAATTCCATCTATCAAAAAAAGTATCGTTTGTCCCTTAGTCGATTTACAAAGCAAGTACTCAAACCAATCCTCAAACGAATCTCACAAAAGCATATTTAGTACCTCTATACCTAATAAACACCAATCCTAGCATTCAAATGCAACCGGATTAACATTTTACCCCACGCCTCTTTATAAACCAAGCCAATTTAGCACATTTAACCCAATTCCAATCAATCCAAACACATTTAATCACCAACATAGATTTACTAACACCCATAGCACCCTTAGATAACATCAATTCAAGCTCATCACACCAAATTAACCAAAAACCCCAAAATTCGAAGTTACTATTCACAACACTATTCACCTTCTTCCCAAACTCTCCAATATACATATTCAACCATTCAAAATGCAATCTAACTTCAAAAGTTTACTCTACCATGTCTCTAGATCACATTTCATGCATAAGAAGCTTTAGATAGGCATTTAACAACAAAATCATAAAATTACATAAAGTTACTATTTATCTTCTTCAACCTATCAATTTTACATACAATTTATAGCTACCCTTGCAAACAACCTATAAAAGAGTACTCTAGAGCATCATTAGCTAGTCTAGGAAGCATTAGAAGCATCATTATAACATTATTCAACAAATTCAACATTTTACCATTCAAGTTTCCAAGCTAAAAATGCATAAAAACCATGACTCCTCACCTTGTATAGCTAGGCAAAGGAATAATTTAGCTAGTAGACCCCTTGGACCATGCTAAAATGGCTGAAATTGAGGAAGGAAATCAGGCCCTAAGTGCAAGAGCCCTCCACGGTTTGTGCCTCCCTTTGCTGATTTCCATTTTTTTTTCTTATGTTTTTTTTTTGTGTGTTGTGTAATATAGTGTATATATGTATGTGTTATATATTTAACTTAAGTCAAATGTTATAAAAACTTGGTCAACTATGCTAAAACTCAATTCAAATGCTAACTAGTTTTAAAACAATGTTTATGTTACGTAACACTATTCAAATGATGCGAAAAACATTTTCTAATTGTATGCTCCCGAGCTCAAAAGTCCAAAATGAAAATTTCCCGATTCCTATTATGTTTCATGTGACCTAGGAAAAATATTAAATCGCTTATTCGAGACAGTAAATTTTCTTATGAATAGTGCGTCAGAAATAAACAATTAAAGACAAGAAATGCACGTAAAATGCACAAGTAGTTTATGCAACAGTTATTTAAAATATGTGTGATAAAATTCTCGGGCGTCACAATTGGAGATTTTCAAGGAATTGGAGGTGCTTTGGATCTTTGAAAAATTCAAGAAGACAAGACCAAAGAAGATATGTTGATGTGTTTGTTTAGATTTTATTTTTTGTCTTGATTTAATTCATAGTCCAAGTCCATGATCCACCATGATATATGATTTTGCATGTATGTTTATTTATTTGCCTATATGTGATGTATACTTGTAAATGAACTAATGTGCAAAGTGAGACCTAATTAAATTCGAAATCTTCCTATGTGCAAACAATATTAGATTGTAAAACGATAAAAGTGTTTATCATTGCCCTCCACTATCCTAGCTTATATTTGCTCGATTGGGTATGTCTTGGCTAACCCAAGGTAGGAAGACATATTCCATGAAAGTATTATATTTACCTAGCAAGCATAGTGATGTAGTGTTGTTCCAATATCACGAGGCCAATAACGCACTAAAGCTGAGGTCCGGGATTCAAATTGTCGAAACACTGTGACGGTGGGTGTAATCTAATTAGATCACGTTTCCAATAATGCACTAAAGCTGAGGTTACGGTGATTTAGGGGCAAAATGACCAAATCCTATATAGTGATATAGATAGCAATCGTTGCTAACTGTTTGTATGTATATTCCAATAATGCACCAAAGCTGAGGGGTATTTATATTAAAGAGAACTATGGTCACCTACTAATGAATCTTTAATTAGATTCACGATCTCATTTAGGAAGTGTGGGAATCGATAAAATTAGCGGGATGTATCATTTAATTAAAGGCCAAATTAATGGTTTTAACAAGTTTATGTCAACTAGCGATCTTATTTTTTGCATATGTTTATGGCTACAATAATGAACCCGTTATTTTAATTAACTAGACATTATATCGCGCAACCGGACCAAATTTTTTATTAACGTTATCATCTAAGAATGGTTCTTAGAAACTTAATAAAATCTTAGAATTACATGCTCCATTATTTTTTATCTTGATAAAGTATCAAAACAAAAAGTTGTAGTACTTATGGTTGATAAGTAAAACAAATTAAATATGCTAAGGATTTGTATTCTTTCATAGTTTGCATAAGGGTATGCAAGATGTAAAGAATATAATTATAAACTAGCAAATGGTTTTGTGGTAAGCATATTTAATGCATGATATTAGATATAAATGGAATTCATTCTCATATTCGTATTTCCTCTTTGGTTAGTGGTAATGCAAAGAAGAAAGACAAATAGAGATGATTTCTATTCGTCAGTGGAAGCATATCTAAGAAGAAAATTAAGGATTGTATAGGCATGTGTAAATGATGTTTTCATAGCCTTAAAATCGGATATTAAAAGAGGTTTTAATCCAAAGTATCTTTATAACTTGAATGTCAAGGTTGTAAAGCTACTATGAATTATAAATATTCTTTTATTGTGATTGGTACTACTTTATGGATTCTAGTAAAACATTAGTGAATGTGTTCGAGGATAGAATCTTAATCTCAGTAGTGCACTTTTGGAAGTGTGGAATGTTTTCAGTGTTAGCAAATGAAACAAAGGCTGTTGCGTTAGCTAAAGACAATTTGTTTGGATGCCTTCTAGACATATTTTGTATTTTAAGGTTTATACCTAAATGATATTAGGAATAAAATGTATATTCCTAAAGCTTGTAAAAGTGCATTATGGTGTAGTCTTTATTATCTTGATATGGACGATAGAATGTATTGCAAATATATTGTCAACCGTTATAACCATCCACCAAATTTTAAGATTACTCAAATAATCCAAATTAATTGTAGTTTCTACATGATTAGGTTTTTCTAATAATAAGATGATAATTAGGTTGGTTTCATCAACTTATGTATCTTATTTATTGGAAAGGTAACCAAGTCGTCCTTTGTTTGATAAAGGATTAAAACTACTAGCTTGTTTGGATTAGTACATGTTGATGTATTTAGAGCTATTTGAGAAAAGGCTCGGATAAAAAAAATGTATTAGTGCCTTATGATTAGATCATGAAGGTAAAATACTTAAGTATTATTTTATTTGAGTATCCTAAAATTTTGATATAGTATCGAAATTAATAATGCCCGGTATACCACAAATAAATAGGGTTTTCTTAGTGAAGAAACCATGTTTTGTTGGACGTAGTAAAGTTGTTGATTAGTTTGACTAATCATTCTATTTATTTGTGGGTCATGATTTCCTTAATTTAATATTATATTGAATAGTAACTGCCTACTATTGCTATAACTTTATATTTGATATAAGTTGGATGGCAACCAAGTATTAAATGTGTTAATTTTGGTTTGTCCTACTTTTATTGAAAATTTTTTAAAAGGACTAGTGGGAGTTTTGGTTAAAGGTAATTTTATAGTATATCTTAGTTTTGTAGGATATAATTTATATTTAATGATCAATGTCTATTGATCTATTATATTGTAATCTTTCTTGAAGAAAAGGTTTTGTTCAAGAAGATGTTATTTTATAATTAAATAGAAATTGAGGATGTATCCTCTAAAGCTATAAAATCACCTACACCAAAGTAATGAATCTATTCAATAAAGTCTGAGATGAGTCTTCACACAAGATCTTTGAAAAACTAGTAGTGTATCTCATTCTTTAAAAGAATATAGGGATATCTTTTTGGAAGCACAAACGTTGTGTGTGTATTTCAGATAATTATCAATTAGTTGATCCTACGATCTACAAAGAAACGATATATTTGATATCGATTCCAAGAAACTATATAATGCAAAGCATAATAATGAGACTTCATATACTTTAGCTTAATCTGGATATTGATCTCCGAGATAAAGGTTGAAGTTAATAGAAAAGGGTAATGACCTTTTATAGCTATATTGGTTTCTAAAAGATATCATCAAAGCCAAAGTGTTAGCTATGATGAAATTCTTTTACCAATTATTGTGCTTTAGTCTCGTTGTATTATGCTAGTCATTATATCACATTGTATTACTATATTGATGATTCTGATTTATTGATATGAGTAATATGTGTATACTTGATAAATCCACATGTGAATTTTTAAGTGAATTCCTTGGAAATGTTTCACCCATTTCAAACGAGATTAAAGAGTTAGATTTCATTTAAAATGTAGATGAACTTTGTGATTGCAAAAGAATAGTGGGAGCACATATACTTTTCTGTGACTGCAATAATGATGACTTGAATATCATAATTGATGATATGTGTTTTGTGATATTAATTAAAGTCTAGTTATATTAAATGTTCTCCATATGGAACATGTCGTTTGTATCTTGTAAATTTGTAGCTATAATGATAATACAAATAGATTACTCGGCATATTCCTTAGATTGTACGTAAGAGTGGTTTTGAAGGTGTTCAAGAAACTCTAGTTGCGTAGCAAATTTGTATTCAAGTTATAATAATTTCATATTTTCTATATTATGTACAAGACTTGATATTGCGTAAACTGTAAAGTGTTACGAGTAAATATCAATCCAATCTAGGTTTAGGAATGATTGATAGAATTGAAGTATATTCTTAAGTACTTGGGAAGCACTAAAGATATATTTTAGTTTATGAAGGAGGTAAATTCCGTAGTGACGGATTTAATAGTTCAGATTCTTAATCTAAATCTTATAATAGAATGTCTATGTTAGGGTTCATGTTTATTTGTAGTGGGAGCTCAGTAAGCTAGAAAGGTTCTGAACAAAATGTAGATTCCATTACATAACTTATATCTTTTGTGATATATAGTATTACGAAAGAAGTTGTTTGGATTGAGGAAATCATACGAGTTGCTTATAGTTCCTACCGTTAAGTTGTGATGCTTTCATCGTTATGACTATACGGAGCTACTGCACAAGCTTGTGGAACCCAGGTCTCACTGTATGTCCAAACATTTGGAAATGTGTTTCCATCTTCATACATTGCATTTGTAGCCAAGAATCATATTAAGATATGTCTTTGTAGAAAACGACCACATCTCTCGATGTAGCTGACCCACTAACCGTAGCTATGAATCTGTCACAGCTAGGTCCTCGTTTTGAGAAGATGGATATTCGATACCATTGTATGTTGTGCTAATACTATATAACATAGCATTAGTGCAAGTGGGAGATTGTTAGAGATATGCCCTAATGCTACATATTTGGATGACATATATTGGGATATTTTGACATTAACTTGTAAATTATGGCATCTATGTCTATATATGTGTGTTTTCATATTGACATAATTAGCACATTCATATTCTTCTTCTTTTATGTGTATGAATGAATCCCTAGTATTTTCATTATAGGAATGTATTCTAAAAATGTTTAGAATATGTTGGCATATTTCCTTAATATGATAAATATTTAAAGTATTTATAGTCCTTAGATTATTTGATTGGGACTTCAATAATCTATTACGGACTATCACATGTGTTGTTACCTTTGATTAACATAGGGATATTAATGATAAATGATGGTGAACCACGTGCCATAACAGTATAAGGATGCGATTAACAAACATATGAGTGACTATTAGTTGAATAAATCACTGAATGTGACGTGAATAACAAATTACATGACTTTAGATTAATAATTTGTTATTCGTTGTGATTGTACATGTAATCCTTAGACTTGAGACATTATGGCTGTCATATGTATTGGGGTTTGATTCTAGCGTTTGGACAATGATTGTTTCGACAAACGAGATGAGATATGTCTTCTCGCAGTTTCATTCATCTGGTATAGTGATTGACAGGTAGTGGTCAAGATAGGATCCATTAACCTCCGGCGTGAGGCGATGTCCTATGCAATATAAGATTGGTTGTTTAATGAGGAAATCCTTGGCCAAGGTATGAATGATGGAGAAAGGGTTTTCCATGTGTCATCTCTCATTACACTAATTAGATCTATGCATAGTATCGAGTTTATGAACTTAATCGTATCATGGTTCTTGCTTGACGGGACAATTAATGGAAGGATTGAATTGTACGATAATCGGCGACCATAAATAGATTTACTTGAATAAGACTTCATTGCTTTATAAACTGTCTTGATACGTTAGTAGCTAGAACGTCACTCAAGAACTCTGAACGTGTTTTGAGAATGACGAGAGATATTCTCTAAACAAATCGAATAGTTTGATTAACATTGAAAGTGTTCAATGTTTCTTTAGTGCTATATAGCGGTGAATCTAGAAAGTCACACACAATAGAGCATGACGGATGTTTTTCCTATTGAGATTGATTTAGTTTCTCTTGAGTTGTTAAAGTGTTAACAATTGTAATTAGTTTTCTCTTGAATTGTTAAAGTGTTAGCAATAGTATTTTGTTTCTCTTGAATTGTTAAGGAGTTAACAATGGTGTAATTGACCTTTAAAAGTTATTGTGGTCAATATGCAATTATTATTAAGTGTTGGGGCTAATATAGAAATATGAAAATGTTGTTTTCATAATTTTAACTAATTGTGATTAGGTTGAATATTTAAATGCATTAGTGGAAAAATACTACAATAAAATAAACAAAAGATGACAAAGTTGTCATCTTTTCTTTTCTAACAAAGCTAGACAACACAACCATAATTTGAGAAAGTTTCTTTAAAAAGGGAGACAATACTACCTTGAAACATGGCTTGTCTTCTTTTCATGAGAAAAAAGTTGTCAACCTTTTCTCTCTCCAAGCTCCTATACGGATGAAACACAAAAGAGAGAGAAGATGAGTAGTCTTCTTCTTCAACTCTTCAAAAAGAGAAAAACACCATGGCTGAAAAATGAAGGTGAACTAGATGAACTTGTCTTCTCTTCTTCTTCATGAAAAAGCAGCCAAGAAAAAAGAAGAAGAAGGAAATGGTTTTGCTATCTTCTTCACAAACAAGCTCATAAATCTTCCATGGTAGATCTAGCACAAAATAGCCATGAAGATAGAGAAGCCATTCTTTGCTCGTGTGGACCGACTAGAGCTCTTGTGGTTTCAAGATGAGGTGTCTTCAATCAAGTGTGCGAAAATTCAGATCTATGACTTCCATGAGTTGTCTACAAGAGGTATACTCTTCTACTATCTCTTGTCAATATATATACTTCCTATATATATGTTTTGCATATATTAATCACATGATATCAAGATTAGAGTTTCATATGAACATCATGCTTTGAATTCTAGAAATTTTTGAATGTCATGTTTCGCTTCTGCTTGATTTTTAGCTTGATGATGTTCATAGCTCTAAATATACAAGATCCTTCACTTTTTCCTTCTCATAAGAGGAAGCAGTTGTTCAATAAGTGGATTAACATTTACAAGGTAATCACAGAATACTTATAAGTTTCTTTTTCTTTATTTTCTTTTATATGTTCTAGGGGACGCTAAAACCAATTACATTAAATAGATCTAAAAGGTATTTGGCCCCTCATATTTTTCTCTACAAGTAGCCTTAAAGGTCTTGAGGTGAACAATGAGTTTTTTTCTTTACATAGGGGTGGATTCAAAAAAATTTCTCAGTAGAGACTAAAATAAATAAATTTTCAATTATATGAGTTCATTATATTTTTTTAGTGAGACTAATTAAATTTTTTACTAAAAATACATAAAAAAATTTTGGGCCAATGGTCCCTGTTGGCCCTAGTGTAGCTCCGCCACTATCTTTTCGAGAACCTAGGTCCTTAATTAGGATAATAGTGACCACTGATCTTCATTTCTTTTTGACAATTTATTTTGGTTTCATTAATCAGAAGTGCCTTTCGAATTACATAAAAGAATAGACAGATTTCCCTCTTTATACCAAAAAAAAAAGGGTTCATGTATGTGCAAAATTCTTGCTAATTAGCTTGTCGGTTAGCCGTACGCTTTACAATTGCACAGATTTCTCCAATAACAATTGTTCTAGCCCCATGACCTCGAATATTCATATGACCTTACATATAATCCTATCAACAATGATCATTTAGTGGTTCAATTACTAAGAATTTAGTCAAGCCCTAAAACCTAATCCATAAACATCATGAAATTTCGAACAAGCCCTAAACCCTAAGACACGCAAAGGTCTATGGTGATTAGAGATTTGAAAGATTACCTCTACTAATAAGGGCATTTTGGATTTTCACATGAAAATTTGTGGGGTGGATGTGTAATTTTGTAAAATTTCTAGATAAAAATCCAATGCTTAGAATGAAGAGATCTGAGGACTCACGATGACAGGAGTTATAAAATTGTTCAAACAAACAAAGTTATTTTGGTGATTAGTCATAAATACATTCATGTTGTTGGCTTGGGTTCAAGATATTGCAGCTACATATTATTTTTTTTGCCATTTTTTTACTTGTTTTACATTCATGAAATTTATTTACTACAAGTGACTTTCTCTATACCTACGGCTTGTTTATATATATATATATAACAAGTGATTTTCTCTATAATTACTGCTTGTTCATGGAATTTATTTACTACATTTGACTTTTTCAATACTTATTGCTTGTTTTGATTTTTTCCCTATTAGATAAATATATATAACTTTGAGCTGCTTCCTGCTATCCTTGTTTTGATTTTTTTTTTTTGTTGAATATTAAGATATGCTTGTTTTGATCAGGTTCTGTAAATTTGTAATTTGCTTGGAGAATGTAATAGGTTACAGGTTTGGTTTTGATTATATGAACATCAACAAAATATTATAATACTTAGGTCTTCTTTCTTTTGTTTTTTTTTTTGTTTTTTTTTTTTTTACTTTTGGTATGAGATAAATTGTTTAATTTATGCCATGAATAAGAGCAAATAGATAAATATGAAATTTAAAATAATTATAATATTTTCTTACGATGCATCAACAATGTATAGAGTTTATATTCAAAATTATGCTTGGAACGATTATTTTGCTTACCACATCTTTTAAAGCACCATAATATAAAATCATAACCAAATTTTCTTCAATAAAATTATAAAAAAAAAAACTAAAACTATAAAAATTGAGTCTTTTTTCTACTAATTCAAAAAGTACTGTAAAAAAAAGACCCTCCCAATATTGGATTTCTAGCTCCGCCCCTGCACGATGACATCCACGACATTAAGTCATTGTGTTGCTTGGGGCAATAAGTAATGAACTTTTAAGTAATTGTGATAATATTGTTAATAGAAATGCATTTTTAATAGAATTGACTACAGTAAAAGATAATGAGTGCCTCCAAAAAAATGAAATTTGATAAATTTCACCTCGAAAGTTAAGGATAAAAAGCGAAAGTTACCTATATGATTAACTCTGTAATCGGCTATCATCTTAGTTTATATATACAAAACTCTACTTATTCACTATAAAATAATTTAAACTTTAAACAGGTAAAATGCACAGGACCCCCCTGTGATTTTATAAAGCTGCACAATATTTCATGTAGTTTTAAAAGAGCACGATATCCTCCTCTGATTTCTGGAACTAAACACAATAGTCTCATGTGGTTTTAAAAGTGCACGGTACCTCCCTGTGATTTCTAAACTAAGCACAATAGCATCTAGCCACTATATGATATAACAAGTAAATGTTTTTAGTTATCGGTTAAACTCTTACAGTGGTTTGTTGTATTTATTTAATTAGTGTGTTTAACACGTCTCCTCACATGTAGGCTAGATAGATTTTTATTGAACCTTAAATATGAATTTAATTTTTCAAATAGGTTGGGGTGAATTTTGAGCTTAAGACTTCCTGGTACTCACATTTTGGTACTTAAATTGCAATACCATATTAAATTATTACCTCATTAATTTTTAAAAAATAATTTTTTATATTTATTTATTATATTTAACAAAATCTAATTTTATCAGTTCTATAAGTATAACATTTATGAAGCATATACCTATCATATGAAGCGTCTACTTACCAATTGCCCTGAAACAAACATTTGCACCGACATAAATACGAGAATTACTCTAAAGATAAACTCTCACACTTGTCTAGGAAGGAATAAACTTGACTCTGATTTCAATAGGAGACAAGTGGAAGTTGTTTTATAATTAAGAGTTAGTCTTTTACGAGGATTATGGCAAATTTTTGAGTGGTCTTAGACCATGACTTCACTCATAGTTTAAGTATTTTAATTTATTAACACATTGTTATATTAAAAACTCATATTTACAATTATACTTTTACAGTTTATTAAATTATAAAACAACCCCATATTAATTAATATGATGATGTGTCAATAAATTAAAAGACTTAGATTATGAGTAAGGTCATAGTCTAAGACTACTCACAAATACGTGAGCCCCACACTCACACACATGAGAGCTATTATTTTATTACACAACCGCAGCCTCATTTTTTCAAGACAACATGACAATGACTAAAAATGAAATTATACTTGTTCAAGTTGACACTATAGTAATACGATCCGCTAAGCCTTATTTGGCCACTCTACCCAGTGGCGGAGCCAGGCACTCGAGGTTAGGGAGTGCAGTTCCGCCGCCCGAATTATTTATGTATAAATCGATATTTAATTTAAGGGTATTTTTGATCTAGACCCTTTCTTTTTTTTTGAAAATGAGACTTAGACCTCCTGTTTTTTTATTAAGTGTGATTGAAACCCCTTCTGTTAGGAGTTGATTAAATTTTCTATTAAAATCATGTTAAATTCCATGTATACCCTTTATAACACACACCATCACACAAAACACACACCCACAAGATCTAAACCAACACTTGAAGAATACCTTAGTTCAATCAAAACACACAAACAACGTAGGACTATTTTATTATTTTTTTCTTCAATAACAAGAGAAGCCTTAGAAGGAATTTGTAAGTATCACAATATATTTTGTTGGTCAGCCATGCTTGTCGCAAGACGATTTGGGAATATTTTTGGTATGTATATACAAAATTTTCCTATATTCTGGAGATCTTACCTAATCAAGTAAAATAAACAAAGAAAAAAAAATCATCCAAAGTTTCTAATTTCATCATTATTGTTTGATACATGCCTCTAGCTCCTTTGTTGTGGCAATCAAAAGTTACTCTTTCTTCTAACATGATTTTAACAAAAAATTTAACCAACTCCTAACAAAAAGGGTCTCAATCACACTTAATAAAAAACAGAGAGTCTAAGTCTTTTTTTCAAAAAAAAAAAAGTCATAAAAAATATCATTTAATTTAATCACTATATTGCAATTTACATATATACCCCTCAATAAATGAGGGTAAATCAGAGGGTGTATCTGGTGGGCCAGGAGATGCATGTGCACCTCCTCAGCCCTTAGTGGCTCCGCCAGTGACTCTAGGAGCAACTGTTCATGGATATTATGGGGAAATCCTTTACGAAGGATATAAACTTGTTCGATAGATAAAGCCTCATCTCTTGTGGGCCATAAAGAAAAGTTGTTCTATATATGTTCCTTGAAACATTGTTGGAGCTACGGTAAAAAAACAAGTTAAAGAAGGAAGAAAGAGATAGAAATACATAAGTTTTTCTTTAAGTTGGCTGTTTCTTTGCTTTTTCTTCTGGCTATTTACTTTCAAACAAGTCTGCAACAACAGCCAGCATCAGCTCCCGCAGTTTCAATTGCACTAGCTCCCGATGATGCAGATGCGCACGCTCCCGGCAATGGCCCTCAAAAACCATTTCTACCCCCGGAAGAAGGTAACAAATATTTATCGAGTTTTTCCAATTCCCATGTTTAGTAAATGACGTTGCATTTCAGAGTGTGATCATTTTGTCATTAAATTGTAAGCGTGTCATAGTGGTGAACACACTTGCCTAGGAAAATGTCGGATTTTGGCTCAAAATCAAATCCAAACCCACGAAGAGAATAAATATTTACTTGTTAAGTAGCTAATACCCGGGCCTATGAGAATAAGGGTGAAGAAAAGGAAAAACTATTATATTCGATATTTTTACTATATGAGTGTACACTCATATCTCTTATTGTACAAGTGCACACTTTAATCTTGGGTTCTTAACTCCACCGCTAAGAGAGCCACACCCATGGGTTGGTTGTGGATGTGAGTTTGAATGAAATAGAGTTTTTTATGTTGTTTTATCTCTCCAAAAGCGTGTGAAAGTTTTTGTTCTTTTATTAGAAAAAGTTTATGTGAGCATTTAGATTTTTCTGTACATGCAAAAATATCATAAATGTTGCTTAGCAAAAAAAAAAAAATCATTGATGTTTAAATATTATCTTTCAATAATGGATTTTCTAAATTTTTTATTGTTAACGTAAATAAAAAGTCAAACCATATTAAAAATACTATATGTTTCCACCCTATTGTGTGTATCAAAATCCTTGAAAAAAATACTTCAATCAATTCAAACTAATAGATTAGTCTCTCATATCGTAAATGAGACTTATACATGTAAATCTCACTAATATGTCATAAACTAATATCAATTTAAACGAATTGAAGAGTTTCCCATATCCTTGTCCCAACGGATAAGACCAACCTCCCGAAAACTTTACAGTGGGCTCAAACGAAGTGTTATTTGCCTAATTTTTAAAAGTCATGACTTGGCACTTTGAGGCAGTAGCGCCGTTGGCTTGGATTCAGGTTGTCACCTTATTCTTTCCATGATTTTATGTTGGCTTAATTTCATTAAAGGGCGTTTGGTTCACGGATAGATTTTTCATTCTCGAGAATAACATTTTTGCAAATGTCATTATCAAGAATAACATTATTGGGAATGTGGTTAAAAGTGTTTGGTTTGTTAAAAATATTCTAAGTAATATTTTGTCAAATTCCTAAGAATGTTATTTTATTATGTTTGGTTTAGACTCAATATTCTTAGAATGTTGAACAATTTTCTAATAATGCCCATAACTCAAAAAATAAAGAATATCAAACAAAGTGTACAAATAACAATACATTTTGCATATTTTTGTTAATAAGCGAGTAAAAAATATGTTTAACATATTAATACAACAAAAGTAAATTTATTTTTATAATTTATAAATTTTAACTTGACACTTCAAAATTAGAAACTTAAATTTATTTTTTTAAATTTACAAATTATTTATTTTATTTTTATTTAATTTAAATTTTTAAAATCTAGAAAATTGATAATTTTTTTTATTTTTATATTATTTTGTTTATTTTATTTTATTTTTATTTTATTTTCTTTTATAGTTTTTATTTTTATTTATTTTTTATTTTATTTTATTTTTTATTATCTTATTATTTTTTATTTTAATTTTTGAATTATTTTATGGTATTTATTTTTTAAGATGAGTATTTGGGTCTTTTATTTTCTCAATGTTATTTTCATGACTTGAAAATGTGATATTCCCACCCCTCAAATGAGAATAGAAATTGGTCAAATTATAGGAATATTGTATTCTAAAAAATGTGGTTTTCTCAATAATATTTTTTTTATTCTGTGAACCAAATATGAAAATGTCATATTTTACACTTCACATTCCCAAAAAATTTGTGAACACATTTAAATTAGATACACTTTAAATTTTATCTTTTTATTTTAATCACTTATTATACTTTGACCAGAACACGTTTATAAATTATCAGAAAACCAGTAAAATCTCTATAATACCCTTTCTTTTCTTTTTTCTTTTTATTTTTATTTAATAATACAATCATATACACAATAATACCCATATATACGTTTATAATTTGACCCCACACCACTCAAGATCCGCTCGTTGGATCTCCAATCGGCTAGCACTCCGCACTCCTTGTCGCATGTAGAACCGTTGATGGTCTTCGATCTCCGATCAGCCACCGGACCACAATCCAATGCCACAACCCGATCCACGAGTTTCTTACTTCTCCGTCAATGATTTCGGCAACGCCACCTTGCGTGGCGAGTACGGTTGAACTCCTCCCCAC
The DNA here is from genome assembly GCA_037974665.1 of Ehretia macrophylla. Taxonomy (NCBI): domain Eukaryota; kingdom Viridiplantae; phylum Streptophyta; class Magnoliopsida; order Boraginales; family Ehretiaceae; genus Ehretia; species Ehretia macrophylla. Next base: position 82,157,240 of record CM075781.1, read on the forward strand.
GCGGCAGTTCAAATGGAACAGTTCGTCAGCTTTGTCGTCGACAAAGCTGACGAACACACTCAAAAAAACAAAATGAAAAGCACAAAAAAGAGGGGTATAAAAATGGTAGTTGATAGATCAGTTGAGTAATTTTACGAAACTAGCAAAGTTGGTATGTGTATATGTATGTGGGTATCTGTATATATATCTATGTCTATATATAGCCAAAAGGGATAGTCAATCCAAAAAATTAGTCTATTAAGACGGATAACCCCTTGCGAGTTGAGATCTTGATAGAGATCATTACATAGTGTCTTCCTGTGTGTGCATGGCTTGTGTGTGTGGTTCTCTAGTTTTGTGTGTGAGTTAGTCTGTGTGTAGTGCCATGTGTGTATTGTATGGTGGTGGGTATGAGGTATGTGAGAAGAAAAAGGAAGGGGGGAGATGAAGGAGGAAGGAAAAAAGAAGAAAAAGGAAAGTGTATAATAAGAAATTCAACGTCAAACCTGATGGTAAAGCTAGTATCAGGGCTAGCTCAGTCCAACCAGCGAGTTATGAGTCTGAAAAAATTGAGCCTAACTCTGTATGAATATTTAATGGGTTGAGTTGAATTAGATTCATTTTTCAAAGTACAAACTGTGCCCACAGCTCACTATGACCTATATATATAACTAAAAAAATTAACTGAAAATACGTTGGATTAATGATTAAAAAAAAATTTAACTTAAATTTTAAAAAATAGTTAATTTAATAATTAATGAGTCACAAGTAAATTGATAATATTAATATAAATAATAAAAAATACATGACAAACTACGAGTACATTAGTAATATTTAAGAATATATAGAGAATTGAAAGAAAGAATATTGATTTGGTGCGAGAACAATGAAAAATAGTTAGGGGTTTATAGGAATTGTTGGGGGACTAAAATTTAAATAAACAATTAAAAAGATTTGTTTTCTTTTGAAAAAAAAAAGTAATCGTTGGTATAGCCGTTGCCAATGGCTACTAAGTACTTATTGCAGACTTAAGTTGTTTTACACTTTTCTTCTTTAACTTTGACTTCTTCTTTTTTTTTTTAATTGAAGTTGCAAACCTGAAAGTTGCACTTTAAATTGTTAGGTTATCTTCAATGAAGGCTCTAAATTGAGGGGCTCTAAAAATAAATTTAGAGTCCTATTTAGAGTCGCATGTGATTTTTAGTGGCTCTAAAAACAATTCATCCCCAATGAAGGGCTCTAAATTTAAGGATCTATGGTGGGACTCGCAACCCTTTCTGTGACACCCGAGAATTTCACCATAGAATTTATTTATAATCGTTGCATACCTATGTGCGCATTTCTACGTGCATCATTTTTTTTTCTTGCTTAATTGTTTTATTAGGGGTTACTATTCATAATATTTTTGACTGTTTCAAAAGCTTGATTTTAAATTTTTCCTAGGTCACCTGACATTTAAAAGGAACCAAGAAATTTTCGTTTTGAACATTTGAGCTTAGGAGTATGCGTTTGGAAAATGATTTCCGTGACTTTTGAATAGTGTTACGTTAGAATAGTGCTAGTTATAAATTAAAAGGCATTTGTAATTGCAATTAGCCTTAATTGATCAATATTTGAGACTAATTAGCTTAAGTTATTAATTATATACAATATATAAAATAACTAACTCATGAAATTAAATACCATACCACATATTAGTCATAAAAACATTTGCAAAAATTCCCTCTATGTCCCCATGCTTGGCCGACCCACCCAAGGAGAAAAGAGAAGAAAATTGCTTCAACAATCTTGCACTTTGAGCTCTTAGCTTGATTTTGAGAGGGTTTTGAGCAACCTAGGGACTTCAACAAGCTTCATCATCTTCAAAAATTGAGGGAGATTCATTTTCTTGTTTTTAAAGTTTATGTTCTTATGTTTAATTTTCTTGAATTGTCAATTATAGCTATATAACTTGTTATTAATGCTTCTTATGAGTTATTTAATGACTATAGAGCTAACTTTTGAGGCTTGATAACAAAGTTTATGGTTGAATGTTGAGATTGATCAAAGAGGTGATGAATAGTGCCTAGAATTAGGGTTTTGAGAAAATTTGCTAATTGGCTTGAATTGATGCTTCAATTAGGTGCTCTAGAACCTAGGGAAGTTAGTTGAAAAGTCACGTGAGGTTGAATCACTCGAAACCGAACTTAATTGCATAAATAGCCTACTTTAAAAAGGGGGTTTTTCACGTTAAGCAATCCGGGCAAGTTTGGGCATTGATTCGGGTATCCTTGAGCTAAGGAAGCACCTTTGGTGCTTTCGTTTCGCGAAAATGGGGTTCGGGTAGTATAGTTGTAGTTCAATCTCGTTCGGGGTCTTCCCGAACTTTTGCTTCAAAAATGAGTTTTGATGACAAAAAAAGGTACCTTTGAGCTTAATTAAGAATATAGAAAGACTAGGGTATGATTGGAAATCTCGGACTATGCTTAGGAGAAAGAAAACTTGGTTAAAGAAAGGGGAAAAAGTAGTTTTGGCTATATTTGATGCAATTGGCGCTTGTATCTAAGTTAACTTGTATTGTAGTGGATAATTAGCATATAATTAGGCTATTTGAGTAGATTGTAGGATTTAATTGTGTTGATTGCTTCTTTTGGCATCTTTTAGCTAATATCGTGCTTATATGAGCTTTCATCGTGTGTATATGTGAGGGCGGCCTACTTTGTCGTTCCTCTTATGTATTATGTGATATATTGAATGCTTGTGTCTTGTCTCGGGGTTGCGCAACCTTTTCGGACATGGTAGCGTCGAGAAACACGGGCGGCGTCGGGTTTACCGTGCTCCCTCGACTACCATGGTGCCTATTCCCTTTCTCGCTGAGGCATACTCCACTACCCCAGAGGCGTGGTTCACCTGCTGGGCATGGACCTACCTCGGGAGAAAGGGTCGTAGGATCGGGATACATCCGGAGTATCCTAATTGTTGGTGTTTGGGGTTTGCCAGCATGTTCGTGATGCTCGTGGTTCGTGGCTCGTGGATGAAGACTTGGAAGTGGAACTGTATCCTTTTTAAAGTGATTAATTTCTTGGCTTATTGTCTTGTTGGTTTATGTGGATTATATATGTTTTCTTGTGTTTGCATATCATATTGCACGTTGGCATGTTGCATCACCTCCCTCGCTGGGCAACTTTGTTGCTCACTCCTCATTTGAAATGTTTCAGGAGAAGCTGAGGTGAATCCCCAGCTGTTAGAGGTAGAAGAAGAAGAAGAAGTTCACGTAGATCAGAATCCATGACTTTGTGTGCTGAGGTGGATTTTATGTGCTTCTTGCGTGGAGTTCTTGTTAATATTGTGTTTTGAGACCTTGGAGTCTTGTGTATATGTCTAGTAGTTGTGGACTAGAATGTTAAAGAAAGTTGTTGGATTGTAATAATGAATTCTAGACTTTAATTTCTCTTGCATGCTTGGAGTGTTTATTGCCCTACTTATGGAACTTAGATTATATTGTAACTAACTACTTATGACTAAAACCAACTTATTTTGCATGCTTGTGTGTTTTTAGTAGAATGTTATTGTTCCAAGGCTCGGATGGCCTTGTGATTGTGTTTTGGCTTTGGAGATATTGTTGATAAGTTGTTGCTTTTAGTTCAGATGTCTTGAATGAATGTTTACAGGTAACAGTTTTGTCCTTGGTACAGAGGAGACTCTGTCCGAGTGACGGGTCCGAGCCTGACTTTAGCGTGGGGTTGGGTTCGGGGCGTTACACTTTAAGTGGTATCAGAGCTACTAGAATGCTTGAAGTCGGGTTAAATTCCTTGGCATGTAGGTAGAGGTCTATATGTGAAAGTGAATTATGTGAATATATGATTGTTAATTGTTTAAGTACTTAGATAAAAAGACATACTAGCATGAAAAAAGAATGATAAAGCTTGACATGATAAGAATATGAAAAGTTAGTGTTGAATGTTGTTAAGTATTTTATGTGTTCATATGTGAGTAAAATGTTTGAAAACAATGTGTACATTATCTTTGCATAGTTTATTTGCCTATTATAATATTATGTTCTTCTAGCATTGTGATGAGGAGACGGGGTAGACCGCGGAGAGAGCCGGAGAAGGCCCCCAGGCAGAATGTACCGGGGCAAGATGCTGGGGCAGCCGGGAATGTACCGCAGGGTCAGGAGCCGAGTAATGCTCAGATTTTAGCTACTATGGCTACTGCGATGAATACCATAGCACAGTTTGTGGTTCAGCAAGGTACAACAGGTGCTGGCAGAGGTAATCAGACTGCCAGAGCAGAGGGCAGTGGTACAGGTACTGCAGGAGATAACTTATTTGATAAATTCCTGCATCACAGAGCATATAGTTTTTATGGTGAGCTTGATGATATGAAAGCAGAGATGTGGCTGAGTAAGTTCGAGAAAGTTGCTACGATACTTGAGTGCAACGATGAAAGAAAGATTGCCTATACTGCCTTTTTAATGGAGGGGGATGCCGAGGCATGGTGGCGCACTATTAGAGAGAAATGGGATGCCGAGAGGGTTCAGCATGTATGGGCTGACTTTGTTCGTGAGTTTCGAGATAAATATGTATCGGTTGTAGCCCGTGAGAGACATCAGGATGAATTTATAGCTTTGAAACAGGGGAACATGACTGTAGACCAGTATGAGGCTACCTTTACGAGACTATCTCGTTATGTGCCAGCTTTGGTTCAGCCGGAGGATGTGAAGATCCAGAGATTTATTACAGGGTTGAGGAGTGACATCATGCTTAATTTGTCTTCGCAAGATTATCCGAACTATGCTGCAGTAGTCAGGGCTGCATCGAGATATGAGAAACGTAAGGCAGATGTGTTAGCTCAGTCTAGTCAGTCAAGAAAACGTCAGTTTCAGTCTCAGAGTCAGGGTTATCAGAGGCAGTATCAGCAGCCTATTCAGACTCAGCAGCCTAGGCAGACTCAGAGCTATCTAGGACCAGTTCAGGTACAGTCACAACCGAGACCAACTCAGAGCCAGCCACAGGGACAGTCACAGACCCGACCAGTGACTGCTAGATCTCAACAGGGTAGTTCTGCCACATCTACTTATAGGGCCCCTACAGGAGGAGCTGCTGCTAGGAAGAATCTATAGTGTACTCATTGCAATCGTAAGAACCATACAGAGGCTGAGTGTTGGAGGAAATTGGGCCGTTGCACAGGTTGTGGCAGTGATCAGCACAGAGTTAGAGATTGTCCCAAGTTTAAATTTGGTCAGGGTCAGACTTCAGGCCAGGGTGCCCATACTAGAGCTTCAGGAGCAGCTACTGTACCGCGAGGTCAGGCACGGGTATTTGCACTCGACCAGGAGGAGCTTCCAGAGATGACAGTGGTGGTAGAAGGTACTTTTCTTATTAATAGTCAGCCGGTAGTAGTTTTGATTGACACCGGGGCTACACATTCATTCATTACTCCTGCATGTGCACAGTCTGCTACATTAAAAGTTGATAAACTGCCGTATGTGATTGAAGTAGGTAATCCTATGGGTACTAAATTTGTTACGGAGTCTGTGTGTAAAGATTGTAATATTTGCATTGAGGGTTGCATGTATCCTATTGATTTGATAATCATGCCATTTCGGGACTTTGAAGTTATCTTGGGGATGGATTGGTTGGGACGATATTATGCATGTTTGGACTGTAGGAGGAAAGTTTTAACTTTAGAAGTACCTAACCAACCTGTTATTAAAGTAACTGGGAGTCGAAAGTCTACTGGGACTCGTATTATATCTTCCATTAAAGCTACTAAAATGCTGAGTAAAGGTTATGATGCATACTTAGCTTATTTAATTAATCAGCCTGGAGATAAATTGAAATTGAATGAAGTACCTATTATAAAAGAGTTTCCAGGGGTTTTTCCTGAGGAGTTGCCTGGGTTACCATCGGATAGGGAGATTGAATTTGTGATTGACCTATTGCCGGGAACTAGTCCTATTTCAAGAACCCCGTATAGAATGTCTACCCCTGAGTTACAAGAATTGAAAATTCAGCTACAGGGATTACTTGAGAAAGGTTTTATTCAGCCTAGTTCGTCACCGTGGGGTGCTCCCGTGTTATTTGTGAAAAAGAAATACGGTACTCTGCGTTTGTGCATAGATTATCGAGGTCTGAATCAGGTAACGGTGAAAAATAAATATCCTTTGCCTTTAATTGAGGAGTTGTTTGATCAGCTACAGGGTGCTGTTGTGTTTTCGAAATTTGATTTGAGGCAGGGTTATTATCAGTTGAGGATCCGGAAAGAGGATGTACCTAAGACTGCATTTAGAACAAGGTACGGCCATTATGAGTTTATTGTTTTACCATTCGGGTTGACAAATGCTCCAGCCGCTTTTATGGATTTGATGCAGAAAGTATTTCGACCCTATCTTAATCAGTTTGTTGTGATTTTTATTGATGACATATTAGTATACTCTAAGTCTGAGTCAGAGCATGAAGAGCATTTGAGAATTGTACTTAAAACCCTGCAAGAACACAAGTTGTTTGCCAAATTTAGCAAATGCGAATTCTGGTTGAAACAGGTCGCCTTTTTATGTCATATCATTTCCCAAGAGGGAATATCTGTTGATCCTGCTAAAATTGAGGTAGTTATGTAGTGGAAAAGACCTGAAACTATCACGGAAGTCCGTAGTTTCTTGGGATTAGCGGGCTATTATAGGCGATTTGTTAAAGATTTTTCAAAGATTGCAGGACCTTTGACTACTTTAACTCAGAAGAAAACTGTATTTAATTGGGATGATAAATGTGAAGCCAATTTCCAGGAGTTGAAAAAGAGACTTACCACTGCACCTATCCTTGCCTTGCCTGAGGGAACTGAGAACTTAGTGATTTACAGTGATGCTTCGAAAGAAGGCTTGGGTTGTGTCCTGATGCAAAATGGTAAAGTCATAGCATATGCCTCTAGGAAATTGAAACCATATGAACTCAATTATCCTACACATGATTTGGAGCTTGCAGCTGTTGTCTTTGCTTTGAAGAAATGGCGACATTATTTGTGGGGTAACAAATTTGAAATTTTTACTGATCATAAAAGTTTGAAATACTTGTTTTCTCAAAAAGATCTGAATATGAGGCAAAGGCGTTGGCTTGAACTATTAAACGATTATAACTGTACCATTAGCTATTTGCCGGGGAAAGCTAATACTGTTGCAGATGCACTGAGCCGAAAAGCTTCTATGGCCAGTTTAATAATCAAGGATTGGGAGATTGTAGAGGAGCTTTGTTTGTGGAAACCAGAGGCTTCTAGATCAGGTATTCAATTTGCTAGCTTACAAATCAAATCTTTATTGCTATCTAGAATCAGAGAAGCGCAACAATCATATTCGCAGTTATTGAAGCATTTAGAGAAGTCAAAAGGGGGAGAGTCCGACTTTAAGATGCATGTGATGGACTTCTCAGGTACATGAATAGAATTTGCATTCCTAGTAATTCGATTGTGAAAGATGAGATTCTTGCTGAGGCTCATGCTTCTAAATACACAATTCATCCTGGAAGCACAAAAATGTATAGAGATTTGAAACAGAATTTCTGGTGGAACAACATGAAGAGAGAGATAGCTGAATTTGTAGCTAAGTGTTTGACTTGTCAGAAAGTTAAGGCGGAACATCAGAGGCCAACAGGATTGTTGCAGCCGTTGGAGATTTCGGTATGGAAATGGGATCAGGTTACTATGGACCTTGTGTCGGATTTGCCGAGATCACCACGAGGTAATAATTCTGTGTGGGTTGTAGTAGACAGGTTGACGAAGAGTTCACATTTTATTGCTACAAGGAAAATAGATTCTCTTGACAAATTGGCTGAGCTATATGTTGAAAATATTGTGAGACTGCATGGAGTTCCATCTCAGATAGTATCAGACAGGGATCCTAGGTTTACATCACAGTTCTGGCAGAAACTAAAAAAGGCTTTGGGGACTAATTTGAGTTTTAGTACTGCTTATCACCTATAGACGGATGGCCAGTCAGAAAGGACTATTAGGATATTGGAAGACATGTTGAGGGCTTGTGTTCTGGATTTTGGCAAGAATTAGAAGAAATACCTACCTTTAGCAGAGTTTGCTTATAATAACAGTTATCAGGCCACTATTGGCATGGCACCCTACGAGGCACTTTATGGGCGAAAATGTCGGTCTCCGTTGTATTGGGATGAGGTAGGTGAGATGAAAACAGTTGATCCCGATATTCTTCCGGAGATGATTAAAATGGTGGATAATGTGAGACTTATAAAGAAAAGGATGCTTACAGCTCAGAGTCGACAGAAGAATTATGCTGATAGACGTCGACGGGACTTAGTATTTTCCAAGGGTGATCATGTTTTCTTGAAAGTTTCTCCGCGAAAAGGTTTGATTCGGCACAGAAAAGGACGTAAACTTAGCCCTAGATATGTGGGACCATTTGAAATCATTGAGAAGGTTGGAGATTTAGCTTATAGATTGGCATTACCTCCGAGTTTGGGTCGGATTCATGATGTTTTCCATGTGTCACTATTGAGGAAGTATAATCCTGATTCGTCACATATCATTGAGCCGGAGCCATTGGAGATTGATGAGTCTTTAGCTTATGTTGAGAAACCTCTTCGAGTGGTTGACCGAAAGATTCAGGAACTTAGAACTAAAAGTATTCATATGGTAAAAGTTTTTTGGGATCATCATGGGGTTGAGGATGCCACTTGGGAGCGAGAAGATCAGATCAGAGAAAAGTATCTGGAGCTTTTTGCCGAATCATGTAAGAATTGCGAGGACGCAATTATTTTAAGGAAGAGAGGGTGTGACACCCGAGAATTTCACCATAAAATTTATTTATAATCGTTGCATACCTATGTGCGCATTTCTACGTGCATCATTTTTTCTTGCTTAATTGTTTTTATTAGGGGTTACTATTCATAATATTTTTGACTGTTTCAAAAGCTTGATTTTAAATTTTCCTAGGTCATATGATATTTAAAAGGAACCAATAAATTTTCGTTTTGAACATTTGAGCTTAGGAGTATGCGTTTGGAAAATGATTTCCGTGACTTTTGAATAGTGTTACGTTAGAATAGTGCTAGTTATAAATTAAAAAGCATTTGTAATTTCAATTAGCCTTAATTGATCAATATTTGAGACTAATTAGCTTAAGTTATTAATTATATACAATATATAAAATAACTAACTCATGAAATTAAATACCATACCACATATTAGTCATAAAAACATTTGCAAAAATTCCCTCTATGTCCCCATGCTTGGCCGACCCACCCAAGGAGAAAAGAGAAGAAAATTGCTTCAACAATCTTGCACTTTGAGCTCTTAGCTTGATTTTGAGAGGGTTTTGAGCAACCTAGGGACTTCAACAAGCTTCATCATCTTCAAAAATTGTGAGGGAGATTCATTTTCTTGTTTTTAAAGTTTATGTTCATATGTTTAATTTTCTTGAATTGTCAATTATAGCTATATAACTTGTTATGAATGATTCCTATGAGTTATTTAATGTCTATAGAGCTAACTTTTTAGGCTTGATAACAAAGTTAATGGTTGAATGTTGAGATTGATCAAAGAGGTGATGAATAGTGCCTAGAATTAGGGTTTTGAGAAAATTTGCTAATTGGCTTGAATTGATGCTTCAATTAGGTGCTCTAGACCCTAGGGAAGTTAGTTGAAAAGCCACGTGAGGTTGAATCACTCAAAACCGAACTTAATTGCATAAATAGCCTACTTTAAAAAGGGGGGTTTTTCACATTAAGCAATCCAGGCAAGTTTGGGCATTGATTCGGGTATCCTTGAGCTAAGGAAGCACCTTTGGTGCTTTCGTTTCGTGAAAATGGGGTTCGGGTAGTATAGTTGTAGTTCAATCCTGTTCGGGGCCTTCCCGAACTTTTGCTTCAAAAATGAGTTTTGATGACAAAAAAAGGTACCTTTGAGCTTAATTAAGAATATAGAAAGACTAGGGTATGATTGGAAATCTCGGACTATGCTTAGGAGAAAGAAAACTTGGTTAAAGAAAGGGGAAAAAGTAGTTTTGGCTATATTTGATGCAATTGGCGCTTGTATCTAAGTTAACTTGTATTGTAGTGGATAATTAGCATATAATTAGGCTATTTGAGTAGATTGTGGGATTTAATTGTGTTGATTGCTTCTTTTGGCATCTTTTAGCTAATATCGTGCTTATATGAGCTTTCATCGTGTATATATGTGAGGGCGGCCTACTTTGTCGTTCCTCTTATGTATTATGTGATATATTGAATGCTTGTGACTTGTCTCGGGGTTGTGCAACCTTTTCGGACATGGTAGTGTCGATAAACATGGGCGGCGTCGGGCTTGCCGTGCTCCCTCGACTACCATGGTGCCTATTCCCTTTTTCGCTGAGGCATACTCCACTACCCCAGAGGCATGGTTCACCTGCTGGGCATGGACCTACCTCGGGAGAAAGGGTCGTAGGATTGGGATACATCCGGAGTATCCCAATTGTTGATGTTTGGGGTTTGCCGACATGTTCGTGATGCTCGTGGTTCGTGGCTCGTAAATGAAGACTTGGAAGTGGAACCGTATCCTTTTTAAAGTGATTAATTGTTTGGCTTATTGTCTTGTTGGTTTATGTGGATTATCTATGTTTTCTTGTGTTTGCATATCATATTGCACGTTGGCATGTTGCATCACCTCTCTCGCTGGGCAACTTTGTTGCTCACTCCTCATTTGAAATGTTTCAGGAGAAGCTAAGGTGAATCCCCAGCTGTTAGAAGTAGAAGAAGAAGAAGAAGTTCACGTAGATCAGAATCCGTGACTTTGTGTGCTGAGGTGGATATTATGTGCTATTTGCGTGGAGTTCTTGCTAATATTGTGTTTTGAGACCTTGGAGTCTTGTGTATATGTCTAGTAGTTGTGGACTAGAATGTTAAAGAAAATTGTTGGATTGTAATAATGAATTCTAGACTTTAATTTCTCTTGCATGCTTGGAGTGTTTATTGCCCTACTTATGGAACTTAGATTATATTATAACTAACTACTTATGACTAAAACCAACTTATTTTGCATGCTTGTGTGTTTTTAGTAGAATGTTGTTGTTCCAAGGCTCGGATGGCCTTGTGATTGTGTTTTGGCTTTGGAGATATTGTTGATAAGTTGTTGCTTTTAGTTCAGAAGTCTTGAATGAATGCTTACAGGTAACAGTTTTGTCCTTGGTACAGAGGAGACTTTGTCTGAGTAACGGGTCCGAGCCTGACTTTAGCATGGGGTTGGATTCGGGGCGTTACACTTTCTATTTTTTTATTCAGCCAAAGTATTTTTTTTTTTTGAAGTTGTCAACTTTTTTTGTTGTTGTTAAAGTTGTCAATCAGATGTCAAATCTGATTTGTTGAAGAGACCCATGTAATCAAATCTGATTTGAAAGAGACCTATGTGGGCTCTATAATTTTTTGCCTTTTTCTTGGGGTTCTATTTTATTCAACAAATTTGTTAAAGAAAATGGAGCACATGTTCTATTTTTGTTGAAATATGTTAAATTTGGCACAAAAGATTAGATTTGGGGCTCTATATTGACCATTGGTGCTGTATTTTTTCTTCAAAAGTCTTTTTTTTTTGTTAAAAATTTGTAATTATTGCATTATAGAGCTTCCATTGAGGATGCGCTTACAACTTTCAACAAGTAGCTTGTAGTCATTGTAACTTTTTTTATTTAATATCAACTTTAAAAAAATTACTACTTGTCATTATTAATTTATTTTAAGAAAAATAGTTCTTGTGACTTGCTACTTTCAATTATAATTATTATTTTTTAGAAGTTACTGTTGCAATTATAATGCAATGACTCGTCGACTACTATTTGAATTTTTTATTTTACTTCTTAAAATATTGACTTGCTATAACTTTTTTTCTAAAACAAATGTTGATTGTAGCTTGTTACAAACTTGTAATGAGCATTCTGAAATTGCTTAGGCCTTAATGCATATTATTTCAATCTTGTTTTTTAGCTCGAATTAGGTCTATGTTGGGCTCAAGGTAGGCTAATTAAGTTGGGCTGGGCTATAGGCTGTTGGGCTAGGCTTCGAGCTACGCTGGGCTCATGGGTTGGGTCGAGCTAGTCTTGTGTACAAAATGGGCCTAGACTCAAACCAGTCAGATAAAAAATTACATTATCCGACTCGCCCCACTTGTATGTGGTGGATAAGGCCTAGTTGAACTCACTTTCAACTAGACTGACTGGGTCTAAATTTTAGAACCCTGTGTCGGCCAAATCCAAATGTTAATTCTACCTAACGAAGTTATAACACCTGTTATTTTTTACTTAGGTTACAGAATATAAATGGTTAAAATGAAAAGTCAGGGTTGAAAGTTCCTTTAGAGGTAAAGGATAGGGATACTTAATAGAATTATGAAATTAGCCCTTTTATGTTTATTACATTTTTGTCAAAAGATTTTGTTCGTTTTAAAAGATTTAATTTATTAAATTTTTTTTTGACTCTTCTACTTAAATTTGCGACCTTAATTTATAAAAAGAAGGTGTCTTCTGTTTCTTTATCTCGGTATATATTATAAATTGCTAAATTTAATTCGTAATGCTGTGGCAAATCCACACACAAGAAATTTTTTTATTCACTCCTCAAAGTTTTTAGATGAATTTCAATTCTAACATTGTTGGAACATCTTATAATTGCATTTGCTAGTGGATGTTGTGCGTGCACTACTTGACCTTGTGGAAAACAAGCGACAACAAATTTCATTTTCCAACTCCTCTTGCGATACTGATGCATATATGAGTTCTATTAGCTGTGATTGTACTCTAAACAGCAGCACAACTTGTCGAGTTACAGTACTGTAAGTTCTTTATTATCTCAGATTTTAATCCTTTATGTTTGAGATCTTCATTTGTTGGTTACCTTCATGCAAAATGCTTTTGTATATTTGTATTATGCCATAAATAACTTCGAAAATTAAAGTTGGGGGTTGATACTTCGAGAGCAAAAGGTAATGGCAGGTTGAAGTGGAATACTAAGCCACTTTAGTATATTTAAAGAATTTTAGCCACATTTTGTATATGTGTCAGTTAGAATGTAAAAAAAAAAAAAGAAGTAGAAATATACATTACAGCAAAAAGAATACCATTTTGAGTCCTTGTGTATTTGGTCTAGTGGAATAATTTTTGTTTTAGATTGATCTACTTAATGATTAATTAGCTTGATTATTTAGAAGGATGATATATTACTATTTATTGAAAGATAACAGAGTCAATCGTTTATAAATTGGGTGAAGTTTTCCTAAGTCTTTGTAATAGCACTAAAAGCAAACCATTATGAGAACATTTATTGAAAAGAAAACATTTTCCCTGGAAATTTCTAGTTTTTTATATTAAAATCAAAATGTTAAATTTCAGCCTCAACATTAAATGAGAAATCTCTAAAAAATCTTTCAAGGCAAATCTCGTAATATAACCGTTACACTCATAAAAGGTCTAACCTGTTAAGTTGCAAGGCTCCAAACCACATAACACAACAAATATAATTCCAAAATGAAAGAGTGGCAATCTCAAAGTTACCAAACCATATATATATATATATATATATATATATATATATATATATATGGGGCTATTTAGAAGTGTTATGTTTTTTTTTTGTTTTGTAAAATAGTTTTCTAGAATAGCTTTAAAAAATAATTTTTAAGAACACAAAAATAGATAATTTGTTCGAATAGAATTATTTTCTAAATGAGTTTCAAAATGAAGACGCCCTTAAAATTATATGAACAATTTTTTCTTTTATTGAACTATAAATTATTTTATTAAATTATTAATTTTAATTAATTAAATAATTTTATTCAAAATTATTAAATAAATTCTTTATTCTAATTAATTAATTTTATCAATAATTAGTAAAAATAATAATAAATTAAGTTAGTTAATCAATAGTTTTAAATAATTAATTATTATAATTATTAATTATTGAACTAATTAATTAATAATCAATAATTTAATTTAAAATTAATCATTTTAATTTAGGAATTAATAAAAGTATTAATTAAAAATTAATTAATGAACATAATAATTAATGTTTTAAATTAATAATTAAATCAATATTGAGTATTTTTAATTATTAATAAATTTATTCATTAATTTTTTATTATTTTATTTTAATTATTAATAAAATTAATTAATTATTAATTAAATTGAAATTAAAATTTGTTAATTTATACTATTAAATCAAATTAATTAATTATCAATGAAACTGAAATTAAAAATAGTTAAATTTTAATTATTAAATTAATCATTTTTAATTATTAAATTAATGTTTTTAATTATTATATTTATTATTAATAATTAATTTAAAATGTGCTCAGGAGTCGGACGGGAAGGAGTTATATGGGGCTAGAGGGGTGGAGGATGAGAACAGAACACATAAAAACATAAAAAAATGTGTTCTTGTTTTCTTGTTCTTAAAAATACATTTCTCAAAATAGTTTATAAAAACAATTGCTGAAAGGAACTCGCGCCAAACAAGTTTTTTTTGTTTTCATGTTTTAAAAAACAAAAAAGCTATTTTTGGAAACAGTTTCAAACCGGCCAATTTTCGTAGATGCCAAGTGTGTAAAACCACAAGTCTTAAACATCTCAAGTCGTCGAAGAAAACAAGTACTCAAAGTTGTAGCTAGAAACTACCATTTCCTCATTCATGGTAGGTCTTTACTTAATGGTGGATCCATAATTTTTTTTAAGTATAGCTAAAAACACATAATTTAAATGTGAATATAAAATATTTTATTAGGGGGGTTTAGATTATCTTTTTCGGCTAAAAAAATGTTATACATATATATATATTTTTTGAGAACATTTAGGGTGAGTATAGGTTGTAACCCGCTTACTTTCTAATATCTTTGACCTTGTTTGTACGCAAATCCAAGCTAAGGGTGCTTACCTTTCTTTGTCTGCAAAACATTTAGATTTGAAAACATTGCCCAATTGATTCGGTCCATTAACCGCAATGCTCTTTTCAAATAACTTTTGAAATCGGAATACTTTTTTTACGATGTCATCGAATTGATCATTTTCACATTCTAAAAGTGTTAAGTTTGACTGCATGGTACATAGTTGCCCACAATGCTTCTAAAAAATATTGTAAATGATGCTACGCTTAAGAGACTCATTATTATCAAGATGGTGATTATTTACTTATGAATACTAAGTGAAGTAACATAGAGCCGTGTAAATCCTCTTTATTTAGTATTTTATATATTTGCCTTATAGTAGCACAATGCAAATAGTAACTCACGGGAGGAAGAAAAAGAGGTAAGCTATCTGATTTTGTTGCTCCATTGTTATCTCCGCTGAGAAAATAAAAATTATATACTAAGTCTCAAGTGCACAAGATGCCCTAGACCATCTCCAATGGCCTTTTTATTTTTTTTCTCTATAATAAAGAATAAAATATGAGCCTCCCTTTTATAAAAACTCTCTATTTCAGTTTTACTATAAGAATACACCGTATTTAAGAGACTCCATATTTGACCCAACATCACTTTTTATTTCATCTAACATATTATTTTGATATTCTCTTGAATTAATAACATTTATATTCCAATAATGATTCATAATTTTTATATATTTTTTATTATAATAACTTTTGTTCCATTTAAGTTTAAATATTTTTCAATAACTATATGATCATTTTTTAAGAAAATTTTTGAATATTATTTCTAATTTATTTTAATCATTTTAAGTATATTTCTTTGCCGTTTTAAGCATGTAATATGAATAGGGGGCCAAATTTTAGTGACTCGGTTTTAAAAAGCCTCCTTAAAGAGACTGTTGGATACAAAAAAAGAAAAAGTTTGGCTTCCTATACTGAACACAAAATAGGGAGACTTTTGTAGATGACCATAGAAATTATCTTTGAGAAGGTCGATTTTCTTTTTTTCAACCGAGGAATTATGTTGATTGATGGTTCTTTCTCTATGTTGTCAAAAGATGGATTTTAGGTTTAGTAACACCGTATATTTTCCGCATTTGAAGCTATGTTATTCCTACCGTCATTATTGTCCTCAACAAATTTTGATTTTTTGAAAGTGTTTTAGAATTACTTCACTATCAATATTGTCAAAGACATTTTTCTCAATATAAGTAACCAAATAATTGTTCATAAATTGATCTCTCATTCGATTGCATAGACGATTTTTCACTATTTTCATTGTTGAAATGAAACTCTCTCTACATTTGTAGTGACAACTGACACAATCTATACTAACTTTATAACCAAATAAACTAAAGGATATACAATATCCTTTTTCGTTTTAACCAATAGTTCAGCAAAATCACCAATCCTTTTAACACTTGAAAACTCACAACTAAAGGTATAAGTTGATGAGAAAAACTGTTAGAAGTTGTGCAGTATACGTACGAGATAATTTCACAGCAAGACAACTAATGCTTAATCAATAAACCTCTGTGAACGAAACTAAAAACAAGATGCAATAACTTGGTGTAAATCAATTCTGTTATCACACTGTTACAAGCTATGTTGCAACATTAACTGGACTATTAAATTGTGAACAATCTGTTTTCCTAATTGCTTGATCCACTTAATGTTTCAACAAGAGTAGTAACAGTAAACAGCAAATAGCAGCGAAAATAATAAAACTATAACTGAAATAAAGAACACCAAGATTTAAGTGGTTTAACCATCCGATCTACGTCCACGGGACCTCCCCTAGTCCAACAAACCAGTTCATTAAGAAATAGTATAAGTTACACACACCAATGGACTTACACAAGTAAAAACTCCCTCTTAACCTCTAACGCCTTGGTGAGAGACTCCTTAACAAACTTTAGTTTACCGAGCTTCCCTCGACTTACAACGTTCTCTCCCGAGAACAACTCCTTCTTCTCCCGAAGAATGATCAAAAAACACAGTGATCTAAATATTCAGAACATACACAAGTCACTCATAACTCATTATTACATATTATAGAGTCACAACACTTAATATCTAAGCAATCAATAAGCATGTCATGTTGCAACAAAACATAGAACTCTGGTATGCTTTCTTGCAGCGTGTCTAACTCCTTTCTGTTTTTTCTTCAGTGCTTGCTATGTTCCTAGACGACAAATATATACTATGTGGATGCACCACCAACCACCTTAGGCCTCAAGACATTCCTAATCAATATGCAATAAATGCTATACCATAGTCAGCACAAGCTTCATATGGTAAGATGCCATAATATGGTTCCTGCACCTAGAATGGTAAGTTGTCATAATATATTTCCTGTAACACCTAATAGTACCCATCATATATATGATAAAGATCATGAGGTTTTTGCAAAAACACAGCCAATCAAATGAGCCAAAAATCACGACCTCAACAATCTCCCCTTTTGGCTTTGTTTTGGCAAAAACCATGATTAAGGTAAACATAATTAAAAAACCAGGATAGCACAGAACAGATGTTGACAACCATGTTGCAACAGAGCAACAGAGCAGCAGTAACAATAGCAACAAGAAAACAAAACTAACAACAAGAAAACTACTTAGAAAACTATCTCCCCCTTTTTGCCAAACCAAAGGCAAAGACAGATGAGGAGAACCACTAGGATATGAGAGTATAAAAATAGAAATAGAGCACAGATAGGAAGTGAACAAAAGTAACTAGAAGAAGCGCCCATCAAGTCGCCATCAAAGCATTTTGGGCTTTGAGCAGTTCAACCAAAGTCTGATTAAGCTGATCCTGGTTAGCCTGAATATTCCCTTGCTCTTCTCGGAGTTATTCAATGGCCTCACGAAGCTGCTGAAATTACTGCAACATGGCAGACTGACCAGCAGAGGAACTGGCAGCATCCGTACTAGGGGCTGGTGTACCATCAGCATGCTCCCCCGTAGTATCATCTTTGTGAGCTCCCTGTAAAAACTTTCTAGAAAATAATAGTGAAGAACCTGGTTTGTGCAATACTTCATCAAGATCAAGAACCTTGTGTTGTGACACGAGAAATGCACATATGAGAGAGGGATATGACAAGTACTGACTAGAAAAGTTTTTAGCAGCTTCCTCAATTATGCACTAAAAAATAACCCGACCTAGATCAAAATTCACCCCAGTGCCTATAGAGTAAAGCAATCGGCCTATTTCACTACTAAGAGTAGTAGAATGCTTAGTAGGATACCAGTTTTCCATGACCATCTTATGTAGAGCAGCATACTTAGTAGTGAGTCTATTCCCAGGTAGTCTGGATTCAGATTTCCATTCAAATGGCTCACCTATTAGTTCCAAAGCAATAGTAGACAGAGAAACATTTGGAATAATCTCTGTAACTCGTACACATCCTAAGAAATTATTTAGAGCAGTAGGTAAAAACTCAAACACATGACCACGCACAAAAATCTGATGATAATATTTTGATGTTGCAACACTGACATTGATGTGCAGATTTGAGTAAAACTCATAAACTAGATTGCTAGAAAATGACTTAATCAAAGCAAATGAGCCTAACATATTTCTTTCTCTCAGTAAGGCAAGTACCCCTATTCCCTGATACGATTTCTCATTCAGTGGTTTCTTTGGAACAAACTTCCGCTGAGACACAATTTTAAACTTCTCTTTTGACTCAAAAAAGAAAAACTGTGAAGAATAAGCAATGGAAGGATCATACCCTCGACATGATCGTTTTGCTGTCTTGGGTGGCTTGGAGCGTGAAGACTGCAAGTTTAGCCCCTTTGCATTTAAAACTGCCAATGTGTTTCTTCCTTTTGGTCTTGGATTGTCGACCAACTTCTTCAGGTGTGACTTCAGTTTCAGATGGTGCACGTGACGCTGGAATATTATCTGAGACAGAGATAGGTGTGCTTTTTGACGACGCATTGAGTGACTCAGTAGTAGCATGATTCGTTCCACTCTTCTCAACTAGTGCTTTGATGGGAGATGATATTGCAACAGGGACAACAGTTGTGACCTTGGGCATTGCATCAGAGTCTAAAGATTGTGTGTCCTGATTGTGGTGAGATGGTGTTTCGGTGTGAACAACCATATCCATGTCTGTTGGAGTCCACAGAGGGTCAATGAATGGCCCTTTAGCCCTAGCTTGGGTTGTTCATGGTCGTAGTGACCCAATAGTGCTCGTGTCACTGGATGATGTTGCATCACTGCCTTCTGCTGCTGGTGGAGGAGATGGTGATAAGTTGTGACGACACCCCTCCAGGTGCTCCAGATTTGGGGATTTCTCAACGTCTACCGCCTGATCGCGTCTTCACCACGGTTGTTCTGCAAGTGGGTTAGATAGTAAAGAACTCGAAAAGCCACAAAAAAGATGAGAGAGAGAACACAAAAAAAACGAGATAAGCTATATGAAGAATGATAGCAGAGTAATGGAGATATGAATAGGCAAAAATTTCTCAATTAACTGGTGCCCTAATCGTGGGTAACTGCCCATCAGTTTAGCCAATCACATGATCTTGAAAAATTCAAAAATTAAATTTGCAAAAGTATGTTAATTGTCAATCAAGGATATCCAAGTTTCCCGCTTTAAAACACTCCTCCATGTGTTATACAAAAGTTGCAACATTTTTGACATAAGTTAGCACAACATAATCATGATGATTTTTAAAGACTACTTGTTGCAACCTAAAACAAACTAGCTGTATATTCCACAGTTCTTAGATCCACCAGGATTTTCTTCCCCCTTTTTCCTTTTTTTATTTCTTTTCAAAACTACAGTAAAGTAAAAAAAAAAAAAAAATCGACATGAATCCAGTCAATATGAAATTACTCAAGAAGCTTTACTCATCAATACTCATTTCAGACAAGGATTTAATTAATGAACCATGTGTGTGTGTGAGAAATAGAGATTTTAGATAGCTATTACCTTCAAATCTGCAAGGAGCAAGTGCTTTTCTTATCAGCTCAAACATACCTGATCATCTTAGTCATCATCACAACCAAACATATTTTTTTCAGCCCATGTTATGACAGCACAGATTATTCTTCTGCCTTTCTTTCATCTCATGCTGCAACTGATAGATTTCACTCCAATCTCTTTTATTTTAGATTAGGTAGCTCTTTTCAGTTCATGAAACTCACATTCCTTTTTTTTCAAGATGAAAAGAATACAGGAATGGATTTAGAGAGACTTCTCCCTATATCCCTAGTCATCAGATAAATCAAGCTCTTGCACCAGCAGACTATCCAGATTAGCTTCCTCAACCTCGATTTCAAGGTACACAAAAATATATAGTTCATAAATTAAATCACTAGCTGAATTGAATATTAAATTTTCAGTTTTCTCAAGCTTATTCTATGTTCCTAATGAACATCATGTTGCAACTTTATATACTACAAATCCTATAGCTTTTCTTAGGGTCTTAAATCTTAGAGGATCCAAAGCATTGGTAAAAATATCTGCCAATTGTTTTTTTGTTGCAACATATTCTAAGACAATAACTTTTGTTTCAACAAGTTCACGTATGAAGTGATGTCTTATGTCAATATGTTTAGTGCGAGAGTGCTGAACAAGATTCTTGGATATGTTAATGGCACTCATGTTATCACAATAAACAATCAAAACCTAATTTTCAATGCCATAATCATCCAACATTTGTTTCATCCAAAGAAGTTGTACACAATAACTTCCTGCAGCTATGTATTTGGCTTCTGCTGTTGACAAGGAGATTGAACTTTGCTTCTTACTGTACCAGTACACCATGTTGTTGCCAATGTAGAAACATCCACCTGTTGTACTTTTTCTATCATCTGCATTTCCTGCCCATCAACATCACTAAAACCCACAAGATTAGTATTAGTGTCATTAGTAAACCATATTCCAAGACTTACTGTACCACTCACATATTTGATTATCCTTTTTACTACAAGTAAGTGAGATTCTTTTGGATTTGCTTGATATCTTGCACATACTCCAACACTGAAACATATATCAGGTTTACTTGCTATAAGATACAACAAACTTCCTATCATACTCCTATATAAACTTGGATCAACTGATTTTTCATTCTCACTCCTAGTCAGCCTAGTGGTCACACTCATAGGAGTCCTTGAAGACTTAGCAGATTCTAACCCAAATATTTTAACAAGATTCCTGGCATACTTCTCTTGAGATATAACGATCCCATCTACACATTGCTTAACCTGCAACCCCAAGAAGTATGTTAATTCCCCAACCATACTCATTTCAAACTGATGTTTCATATGCCTAACAAATTCATCAATCTTATTTTCAGATGTTGCACCAAATACAATGTCATCAACATAAATTTGAGCAATGAGAATACCTGAACCAGACTTTTTGATGAACAAGGTTTTGTCTACTCCCCCTCTCTGGTAGCCTTTATCCAGCAAGAACTTCGTCAATCTGTCATACCAAGCTTATGGATCATGTTTCAATCCATACAAGGCCTGTTTCAATTTATACACATACGTGGGATAGTGAGGGTCCTCAAAGCCTTTTGGTTGCTCAACATAAGCTTCTTCATTTAGAATGCCATTCAAGAATGCACTTTTTACATCCATTTGAAATAATTTAACCTTTAACACACATGCAATGGATATTAGCAATCTAATAGATTCAAGCCTAGCAACCGGAGCAAAAGTCTTATCAAAATCCACACCTTCTACTTGTGTATATCCCTGAGCTACTAATCTTGCCTTGTTTCTAGTGACATTACCACTTTCATCAGTCTTATTTTTAAAGATCCACTTAGTTCCAATTACATTGACATTTTTTGGCCTAGGAACTAAAACCCAAACATCATTCCTTACAAACTGACTCAACTCATCTTGCATGGCATTTATCCAAACTTTATCCTTTAAAGCTTCAGTCGCATTTTTTGGTTCAAGAGTTATTGTGAAACACACAAATCTTACCATGTCTCTGTAGTTCCTTTTAGGCTTTCCTCTAGTTTGGATTCCATCATGTATTGAGCCTATAACATCGGTTAGAGCATGATTTCTGTGGACATGTGGCAGCTCCGCTTGAGTTCCTTTACTAACATCCTCTGTAGTTCCATCGCATGTTGTTACAGCTGGTGAGACATCATCCGATTGCTCAGTTATTCTTCCTGATGTTTCATCTGTCTCGGTCACACTGGGTTTTGAAGTTCCTTCTTCCTTCAATGTTACAACATTATCTGACTCATTGGTATTTGTTTTGCTGCCACTAATTTCTCCCGTCGGTTCTCTTGCAATTTTTTTCACCTCGTCAACTACCACATTAACATATTCCATTATCGTTCTAGTAGTTAAATTAAAAACTCGAAAAACCCGACTGTTTGTAGCGTAACCATGAAAAATGCCTTTGTCACTTTTAGCATCAAATTTTCCTCTTTGTTCTCTATCATTCAAAATGTAACATATACTTCCAAACACACGAAAATGCCCCAGTGAGGGTTTATTATCTTTCCAAATTTCATAGGGTGTTTTAGAAGTGCCTGGTCACAAGAAAACTCGATTTATGGTGTAACACGCAGTGTTAACTACTTGTGCCCAAAACCTGTGAGAGAGATTTTTATCATTCAACATTACTCGAACCATTTCTTGAATGGTTCTATTCTTTCGTTCAACCATACCATTCTGTTGTGAGGTCTTTGGAGCAGAGAATTCATGTGTTATTCCATGCTCGTTGCAAAATTCAGTGAATGAGTGGTTCGATCACTTTTTAATCTGATAATTTTCTAAATATTGCACCATTTCTCATTTTTCAATTTTAAACACAATTTCTTAAACACATCAAAAATGTCAGATTTTTCTCTAAGAAAGTCCACAAATGTATATCTGGAAAAATCATCCACACACACAAACACATATCGCTTACCTCTGATGCTTTCGGTTTGCATTGGACCCATAAGATCCATGTGTAACAGCTCCAAGATATTCTTGGTTGACACATGTTACAACATCTTGTGAGATGCTCTTACCTGTTTACCAATCTGACAGGAACCACACACACCTAACTGCTTATTTTTCAACTTTGGCAATCATCGGACTGAACCTACATTCACAATTTTGGTCAGCAAGTTATAATTTAAATGTCCCAATCTTTGGTGTCAAATCTCAACATTGTCACAGGTGCTGTTGTAACATGTCACTGGTCATTCTTGTGATGGTGTAAGCATATAACAGTTGTCAAATGACCTTTTACCTGAAAGCATGCAATTGTTAGCAATGTCT
Organism: Ehretia macrophylla; assembly: GCA_037974665.1. Lineage (NCBI taxonomy): Eukaryota > Viridiplantae > Streptophyta > Magnoliopsida > Boraginales > Ehretiaceae > Ehretia > Ehretia macrophylla. The sequence goes on from CM075781.1 coordinate 82,180,351, forward strand.
AGCACATGACAACCATCTTTAGTAAATTTCACATATAAACCTTGATCACACAGTTGACTAATACTAATAAGATTAGCTTTTAAACCATCCACGTGCAGCACTTTTTTGAGTCTTGGAAAACCTTCAATATCCAAAGTTCTTTTCCCAAGTATTTTTCCTTTAACACCATCACCAAATGTAACTTGTCCTTCATCTTGCTCCTTGTAGTTGTTCAAAGCTTCTCGCATTCCTGTCATATGTCTAGAACACCCACTATCAAAATACCAAGAGTTAGTAGTACAAGAATACATCGAAGTATAAGCAACACAACAGGCTAACTTTTTTTTCTTTACCCATAGTTGTCTTACCTTATGTTTCTGAAATACGTGTGAGGATCTTTTCTGCTTACTATGAGACTTACCTTTCTCTTGCATTCTTTGAAGTTTGAAACAATGAGATCTGATGTGTCCAGCTGCAGAACAGTAATGACATGTAGGAATGAACCTATTTTTCTTTTTTCCATATTGCCTCTACAATGTTGTTGGTGTTATCGGAACATCAGATACCAAGGCACTGTTATTACTGTTCTGTGCAGTTGCTTCTTCATGTTCAGATTCTGGGTGATTTGAACTTTTGACAAAAATAGTTGTACCAAAAGATTCTCCTTCATAGAAACCGAGTCCACTATGATCTCTACTTGATTTCTGAATGGATAACATGTGATTCAATTTTTCAGTTCCAGAATTTAGCATTTTTATATTTCGCTGCATCTGCTTCAAATCATGTTGCAGCATCTGTACTTCACACAGTCTTTCTTCAGCCAGTTTTTCTAGTTCTGCTTTTTGTTTTTCCAATTCAACAACCATGAGTTCTAGTCCTTGGTTTTTCTTACACACAACCACCCATTTTTCGTACATGTTCTTATATGTTTTCATGACTTCTTCATCATCCAAGTTACCATCACTATCAAATTCACCATAGTCAGATTCACTTAACTCCCCATAATGATCATCTATTGTTGTAACAGCAGTACCTGTTCCCTCATCCACACTGAACTTGCTTGGTGCTGTTGCAACAGTGAATGCAACGAAGTTCCCAGTGTGCTCTCCTTAACTTTCTGAAGAGTCTTCTGATTCTACATCACTCCAGGTAACCTTCATAGCCTTTTCTTCTTTTTCAAAGTGTTCGCACATTCATCTTGAATGTGACCAAAACCCTGCATTCGCGGCATTGAATGCCTTTACTCTTTTTCTTCTCATCAACTGATTTCAAGTTTTGCTTCTTAACAAAATTAGTTGTTGTTGCAACATGAGGTTTCTTATCAAAATTTGATTGTCTAAACCCCTTTCTTTGCTTATCCCATTTTTTCAGAACTCTATTGAAATTTTTGGTGAGCAAAGCTAAGGATTCAGTGATTTCAGATTTCTCATCATCAAAAGAGCTATGTGTTTCATTCCTTTCAACATTAGCCTTTAAAGCAATGCCTTTTTCTTTCTTCTTTTGCTTAAACTTCATTTCAAAAGTTTGAAGGGACCCCATTAGTTCATCAATTTTGATTTCATCCATATTTTTTGATTCTTCTATGGCAGCCACCTTAATTCCAAATCTGTCTGGAAGAGAGCACAATGTTTTTTCTTACAAGCTTGTCATCAAAATATTTTTCTCCCAAAGCAAAAGATTCATTCGCAATGTCGCACAATTTGGCATTAAAATCCGCAATAGTTTCATCCTCCAGCATCCTTAATTCCTCAAATTTGGTAGTAAGCATCTGCAACTTTGATCTTCTGACTAACGCTGTACCTTCATATGCAGTTTGTAATATCTCCCAAGCTTCCTTCGCAGATTCACATGTCGAGATTAACTTGAATTGATTTAAGTCGACAGCATTGAATATTGTACTCAGTGCCTTAGAGTTCCAACTTGCCGAAAGATCTTCATCCTTAGTCCATTATGTTTCAAGTTTAGTTGCAATATTGCCCTGAGCATCTGTTTTAGTAGGAGATGTCCAGCTAGTTAGTATAACTTTCCAGGCCTTTTCATCAATAGACTTGATGAACGTCCTCATTCTAGCCTTCCAGTACGAGTAATTCGCACCATCCAACAGCGGTGGTTTAGAGATTGAACCTCCCTCACATAAGGTGTCCATACCTATTCCTGCAACACAACAACTCAAAACTCCTAAGAATCTAACCGAATTAGTTCGCAACCTGCTCTTGATGCCACTTGTTAGAAGTTGTGCAGTATAAGTACGACATAATTTCACAGCAAGATAACTAATGCTTAATCAATAAACCTCTGTGAACGAAACTAAAAACAAGATGCAATAACTTGGTGTAAATCAATTATGTTATCACACTGTTACAAGCTATATTGCAACATTAACTGGACTATTAAATTGTGAACAATCTGTTTTCCTAATTGCTTGATCCACTTAATGTTTCGACAAGAGTAGTAACAGTAAACAGCAAACAACAACGGAAATAATAAAACTATAACTGAAATAAAGAACACCAAGATTTAAGTGGTTTAACCATCCGATCTACGTCCACGGGACCTCCCCTAGTCCAACAAACCAGTTCATTAAGAAATAGTATAAGTTACACACACCAATGGACTTACACAAGTAAAGACTCCCTCTTAATCTCTGACGCCTTGGTGAGAGACTCCTTAACAAACTTTGGTTTGGCGAGCTCTCCTCGACTTACAACGTTTTCTCCCTAGAACAACTCCTTCTTCTCCTGAAGAATGATCAAACAACACAGTGATCTAAATATTCAGAATATACACAAGTCACTCATAACTCACTATTACATATTATAGAGTCACAACACTTAATATCTAAGCAATCAATAAGCACGTCATGTTGCAACAAAACATAGAACTCTGGTATGCTTTCTTGCAGCGTGTCTAACTCTTCTATGCTTTTTCTTCAGTGCCTGCTATGCTCCTGGATGACAAATATATACTATGTAGATGCACCACCAACCGCCTTAGGCCTCAAGACATTCCTAATCAATATGCAATAAATGCTATACCATAGTCAGCACAAGCTTCATATGGTAAGATGCCATAATATGGTTCCTGCACCTAGAATGGTAAGTTTCCATTATATGTTTCCTGTAATACCCAATAGTACCCAACATATATATGGTAAAGATCATGAGGTTTTTGCAAAAACACAGCCAATCAAATAAGCAAAAAATCACGACCTCAACAAAAACAATACACATAATATGCATACTCATTTTTCTTCAATATCAAACTTTTTAGAGCATTAAATTCTCTTGCATGTTGCTTGCCCCATCATATCCTTTTCCCTCAATTTCGATAAACTCGAATAATGTTTCAATAGCAATGACTCAATTTCTCTTTCGAGTGTAAAAGCATTTGTAGTGAAACATATGCATACCAAGAAAGTATTCCACTAAATGGACCTTTTTATTCACAAACTAAAACAATAGCCTTTTACTCTTGCTAAGACCTCAATTTCAATAATTAAAATCTCACTTCATAATTACAAGAGGCCAATCTTAGTAGGAGACGTACCATTACCCTAATTGTATATTTGGTGTTACAGAAACATATTAGAAGGAGAAATATGTGTTTAACATTTTCATTCCCTTTTTTTATCATCAGTTTAATTGTTTTTTGTGCAATTACAACTTTACAAAAAAAAATTCTTACTAATTTATTGTCTTTTGAGTTCCAGTGATCTCTCACATCAAGGAGTTCAAGGTAGGATACCGGAGGAAATTGGAAATCTGTCACATTTGGTACATCTGTAAGAATAACTACACCACATTTCTTGTTCGATTTGCTTCACCACTTTTCATTGGCTACAAAATAAAACCATGATAATTTGGTAGTCAAAAATAATTTTCTATTTCATCAGCAGAAGTATAGGAACCTAAGAAACTGAATTACATAGTGACCAATACCACATTATATTGTAACGTCTTGCAATGTTTATTTCACGAGTGACCAATACCACATTATATTGTAGGCTAGATTCAAAAGTATAAAAAAAAACAAGTTAGAAGGATTTCTTCAAGGACGTGGTCTTCAAGTTTATTTAATAGTACAGCAGAAAATGGCTAATGATGCTTTATTATGTGAAGAAAATTATTTTTCTAACCAAAGATGAAAATACGTGTTCAATGCATCCAGTACATCAGTTAAATTTAAAAATTTTCTTAAAACAGAAGCAACGTTTTTTTCCTCTTTATGGTTCATTCTAAGTAAGTCTGAAGATTATTTACAATAAAGTAGGAATGTAGATAGAAGTAACTAGAGACTACAGACTTGGAGTCTACAATTAGTTAAATTAGAGCGAGCTTATATCCACATATTTTTAATTGTTTCTTTACGTCTTTCTTGATGATAATATCATATAAAGCTTTATTACTAAAGTGTTGTTTGGTCTAGCTGTGAAATTTTAGTTTTTGAGATGTAGAGTTTTAGAAGTATAACTTTGTTAGAAGTGTTGTTGATAAAAAGTCATTGACTGTTTGGCCTATGTTGGGAAATGTTGAGTTTTTAGAAAATTTAAGGGCAATATTAGACTTTAAAAAATATGAAGGAGTACATTTATAAAAAAAAAAAAACTTCATGCACTGTGTATATACAGTTTCGCAAAAGCTTATTTTGAAAAGCTTTAATTTGGAGCTTCTTGTTTTTTAGCTTTTTTCAGTTTCAACATTTACCTAAAAATATTTTTAAAAATGGGCCAAACATGTTATATCAGTTTCTAAATTTATAAAAAGTATTTTTGAATATAAAAAAGTTAGGTCAAATAGAGGCTAAATAGTTTAAAAAGCACTTTTCAGCTTTTTGGATTTTCACCCAACAATCCCTATTTCTTTCTTCTCCTTCTTTCTTTTTCTTCATTCATCTTCTTCCTCTCCTGTTTGATAGGACACTTTATTGCCTTTTTACAATGTAATCCCTCTTTCTTTCTTATCCTCTTCTCTTTTTCATTATTCTTCTTCATCTTCATTTTTGGCCTATATCGTATGGACACTAATGCTGACAAGAAAAGGGCAGATGAAAATTATTTTAAAAAAAATAGGACACAACATGACTAGGACTCTCTAATTAAAATTATTTACAAATTTTGTATGTTGAATACATAAAGTAATCGTTACTATGTTGAAATTCCGGTGAAAATAAACAAATATCTTCAAAATGAAAGTAAATATTATATATATTGAAGTCATCAACAATCTTAAGGGTGTGATATATCTTGAATATACATTTTAATATAAAGTTAAATTTCATAAAAGTGATATTGATGTCATATTCGGTGATATATTCCATTTAATCTGAGAAGTACTAATCTTGAGGAGTCTAACGGGTCAAAAATATATAATATATGTGCTGACCAGGTTTGAAAAATCATTTTCTCTACTACACAATCACACAGACACATCAGTACTATTAAGAGTGTTTTCGTGTTTTATAGCTTATGACTGCATTAATTTGTCATGTTTACTATGAACAGAGATTTGAGCAATAATAAACGTTCTGGAACAGTCCCTGCATCACTTGCCAATCTCTCAAAGCTTGAATGATGTGAGCACTTCTATTCACTTTAAAATGTTAATCATTTTCCAATATTTTGCTAGCATGGAATTTTCGAGCTTTAAATATATTTACATTCTCAATGTTGTTAAGAAGGTACCTTAAAGTGGGAAGCCTAGATGTTCATTAATAACAAACTCAAAGTATGAGATTGAGTGGAACATGAAAGCTTACTTCTATAGAAACAAGAGCATATGCATATCTCATTCAAAGATAATAACAAATAGTCCTCTCTAGCCTACGCAAATCTCTAATTTATGCCCTTGAAGCCAAATCATTTGCAGCCTGTTGCTTTCATAAGTTCTGTGTAAGACACGAAGGCAACTAAATATGCTTGATAATAAAGTTTTGGAAAACATACGCCGTGAAATTGAAAAACTATCTTAAGACATACGAAATAAAGCCTGTGCATCTATTTCAACAAACAGTCTTAGTGAATCCCAAACAAAAGCACAACTTTAAGCCATCCAAAAGTGAGTTGATCTTCACCAAAGTATGTTTAAATATACTTGTTTTCCACATCGGAAAATTATAAAATTTATAGACCACCTTATAAGAATTTAAGCTCTTCCACCTAATACCAATTAGTTTTAGGATTGAATCATTAAAATGCTATGGTTCTTAACATGATACCAAAGTTGAACCCTTGGTCCAGTCTTGTTCATGTATGCATGACCTATCTCAAATTAGGTTATACTTGTGTTTAATCTTTTATGTGTGACTTGATTTGAGAGAGTGTTAGAATATGCACTTTTTCACATTGAAAAATCATAAATTTTGAGATCACCTTATAAGCTTTTCCTACTCCCCTTGGCACTAATTTGTTTTAAGATGAAACCTACCATATAATTCTTAACATGGTTTCAGAGCTAGGCCCTTGGTTTACTCTTGTTCATATTCCGTGTGTCATCTCCCATGCATGTTCATGTACGTGTGATCAGGTCGCAAGTATGTTCAATCTTCTTATATGTGTGTCATGTTACATGCCTGTTCAATCTTTTACGTGTGTCCCACGTGTATTCAATCTTCAATGTAGTAAGACCTTGACCCTTAGTTTAGTGTTGTTCATTTTTTGTGTGTGTCATTTTTAACGTTTGATTAGGTCATATGTGTGTTCAGTCTTCTTACAGGTATGTCATCTTTCATCTGTGTTCAATCTTCCACGTGTGTCCCACGTGCATTTAATCATCCACAGATGACCCAATTCAAATCAGGTCAGACATGTAATCAATCTCTCAACAACTCCACCTAGCCCTAATTGGTTTTAAGATGGATCTCGCCTTATGATTTTTAACATGGTATTAGAGCTTGGCCCTTGATTTAGTCTTGTTCATATTTCATGCGTATCATCTTCCACACGTGTTTATCCATGTATGGTTGGGTCACACATGTGTTCAATCTTCTTAGTCATGTGTCATTTTTTTGTGGATATTCAATCTTTCACGCTTATTCAATCTTCAACATGTGCTCCCGTGCATTCAATCTTCTACCTATGACCAATCTCAAATCAAGTCAGACATATGTTTAATCTTGACTCAAGTCCATCTCAAATTAGGTTACATGTGAGGAAGAGTATTAGAAAATATATTTGTCTTGCATCAAAACATCATAAACTCCAAGACCACCTTATAAAATTCTAGATTGCTTCTCTTGACACCAATTAATTTTAGGATGAAACTTTATGTTGTTTAACACTGCATATAAAAATGAAGAATTACATAGTGTTGGGAATCAGACACACAAACACACAGTGCATACAACGCATCAAAAATCAGCACAATATTTTTAACGTGGTTCGGCCCTCTGCCTACATTTACAATCCAAGAAATTGGAAACTCTACTATTCAACAAACACTATTACAATGCGATGAATCTTTTGAATGAAAAAGATCCAAACCTTCCCCTCACTCACATGCTCACAGTTTTTAAGAAAATCTATAAAAACCCTAACACCTATGAATTTTTGAACATAAAAAGTTTAAACTCTCGCTAAAGGACTTTATCTATGGCTAAAGTCTAAACCCTCCCCATTGGCTTTTTTTTTATAGTAAAAGTACGAAAAATACTCTTAACACTCGGCTCACCCCCTTTTACACCCCCATGGGGTATGGCTCTCATGGCACTAAATTACAAGGTAAAAAGTCCTATTTATAGACAACTAATCTTAACTCCACTAGGATGCAAAACCTATCTCTACTTGGACTTCTATTTGTCACAAATTTCAAATTAGGCTTGGACTTAAGCCAAAAAACCTAACAAATCCTACCCTTGGCGAAATGTCCAAGCTTTCTCGCTGCAACCAAGACCTCTTCTTAGTCTTCGTCATCTTCATCTCCATCTTCATTGTCATGCTAGAGTCCTCACTCAATAGCAATCAGAACAACACTCCTTAGAGTCTCTTTCCTAGGCGCTAAAGTCTCATTCCACTGCTATCAGCACATCTTCATCACTCTCGGTTCTTATAGTCCTCACTAACATCTCTCACACATCATCAGCTTCTACTATCTAAGCCTCTTCATGTCTTCCCAACTTGCAATATTACATCAACAAGAGAGATTAAACCAAGAAAATGAAAGAAATCACCAAAAAATGCAGCTACTATTCACGCAGCAAACCTAGTTTGTAGAGAGCTCCAAATCAAATTCAGACAGTATAGATTGAAGACCTACGAGTTGTGAACGTGGTCACAAAATTTTAGCTTGATCAGACCACACCCTCCGATCATCCACTAAATCAAAACTGTGTATCATAACTTTTTCTCTCTTTTTCTCACTGTTTTTTTCACCTTTTTTTTCCTCTCTCTCTCATTTTTGACACACTCTCTTTCCCTTCTTGTGATGATGTCATGTTGATGTCAGTACTACCCAGCAGTCTCATTTACTTGTTCTTTGTGCCCCTCAACTCAGCAATGTGTCCTCTTTGTATTGTCATGCCCAGTCCTCATGTCTGGGCTCTGATACCACTTTTTGGGAATCGGACACATACACACACAATGCACACAATGTAGTGAAAATTAGCACACAATATTTTTGACCAAGTTCTACCCTCTGCCTATATCCATGACCCAAAAAACTAGGAAATCTACTATTTAACAAACTTCATTACAATGCAATGAATATTTTGAATGAAAAAGATCCAAACCCTCTTCTCATTCACACGCTCACAATTTTTAGGAACAAATAAAAAACCCTCACACCCATGACTTTTTGAACGGAAAAAGTCTAAACCCTCGCTAAAGGACTTTATCTGTGGCTAAAGTCTAAACCCTCCCCATCTCGGCTTTCTTCTGAAAAAATCACGAAAAGTGCTCTTAACACTCAACTCACCCCCTTCTACACCCCTTATGGGGTGTGGCTCTCGTGGCACTGAATTACAAGCTAGAAAGTCCTATTTATAGGCAACTAATCCTAACTCTACTAGGATGCGAAACTTATCTCTACTTGGACTTTTGTTTGTTATAAACTTCTAATTGGACTTGGACTTAAGCCAAAAAAACCCAACACATCGTGCATAAATTTGATCAAACTCATCAATCTCTTTGAAGTTAAACACGATGAGGATGTGCTCAAACTTCGAGTATCATTCAATGGACTTTGATGATTATGGAGAAATTATATTTTTAGTAGTCAAGGAAGATTCAAAATTAATTCTCAATGGGTTCTAAAAAAAAATTATAGTAGTTAGGACTCTGATTATTGCACGTGGTATGAGATAAAGTTATCACAAAAGTGTGAACTCCCTATTGTCTGGTGGTCTTAGATTGTGATCTTATGCTATTTTACAATAGTGCAGTGTATATTTTAGAGGGAGAGTTATAACACCTTATTCTATATTAGTTGTGTGACATTGCATATTTGAGAGAATATATTCTAACACCTAGTCCCAATTTGGTTTTATAAAGGAATTGTTTTTCAATTTGTAATGACTTGAGGTCTCTACTACTATTAACACGAATTTAAACAATTTAGGCTAATTGATTAAGTTCGATAGCTTGAAAAGGTAGTAGTTCGATCCAAATCGTTGCAATTGTCATTCTTTAACTATTGTGAAGACTAAAGCCATCTTTTGGTGACTTATGATTGACATGAGAGGAAAGGGAGGTAAAATGATGCAAACTTTTTTGTTGACCTTTATGGAGAAATAAGATAACATGCATGAAATACATGAAATGACATAAAGTCAAAGGAGGCAAAGGGTAGCTCAAGTGGCTAAGGGTTGCTCGGGTGGCTAGCTTTGTCTACAAATAAGAAGAGATTGGATGAAGAAAGTGTGTGAGTGTAGTCCAAAATTATAGAGAAAAATAGTTAGGTTTCTCCTAAGAGTTCTCTTCCTCTTGTCGTTTGTTGTTTGTGAGTGAGAGTTAATTTCTCCTATTATTTTAGAAAGTAGAATTATTCTCTCCTTATAATAGAGAGCATGTCATTATAAATTTACTCAACATCATAGTGAAATCCTCCTTACTTGTCCTGTGGTTTCTTTCTTAATTTGTTTGAGGGTATTTTCACATAAATTTGGTGTCTCGTTTTTCATTTTCTCGGTGTTCTAATTCAAATTTTAGCTGCATGATACTACTTGTCCTCGACCATTCCACTGCGTTGATACCCAACAGTAGTATCAGAGCCATTGGTTCCCACTACTACTGTTTACGTAGTTACTATTGTTGGTTACGGAGTCACAGACCACTGGTTACGGGATCGTTGATCACTGTTTACAAGGTCACAACCACTGGTTACAAAGTCACTATTCATTGGTTACGGGGCTACTGTTCATTGGTTACGGAGTTACTGTTCACTAATAACGGGACTATTGCCATTAGTTACGGGGTTACTGTTCATGATTACTATTCACAGGGAAATAGTAGGAGCCGGTTCAAGTAGAGAAACAAATCATTGTTAATACCATGGCGACAAAATTTGAAATCAAGAAGTTTAACAAGAGTAATTTTTCCCTTTGGAAATTGAAAATGAAGGCTATCTTGAGAAAGAAGAATTGCTTGGCAGCAATTGAAGACTGACCATTGGAGGTGACAAACGACAAGTGGAAAAAGATGGATAGCAATGCTATGGCTAATCTGCATTTGGCATCAAATTTAGTATTGTCAAGCATTGAAGAAAAGAAATAAGTAAAATAAATTTAGGATGTAACTGTATGAGATCAGGTCACTTCACAACAAGATCTTCTTAAATAGGAGACTCTACACCTTTCAGATAAGTGAATCCACATCGGTGACAGATCACATCAATACCTTAAATACACTATTTTCTCAACTGACTACAATAGGTCATAAAATAACGGAGCTTGAACTTGCAGAGATTCTACTCCAAAGTCTGCCTGATTTGTATGATCAACTCATCATTAATTACATTAACAATGTTCTTTCAAATCTTGTTGTCTTTGATGATGTTACAGTCGTTGTTCTAGAAGATGAATCTTGGCGCAAAAGTAAATAAGACAGAATCGAAAGTTCACAACAAGTAGAAGTGTTATCAATGGTGAGAGGTAGATCAACGAAATGTGGCTCAAATAGGAGCAGTAAACATGGTAGATCAATGTCGAGGAGTAGAAACAACATTAAATGCTATAACTATGGCAAGAAAAGACATGTCAAGAAGGATTAATGGAGGAGCCAAAGTAATCCCGAGGTGACAAATTCTTAGGGATGTGTTATAACTGTACTTGGTGATGGAGATGTCTTGTACATCGAAGAAGCAACTATATCAAAAGGTAGAAAAGTGCTCATTAATGCGTGGATAATGGATTCAGGAGCAACATGGCATATGACCTCTCGTAGAGAATGGTTCCACACATTATGAGCCTGCCTTTGAAGGATCTGTGTACATGGGTAATGGTTATGCCTTAGAGATTGCTAGTATTGGTACTGTCAAGATAAAGATGTACGATGGTACTACTCACACCATTCAAGGGGTACGACATGTGAAGGGCTTGAGAAAGAACCTATTGTCTATTGGGCAATTGGATGACCTTGGCTGCAAGATCCATATCGAGGATGGGATCATGAAGGTTGTCAAAGGAGTGCTTGTGGCAATCAAGTCAGAAAAGATCACGGTAAATCTATACATGCTTTGGGAAGATATATGTTGGAAGAAGCAGATGCATTAGTTGTATCAACTAGTCAAGAAGAATCAACAATAATGTGGTATATGGCCACATATCGGAACGAGGTTTGGAGATTCTCTTAGTCGGGCTCAAATCATATGAGCACCATGTTATTAATAAGCTGCATAGATTGAAATTTGGTAGATCTACTACATGAAGAAATATGGACTTGATGAATGAGAATCACTAGTTTTATCCCTAAGAGTAGGAAAATATTATGCATCATTTGTTGATGGTTACTCCATGAGATTTTGGGCGTACAAGATCAAGACAGATGTGACTACAAAGTACGGGTGAAACAAGAATCCAAGAAATGTAGATTCTTGGGATATGCTGATTGTGACACCCGAGAATTCTATCATAAATTCCTTATAATTGTTGCATACCTACTTGTGCATTCTTACATGCATCATCTTTCTTGTTTAATTGCTTTAATTTGAAGTTACTATTTATAAGAATTTCGACCGCCTCGAATGTTGGATTTTATATTTTTCCTAGGTTATATGACATTTAGAAGGAATCGAGACCTAGTTATTTTGGGCTTTCGAGCTTGGGAGCGTGCGTTTAGAAAATAGTTTTCGCACCATTTGAATAGTGTTACGTATGTAACAACTTAAATTACAACTAGTTTGCAAGTAAGTGAGTTTTATCTTAGCTTAACTAAGACTTTAGTGGCATTTGGCTTCATTTAATAACATTTATGCATACATATAATATCATTATACTTAACATAACACAACTTAACCATTATATCATCAAAACAATTGCAAAAATTACCCATATATCCCTCCCCCCATGGCCAACCACCTCTAGGAGGAAAAAGGAGAATTTCTTCATCAAACCTTGGAGTTGAGCTCTTGGCTTGCTTAGGAAGGATTCTAGAGCACCTAGGAGTTTCACCACCTTGCCTACATCTTCATACAAGTGAGGGAGTTGCATTTTTATAGCTATCATAGTTTATGGTCATATATTGAAATTATTGATTTGTTGATTATAGCTATAATACTTGTTATAAATGCTTAATATGTGTTTATTAGAACCTATAGAGTATACTTTTAAAGCTTGTTAGCAAATTCTATGGTAGAATGCACAAATTGAATGAAAGAGATGATGAATAGTGCTCATTTTAGGGTTTTGAATAAAATTTGCTAATTAGCTTGAATTGAGACCTCAATTAGATGTTCTAGACCCTAGTGAAGCTAGATGGGAAGCCACGTGAAGTTGAATCACTCCAAACCGAGCTAAATTGCGTAATTAGTTGACTTTAAAAAGATGACTTTTCTCGTTGTGCAATCCGAGCACGTTTGGGCTATGGTTTGGGTATCCTTGGGCTAAGGAAGCACTTTTGGTGCTTTCGTTACACGAAATTGGGGTTCAGTTAGTATAGGTATAGTTCAAACTCGCTCGGGGCCTTCCCGAACTTTTGCTTCTAAAATAGGGTTTTATGATCTTAATAGGTGTCTTTTGGCTTGGTTAGGAAAGTAGTATGGTTAGGTTGTGGATTGGTAACCTTGAAATGCACTTAGGAGAAGAAAAGATGGGTTAAAGAAAGGGGAAAATATAGTATTTGGCTTATTTTGATGCATCTAGAGCTTGTTGTAGTGTTGTTATGCATTATATTTTTTGTCTAAACTTCAATTGAGCTATTGAAATAGATGGTGGAGAAAAGTTGTGTTGAATGCCTCATTTGGGACTTTAATGCTATATTGTGTATTTGTTGGCTTAAATTGCAATTATTTATGAGGGCGGCCTACTTTGTCGACCCTCCTACTTGCTATTTGTTGTTGTTGGAACTTGTGTTTTGAATTCGGGGTTGCGCAACCTTTTCGGACATGGTAGCGTCAAGAAACACGGGCGGCGTCGGGCTTGCCGTGCTCCCTCGACTACCATGGTGCCTATTCCCTTTCTCGCTGAGTATACTCCACTACCCCAGAGGCGTGGTTCACCTGCTGGGCATATGGACCTACCTCAGGAGAAAGGGTCGTAGGATCGGGATACATCCGAAGTATCCCAACTTGTTGGAGTAAGGGTTTGCCGGCACTTGCGTGCTAATCGTGGTTGGTGGTTCGAGTTTAAAGATTGGCAGTGGAATCGTATCCTTTTTAATGTGGTTAATTACTTGTTGTCTAATCTTGTTGCTTGTTGAATATATATATATGACTTCTTGCATTTGCATATCACATTGCACGTCCGGTATGTTGCATCACCTCCCTCGCTGGGCAACATTGTTGCTCACTCCTCATTTAACATGTTTCAGGAGAAGCTGAGGTAAACCCCCAGCTAGTAGCGGTAGTTGAAGAGGAGAAAGTGCAAGTTGAACAGTTTCCGTGACCTTGTGTGATAAGGTGACTCATCTGTGCTGTTTGCTTGTAGTTTATATCAAATGTGGTGTTTTGAGACCTTGGGGTCTTGTATATATGTTGGTAGTTGAATTCTTGTATGATAAAGTAAGTTGATGGATTGTAATAGTGAATTTTAGTTTTCTTCTTCTATTTGCATGCTTGGGTGTTATTATCTTACAAGTAGAATATGATTTTAATTGTAACTAACTACTTTTAGTTAAAGTCAACTTGCCTCGCATGCTTGTGTTCTTAAGTAGAATTTTGTTGCTCCAAGGCTCGGATGGCCTTGTGAATTTGACTTGGTTTTGGAAATCTTGAAAGATAGGTTGTATGAGTTATTACTAGTAGTTTAAATGTTATATGTAATTATTTACAGGTAGCAGTTTAGTCTACGGTACAGAGGAGACTCTGTCTGAGTGACGGGTCCGGGAGTGACCTATAGCGTAAGGTTGGGTTCGGGGTGTTACATTTAGGTGGTATCAGAGCTATTTGAATGCATGAAACCGGGTTAACTTCCTCGGCATGTGGGTAGAGGTCTATATGTGAAAGTTGAATTATGTGAATATATAAATGTTTAATTGTTTAGGTACTTGGATAAAAGACATGATAGCATGTAAAAAGGGAATGAAAAGCATGATATAATAAGAATATGAAAAGTTTAGTGTTTATTGTTTTTAAGCGCTTTATATGTTTTCTTAAGTGAATAAGATGTTTTGAAAACAATGTGTACACTATCTTTGCATTATCTATTTGCCTATTATAATACTATACTCTTTTAGCTTTGAGATGAGGAGACGGGGTAGACCAAGAAGGGTACCGAAGGAGGCACCTAGATAGGATATACTTGGGCAAGGTGAAGGAGTAGCAGGGAATGTGCCGCCGGCAAGGAATGTACCGCAGGTAGGGAATGTACCTCAGGGGCAAGAACCGACTAGTGCACAGATTATGGCCACGATGGCCACCGCCATGAATACTATAGCTCAATTTGTGACTCAACAGGGTCAAGTAGAGGTTGGCAGAGGTAATCGGGCTGCCAGAGCATAAGGCAGTGGTTCTGCTAAGGGTAACCTGTATGATAAATTCTTGCAGCATGGGGCTTACAGTTTCTATGGGGAACTAGATGATATGAAAACAGAAGCATGGTTGAGCAAGTTTGAGAAAGTTGCTGCAATACTCGAGTGTACTGGTGAAAGAAAGATTACTTATGTTGCATTCTTAATGAAGGGTGACGCCGAGGAATGATGGCGTACCGTTAGAGAGAAATGGGATACTGAGAGGGTCCAGCATGTGTAGGCTGACTTTGTTCGTGAGTTCAGGGATAAGTATGTGTCTGTAGTAGCTCGCGAAAGACATCAAGAGGAGTTTATAGCTTTGAAACAGGGTAGTATGACTGTGGATCAATATGAGGCTACTTTCATTAGATTTTCCCGTTACGTGCCAACTTTGGTTCAGCCAGAGGACATGAAAATTCAGAGATTTACTAAGGGCCTGAGAAATGATATTATGCTTAATCTCTCCTCGCAAGATTATCTGAACTATGCTGCAGTGGTCAGAGCCGCCTCGAAATATGAGAAACGCAAGGCAGATGTGTTGGCAGAGACTAGTCAGTCGAGCAAGCGTCAGTATCAGTCCCATAGTCAGGGCTACCAGAGGTATTATCAACAGTCTGTTCAGTTTCAGCAGCCTAGACAGACCCAGAGCTACCCAGGACCAGTTCAGGCACAGTCACAGCCGAGACCAGCTCAGAGCCAACCACAGGGACAGTCACAAACCCAACCAGTGACCGCTAGGTCTCAGTAGGGTAGTTTTGCTACATCCACTTTAAGGGCTCCTACGAGAGGTACTGCTGCCAAGAAAAACCACTAGTGCAGTTTTGCAATCGAAAGGGTCACACGAAAATTGAGTGTTGGAGAAAATTGGGCCGATGTGTGGGATGTTGCAGTGATCGGCACAGAGCTAGAGATTGTCCCAGGTTTAAACAGGGACAGGGTCAGACTTTCGGTCAGGGTGCTCAGACTAGGGCTTCAGGAGTAGTTATTGTACTGCGAGGCCAGGAACGGGTATTTGCACTCGATCAAGAGGAGTTTCCAGACACAACGGTGGTGGTGGAATGTACTTTTCTTATTAATAGTCAACCGGTAGTAGTTTTGATTGACACTGGGGATACACATTCATTTATTACTCCTGCGTGTGCACAATCTATTACTTTAAAAATTGATAACCTGCCGTATGTGATTGAAGTAGGTAGTCCTATGGGTATTAAATGTGTTATGGAGTCTGTGTGTAAGAATTGTGATATTTGTATTGAGGGTCGCACATATCCTATTGACTTGATCATTATGCCATTTCGTGACTTTGAAGTTATCTTGGGGATGGATTGGTTAGGGCGATATTATGCATGTTTGGATTGTAGACGAAAAGTTCTAACTTTAGAAGTATCTAATCAACCTGTTATTAAAGTCATTGGGAGTTGAAAATCTAATGGAACCCGAATTATATCTTCTATTAAAGCTATTAAAATGTTGAGTAAAGGTTGTGATGCTTACTTATCTTACTTAATTAATCAGCCTGGGGATAAATTAAAATTGAATGAAGTACCTGCTATAAAAGACTTTCCGGGGGTATTTCTTGAGGAGTTTCCGGGGTTACTACCTGACCAAGAGATAGAGTTTATGATTAATCTTTTACCCGGGACTAATCCTATTTCTAGAACCCCTTATAGAATGGCTTCCCCTGAGTTGCAAGAGTTGAAAATTCAGCTACAGGGTTTACTTGAGAAAGGTTTTATTCAGCCTAGTTCGTCACCATGGGGTGCTTCTGTGTTATTTGTAAAGAAGAAAGACGGTACTCTGTGTTTGTGCATTAATTATCAAGGTCTTAATCAGGTGATAGTGAAAAATAAATATCATTTGCCCTTAATTGAGGAGTTGTTTGATCAGCTACAGGGTGCTGTTGTGTTTTCTAAATTTGACTTGAGATAGGGTTATTATCAATTGTGAATCGGTAGAGAAGATGTACCCAAGACTGCATTTAGAACCAGGTACGGCCACTATGAGTTTGTTGTATTACCATTTGGGTTGACAAATGCGCCAGCCGCTTTTATGGATTTGATGCAGATGGTGTTTAGACCTTATCTTGATCAGTTTGTGGTAATCTTCATTGATGATATACTGGTCTATTCTAAATCTGAGGCAGAGCATGAAGAACATTTGAGAATTATGCTTCAAACCCTGCAAGAACATAAATTGTTTGCCAAATTTAATAAATGCAAATTTTGGTTGAAACAGGTTGCCTTTCTAGGCCATATCATCTCCCAAGAGGGAATATCTGTAGATCCTGGGAAAGTTGAAGTGGTTGTGTCTTGGAAAAGACCCGAGACTGTTAGAGAGGGTCATAGTTTCTTGGGTTTGACAGGCTATTATAGGCGGTTTTTTAAAGATTTCTCTAAAATTGCAGGGCCATTAACTTCCTTAACTCAAAAGAAAATTGTGTTTAATTTGAGTGATAAGTGTGAAGCTAGTTTTCAGGAATTAAAGAAGAGACTTACCACGGCTCCTATTCTTGTATTACCTGAAGGAACCGATAATTTGGTGATATATAGTGATGCTTCAAAAGAAGGCTTGGGTTGCGTTCTTATGCAAAATGGTAAAGTGATAGCTTACGCCTCTAGGAAATTGAAACCGTATGAACTCAATTATCCTACACACGATCTTGAGCTTGCTGCTATTGTCTTTGCTTTGAAGAAATGGCGTCATTACTTGTGGGGCAATAAATTTGAGATATTTACTGATCATAAAAGTCTAAAGTATCTATTTTCTCAAAAGGATTTGAATATGAGGCAAAGGCGTTGGTTAGAACTGTTGAATGAATATAATTGCACTATTAGCTACTTGCCTGGAAAAGCTACCACTGTTGCAGATGCATTGAGCCGAAAAGCTTCTGTGGCTAGTTTGATAATCAAAGACTGGGAGACTGTGGAAGAGTTGTGCTTGTGGAAACCGAAGGCTTCTAGAACATGTATTCAATTTGCTGGCCTACAAATTCAGTCTTTATTGCTATCCAGAATTAGAGAAGCCCAACAATCAGATCCTCAGTTGTTGAAGATTCTAGAGAAGTCCAAAGGGGGAGAGACCGACTTCAAGTTGCATGATGAGGGGTTACTCAAATACAGGAATATAATCTGCATTCCTGGTGATTCGATTGTGAAAAATAAAATTCTTGCTGAGGCTCATGGTTCTAAATACACGATTCATCTTGGTAGCACTAAGATGTATAGGGACTTGAAGCAAAGTTTCTGGTGGAACAACATGAAAAAGGAGATAGATGATTATGTAGCTAAGTGTTTGACTTGTAAGAAAGTTAAGGCGGAACATCAGAGACTGGCGGGATTGTTGCAACCACTGGAGATTCCAGTGTGGAAATGAGACCAGGTTACTATGGATCTTGTATCTGATTTGCCGAGACCGCGAGGTAATGATTCCGTATGGGTTGTGGTGGATAGGTTGACAAAGAGTTGTCATTTTATTGCTACGAAGAAAACTGATTCCCTTGATAAATTATCTGAACTTTATGTTGAAAATATCATGAGATTGCATGGAGTTCCATCTTAAATAGTGTCGGACAGAGATCCCAGGTTTACATCACAGTTCTGGCAGAAACTTCAAAAGGCTTTGGGGATTAATCTGAGTTTTAGCACCGCATATCACCCACAGACGGATGGTCAGTCAGAGAGGACTATCAAAATACTGGAAGACATGTTACGAGCTTGCGTTCTAGATTTCGGTAAAAGTTGGGAGAATTATCTACCTCTAGCGGAGTTTGCTTATAATAACAGTTACCAGGCTACTATTGGCATGGCGCCCTACGAGGCGCTTTACGGGAGGAAGTGTAGGTCTCCATTGTATTGGGATGAGGTAGGTGAAATGAAAACTGTTGATCCAGCCATTCTACCTGAGATGATCAAGATGGTGGATAGTGTGAAGCTTATAAAGAAGAGGATGCTTGCAGCACAGAGTAGACAGAAGAATTATACTGATAGACGACGACGAGACTAGGTATTTTCAGAGGGTGATCGTGTATTCTTGAAAGTCTCTCCACGCAAGGGTTTGATTCGGCACGGGAAGGGAGATAAACTCAGTCCTAGATACGTGGGACCATTTGAAATCATTGAGAATGTTGGAGATTTGGCTTATAGATTGGCATTACCTTCTAGTTTGGGCAGGATTCATGATGTTTTCCATGTGTCATTGTTGAGGAAATATAATCTTGATCCATCATACCTTATCGAGCCGGAACCTTTAGAGATTGATGAATCTTTGGTATATGTGGAGAAACCTCTTCGAGTGGTTGACAGAAAGATTCAGGAACTTCGAATCAAGAATATTCTGTTAGAATAAACACAATAATATTCAGAATAATGCATAAATAATAACTCAAAGGATCGTAATAACATGTACCGTTGTTAGCCATAATAAGATTGTAAAATTACTGTAAAAGGATTTGAAATTACTGCAAAAGGATCCTGACTTCCTTCTTT
Source organism: Ehretia macrophylla (assembly GCA_037974665.1). Classification (NCBI taxonomy): domain Eukaryota; kingdom Viridiplantae; phylum Streptophyta; class Magnoliopsida; order Boraginales; family Ehretiaceae; genus Ehretia; species Ehretia macrophylla. The sequence continues at coordinate 82,199,905 of CM075781.1, forward strand.
TGTCTGTCTCTAAACAGCACTAGCTTAAGTGATGGAAAAAAGTATGTAGTAATATGATATAAGTCTTACAAAAGAAGCACACTAATACTACAAGAATTTGGTGCCCTTTTATAGAGGAGAAAAGAAGGTCAAGAGTCACACCATTTATGCCATAATCAATACCAAAGTAGGCATAAGGTCATCCACTACTTCACTAAATAAATTCTATAATTATGAGATTTAAATACCACCCATCATGGTCCATAATTCCCAAGTAATAAAACATTGGCTTATCATCTTCAATTGGTAATGTAATATCAGCATACTTTAATGATAAGTCAAAGTCTAAAATAAGGTTATTGGTCCACAAATAATAGAGTTTATGCTTACATTCTCCCACTTTGACCATTAAACCGATTAAGACTCTATACATATATATATTTATATATTTAAAATAAGTTTTGACTCACTTGGACTTATTCAAGAAACATTTTGATACATGATCACGTAGATTAGTTTGAAAATAAAATGCTGATAACCAATAAAAAGATGCTGTAATATTTGTAATTAGCTTAGGTTAACAATATGAGTCATAGCGGTTATAAGACTCATGCGTCATACTCCCTTCCATGTACTATAATATTGGCAACCTTTACTAATACAATCCTAATACTGAAATAACCCCTATAATTTGTCTTGTTAGGACAATTTCTATTCATCAAACAATGAAAATATGTACATACATAATTGATGAACAAAAAGAAACAGAAACATATAACATAAATGCGTATAAGTATCAATACAATTATCACAATTCTAGATTGCTTGAAATACCCCTCTTAATAACATGTTCCTTGTAAGCCTTGGAAGGCAATCCCTTGGTTAATGGGTCAGCAATCATAGAAGTGGTACTGATATTTTCAATTGATACTTGATGTTTCTGGACTCTTTCTCTAACGATCAAATACTTCAACTCAATATGCTTTGTCCCATTAGAGTACTTGTCATTCTTAGAGAAGAAAAATGCTACGGTGTTATCACAATATATCTTCAGCGGCTTGGCAATCGAGTCAACAACACCAAGTCCTGAGATAAAATTCCGTAGCCACAAAGCATGACTAGTTGCCTCAAAACACGCTATGAACTTAGCTTCCATCGTGGATGAAGCGATGATTGATTGTTTGGTACCCTTCCATGAAATTGCACCACCAGCTAGCATAAATACATATCTTGATGTGGATTTCCTACTATCTATGCAGCCAGCAAGGTCCGTATCTGAGTACCCAATCACTTCAAGCTGATCAGATCTTTTTAATGTGAGCATATAATCTTTTGACCCTTGCAGATATCTCATAATTTTCTTTGTTGCCTTCTAATGTTCGATTGTTGGGTTACTCTAGTATCTAGAAAGCATTTCCACCACAAAACTAGTATCTGGTCTTGTACAAGTTTGAGCATACATTAGGCTCCCAACAGTAGACGCATAAGGAAACTTCTTCATGTTCTCTCATTCCAAATCATGTTTAGGGCACTGTTTTTCACTAAATTTGTCACTCTTCACAATAGGTGCATCATTGTCTGAACAAAATTGCATATTATATCTTTCCAAGACCCGATTGATATAACCTTTCTGAGACAATCCTAGCAATCCTTGAGACCGATCTCTAAAAATCTCTATGCCAATGACATAGGATGCCTCACCCATATCAACCATCTTAAAAAACTTGGCAAAATATTCCTTGGTTTCATACAATAAACCAAGATCACTGCTGGCCAACAAAATATCATCCACGTATAAGACTAAAAAGATAAACTTGCTCCCATTGAATTTTAGATATATACATTGATCAACAATGTTTTCATTAAATCCGAAATAAGTAATGGTATCATTAAACTTAATATACCTTTGTCTGGAAGCTTGTTTAAGTCCATAAATGGATTTCTTTAATTTGCAAGCCATGTGTTCAGTTCCTTCCTTTATGAAACCTTCAGGCTGTTCCATATAGATATCTTCATTCAAAATTCCATTCAGAAAAGCAGTTTTCACGTCCATTTGATGTAGCTCTAAATCATAATGAGCTATGAGTGCCATGATGATTTTAAGGGAATCTTTCTTAGAAACTGGAAAAAAAGTTTCTTTATAATCAATGCCTTCTTTCTAAGTGAAACCCTTGGCGACAAGTCTGGCCTTATATCGTTCAATATTGCCTTTGGAATCGCACTTGGTTTTATAAACCCACTTACAGCCGACTTTCTTACATTCCTTAGGCAATTCGACGAGATCCCAGACGCCATTCTCGTCCATAGATTTCAACTCTTCAGTCATGGCATCGATCCATTTACTAGAATCATTGCTTTCCATAGCTTGTGAAAATGAAACCGGATCCTTTTTAATCCCAATATCAAAATCAGATTCCAGAAGATACACCACATAATCATCTGAGATAGCAGGTCTCTTTTCCCTCTGAGACCTTCTCAGAACTGGCAGTTGTGATGGATATACTACGTGAGGAGGGGTAATATACTCATTATGTTGTTCAACTTCTTTAATCTACTGGATAGGCTGAGGAACTACTACTTCAACCTGTTGAGTAGGTTGAGGAATAATAATATGAAGAGGAATAACAATATCTTGAGAAGATGAGGATAATGGGATATTTACTATTACTTCTTCAAGATTAACTTTTCTTGTTTCATTACTCCCACTATTCTGACCATTCTCTAAGAATCTGGCATTTCGGGTTTCAACTATTCTCGTACTATGGTTTGGACAATAAAACCAATACCCTTTAGACTTTTCTGGATAACCAATGAAATATCCAGATATCGTTGTTGAATCTAATTTCTTTTCATGTGGGTTATAGATTCTAGCTTCCATTGGGCAACCCCAAATATGTAAATGTCTTAAACTGGGTTTCCTACCAGTCTATAACTCGAAAGGAGTTGACGTTACTGCTTTACTAGGAACTCTGTTCAAGATATACATAGCGGTCTTTAATGCTTCTCCCCACAAAGAATCGAGTACCTTGGAGTAACTCATCATACTCCTTACCATATCCATAAGAGTACGATTACGCCTTTCAGCAACTCTATTCTGCTGTGGCATTCTTGGCATTGTATATTGAGCACAAATGCCACGCTTTTCCAAGAATTTGGCAAATGGGCCAGGATTTTGTCCTGACTCATCATATCTTCCATAATACTCACCACTTCTATCTGATCTGATAACTTTAACCTTTCTATCTAATTGTCTCTCTACCTCGGTAATGAACAGCTCAAGGATGTCAACAACTTGAGACTTTTCATGAATTAGATACACATAGCCATAACGTGACAGATCATCTATAAAGCTGATAAAATATTTCTCTCCAGTAAAACAAGGAATGGAGAGTGGTCCACATATATCTGTATGAATAAGTTCAAGAAGCTCATTACTTCTTGTGACACATTTCTTATTATGTCTGGTTTGCTTTAGTCTTTCAATTCTTTCCCGAGATATATGACCCAGTCGTCTGTGCCACAAGATTGAAGATTTCTCATCAATTCGGCTATGTTTTGATTCAACATTTGATTGCAGGGCCATTATAGATTGTGCAAACTCATGATTCAAAGAAATTTTATATAAACCATCATATAAAATACCTGAACCAACTGTTATTGAATTAAATATCAAACTTAGTTTGCCACAATGAAACAAGGCCGAGTATCCAGAAATATCTAATTTAGACAATGAAACTAAATTCCTAGAAATCGAGGGTACATATAAAGTGTCTTTAAGATCCATCTTGTGTCCCATTTCTAGGAGTAAGCGATAAGTTCTAACAGTCATCACTTCCACCTTGAAACTGTTTCCCATACAGACGAATTGTTCATTTTTCCTCGGTTTCTTGCTCGTAAGGAATCCCTGTATTGTATAGTGAGCTGTAGTACCAGAATCAATCCACCAAGTATTAGAAGGAACTTCAGCAAGATTTGATTCGTAACATACAAAAGAAAGATTCATACCTTTTTTTTTAACCAGAGTTTGCGTTTGTTACATTCCTTTTTCACGTGTCCTTTCTTACCACAAAAGTAGCATTTGACAATAAATTTTCCTTTATGCTTCTGATTTGCCTTTCTAGAAGTATTTCCTTTATTTGGTGGAATTGATTTTCCTTTACCTTTCTTCTTTTGAGCTTCTTGAGTTACAAACATTGAAACATGTTGTCCTTCCTGCTTCAAACGAGCTTCCTCTTGAACACACATGTTTGTGAGTTCATTCAAACTCCAATTGTCCTTATTAGTATTGTAGTGAATCTTAAAAGGACCAAACTAAGAAGGAAGAGAAGCTAGTATGAACTGAACCAAGAAAGGATCACTTACATGCATTCCCAAAGCATTTAATTTTGCGGCTTTATCCGCCATATTAAGAATGTTCTGCTGAACTCCTTGACTACCATTATATTTCATGGTAGTTAGTTCTGCCATGAGTGTGCCTGCCAATGACTTATCAGCAGTTTTGAAACGATCTTTAATAGAATTAAGAAATTCCCTTGCATTTTCCGTCTGTGGTAGAGAAGTCTTAATGTTATTAGCTATAGTCATCCTCATTAACATTAGACTAAGTCTGTTAGATCTCTCCCATGCTATCATAATACTAATTTCATCTTCAGTGCTGTCATCATTTAGCTCTTCAGGCTTATCAGACAGAAGTGCCAAGTCATGCTCCATTACACCCAACGTAAATTGGATATGCTCTTGCCACTTTGAGAAATTTGTACCATTCAAGAACGGAATTGTTGATGCGTGAGAGTGCAACATATTAGGAATTGATACTGCGACAAAAATATACTCACAATGAGGCCATGGACTACTTATGTCACCTAAGTCACCTTTGGGTAAGCCTTAAGCACATGTATTGTCCATTCTTATGATGTAAAACTTTAATCACCTATTAGGACTAATATAATTTTACTACTAAAATTATTGTGTCACCTTTAGGCAGACACTAAAATTTTAGATTATAACATTATATTACCCTATTCAGTGCATAATTAGTTAAAAGTGACTTTCATTTGGGCTAGTCTCAATCTCTTAATTATGATTGCCATTCGAGAATATTGTTCTCTTTTATGTCATAAAATATGACTTTGTCGTTTATATTATTTTATACTTGCAAGATTCAAAAATCTAGGTCACTTTGGTAACAACTAGATTAATAAATCCTAAAATATTTCATTGGGTAATACTTTAATGTAGTTAACTTTAATAACCTAAATAAATTTATACTTAATTGAGTTTAAAACTAAAATATTCTGAATACACAAATAATTTCAGAAATTATTCTTGAAATTAAAACTCAACAAAGTTAAATTCCAAAACAAAATATAAGATGCCAAAGCATAAACGAAAGACGTAAATAAGATTACTCTAACTTTCATCGATTAGTTAGACTTAATCACGAATAGTGTTTCAATTAAATACTTTAGTTTTCTTATAATATTGTAATATAATAAACATCTATTGTCCGTGAATAACATACATAAAGAATAATTATATTATTACTTTAACATAATAAATTAACATCTCATTGACAGGATACATATATCTTTAATTTCCTTAACGTAGGAAAAATAACACTGATGCATCACTATAGAACATGTAACGGCGATATTTTTCAAGAAGCAAACGGATGCTGAGAGCAAAGATTTAATCACGAAAATACTCAAGTAATCTAACAAGGCATGTTATATATAATCCAATGACTTTGATACTTTGTTTTGAATGACTACTGTGACTCAATCTTTTAATTCTTCATCATTAATTCATGATAACTAAGTTATCTTAATATGATAATTAATTTATTTATCATGAACAATGCATTTACATAAGCGATCTGTTGCAACTTTATACTTTATCATTTATTACTATGTTTATTTTATTTTAACATAACAATAAGCAAAGACACATGCAACAAATCAACATGTAAACTTTATATATGCGAAGCAGAATCATATCACAAAAAAACTTAACAAAGTAGTTTAATGGCTAAACATGTTATAAGGGTCTGATAGCAATTTTTAGAATAAACACAATAATATTCAGAATAATGCGGAAATAATAACTCAAAGGATCGTAATAACATGTACCGTTGTTAGCCATAATAAGATTGTAAAATTACTGTAAAAGGATTTGAAATTACTGCAAAAGGATCCTGACTTCCTTCTTTTGTCTGTCTCTAAACAGCACTAGCTTAAGTGATGGAAAAAAGTATGTAGTAATATGATATAAGTCTTACAAAGAAGCACACTAATACTACAAGAATTTGGTGCCCTTTTATAGAGGAAAAAAGAGGGTCAAGAGTCACACCATTTATGCCATAATCAATACCAAAGTAGGCATAAGGTCATCCACTACTTCACTAAATAAATTCTATAATTATGAGATTTAAATACCACCCATCATGGTCCATAATTCCCAAGTAATAAAATAGTGGCTTATCATCTTCAATTGGTAATGTAATATCAGCATACTTTAATGATAAGTCCAAGTCTAAAATAAGGTTATTGCTCCACAAATAATAGAGATTATGCTTATATATTCCTATGGTAAAAGTTCTTTGGAATCATCACGGAGTTGAGGACGCCACTTGGGAGCGAGAAGATCAGACCAAAGAAAAGTATCCGGAACTCTTTGCCGAATCATGTAAGAATTGCGAGGACGCAATTAGTTTAAGAAGGAGAGGGTGTGACGCCCGAGAATTCTATCCTAAATTCTTTATAACTGTTGCATACCTACTTGCGCATTCTTACATGCATCATCTTTCTTGTTTAATTACTTTAATTTGAGGTTACTATTCATAAGAATTTCGACCGCCTCGAATGTTAGATTTTATATTTTTTCTAGGTCATATAACATTTAGCAGGAATCGAGACCTAGTTATTTCGGACTTTTGAGCTTGGGAGCGTGCGTTCGGAAAATAGTTTTCGCACCATTTGAATAGTGTTACATATGTAACAACTCAAATTACAACTAGTTAGCAAGTAAGTGAGTTTTACCTTAGCTTAACTAAGACTTTAGTGGTATTTGGCTTCATTTAATAACATTTATGCATGCATATAACATCAATACACTTAACATAACACAACTCAACCATTATATCATTAAAACAATTACAAAAATTACCCCTATATCGCCCCCCCCCCCCCCCCCCATGGCCGCCCACCTCTAGGAGGAAATATGAGGAGAATTTCTTCATCAAACCTTGGAGTTGAGCTTTTGGCTTGCTTAGGAAGGATTCTAGAACACCTAGGAGCTTCACCACCTTGCCCACATCTTCATACAAGTGAGGGAGTTGCATTTTTATAGCTATCAAAGTTTATGCTCATATATTGAAATTCTTGATTTGTTGATTATAGCTATAACACTTGTTATAAATGTTTAATATGTGTTTATTAGAGCCTATAGAGTAGACTTATAAAGCTTGTTAGCAAATTCTATGGTAGAATGCACAAATTGAATGAAAGAGATGATGAATAGTGCTCATTTTAGGGTTTTGAATAAAATTTTCTAATTAGCTTGAATTGAGACCTCAATTCGATGCTCTATACCCTAGTGAAGCTAGATGGTAATCCACGTGAAGTTGAATTACTCAAAACCGAGCTAAATGCGTAATTAGTCGACTTTTAAAAGGGGACTTTTCTCGTTGTGCAATCCAGGCAAGTTTGGGCTATGGTTTGGGTATCCTTGTGGTAAGGAAGCACTTTTGGTGCTTTCGTTACACGAAACTGGGGTTCGGGTAGTGTAGTTGTAGTCCAAACTCACTCAGTGCCTTCTCGAACTTTTGCTTCTAAAATGAGGTTTTATGATCTTAATAGGTATCTTTTGGCTTGGTTAAGAATGTAGTCTGGTTAGGTTGTGGGTTGCTAACCTTGACATGCACTTAGGAGAAGAAAAGATTGGTTAAAGAAAGGGGAAAATGTAGTATTTGGCTTATTTTGATGCATCTAGAGCTTGTTGTAGTGTTGCTATGCATTATATTGTTTGTCTGAACTTCAATTGAACTATTTAAATAGATGGTGGAGAAAAGTTGTGTTGAATGCCTCTTTTGAAGACTATAATGCTATATTGTGTCTTTGTTGGTTTATATTGCAATTATTTACGAGGGCGGCCTACTTTGTCGACCCTTCTACTTGCTATTTGTTGTTGTTGGAACTTGTGTTTTGAATTCGGGGTCGCGCAACCTTTTCGGACATGGTAGCGTCGAGAAACACGGGCGGCGGCGGGCGTGCCGTGGTCCATCAACTACCATGGTGCCTATTCCCTTTCTCGCTAAGTATACTCCATTACCCCAGAGGCGTGGTTCACTTGCTGGGCATATTGACCTACCTCAGGAGAAAGGGTCGTAGGATCGCGATACATCCAGAGTATCCCAACTTGTTGGAGTAAGGGTTTGCCGGTACTTGCGTGATGATCGTGGTTCGTGGTTCGAGTTTGAAGACTGGCAGTGGAATTGTATCCTTTTTAATGTGGTTAATTACTTGTTATCTAATCTTGTTGCTTTGTTGAATATATATATGACTTCTTGCATTTGCATATCATATTGCACCCCCGGTATGTTGCATCACCTCCCTCGCTAGGCAATATTGTTGCTCACTCCTCATTTAACATGTTTCAGGATAAGCTAAGGTAGACCCCCAGCTAGTAGCGGTAGTTGAAAATGAGGAAATACAAGTTGAACAGTTTCCGTGACTTTGTGTGATAAGGTGGCTCATATGTGCAGTTTGCTTGTAGATTATGTCAAATGTTGTGTTTTGAGACCTTAGGGTCTTGTATATATGTTGGTAGTTAAATTCTTGTATTGTAAAGAAAGTTGATGGATTGTAATAGTAGATTTTAGATTACTTATTCTATTTGCATGCTTGGGTGTTATTATCTTACAAGTAAAACATGATTTTAGTTATAACTAACTACTTTTAGTTAAAGTGAACTTGCCTCACATGCTTGTGTGCCTAAGTAGAATTTTGTTGTTCCAAGGCTCGGATGGCCTTACGAATTTGACTTGGTTTTGGATATTTTGAAAGATAGGTTGTATAAGTTGTTGATAGTAGTTCAAATGTTATATGTAACTATTTACAAGTAGCAGTTTAGTCCACAGTACAGAGGAGACTTTGTCCGAGTGACGGGTTCGGGCTTGACCTATAGCGTGGGGTTGGGTTCGGGGCGTTACACTGATTATGTTTGAGGTATCACTTGTGGGTTCCCACTGTCCACAAGGTTATTGTCAGCAGGGATGTGATATTTGCAGGGAACATACTACAAAGTGAAGATGACAACAACACTATAAAAGAGATTACTGCAAGGAGATATTTTTACTGAAGCTGCACCAGAGCACGAGAAACAAAAGTCAGATGAGGTCGAGGTTATAGAAGTCCGGCATTATTATGGAGAGTGATATTGTGCAAGACTGGTGGAGAAAGAATATGCTCAGAAAGAAAGTATTGGCTCCAATGAAATCCTGTTCTCCTTTTGAGTAGTCTTAGTTATGTGTGCTGGGTTTACATCTAGAATAATTAGAAGTAAATATGACTTTTCTTCTTGTGGTTGAAGAAAAGTTTTGTATGCTCCTATTATAGGGATGTGTAGAAAGGGAAACTTGGTTTGCAGGGTTTACCAAATCTCTGTACTATTTGAAGTAGGGCCTAAGTTGTTGGTCCAAGAGATTTGATTCTTCTATTAGCCTTAGGTACAATAGACAGTGCAAACCATTGTATGTTTTACAAGAGGTTTGGAGATAATTATTTTGTTGTTATACAGGGACGACATGCTAGTAACAGGCCCTAGCAAAGATCGAGTCCAAAAATCGAAGGCACAGTTGACTAGGAAGTTCGATATGAATGATGGAGGACCAACAAATATGATTTCAAGGATGTAAATTACCGAGACAGAAAAGTCAAGAAAGAGTGAATTTCCAGAAGAGTTACTTCCACGGAATCTTGCAGTGCTTCAACATGCAAAGATTGTAAGCAAATCCTGACCCCATATCCTGATAGTTATCCTTAAGTATGTGTCCTAGCAAAGAAGCAGTGAGGATGGTAATGTCTCGAGTACGGTGTGCATCGTTAATGAGATATCCTATGTTCGCTATGATATGTACGAGACCAGATATTGTAACCAATACAATATATCAGTTCATATTGAGGTTTAATGGAGAGCATAGAGTTGTAAGGCAAAGGAGCCTCGGATGTTGCATTATGTTTGGGAGGATCAGAATTTACTGTGAAGGGCTTTGTTGATTAGGATTTTGTAGATGCTTCCGATAAACAGAAGTCCACTACAGGCTATGTGTTCACACTTGCAGGAGGCACGATAAACTGGTTGTCTAAGTTACAGTCTATTGTTGTTTTATCTACAATAGAGGCTGAATACATGGATGTTACACAAGCCTGCAAAGAAACAATCTGGATTAAACGGTTAATGAAGGAGCTCGGGCACAAACAAGAGAAAATTTTCTTGTATTGTGACAGTCAAAGTGCCTTGCTCATTGCAAGGAATCCACCTTTTATTCCAGGACAAAACACAAAGTTGTTCAATTTCATTTTGTTCATGAAGTAATGGAGAAAGGAAATGTGGATATATAGAAAATTCACATCAACGAGAACATAACAGATGTTATGAAAAAGCCAATCAATGTTGACAAGTTTCTTTAGAGTCGATCCTCTTATGGCCTAGCAGCGACGTAAGTAGCATGGAATTGACAAGTATGAAGAGATTCAGAAATTCATCAAAAGTGACTTTAAGTGGGAGAATGTGAAGACTAAAGCCACATTTTAATGACTTATGATTGACATGAGAGGAAAGGGAGGTAAAATGATGCAAGCTTTTTTGTTGACCTTTATGGAGACATGAGATAACATACACAATTGGCATCCATGAAAGACATGAAATAACATAAAGGCAAGGGAGACAAAAGGGAGGCAAAGGGTGGCTCGAGTGGCTACCTTAATCTATAAATAAGAAGAGATTGGATGAAGAAAGTGTGTGAGTACATTCCAAAATAGAATGAAAAATAGTTAGGTTTCTCCTAAGAGTTCTCTTCCTCTTGTCGTCTGTTGTTTATGAGTGAGAGTTAGTTTTTCCTATTATTTGAGAGAGTAAAATTGTTCTCTCTTTATAATAGAGATAAGGTCATGTAAATTTACTCCACATCATAGTGAAATCCTCCATACTTATCCTGTGGTTTTTTCCTCGATTTATTTAAGGGTTTTCCACGTAAATTTGGTGTCTCATTTTTTTTTTCATTTTCTTAGTGTTCTCATTCAAATTTTAACTGCATGATACTATTTGTCCCTAACCATTCACCGATACCCAACATCTGTAGCCTACTGGCTACCAACTATGTAAAGATAAACAACTGAAATTGTTTTTAGTTGAGTAGCACACGAGTAAGAAAGTAAAAAGATTCACTTAGTCTTCTCATTTAAAGTTGAGAGTGGGATAGCTTCTGGTTTCATTTGACGTAGGTTACATCTTCACACGTTAATATCTCATTAATATCTCATAGCATACTTTTTTAGGTTACGTATTTGGCACCTTTTTTAAGATTCAAGCTTTTTGGAATTCTTTACTTTTAGATTTTATGGATTTGAATTTCTACTGAAGTTAAGGCTACTCTTAGAAACGTATTATGGGCCTCATAGTTATTTGTGACACGTGCATCATATGTATTAGTAGGATCCACAGTGTATGAGAGGAACATTAAAAACGTCCACATATTTTTTAGCAAAATACCTAAAGTTATACACCTCTGACTCTAAAAAGAGAATTTTCTAGGCATTGAATTGATGGTTGATGAGGACAAAATAATATGCATGCATTTAAGGAGAATATTTCAACTTCAATATGTCTAAATCCCTTATACCGACACTATAGATGATGTGGAATGAAATTAGTGAATATCACTGTCTCTAAAAGAAGTTCAACCATGAAATGGACTGTTCCTACTTGCTGAAAGCTTATGCAAGCGAAAGAAAGATTTAGAACTCTGAAAAACATATGAGATGATGCAGTTTCAATTTGCTTGTGTGCTCGGGTTTTAACTTGATTGGTGTTTATATTTTAGCGATCAAGTCAGCACTTTTCAGCAAGAGATATGGAGAGAGATATATATACCCCAAAATACTCAATTACAAAAGGCCTACAAGGTTCTTCGGGGCTATTTCGATGCTTTAATTAGTTGGAATTTATGGCCTAGTAGTTAGGGAAGGTATGATAGATAGGAATATGAGTAAAAATATATGAATTAATCTCAAGGCAAGAATTTTGTTGATGTGACAATCTTCCTCTCTTTGTAGGTTTTTCTCTTCTTGGTAGTAATCTCTCCCTATCCCCCTTTTTTCCCTGCAAGGGTCAGTTGGAATTTGTAAACTAGTTGCAATTTGTAATACCTGCCCTAGGTTGGATATGCGACTAATGGGCATCTTTTGCTTTTATCTGTTACCGTAAAGTATGTTAGAAATATTTGCATAATCTGATGGGGCGTGCCTCTGAAAGGCTTCAGTGAGTAGTTAGTGACAAGCGACTAGGTCAGTATTTCTAACTGTGCATACATGTTTTTTCACTTCACTGGGACATGTCCATGTTTCTTTCTAACTTGTTGCGCATTTTCCCCTTATCAATATGCTTTAAGAATTGGACCTCAATAACATCTCTATCGACATAAATAATAAGTTCAATTGAGCAAAAATTTTAAAAAATAAATAAATAACAAGGTTGATATGCTCTTATGTTGACCAATCGAAATACAATGTAAAAGGTGGAGGATTACTACCTTATTTATTCTCAAGTAGATCTATCAAATGAATGTTGATATCTTACAAAAAAGAGTTAAGTAAATTATAAAACATCTTATTTGTTGGCTATATTTCAAATCACATTAGGACTTCAGACGTTGTTGATCAAAGATCAAGAACGAACATGTAAAAACCACAAAGCTTTTATCATTCAAAATGGATAAACTTGTAACGTTCAAAAACGGTATTACAATAAAGCTAAATGGGGTTGTATTCACAATAGTTTTGCTTTCAACCTTCTTTCTCTTTCTTATACAAAGTAGCAGTATCATCTAATATTATATTGCAACTATTGTTTTTTTTATGAATTTTCAAGCTCTAGAATTTCTATGCCAAAGACATTGTGTTGCACAAAAAAAAAAAAAAAAAATATATATATATATATATATATATATATATATATATATATATATATATATGCCTAAGACATTGTGTTGCACACAAAAGATATATATATTTTCACTTTTTACATCAAGATTTTGCCTATTGTCTTTTAGAATTTGAGCTTCAATGGTGCATTTGCCTTGAGCTCTAGCAACAACATAATTTCCTATTCTCATTGGACAATCAAGGAAAATAGCTATTTCAAGAAAAAGACTTTTCTCACTAGTCATATGGTTTCCACAACCATAGTCTAGTATCACATGCACATAGTGTTTTTCTTCTTCTTCTTTTTTTGGCAGAATGAGCAAAGTAATCATTAATGGCTCAAAAACTATACATATACTTACAAAGAAAATGGATTTAGCCAGATAAAATCAAGTTATGTCCCTAAGTACTCTATACTTAATAGTGTCCTTGATTTTTATAAAAAATTATTCCTCTGTTGCTATAAAATTATTAAATAACCTATCATTTCATGTTAAAATATGGAAGACGCTATTTTATCGTAGAGAGAAAATAAGAGAAAATAATATGGAGACTTTAAACGAAATTTTTATTTCTCTACTATTTCGTATGGCTACAATTTTTACAAAAATCCTATATCAACTAAGATATGGTTGTAAGAAGCCATTACCTACTCGGAAAAGACTTTCTAGACAAAAAACCAATTTAAAACTAACTAGAACTAATTTAATAGAGTCATAATCAAGTTTATCTACTAACATCCCCCCTTAAACTTGATTTGACTCTTGTAACTCCGAGCAAAACTCTAAACTTCATGAACACGTCACTTTTGAGTGGCTTTGTGAGAATGTCTGCAACTTGATCTTGAGACCTCACATACTCTATCTTCATTTCCTTCCTCGTGATGCATTCTCTAATAAAATGGTAATGTGTGTCAATATGCTTACTTCTTTCATGAAAGACTGGATTCTTGGCTAAGGCAATTGTAGACTTGTTATTGACATAAATCTCTACTAACTTTTCTTGAGGCATCTTCAGTTCTTTCATCAGATTCTTTAAACATAAAGCATGACAGACAATGAAGTAATAACTACATATTCAGCTTCACATGTAGAAAGTGTGAGACTGGGTTATTTCTTGGAACTCCAAGTGAACGTTGTATCTCCTATGAAGAAGAGGTATCTACTAGTGCTCTTTCGATCATCAAAATCACCAGCCTAATCACTATCATTATACCCTACAGGTTTGAAATCCTCAGAGTGGGTGCATAAAAGTCCATAGTCAAGAGTTCCTTTGATGTAGCGAAGTATTCTTTTGGCAGTCTTCATATGTATATTAATAGAAGCCTCTATAAAGTGACTCACAAGTCCTACACCAAAGAGAATATCTGGTCTTGTGCAGGTCAAGTATCTCAAGCTTCCAACCAGGCTCTTGAAAAATGTTGGACTTACTTGCTCTTCTTCATCATCTTTCGACAATTGTATTCTACATTCAATAGGAATGTTGACAGGCTTGCAATCTTCCATCTTGAATATTTTGAGAATTTCATTTGCATAGCCTTCTTGAGAAATAAATATTCCTTTATCTGTTTGCTTAACTTGAATTCCAAGATAATAAGACATGAGTCCAAAATCAGTCATCTCAAATTCTCTTGCCATTGTCCTCTTGAAGTCTTCAAAAAAGTATGGATTGTTGCCAGTGAAAATTAAGTCATCCACATATAAGCAACCGATCACACGTCTCCATTCTCATATTTGGTGTAGAGAGTATGCTCATGCGAACACTTGGAGAAATTATTATGATGGAAGTATTCATAAATTCTACTATACCAAGCTCTTGGAGCTTGTTTTAAACCATAGAGAGTTTTTTTCAACTTTAAGACCTTACTTTCATACCCTTTTTCCACATAGCCTAATGGTTGTTGCATATAAAGCCATTCAGGAATGCAAATTTAACATCCAATTGGTATATCTTCCATTTGTGTTGAGCTGATAGAGATATGATAAATCTTATAGTTTCCAAACGTGCAACAAGAGCAAATACCTCATCATAGTCAATGCCAGCTCATTGACTGTAGCCTTTTGCAATTAGTCTTGCCTTGTACCTTTCAACTTCACCTTTAGCATTCTTCTTTATCTTGTAAACCCACTTTACTCCAATGGCTTTGTGACCTTTGGGTAAAGTTGCAAGCTCCCAAGTGTCATTCTTCTTTATTGCCTTGATTTATTCATCCATAGCTTGTTTCCATCTTTCATTCTCGTTAGCTTCCTCAAAGCTTATTGGTTCACAATCAGCAAGTAGACAAAAAAGAGTCAGTTCATCATTTAAATTTCGAGTTACCTCATAAATTTCATTCAAGCTTCTGAAACGAGGGTCTTTTCATGCAAACTTGAAGTTGTTGGAGTTATGTTTGCTTGAGATGAAGTCGGAGCTTGATATGGAGATGGAGTTTGAGTTAGAGTTGGAAATGGAGATGGAATTGGAGACATAGAATATTCATTAACTTCTTCTTCTTGCTCTTGTATGGGTAAGAATTTGTATTCTGATTGCTCTTTGGCATTCCAGTCCCATTAAGCTTCTTCATCAAAGTGGACATCTCTACTTATAATAATTATTCTATTAGTAGGATTGTAGAGCTTATAAGCCTTGGAATGTTTTTCATAGCCAATGAAGAATAGTTTTTGGCTTTTGTCATCAAGTTTGGTTCAATTTTGATAAGGAACATGAGCATAAGCAATGCTTCCAAAAACCCTTAAGTTCTTGATGGTTCGCTTTCTTCCACTCCATGGTTCTAATGGTGTCTTGTTCGAAAGACTCTTTGTGACAATGATTCAACAGATAGACTGCACAATCAACTGCTTCAGCCCAGAATTCTTTAGGCATTCCTTTAGAGTTCAACAAGTTTCAACCATCTCAAGAACTACTCTATTTTATCTCTCAATAACTTCATTCTGTTGAGGTGATTGAGGAACTGTCAAAGGGCGTCGAATGCTATTTTCTTCACAAAAATTGTTGAATTCTCTTGATGTGAATTCTTCGCCTCTATCAGATCTCAAAGTTTTGATCTCTCTACCACTTTCTTTCTTAGCAAGTGCTTTAAATTTCTTGATCTTGTAAAAAGCTTCAAATTTTTCTTTTAAAAAATAAACTCAAGTCCTACGGCTATAATCATGAATAAAAAGGATAAAATATTTATTTTTGTCGTAGGAGCAAGGATTGATTGGTCCACAAATATCAATATGGACAAGTTCTAATGGTCTTGTTGTTCTTGATGTAGTCTTGTTTGGAAAACCTTTCCTAGCTTATTTTCCAAAAAGATAACCCTCACAAATTTATTCCGGATGATTGATGGAAGGCAATCCATGCACCATATTTTTTCTTGACATCAAAGAAAGATTTTCAAAATTTATGTGCCCAAATCTCAAGTGTCATAACCAAAAAACTTCTTTTAAACAAGGTTTAAGATATTTTGCAACATCGTTTTTAATATTTAATAAAAACAATCTGTTTCTTGTCATAAGCACTTTTGTTATCAAAAAATTATTTTCACCCTTTATTACACAATGTTTATCTTCTAATAAAATTGTGTAATTTTTCTCAAAAAGTTGACCAAGACTCAAAATATTAGTTTTTAATTTTGGCACATAACAAACCTAAAAAATAAAACGATGTCTTCCATCTTTGAAACGGATTAAAATTTTACCTTTTATTTTCACTGAGACCATAGAGCCATCTCCAAATTTTGCATTGCCCTTGACAGTTTCATCGAGTTCTATGAACATGCTCCTTTGTCCAGTCATGTGGTTGCTTGCAGCTGCATCAAGATGTCATGAAGTATCTCCTCCATCTTGTTTGCCATGATGAGCCATCCATAAGATAATCTCTTCTTCTCCTTTTTGTCCTTTGACAAAGTTTGCTTTCTCATCCACAACTTTAGGATTACTTCTACATTCATAAACATAATGACCATATTTTTTACAATTGTAACATTGAATTTGCAATTTGTCATACCTTTGTCCTGAATAATTGCCTCTTCCACGCCCAAGTTTATGCGAATTTTGATTTTTCTCTTCTTGATTAAATCCTCATCTTCCACCATGTCACGATCCCCTTTTTCCTAATTAATGTAATAGACTCAGATACCGCATCAATGAAACAAGAAGGACTGTATTCAATTTGCGTGGTCTACAAATTCGGGATCGTGATGCCACTGCTTAAGAAGATTACTCATCTTAGGTCCGCTAAGGCACAATATGCTAGCCGAGCTCTAATTTCCAAAAATTAAACATCCAGGTTACTAATACTACAGTTATATTACTTATTACAAGATTTCCTCAAATCAATACATTATACAAACTTCATCACTAATAATTAAAATACCACCATAAATCCATCAAATTACATAATGCTTACCCCTAGATACATATATACAAGATCTAGACTCTTCAATTTACATCAAATATCTCATGTACTTATACAATCATTCAATCTAATAATCTATCACGTATGTAATCCTTTCCTTCAACTTGCAAAGCCACTCAATCAGTCTTAGCTGTAAGTGTCATAAAAGAGGGGTGAGCTAGATCCTCGCATATAGCTCAGTGAGGCTACGAGAAACGGGGATTTTCGCAAGCATCTGTCCATTTCAAAATCGTTCTGAAAACCATGCAAAACAATGCACATAATACCAATTAACAGGTTATAACAATAACAAGCTATGGTGACAAATAACCCAACTCCCGGGGCAAAAGCTCCAACGGATGTTTATCACATAATATCAAAAGGATACAGTTGCTCTTGCAATTGCTGTAGACGGTCGGCCTTGAATCAATCTTCATCAATATGCCAAACCCCTAGGTGATATCCGGATATCCACCGGGGACCATAGTAGTCGAATCCGACTGGTAGCCCGATGCTACCCAAGAGAAACGAACGCTACCATGCCCATGATTGTGGTTGCAACCGATCGCGCCTGTAGTGGTTAACATTGTAACCATAACATGAATAATAACATAGAGGGGAGGCAACAAAGTAGGTTGCTCTGACCCATATAACAAGCAAGCATATTCAAACATATATATATATATATATATATATATATATATATATATATGATTCAAGCTTATTCAAGCATATTCAAATTTATACCATATGGCTTAGCAAGTAAACAGGTGAACACCTTGCATGTATAAACATTTATAGTACTACAATTTATGTTTCTTGATGGTTATTGGTCATGCTAGACATATGTACCAAGAAAATACAATAAAATCACAATTAAATTCTACCTTAATAATCTAGGGTTTGATACAGTTCTAACATATCCGACCATGCCTCAATCCGACATCGGTGGCTTTAGAAATCTTCTAAAACAAGATCCTTGTAATTTGGTCAATGTTTCTGCATTATCCTAACTTTGGAGGTAAATTTGTCTATTTTCTCAAACTCCAATTAATCCGATTTTGGTCTATAATCGAAGCTTATCAAATGTAGATAACTCTAGGATCAAACGGTACTCAATTTGGAGTTGAAACGAATGAGATATGGCCTACATAATATCACTGCGCAGAGTTGTCAAACATCCGGGCGTTGGGGCCTTCATCCGGTCGACCAGATAAAGCAGGTAATGCCCGGATCGAGGCTTTCTGCCAGGTGTTGAGACCTCTATCCGGGCGACCAAATAGGGGCTGTAACGCCCGAATAACTGCATGGGAAACACCTAATTTCTATCCAAACCACCTAAACAACAACCAATCTTTCTACCAACACACAAACAAGTTCAATGAGGCTATTAGGCATCATATAAGGGTTCTAACTCAACCAAAACCATCTTACCTCCACAATCAACAAACACCTAAAATCAAATTCAAAACCCTAGATCTACAACACAAAATCCTCAAACTTATCATTCAAGCTCTTGTATGCAATATAACAAGATTACTACACTTATATCACCACATTCATGCTCAATGTAGCTTTGAAAACTTTTAAGAAAACAACCCTTACCTTGAATGAGTTCTATGATGCAAGAGTTTGGTTGATGGTGCAAGAAAATGCTCAAAATAGCTAACAATGGCTTGATCAAACTTCTTCCCTTCCTTTTTCTTCTTCTTTCTTTTTCTTCTTCTCTCCCTCTCTTGGTCGAGTATAAGTGTGTGTGTGAGTGTGTTTGTGTGTTGTCTGATGGGTGTGTGTGTGTGTAAAGTATGTTTGTGTGTGTTTTGAGTAGGTAATAAATATCTTATAAGCCCAAATGCCCAAATTGCCCTCTAACTAATGAATTATTTCAAGTTTGCCATTCTAGTTTTGTTTCAACTATTTAGTTAGCTAGTGTAGTGTAATTTATTTAATATCTACGATATCTAAATCACACAAATGCACGTTAAACAATGCAAATACACGCAAAATGATACAAATATACGTTAAATTATATAAATGCATTTCCAATGTTGTGAGTGCATAATATTATCATGTAGTTCTAATTTTAATTATTTTGGTTGGTTAATTTAATTTAGTAAAATTTAATTATCATCTACAACCTCTAAGGTTCTCGAATGTATGCTATTGCACTCATTTACACGTTAAACGAGATAGATGCACGTAAACCAAGGTAAATTGCGCATTAATTGATATAAATGCACATTAAATGATGCAAAAATATATGAAATGTTATAAAATGTACATGAGCCTTGTGCGAGGTTTCACATCCTCCCCTCCTTAACATAATTGTGTCCTCGCAATTCCTTCTTCATGCTTGGAATAACTCGAATGCTCAAAGCAACTACGAATGCCTCACTGCTTATAAGATTTCAGATAACTGACGAGGAAGAACATCAATTACCCTTGCTACCAAATAGGAATGTCGAACAAGAATACCCTGTGTAAGAACTCCGCATAGGAATGCGACAGAAATGAATCGAATAAGGATTCCGTATAAGGATGTCGAATACCGAAGATCGAATACCCATGAGAATTCCCCGAATAAGAAACCAAAATAGGAGTACTGAATATGAATACCATATGAAAATACAAAAGAAAATGCCAATAATAATTCCATAATAAGAACTTCCAATAAGGGTACTATTGACGAGTACCAAAGAAGAATCCCATCCCTATGATAAATGTTGACTTCTAGATACTGACACCAAAGGCTGAGTAAGAGCTCCTCATACTACCCAGTCACGAGTTCGATATCATACCAACTTCATTATTATAAGATGCTTTCTCAATTGATACACCAACATGTTGCATTCAAGAAATACGATGAAAGGATACATACACCAATAACGAATAATACTTTAAACAACTACTTTAAATTAAATCTACCTTTAACCACGGTTGCTGCCAAAAGTCGGTTCATGTCTCCTTTGCTATCCGGGACAATTCTTAACTTGATGGTCGTCACCCCCGCATCTCAAACATCTGCCAGACTTCCTCCAACATTAGGCATCAGTGTGGCCTCTTTTATTATAGTGATCACATACAACATGCTGAGATATAGTCCTACCCCCTGATGGGCCATAAGTGGGTTGAGTGGTTGTAGTGCTAAGCTGCAGTCTAGTAGCAACTAGTTCATTCTGGTTCTGACTCTGACCCTGGCCTTGTGTACCTTTACTTGTGGTCTGCTCTTGTATATTCTGCCGCTTTGGGCATTGCTTAGCTTTGTGTTGGTCACTACCGCAGCCCAAACACCTCCTCGATTTCTTCCAACATCCAACTTCCACATGACCCCTACGTTTACAGTAAGCACAACATGGAGTCAACGCAATTTTACCTCTGGAGGGGCCCTGAGCTACAAAAGAAACTAAACCACTCTGGCAAATCTTATCAGCAGATAGTTCATCTGTTTTCTGAACTGGAATTGGTTGACTTGACCCTGCCACTTCTTCATTCTTCTTTTTTTCTGCTATTGTTGCCATGAAAAGGGTCTCACCATAAGTAGAGAATTGTAAAATAGATAGATTATCTCAAATCTCCGGCCTTAGCCCTTGAATGAACCTCTGGATCCTCTTTTTGGTAGTGTATACCATCCCCGGGGCATAATGTGACAACTGAGTATACCGAGCTTCATACTATGCAACCGATAAATCCCTTTGTTTGAAAGTCATGAACTCATTCCTCCAGAATCTTCCCATCATTGCAAGAGTTCTTCCGGCCATACTTAATTCATCACAAATAAGGCACCCCATCATATGATATGTATGTATGCAACTATGTTATATGTGAAGCAAATATATACACATATAATCATATTTCACAAAAGTAACTATGAGCCTATGCATGGTTATGTTATTATATAATACTACATTATCAATCAACTAATATGCACCTGCACCCTAGCATAAAGAAAGCAATTGAATCATAACAAGCACTTAAAGCATATAGTGCACATGGATCCCACAAGCACGTTGATCACTTAAAACACATGGTTCCTATTTGGCTTACTCTAGATATAATACATGCATACATCCCTCAAGACAAGTTCACATCAAAACCACTACCTGATAGTTCAAGATTTTTATCTCAGCCTATGAGTTTCCTAAGCTTTAATCTTCTATGGCCTTAACTCCATCAAAGCCCTAGATCATTTTCACCTAGTCCGATTGATCATTGCCTATTGTCATAGTCATCTACGACCTTAAAGATTAGCTACGGATTATCTCACACCTGCAAACCACGTCACATAAAACAAAGCACATAGATTTCATATAAGCAAGAAGCACTTATGACATGATAGGCACATAAGATTCACACAAACACGTATAATTCATAAGCCATGTTCGTCAAATTACATGTAACACGTAAGCACATAAGTCTCATGGACACACGCAGGTAATTAGAACATTTCCAAGTCAAGACATCTACCTAGGGACCTAAATTTCAAAACTTGGACTACGCTAGCATAAGCTAGCTTTGATACCACTCTGTCACGATCCCCTTTTTCCTAATTAATGTAATAGACTCTAATACCGCATTAATGAAACAAGAAGGGCTGCATTCAATTTGCGTGGATTACAAAATCCGGGATCGTGATGCCACGGCTTAAGAAGATCACTCCTCTTAGGTCCGCTAAGGTACAATATACTAGCCGAGCTCTAATTTCCAAAAATTAAACATCCAAGTTGCTAATACTACAATTATATTACCTATTACAAGATTTCCTCAAATCAATACATTATACAAACTTCATCACTAATAATTAAAAATACCACCATAAACCATCAAATTACATAATGCTTACCCCTGGATACATATATACAAGATCTAGACTCTTCAATTTACATCAGGTATCTCATGTACTTATACAATCATTTAATCTAATAGTCTATCACATATGCAATCCTTGCCTTCAACTTGCAAATCCACTCAATCAGTTTTACCTGTAAGTATCATAAAAGAGGGGTGAGCTAGATCCTCGCATATAGCTCAGTGAGGGCTACGGGGAACGGGGATTTTCGCAAGCATTTGTCCATTTCAAAATCCTTCTGAAAGCCATGCCAAGCAATGCACATAATACCAATTAACATGTTATAACAATAACAAGCTATGGTGACAAATAACCTAACTCCCGGGGCAAAAGCTCCAACGGGAGTTTATCACATAATATCAAAAGGATATAGTTGTTCTTGCAGTTGCTGTAGTCGGCCGGCCTTGAATCAATCTTCATCAATATTCCCCAAACCCCTAGGTGATATCCGGATATCCACCGGGGACCATAGTAGTCGAATCCGACTGGTAGCCCGATGCTACCCAAGAGAAACGAACGCTACCATGCCCATGATTGTGGTTGCAACCGATCGCGCCTGTAGTGGTTAACATTGTAACCATAACATGAATAATAACATAGAGGGGAGGCAACAAAGTAGGTTGCTCTGTCCCATATAACAAGCAAGCATATTCAAACATATATATATATATATGATTCAAGATTATTCAAGCATATTGAAGTTCATACCATATGGCTTAGCAAGTAAACAGGTGAACACCTTGCATGTATAAACGTTTATAGTACTACAATTTATGTTTCTTGATGGTTATTGGTCATGCTAGACATATGTATCAAGACAATACAATAAAATCACAATTAAATTCTACCTTAATAATCTAGGGTTCGATATGGTTCTAACACATCCGACCATGCCTCAATCCGACATCGGTGGCTTCAGAAATCTTCTAAAACAAGATCCTTGTAATTTGGTCAACGTTTCTGCATTATCCTAACTTTGGAGGTAAATTTGTCTATTTTCTCAAACTCCAATTCATCTGAGTTTTGTCTATAATCGAATCTTATCGATTGTAGATAACTCTAGAATCAAACGAAACTCAATTTGGAGTTGAAACAAATGAGATATGGCCTCCGTAATTTCACTGCGCAGAGTTGTCAAACATCCGGGCGTTGGGGCCTTCATCCGGTGGACCGGATGAAGCAGGTAACTCTCGGATCGAAGCTTTCTGTCGCGCGTTGAGGTCTCTATCCGGGCGACCGGATAGGGGCTGTAATGCCCGGATAGCTGGACAGGAAACACCCAATTTCTATCCAAACCACCTAAACAACAACCAATCTTTTTACCAACACACAAACAAGTTCAATGAGGCTATTAGGCATCATATAAGGGTTCTAACTCAACCAAAACCATCTCACCTCCACAATCAACAAACACCCAAAATCAAATTCAAAACCCTAGATCTACAACACAAAATCCTCAAACTTATCATTCAAGCTCTTGTATACAATATAACAAGATTACTACACATATATCACCACATTCATGCTCAATGTAGCTTTGAAAACTTTTAAGAAAACAACCCTCACCTTGAATGAGTTCTATGATGCAAGAGTTTGGTTGATGGTGCAAGAAAATGCTCAAAATAGCTAACAATGGCTTGATCAAACTTCTTCCCTTACTTCTTCTTCTTCTTCTTCTTCTTTCTTTTTCTTCTTCTCTCCCTCTCTTGGTCGAGTATGAGTGTGTGTGTGTGAGTGTGTTTGTGTGTTGTCTGATGGGTGTGTGTGTGTGTATAGTGTTTTTGTCTGTGTAAAGTATGTTTGTGTGTGTTTTGACTAGGTAGTAAATATCTTATAAGCCCAAATGCCCAAATTGCCCTTTAACTAATGAATTATTTCAAGTTTGCCATTCTAGTTTTGTTTCAACTATTTAGTTAGCTAGTGTAGTGTAATTTATTTAATTTCTACGATATCTAAATCACACAAATGCACGTTAAACACTGCAAATACACACAAAATTATACAAATATACGTTAAATGATATAAATGCATTTTCAATGTTGTGAGTGCATAATATTATCATGTAGTTCTAATTTTAATTATTTTGGTTGGTTAATTTAATTTAGTAAAATTTAATTATCATCTACAACCTCTAAGGTTCTTGAATGTATGCTATTGCACTCATTTACATGTTAAACGAGATAAATGCACGTAAACCAAGGTAATTTGCGCATTAATTGATATAAATGCACATTAAATGATGCAAAAATATATGAAATGTTATAAAATGCACATGAGCCTTGTGCGAGGTTTCACACACCACGTCCTCGTTCTCATTCTTGGTTTTGGCCTCAGCTTCTACAACATCCACGTCCTTTTTGGCCTCCATTATTACCAAAGTTTTCTTCTTTCTTCAAAGCGAGATTACTTTGAAGAACTTTTTCCAAGACTTCTTGGTTCTTCTTCTTGTGTCTTTCTTCATAAGCTTGTAATGAGCCCATGAGTTCATCAACGGATATGTTATCTAATTCTTTTGATTCTTGAATGGTTACAACAATATATTCGTATTTTGGTTGCAAAGACCGAATGATCTTTTCTACAATACAAGGATCTTTTAAATCTTCTCAATTTCTTTTTAGTTGGTTAGAAATTACCAAAACTTTCGAAATATAGTCTGAAATAGATTCACCATCATTCATACGGAGAGATTCAAACTCACCTCTTAAAGTTTGGAGACGAACCTTTTTCACCTTATCTACCCATTTTTGTAATTTTTGGAGAGTTTCTCATACTTGTTTTGTAACACCCCGATCCCTCTCGAGACCGGGAGTTCTATCAATCAATCTATTCACAACCCAATTCTAAACCCGGGCAAAATTTTTAGGGAAAGATAGATAGAGTCTCCCCTATTTCTAGGCAAAATGAAAAACCTGTAATAGCATATAAGTGAACTAGCACCATGTCCAACCATACAAATACCTCAAGGTCATCCGAGCCTTGGTTCTCAACAAGCGAATACAAGTAAATATACATTTCCAATTTAAAAGCTAACCTATCTCTTTTCATCTTTGACAAGAACATTCATGCTAGGCAATTAAACTATACTAACCCATTGCATAAAATAGACTATCATACCATTCTAACCATTTTCCTTTGGACATTACAAACAAGCATTAAAGTTAAACTATACTATCTGAATACATAAACTAGCTTATCAAATCTCTTCAATAACCTAGAAAAACTTAAATTACATTCCTTTTTAACATTAAATACAAACAACACATGAAACATACATCTTTGCATCTTTGACAACTCAAGCCACATAGCACGCAAGATAACTCTTCAAGCATGAACTTTCACGTAACCACGAACTTTCCAGCTAACATGGCATTTCCTAAAATGTGGTGGTGAGGAGTGAGTATACTTAACACGTATACTTAGTGAGGGCGAGGCAAATATCGAGGTGGAGAGAAAGAAAGTCGTGCAATGCAAATAGGGCAGATAAGCAATATAACTGACAAGTAATCATTCATTATAAACAATTAATAAAAGCATTAACACAACCATTCAAAGCTATACCACACTCTGAAGGCTTTGGTTCACTCATACGAGCAATGTACCATTCGATTCGATTCCACGAGCAATACATCAATCTCGAGCTTGATGTTGACAACGATGACAATAAGCGCGCAACCACCTTATAACTTAAGTTTGGAATACCCCGGAAGTATCCAATCAATTCTACGACCCAAATCTCCCTGGGAGGCAACCCAAGCGAGAATGGGAATAGGACACGGAGCTAGAGCAACCAACACTGGCAGCCCGAGACTACCCAGAGAGGCCCATCACTCACGCGCCTGACACAATGCAATGCAATACGAGATATAAGCAATAAACGAGCGATAGCACAACAATACAGATTAGTGGCGATAAACGAGATATCAAGCATTTACAATCAATACTAGCATTCAATTAACTTTTCAAGCATAACTATCATTAATAGCAACAAGAACACCAATTAAACAAGTAACAGCAGTTCAAACACGAAAACGACAAATATCACTATTCAATCTCTAACTTCCAAAGGCAATTACGAGCAAACGAGCTACGGGATTAGGAAACCGATTTCACTACATTCACTTAGGCACTACAAGGCACATTTCTATGTCACTAAACTTCATTTTCCCAACCGAAGCCCGAAAGTCCACCTACTGTGTTTGAACTATAGCTATGCTAACCGGTCACTCAATCAACGCCACGACAGCGCCAAAAGTGCTTCCATGCCCTTAATAGCAAAACCCCCACTCAATTCGAGCACAGTCAACACTTGGTCAAACGACCCCTTTTCGTTTCATTATCTAAATTTCAATTTTAACAAAGGCCGGTCCGTTTTTATTGCACATTTTATCTTTCTATCACTAATGGCACCTATCCAAATCAAGCAATCGCAATTCGGATGAAAATCCGAGATTCTAGGGTTTTACTATTCAAAATCACTATTCATTGTTCTTCCCCAAATTCAAATACGCAATTTCAGCCTTAACAATTACTAAATAGCTATCAAACAATGCTCTACGAACTCAAAGGAAGCTATATCAAGCAATTATAGGCATTATAACAAATTATATATCAAATCTAAAAATTTGTAACAAAGATCAAATTCGAATATAAATGCACAAAAGCATGAAAACCCTCACAGAGATTGAAGACCAAGACCCACAAGTACCCGAGCCACGACCCCCGAGCAATTCCACGCATGATTGTAGAAGAAAAATGCAAAACAGTTTTTCTTTCTTTTTCCCTCAAACCTTCGGCCATGGGCGGGGGGACATGGGGGGAATTTATGGTTTTGTTTTTTTGATTTTTGCCTTCTTTTATTATTGAAAAGGGTGACAAGGGCATTTTGGTCATTTGCAAAATCAAGCTTAAGTTAAAGATGGTGAAATAAACTTATTTTGATGCCATTTAAATCTAATTCAAGTTAAAACAATGTAATTAAATGAAAAACAACTAAAACTAGTTAAATTAAGCTAAAAACATTTTTCACTAAGTCCGAGGAATATTTCTCTAACTCTCATTTTTGAAATGCTACGATCGAACGGTCAATAAACGATCGCTAATAAAGTGATGAGCAATAATATAAAACTTTAATTTTTTTGAAAAGTAAAGTAGTAGAATAGTTTAAAATTCACTCCGGCTCGGAGTTACTTTTCTCATTTATTTGAAAACCGAGTAATTTTAATGCAACACAATTAAAACCGATTATTAAAATAATCAAAACAATTAAAGTAATCAATATTCATTTAAAAATAATTAATTTAACTATTTCTAGGATATTTTTAAAGAATTATGAAGTTAATGCTAAGATACAAATAAACAAGTTAATATAAACACGTAATCGAATGCAATTAAACACTAACATTTAAAATGACACTTAATTAAATGCAGTTAAATGCCATTAAATGCATGCTGGGTACGGGTTATCACATCCTTCCCCCCTTAAAACAATTGCGTCCTCGCAATTCTTCTTCCAATTGGACTCTGCATCATCTGAAATCCAACTCTGACTAATCTTCATCGGTTGCTGAGCAAGTATACTAAACAAGAAGGCCAATAGGAAAGCTTAAGAAGAAATCCCAAATAATAATGCCGAATAAAGGCTCAAATGAAGATACCGTACATAAGTCCAAACAAGAATCCCACTGATACAAATTCCGAAGAAGAATAAAATTCCAACCAAGAATGCCGAGAAAATACCAACTAAAGACTAAAGCAGGGATACTGTAGATGTCACTAATACCACACAATAACGACAAGAAGAATACCCCACACACGAATCTCCAATAGAAGTTCAACTATAACCGCTCGAGAACTCCTTAACAAGAAACCAAATAAAGACTCAACTGAAGATTCCATCCAGAGGTCTAAAGAAATACCCCGCTAGTCATGAATTTCACAGAAGAATTTCCCTGTTAGGAGTGCTGAGGAGAGTATTAAGAAAACCCAATCAAATATACTTCAAGAGTCCCAGAGAAGTCTTCCAAATAATAACCCCATAGGATAACCAATTAGATCCCGAATATCGCTATCAAATGCTGAGAAGAATGTCAACGAAAATAGCAAAGAAAAATATAATGTTCCCAAAAGACAATCAAGTTGAATAACAAATATAGTTTCCCAACTAGACGAAAACCTAAGGGAAGATACCGAGCTGGTGCACAATATACAAAACCAAACTCCAAGGCCTCTTCACTGTTGCCAAATGAGAACTTCATACAACCTTGCCAATAAGGAAACCCAATAAGAGAATACCAAAAGAATGCTACCAAGAGCCATCATACAGAAACCCCAAAGAAGTTATATTTTTATGATTGCCAACCACGAAGAAGAGTCTTAGAAGTATGCCAATAACCGAGCTCCAAAGAAAATCACCAACTCCCAAATAAAGGCTAGTCAAATGCTGCTCTTTCTCGTCAATCCACATAACTTGGAGGGCCTGCTACTAACCACTTCTCTTCAGGGAAGGAAGAAGTCGCTCTTACCATTCAACAGGACATGTATGAATGCCAAGATATCACATTTATACACAAGCCTTAAACTATTATGCAAGCAAGTTTACAAAATAGTTTATAAAACAATTTATTTAACAAAGTCACTCAAGCACGACAATCAAGTCAAGCATAACATAATCAATTCAAATCACAGCATAACCAATTCAAGACATTTCAATACACACATTACAAGCAATACTTCAAGCAAATAATAATTCATGAGATCAATTCGATTCACGATACCAATTCGATACATGAGTAGTCACTTCATTTCACGTAACACACATTTAGCACATAACACATAACTATATCACATAGGTGCACACATTCAGGTCAAGACACAAAATCTCATATACAGGCATACAATTTCAAGACAAACCTAACAAGCACACATTCAAGGGTCACTACCCACCAGACCGAGGATCCTGTCCCGGCTTATGAGCTAACTAAGCTCTGATACCACTTGTAACACCCCGATCATTCTCGAGACCGGAAGTTCTATTAATTAATCTAATCGCAACCCAATTCCAAACCCGGGCAAAATTTTTAGGGAAAGACAGACAGAGTCTCCCCTATTCCTAGGCAAACTGTAAAACCTGTAATAGCATATAAGTGGACCAGCACTGTGTCCAACCATACAAACACCTTAAGGTCATCCGAGCCTTGGTTCTCAACAAGCGAACACAAGTAAATATGCATTTCCAATTTAAAAGCTAACCTATCTCTTTTCATCTTTGACAAGAACATTCATGCTAGGCAATTAAACTATACTAACCCATTGCATAAAATAGACTATCATACCATTCTAACCATTTTCCTTTGGACATTACAAACATGCATTAAAGTTAAACTATACTATCTGAATACATAAACTAGCTTATCAAATCACTTCAATAACCTAGAAAAACTTAAATTACATTCCTTTTTAACATTAAATACAAACAACACATGAAACATACATCTTTGCATCTTTGACAACTCAAGCCACATAGCATGCAAGATAACTCTTCAAGCACGAACTTTCACGTAACCGCGAACTTTCCAGCTAACATGACATTTCCTGAAATGTGGTGGTGATGAGTGAGTATACTCAACACGTATACTCAGTGAGGGCGAGACAGATATCGAGGTGAAAAGAAAGAAAGTCGTGCAATGCAAATAGGCCAGATAAGCAATATAACTGACAAGTAACCATTCATTATAAACAATCAATACAATAAACAATTAATAAAAGCATTACACAACCATTCAAAGCTATACCACACTCTGAAGGCTATGGTTCACTCATACGAGCAATGTACCATTCGATTCGATTCCACGAGCATTACATCAATCTCGAACTTGATGTTGACAACGATGACAATAAGTGTGCAACCACCTTATAACTTCAGTTTGGAATACCCCGGAAGTATCCAATCAATTCTACGACCCAAATCTCCCTGGTAGGCAACCCAAGCGAGAATAGGAATAGGACACGGAGCTAGAGCAACCAACACTAGCAGCCCGAGACTGCCCAAAGAGGCCCATCACTCACGCGTCTGACACTATGCAATGCATTACAAGATACAAGCAATAAACGAGCGATAGCACAACAATACAGATTAGTGGCGATAAACGAGATATCAAGCATTTACAATCAATACTAGCATTCAATTAACTTTTCAAGCATAACTATCATTAATAGCAACAAGAACACCAATTAAACAAGTAATGGCAGTTCAAACACGAAAACGACAAATATCACTATTCAATCCCTAACTTCCAAAGGCAATTACGAGCAAACGAGCTACAGGATTAGGAAACCGATTTCACTACATTCACTTAGGCACTACAAGGCACGTTTCTATGTCACTAAACTTCATTTTTCCCAACCGAAGCCCGAAAATCCACCTACTGCGTTTGAACTACAGCTATGTTAACCGGTCACTCAATAAACGCCACGACAACGCCAAAAGTGCTTCCATGCCGTTCTTAGCAAAACCCCCAACTCAATTCGAGCACGGTCTACACTTGGTCAAAAGGCCCCTTTTCGTTTCATTGTCTAATTTCCAATTTTAACAAAGGCCAGTCCGTTTTTATTGCACATTTTATCTTTCTATCACTAATGGCACCTATCCAAATCAAGCAATCGCAATTCGGATCAAAATCTAAAATTTTACGGTTTTACTATTTAAAATCACTATTCATTATTCTTCCCCAATTTCAAATACGCAATTTCAGCAGTAAAAATTGCTAAATAACTATCGAACAATGCTCTACGAACTCAAAGGAAGCTATATCAAGCAATTATAGGCATTATAACACATTATATATCAAATCTAAAAATTTGAAACAAAAATCAAATTCGAATATAAATGCACGAAAGCATGAAAACCCTCACAGAGATTGAAGACCAAGACCCGCAAGGACCCGAGCCATGACCCCCGAGCAATTCCACGCATGATTGTAGAACAAAAATGCAAAACAAATTTTTCTTTCTTTTTCCCTCAAACTTTCGGCCATGGGAGGGGACATGGGGGGAATTTATGGTTTTGTTTTTATGATTTTTGCCTTGTTTTATTATTTAAAAGGGTGACAAGGGCATTTTGGTCATTTGCAAAATCAAGCTTTAGTTAAAAATGGTGAAATAAACTTATTTTGATGCCATTTAAATCTAATTCAAGTTAAAACAATGCAATTAAATGAAAACAACTAAAACTAGTTAAATTAAGCTAAAAACATTTTTCACTAAGTCCGAGGAATATTTCTCTAACTCTTATTTTTGAAATACTACGATCAAACAGTCAATAAACGATCGCTAATAAGGTGATGAGCAATAATAGAAAACTGAAAAGTAGAATAGTAGAATAGTTTAAAATTCACTCCGGCTCGGAGTTACTTTTCTCATTTATTTGAAAACCGAGTAATTTTAATGCAAGACAATTAAAACCGATTATTAATATAATCAAAACAATCAAAGTAATTAATATTCATTTAAAAATAATTAATTTAACTATTTCTAGAATATTTTAAAAGAATTATAAAATTAATGTTAAGATACAAATAAACAAGTTAATATAAACACGTAATCAAATGCAATTAAACACTAACATTTAAAATGACACTTAATTAAATGCAGTTAATTGCCATTAAATGCATGCCGGGTTCGGGTTATCACATGTTTGGCAGTAGTTGCACATGAGATATTCTCAAACACAATTTCATCCAAACATAGATGGATGATAGAGAAAGCTTGTTGATCCTTCTTGCGATTCTTTATCAATGCGTCTTTTTGATTTTGACTCAAAACTTCATCTTCTTTAGATTCAACGTAGTCTTTCTCTACAATCTCCCAAACATGTTGTGAGCCAAGGAAAGTCTTCACACAAATGAACCAATTATCATAATTGTCCTTAGTGAGGCGAACAAATTGAAAAGGAAACATACCATTTCTCATCATCTTTACCTAGCTCCGATACCACTTTGTTAGAATATGGAAGAAATTATTTTATCGTAGAGAGAAAATAATATGGAGACTTTAAACGAAATCTTTATTGTTCTACTATTTGGTATGGCTACAATTGAAAGAACTGACCCCTATTTATAGATTCACAAAAATCTTATATCAACTAAGATATGGTTGTAGGAAACCATTACCCACTAAGAAAAAACTTTCTAGACAAAAACCAATTTAAAATTAACTAGAACTAATTTAATAGAGTCCTAACCAAGTTTATCTACTAACATTCCTTTCACTCCATATGAAATAAGAAGCAATGACTAACTGGAGTTTGAAAACATACATTTGAAAATCTTTTACTGTTCATGGTTAGCCCAATCAATGATATAATTCCATTTAATCATCTATTGATCAATTCTCGAATATTTGAGGCATTTCTTCCAAAATTCTTTTGATGAATCTGCAAATGAAAAATAAATGATCCTTAGTTTTAGCATTTCCATGACAAAACAAAGAATTGTTTGTTCGCATTAATTCCCAAGAGACCAACCTTTGTTTAGTGTAAATGTCTATCAAGCATGGTGATCCATGAGCATAAACAGTGTTTAGAAATGTTTCCTTTAAACCAAATCACATATGACCAGCTGAATTTAGGGATTCTTACACAGATAGAATCATAAGCAGATGAGACAGAAAACTGACCTTTCGGTTCTGGAGTCCATAAGACAATGTCGCGTCAGGATTGGCAAAGTAGGGTAGATCTAGTGAACAATATAATCTCTGCAAACACTCTAAGAATTATCTAACCAAGCTGGCATCATGAGATAACCATTGAGGGCCCAAAAGTCAACACGTTTGATGATTTTATCAATCAAATTATTGTAATCATTTTTTTTGTAGTCTTCCAAGGTAAGAGGGACACCCATGAAACGTACAGGGAGACATCCTTTTTTTTTAAATCTGGTAGCACTAAGAATCTGATCAATGTTATATAATCATTACGACCACCAAAAAATACTTTGCTCTTCTTCGGATTTGTTTTAAGCCCTGAGATTTTTTAGAGCAACTCCAAAGCCTCACAAGTGATTTCAACTGAAGCAAGCTTAGCTTTGGAAAACAGTAACACATCATTTGAGAACATAAGGTGATTCAGTCTCATCTTTAATTTAATCCTAAATTAGTGTTCCGATTATGTAAATTATACTAAATTCTAAATTACTTCAACAATTATATATATAATAAAAAAAGGCAATCCTTGTTATTTTTATACGAACCAATCCATTCTTGATACTATTTTTGGATGTTGATTAAAAAATATAGTTTTGAAATTAATACATTTATTCCAATTTTCATTCATAAAACATATCAACACGACATTACTCTTTACCAAGTTCATTTTATTCCTTAACTCATTCTATCTATGTACAAATGCATTCTAAAATACCAATCACTACCTTATCTCAATAAAGATGATTGAACAAGGATGGGAAAAGTAAGCAAAGGCAAGCTCAAAATGTCAATCTCCAATCTCAGCCACGTCCAATCAGAAAGTTACAATAAGTATCGATTAATAGTAGATATTTTTAGAAGTGAATTATGGACTTAAGTTAGAGGTGACTAAACCAAATTAAAGTTTATGTTGTTTTTGCTACTTTATGTATGGATGTGCCCTTGTCGCAACATTGACAAGCGTGGTTGTCTAGAGGCTTCCAAGTAGAATCACCAAAAGGAATACCAAGCTTTTTGTGCTATTTTCCTTGGTTACTAACTTATACTCAAAAACATTTACTCTTCATCAAAATTTGAACTCATTTTAAGACTCATAATTTTTGAATAAGAAAAGTCGTGTTTGCCATGTCAAAATGACTATTGATTGCAAAGAATGAGATAACCATTAAAAAAAGAAGACTATCTAAAGAAAATGAACCAGACAAGAAAAGAGAGAGGTACTTCAATGAACATGACTATTGAAAAATTGTGGGGAGAGACATTTTTGTAGCATATCCTTCTCTTTATTAAGTTTTCAATGATCAATGCAAATCTCACTAACTTTGTTATGTTGATAGTTTTCTCAACAATAACCTATTGGAAGGGCGTATACCACATCTCCTTTTCAAAATGAAGTTGCTGAGATATATGTAAGTGATCATGTTATTAAATGATACAATATTGACTAATAGTTGTAGCAAGTTGAGTCTTAAATTCATTAGTGGTTGCATCAGCTCTACTATCTACTCCTACAAAACACACACTTAGAAGGAAATAGAAAACAACGAAACTATAACCACAGCGTTATAAGATAAAAGCTTTAATGATTTTTGTTAAAGTTTGAGTACTTTCAGCTTTTTGAACAACATTATGGAACTGGAGTAGCAATACATAAAGGATCAAGGTCCAATATAGTTTAGATTATGGAAACTATTTTGTAATTAATTGCATAAGGAGTTATTCTAAAACTGATTATGATTCATGACCACGTTTTTGCAACAATCAACATTATTTTAAACATTAGTAATCCAAGTGATTACTTGTTTGTATTGGATCAACCCTTGTCGCATTTTTGGGGCATTAATTTGTATTTTAAATAAACTATATATGTATGCCTTTTTCTTAAGTTTAGGACTAGTTTTGTTTGACCATCTAAATATTTTTTTATTACACCTTTTAGGGTAAATCTTTTTATTAGTCCTTAAAGTATAATGTAGGGACATATTATTCTGATTTTCCAAAATAATAACTTTACTCCTAGGCTTAAATTAGTGCCAAATAAGATTCCATCTTATTTCTAACAGATTTGACACATTATAATCACATGTACTCAAAAGGGAGAATTGTAGGAATAGATCCCATTGTTTGTCAAATCTTTAGTTTTGTCCCTATTATTTAAAAAAGTGCAAAAAGATCCCTAATGTTAAAAATTGTTGATTTGGTCCTCAGCTATCAAAAGCACAGTTAAAATAAAAAAGAAAAACTATGAAGAAAATTGTTCCTTTACATATTTTGCCAAATGACCATCATTCTCCTCAATAACCCGGTCACTTTTGCTTTTTTGATTTATTATTTTTATTTTTCATCATCCCAATCAAACACACACATACACACACACAAAATTTCACTGAAACATACACACGATTTCACACACACACATGCCCAATTTTGCGCACACACACATAGATCTAATTCACATGCACACATGATTTCACACGCATATACGGATTTGATTCACACATATACGCAATTTCACACATAGAGAGATCTTATATACGCAGACACATATCTAATTCACACATACATACATGAATATACACATACACATACAGATTTGATTCACACACATAATCATACCAATACACCCAAACACATATATATATACACTCACCAAATACACACATATATATAGATATACTGTATTGAACATCTAATTCTCGACATCCTTCCATATTCATGTGGGTATATATATATATACCCACATGAATACAATCTTATACACACGTACAATAGGTTATATAATGCAATGGTTGGCTATATTTTCCCATCTGTTGGGACTTATTTTCTTACTACTTAGTTACAGGTCCAGTTTTAAGGTTATATTTATCTTTGTAATTGACTTGCAACGCTTCTACCAAATGATTATGGTGATTGAATTTGTATTTATAGCTTGAGGACTAACTTGAGTTAAATACTAAACACTAGGGACTAACACGCATATTATGTACAACATTAGGGACCTCTATAGACGTTTTTTGAACAATGAAGACTAAAACAAATTTTTATTTAATACATTGGGGACTTAATTAAACATTGTTAAAATTTTAAGAAATTTCCCTCAACCACTGGTCACTGAGACACACGTGACCACGTTTCTCTTAATTATAACTCATTTTTTTACGGCAAAGGCCAAATTGACAAGTTTTAAAAATATTGAATACCTCATTGCACTTTTTAAAATAATGGGGACAAGACTAAAAATTCGACAAATAATGGTAACACTTCTTGCAATTCTCCTAACTCGAAAAATACTATTTTTAAAGGGGCATATTGGTAAGTTCAACCCCTTTATGTTCTCTTTTTTCTTGTTTTATGTTTCTTTTTCTTTTATTCTATTTTAAGTTTTTTTCTTCCTTTTCTTCATCTCCCCATATACATACACATATACACACATACATATTTGATTATTGATCTCCAATTAGCTATCACAAATACGCTCTATATGCTCTCATGGTATGACGAATACACTAACGGTCTCAAATTAACGATACAATCTTTGACAATCATCAATGTTCACAAGCCTAGCCAACAAACTTCATTCTTCTATTTGTCACAAAACTACTGTTTTTCTAGCGACATGAAACTTTTCCTTTTAAATCATACAATATCAAGTTTAATTTTAATCATTTAACTTCTAAATAGAAATTAAAATTATACTAATGATCAATATAAATATAGGTGTTAAATAAAATTCAAATATTAATTACATATTGAGTCGTGTGCTTCCTTTCTAAGAATAAAAATAATATATAGTAACTAAGTCTTAAGCATTTAAAATAAATTTCAACTAGAATGGTAGTTTATAATAATTATATGTGCAAAAAAAAAAATCCATCATTGTGTTATTAGAAGCACCATGATTATTATAATTTTTTTTGGTTGTTGCATGTCCACACATGATTAATAATCGCAAATCTTTAATATATCACTCTTTTATTATATTGTTTGAACTATCTTGGTGTACAATTGGGAACAACTAATAATCTCTTATATTCACTATGATCAATAGTGAAATGGAGGTATTTAATAAAATGATTGCAAAGATCAAGTAATGTCATGTAATGTCTGGATTAAAAGAATAAATATATAATCTTTTTAGTAATCCTTTTTTTCTCCATTTTAGTATACTTTGTCTAATACCATTTTTCTATATTTTCACATTTATAAATCTCTTTAATCCATTTTTCGCTTGCAACAACTTCAAAACAAGTCCGAGAATGCTCACATGTGAGAATGTGAAACTATTTTTGAATATTTTTCCCGCTTAGTGTCCATTGTTAATCAATTGAAAAAAAGTTGAAAAAATATTCAAGATATTCGTATGATAGAAAAAATATTGAGATCTCTCAAAAAGACTTTTGAACATGTAGTGATCGTACTTGAATAGTCATTTGGATAAACTCACTATAAGAACACTAATGGGATCACTCGAATAGTGATCACAAAATAATTTCTGATTTGAAGAGGTGGCGAATACACCTTAAATGATTTTTGAGACTATTATAAAGAGCAAGATATTAAGCAGCATTTTACCACTTCATATATCATACAATAAAATTGTATTGCAAAAAGGAGGAATCAGACCACTCCTGACATGACAAGACCCATGTTGAAAGAAAAAGTCTTGCCAAAGTCTTTCTAGGTTGGAATAGTGGCATTAGAAAGCTTACTTGTTAAACCGATGCCTACTGAAAGCGAGAAAAACATGACACAACAAGAAGCATGAAGTGGCTAGAAACCAATTGTTAGCCATTTATAGATGGGTTTTGCAACCTATGCTTGAATACTAGAGGCAAAAAAAAAAAACTGGATCACAGTGAGAATTGTACTTTTGTTGGCAATAGCGAGGAGTCAAAAACCTAATCTCTTAAGTCCATTCAGTAATAAAATCATGGTAAAAGACAAGAAATCAAGAATAAAAAGTCTCGATTCCTCATCGTGCAAAAATCTCTCAAAATCAAAGTTCACCACAAACGTCTTCAAGACAATTCTCACCAATTCAAATCTTAGATAGTTCTTCATTTTCATTATTATTTTCACCAATCAAAACTTGTTGTCTAAGAGAAATTTATGAACACACTGAAGAGATAAAATTGTTGTCTCTATGTCAATCATGAGTGCTTTCCTTTCAAGAAATTGTTGAAGAAGATTGTTAAAATACAACAATGGTAAGGGAAATACATGTCATTGAAAATAATGACATGTGGGAATTGACTTCACTTCACAAAGGATAATAATTCTTTGGCATCAAATGGTTTTGGAAAATAAACTGGACGTTTAAAGGAAAAATTGATTGTTATAAGGTGAGGCTTGTAGGAAAAGGTTGTAAGTAGAAACATGAGTTGATTATGATGAAGATGTTGCCCAATTGTTCAACTTGATATTGTAAGATATGTTGGGAGGAAACCCGAATTGAAATCAAAGCACAAATAAAAAATGCACAACGAAAATAACACTCGCCCACCTTATATAAACCTGTTAGGCAGCAACAAATAGAGCCAACAACAATATGCACAAATCTGAAAATTACAGAAAATAAAGCAACACCAAGATTTTAATATGGAAAACCTCCCCAACGTGGAGAGTAAAAAACCACGGGACCGTAGTCCACCCAAAAACTTTCACTATCAACAAATAATGGATACAAGAGAGTCTTCTCTAGCTACAACTAGAGGCATGCATAATACATTCACCAAGAATAACATATTCTTGCAAACATTGCATCAACAAAAGAGATTAAACCAAGAATTAGGAGAGAAATCACCAAAAATGTTGTCATTGTTCACGTCAGAAAAATGGACTGTAGAGAGCTCCAAATCCGATCTCCACCATACATATTAAAGACCCACGAGTTGTGAATGTGCACGCAAAATTTCAGCTCAATCAGACTACAAATGGCCTTCCCGTCGTCAACTTGATGAAGATTGCATAGGCTGAAATTTTTGCTCTCTTCTCCTTCTTTCTCTCTCTGTTTCTCACTCTCTCTTTCTCCCATTTTTTTCCTCACACTCACACACACCACATGACAGATCAGTCAACTGATCTGTCTACACCTTTTTTTTGTTTATTATTTTTCTCTTTTTTTGTTTTCTTTTGGTCAAAAAGCAAAAGCATAATTATATCAACCCACGTGGGTTGGTCTACTCAACAATCTCCCTTATCAACTTATGTGGGTGGGTCAATCAAGTTCTTGCTCAAACCCAAGTTCTTCCAAAAACTTTTTCACCCATAACAACTTCTTACATGCTTCAGTTGCTGCAATGAATTCCGCTTTAGTAGTGGAAAGGGCAACACATTTTTGCAATCTCGATTGCCATCCCACAACTCCCCCTGTAAAGATAATCAAATAACCCGAAGTAGACTTACGAGTATCAACATCTTCAGCCATATCAGTATCTGTGTAACCCACAGGCATAGGCTTCTCACATCCAAAGCAAAGTCTTAGTTTGGATGTGCCTCGAAGATATCTCATAATCCATTTCACTACATTCTAATGTTCTCTCCCAGGATTTGAGAGAAAACGACTCACCGTACCAACTTCATGTGCTATGTCTGGCCATGTACACACCATAGCATACATCAAACTTCCCACTGCTGAAGAGTATAGAACATTCTACATATCTCTTTTTTCTTCATCTGTAGAAGGACATTGTTGAGCACTTAGCTTAAAGTGAGTAGCAAGAGGAGAACTAACCACTTTAGCTTTATCCATGTTGAACTTTTGAAGTACTTTCTCGATGTACTTCTCCTGCAACAAATACACCTTTTTGCAATTTCTGTCTCGATTGATTCTCATGCCAAGAATCTACTTTACCGGTCCCAAGTCTTTCATAGAAAAAAACTTATTCAATTGTTTCTTCAACCTATCAATTCTTGAAGAATTCCTGCCAATAATCAACATATCATCAACATATAGCAACAAGATAATAAAATCATCCTCAGAGAATTTTTTAGAAAAGACACAATGGTCCGAAGAAGTTTTCCTGTAGCCTTGCTCCCCCATAACACATTCAAACTTCTTATACTATTGTCGAGGTACTTGTTTCAAGGCATAAAGACTTTTCTTCAATTTACACACATAATCCTCTTTTCCTTTTTCTTTGAACCCCTCCGGTTTCTCCATATAAATTTCTTCCTCAAAATCACAATGAAGAAAAGCAGTTTTCACATCCATCTGCTCAATCTCTAGATCAAGGCTAGCAGCCAAACCCAAAACAACTCGAATGGATGACATGTTCACAACTGGAGAGAAAATCTCATCAAAGTCAACACCCTTTCTCTGACTTCCCTTTTACAACCAATCTTGCTTTGTATCATGGTTGTGAAGTATTTTCTTGTTGCTTTATCCTATAAGCCCATTTATTTTTCAAAGCTCTTTTGCCTTTAGGCAACTTCACCAACTCAAATGTATAATTTTCATGCAAAGATTTCATCTCATCTTGCATAGCTTCCATCTACTCATTTTTATGTTTATCATCCATAGTTTCTTCAAAGCTTTCGGGCTCACCTCCATCTATCAATAAAACATACTCATTAGAAGAGTATCTCGTGGAAGGTTGTTTGTCTTTCACGGACCTCCTGAGTGGAATTGTTGGTGGAATCTCAGACTGACTATCATCATCACTTACCTCAACCTGTATAGGAATTTCTGCATGATCAACATCTGGGAAATTACCTTGATAATCATCTTTAACCTGCTCTATTGCTGGTGGCGTTGAAGGGATTATATCAAGATCAACCAATTCATCTAACTGTGGGGGTAACACTTTCTTTGTTTTGCCAATATCCTGAATTGTTTGATCCTCCACAAATACAACATCTCTGCTCCTGATAATTTTCTTATCAACTGGATCATATAGCCTGTAACCAAATTCATCAAGGCCATAACCGATAAATATACATTGTCGTGTCTTCATATCAAGTTTGGACCTTTCATCCTTTGGAATGTGTACAAACGCCTTACATCCAAAGACTCACAAATGATCATAAGAAACATCTTTTCCTGTTCAAACTCTGTTAGGGACATCAAGTTTCAAAGGAATACATGGTGAGACATTCAACAAATTAATAATTGTATTCAAAGCCTCACCCTAGAATGAATGTGGTAGATTTACATGTGAAAGCAAACATCTTACCTTTTCAATCAAAGTTCATTCTCTCAGCAACACCATTCAACTGTGGTGTCTTTGGCGGTGTCTTTTGATGCTTGATACCTTGTTCTCTGTAATACCTGTCAAATGGACCACAATATTCACCTCCATTTTATGTACGGATGCATTTCAACTATATTCCTATTTCTCTTTCAACAGAAGCCTGAAACTGCTTGAATACATCCAACACTTGATCTTTATTCTTCAAGGTGTAAGCCCAAGTCTTCCTGGAATGGTCATCAATAAATGTCACAAAATAAAGGGAACCACCAAGTGTTTTAATTTTTATCGTACCACACACATCCGAATGCATCAACTCAAGTACATTTTCATTCCTGGAAGGTGGATGACTCTGGAAAGAAACCCTGTTTTGCTTTCCTTCAAAGCAATGATCACATTTTCTTAAATGTGGATCTGTTAGTCCCGATAGAATATTTTCTTGGATAAAACTGGAATTCCCTTCTCACTCATGTGACCCAGTCTCTTGTGTCGCAACTCTGTTACATCTTCATTTTCCACCGCATTGACAATGCTCCTTGAAACCTTTGAATTCATCAAATACAAAATTGTGCAGTTCTTACCTTTGGCTACAACCATAGAGGCTTTGGTAAGTTTCCACTGACCATTACCGAAGGTATTCAGAAAACATTCATCATCAAGTCTACCTGCAGAGATCAAATTCAATCGAATGTTAGGAGCATGCTTCACATCTTTAAGAATTAATTTGCTGCCATTATCGGTCTCCAAGCAAACATCTCATGTACCGACAACTTTGGAGACACCATCATTACCCATTTTCACAACCCCATAATCACCAACTGTATAAGACATAAAGAAGTCCTTTAGAGAAGTATCATGAATAGAAGCACCACTGTCAATCATCCAACATGTATCATGACATACAAGATTAATAACATCACTGTCACATACAATGAAAAACTCCTGTGTAGTGGTAGCAACACGATCTTTACCACTATCATCATCTTTTTTCTTATCATTATCTTTGTTTTTATTTTCATTTTGCTATATTCTGCAAAATCTCTTGATATGACCCATTTTTTCACAGTGATGACACTTGACATTACTGTACTTCCCTATTGACTTGCCTCTACTACTTCCT
Source organism: Ehretia macrophylla (assembly GCA_037974665.1). Classification (NCBI taxonomy): domain Eukaryota; kingdom Viridiplantae; phylum Streptophyta; class Magnoliopsida; order Boraginales; family Ehretiaceae; genus Ehretia; species Ehretia macrophylla. The sequence continues at coordinate 82,242,316 of CM075781.1, forward strand.
CTATTTCCCATTTTGCTTATTCCTCCCCCTAGAATCAGTAACCAAAGCATTTGACTCTGAAAAGGAATTTTGTCACTTTCTTCTAGCTTCTTCATTTACAAGTCTACTTTTAGCTAGATTCAAAGTGATTACACCTTTTGGAGTTGAGTTACACAATGACATTCTAAATGTCTCCCATGAGTCCGGTAAAGTACCAAGAAGCAATAACCCCTTAAGTTCATCATCCAATTTAATTCCAGTGGTAGCTAACTGATTAATGATCCCTAGATATTCATTTACATGATCAGTTATAGGGGTTTTATCTCGGTATCTCAAACCTATCAATTGTTTTATCAAAAACAACTTGTTGCTCCCACATTTTGGTGAATACAATTCTTCAAGTTTATTCCATAATGTGCGAGCATGTGTTTCCTCACTAATATGATTCATCACATTATCATCTACCCATTGTCTAATATACCCACACACTTGCTTATGAAATAACTCACATTCTTCATCAATTTTATTTTCGAGTTTTTCAGTACTAAACACCAGTAGATAATAATATTTCACATACAACAAGTCTTCCATTTTTCTTTTCCACATGGCATAATTTAAACCATTCAAGAATACCATTTTACTTGTATTAACTTCCATTGTTTACACAAAACAACAATTCAACAACCAAGCTCTAAGGCCACTTTGTTAGGAGGAAACCCGAAATCAAAACACAAACAACAAATGCACAGCGAAAATAACACATTCCCACCTTGTATAAACCTGTTAGGAAGCAACAAATAGAGCCAACAACAATATGCACAAATCTAAAAATTCCAGAAAATAGAGCAACACCAATATTTTAATGTGAAAAATCTCCCAACGTGGAGAGTAAAAACCACGGGACCGAAGTCCACCCAAAAACTTCCACTATCAACAAATAATAGGTACAAGAGAGTCTTCCCTAACTACAACTAGAGGCATACACAATACATTCACTGAGAATAACATATTCTTGCAAACATTGCATCAACAAAAGAGATTAAACCAATAAGTAGGAGAGAAATCACCAAACATGTCATCATTGTTCACGTCAAAAAAAGGGGCTGTAGAGAGCTCCAAATCCGATCTCCACCGTACAGATTAAAGACCCACGAGTTGTGAACGTGCACGCAAAATTTCAGCTTAATCGGACCACAAATAACATTCCGATCGTCATCTTGATAAAAATTGCACAGGCTGAAATTTTTCCTCTCTTCTCCTTCTTTCTCTCTTTGTTTCTCACTCTCTCTTTCTCTCGTTTTTTTCTTCACACTCACACACATCACATGACAGATCAGTAATTACTGATTTGTCTACACCTTTTTTTGTTTATTTTTTTTCTCTTTTTTTTGTTTTCTTTTGGTCAAAAAGCAAAAGCATAATTATACCAACCCACATGGGTTGGTCTACTCAACAAGATATTGATATCTCTTATTGCTTATCATAATTGGGATATATACCTAATTACATGTAAAGTAAGAATTTTTTAATGTCATATGTTGAGCGAGGAAGAGGTTTATGCTAATCAATCCAAAAGTTTTGTTTTGGACTTACAAGAGGAGAGGACAATGTGTATCGTCTCAAGAAATTGAATGTCTTACTACTTTGTAAATGCAGTAGCTAATTATTATAAGTTTATTCTTTTTGAGTAATATATATATATATATATATATATATGTATAGTCTAGAAGAATATTGTTTGAACTTCTTAATGTTCTCCTTCTAAGGATTCGCAAATCCAAAATAGCATCCGAAATGTACAAGTCAGTGATAACGCAACAACAATTAACAGTAATAAATTCTTGTTCTTTTATATAAGTCGAATCTCTTAAACTAAATTAATAATCTCTTTTAAATAATAAAATTATATGTTTTTGACTAGGAGCCAATGTGCTAAATTAATGTTCTCCTTAAACTTATAAGATAATACATTTTAAATATTTCTTTTGCATTTTATAGATCCTAAATATTTTATAAATTAATAATTAGCTAAAAGGTACATATATTTTTCTCATGATTGTGCACCAAATAATTAATATTTTTTTCATTACCATATTTCATATGTTTTCACTTTTAGATTTTAAAATGTTCTTCAGCAAAATTTTAGACAAACTACCCTTAACTAACTAGCAAATCATATTTTTCCAAAAATCCATTGCTACAATTCTTTTTGCATGCATGAAAGATGCTCCTTGTTATGCTCGCATAATGCTTTACACATTTCATCTATCGTGGTCCTTTTCTTGATAGATTTGAGATGTGGAGTTATTTTTGCTATTTTAAAACTGAATATATCATAAACAATAAGAGATTGTTTTGGGTTAAATAGTATTTGCTTTGATTCAATACACATTCTATGCACTTGTTTTAATAAAGTTGAGATAGTACTTTGAATATTATACTATTTTGAATCTTAACTTGATGACTTGAGCGATAATATGTTTACTGTTAAGTCAAAAAAATTTAAAATATCTTTACAAATTAATGATTATTAATTTATGTATACAAATTAATGATTATTAATTTATGTATAAATTAATATATCACTAGATTAGTAGAATTTAGGTGATTGCAAAATTATTAATTTAAAGAGGCTATTTCTGTAGTTGTTTTGAAATGAAGAACATTATAATCATTTCTAGAATTATAATTTGTGTTCTCGTGATTGAAACTATATCAGAGAACAAGTTGTTGTAGGATGCGGGAGACAAACAGTATAAACAATATATTGCATTCTGATTCTATATTGCCCCTTCTTTCTGTGAATATATCATAATGTCAGATTTTCTATTATTTCTCAGCCATATATCACTACTGTGACTTTTCTTCCATGTGCAGAGATCTCTCTGTTAATTTCTTTAACGGTTCAATTCCGTCTCAATTGGATGCACTTCCCTTCCTTTATTATCTGTAGGTGTACTGTCTTCTCATCTCAAAGAATGCCGAGATTAGAAAAGATTGTTAGATTCATTTGGTGTTTCTTAATTTGTTATCTTACAGGTACTTCAGCAATAATCTATTATCAGGAGAGATCCCAAACGAACTCGGAAACATTTCTAGCCTTCGATACTTGTACCAGCTATATTTACAAAACCCATCTACTTTGTTTTGCTTTAGAATTCATTTTTACTGGTCTTCTTTATATTGCATGGACTTAGTAATTTGTGCGTTGCCTAACCTTTATATAATTGCAATGAAGGTACTTGTATGACAATATGCTCGGAGGTGAACTTCCAGATGAGCTTGGAAACCTTAGTAATCTTACCGACCTGTAAGTATATTTTATATCATTGGGGATATTGAAACGTCTCTTTCTTTTTGCTGAACTAAAGACAATAAACCCATAAAGTTTGTCTCATTTCTCAATTCATGAAGTCAAGTAGAAGCACAGTCTTAATGAGGAAATGTTTGGAAAAAGTTTCTTAACTTTTTAACACATAATTGTTTTACTCAGAGGCCACACCCCATTCATGTAGTGTTGAATCTAAATAATTACTCATTACAAACCAAAAATAATAATAATAATAATAATTCCTCATCAAGAAATACTGACAACTCTAGGTGCACGCTCAGATGCATCACGTCAAACGTGTACACATGCAATGCACACACCTGCATGCCGTGAGTGTATACATTTAGTTCTTTCATTACTTAATTTATACTTCACCAGAGACCACTACGAATACCTTAAGTATATTTCATACTAATGTATTTGCACAAGCCTCCCTTACTTTTAAGAAAATTGAGTATGAAAACTTACACCAATTCTTATTTTGTGCATCAACTTATTTTTTTTCTTATACATTTCTCATTCAAATTTTGTTTAATTCACCCTCATACCCACTCTGTTAACAAGTACTGGCAAAAGGGAAATATAGGCAACTATGACACAAGTAGTTAGCAACATGATTTATTTATTGAAATATATATTTATGTCACATTAAAAAATCACAAACTCTAAAATTATCATATAAGATCTTAAGCTGCTCCTAATATCAATTGGTTTGAAGATAGAATCTCATAATTCTTAACTTGGTATCAAATTTTGGCATTGGTCAAAGTCAGTCATATCCATTTACATGTAACTCGTTTGTTGTCGGTTGTCTATTTCCCTTTTGCTGACTCGTGTTGCTGCTAGGTCACACGTGAAGGAATAGTAAAACAGAAAAAAACAGACGGGAATGGTAGTATTTTTGCCATTTTCTTCAACACGTGAAGAAATGCATTGCATCTACTATTTTTTATGAGTGATGACATATGCAAATGATGTCAGGGGTCTGTCGAACAATGAATTCAGTGGCTCATTGCCTTCTAGCTTTGGAAAATTGAAGAGCCTGACGTATATGTGAGTGATTTTATTGCTTCAAGAGTCGGAATTCTTAATTCTGTAGTAATGTCCGAGGGAATAACTTGAGTGGAAAGTTTCCAGACGACATCGTATTCAGCTGGCAGCAACTCGGATATTTGTAAGCCTCCTGATCATTAATCTTTCTAAACTTGTTATTTTTGCAACTAATGAAGCTAGCATGTCTATAATTGTCAGTCACACTTGACTTTAAATCTTGGCAGATCGCTGATTGAGAACAATTTTGAAGCACCTTTACCTGATAAATTCGGGGCTTTGGAGAACATTGAAATCCTGTAATATTTTTGTTCTTCATTAAATGCTTTTATTTGCTGGTTTTTTATGATGGAGATGAAAGTAATCTCTTCTCCAAGTCCAAATACGTTCTTGTTATCAAGGATATATGAAGACAAAGTGTAAGAACAAGACGTAGAAATGAATTAGTCTAAGATAGAACCTTTTTCATGTTTGTCCAGGTACATTTCCGACTTAACTAAAGTCAACCAAGACTCTAACTTCCCTGATGTCTCCAAACTCTCTTTTTTAAGTTACCTGTAAGCTTTCTAAAATGAATTTCCATTGTGTTCCATGATATAACTTCCGTGAAAGGTATTTTTCATCTTTCATCTTTCAGGACGTTGAGGAATTGCTCACTAGTTGGTCCAATCCACTCTAGTCTATGGAATCTAACGAATTTAGAATACTTGTAAGACGATTCCTCACCTATTTAATTGTTTCTCATTCATACACCAATAAGATTATAACATTTATTTTTACATGTTATTCTTTCATACATAAATATATCAGTTTCACTCCTTCCTTGCTTCTGTAATCTAGGGACTTGAGTTTCAACAAATTGAGTGGTGGAGTTCCGCCAAACATTGGCAAGTCATCTTTAAATTATCTGTAAGGGCGCACATGTCCGAATATTATCTGAGAATCTACACATTTTGTCATTTCTGCTCTTATGTAATCATAATATGCTCTGGTGAGCAAGAGATATATTACTTTGCTCTGTTTGTTCATTGCATTGACAACAAATCAAGTTCTTGAAAACAAACAAAAAGATTCTTTTATTCTACAAATTATACTCCCTTGATGTGAGCCTTAGGTGTACTTGATTAATCAAGGATACATGCATGGCCAACGCGATTCAGTAATCATATTGTATATAATGTTAAACTTTCTTCTTGTTCACTTCTACCTTAGATTAATTCGGAATCTTGTGGGAATTGAAAATGCAAAGTTCAAATATAAGTTAAATGCTAAATGCATATGAAATTGCACACCTACAGCATTGGAGTTAAGCTTTTTAACTTGGTGGTGGTGGTTTTCAGTTATCTTAGGAGCAATGAATTCAACGAGTCCTTGCCCAAGTGGATGACAGAAAACAAAACTACACATGTGTAAGTGTTAATATGTTGAGTTTAAGGCTTTTCTTGAGCAATTTCTGCACATGCCATAGTTTTGAGTTTGATGTTAATTAAATTGAATCTCATCTTAGAAGAGAAGTTTATCAAATTTGATTGGACGAAAATTATAAGTGAAGAGAATCAGATAGTTTTGTTATCTCAAAAATGGGAAACTCGAACACGTACTGATCATTCTTTGTTATGTGAAACATAACCATTGCAAAAGAAAATAAGAAAAATAATACATAGTCATATAAGAAAGGTTGTATTAGTATTGTATATCTAGTCGTTCCGAGTTATTTTGATTTTTATTATGAAACTCATGTCTGACTTGTTTTATATAACACATGTAATAGTATGTGAATAGATTACATGATAAATCTAATTTCTTAACTTTTCTAGTTAAGTAAACCTTTAGTTTCCTCCATTTGTGATCAACTTATCTTTGTATTGGCCGCTTTAGTTTCCATCTTTTTTATTTGTCTTCAAAAATAATACAAGAGACTAGGCTTTGAGCAAGTCCCGTAAGGACTCGGGAAGTCTAATTACCATAAAGTATAAAAAGACTTAAAACTCTTACACTTATATATCAAAATCCTATTTACACCATAATTCAATTACTTCTTTTTCTTTCTTTTTTAAACTCAAAAGTATACGATCATTACACTAACTATTATCTTCTCTTTCTTATGTTGCATAGTATTGCTCTAATACTTTAATTTAAAAGTCAAGAAATCAGAGAAGAGAAAATGTGAAAAGATGGAGAGATTATTATTCGGAGTAGTTGCCATTAGTGGAGGCTCTAAAAGAGAGGGACTGATAATCTTACATATCAAATGAGTGTTGTCAAAGATGGGGAGATGATGAATATGAAGAAATGGAAGATAATCTCCGACTAACAAAAGGTTCTAGGTTCTAGTCATGTCGCTATCAGTTTAAAATAATATGTTCATATGCAAGGCTTAATTCAACTGAGACGTCAAGGAGGTGTTGAAGATTATAAATAAAAATTACCCATTTGAGCATTTTAAGCTTTTCGGATGAGGTGGTCAATTAATATTATAGTTTGATGCATCCCATAATTACATACTTTTGTATCTTTTATGTTATTTGTTTTATTTACTGTATTCCTATGTAAAGTCAAATGGTCATCTTATGCAATCTTGATTTCAAGCATTTGTATATATCGTTGCAGGGATATTTCTGAAAATAAGTTCAGAAACATAAGCATAACAACTGGCAAAATTTCTCACAAGATGTAAGCAAGCTAATCCTCACATGTCATCTTCTCTGGTTATTTGTGTGATATATAAAAATATATCTCTAAGTTGTTTTTTGTATGATTTTCATTCTAGAAACTTGTTTGCTTGCTGCTCAGGTTCAAACATAAGCGACAAGTAAGTTATGTTATTTCACTGCTTGATTTTTTTTGCTTTCTTTCCATTTCTTCTTCCCTGAAAAATGCCAACCGTAATGGTCGGAGACATAGTTTATGCACTATTTCTTCAAAACAGGCATAAAAAATGGATGAAAAATGCCAACTGTCCTGATGAAACGTCCAGGGGTAAGCATATAATACTTTTGCTATGATATTTTTCCACGGCATAAACTGCAATAGTCGTGTTTGGTGACCCCAGAGATCATAGTATAGTGTTGAGTAGACCAACCCATGTGGGTTGGTATAATTGTGTTTTTGCTTTTGCTTTTTGACCAAAAGAAAACAAAACAAAAAAGAAGAAAAACAATAAAAAAAAAAGAATGGAAAGGACAGACCAGAAAAAGCTGGTCTGTGACTAGTTTTGATCAAGAGAGAGGGAGTGAACGAGAGAAAAAAAGAAAGAAACAGAGAGAGAGAAAGAAGAAGAAGAGCAGCAGAAATTTCAGTCTGCGCCATCTTCATCAAGTTGACGATCGGAAGGTCATTTGTGGTCCGATTGAGCTGAAATTTTACGTGCATGTTCACAACTCGTGGAACTTCTATCTGAACGGTGGAGATCAGATTTGGAGCTCTCTACAGCCCGTTTTTCTGACGTAAACAGTGACGACATTTTTGGTGATTTCTCTCCTACTTCTTGGTTTAATCTCTTTTGTTGATGCAATGTTTGCAAGAATATGTTATTCTTAGTGAATGTATTGTATATGCCTCTAGTTGTAGCTAGAGAAGACTCTCTTGTACCCATTATTTGTTGATAGTGGAAGTTTTTGGGTGGACTACGGTCCCGTGGTTTTTACTCTCCACGTTGGGGAGGTTTTCCACGTTAAAAATCTTGGTGTTGCTCTATTTGCTTGAATTTTTCAGATTGGGCAGATTTGTGCATATTGTTGTTGGCTCTATTTGTTGCTTCCTAACAGGTTTATACAAGGTGGGAGGGTGTTATTTCCACTGTGCATTTGTTGTTTGTGTTTTGATATCGGGTTTCCTCCCAACAAAGTGGCCTCAGAGCTTGGTTATTGAATTGTTGTTTTGTATAAACAATGGAAGTTAATACAAGTAGAATGATATGTTTGAATGGTTTGAATTATGCCATGTGGAAAAGAAAAATGGAAGACTTGTTGTATGTGAAAGATTATTATCTACCGGTGTTTACTACTGAAAAACCCGTGAGTAAAACTGATGAAGAATGGGAGTTATTTCACAAACAAGTGTGTGGGTATATTAGGACATGGGTAGATGATAATGTGATGAACCACATTAGTGAAGAAACACATGCACGTACATTATGGAACAAACTTGAAGAATTGTATGCACAAAAGTGTGGGAGCAACAAGTTGTTTTTGATAAAACAATTGATAGGTTTGAGATACCGAGATAAAACCCCTATAACTGATCATGTAAATGAATATCTTGGGATTATAAATCAGTTAGCTGCCACTGGAATTAAATTGGATGATGAACTTAAGGGGTTATTGCTTCTTGGTACTTTACCGGACTCATGGGAAACATTTAGAATGTCATTGTGTAACTCAACCCCAGATGGTGAAATCACTTTGAATCTAGCTAAAAGTAGACTTTTAAATGAAGAAGCTAGAAGAAAGTCACAAAATTCATCTTCAGAGTCAGATGCTTTGGTTACTGAATCTAGGGGGAGGAATAAGCAAAAGGGTTCGGGAAATAGAGGAAGTAGTAGAAGCAAGTCAAGAGGGAAGTATAGTAATGTCAAATGTCATCACTGTGGAAAAATGGGTCATATCAAGAGATTTTGCAGAATATTGCAAAATGAAAATAAAAACAAAGATAATGATAAGAAGAAAGATGATGATAGTGGTAAAGATCGAGTTGCTACCACTACGCAGGAGTTTTTCATTGTATATGACAGTGATGTTATTAATCTTGCATGTCATGATACATGTTGGGTGATTGACAGTGGTGCTTCTATTCATGCTACTTCTCGAAAGGACTTTTTTATGTCTTATACAGCTGGTAATTTTGGGGTTGTGAAAATGGGTAATGATGGTGTCGCCAAAGTTGTCGGTACAGGAGATGTTTGCTTGGAGACTGAAAATGGCAGCAAATTAATTCTTAAAGATGTGAAGCATGTTCCTGACATTAGATTGAATTTGATCTCTGCAGGTAGACTTGATGATGAAGGTTTTCTTAATACCTTCGGTAATGGTCAATGGAAACTTACAAGGGGCTCTATGGTTGTAGCCAAAGGTAAGAAATGTTCAACTTTGTATTTGATGAATTCAAAGGTTTCCAAGAGCATTGTCAATGCAGTGGAAAATGAAGATGCAACAGAGTTGTGGCACAAGAGACTGGGTCACATGAGTGAGAAGGGAATTTCAGTTTTATCCAAGAAGAAAATTTTATCGGGACTAACAGATCCACATATGAGAAAATGTGATCATTGCTTTGCAGGAAAGCAGAACAGGGTTTCTTTCCAGAGTCATCCACCTTCCAAGAAGGAAAATGTACTTGAGCTGGTACATTCGGATGTGTGTGGTCCGATGAAAATTAAAACACTTGGTGGTTCTCTTTACTTTGTGACGTTTATTGATGACCACTCCAGGAAGACTTGGGCTTATACCTTGAAGTCTAAAGATCAAGTGTTGGATGTATTCAAGCAGTTTCAAGCATCCGTTGAAAGAGAAACAGGAAGAAAGTTGAAATGCATCCGTACAGATAATGGAGGTGAATATTGTGGTCCATTTGACAAGTATTGCAGAGAGCAAGGTATCAGGCATCAAAAGACACTGCCAAGACACCACAGTTGAATGGTGTTGCTGAGAGAATGAATAGAACTTTGATTGAAAAGGTAAAATGTTTGCTTTCACATGCAAATCTACCACATTCATTCTGGGGTAAGGCTTTGAATACAGTTGTTCATTTGTTGAATCTCTCACCATGTATTCCATTAAAGCTTGATGTTCCTAATAGAGTTTGGATAGGGAAAGATGTTTCTTATGATCATTTGTGAGTCTTTAGATGCAAGGCGTTTGTACACATTCCAAAGGATGAAAGGTCCAAACTTGATGTGAAGACACAACAATGTATATTTATTGGTTATGGCCTTGATGAATTTGGTTACAGGCTATATGATCCAGTTGATAAGAAAATTGTCAGAAGCAGAGATGTTGTATTTATGGAGGATCAAACAATTCAGGACATTGGTAAAGCAGAGAAAGAGTTACCCCCACATTCAGATGAATTGGTTGATCTTGATATAGTGCCTTCAACGCCACCAGCAACAGAGCAGGTTGAAGATGATGATCAAGGTAATTTCTCTAATGATGATCAAGCAGAAAGTCCTACACAGGTTGAGGTAGGTGATGATGATAGTCAGCTTGAGACTCCACCAACAGTTCCACTCAGGAGGTCCGTTAGAGATAGACAGCCTTCTACAAGATACTCTTCTGATGAGTATGTTTTATTGACAGATGGAGGTGAGCCTGAAAGCTTTGAAGAAGTTATGGATGATAAACATAAAAATGAGTGGATGGAAGCTATGCAAGATGAGATGAAATCTTTGCATGAAAATTGCACATTTGAGTTGGTGAAGTTGCCTAAAGGCAAAAGAGCTTTGAAAAACAGATGGGTTTACAGGTTAAAGCAACAAGAAAATACTTCACAACCACGATACAAAGCAAGACTGGTTGTGAAAGGGTTCAGTCAGAGAAAGGGTGTTGACTTTGATGAGATTTTCTCTCCAGTTGTGAAAATGTCATCCATTCGAGTTGTTCTGGGTTTGGTTGCTAGTCATGATCTAGAGATTGAGCAGATGGATGTGAAAACTGCTTTTCTTCACGGTGATTTAGAGGAAGAAATTTATATGGAGCAACCGGAAGGGTTCAAAGAAAAAGGAAAAGAGGATTATGTGTGTAAACTGAAGAAAAGTCTTTATGGCTTGAAACAAGCACCTCGACAATGGTATAAGAAGTTTGAATCTGTTATGGGGGAGCAAGGCTACAGGAAAACTTCTTCAGACCATTGTGTTTTTTCTCAAAAATTCTCTGATGATGATTTTATTATCTTGTTGCTATACGTTGATGATATGTTGATTATTGGCAGGAATTCTTCAAGAATTGATAGGTTAAAGAAACAATTGAATAAGTCTTTTGCTATGAAAGACTTAGGACCGGCAAAGCAGATTCTTGGCATGAGAATCAATCGAGACATAAATGGCAAAAAGGTGTATTTGTCACAGGAGAAGTACATCGAGAAAGTACTTCAAAAGTTCAACATGGATAAAGCTAAAGTGGTTAGTGCTCCTCTTGCTACTCACTTTAAGCTAAGTACTCGACAGTGTCCTTCTACAGATGAAGAAAAGAAAGATATGCAGAATGTTCCATATTCTTCAGCAGTGGGAAGTTTGATGTATGCTATGGTGTGTACACGGCCAGACATAGCACATGCAGTTGGTACGGTGAGTCGTTTTCTCTCAAATCCTGGGAGAGAACACTGGAATGCAGTGAAGTGGATTATGAGATATCTTCGAGGCACATCCAAACTAAGACTTTGCTTTGGATGTGAGAAGCCTATGCTTGTGGGTTACACAGATGCTGATATGGCTGGAGATGTTGATACTCGTAAGTCTACTTCGGGTTATTTGATTACCTTTGCAGGGGGAGCTGTGGCATGGCAATCGAGATTGCAAAAGTGTGTTGCCCTTTCCACCACTGAAGCGGAGTTCATTGCAGCAACTGAAGCATGCAAAGAGTTGCTATGGATGAAAAAGTTTCTGGAAGAACTTGGGTTTGAGCAAAATGAATATGTCTTGTATTGCGACAATCAGAGTGCAATACATCTTGGTAAGAATTCTTCATTTCATTCAAGATCGAAACATATTGATGTGAGGTACCATTGGATTAGGGATGTTTTGAATTTGAAGTTGTTGAAACTTGAAAAAGTTCACACAGATGACAATGGCTCCGATATGTTGACGAAGGCGTTGCCAAGAGAGAAGCTTGAGATATGTCATTTGGTTGCCGGGTTGATTGACCCACCCACATGATTTGGTGGGGGAGTTTGTTGAGTAGACCAACCCATGTGGGTTGGTATAATTGTGTTTTTGCTTTTACTTTTTGACCAAAAGAAAACAAAACAAAAAAGAAGAAAAACAATAAAAAAAAAAAAGAATGGAATGGACAGACCAGAAAAAGCTGGTCTGTCACTTGTTTTCATCAAGAGAAAGGGAGTGAACGAGAGAAAAAAAGAAAGAAACAGAGAGAGAGAAAGAAGAAGAAGAGCAGAAATTTCAGTCTGCGCTATCTTCATCAAGTTGACGATCGGAAGGTCATTTGTGGTCCGATTGAGCTGAAATTTTACGTGCATGTTCACAACTCGTGGAACTTCTATCTGAACGGTGAAGATCAGATTTGGAGCTCTCTACAGCCCGTTTTTCTGACGTGAACAGTGACGACGTTTTTGGTGATTTCTCTCCTACTTCTTGGTTTAATCTCTTTGTTGATGCAATGTTTGCAAGAATATGTTATTCTTAGTGATTGTATTGTATATGCCTCTAGTTGTAGCTAGAGAAGACTCTCTTGTACCCATTATTTGTTGATAGTGGAAGTTTTTGGGTGGACTACGGTCCCGTGGTTTTTACTCTCCACGTTGGGGAGGTTTTCCACGTTAAAAATCTTGGTGTTGCTCTATTTGCTTGAATTTTTCAGATTGGGCAGATTTGTGCATATTGTTGTTGGCTCTATTTGTTGCTTCCTAACAGGTTTATACAAGGTGGGAGGGTGTTATTTCTGCTGTGCATTTGTTGTTTGTGTTTTGATATCGGGTTTCCTCCCAACATATAGGAGTACAACCAACTCTTCATTCTATTTTCTGTACTAATATGTTTGCAGATGACAACTTGTATATCAATTGTGGTGGAAACTTAACCACTATCAACGGAAGTAATTACGAAGCTGATTTGCAGCAAGAGGGAGGGTCAACTTTCTTTCTGAGCAATACTAAACGTTGGGGTTACAGCAGCATGGGGAAATTCTTATCAGCAAACGATGACCTTTATATATTAACAAAAACATGCAATCTTACTATGGTTGATGCACCATTGTACCAGACTGCTCGCATAGCCCCAATATCCTTAAAGTATTATGGGTTCTGTTTGAAAAAAAATACATATATTGTGAAACTTCATTTTGCTGAAATAGGATGGGACGAAATTCAAGTTTTCAGTGTCAAAAATCGGCGCTCTTTCGATGTGAAAATCCAAGTAAGTACCTATTCATAGAATAGACTGTGATAATTTGTGAAAAAGGAGACTGAAAAAGGCTACAATTATAGGATGAGACATATCTCAAAAACCTCAGCATAGAAGCAGCAGCAGGCGGTGTCGATTTGGATGTGACCAAGGAATTTACTGTTCAAGTAAATGACACACTAGAGATTCATTTATATTGGTCAGGAGAGGGCTCAGTGTATTGGCCAACGCCATACTATGGTCCTCTCATTTCTGCAATTTCTGTATCTCCGGGTATGGTTTATCTACTTTATGATAATTCGATTTTGCTGTCATATCGTGTGTATCTACCTATACAACACATGTTATTGTCTCTCATCTTAGTCCCAAAGAAGCACAAGAAACTATCTACTGCAGCTATTGCTGGAATTGAAGCATCTGCTGCACTTTGTGTCATACTTACTTTGGTTCTATTTCGATTGTTGGGCTGGTTTGGTGGCAAGAAACTACAAGATGAAGGTAATATTTGACTGATTAAACTATTATTGTCATGATCACATAATTACTCCCAATTCCCAAATTAGGTATACTCAAAACTTTCTGCTGTAAAATTTTATATTCTTTCACGAGTTACATGTTGAAACAGAACTTAAAGTCATTGAGCTATATCCTGGAGGATATTTCAACTTTCGAGACATAAAGGCTGCCACACAAAATTTTGATGCTTCGAGCAAGCTCGGTGAAGGAGGTTTTGGCACGGTTTATAAGGTACCTTTGTTGCACCTTATTATGGACTATAATCCCATATTATCTTGGTTTCAGCTCCTTTTTGGATTACAAAACACAAATTCTAATTACAAAATTGTTGGTTGCTGGCATCATTCACCTACCCTTTGCTATGTGGCTCTTCAATTTCATTCACTCCAGTAACATATAGAATTTTAATTTTTCCTTCGAACAATGTAGGGTGTACTTCCAAATGGCACTGAAATAGCAGTTAAACAACTTTCAGCAAAATCAAGACAAGGAATCCATGAGTTTGTAAATGAAATTGGCACCATCTCAGCTCTACAACATCCAAATCTTGTAAGGTTAATGGGATGTTGTGCAGAAGACAATCAACTCCTACTTATTTATGAGTACATGGAGAATAATTCTCTCGCTCATGCATTATTTGGTAAGTGGGACAATTTTTTGTAGGAACTCCTAATCTCAGTTGTTCTAATAATAGATTTTCTCAAATTGGGTATTTCTCAGGTGAGGAGGAAAAGAAACTGAGACTGAATTGGACAAGAAGGATTAAAATATGTCTTGGCATAGCGAAAGGTCTAGCTTTCCTTCATGAAGAGAGCAAACTCAAAATCATCCATAGAGATATTAAGGCAACAAACATACTACTTGATAAGGATCTCAATGCCAAGATATCTGATTTTGGATTTGCTAAGCTTTTTGAAGAGGAGGATACTCACGTCATCACATGAATAGCTGGAACATTGTAAGCAACAAACATTTATCACAAGGGAGCTCTTCTTCAGATATATATATATATATATGTTTTGGTCAATTTCTTACTACGGGGACTGCTTGCAGGGGATATATGGCACCCGAGTATGCCATGCGAGGACACTTAACAACCAAAGCAGATGTTTATAGCTTTGGAGTTGTGACACTTGAAATTGTTAGCGGAAAGAGCAATGCTATATGTAGGCCAAATGATCGGACGGTTTTCCTTCTGGATTTGGTGAGTCATTGTTAACTTGTATCTACTAAATATAGATCAAAAGCTAATAGATAATATAGAGCCAGATCATATGTTCTTTATCATACAACCGCAGGCGTACGTTTCAAAGGAGCTGGGAAATCTTTTAGTACTAGTTGATCCAAATCTAGGGTCTGAGTACTCTTTGAAAGAAGCAACTAACAGCTTCACAATGGCGAAGACTCT
Organism: Ehretia macrophylla; assembly: GCA_037974665.1. Classification (NCBI taxonomy): domain Eukaryota; kingdom Viridiplantae; phylum Streptophyta; class Magnoliopsida; order Boraginales; family Ehretiaceae; genus Ehretia; species Ehretia macrophylla. The sequence goes on from CM075781.1 coordinate 82,257,670, forward strand.
AGTTTCCCTCTCTGAATCCCCTGAATCTGGGAGCTATTTGGAAGGAGGGCCATCAGGCCCTACCGTTTCTCGTTCTATCAGCAAAGAAATTGAAGAATCCAGCTTCTCTGCTTATCATTCAGCTAAGACGGTCATGTAAAAGCGTGACAAATCTGGAAATGAACCCTTCTGTTCTATTGATAATTCAGTTAAGGCGATCACCAACTAGTGTGAGAAATTCGGGAATGAGACAATATTTTCTGTTCATTGTTTTGCTAAGATGGTTCATTCAACAGAGAAAGCTCTAAATGACACATTGTAACGTTTAATTATACCTTCGAGCTAGCTACGTGATGTGTTGTGTGTTTGTAATTTTATTTCTGAAGTCAAGTTGTGTGCTTTTCTTAGTATTGAGTAAATAAGAGAGCATATAAATCTAGTGTAACAACACGTCAACTCTGTCTAACGTGAGAAACTTGTGATTGTTTGTGTCTTATGGTGTGTCTAGAGAACCTGCTAGCTTTGGGAACCATAAGTCTTGTATTGAAGAAATTGCTACATCATGCAAACACGGTGGGAGTCACTTTTTGAACTACTAACACACGTCTAGTTAAATATGTATTTGGTAATTGTTATGGTGCGATGAAGACATCGAATGTTTGAAGGGAAGTAATTGTAACACCCAAATTCTGTCATGTACAAATTTGTGTGTATATAAGAGGTAACTTTGGTTTCTATATGCAAATTTCTGTCATGTATTTCTTTGATAATGAAGTCGTCAACTCAATAATATGACAAGCCTAATGCATTACAAGTGGCATCAAAGCGAGAACTAGTTAGAACTAGTAGTTTATTGTGTTACAACATACAAATGCGGTGGACTTGTACAAGTCGGCTCTATAATCTGATATATGATTGGGAGGAAATGATAACTTTAACAACACAATCAATTTCATCACAGAAGAAAAAGATAAGTAGCTATATATTTTCATTTTTTTTGGATGACGTGAGAATTTAGCTGGCAGTGCTCAACCACCTGATTATCCGGTACAACCCGACCACCAATTGGTAAACCTTCGATCTATATATGTTCTTTTGTGAGTATTGATATTTAGATGAGGGTTCCTCTTGTGATTAACCGTTTAAAGCTTCTTGTTCGTCTTACGTGAATTTAGAACATAGTATCACTAATATTTTTGTGGACCCCATGTTTTTTTCACGTTTGGAAGAACTTCTCTAAGATCATTAGCCAAACAAGATTGTTTCCATCAATGACAGATTTAGCTTTGAATTAGTGGAATTGCAGTCACACCCAAAAATTAAATAAAAGATCCTATATATTTTTGTTCAAAAAAGTCTAAATATTTATGTATTCTTTTTTTTTTTTTTTACAAAGTAAGTAAAACTTTGTATTTTTGTAGAAAAAATAAAACAATACAAAGAGTTCATACATGAAGCCCATGAGAATATTTTGCTGGACAGTATGCTTAAGGAAGATTTACAAGAATAGTACAAGTACATGACAGTAAGCATTTATCTTTTCAAAATTATTCCGTACATCAATCCACTATCCGTCTGCGAGTATGGGGTGGACCTCATAGGAGCCGAACCTATCTGGCTAATGTATAAAAAAGTTTTCTTTACCTTTTTTTTTTTTGTTTTCAGATCACACAAGTTAATTCCAAACCAAAATATATATTCACATAAGTCAAAATCCTTTTGTACCTATGTTCCAAAGTTTTTTTTTTTTCTCATTCGAATTTTTCTCATCTTCATGAGATTCAAATCTTGATCTTCTACCTACCATTAGACTATTCTTGAATCTCGTTGAAAAGTTCAGTTTTTTTTTATAATATTTTTTTGGAAAGGAAAACGAATCAAGCAAAAATCCACATACTTATCTACAATCACAATTACAAATCAACTACAATTCCCTGACATTGTGTTTGATATAACTAATTGGTGTTGCTTGAGCATTTTGTGTCAAAATTTTATATTGTACAAAACTACAATTCATCAACATCTCATTTCTGCATAGTTTCCTTCCCTTCACTAAGAAATATATTTCCAAATGCAGAGTTTCCCTATACAAATTTGATTCTTTGAATCAATCATCATTTGCATTTGGGGACTCGGTAGTTCTATGTCTCATCATAGAATTCAACAGATAACATTATTGTACATTGGCTTAAGTTGCATTAAAATTTAGTATGTGACATGACAACCTGAAGTTCAAGCCCTGATAATTTGTATTCTTCATTACAAAGAATAACCATTGGTTGAATAGAGATCCTTGGCAGATGTTGAGGATGAGCCATTATATTCAACCTCCGATGAATGACCAAGAGTCTCTGTCTCACTCAAGTTCTTTAGTTGCAGCTCGTCGTACTTGTCTCTAAGGGCTTTAAACTTCAATTCATCACCGTAAATACTTGAGTTGACGTTTAGCTCCTAAATACCAATTTGACCTTCAAGCATGCTTACTACTGCAGACATGGCAGGCCTGAGGGCTGGAGATGGATTAGTGCAAAACAGAGCTACTTTAATCATTCTTATTACTTCTGCAATGTTGTAGTTAGAAGCCAATCTTGGATCCACTAGATCCAGCAAATATACTTTCTGTTGTAGTACAAGTGCCTAAAGAAATATAGAAAAGGGAATGTCAAATATCACGTATTAGGTAAAAATCAGTTAATAAACAGTCCAATGTTGTATCTGAAGTGAAACGCAAATTTACACGCCAATGCCTTAATAATTCATGAAGCCAAAAGGTGTCAAAACATTAGCCAATAGAGAATCAGTCTCCATATCAAAGAAGTGTTCAAACACGAAACAGTTCAATGACTGACTCAGTTTCCGAAGTAGAAAGAGTCATGCCATAACAAGTCCTGTACGACGAGTTCAAACATAAAAAACAAGAATTAACAAGGAAGCAGTTATTGCTTACCTTGTCAAGAAGGCAAACATAATCTGCAGATTGATAATCCATGTTGCTCTTTCCTGCAACAATTTCTAAAGCAACAACCCCAAAGTTGTACACATCTACTTTATAAGTCAAGTATCCCCACAAGGCATATTCCGGAGCCATATAACCTCTGTAAAACAAACCGACACAAGAAAATGAAAAAAAGGTGATGAACCTAAGCTTGCTTATGAATTGTAATTACCATCATCCTCCTATTTGAAATTGTTGACTCAAGGATCTACAAATCAAATGTATTTTCTAATGGGAAATCCATGTCAATACAGCTTATGCGATCAAAACATCTGTAGTTCATTGTGCTATACTAATGCTCAAAAGATTACTTCAAGATTATAAAAATATTAGCATTAGTTTAAAGCAGTAGGGAACCTGACTTACAAGATGAACAACATAGGTTAAATGAACTACCAGGTATCGAACTGATTACAAAATTAGTTCTTTTCTAAAGCAGAACATGTCAATACTGCATCAATCGATGATGCTATAAGGTCTAGTGTAGTGGAGCAAATTGGTTTGCTTCCTCCTATTGCTCAAGTTTTGTCAATATGCGATATGCCTAGTAGAGAGCACATAATTTACTTCTCAAAAAAAAAAAAATGAGAGCACATAATTTACACCAAATAGATGAAATAGTACATTGAATCTTAGGCTGCTCCTGGGAATCACATTTCTGCCATTTTCCTCATTTATTGTTTTCAAATCTGTTTCATGATGTAACTTATGAACGCAAATTTGTGGTAGAGATACAGGTTTTAAAGTTTATAAGGGAAGAAAACTCCATGTTACATCAGAGTAAGAGAAATTCAAAGCTAAATATTCTCCTTTATATCTACTCTCGTGACAACCTCATTTGAGGGGATGCAAACTGAATATAGGGGATGCAAATTTAATGAGAACACTTTTTCTATTGTCTAAAATAATGATACATCTCTCTTTGCGTGTGATGCCTAGGATTTCTAATAATATCAATGTTGCTATTGCTTTTCCTAATAACTTGTGTACTCCCTCCCTCTCAAAAAGATATCGACAATTTCTAGTTTTATTCATCCTAGCACTAGGTGTACTTCAACACCAAAACTAGAGTGTTTTGGTTAAATATTCTATTCTACACTTATTAATACATTCATTAAAAATTTTACTCGAATTGTTGATGCAAGCTAGCATTTAAGATGCAAACAAGGATGGATGATTTTGGAAATATAGAAACAAAGTGTGGTAGGTAAGTGCTTATTTCATGTTTAATCAGTACGTGCGAAAATTTTAATTTCCATATCTTTTGGGAGGGAGAAAAGGATACGTTCTAGGAATTTTTCTCTTTTTTGGTACAAGAAAGCCCGAAGTTGTGGTTCGAAATCAAAACATCTAATTACAACAAGTCACTATCTGATCATTCCACCCAACTCTTAAGTGTAAGTTCTAAACATTTGTAGCATCTACTTGTACCAGTTCCACTTGATCATACAAAAAAAGTCCTAACATTAGGAAACCTAGCTTCTGGATCACTTTCATTGGGTGGGTGTGGGTACACAAGCTGGAACTATCCAAATGTTTCCTCGTCTACATAGCAATTATATGCATTTCTACTTCTAACTGCTTCAAAGCGGAATCAAAGACTATGGATAGAGTTTTCTGAATGAACATGAATTTAGACCTGTACTAAGTAAATGCATAATTATGGACCTCATAAGCTCTTACATACTTAAAAGTTTCGACAAAATATTAGCCAAATGCTCCATAATCTTCCACTCAACCAATAAAAACATGGAAAGATTGGAGCAGTAATCACTTTCTATTACAACTAACCAACATTTTTTTCCCTTGTGAGTAACCAATAGTATCTACCATACAACCAATCACAAATTGCATAGACATGTAAATGTTCACATACTTAAAATCTTAAGATATTATTAGAGGGAAGAGGATCATTGCTCACATGGTTCCTGCAACTCTTGTGGATATATGGGTCTTTTCCTCTTCGTCAAGCTTGGCTAGACCAAAATCAGAGATCTTTGCGTTAAGCTCCGCATCAAGCAGCACATTGGTTGCTTTGATGTCCCTATGAACAACCTTTAAGGTTGATTCCTCATGCAGGAAAGTCAGGCCTCTTGCTATTCCAATGCAAATTCTTTGTCTGGTATGCCAATCCAGATTCAATTGAGATTGCGCTGGACCTATCATTCAAAAAATTTTACTTGTCAAAATTACCATAAAACTCTATTGGGAATGAACTGGTTTGTAGTTGTTGATTTGACGAATGATGGCATACTCTAAAATGCACACTTATACATCATATGAATTCTTTGCAAACATCTAATTCCATACTAGTTTCTAGACTCACAGCCTGAAAATAAAAAAAGACAACATTTAGATTTTCTCATTTTTTTCTCTTTTTATCTGAGTTGAGAATCTCACGACTGTTCAGTGCAATTCTGAATCAGCTACAGAGTGTGAACTCTGAAAAATGAGAACTACAGCGCTGAATCTTCTGCAGGTAGACACGGAATATGATGGCCTCATGCATATAAAAAGCCTTACATTTTAACATATACTTCATGACAAAAGAACAAATCAAATAAAATAAGGCAAAATAAGTGTAAGTTTTCCCCCTCCAGTAATGCTCCCTAACATGCCTGGATTATCAACATATTTTATACAATACTAAATTAAACCACAAAGGTTTAATAGGGAGAAGAGAAAAAGAAATTTAATTGCCAATTTCATATGTGATATCAGTATAGAATTTGATTTTTTGTCATGTGATATTTGATAGATACTTAGAACAGAAAGTTAAGTATAATATAATAAAAGGTATTATCAATGATATGCTTTCTTGAAAGTAAAAGGATAAAATAACTAGTCAAAGTATAAACATCAAACTATCCCATAAAGCACGGGCGAGGGAATTGTTTTCCATGTACTCGTAAACCAACAGCAATTGACGCCCTTCAATGCAGCAACCATATAATTTTACAAGATTTGAGTGCTCTGAACCAAAAATCAGGCCTACTTCATTTGCAAATTCTCTATTTCCTTGCTTTGATATGGAAGAAATTTGTTTAACTGCAATTATAGTGCCATCCGAGAGTACTCCCTGCAATTGAAAAGAAAAACAGTTTCTAGAAACTTTCATCCATCTTAAAATGTTAAAGACAAAATGAGAAAGGCACAAGAAGACATCAAATTTATTATTTTAATTGCATTGTACCTTGTAGACAGATCCAAAACCACCTTCCCCAAGTTTGTTTTGAGCATCAAAGTTCTTTGTGGCAGCTTTAATCTGTTTTAAGGTGAATTTACCAGTTTGCAAATCCGATGCTCTCCAATCTGTACAACAAATTGATGATTTAAATTAACCAATAAGTTGTATTGTTCAATTCCACAGTGCCTTCGTGGGAAGAAAAAGAAAAGAAAATATAAGGATTCCTACCTCTTACGACAAAGGGGATAACAAGGATGCTAGTAATATATGCCCAACAACTAACAGTCACTAGAAAGAAACTTATGCAATGTTCTTATGTATGGATAGTGGCTACCCTTTTTACAACTCAGTGTAAGCATATTGCAATTGGTCGTTCAATTAGAGGAATTTAAATGCATTTGTACTATAAAGGAATTCGTTTGAGCCATCCTACAACATAACCCCATGTTAATAGAATCTATTAACTATGGCACCTTTTGGTTACTTGTTCTTCGTCAAGGTAGCATTATTTTCATTACCTTGTTTGCTTGAGTTTCTACCTCCAAAGTAGCCTTTCCACCAAAATATATACATAATGATGAGGATGAGGATGATGCAGCATGAAACAGCCACAGCTATGATCAGTATCTTCTTTTTCTCATTCGATGGAAGGTCAAAGTCTACATAGCATGAAAAGAAGCATAAGTTTAGTGAGATATATGTTATTTTGCCACCCAGACAATTTATTATAAATCTTCTAGATAAAAATGTCGATAGACAATATTTGAAGGTGTAATAGGACTTCTATGGAATGCCTTAAACAATTCAGAGTGCTGCAAGATTTGGAAAGAAAATAACTTTACATATCCTCAGAGAGAGAGAGAGAGAGAGAGAGAGAAAGAGAGAAAGAAGGCATATTTAATTGATGATTCAAAATAAATGATTTCTTACCATATTTTACAGAAATAGCAGATATAAGAGGACCATAGTTTCCCCTCTATGGTACTGCTGTTGTCCACAGGCCTGCCCATTGAAACTGAATGTCTAATGTTTTGCTTCTCACAACAGCTTTAAATTCCTTGATCACTGGCTTATGAACTCCTCTTGCTTCATGTTCAATATCAAAATCCTTCTATCTCAGCTCATCCTGTTACCAAACAGTGAAGTATTACTCTTAATACATTGAAGTGATTCTTATTTTAATAATATTGTTTACCTGAATATAAATATCAAATATCCGCCTCCCAAGACTCATATAAGACTGATTATTTGTAAAAGTTATCCCAGCAATGTGAAGTTTCACTGTATAATTTCCATTAGCCAAAAAATGCCCAAAATATGTTAGCGATGATGCAAAGAGGCGAGCTGTCAGGTATAGTTCAGCATCATCCATTTGAAGCACATATATGTTCCTTGTTGTGCCTCGACCTATAATTCTAGAAGAAAGTAATATGAAACAATGTAATTCATTGATGATACAATTTGTGTTTTTACATTGTGGTTTATATAGGCTTAAAAGGAGTAGACAATATTCCCTAATTTATGGAGCCAATTGCTCCCTAATTTATGGAGCAAATTGCTCCTTACAACAAGCCTAAATTCATGGAGCAAATTGCTCCTTACAACAAGCCTAAAATTATGGAATTAAAGTAATATAATATTTCATGGAATTAAAGTAATATAATATTTCAACACTCTCCCTCAAGCTGGGGCGAAGATATCAATGAGCCTGAGCTTGACAAGAGCTGATTGGAGAAGTGACGGTCCAATTGACTTAGTGAACATATCAGCAGCCTGCTCGGATGATGTAACAAAACAAGGTGTGATCACCCCTGAGCGAACTTTCTCTCGAATGAAATGAATATCAACCTCGATGTGTTTTGTCCTCTCATGAAGGACTGAGTCAGAGGACAACATAATCGCAGATTTATTATCACAGAACAAGGTAGACGAGTCTGTTACCGAAAACCCCAACTCAGTCAGAAGATAACGTAACCAAAGAAGTTCACATGTTCCTTGGGCCATAGCACGGTACTCAGCTTCAGTAGAAGATCGCGAGACAACTGCTTGCTTTTTACTTTTCCATGAGATAAGGTGATTACCACGAAAAGTACATATCCCCGAGGTAGAACGCCTATCAGTCTTTGACCCTGCATAATCAGCATCAGTGTAACAAGACAATCCCTCTTGTACACCCGTTGCATAGAAGAGACCAAGACCAGGAGAAGATTTAAGATACCGGAGGATATGATAGACAGTATCCAGATGAGAGGTACGAGGTGCATGCATGAATTGACTTACCATACTCACTGCATAGGTAAGGTCAGGCCTTGTGTTAGTCAAGTAGATAAGCCGACCCACAAGTCTTTGATATATTGATGGCTCAACTAACAATTCCCCTGATTCTGCTGTCAATTTAAGATTAGGGTCCATAGGAGTGGAGGCAGGTCGACAACCTAGCATACCCGTATCTTGAAGAAGATCCAATGCATACTTTCTTTGTGATAAAGATATACCCTGGCAATTTCGAGCTACCTCAATACCAAGAAAGTATCGGAGCATACCCAAATCTTTAATGTCAAAGATTGTCCCAAGGTCTTGCTTCACTTGGAAAATTCCTTGAGTGTCATCTCCAGTAATGGTAATATTGTCCACATAAACTGAGATAATGATGCATCTACCCTGAGGATGACGTCGAACAAAGCATGTATGATCTGAATGACACCGAATAAACCCCATAGTAAGGACCACCTCACTAAAACGATTGAACCAAGCTCGAGGGGATTGTTTAAGCCCATAGAGAGATTTACGAAGGCGACAAACTTTTCCAGAATACTCCCCCTGAGCCCGAAAACCTGGTGGAGGATCCATGTAAATAGTCTCAGAAAGATCACCATTAAGAAAAGCATTCTTCACATCCAATTGGTGAAGAGGCCAAGAATGAAAAACGGCCAAGGAGACCAGGAGTCGAACAGTAGTTAATTTGGCAACAGGAGCAAATGTGGCACCAAAGTCCTTGCCTGGTACTTGAGTAAACCCTTTAGCGACAAGACGTGCCTTATACCGATCAATGGTGCCGTCAGCAAGATATTTCACACTAAACACCCACTTGCACCCAACTGTCCGTTCACCAACTGGAAGATCAACCAACTCCCACGTCTGATTCTGTTGCAGGGCATCCATCTCTGTTTTCATAGCAGTCACCCATAAAGGATGCTGGAGAGCCTCATGGACGGAGCGAGGAATAGAGACTAAATCAACCTGACTAAGGAAAGATTTATACTGATCGGAGAGACCCTGAAATGACACAAACTTGGCAATAGGATGATTAGTACTACATGAAGGTAAATAACGAGAAGGGGGACGCCGTTCACGAGTGGGGTAACGAGAAGGTGTAGGTTCAGGGACCAATGGAGAATGAGGGTTACCTGAATCCGGAGAAGAATCTGGCAGTGGAGTTGGAGCACGAGGACGCCGAGAGTAAACTTGTAATGGAACTGGAGAGGAACCGGATGAGAGAGTATTATTGGAGCTAGATGGTAGTTCAATAGTAGGCTGAGATGTGTCAAGAATAGGAACTGGACGAGGTAAAGGAGGGTCCTCTGCAGAAAGTACCTCAGGAAGTTGCTCTAAGGAAGAAGCAGAGAAGAAAGGGATAGTCTCAAGGAATGTGACATCCATCGAGTGGTAAAAGTGGCGAGTCACAGGATCATAGCACCTATATCCTTTAGACATGGAAGAATATCCAAGAAAGACACAACGTATAGCTTTATCATCTAGCTTAGTGCGGGTCGGGCTGCGATTTTGAACAAAGCATGTACAACCAAAGACTCGTAGAAAAAGAGGAAAGATAACAGTATTTGGTCGGAGAATATGCAAGGGTGTTTGACCTTGGAGGACACGACTAGGGGTACGATTGATGATGTATGTAGCGGTGAGTACAGTTAGGTGCCAGAAATATTTCGGGACATTCATACCAGATAGAAGACATCGGACCATAGACATAATGTGGCGGTTCTTTCGTTCTGCCACACCATTCTGTTCAGGTGTGTAAGGGCAGGTAAGTTGTTGAAGAATCCCTTTTTTATTGAGTTCGGCCCGAAAGTCATTGGTTAGGTATTCTCTGCCATTATCAGACCTAATATTCCGGACAACAGTGTGGAATTGGGTTTTCACCATTTGAAGGAAGTGAGTGAAATGAGTAAAAACTTCAGATTTTTTCTTCATTAGGTAGACCCAAGTACACCGACTATAATCATCTATGAATGTCACATAGTAACGATGGTCAGAGAGGGCTGTGACAGGAGAGGGATCCCAAATATCAGAGTGAACAAGATCAAAAGCACATGGAGCTCGATGCATGCGAGGAATATATGTAGTACGAGTGTGTTTTGACAATTCACAAGTCACACAATTAAACTTAAAATCCTTGCATGCTTTTTTAAAAAGTGGAAATAACAAACATAAATATTGAAAGTTTGCATGTCCTAGACGAGCATGCCACAAATCTAAATTTTGGACAGAACCAATAGGAGTGTCAAAAACTGGAGACACAGAAGCATGCAGACTTGACGAGGGTACTGTAAAGGTTGGAAGTTCTCCAAAATAGTAAAGTCCATCGTGATCATATCCCCTGCCAAAAATCTTCTTCGAAGTCAGGTCCTGCAAGAAGCAACGGTCAGGCAAGAAGACAACTGCACAGTGAAAACTCTTGGCAAGACGACTGACAGATAATAGATTATAAGCAAAGTTGGGGACATAGTAAACAGAGCGAAGAGTAATATCTGAGGATCGACAGGCATCTCCTTGACAACGGATAGGAATAGACGTTCCATCGGCAATTTGAACCGATTGATTTATGGAAGTGACAGGAGAAGAAAAGACAGAAAGTTCACCAGTCATATGATTATTGGCCCCATAATCCAGAATCCAAGATGGTTGGCCTAACTTAACATGAAGTGCGGTAGGAGTACCTGTAACAAGGGTAGCCGTAGGGCCAGATGGTGAAGTGAGGCCCAGGTGGAGTTGAAGTTGAGCAATCTGAGCTTGAAGCTGACTATAATCCGGTTGGGCCAAGACTAATTCTGTTGAGGCTGAAGGGGGTGCTGATTCGGCTACAACCCCAATACGAGGAGTTCCTTTCTTTTGTCCACCACCACGGTTGTTAGAGTATTGTTGCTTCAATTCAGGATGTAGAATAAAACATCGGTCAATGAGGTGACCAATCTTCCGACAATGTTGGCAATAAGGACGGGTACTGGTTTGCCGAAAACCGGAAGGAGCAGCAAATGCCATCTGGTCCGGAATAGAAGGAGTGGGCTTGGGTGCAAGAAGTAGACGTCTTCGTTCATCACTATCCACAGTTGCAAATGCCTCATCTAGAGATGGAAAAGGAGATGTATTTATAATCTGTGTTTGAAGATTCTCCAATTCAGGTTTTAAACCCATCAAGAACTGATAAGTCCGACGATGATCAAGACGTTTAGACTCAACCTCAGCATCATTCGGGAAGTCACTCAAAGGTTCATATTGGGCTAGCTCTTCCCATCTAGTTTGGAGGTACCCAAAATAATCCGCAACAGATAGTCCTAAAGTAGCCTGAGAAGCATGAGAAATTTCCCGGTAAAGCTCGAAGATTCGAGAATCATGACGTGCATGGGCATACATCTTTGTCAGGGCAGTCCATAGATCATGAACCGTCTCGTGATACATAAACATATTATAAATCTGAGTCTCCATGGAATTGAACATCCAACCCAAAATAATACAATTGTCTGCATCCCAGTGAGCATAATCAGGATCAGTTTCTTTCGGCTTTTTCTCCTTGCCTAAAATCCATCCAATTTTCCGTTTTCCACCAAGATAAAGACGGAACGAACGGGACCAAGCATGAAAATTTTTCCCATTCAGTAATACACTAGTGACCCGTTGTGTAGGGGCATTAGGTTCCCGAGAGAGATCTACACGAGTCACAGTGGTAGACTGATTTTCTATCTTATCAGTAGGTGCCATTAATAAACGACGACGATGGAAGCAGCCGGATACTTGGCAACCTTTACAATAGGCAACTAAGGAGTAAAGTGGCTATTTCTCACCACATCAGAGAAGAAAAGGGCTTAAACCGACAAAAAATCATGAAAGAATCAGACAAAAAAGATAATATAAAGTGGATTTTGGTCATTGTGGTAAGAAATCTGAGTTTGGATGGCTGTGGAGGGAAAAAAAAGATGAACATATTTTTTTTTTTTTTTTTTTTTTTGGTGTGTGTATATTGTTGGCTCTAGATACCAAGAAGAAAGTAATGTGAAACAATGTAATTCATTGATGATACAATTTGTGTTTCTACATTGTGGTTTATATAGGCCTAAAAGGAGTAGACAACATTCCCTAATTTATGGAGCAAATTGCTCCTTACAACAAGCCTAAATTCATGGAGCAAATTGCTCCTTACAACAAGCCTAAAATTATGGAATTAAAGTAATATAATATTTCATGGAATTAAAGTAATATAATATTTCAACAATTTTGGTAACATCCCAAAAGTGTCCAGTACTACTACTTCCCCAATACATTTTTGGATGAACAAATTTAGCAAAACCTTCTGATGCTTCATCTGCTTCGTAATTAGTGTTTCCAATGGTGACTTCCTTTCCAGCACAATTTATATAAAAAGAGTACCAATCTGTACACAAAATACTAGTATTGTATTAGTTGTTGTCTCATTTTATGAGATAGAAAGAAAAGGCTAGCCCTTATATTAAAATGACTCATCAGAGGATCAAGAATAATTAAATTATGTAGCTTATTTTCCTCTTTTTCCTTTTAATAGTTTCTAGAACTGACATTGAAGAGATCAATGTAAGTTAGAAACTGAAATAAGCGTACGAGTCTGTAATTTTTTAAAAAGAGCATGCAATTATTTGTACTTCCTATAAATATGATGCCCTTACTCTGAGTGCAAGAAGGGAGGCATTGACTAGATTCCCTGGAAAGAGAAGGCATAACAATAACTGTTAAATAATACTTAAAAGAGAAAAAATAGAAAAGGAGAAGAAGTAGTAGTAGTAGTAGTAGTAGTAGAAGAAAAAGAAGAAGGGGAAAAAAGGATAAGAAACAATTAAGCTAAATGCATATATTTCAATGTTCAGTTGGGCTCGACAAGAAAAACTTACAAACTCCTTCCATTGAAGCTTCTAAACAAGTTTCTGATAAAAATTACTGAAGTGTGTTTCCCAACAGATATCATCTTGATGGAGGAAAAATGGTGCAATAAATGTAGTAGCTTACAAACTATCTCGACAAGTTGAACTTCCAGAGAGATTATTGTAGGAAAGATCAACTACTCTGGAACACAAAAATCATAACTATAATAGTGAGAAAATAGAGAGGAGGTATAGAGTAATAAAGAGAGATTCATAACAATAAAAGATGCACCATCGATTAAAAGTTAAGGAACCTAGAACAACAAGGAGATAACTGAGTCTGAGAGACTATTTATAGAACATTACCACTGCTAATGTGGACTCAGGTAAACTTAAATAATTATTGTTTGACAAATCAACCAGAATTCTCTCTCCTTTGCAGGAAAAAATGGTGCTTAAGTAATTCATGATTAAAAAAACCCAACAAACCCTTGTTAATTAACTCTAGTAAGACGCTATTTTAATCCCAACGAATATAGTTATTGTATAGCCTCTTCATTGTATACTATATGTGTGTTTCATCTTGAATGCAATCCTACGTCAGTCTAAACCTTCTACTTTTGACTTAATCAGCAAACTAAAGCCTCCAGCTTTCCTCAAAAGGGCTAAACAAGTTTTAGGGATCACATTATGGCTTTTGGCTTCTACAAGTCCTCCATTCATACTCTTTTCTACTTATTGTTGCCAAGTCAAATCCTTTGCACTACTGCTCCATTTGCGAGAAATCTAAGGATAATGCTTTTATCCTGTGCCAAATATTTCTATATTTGTCCATATTTAAGTTCGCAAGTAGTTTTCGTGAAAATGCTACTGCTTCAATAGAATTGTCTAGTGAATCTTATTACAGCATTCTTTGTTCTTTTAGTAAACAAGCCATGGATAAATTTATTGTCATGCTTCAGTTATCTTTTGGTGCCTGCATTGACTTGCACTTACCAAAACTATGCTACTTTTAGTTAAACTAAATTTTTAGTTTTTTATTTTGATCGGAAAGTTAATTTTAGTCTATGCACTGTCAAAATCAGGTCTTGAACAAGCATTTTCCAATTGGTACAACCCAGAGGCCATTAACCATAATTCAAGAGCATAAAACTTCTTCACTTCTTCATATAGAAAATGAGTTTGCTTCAGATTTATCATCCAGATGAATTCATGTGTGAATCATATAGACTTATATCCCATAAGATATTTTTAAATATACACACATATGCATATTGGTCTGAACAGAAGTTCAAGAAACTGATAGATATCTAGAATGTCTAAGAATGAAACATACAGTTTAGTAGCTGCATTGTGAATCCAATTAGGAATTTGTCCAATGAGGAAGTTGCTTGTCAAATACCTAATCAAAATGTCAGTTTAGAACAAGGAAAATTTACAATCTCGTAAGAGATAAAAAAAGGATAGAACAAGCTATAAAATAGGGAATGTGCATTTAAATTTTTTCCAGAGTCAGTAAACAAGACTAAGTAATAACTCTTCATATGCTTGACTTGCTCCCTGCCTTGTTTATCATTTAATGCAGGACCATAATCCTAAATAGATCCTCAGATGTTCTGCCAATGCATAGTTACACAAATAAATTTTGCACTCTTAATCTAACAGGAAACAATGTAGTTAAATACGATAGCGTAGTTATTCTTTGCATTGATGAAGATACTCTAGTTACATACTTGCATTAGTATAGATATTCTTGCAAAATCTCATTACATGAAATTTTTTAAGCAAACTGAAAGGGAAACACCAACTATATATGAATTGTATGCCAATAGCTTACACATTTTCCAGTCGAGATAAGCTTTCCAAATCAGGGATTTCTCCATACAAGTTATTGAAACTGAGATCCCTGCCGACAAATATTCACTGAAATAAGTGAAAAAGAATAGTAAAAGAAGTTCCAACAGATGATAGAAAAATTATCTTGAAAATGAAATTGATAAAGTCAAAATTATGCAGAAACTAGTCTATGATGAAGCAAAAAGATATGTGGCCTAGTGATCTTTTACTTCATTATATTTGCGCCTACATCTCCATCCTATCACCATCGTTTTGTTTATATGCATTATATCAGCACTCATAGAAAGCCATTATTTGTTATCAGAACACTACCAAAAATACAAGCTAAACTTGGCATCCTTATCACTAAGTTTGATGCATTTATCCATATCCATTTACTTTCGAGTGACCATAAATTGTTTCCTTCCTTTCCTCGGAGTACAGACTCTAGGATGTCCAAAAAAATTTCAAAGATCAGGAAGAAGATGTTAAGCAGAAAACTTTGCTAGTTACCTCACATGATTGACCAAAAAAACAAAGGAAAAAACTTCACATGGGACTTTCTCATTTTTCCAACATAGTGATTGTAGGGAACCAGTTAATCACTAACAAGCATCCGAAATGCTTCTTTTCCATTATGGAATGATTCAGGGATTTTCATAAATCAGAAGTTAAAAAAGATAAAGGGATAAATCATTAAAATTATTTTATACATACAAAGTGCAGATCAAGCACAATGTCCTTTACTAGCGAGGATGATCTTGCTAGGTGGGATGGATGTGACAAGCATCCCATCCCACACCGAAAACATTTTAATGTTCAGGAGGGTGCTCAGACAGTACAAAAGCACAACCACCCTAATATAATTCCATCTCAAGTGTGAATAATTACATAAACTAATTAACTGAGAGAGTGTAATGAAGCTGTAAGTGTTTCAAGTGTTGGGATTAGTGTGGCGGTATTTCAAGCTTTCCTAAAGGCTGATTTTTTAGAGAGTTTTAGTTTTTTCAAAGTTCAAAAGCCAAGTTCTACCAGATTCTATGCACAATTCTGATAGGGGGAATACACCAATATTCCCAACATATCTAAAGGCATATGAGGGTCGCGTAAAGGTTAAGCACAAAATTAGCCAATAAAATCTACACTTTCTAAAGCAATCAGCAGATTACCTTTCTCATTTATTTAATTAGCCAATTAATTAGCATAAATAGGAACATTTTTGGTTTCTCTTCCCTACTACACAAGGAGACATTTGATTTAGATCCTAATCATGATGCCCTTAAGGACCCATTGATATATGTCAATAAACCACTGGCTCCGTGAGTCGTGACTCATCCCTTTATGTAAGAAGCAATTGTCTAGAACATCTAATCAGAGGATTTTTCTTGACATCAGAAAGACTCAATGCCGGATTTTCCAAAAAATAATGCAAGCAAGAACTGCGTTATGCTTTGATGGTACTTCTAGCACAAAATGACCATAATTTTTTCCCACGTTTTTTTGTCTGTGTTTTTATCTCTTAATTAAGACTGGTACCCTTCAGAAAGCCATGTAGTAACTGAAGCAACAAAAAATTGCTCTGAGAATAAACATGAAGTCTATGAAGCAAGGTTTTAAATATGAAAATTCTCAACCAGCACTTACAGAATCTGCAACTGAGACATCTTTAATAGTATATCAGTTGGTATTGTCCCAGATATGTTGCAGCTCCTAAGCATCCTGCAATATGTTCACAAACATCTTGAAAATAAATCCTGGAAATTTGTGGCTCAAATGTTTAGAGATAAGACTTACAATCTTTGCCTCCCAACCATAGCTCCGAGCTGCGGAAAATGATAACTTTCTCCATTTAAGTCACTAATCCTTCTGCTCAGAGAATACTTGATAATAAATACCGTCACCCACATTTATCGTATAATGTTAACCAAATAATGAAAAAAGAGCAACTCACAGTTCTGTCAGATTTTTCAAGAGGGATATGCTGGTAGGTATGGGCCCTTCAAAACCACTGCCTTGAATCTCTCTGGTGAGAAATGATATTGAGGGGATCAGAGATGTGGTGAAAGATTTCAAAAGAGTTTAAAATAACTACTTGAGATTGATAAGAGGCTCACAATCTTTGGAGGTTCGGCCATCTGTCGACACTAGGAAGTTGTCCAACAAATTTGTTGCTGCTTAATCTCCTTTATTCACCAAAATAACAAAAATCATAATAGATTTTCGAAACCAAAAGGTAATAAGATGTGGAAGTATTTTAAGTGCAATAACACACGGGTATTCACTGAACTTACAGCTCTGTCAATTTAGTCAGATGAGAGAGCTCGTCCGGCAATGCACCAGTCAGATTGTTTGTACTCAGAACACTATAGTGACCATGAGGGGAAAGGTTATCGAATCATCTAAATATGAGAAGTTTTTAGCATATCACTGTGATAGCTAGATATAACAAATGAATTAGAAAATTGAGTGACTAAATTAGCCTCACAGGTTCTCTAAGTTGGTCAATTTTCCGAGACTCGCCGGAACATGTTCAGAAAACATGTTGGTCTCCAGGCTCCTGCAAACCAAATTTCCATCAGAACAATAATAGATCCCAAAAATACCTGAAAAAGTATTCCACTGCTATAAGTTATGTTTGACACACACACACACACACAGGGAATGAAAGTGAACATACAAATATGTGAGAGTTGATATATTTCCCAAGTATTCTGGGATTGGTCCTGATAAGCGATTCATCCCTACAGATCTGCAGCATTCTCTTTGTCAATCATGAGAATCAACAGGCTAGTGTAATACAAATCAGGATAAACCGGAGACAATAGATTACAGAATCTGCAACTTGATAGAAGCCCATTCCCGAGGAATTGTTCTGTTAAGGTAGTTGCCATAGAGATCACTGTGAAAGTAAATTAAGAGATCAGATTGAAAGAATAAGTAAAATTTGATCTATATGGACCGAAAACAACGTTAAATTTGCTGTTTCTTGTTACATGTATATGATGTAAGAAAGCTTCCCCAGGGATGGTGGTAAGACGCCAGCAAGATCTTGCCCTTTAAGAATTCTATATCAAAAAGGAAAGGAATATTAGAAACCTGGAAGTTGCTGAATACAAGCCCTAACAGTCATTTTCAGTGATTAGCTCAAACATCATACACAAAGAGAAGTATCTCTATCATTCTCCTCATCAGCCACAAGTTGCACTTACTACCAAACAAGATAATCCATATTGAACCTGTACCTTACCCTATTAACATCAGCTCCAATTTTCTATCTTATACCTATCATATCCACTTTAACTGAATTTCAATCATAGCATGGGATAGGGTAGGATATTGGTTTACCGTGTCCATTTGCTCACTTAACATCAAGCTCAGTTAGTACATCTGAAGAATTCTCATGTGTGAGATCTTATGAATGTACAAGTATGATATGTAATACTAGTATTTCACCCCCAAAAACTGTGAACTACACAAAAAAATTGGTCTTGTGTCTATCTTATAATACAAGTATGACATGCATTTTCGAAACACGTTGACATCATGGTCTACTACATGTTAAGAGAGGAGCTTTTAGGCTCATACTTTTCATAGTTTACATACCAACAATATGCTTAAATTACATTATAAGGAGCATTTGTTACATGTTAAGAAGCAGATGCATTCTCCAGTAATAAACATATAAGTTTAGTAAGGAAGCATACATGTGAGTAATATGACATGCATCAGCGGTGCAGTTACCACAGAGGACCGTGTTGTTATACAACACCAAATCTGGCCTTGGTGGTGACACCCAGCTAGTTGTGTTGTCGCAGGGATTTAAATTGAAATCCCAGTCCCTTTTGCCCAATTGATCAGCTATCTCACGAAGTGCTTTCACTGCAAGTAATAGCCAAGAATCATTATTGGTAAGTATACCAGCAGATTTTGTTCGGTACTCTATACATAGCGGGAGCATTGTGCAACGGATTACCCTTACAAAAGGAGGTTTCCATACATAGCGGGTGCATTGTGCAATGGACCCTTTCATACAAAAGGAGATTATAATGCAGGACTAACAGTGTTTACTTAGTACTTGTGAGAAAGTCTTGGCCAGTCTACAGAGTCGTTTTTCATATATTGGTGAGACTTAGGCTTTAACTGTGTTTACTTAGCAATTGTGGGGAACTTTTCAGTCAGTGTAGACGGAAGGTGGCTTTCATATATTGGCAGCTCAACCCACACTTGCGGGTTCCACCAATAATGTGAGAAATTGATAAATTAATTTAAACTGATCAAAGATTT
Source organism: Ehretia macrophylla (assembly GCA_037974665.1). Lineage (NCBI taxonomy): Eukaryota > Viridiplantae > Streptophyta > Magnoliopsida > Boraginales > Ehretiaceae > Ehretia > Ehretia macrophylla. The sequence goes on from CM075781.1 coordinate 82,277,072, forward strand.
TCCAAAACTTGTTTGGTCTAGCTTTAAAAAGAAGAGATCGACAAGTCTATCCTGAAAAATGAAAAGGCAAACAAAGTACAGGCGATGGGAAATGTCAACACCAGGATATTTGGTAATTAGGCCTAACATCTATACGAAAAAAAAATAAAAAATAGTAATACCAATTTTATATAGTTTCATCATGTTAGACTTTAGATAATCAACGCAATCTCAATTTAATAACAAATTCAACGTTTAAAATAACGTACCGTTAATAACACTTTACGTGCATATGTATATGCAATTTAGCACTAGTAATATAATTCTCGCTTTACATATAACAAAGTCTTATAAAAACTTTCCATTAAATAAAAAATGTGAATGTACGTAACTACTCTATTTTTTAATCAAATAATAAATACGTACAAGGTTGGACACTTGTGTCCAAAGGCTCTAGATCATTCATTGAGTTCTTCAACTACATCACTTCCTCTCATTTCTCTCTGTAACGTCTGTGGTAGAATCTAAGGTACAACGGAGACCCATTTTAAAATATTGAAAATAATAAATAATTAATAATAAATCATCTTTAATAAATTTAAATTTTTAGATAAAATGATAATTTAATATACTACCAAACGGTTTTCAGTTCAAATCTCATTGTCAAAAATTTAAAAATAATAAAAATAATGTTAACGTGCAAAACTCAAAAAGAATAATGCCACCATGTAAAGAAACGTATATTAAAAATAATAACTAAACATAATAAAATTCTTCTCTAACCCCTTAAACTTTTGATATAAAACATAATAAAATTCATCTGACTTAAACTTTTATATAAAATCCATGGGCGGTGTTGTCGATGTAATACCATTAAAGCTTACATGCTTTTTTGACGATTTTGATATCTTTTTACGAGCAAAATCACCAAATTTTGTATGTTCAAAAAGGATAAAATTTTAACTTTTGAAAAAGGTTATATACATTTCATGAATCAAAACCTCTTCTTACCTTCTTCCTCAGGCGGAAATGGAATTTGTGCATCAACGCTACTCACAACTAAGCTTATCAGCATAACGAAGATGATCAGCAGCTGAGCTGCCAAGTCTTTGTTTTTGATACTAAAATGCGGTGTCATTTTTACTAGTTTTGAGTTGTTTGAGCTCATGGTTATTTACATGCATGAATATATATATATACACACACAATATCTTATGGCAATGCTTTTGAGACTAGTAGCCTTTCGATTTTTTTTTTTTTTTTTGGCAGAAGAAGGCTTGAGGTCAACCTCAGTGAAGGATAAGATAATAAAGAATGCATAAACAAAAAATAAAGAAATAGTTGAAATCAAGTGGACTGGAGATGGGTCCTTCAACATTAATTGCACATTGCACGTAGCTCACAAAGTACCATAATCACGGGATCTTGAATTTTGTTCAGTAAACGTTAAAAATGTATAATTTAATATGATATATAAATAATTTTTTTTATTACGATTAAATTATTTTTCAAATTAAAAATATTTTTAAATATTTATATTTTCAAAAAATTATCGTTAAATAACATTTTATTTTTAGCACTCACTTATTATTATATGTAGTCTAGTTGTCATAAGTCCTAACTAAAAAAGAGAGAAGATATAAAAAAACAAAATTGTTAAATTTGTATACCAATTGATATGGATAACTTTTTGACCCTTTGTTATTATTAAAAGCATAAAGGATCAGTAGGAAGGGCCACAAACGATATTAGGATGTTGTCGGATCACATTGACTACAAATACACTAAATAGACCGATCCCTCTTAAATGATTTTTTTGAATAAAAATATATTTTCAACTATCATGAAAAATGTAACTTATTTTTTACTTAAAATAGTTATTTTTTGAATTTTCATACGTACTGTTTGTGCTCAAATACATTAACTGACTTAATCGTCAAAGAAAATCCCCTAAAATAATTATCGATGGTACCTTTATTTTGTAGGTTATGTGCTCAGTTTGAATAGTAAAATTTCACCTTTAACACCAATTATGCGTATATATATAGAAAACAATAAATAAACAGTGAAATAGGGTGATATTTAATATAATTTTTTTTAAAAATAATAATAATTTGAAGTGAACCTCTTAATGCATTAACACCTTGTTCATAACAAATTGTTCGTACTTCTTGGGATATATGCCTGTTGGCATTTCCATTTGTGTGCCGCCTTCATTGAATTCATTTGTAGCTGCAATCGTACTCCACTGTCTTCATTTTGAAAAGCATGTAAAGCAAAAGAAACGAATGAACACATGGGACGACCCCTCATTATCCGCCAATGTGAATGCATAGCGTTTCTTTTATTATTTTTTATAACGAAAAATTTATCTTTAGAAACGTACATTAATACATACATTAAATTAATTAAAAACAAACAATACTTATTATTGAAAAGGCACAAATTCAAATCCAAACTTAATTTTAACCGCAATAAGCAACTAATTAACTATTCTCAAGAGAAGAATACCATATGCAGTGATGGACCTAGCTTATTGCACATTGCACGTAGCTGCTCACATAGTACCATAATCATGGGATCTTGAATTTTGTTCAATAAACGTTAAAAATGTATAATTTAATATGATATATAAATAATTTTCTTTATTAAGATTAAATTGTTTTTTAGATTAAAAATATCTTTAAATATTTATACTTTCAAAAGGTTATCGTTAAATAACATCTTATTTTTATTGCTCTCTTATTATTATGTGTACGTTTAATTGTCATAACTAAAAAAAGAGTGAAAGTACAAAAAAAAAAAAAAATTGTTAAATTTGTATATCAAATGATATGGGTAACTTTTCGACCCCTTGTAATAAATGATTGACCACATTAAAAGCATAAAGGAATCCATAGGAAGGGCTACAAAGGATGTTAGGATTTTGTCCGATTGACTCCAAGGACACCAAATAGACCAACCCCTCTTAAGTGTTTTTTTAGATAGCGTGTACTTTTTAGGAGATCTTTCCACATATTCAAGACTCATTATATATTTTAAAAGATTTCCTACCAATAGTATAAATAGTACTCTAACAATCATGAAAAATGTAACATAAATAGTACTCCAACAGTCATCAAAAAGGTAACTTAGAATTCTCATACGCACTGTTTTGTGCTCGGACACATTAACTGTATTGATCGTCGTAAAAGATCCCCAAAAATAATTACCAGTGGTACTTTTATTTTACAAGTTATGTACTCAGTTCGAATAGCGGAATTTCATCTTAACACCAATTATACGTATGTATGAAATTATATGTAGAAAATGATAAATAAACAGTAAAATAGAGCTATATTTAATATAGGGTAAATAGCATATTATCCTCTTATGTTTTGTTAAAAATGCACAATACCCCCCTGTATTTTAAAAATTAGCTGATTATCCCCCTGTGATTTACTAAAAGTAGTTGATTACCCCCTTGTGTTTTAAAAATTAGTTGGTTATCTCCCTGTGTTTTATAAAAGTAGCTAATTATCTCATGTGTTTTTTAAAAATTAGCGCTTTTGTTAAAAAATATAAGGGGACAATCAGCTACTTTTATAAAACACAAGGGGGTAATCAGTTACTTTTAGCAAATCACAGGATGGTTATCATCTAATTTTTAAAATAAAGGGATATATTGTACACTTTTAACAAAATATAGGAGAGTAGTCAACTAATTTTTAAAATACAAAAAAATATTATGTATTTTTAACAAAACATAAAAAAATAATACGCTATTTACCTATTAATATATCCTTCAAAAAAATACAATTTGAAGTGAACCAAGACCACACGTCTTAGAGTTAACCTTCTATAAGAGCACTTCCTATTCACAAAAATATGGGCCTACGCACCTTTTTGATCAGTAACACCTTGATCATAACAAATTGTTCGTACTTCTTCGGATAAGTGCCTGTTGGCATTTCCATTTGTAGGCGGCCTTCATTGAATTCATTTGTAGCTGCAATAATACTCCACTGTCTTCATTTTGGAAAGTATGTAAAGCAAAAGAAACGAATGAACACATGGGGCGACCCCTCATTAGCCGCCAATGAGAATGCATAGCGTTTCTTTTATTATTTTTTACACAAAAACTTATCTTTAGTAAACATAAATTATAAATTTTATAGTATAGAAACGCACATTCATGCATATATCAAATTAATTAATAACAAATAATACTTAGTATTAGAAAGGCACAAATTTAAATCCAAATTTAATTTTAACCGCAATAAGTAACTAATTAACTATTTCATCCAAACCTCAACAGAAGAATACCATATGCAATGGCGGACCTAGTTTTCTTTTTTTTTTTCTTTCTTTTTTTGGTTTTTTTTTAAAAAACATTATATTAGATACTTTTATTCTATGAGTGTACACCCTAACATTTATTACTATACGAGTGTACACCTTAAACTTAGATGTTTGAGTCCTCCACATAGCATATTATTAAGATCAACTTTGGCATTGGCCCCACTTGAGAATAAGAAAAAAAAAAATTTTAAACTTGTTTTTTGTTACAAGAAGAGTTAGGTAAGAATATGGTCTTTCAAAAGATTTCGCACTAAAGTTTGCGAAGAGTCGTGATTGTATTCCCTTTAAAGGCTGTCGAATGATTAACAATTTGTCATTCTCTTTGACTTCAACGGTTGCCATAAGAATCAGCATAAGCATTCCCTTCTTCACTAGAATTGTGAAGAAAAGTGAGACTATTTCCATTACTTCTATAATCTTTCATCGTTTAGTTAATTTTGATGTCCGGAACAAAGATATTAATCCTTAACAAAGGAAAATTGTGACACCGAATCTATAGCACTGGTTGTGGTGTGATTAGATGAATTGTATTAAAGGTAGTAAGACTATAAAATTTTTCATCTAAAATAATGGAACGACTTCTATAATCTTTTATCGTCTAGTTGATCTTGATGTCCAGAACAAAGATATTAATCCTTAACAAGGGAAAATTGTGACACCAAATCTATACAACTGGTTGTGGCGTGATTAGATGGATCATATTAAAGATAGTACTTGGGTTTGATAAAGAGTAAATGCCATGTACCCCATGAGTTTTAACACAAAGTCCAAACTCCCCCATGAACTTATACTTTTACCCAAATTCCCCGATGGCATTAAAGCCTCCCAAACAAAGCTTAAAAGTTAAAGGGTATTTTGGACTTCTCATTTTGTAAAACAAATCATATTTAAAAACATTTAAAAAAATTAAAAAAAAACCTTCTAACCCATCCACCCCACCCCAACCCAACCCAACCCAAATAAGGAAACAATTTGTTTCACTACAAGGTTTATATCACAATATTAACAGTAAAAATGTATTATTTGTGTTAAAATTGCATACCCATAAGTCAACTGGTACCATTCTCTAGATAAAATTAAATCTAATTTCTAAGATAAAATTTATATTTTTGGAAATAAATAAAGTTTGCCAATACTATTATTAATATTTTTCCTCTTCGAGTCTTGCTACAAATAAGCAAGCGAACTGATTAATATGTGATCTGTTTTCTCCAATTGAAAGCAGAAATACTTCCAACACAAAATTTATCCTCATGCTTTTAAATGCTTTGGGCTGTTCTAAAATGTATATCTATCTCATAAGTTAATCAAACCATTGATTGCTAATATTAACGGTCATAGCAGAAAATTAAGATGAATTGAAAGTTAGATTTGGTTGAAAAGTTTTATGATCAAATTCATACAAATATTGTGATATACCTTGCAGTAAACGAAATTGTTTCCTCATTTGGAATTCTGTTAATACCAAACCAAAAGCTTTAAAGCAATTGTTTCCTTATTTGCAGTGAAAAAAATTATTTCCTTATTTGTGAGAATGTGAAAAAGAGAGAGAGATGATGGAGAGAAAGAAAGGTTTTGATTGAAATTTGTCAAACTAGTGAAGGATTAAAATGCCCTTTGTCATTAAGATTTGTTTGGTAGGATTATCTGTCATGAGAGAAATTGGGTAAAAGTAAGACTTCATGGGGAAATCTGGGAATTGTATAAAAACTCGTGGGGGAAAATGTCATTTACTCTTGGGTTTGTAATAAATAACTCAACTAGTCAATTTAAGTTAGTAATGAGTAAAATCCATTTTGCCCCATAAGTTGTTAACAAAATCCCAAAGTCACCCATGAACTTTAGCATTTACCCAGATGCCCCCATCAAGCTCAACTCTGTTAATGTCTTTTGGGCGAAGTGCACAGGACCCCTTATGCTTTTGTAAAGTTGCACAATACTACTCTCTGTGATTTTGAAAGTGCATGGTATCCCCTGTGGTTTCTGAAACTAAGAACAATAGTCCCCTGTGGTTTTAAAAATGCACGATACCCATTGTGGTTTCTGAAACTAAACACAACATCTTCCTCTGTCAAAAAATCCGTCTATTTTAACAGAAAGTATGATGCACGTACATTAAATGCCCTTTTTTGCTTAAATTATTAATTATTTGGACAAAAATACCCATTTTTAAAGAAAAAAATGTGTCATATAAGGGTATTTTTGTCAAAATAATTAATAATTTAAGCAAAAAAACCTTGAATGATCGCATTTGGCGCGTGTGCATCATATTTTTCGTTAAAATAGACGAATTTTTGGACAGAGGGGGTTATTGTATTTAGTTTCAGAAACTACATGAGATATCGTGCACTTTTAAAACTACAAGGAGTGTAACTTTACAAAAGTACATAAGGTCTTGTGCACTTCACCCATGTCTTTTTAACAGTCAACTCATTGACTGCATAGTTTTACCATTTTGCCCATGGCACAATTCCTGCAATAGTTTTATCATTTCCAATAACAAAAACACCATATCCTCCCATTCCAACAACATTTACCTTCCATACAGCCCAAATTCTCAACCCACAACTCCACTATAATCTGCATATAATGTCCCTTATAACTAGGGGTGTGCAGCGAAACCGCCAACCCACCCAAACTGCCTAACCCAACCCAAACTAACCCACTTTTAGTGGTTTTTTAAAAATTTAATTGGTTATGGTTTAAGATTTTATAAAAACCAACTATATGGTTTGGTTTATGGTTTTTAGCATCAAAACTGATAGACCCAAACCGCCCCATATATATATATAGCAGGCCCAATACAAGTCTATAATTCACTGCAATATTTAGGGCTATATCTAAAAGTTTATAACCCACTAGGCTACTACAATATTCTACCCTATATAAAATAATAAACCAACCCACAACCCAATATCTACAAGACCACAACGCCTTGTAAAACTTCACAGCTATCAATCCGATCGCAGACTCACATCCTCAGAGTCTCAGACCTCAGTTACTCACGTTACATACAAACTGCTACAAAAAATAAACAAAATAACTTTAATATTCTCCAAAAAAACTTTTCACCTCCTTCCACATTTTCCAATCCCTCTTCCCTTTCCTTGAAAAAATCAAGAGACGCCATGAACTTCCTCTGTATTTTAAGTTTATACAATATACTTGAGTCATGAAGGAAAAAATTTACCTTTGAAGATCAAGAATATAGGCTATACAGCAAAAGAGAATCTTCTTTTTCTAAAAGTAAGTTTTCATTTCCTTTTATTTGAGTTTTTGATTTAGTCTCATGGAACACTGATACTAAATCTAGGGATTTGTTTATAGGGTTTTGATTTTGGGGCAAAATTAAATTATGCCCTTATGTTATTTTGCTTAATTATGGTGATAGTTTTTTTTTTTTTATAACTTTCTACATGTTTATAATTTCACATCTAATCAATTGCAACAAGATTTGTGAAGTGTTAATATACTGTTTCTTTTGAATTGTTAATGTACTTTCTTGTATATGCTATGCTACTTTCCTTTTTTTTCTTTGTCTTTTTGTTAATATGATATGCTACTTTCGGATAATCAATTCTTGTATGAATACGCTGTAGTCTATACTCTGGCGCAGTTTAATATGAGGACAATTTTTGACCCAAAAAACATATATATATATCTTATTTAGTGTGCTACTTGTACTCTTTCTTAGTTGGTTTTTTCAATTTATACGTACAGTGATAGGTGGAACCGTGGAAGTTGAATGAAAGTGCTTTCATTGTGAAAATTAATAATGTTGGCCTAGTCAAAGAATTGGTTTAAGCAAAATTTTGTTCGAATCATTCCACATCCGATCATCATTTGCTTATTGTTTTCCTAAATCTAGACTAATTAAATCTCACTTCCACTGAATATCGTAATAAAAAGGCTTTGGCAAGAGCTGAAGTTAGAATATATATATATATATTATGATCTAAATTAATTTTTGTTTTCTAATTGCTTTTCATGTTTTCACTAGATGGTGAATAAGGCTGAAAAGGTGGCTCATGAGGAAAACCAACCTAGTTGTGTAACAATACAAAGTAAAGAAAAAGTGACAAGTGTTGCAGTTGAGTCAACAAAAATTGATGCTCCAAATGTCGGTAAAGTTCCTAAAATCCCTCAAAAAAAAGTTAAATCCAATGCACAAGTTGATGAACAGTCTAAGAGTGGTGTTAGGACATCTTCAGAAATATGGGATCATTTTATTAAATCTAGTGGTTCAAATGGAGTTAGGACAGCCTGTAATTACTGTGGGAAATCGTATGCCTCTGAATCAAAGGTGCATGGCACTAGTAGTTTGTGGAGCCATCTCCTATATAGATGTCTAAAATATCCATACAAAATTTCTGATAAAAAACAAAAGACCTTGGTGTTTAACCCCAAAAAAGAAGGGCTAGAAGGAGATAGTCCAACTACTCTTAAAGCGGTGACTTTTAGTGTTGAGGAATGTAGGCTTGCGCTTGCAAAAATGATCATAACAGATGAGTTGACCTTTAGATTTGTTGAAGGGGAAAGGTTTAGTAACTTTGTTCAAGTATTGCAACCAAAATTCACAGTCCCATGTCGCACTACAGTTGCAAGAGATTGTTTGAAGTTGTATTATGAGGAGAAAGAAATGTTAAAAAAAGTGATAAAGTCACAACGTATCTGCCTCACCACTGACACTTGGACATCCGTTCAAGAGCTTAATTATATGCGTCTCACTGCCCATTGGATTAATGATGATTGGAAATTAAACAAAAGAATCTTAAACTTTTGTTTAATTCTTAATCACAAGGGTGAGACAATTGGTAAGATGATTGAAAGTTGTTTATCTCAATGGGGTATTGATCGAATTTTTACCATCATTGTTGATAATGCTAGCTCTAATGATGGAGCTATTAGGCATTTGAAAATAATAACAATGGATTGGAAAGATACAATCTTAGACCATGAATTTATTCATATGAGATATTGTGCACACATATTGAACCTTATTGTGAGAGAGGGAATGGATGAAATTCATGAATCTGTTGCCAAGATTTGAAATGCAGTGAGATATGTAAGATCTTCTCCGGCGAGGCTACAACAATTTAAGAAATGTGTGGACAAAGTGAAGATAGAAACTAAGAGCCTTGTATGCCTTGACATAGAGACTAGGTGGAATTCAACTTTTTTAATGTTAGAGACAGCAGAGAAGTTTTAGAAAGCCTTTAAGAGACTCGAGTATGATGATCAAAAATTTTTAAAGCATCTTAAGGAATGTGGGGCTCCTAATGATAATGATTGGGATAATGCAAGAGTATTTGTTAAGTTTTTGAAGTTGTTTTACAATGCAACACTGAACTTTTCAGGCTCTTTGTTTGTCACTTCAAATGCATTTTTTCATGAACTTATTCCATTGCGATCAAGGATAAGTCAATTATGCAAAAGTGGGGACACACTCTTAAGCTTAATGGCGGAGCGCATGCAAGCTAAGTTTGACAAATATTGGGAGAATGTGGATAATATTAATTTTTTGTTATATGTTGCTATCTTATTGGATCCTCGATATAAATTGGCATTTGTCAATTTTGGTTTCAACCAAATATATGATTGTGGGAAGGCTAAAGAAATGACAGAAAGAGTAAAAAAGACACCTTAGTGTGTTTGAATGAACATTACATGAGTTATAGTCCAAGCATTGAATCTGCTACACAGTTTGAGGATCAATCTGTTAATGTGATGGATTTGGATGAAAATGATGTACAACAACTTATGAAACTTCAATTTGACAAGCACATGGAAGAGGTGCAAAGTGCAGGGAGTAATTCTGAAGTTGATAAGTACTTGTTGGAGGCTTGTGAAGGTCATGGTAATTCAAAGTTTAATATTTTGGGATGGTGGAAACACAACTCATCTAGATATCAGATCTTATCTCAAGTAGCAAGAGACGTGTTGGCCATTCCGGTATCTACTGTTGCTTCAGAACTGCATTTAACACGGGAGGTCGAATACTTGATCCTTTCAGAAGCTCCTTATCACCAAAGATGGTGGAGGCTCTAATTTGCACACAAAATTGGTTGCGGTCCTATCAAAAGCCAATTGACTTGAGAGAAGCAATGGATGATGTAGGAAAATATGAGGAGATTGCTACAGGTACTATTTATGTTTAGAATTATTTTATTTTGAGTAAATAAGTAATTTGACATAATAACACCTTATTTAGGCTTCTTTTATAATTTCAGAACTTTCACAATCTGGTTCAGGATCTTCTCAATGTATTTCTATTATTGACTGATAAGGTAAATTTATTTAGCCATATTTTTCTAATGATTATTTTTAGTCAAGACAACCCTTAGTCCCTTATTACATTAATGATTTTTTGTTTATTTTCTTGTGTAAGATTACCCTTCTAGTCTTGAAGCTTGGAGGACGGAATCACGTTGCTGCACTTTCCTTTGGTTCATGTGCATTTTTTTTTTTTTTCATTTTGTCTTTGGCTAAGTTTTGCTATTTTGGAGACTACTAATATCCTGTGGTTATTTTGTGTTATAGGCAAGTAATATTTTGAATTTGGGGTCATTGTAAGAACTAGTTTGTGGTATTTTAACATGCACAAATATGTTGTTTTTTTTTTTGTTTGCCTATTTACATTTTTAATACAAGCAATTACATTAGCAGGTAGTGACATATACCAACCCGACAAACCGAATCAAACCGAGCCAACCCGTTCTAATGGTTTGGAACCCGCCCAACTTTGGATGGTTTTGATAAGTGTATGGTTTGGTTTTGGTTTCAATTTTTTCAAACCGAATATATTGGTTCAATTTGAAAAATATCATTTAAACCGACCCATGCACACCCTTACTTATAACTGTTAAAAAAATATTTAGTAATTGTTCCATTGACCAAGTCTCTAGCTAGTTTTTAGAGATGTTGTTAATAAATTGATATCTTGCAAATTTTTAGATTTAGTTGTTGAGTTGTTGCAGTTTTTCCAGCACAAAATAGTGCTTATGTTTTCCTATTTTCTAGTTGAAGTTGTTGGTGTATTCTCTATATAAAGAGAGATTTGGTGAATAAAAGATATGAAAAATACTTCCAGCATCTTCTTCCTTTTTGGTTAACAGTGGTATACGAGCCAGGTTGGGGCTTTTCTTTTTCAAACATCTCTTCACCAAAGTTCAAGTTCATCTTTTAAGCAAAACAACTCTCCACACAAGCAGTAGCTTTTTTCCTTCTTTGCAATAGCAAAAACACATGGCTTCTGACAAAGTGATTGATAATTATGTTCAGCCAGCCATACCCTGCTTTGATGGTCACTACGACCATTGGAGCATGTTGATGGAGAATTTCCTAAGGTCCAAGCAATATTGGCCTATTGTGGAAACCGGTTTTGTCGAACCGGAAAGTGGAGTAGTTTAAACAGAAGCACAACAAAAGAAACTTGATGAGCAGAAGCTAGCTGATCTAAAGGTGAAAAATTATCTGTTCCAAGCAATAGATCGTTCCATTTTAGAGACCATTCTCAATTAAAAAAAAAACCTCACAAGAGATTTGGGACTCTATGAAGAAGAAATACAAAGGCTCGGTGAAAGTCAAGCGCTCTCAACTTCAAGCACTCTGTAGAGATTTTGAAACTCTTCAAATGAAGTAGGGAGAGTCAGTGAATGACTATTTTTCAAGAACAATGGCAATTGCAAACAAAATGAGGCTATATGGTGACAACATGACTGATGTCGTCATCGTTGAGAAGATTCTTCGATCAATGACACCCAAGTTCGACTATGTTGTTTGTTCAATTGAAGAATCAAATGACATTAATGATCTCTCAATTGATGAACTACAAAGCTCTTTGCAAGTTCACGACCAAAAGATGAATCGGAGCAGCAACATCATTGAAGAGCAAGCTTTGAAAGCTGCAACTATTGCTGAATTTTCAAAATCTCTCACAGTTGCTGAATCTTCAAGTTCAAGAGGAAGAGGACGACGTAGAAGTGGAGGCAGAGGCAGAGGTAGAAGTGGCAGAGGAAACCAAGAGGGAGATGGAAGCAGGCATTCAAATTTTCAAATTGCTGATTCCAGTAAAGGACGTGGCAATCTAAATTTTGACAAATCCAATGTTGAATGCTTCAGATGTCATAAATATGGCCACTACAAATATGAATGTTATACTAACCTTCAGAAAAATAAAGGAAAGAGTGAGGTTCAGTCCAACTTTGCAGAGAAAAATGAACAAGAAACACTCTTGATGGCGTCTCATGTCAAGGAGAATGAGCTTGAACCAGACATATGGTATCTCGACACAGGCTGCATCAATCATATGTGTGGTAATAAGTCATTCTTTTCTCACTTAAATGAAGATTTCCATACTACTGTAAGTTTTGGTGATCATTCTAAAATAAATGTTATGGGAAATGGTGATGTATAAATCAGGAATAAAGAAGACAACATTGAAACTATTTCAAATGTCTTTTATATTCCTGACTTGAAAAGTAATTTATTGAGTATGGGACAGTTACAGGAGAAGGGATATGTGGCTACAATCAAAGAAAGTGCCTGTGAAATTTATGATCCTAAAAAAGTCCTAATTGTTCATGTGAACATGACTCCAAATAGGTTATTTCCGCTGCGAATCAAGAGCGTTCAAAATTGCTTTATTGCAAATATGAATGACTCAACATGGCTTTGGCATTTTCGTTATGGCCACTTAAATTTCAATGGATTGAAGACTCTTTCTCAAAAGAACATGGTGACTGGCCTTCCTCAGATTATTCCTCCCTCCAAGATATGCAAGCATTGTGTTATTGGCAAACAACACCGTGAGCAATTTCCAAAAGGAAAAGCACGCAAAGCGCAAAAACCATTGGAGTTGATCCATTCAGATATTTGTGGTCCTATTAACCCAATATCTAATGGGAAAAAGAAATACTTTATTTCTTTCATTGACGATTATTGTCGAAAAACATGGATTTATTTTTTGCAGGAGAAATCTGAAGCTTTTATTGCATTTAAAAGTTTTAAAGCACAAGTGGAGAATGAAGTTGGAAGAACAATCAAAACTCTTCGAACTGATCGAGGTGGTGAATACATGTCACATGAATTCGCAAATTTTAGTGATGAGCAAGGTATTCAAAGGCAACTAACAACAACCTACACCCCCTAGCAAAATGGTGTGGCGGAGAGGAAAAATCGAACTATCTTGAACATGGTGAGAAGCATGCTTGCAAATGAGAGAATTCCAAAAAGTTTTTGGCCAGAAGCAATAAATTGGAGCATCCATGTTTTGAACTGGAGTCCCACATTTGCAGTTCAAAACATGACACCCGAGGAAGCTTGGTATGGACGAAAGCCAGCTATTTATCATTTTAAAGTCTTTGGGTGCATTGCATATGCACATATTCCAGATGAAAAGAGAAAAAAGCTGGATGACAAAGGTGAAAAATGTGTCTTTCTTGGGGTCAGCGAACAATCAAAAGCCTACAAACTGTTCAATCCTATTACAAAAAGGATTGTCATCAGCCGGGATGTTATTTTCGACGAAGAAAGCACACGGAATTGGGCTGAAAAAGGTGCAGAGCAACAACAAATACTTGTGAATTTTGACGAAATAGAGGCAGAACCACAACTGCAATCAATCCCTCCTATTGATACTACATTGATGCAGTATGATCAACAATTGCAGTAGCCACGTGACTTCAATGAAGGCCAAACAATAGAGGATAATGTTCGACCTCAAGGAACAAGGAAGAGACCCACATGGATGCTGGATTATGAGGTTAGTGTCAGTCAATCTAATGAAGATGATACTATTGCCCATTATGCTTTATTATCAGATTGTGATCCCATCATATTTCAAGAAGCTGTTAAAGATTTGAAGTGGCAAAAAGCAATGAATGAAGAGATAGGTTCTATAGAGAAAAACAACACTTGGGAACTCGTAGAACTTCCAAAAGGGCATAAATCCATTGGAGTCAAATGGGTTTATAAAACGAAATTGAAGAAAGACGGTGAAGTTGACAAGTACAAAGCTCGACTCGTTGCAAAGGGGTACAAGCAAGAATTTGGTGTTGATTACAAAGAGGTGTTTACTCCAGTTGCAAGGCTTGATAATGTTCGATTGTTATTATCCACGGCTGCCCAAAATTCCTGGCCTCTTAATCAGTTGGATGTGAAGTACGCATTTTTGCATGGAGAATTGGAAGAAAATGTGTACATTGATCAACCTCTTGGATATGTGAAGCAAGGTCATGAAAATAAGGTATACAAGTTAAATAAAGCATTATATGGACTGAAACAAGCACCAAGATCTTGGTATAGTCGTATAGATGCATACTTTGCTAAATAAAATTTTCTGAAATGCCCTTATGAGCATACACTTTATACTAAATTTGGAGATAACGGAAAGTTGCTTGTTGTGTGCTTATATATGTTGATGATCTTGTTTATACAAGTAATGATAAAGTCATGTTGGATTATTTTAAGAAATCTATGATGAATGAATTTGACATGACTGATTTGGGGTTGATGAATTTTTTCCTCGGCATTGAAGTTGTACAATCATTTGTTGGTGTCTTTATTTCACAGAAAAAATATGTTTTGGAAATTTTAGATAGGTTTAAAATGAAGGATTGTAATTCAGTTTTGACTCCAACTGAAGTCGGTTTGAAGCTCACAAAGAATAGTGCAACAAAGAAGGTGGATCCTACTCTTTACAAGCAAATTGTTGGGAGTCTTATGTATCTAACATCAACAAGACCAGATATTATGCATGTTGTTAGCTTAATCAGCAGATGCATGGAAAATCCAACTGAAACTCATCTCTTAGCTGCAAAAAGAATTTTTCGATATTTGAAAGGTACTGCAAATTTTGGAATTTTGTATAAAAGAGATGGTGAGTCAAATTTGATTGAGTTTTCAGATAATGATTATGCTGGAGACACTGATGATAGAAAAAGCACATCCGGGTATGCATTTATGTTGAATTTAGGAGCTGTCGCATGGTCATCTAAGAAGCAACAAGTAGTGACCCTGTCAACAACTGAAGCTGAGTTCGTTGCCGCAGCATCAAGTGCATGTCAAGCTATCTGGTTGCGTAGGTTACTTGAAGTCTTACACAATCAGCAGCAAGGGCCAACCTTAATTTATTGCGATAATGTCTTTGCAATAAAGCTTTCAAAAAATGCAGTCCTACATAGGAGAAGCAAGCATATTGATGTGAGATATCACTTCTTACGAGATTTATGCAAGGATGGTGTTATTGATTTAGTGTTTTGTCAAAGCGAAAACCAAGTTGCTGATATTTTGACTAAACCTCTCAAACCTGAAGTGTTTTATGAAGCTTCAAAGTCTACTTGGAGTATGCTCAAGGAAAGATGTTGGCTTTGAAAAAGGAGAAATGGGCTAATAAAGCTGATCTTGTAAACTTATGTCTTGAGAACATTAGTTTAAGGGAGGGTGTTAAAAGTTTATTTAGTTGTTGTTCCATTGACCAAGTCTCTAGCTAGTTTTTAGAGATGTTGTTAATAAATTGATATCTTGCAGATTTTTAGATTTAGTTGTTGAGTTGTTGCAGTTTTTCCAGCACAAAATAGTGCTTATGTTTTCCTATTTTCTAGTTGAAGTTGTTGGTGTATTCTCTATATAAAAAGAGCTTTGGTGAATAAAAAATATGAAAAATACTTCCAGCATCTTCTTCTTTTCTGGTTAACAATAACAACCACATGGAAGGAAAAAAATACAATAATAAAACTGCACCTTTAATTTCTTCCAAAACAGAACCAATCCTTTTACAAAGTAATCACATAAAACAACCAAAAAAAGAACAACATTTGCACCTTTCTTTACAAAATAGAGCAGCTCTAATATCATATCATGTGGCTTATAAAGATCACATAAAAAAACATAAAAAAGGAACAAAATCTGCACATCTATTTTCGAAACAGAAAAGCTCCAACATTATATATTTTTCCTCTAAAACAGTCCAAAAATATCTCAAACAACAGACTAACAACATAATAATCTGAAAAACAGGCAATGTAAGAAGTCTGATGAGGCCATTACATCAATCTAGTACATCTTATTAACGAAAGAAAGGAAAAAGACCATGACTACTGTACTGTTCGACTTGAGAAGTTTGGCTAGCCTCCCATTGTACCTGCAGTCTAATACCCAAAATAATTCATATAAATGTGGGAAACCATTGTAAGATGAAAAGTTACTAATAACTACAACATAACTACCTAAAATTAAAGTAATAATCAAGTATGTAACCTGTTGCTGCATAAAAGTCTTAGATGTTTTTGGGCACTTTCTCTAGGATGTTCCCAAATAATGTCTTGGTCATGTAGTTGTTATTAAACACTCTAATGCAGATGTGGTTCAGCCATAAGACCAATTTGATGAAAATATATTTGACCAACTGGATGTCTCAGCACAAGAAGAGCCTAAAAGAAGTATCAGGGTGAGATTCCCTCCCTCCAAGGCACCTGAAGAAACAAACATCCACTTGTTTTCATTGTTCTTTTCTCTGTTATTTCTTTTTCTCAAACAGCTTGTAAGCATTTCAACATTTCATTAATATAGTCAATACATGTTGAATTGGCTACATGGCTCAACCTGTTAATCTTTAATTACGTTAATTCTCTTGCAACCATTTCTTTGCACATGGAAAAAAAAACAAATCATATGAATGCGTTGATCTTACAGTAACCATAGCAAACTAGATTTCAAATAGAAATATACACCATTTTAATTTATATCAACCAAATGAACTATAAGAAAATGCAGTTTGATAAACTAGATTATACAATGATATATGATTGGTCAAGCTATTCATCAGAACTGATATTGTAAGAGACAAAAAAAAAGAAAAAAAAAAACTAAGTACAATCGAAAGCTTAAACAACAATTAAATAGCAACTGTCAACTTAAAGAACGATTGAATCGCCGATTGAGTTACCTGTAAGTAGAAATGGAATCACGGTGGAACCATGTCTGGTCATCGACAACTGCTCGTGAGTGTGTGGCAAGAGAGAAAGCAGCAAGAGAGAGTGTGTGTGTGTGTGAAAAATTTTGGTCGGTGCACAGAAGCAGGGATGGGATCCAAGAAAAAATGTTTGTGTTAGAAGAAATGGGACAATGGTATAATTTAGTCTATTATTTTTTATGTAATTTTTAATTTAATCTATTATTTTTTAAAATGAATTTTTTAGTTTATTATTTTGTGTGTAAATAATATTTTTATCTATTATCTTTTGAAATGAATCTTTTAGTCTAATATATTTCACATCAATTACGCTATTAGTATAATTTTAAAATATTGGATTAATGGCGTCATTGATGTGAAACATATTGGATTAAAATATTCATTTTAAAAGATAATTGATTAAAGTGTCATTTATACTAAAGATAATGGGCTAAAAAATTAATTTTAAAAGACAATAAATAAAAATAAAAATTACATTAAAAAATAATAGACTAAATTATACCTTTACCCTTAAAAAAATATTTTATCCTTACGAACTAACGTAATGTTAACCTGTTAACTTAGATGGGGAATCTGGGTAATTCAAAGACTTCAAAGGGACTTTGAGACTTAACTATAAACTCATGGGGAAAATGGGATTTACTCGTTGATTTAAGGAGTCTAGAAAAAAAAAACAAGAAAAGAAAGTTACTAAATTTAAGGCCTAAACTTGTTATTCTAAGCCATTATTTCCTTGGAGGCTCAAAGGCGGGCCTATGGGGTGAAAAAAAAAAAACTGTAGTGGTCCACGTGATTGCGTAGAAAATGTGTGAATCAAAAAGTGAATTGGTGCCACTAGGACTTTGATCCAGTGATAAGTTATAGGCTTAGTATACGAGAAGTTGTGAACTCGATTCTCGTTGGTTATATATATGTGTTGTACGGTCTTTTGGCCTTTCTTAAATTCAAAAAAAAAGTGGATTGGTTTTTTACTGCCTTGGATTAGTCAAAGCTTTTAACACTCGTGTATCTCAATTTGTCCATGTTTGTAGAAATACAAATGAGGTGATGAATTAGTTAATTAGGAATGTTAGGTTAAGAATGTTGGCTTCAAAATTGGATGATTGACCTTTTAATGGAACTTTTTAATATCTTACACCTTGTCTTTGAAATTACTGAAGTGCGCTGATCTTGATTTTGTTTTAATGAAACTTCTTACTTTTCAAATTAAAGAAAAGAAAAAGGTGCATTGATTTGATGGTTTATGTCATTCCCTCCCCTCTCAAAAATATAACCTTCATGAAACTTAGAAGACTATGCCCTCTTAAACACATCTATGTCCATAAAATATAAAGTAACTTCATGTAGAAAGTGTACAAGACATAATTTGCATTACAAGAAATTTAAAGTACTTTTAACGTTCAAAATTATGAGGTTACAAGATATATCACGGTTTCACAATTTTAAAGGTCAACCAATATATATATAATAGTAACTGATCCTACTCCCAGTTGAAATTATTGAAAAGCTAAATCTCACCATTTACAAAAAAAAAAAAAAAAAAAAAAGGTCGAAAAATGAGGATAAGATACTGTATATAGGGTAAAAAAAAAAAATCCGTGAAAATATTCAAATTAAAATATATAATTCATGCAATTCCAGAAATCATGCAGCAAATAATGCATTTCAAATGTTTCATGAAGAATGAAATAATAATATTCTAAAAGACGAGCAATGCTAAAACCAATGTTAAGAGTTACGACAATGTACTTCAAACTCTAAAAGCAAACTGTGCGCAATTAAAGGAACAAAATAAAGTCCAAAGTTCATATTTCAAAATCTAGTGTCTAAGTTTATTATTTTAGGTTGGAACAAGTAGATAGAATATTCTTTTTTATGTCCCCTGTGTGGCACTGAAAGATTCTAAGCCACTACCACTAGTTCAGGAGGCTTCTTTATTTCAGGATAAATCTTCGCTGTTGAAATAAGACTGCTGCTTATCTGCAACGATAAGCTCTCTGCTCTATTTGCTTACAATGCTATGCCTATCTAAGTTGGCGTTGATACCTTCTTCCATTACTTGAGTTCGAAGAAGAAAGAAATAAGAGGGCCTTATGGAGAATGTGGTCAGAAATCCATAATAGAGTCCGACCACAACACCGAATTGATTATCTTCATGCATAAGGATAAAACCTTCCAAGCCCCAAGCAGGATTTACAGATTGTAGTACAAGAGTTAGTTCTTAGGCTCCGTTTGTTTGCCGTAAAATATTTTTCAGGAAAATATTTTTCGAATTTTACAATGTTTTGTAACACTGAAAAATTGGTCAACCGTAAAATATTTTCCTGTCAAAAATTGTGGCTGCTTTTTCTTAATTTTACGGTGTTTGGTAACACCGAAAAATTGGTCAACCGTAAAATATTTTACAGTCAACAATTGCGGCTAGTACAAAATTATGTAAAATGTTTTCATGTCCTTTGGGATAAGAAAACATTTTACCAAACTTACGGTACATCTAAACACCAGAAAATATTTTTCAGTATTCTATTTTTCAGTAAAATATTTTCCCTCAATAAGTTATTTTACGGCAAACAAACGAAGCCATGTAAAATATTTTATTTTCCAGAAAAACACTTTCCACAGAAAACATTTTACACAAGCAAGTTATTTTACGGCAAACAAACAGAGCCTAAGTGTCAGAGATTCTTCCTTCTAATAAACTAATTTTTTGGATTAAGCTCTCCTTTTAGATTTGAGTTGTCACACTATAGATACAACCTCTAAAGTGGCACAAGGGTCCAAAAGCATTTTCGTTTTCAAGATAATAATTTATATGTATAGAGCTTTTTATAAAGGTTCTTAGATCCTTTAGGTCCAAGTGCCTCTTTTTTTTTTTTAACCCCCACCCCACCTGCCTCCATCCTCATAAGATTTGATTTGTGGTCTTCCAACTGCCAAAAAAAATAGTTCACCACTAAGCTACTGGTTAATCTTCATTTAGGTCCAAGTTTCACATGCAATGGATTAAAAAGAAAACATATAAAGAAAAGTCATGGTTCAAAACTTGTAAAAACAATAGTTTAAAAATAAATTTCATGCTAGATTCTTAACAAAATAATAGCTAATCACTCAAGATGCAATCACTATAATCTGAGATATGAGTTCATACAATAAATCTCAAAGTTTCATATAATCTGAGTACAATTCCAACCAATCAAAAAGGATAATTAATTTTCTTTTAAGGAATGAAACAATCTTGCAGATGTTATAATTTTGGACAATAGATTCTTTTTTTTTTTTTGGTACATAAAAGTAGAATTAAATTGTTAATTGGTTAATTAAAAGATTAATTAATGTTGCTTGAACATTCTGTTTAGATTTTTTATAAAAAAAATAATTCAAAGAAGGCCTAAGCCATATAACACGTATCAAAGGATCTCATCCACACAAATGGTTCTTGGGATCTCTCTCACTCACAATGAGGAGCATACCAGTAAACCAAAGGCCTGGTGGTGCATTTAGAATTTCATATTCTATAATTCTTCAATATCTTATTTATGCACAGTTTCTTTCCCATAACCAAGAACTTATTTCATATGCACAGTTTGACTACTGCAATTTAACTGTGAAAGATTATTATACAAAGAAAATATATCTTATTGCTGACCTAAAAGTGGGATGATTAACATGAAAAGTCTCGATTTCAGTATGATATCAAGAATATAGTTTAACAGTAAGTAAATAGATTGCTAGGTGGAAGAAATCTAGATGATCTCAATGCAGCCATCCATAAGTCTACTATGGAGATTAATATGTGAGCAAAAGACCTCATTTTTCACCTGATAATCTATACTCTTCATTACTGAGAATTAAAATTGACTGAGTAGAGGTCCTAGGCAGATGTTGAGGATGAGGCCTTATATGCAACCTCCGATGAGTGAACAAGAATCTCTGACTCGCTTCAGTTCGTTGATTGCAACTCATCATACTTGTCTCTAAAAGCTCTAAACTTCAATTCATCGCCATAAATACTTGGGTTTACGTCTAGTGCATGAACACTAGTGTGACCTTCAAGCATGCTCACTACTACAGACATAGTAGGTCTAAGAGCTGGAGATGGATTAACGCACGATAAAGCTACCTTAATCATTCTTGTTGCCTCCTCAATGTTGTAGTCAGAACCCAATTTTGGATCTACTAGCTCCAACAAGTTTCCTTTCTTTTGTAGTACAAGTGCCTAAGAAGCATAAAGAAGGGAACGGCAGATGTCACGTATTAGGGAACTGAAAAAATTCAGTTAATAGTCTACCATAAAGTAGGTTAATAAACAATGAAAGGTTGCATCCAAAGTGAAAAGCAATTTTACAAGCTAATATCTTAATAACTCGAGAATCTCGAAGGTGACAGAACATTAGCTAGCAGAGAATCAATCTCCATATCAAAGAAGTGTTAAAAAACGAAACAGTTCAGTGAATGTCCCAATTTCTGAAGTAGGAAAGTCATGCTATAACAAATCCAGATCCACGATTTCAACCATATGTAGCAAGAATTAACAAAGAAGCAGTTACTGGTTACCTTGTCAAGAAGGCAAACATAATTCCCATTAGATTGATAATTCATGTTGCACTTCGCCGCAACAACTTCCAGTGCAACTACCCCAAAACTATACACATCTGCTTTGTACGTCAAGTATCCCCACAGTGCATATTCCGGTGCCATATAACCTCTGTAAAACAAACAAAATGAAGAAGAAAAAAAAGGTGATTAACCTAAGCTTACTCTATTAACTAAAATCACCATCATGCTCTTATTTGAAATTGTTGACCAGGGGAGATACAAAACAAATGTATTTGTATTGGGAAATTCGTGTCAGTCCAGCTTATGCAATCAAAAGATCTGCAGTTTGTTATATTATTCTTATGCTGAAAAGACTATTCAATATTATAAAGATATTAGCACTTATTTTAAAGAAGTAGGAGCCTGAACTACTGAAGGATAACATAGTTTAAGTAAACTACTGGATATAGAACAGACTACAAATTATATAGTTCTTTTTCTGAAGCAGAAAATGTCAATACTGTGTCAATCACAGACATGTTAATCACAGCTATGATAAGGTTCAGTGTAGTAGAACAAATTGGTTTGCTTCCTCCTGTTGCTCAAGTTTTGCAAAGGTGCAATATGTCTTGTACAGAGCACAGGATTAACATCAAATTGCCGTAACACTAAATTGGATCTTAAGTTGTTCTTGACATCCACATAGGGGACATTTCCTCGCCTTTTGAATATGAATTTATCTTATGATGCAGCTTATGTACACGGCTTAATGATAGAAAGCTGCAGGTTGACATGTCCTTAAATCAATCAGATAACTAGTGAAACACGACAGGATTGGAATTATTTGTGCAATAATCACTTTCTATTGCAACTAACCAGCATTTTTCAACCCTTATAAGAAACCAACAGTATATATATATAACAAGAAATCACAATTTCAGGCACATGTAGAATATGCAATCTCAAGATATTATTAAAGGAAAAGTCATTGCTCACATGGTTCCTGAAACTCTTGTGCTAATATGGGTCTTCTCTTCTTCGTAAAGTTTGGCTAGACCAAAATCAGAGATCTTTGGGTTAAGCTCCCCATCAAGTAGCACATTATTAGCTTTGATGTCTCTATGAACAACCTTAAGTGCTGATTCCTCATGCAGAAAAGACAGACCTCTTGCTATGCCAAGACAAATTCTTTGTCTAATTGGCCAATCCAGTTCCAATTGCAAATGCTCTGGACCTAACATCCACAAATTAAACTTGAAAATTACCTTAAAACATCGAAAATGAAATATTCTATTGTTTCTTATTGATTCAATGAGTAATAGCATACTTCAAAATGCACACTGATGCATCATATGGTTTCTCCTTAAACTTCTAAATCCATACTAGTTTCTATGTTCACAGCCTGAAATATAGAAAGAGAAAAGTTCGGATTTTGTAGATTTGTTTAGTTTTGTTAAGATTCTGAATCAGCTACAAAAAATTAACTATCTGAGTTGAGAACTGCAGGTCTAAGCCTTCTGCTGCAGACATGTAATATGATGGCTTCATGCATTTGAAATGGCTTATATTCTAAACTATATTTTGTGACAAGAGAACGAATGAAATAAAATGAAAGCCAATTATCCTTGTTTTTATTGCCTCCCCTAGCCTGGATTACTAACATAATTTATACGATTCCAAATTAGACCACAAAGGTTTAATATGAAGGAAAAAACAAGATTTTGTTGCCAATTTCAGATCTGATATCACTTTGCAGCCATAAATAGTATATGTAGAATTTTAGTCGTTGTCATGTGATAGCTCATAGATACTTAGAATAGTATTGAAAGATTACAAAAGTGTGAAATAGACAATACATTGAAAGTAGATCCAACAAACTGCTTTCTAGAAAATAGAAGGAAATGATAAATGAATATAACGATCAAATTACCAAATAAAGCACTGCCAAGGCAGTTGTTTTCCATGTACTCATAAACCAACAGTAATTGATGCCGGTCAACGCAACATCCATATAATTTTACAACATTTGGGTGTTGTAAACCAGAAATCATGCCTACTTCATTCACAAATTCTCTATTTCCTTGCTTTGATGTGGAAGAAAGTTGCTTAACTGCAATCATAGTTCCATCCGAGAATACACCCTGCAATTGAAAAAGAAAACAGTTTCCAGTAACCTTCACTAATCCTTAAATGTTTAAGATGAATTGAGAAGGCAGAAGAACACATCAAACTTATTATTTTAATTGCATTGTACCTTATAGACAGATCCAAAACCACCTTCCCCAATTTTGTTTTTAGCGTCAAAGTTCTTCGTGGCAGCTTTAATCTGTTTTAAGGTGAACGAACCAGTTTGCATATCTGATGCTCTCCAATCTGTACAATAAATTGAGTGAATTAACTTCACCAATAAGCTGTATCGATCAACTTCATAGCCTCGTTAGCAAAAAGAGAAATAGAAGAAGAAAAAGATTTTGACCTCCTACCCACAGTGGAAAAATGATGCTCATAATATATGCATCAACTAACAATCACAAGAAGGAAATTATGCAATGTTCCTAAAAGTGGATACTGGCTATTCTAGTTACAATATAGTGTAAGTGTATCACACTCGGTTGTCCAATTAGAGCAATTTGAGTGCACTTGCATTGCATCAAAATTCGTTTGAGCCATCCTAGTATATGACCTCATGTTAACAGAATCTATGATCTATGACACTTTTTGGTTATTTGTTCTTAGTCAAGGTTGAGGTAGCATTGATTTGCATGACCTTGTTGGCTTGAGTTTATGCCTCCTAAGTAGCCTTTCCACCAAAATATATACACAATGATGAGAGTGAGGCATAACGAAGCAGCCGCAACTGAGATCAGTATCTTCGTTCTCTTATTCAATGGAGGATCAAAATCTACAAAGCATAGAAAGAAGCATAATCTTAGTGAGATACATGCCATTTTTCCACCAAGGCAATTTATTATAAATCTTCTATGTGAAAATGTCTCTAGACAATATTTGAAGGCATAGCAGGACTTCATTGGAATCCCTTAACATTTAAAGAGTTTCAAAATTTGGAAACAAACAACTTGAGATATCCTCGTAGAAAGACAGTCAGAGAGATAAAGCATATTTGGTTGATGATTGAAAAGAAATGACTTTACCAGATTTAACGGAAATGGCAGATATAAGAGGACCAGAGTTTCCCCTTTGTGGTACTGTTGTTGTCCCTAGCCCTGTCCATTGAAATCGAATGTCTAATGTTTTGCTTCTCACAACAGCTTTAAACTCCTTGGTGACTGCCTTATTAACTCCTCCTGCTTGATCTTCGATATCAAAATCTTTCCATCTCAGCTCATCCTGTTACCAACAAGTAAATTATTATTCTAACACATTGAAATGATTCTTAAGTCAATAATACAATTTACCTGGATATAAATATCAAAGATCCGCCTCCCGAGACTCATAAAAGATTGGTTATTTGTAAAAGTTATCTCAGCAAAGTGAAGTTTCACTATATAAGCTCCATTTGCCATGCAACGCCCGTAATATGTTAGCGATAATGGAGAGAGGCGAGCTGTCTGGTATAGTTCAGCATTATCTATTTGGAGCACAGATATGTTCCTCGCTATTTCACCTATTGTTGTGTTAGTATCCCAAAAGTGTCCAATACTGCTACTTCCCCAGTATTGTTTTATATGTACAAATTTAGCAAAACCTTCCGATGTTTCATCTGATTCATAATTAGTGTTTCCAATGGTAACTTCCTTTCCAGCACAATTTATATGAAAAGAGGACCAATCTGTACACAAAATACTAGTAACTATTAGTTTTTGTCTCATGTCATGTATAGAAAGAAAAGGCAAGCCCTTAAGTTAATATGATGACACAACAGAAGAACAGGAACAATGTCAGTTAATAACTGAAATAAGTGCACATTCTATACTTTCTATAAAATAACATCCAATTATTTGTACTTTTTGTGAATCTCATGCCCTTACCCTGAGTGCAAGGAGTAAGGCATTGACTAGGTCCCCTGGAATGAGAAAGCATAACGATAACTGGTTAAAGAATGTTAAAAAGAAAAAGGAAAAAAAACAAAGATAAGAAGCAATTCAGCAAAAAACATATTTTTGAAAGTTCACTTGTGCTCAACAAGGAAGACTTACAAAGTGCTCCTTCCATTAAAGCTTCTAAACAAGTTTCTGATAACAATTACTGAAGTTAGTTCCCACCAGATATCATTTTGATGGAGAAAAAAAGGTGCACTAAATGTTAGGAGCTTATAGAGTCTCTGGACAAGTTGAAGTTGGGGACGAAGAACTTTCAGAGAATTTATTGTAAGAAAGATCAATTCTGCAAGACAAAGATCATAACTTATTAATGTGGACTTGGCTAACCTTATTAATCAATGTTTGAGCCATCAACCATAATTCTCTTCGATTTGCAACACAACATGATACTAAAGTATTTTAATTTAAAAACACAATGAAACCTAAGTAACTGAGTACCTAGTATTCAGAAACTACCGTAAGCCCAACTAATATGGTTATTAAATTGCCCCTTTTTTTTATGTTGTAAATGTCTTCATCCAGGGGATAATTATGCACCAGTCCTCTCTTTTTGACTTAATCAGCAAAGTAAAGCCTCCATCTTTCATGATATTGCCTAAACAAGTTTTAGGGATCATATTATGGATCCAGAATCTCTTTCAACTTCTTTAAGTTCTACCTTCATATTCATTTCTTCTCCTTGTTGTCGAGGCAAAATCGTTTGAACTGATTCCCATATTGCTTGAAATCTAAGGATAATGCTCTTATCTCTTTGTAAGTTTTTCCATATTTAAGTCCGCAAGTAGCTTTTCCGAGAATGCTACTTGTTCAATATTATTGTCTAATGACTCTTCTTACAGCAATTGAAATTATTCTTTGTTCATTTGGTAAACAAACGATGGATAAGTTTATTTCCATGTTCCTAAGAAATTCAAATATTCTTTAAGTGCCTAAATTGTCTTGCACTTACCAAAACCATCTTGGCTTTGTTAAACTTAAATTTAGTCTATGCACTGCAGTCAAAATTGGGCCCTGAACAAGCATTTCTCAGTTCATGGATACAATCATGTAAAAATTGCATCATGACTAATGATAAAATTGATGTTAATCACAGGTCAAAAGCATAATAATTCTTTCATAAAGAACATGCTGGTTAATTCACGTGTAAACATATAGAATTATATCCCATTATCTTCAAATTACAGGAAGAATCACTAAACCCCAAAAACATATCACAGGCACAAACAACAGCTCTGAAAACTGATATTTACAATGTGAAAGAATAAAACATACAGTGTAGAGGAAGTTGGATTCTGAATCCAATTAGGAATAGTTCCAGTGAGGAAGTTGCCCGTCAAATACCTAATCAAAATGTCAAACTTTAAATAAAGGACATTTTATAATCTTTTACGAGTAAAAAAGATGGAACAAGCTATGAAGAGAATTGGAAATCTGACATTTATTAAGGGTCAGTAGACAAGACGCAGTAATATCTTCATATGCTTGACTTGCTCATTGCCCGGTTAATCATTCAGTGCATGACCATAATCAACGATTACATAAAGATATTTAGAGATCGTCCAGTGAATACTTTACACAAATGGCTATGGCACTCTTAATGTAAAACAAAATCAATGTAGTTATTGTTTAGATTGATGAAAATTCTACAGTTAAGTACTAGCATTAATATATATAGATATTCTACAGTAAAATACTAGCATAATTATAGATATTCTTGAAAAATATCATTACATGATGTTTTTGAAGCAAACTGAAAGGAAGACTCCAATTAAACATGCATTGTAGGCCAATAGCTTACACATTTGACATATTAGATAAGCCTCCTAAATCCGGGATATTTCCATGCAATTTATTAAAACTGAGATCCCTGCCAAGAGATACTCAATGAAATTGGTCAGTGAGAATCTCAAAGAAACTTCTACAGGTAATTAGCTTGAACAATAAAATATATAAAGTCAAAATGCAAATGCAGAAGAAAGAAACAAGCACAATTTTTATTTATACATATTCACTATATGTTCCCTATGGTAACTGAGTTCAAGAATTATGGTCAACAAACAATACGAGCAGCCAGGTACATTGGTCAAGGTTTCATGATTACCTTGTCTCACGCGAATCATTTACCAGTAACTATTCAATACCTCTCTGAAAAATTGATCACATCGGAATGTTTCCGAGGCTGAATCCACTTTGAATTTCAAGCAAAGGGATATCTGAAACAACGATGTTTTACTTTTTTATTATATTTACCTCCACATGCCCCTCCTACGACCATCATTTTATGTATATTACTTTCACTCATAGAATTATTTGCCTCTTTCAAGACATAATTTTTCTTTTCTTAAACAGGTTTTAGTCATTTTCTTTTCGTTTGGAAGTTTACTCTTACCCATGGTTAAATTATGGTGGATTGCAAGAAACTTTTGCTAGTCACTTCACATTTTCCCGGAAGGGTGTTCAACAATCAGGGAACCAGTTAATTACTAACAAGCATCCAATCAATCAATTTATGATTCTTTCTTTTATCTTCTCGTTCCCTCTCAAATCCAAACGTTATGTAAGCCAATGGCCCCTGGTAGAGTATTAATAAGCAATTGTCTAGTGCATCTAACAGTGTGAGGGTTTTTTTCCAACATCAGAAAGATATAATGACTAATTTTGACGCAACAATTAAATATACAGGACCATTATGCCTTGATAACACTTCTTGCACAAAAAAGACTAAAATTTTTCTACACATTGTTTGTCTATGATTGTTCTATTAATTAAGACTAGTACCCTCGAAAGGCCATGAGGAAATTGAAGCAGTTACAAATTACTTCGAGAATAAACCTGAAGTCTTTGAAAACTATAAATGCAAAAAAGTTTACGCTAGCAACTTACAGAATCCGTAAATGAGACATCTTTGATATATCATGGGGTATTGTCCCAGATATGTTACAGCTCCTAAGCATCCTGCAATATAATCTCAAAAAACATTTGTTGTTAATGAATCTGCGAAGTTTGTGGCTCAAGTCTTTAGAGATAAGACTTACAATTTTTCCATCCCGACTATATCTCCAAGCTGTGGGAAACGAGAACTTTCTCCATTTAAGTTACTAATCCTTCTGCTCAGAGAATAGTTGACTGTAAGTATCTTTACCCACACTTATTGTATCTTAACTAATCAATGTTAACCAAATAATGCAATAGAAGTGCAACTCACAGTTCCGTCAGATTTTTCAAGAGGGATATGTTGGTAAGTATAGGCCCTTTAAAACCACTACCTTCAATCTCTCTGTTTGCAAATCATATTATTAAGATTCCAAAAAAATTTAAAGATACTGTTCAAGTTATTGGCTAGAAACTCACAATTTGTGAAGGTTCGTCAATGTCTCGAAAATAGGTAGTTTTCCTTCAAATTTGTTACTGCTCAATCTACTGAATCACCAAAATCAAAAATCATACAAGAATTTTTTAGACCAAAAGGTAATAAAATGTGGAAGTACATTAAGTGCAGTATCAGAAAGTGTATTCAGTACACTTACAGCTCTGTCAATTTTGTGAGATGAGAGAGCTCCCTGGGCAACCCACCAGTTAGATTGTTTGTACTAAGAACACTGCAGTGATCACGAGCCGAAAAATTGTCAAATTTTCTAAACATGAGAAGTTTCTATTCATATATCCCAGAGGTAGCTAGATATAAGAAATGGATCAGAAACATGAGATACAAAAATAGCCTCACAGGTTCACTAAGTTGGTCAATTTCCCCAAGCTCGCCGGAACATGTCCAGAAAACATGTTGGTCTCCAGGCTTCTGGAAACAGAATTTCCTTCAGAATAGTAATCAATTCTAAAAACACTTTAAAAAGCATTGTACTGCTGCAAGTTCTGTTGGTTTGTCTTAGACACACACACAGAGGAAATGAGAGTGAGCATACATATATACGAGAGTTGATATGTCTCCCAAGTACTCTGGAATTGGTCCTGATAAGCGATTCACCCCTACAGCGCTGAAAATTTTAATTTGTCAATCAAGAGAGTTGATAGGCTAGTGTTGTACTAATCAGGATCAGAAACAGACGCAATAGCTTACAGAAACTGTAACTTGGTAGAAGCCCATTCGCGAGGAATTGTGCCGCTAAGATAGTTGCCATAGAGATCACTGTGAAAGTATATTCTTCAATCACATTGAAAGAATACGTAAAACTTAATTTGCATGGACGAAAAACAACAATAAAGCTGGTGTTCTTCTTTTACATGTATGTGATGTAAGGAAGCTTCACCAGCGATGGTGGTAAGACGTCAGCAAGATCTAGCCCTTTAAGAATTCTATATCAAACAAAAAGGAAATATTAGAAATTCGAATGCTGTTGAATACAAGCTCCAACAATTCAACCATGATATAAAAAGAGAGGTATCTGTAGCATTCTACTTGTTAGAATATACAATCATCCTATATAAAAAATTATAAACTCTAAGGCCCCCATAGAAGATCATGTTTCTCTTCGTAGTATCAATTGGTTTTAGGATGGAGCACCATGATTTTAACATAATATTAGAGTTTAGTCTTGATTCAGTCTTGTCCATTCTTGCGTAATAGTTTGCTGACAATACCAGTCTTTTCCATCCATGTGTAATATATCTCTTTCCTCGTTCACTCGGCTCATCTCAATGTCAGTTCTTGGAGTCAAAGCTTCTTTTTCAAATTAGGTGACACTTGAAGAGGGTTAGAATATATGATTGACCCACATGAAAAAATCAAATGCTCCAACACTAAAGAGAAACGAAAAAGAAGCCACCGCCAATGGTGGCTCTAAAGGACAGGAAAAAATTAATAACCACAATTTAAATACTTTGGTTTTGAGAAGTACAATAAGAGAGCATATTTATAAGTTTAAAAACTTGGTGATAGAATCAACCTAATGAGGTAGTAGCCTAATAAGGAAACTAGCCAAAAACTAGGACTAGGAAACTAGTGTACTACTAGGACAATGAAACTAGTCTAAAACTAGGACTATGAAACTAGTCTACCAACAATAATCCTCCTTGAATCAATCCTAACCAAGTGACATGATATAAGAAGTTATATTGATACTTTAACAGTCCCCCTCAAACTCAAGTAGCGCATGTAGAGACCAACTGGATTTTGTTAAATGAACTATTGTGGTGTCTTGGAGTCATTGTTGGCATTTGCAAAAGAACATGGTGATATAGCAAATCATTTTCTAACAAGTAACAAAGATGATCCTGAAAGCCAATACCTGAAGGCCAATATCCAAAGACCAAGACCTGAAAGCCAACGTCCAAATACCCATGCCGAAACACCAATGTCCAAATATTAATGCCCAAAGGCCGATGTCCAAAGACTAACATTTGAAGGTCAATGCTCCAAGGCGGCTAATGCAATTTTTAGAGTCATCCCAAGTAGCATGGGGCACGTGGAATCCCGTGTGAATCAACAAAGACCACATTGTAAGGTTAAATACTCCTGGGTGACCCAGTCGCAAAGCACATCACGACCTACAGTCAACACCGGCGAGACCAGGGAAGGCAACCCAATTGAGAGTCAAAGTGTTGAAGTAATAGACTAGGTTATATTACGGTTGCTATTTATCCCACATTGGATGACTGAAATATTTGTCTTGTGTACTAGGCCCTATATAAAGGGGTGTAATTCGTTATAGTAATATATAACAGTAACTACTCTTTTTCTATCAATGTGTCTCTTTCTTTCATCATAATATGGTATCTAGAGCCACTAAACCCTAAATTTTTATTTTTTATTTTTTTATTTTAGCCACCACACAATTCTATCTATCAACACCAAACACAAAAATAGGGAAAAAAAAACCCTAGTTACTGTTCACGGCAGTCACTGTTTACCCCCACTGCAGCCACCACTCTGCCACCAATACCCACCACACACCTCCTTAGCCTCCAGCGACCTCACCCCCATCTTCTCCATTGACAGCCTTTATATATATATATATATATATATATATATATATATATATATATATATATATATATATATATATATCATATTTATACAGCCTATATATACCCACTGTTTGCCACCCAAACAACCACACCGCCGCCACCAAACACCTCGGCTCCCTCTCGCGACCTAACCCTACCTTCCCTGACCACTGCCGCCGTCTCACGCGCCGCCATCAGAAGCGTGTGCCCCCCACGCGCCGCCTGTCCTCGCCGAAATGTTCGCCGGATACCACCACTCAGCTTGGATTTCTCTCCTCTTTCGATTTGTGCAAGTCGTGTCCCCTGATTTGCTGTTCTTCATGTTTTTTTTTTTAGCCTAGATCAGTCCATTTAAAAAAAAAAAAAAAAAATTCAGAATCAGAGGCAACATCCCCATATTCATGATCTGCCCCTGCTCTTTTAAGTAGTCTTCTTTTTTGGTCATATTCTTCCCTTGTTCTTGTCCTTTTTAAACATAGTACAGGTTCCTTCTCCTTACATATAGAGTCCACAGGTGAAGCATCTAAAAAGGATACCTCGAGTAATCCGTCCATTATTGTTCCAACTTTTACCAGTACTCCAATTATTACTACAACCAAACTCAATGGTCGAAATTATACCCAATGGTTTTCTACTGTCAAGTTGTGGTTTCGAGGGCAAGGGTTGGCTCATTATTTGACAAATGCTCCTCCTAAGGTCTCAGAGGACAAGCTGCACGTTTGGGATCAAGTCGATGCCCAACTTACTAGTCTATTGTTACAGTCCATTGAATCCGAGTTGCATGTTGTTTTTCAAGCTTGTGAGTCATGCAAAAGCCTCTGGACATTGGCTAAGGAGCTGTACACCAGTAATGTCAGTCGAATCTATGATATGATTACCGACCTACTGAATATTCAACTTAATGATAGGGGTCTCACTATATACTTTGGTCGGTTTCAGAGGGCTATGGCCGAATATAATGAAATATTTCCTACTGATACTGATATCGCTTGTCAACAACGAGAGCAACTTTTTGTGGTTCTTATGATCCGAGGCCTTCCCGCTCAGTATGAGGCAGTTTGTTCACAGATTCTCTCTAGCCCGGCTCTTCCCACAAAGACTGAAGTTTATTCTCGCCTAAGTCGTGCTTCTATCACTGTTTTTCCCCTTGCTCATGATAATGCCGCTCTTCTCACTCATCCCGTAGGGCGCCCTGATAATGCTTCTCGAGGGGGTCGAGGTCGAGGTCGTGGGGTTCTAATAGGGGTGGTGGTCGCTCTGGCCCTTCTTCCAGGCAGTGTACTTATTGTCACAAAATGGGTCATACTCGTGATAAGTGTTGGGATCTCTATGGACGCCCCTCTGGTATTGCTAATGCTGCTCATCTTGATGCTGAAGACCCGACAACTACTATTGCGTCAACCCAACAACAGACTCCTCCTACTTTCACTCTATCTAAGGCTGACTACATGCAATATCTCCAGTACCAAGCCTCTCAGCAGGCTAGTCAATCCTCCACAACGTCTCTTGCACATGCCACCACTTCTACTGCTCACTTGTCTCAACTCTCTTCTAGCTCTGGTAAGTGGATCATCGATTCTGGTGCGTCTGATCACATGAGTGGTAATTCTTCCTTACTTTCTGGTCTTCGTCCTCTTACTTCTCGTCACCTTGTTGCCCTTGCTGATGGTTCGTCTACTTATGCATTGGGATTGAATCGGCGAATCCCACGCCGTCCATCACCCTTTCTTCCGTCTTTTATCTTCCTACTTTTCCCTGTAATTTGTTGTCTATCAGCAAACTAACTAAGTTGCTTAATTGTTCTATCACCTTTACCTCTACATCTGTCATTGTACAGGATCTGCAGACGGGGGCGCGGATTGGCACAAGGCATGAGTCTAATGGCCTCTACTACCTTGATGATGCATCTTCTGCTACATATGCAGCCACCTCCACTCCAGAACTTATCCACAGCCGACTTGGCCATCCGTCTATCTTTAATCTCAAAAAGATGGTTCCTACCTTGCATCGTATCAGTAGTATTTTGTGCGAGTCATGTCAGTTAGGCAAACATTGTCGTAGTTCGTTTCTTAGTAGTTTCAATAAACGGGCCATTGCCCCTTTTGACCTCATTCATTCTGATATTTGAGGTCCTAGTCGTCATGTCTCAAAATTTGGTTATCGTTATTTTGTTACATTTATTAATGATTTTTCTCGTGCTACTTGGTTATACTTAATGAAAGATGGTTCTGAAGTTTTTTCTTTGTTCCAAACATTCTATACTGGAGTATGTACTCAATTTGGGGCCGCTATTTGTGTGTTGCGCAGTGACAATGCCCGTGAATATTTTTCATCCTCTTTTTCTACGTTTTTAACCTCAAAGGGCATTGTTCACCAGTCTTTTTGTGCTTACACTCCTCAACAAAATAGAGTTGCTGAACGCAAGAATCGTCATCTTATTGAAACTGCTCGGACACTACTTCTACATATGAATGTTCCGATCCGATTTTGGGATGACGCTGTTCTTACTGCTTGTTATCTCCTTAACTGCATGCCTCTTCTGTTCTTAATAATGCAATCCCTTTCTCTGTCCTCTTTTCTCATCAGTCTATTTATTGTTTGCCACCGAAGGTCTTTGGATGTGTTTGCTTTGTGCATAATCTTTTTCCTGGTTCTTATAAATTGCATCCTCGATCTTTGAAGTGCATATTTTTAGGGTATGCTCGAAACCAAAAAGGTTATCGCTGCTACTCTCCAGAGTTGGATAAATTCTTCATCTGTGCTGACGTCACTTTCTTTGAGTCTAAATCTTATTATGTTCCTCCTTCCCATTCTCCCGCTGTCGTTGTCGATGATTTACCCCTTCCGGCTCTATATTTTAACCCCCCTTGATCCGCCTTCTCCCATCGTCCCCTCCCCTCCATCTCCTGACCAATCTAGACTCACTCGTCTTGACCTACTGACCTATCAGCACCGTTCCCATCCGTCACTGCTTGGCGCGTGTCCTGTGCCACCTGCCTCTCCGACTACAAATCCAGTTCCAATCTCCCCGCCCTTAGATTTGGATGTCCCTATTACTCTTCGGAAAGGTACTCGGAGGTGCGCTACCAGGCAACCTATATCTAATTTTGTTTGTTATCATGCATTATCCTCTTCCTTCCTGTCATTTGTTGCTTCCCTTTCGTCTGTTTCTGTTCCTAACATTGTTTCTGAGGCTCTTAGTCATCCTGGTTGGTATGCGGCAATGGTGGAAGAGATGTCGGCCTTGCACTCTAGTGGTACTTGGGAATTGGTTGACCTCCCCTTGGGGAAATCTGTTGTTGGGTGTCGTTGGGTTTACACTATAAATTGCTCTCCTAATGGGCAGGTTGATCGGTTGAAAGCTCGATTAGTTGCAAAAGGGTACACACAAGTTTATGGTATGGATTATGATGATACATTCTTTCCTGTTGTTAAGATGTCTTCTGTTCGTATCTTTCTTGCCCTCGCGGCCATGTTTAATTGGTCCCTTCAGCAACTTGATATCAAGAACGCCTTTCTCAATGGTGCTCTCGAGGAAGAAGTGTACATGAAGAAACCTCCCGGGTTTGTTGCACAGGGGGGAGTCCCATAAGGTATGTCGTCTCAAGAAATCGTTGTATGGTTTAAAACAGTCGCCTCGAGCCTGGTTTGGTCGCTTTAGTGAAGCTGTGGTTGAATTCGGACTAACGCGATGTGGAGTCGACCATTCCGTTTTTTATCGACACACAGCCTCTGGGAAGCGTCTCCTGTTGATTGTTTATGTTGATGACATTATTAAAACTGGAGACGACATAACAGGTATTCAAGATTTGAAAACCTTTTTGCACAAACAATTTCAGACCAAGGATTTGGGAGAGTTGCATTATTTTCTTGGCATTGAAGTTGCACGGTCCGACCAAGATATCTTTATCTCTCAGCGCAAGTATGCTCTTGATATGCTAGAGGAGGCTGGAATGCTTGGTTCAAGACCATGTGACTCACCAATGGACCCAAATATCAAGCTTGTACATGATGAGGGGGAGCCAGTATCCGATCCAAGAAGGTATAGAAGGTTAGTTGGCAAACTCAATTATCTCACAGTCACTCGCCCAGACATTTCCTTTGTTGTCAGTGTTGTTAGCCAATTCCTAAATTCATCGCGGGAGAGTCATTGGGATGCTGTTATTCGTATCGTTCGGTACATCAAACATGTCCCAGGGAAAGGGATACTATACAAAAACAGAGGGCCGATGAATATTGTTGGTTATTCTGATGCAGATTGGGCCGGTTGTCCAGTTGATAGACGATCCACCTCTGTATATTGTGTTTTCCTTGGTGGGAATCTTATATCGTGGAAAAGTAAAAAACAAACTGTTGTTGCTCGTTCCAGCGCAGAGTCTGAATACCGTGCTATGGGACTAGCTACTTGTGAGTTGATATGGGTGAAGAACTTGGTTAGAGAAATTGGGGTGGACTGCTCTCAACCCATGACATTAATCTGTGATAACCAGGCAGCAATGCACATTGCATCGAATCCAGTGTTTCATGAGCGCACCAAACACATTGAAATTGATTGTTATTTTGTGAGAAGTAAAGTGTTGGCTAAAGAAATTGTCACATCACATGTTAGCTCGAATGATCAATTGGCCGATCTCTTTATTAAGTCCTTGAGAGGTCCTCGAGTCGAATATATATGTAACAAGCTAGGTACATATGATATATATGCTCCAGCTTGAGGGGGAGTATTGAAGTAATATACTAGGTTATATTACGGTTGCTATTTATCCCACATTGGAGGACTGAAATATTTGTCTTGTGTACTAGGCCCTATATAAAGGGGTGTAATTCGTTATAGTAATATATAACAGTAACTACTCTTTTTCTATCAATGTGTCTCTTTCTTTCATCATAACACAAAGGATCTATAGTACCTGCAGCCTCCCGGACTTCATATTCATCATTTTTTAAAGTGGGGGGAAGGGATCTCTTTTCTACAACAGAAAAAAAGGGAACACGCTTTTTTGATCGTCATGGTATGATTGCCGAGCCCTCTATGAAAAACAAGAAACAAAGACTATTGACAAAATAGATGGTTTAAGATGCAATTTTTAGAGCCACAAAAAAGGAAAAATAAAAACTATTGACAAAACAGATGGTCTAAGACAAATTTCAATGAAAAGAAAGCATCGGTGGTGGTAATAACAAGACATAAATTATCAGAATGATAGCTAATATACTATGTTAAGAGAAAACAAAAGAGAAAATATATAAACAAGAGAAATTAGGAGCCATGACCAACCGTGGCTTTAGAGGAAGAAAATTTTCTCCATCTTAAATTCTTATTTATTAAAAATACAATAAGAGAGCCTATTTATCAGTCTCAAAACTTGGTGATCTGGAATAGAGAATCAATCTCAAAAGGCATATAGTCTACTCGAGAATAAAACTACGACTAGGAAACTAGTCTAAAACTCGTTGAATTAATCCTAACCAAGTGCCACAATATATGAATTAAGTAAAATTGCAAAATATACCTTAACAGTAAGATCTTAGGCTACTTATCCTAACACTAGTTTGTTCACGATGAACCCCACATTTCTTAATACTACTTCTTGGCCAATTGCACTTACCGTCTAACTAGAAAATTTGTTAAGCAAAACTTTCACTGTGTACCTAACCTTGTTCCTTACCCTATTAACATCAATACTAAATTTTCTATCTCATACCTATTTTATCAATTTTTTTTATCTTATCTTATAAAATTGGGACAGTTATTCATATTGATTTACCATGTGCATTTGCTCACCTCATGCAAGCTCAATTAGTACATTTGAAGAATCCTCGTGTATAAGATGAATATACAAGTATGATATCTAACAAAACAGACTAAGCCTTATTCTAATAGGTAAGGTCAACTATATGAATTTGGCGATTCTACTCAGTCCTGTGAGTACTATATCTTCTGTTAGCTTTGTGTTTGAGAAATTTCATATAAGTGTCTCCATCTAATTTCTCTTAAAGGAGTACCATTTTGTTGGTCGTTAGTCGGCCTAAGATGACTTATCCGAACTAAATGATAACGGATTAAACCTAAGCTTATCATA
This sequence comes from Ehretia macrophylla, assembly GCA_037974665.1. Lineage (NCBI taxonomy): Eukaryota > Viridiplantae > Streptophyta > Magnoliopsida > Boraginales > Ehretiaceae > Ehretia > Ehretia macrophylla. The sequence continues at coordinate 82,315,006 of CM075781.1, forward strand.
AAATAAAAATACCTTGATTGGGCCAGGAACTCAAATAATTATTAATGGTGTGGAAGGTAAATCGGAGGATATCATTCTTATTTTAGAACCGTGGTCCGTACTTGATATTTTACCACCTATATACTTTTATATCTTCTAACAAGCACCAAAAGTCACCTCCTAACATATCTAAACCATCTCAAACAATTTTCTCTCATTTCGTCCTCAATCTAGTTCATCCAACTTCTTCTCGAATCACCTCATTTCTAATCTTGTTCTTCTTAGTATTATCTCACATCCATTCCTACATTCTCATCACTTCATTTCTAATCTTGTTCATAGTATTATCTCACATCCATCCCTATTCTCATCTTGATCACTGACATTTGCATAACATGTTAGTCTTTTACTCCCTAGCACTCCGAACTATTCTCTACTATTTTTATAATACCAAGTATGATAAGTATTGGGTTAAATGTTACATCTATGCTTTTTGAGGAACATAATAACATCATCGTATAGTATACTCCATGTTGGAGAGGAGCTTTTAGCGCAACTCCACACTTGTCATGCTTTACTTACAATAAGTATGGTTACGTGAAATAATACAAGAGCATTTGTTACAGGAATAAATAAATGTACAAAGCTTTGCACCGAAGAGAGAAATATAAGGGAAGTAAGGAAGCATACATGTGAGTAAGATGACACTCATCAGCAGTGCAATTAGCACAGAGGACCGTGTTGTTATACAGCGTCAAATCTGGCCGTGCTGGTGACACCCAGTTCGTGTTGTTGTCGCACGGATTTTGACTGAAATCCCAGTCCTTTTTACCCAATTGATCCGCTATCTCACGAAGTGCATTTACTGCAAATCAATGCCAAGTATCAATTTTTTCAAGTATATCAGAAGATTTTGCTTTGGATTCCGCATATAGCGGGAGTTTCGAACAACAACTTATCCTTTTCATACTGGAGATTTTGTACTTAGAACTTGTTTGGCGGGAAATAGTATGGACTGATGGGTTAAGCTTTTGTGGTTGATGTACTTATTCATGTGGTCTTATTAATATATGAGAGACTAATATTAGACTTATTAAGAGTTTTTCCTTGTTTGGCATACCTTTAAAAAGAAGAGATTGTCAACTCTTGACGGCCAAATGAAAAGGCAGCCAAAGTTCATAGGGACGGATTCAGAATTTTTGTTTAATAAGGGTTAAAATCATACAATTTAAAATTTAAATATACATAATTCCTTTTTTTTATGGGGGCTACATCAATTTTTCGGTATAATATATACCTGCAAAACACACACATTTTTTTTTTTAGCTGTGCTGCATAATGTAGCTCCGCCTTTGGTTGAAGTGATGGGAAATATCAACAGGATATTTCTATTGCACGTTAACTAGGCCAGCTTTTTTTTATTTCCATCAAAATTGTAAGTTTAAATTAAAACATCTATATGAAAGAAATAATACTGTCTTTATTTTATCTTAGCTATCAACATGTTAGGTTCTATTTGGCCTAACTTTTATACACTCAAAAGTATTTTTTGTGAGTTTAAAAGGTGAATATTGTTTGACCCATTTTTAAAAATGTTTTTAGTAAAAACTGAAGTTGAAAAAATCTAAATGAGAAGATCCAAATTGAAACTTTTTAAAAAAGTGTTATTAGTGAATTCAGAATATTACCTTCCTCCACAGGCGGAAACGGAATTTGTGCATTCACGCTACTTACAACTAAGCTTATCATCTGCATAAAGAAGATGAGCAGCTGAGCTGCGAACTCTTGTTTCCTAATACTAAAATTTGTTGTCATTTTTACAAGTTTTGACTTGTTTGAGGGGCTTCTTACATGCATGTATGTATATACACACACAATATATTACGGCAATGAATTTAAGTCTAGAAGACTTGAGGTACTCCTTTGTCGGGAGAGGACTTGAGGTCAACTTAGTGAGGTACAAGATACAGAATTTATAGTGACGGGCCAGTTGGCATGATAATGACGCTACATATGGTTGTCTTAAAATTACGATTTAGAAATATCGTATTTAAAACAAATAAATTGTATAAAATTTTATGAAATTCATTTATAAATTTAATTTTTTTTATTTTAGAAGCATTTTTTTAAAAAATTAGAAAGCTAAAATTTGCAAATTCTGAATTTACTCAAATTTTACACAAATTCTTGCCCAAGAGGTGAAATTTGCAATTCTAAGCCATCAAATTAGTTGTTAATCTTTTAAAGACTAAATTGCCCTCTAATTTTTTTTTTTTTACTGGTCTTATTCTTTCGGTCTCATCCCGATATAGTTAGTTCTTATTCTTTTTGCAAGCTTTTTCACGATAAATTTCTTTTTCATATTTCTTAATCCAAACTTCTTTTTCATCTTTAAATTAGAAGCCAAAATCATAAGTTATTTATTTATCCATCGTTATTTCAGGTAGTACGTCTTAACATACTTAGCCATCTAAATTACAAAATTATTTATTTGTTGTTATCAATTCATCAGTACTAATTAATTAAATTTAATTTTAAGATTTATTAGTGCTATTAATGGAATAAATATTCTCATGTTAAAGTTTCAAAAACAGAACTCCAAGATATAGGGACGTAAAAGGAATACTTGTACTAAATATATTTATAAATCATATAATTGACTTAATACTATTTTACAGTTCCAAATAATAGAATTAATTTTTAATACAAATTCTTATAGAATTTATTTATAAAATTAAATGAATTTTATACCACAAATGTTTTTAAACAGTAATATTTCACTTTTTAATTACAATGACACATTAGTAATTAAAAGAGAATCTTAACTTTATAAGTAATTTCTTTTATTCTGCCACAAAAATAGTGTCAATATATGTATCCAATTTAGCTTTTATCTTTCATCTTCTCACTATCATCACGGTCTTAAAAAACACCTCACACTAAACTAAAAACATATAAAGCATTCAGAAATAAAAAATTAATAAATTTAAACAAACAATAGCTAATATAAAGCAGTTTACCATAAACATAAAAATGCATAAAAGACCAAGGACCATTCCTTTTATGTCGTCTTCCTTTTTGTCATAGATTGCCAAATCACAACCCAAGATATTAACTTTTTGCTTGATTGCATCATCCCTTCCTTATCCATTTGAAGAATTCCCACTATCAAAATTAAAAGTCTATCATGGCACATTAAATGAACTAAAATGCAAAACCTTTAAAAAATTATAAATCTATCAAACTAACTAAATGAACAATTAGTAGATAAAAAGTAATTTACTATAAAAAAAAATTCATTTAAAAATCAATCAAATCCAAGAAAGCCATTTACATACACAAAAATAAATTATTTGTTTCTTCTTTTGCCCCCGCCATCATGGTCGCCATTGATTGAATCACAATTTTTTTTTTTGACAAAGATTGAATCACAATTCAAGATCTCATTTTGTGGCTTGATTCTATTATTCTAACATCCATTTAATTTCTTGTTTCTTTGAAAAATTCTCAGTGCGTAAAAATTTGGCATTGGACACTAAACAAACTGAAAAACAGAACTCATAAAAAAAAATGAATTTTTAGTAAGATTGAACAATTAACTAATAAAAAGTAATTGATTATAAATAGACTTGAAAATTATTCAAAATCTTATTGGCAACACGTTAATGCCTAATGATTCAAAATTCCAAAAACTCGTATATTTTTTTTCTAGAAAAATAAATACTTATTACACATAAAAAAAACAACACACACACTGCAAACAAATATGAATGCCAATTTAACATATCATTCTTACCTAGAGCCTTTCATTGTTAAGTGCCTTGTCATTTCTTTGAATAATTCCATATTTGGTAGTACAAAAGCTTTCCTTCTTAACAACAACATAAAACCAAGCATTTTAAAATAATTCAAAAGACCTTATTTTTTCAACAAAGAAAAATTAGTCTACTGGACATGAGAATTAAGACAACTTAAATGTTGCATAGACAAGAAAACTAATTTAACATATCATCTTATAATAAATAATTTTGAGATTCTAAGAATTGAAAAAATCATAAGAACACAACTATGCATCATTTACAACCAAGGAATCGTATTTGGAAATTTTTTAAGGGTAAATAGTGTATTACCCCCCCTGTATTTTGCTAAAAATACACAATAGCCCCCTGTGTTATAAAAATTAGTTGATTACCACCTGTGTTTTGCTAAAAGTGCACAATACCCCCTGTGTTTTAAAATTTAGCTGATTACCCCCCTATGATTTGCTAAAAGTAGCTGATTACCCCATTGTATTTTATAAAAGTAGCTAATTACCCCTTTATATTTTCTAACAAAAGCGTTAATTTTTAAAAAGCACAGGGGGTAATTAGCTACTTTTATAAAACATAAGGGGCTAATCATCTAATTTTTAAAACACAGGGGGTATTGTGCACTTTTAGCAAAACACAGGGGGGTAATCAGCTAATTTTTAAAACACATGGGGGTATTGTATATTTTTAGCAAAACACAGGGGGGTAATATGCTATTTACCCATTTTTTAAACCTTCTTGGCAGCAATATAAATCCAAATAGTTCTAAAATCCAAAAGATACATCTCTTTTATGAAAAAAGAAATTTTAAGTGTCACTACAAGAAAAACTGTCAAAAGTGACTGTCCGTCACTTTTTCGTCGCCAAAAAAGTGACGAAAATAAAACGCAACTTTCGCTATATGAATAGTGACCATTTTGAGAAGGTTTGGAGACGGCTTAAGTGTGTCGTCTCCAAACCGTCTCCCAATAGAGACGATTTAGAGACGGAACATGATTGTTGTCTCTAATTCAACTCAGATAAGAGATGAAAAGGAGATGACATGTTTGAAGATATGTTATCCGTCTCTGATAAGAGACGAAATAAAAAATAAACAAACATCTACCAACAATAAATAGGTATATATGTATATATATACTTATATATATATATATAAACTTATATACATAGTCATAAACATACACATACACATACATTTATACATACTACTATACAACTATATTTATATTTACAACTAGATCTACATATATTTATACATCTATATATACATTTACAATTACCTCTACATATATTTATACATCTATATATACATATATATCTAACCTTAATGTGGGGGTAGGGGGTGGGGTATTGGGTTTTAAAAAATAAAAATTAAAAATTGGCCCCTTTAAGGAGACGGACCTCTTGGTCTGTCTCCTTAAAAGGAGATGGACCACTTGGTCCGTCTCCGTTTTATTTTTTTGTTTTTTATTCATAATTTTTTTTTTGTCTTTGTTTAAATTTTTTCCCATAAAACATAAAACAAAAAAAAACAAAAAATATATATATATATAATATATATATATATATATATATTTTTTTTTTTTTGGGAGACGAATTATCAATTCCGTCTCCAATTTTGAAAACGGAACATTGGGTCCATCTCCATTTTGGAGACGGAATGGATGGTCCGTCTCCCTTTTGATAATTTTTTTTAAAATTTTTTTTCAGGAAAAAGTTAAACAAATTGAAACAACTACATCAACGGTTTGTCTTCATTCCGTCTCCAAAAGAGAGACGAAATGGAGACGGATAACATATCTTCAAACATGTCATCTCCTTTTCGTCTCTTATCAGAGACGAATTGGAGACGGCATTCATGTTCCGTTTCCAAATCGTCTCTATTGGGAGACGGTTTGGAGATGACACACCTGAGCCGTCTCCAAACCGTCTCAAAATAGTCACTATTCATATAGCAAAAGTTCTGTCTCATTTTTGTCACTTTTTTGGCGACAAAAAGTTGCGAACCGTCACCTTTGACAATTTTTCATGTAGTGGACAGAGATAGTGAATGAATGGCTATATATTAATTCTTAATGACTCTTCACTTGTGGAAATTGAATGGTAATACTTTAATCTTTATGAACGACTCTTTAGTTGATAAAAAGAATGATAATATTTTAATCTTTATGCATTGCTCTTCAGTAAGTAGATTGTGTCTTCCAATGTAAGTCGTTAATTTATTGTAATTGAAAAGAAATTCATTCAAATTAAATAATTTAAATTCACATGATTGTATTATGCAAAATTTGTGGTAGCCATATTCCGAAAATTCTATGTGTCTTTTGTAAATTCTTCATTGAATTCAAAAGAAGGTCATATTCGGAATGGGTCGGGAACTTTTTCTGGGAGCGGATCATGAAATGAATCTAAGTTCTACCAACTTTGGATTCAAATACAAGACCTATCAACTTCCATCAGAAGTGAAGCATAATGTGTAAATAAAAAAAGAAAATCAGCTTTCCGACAAAACAAAAAAAGAAAAAAGAAAAAATCAGCTCAAATAAAGTGACACTTAAGAGAGTGAGATGGGTCCTAAACAATATTAATAGAGTTAGATAGTACCATCATAACTTTTTTGGTACAATGGATAACTCTTGAAAATATCTCTCGCAAATTTTCTGATCAAACTTGGACAAACTAAATTATTTTCAGCCGTGGGCCGCCTTTATAAATACCCATGTGTATCAGTTATTGTTTTCTGTTTTCTTGTTCGAAACATATCTAGAGCAAAGGAAATGAGGAAATCCGATTTAGGCATAGGGTAAGTTTCAAATAAGTATATGAATGAAATTGTTTTTGTAAGATCGCAGGTTTGATATTTTTTATTATTTTGAAGTTTTATCCTTAATTGACCTAGTGCATGTGTAGGGACACATTGCTGCACCCGAAGTTTTATCAGTTGATGGTTGAGCTTCACCGGATAATTCGGTAGTCAGACTCCGCTAGTTGGGTTCCTAAATTATTCAAAAAAAAAAAAATCTTTTTACAAGTCCTTTTAATTTAATCCCATTAACTACTTTTAAAGATCTAATAGTAATGAATTGTCTAGATCATTTTATCATAATTATGTGAATATAATAACATCACAATTGGATCTCTACTCAAACATATCATCACTATTAAATCTTACTTATAAAAGTTATAATGATATGAGAGGATTCAAATCGGAATGGGATTACCTATTTTGCTCTTACTTAGCTAACAATAATGCGTGTGCTATATTTATGAGAAGAATATTCAAACACAAACGATCACTGTAGGCTCAATTGCTAAATTTCGACTTTAATACAACACAAGTAATTGATGAAAACGCAAATTCAACACTAGAACCAAAGTCCTTTGCCACACCAAGCCTGGCCAATTACTTCTGGTTGTAATTTATGAGCTGTTTATCACTGGCGATATATATGTTCCAAAACAGATACCCAATGCCAGTAAAGAACCATGCATATTCTTTATTTTCAGAAATTTCCTTTGGGGTCTGTTTACAATGTGTGTTTTATCGTAGGCCTTTCTTTTGCCTTTGGTGTATTATAGCTGAGAGATGATGACAAATGGTTGATAATAGCATGAAATGAATTATTTATTGTACGGTGTCCTGAACGACGGTCCAATGAGGGACTCCCGACAACGCATGCAGCAGTTTTTGGCCCTACTGCCCGGCAATACGAGCAAAGGAGGGTGCATGTCCGGCTACCAGCGAACAAGAGCTTGATAGTGTGTCGAAATCGAATAGAGAAAAGAAAAGAGCAAAAGCCGGGACCAAGTACTCCTCTTTCGGACTTTTTTTTCGTTCCTATATTTGCCTTCTCCAATCTAACAACTAGTTTCTGAACAAATCTCTTTCTCTTATAAAATAACCCACACCTTTGTTTGAAAAGCCTTACCATCCCTTATAGAAAAGGGTGGGATCCTTGGGAACCATCACAAGTATGGCCGGCCTATATTTGAATGAAAATGCCGTGTTGTCCAGCAGAGCTTTCTCTTCATTCTTACCCTACAACAATTGTTTATCACTAGACTTAGTCTTACTGGAATTTGTGTTGCTCGCTTTCTCTTAGCCACTAGTGGCTTATGTAGTGGTCTCGCATAGACAACCGACTTCTTTTTAATAGAAAAGAATAGTCAAACCAACCCTGTTGGCTGGTCAATCTCAGAGGTCCGCGCTTTGGTATAAGGTGTAGAACTGGGAAGGCTTTTCCTTACTGACCTTACTCCTTGTTTAGCTGGAACTGAAAGATTTTATTACAGGAAATGTGTTGCGTAAATTATAATGTACAAGGTGCCTTATATAGATATAACGCTACTTGAGCTCCAAGCTAAACTAAGTATGGTAAGAGCCTAACTACGGTAAGGAAGATTACAACACACGGCATGCACGCGATATGTATATACGCTAACAAAGTGTGTGCAAGTGATGTCGTGCATGTATTTGGTACTTTTAGATTATTTTCCCACGAGTTGTGAATAATATATATTCTTAAACTTTGGATTGCGTATGAAAAAATGTGAATAAGACACAAACAATTTAATATGGTTCAGACTAAACTTACTCTACGACCCAAAATTGAAAAAAAAACACTATTAATCAATAATAGTTACAGAAAACTTTTTGTGCGGAGAAAGTCTAAACTCTCACTCTTGCTCTCACTCATAAGGCATTAGAGCTCAAGATGGGTACTACAGTGGCAAATACATGTAGGCGTCAGGACACTCATTTATCCATAAATTTCTTATATTAATTATAAAATAGATGTTAGTTTTTGTGCATAAAGGTTTGTGTTTATGATGACAGATCTGTTGGGTTAGTTGCTTAAGTCTAAGCCCAATTAGGAGTTGAAGATAAGTAGAAGTCCAATAGGAGAAAAAATAGGTTTTTCAATCCTAGTGAAATTAGGATTAGTTGTCTATAAATATGACTTTTTATCTTGTAATTATTTGTCACGAGAGCCATACCCCATGGGAGGGTATGGTAAGGGGTGAGTTGAGTGTTGAAAGTGTTTTTCGTCTTTTGTTAGAAAAAAACTAATTATGGGGAGGGTTTAGACTTTAGCCATAAATAAAGTTCTTTTGCGAGGGTTTAGACTTTTCCGTTCATAAAGTCACGTGAGAGGGTTTTTATAGTTTTTCCTAAAAATTGTGAGCCTGTGAGTGTGGGGAGGGTTTGGATCTTTTTCTGTAAAAAGATGTGTTGCATTGTAATGGTGTTTATTGATTAGTGGATTTTCCAATTACTTGGATCGTAAACGTAGGCAGATAGTCGAACGAAGTTAAACTCTTTGTGATTATATGTGTGTGTGTGTGTGTGTGTGTGTGTGTGTGTCTGAACCCCAACAAGATCACAATACTTAATTTAAGAACATTATATAATACAAACAAAGTCTTCAAGGCATGACTTTTTCTCATGTAATGCACTTTATAACATTATTAAAATATAACCACTAAAGCATACATGGAGTCTTCAACACATGAGTCCCCCTCATTATTGTTGAAGGATTTTAACAAAAAGTACGAATTCTTCATAAACCAAAAAGTAAATACACTAACCTCGTAGTATATAAGGAGAACTTGCCAAGCTCGTTCTATCATTACTCTACTACGAGGCAGAGTGCAAAATACAAGATAAGGAACTATTGGCCACAAGCTAAATGCCCGCTTGTTGATAATCTTACACACAACAAGTAGGGAAAGAGATCGCCAGTTTTTGTGAAAAAAACACATACCATTTTATTTTTTTTGTTCTTTTGTGCTATGTTGTCTACTCAACATATTAGTTCTTATTATTTAATATAGTGGTTGTGGGAAGTTATTAAACAACTTCCCACAACACCCCATTAACCATAAATGGGTCATGTTGAGTCAACATTGGATGACCCAACTCTAAAATTCAATAATAGTAATGATACAACATACAAAAGAGAAAAAAATAAATAATTATAATTATTATAAACAGGAAAAGATCATTTCATTAGATTAAGAAAAAATTGTTGCTCAAAATTGATTTTCTTCAATTAAAACAATAATCTATATATAAAAAAAGAAAAAAAAAATTGGGCTACTATACACACTATAGAAAATAGCCTTAGAGATGAGTATTGAACCTATTCATCAAATTTCAACTCCATCTACCAAAAATTCACTGTCCAATCGTTTCTTTGATAAAACGTAAATCTTTTTCTTATATTTTCCTCTCTTTTCTCTCGATATTTTTTTTTTCTCATTTTCACACTCTTTCTTCACTCAGCAGAAGTACATATCATATTCTTCTCAATGTAAAAAAATAAGAGTAAATAATTCGAAAAGACGTTGGCCAAAAAGTAAAAATAGGCTACCTTTCATTACTTTTCCACCTCCCATCACTTTATTCATTTTCCATCATTTATCATAATTTTAACACTATAAAATTAAAAAAGAAAATAATAATTCCTGAACTCAGGGTGTGGACATATCTGCATACCTTGAGCTTATACTAGCTCTGCCAATGTTTATAACTACCCTTTACTTTTGCTAAACCTCTTCTTAGCCTAGGGTATAAAGAATGATTTGAGACACCTATCTATAAACTATAAGACCCTATTTATAGAGAATAGGGGTAAAAAACAAAGTATTGTCTTTCTCAAGTTACCGACTAGGGCTATAAATTGTCTTTAATATGGACTTAAACTTGGAATTTGAGCCATAACCAAACACTACACAAGTCAAAGTAATGCAATACACAAGTCAAAGTAATGCAATACACTTTAGATTTTTCAAATCCTCAAAAACTTGTTTTGAACTTACCCTATTTTTTAGGGTAGTTAATAAACACATACGGTGACCGCCATAGAATGACCTCATTAGCCGAGATAACAATGAGTAGGGTTTAAAATTAAATTTAATAGATATTTGATGAATAACAAATCCATTAACGAAACCTTAGTTCTTCGTTAGATTTGATTTTTATAAAGAGTAATCGACAGGTGTTTTGGTATTAGATGTAAAAAAAGAAAAAAGGAGACATAACCCAATATCTAATTTATTATGTATAATTATATATTATTCTTTGTATATTTTTTTATATTGACTAATAAAATAATACTTAAAATTATATTTTTAAGTCTATACCAATAAGAAAATGGGCTACGCCCAAATACTACTACTTTTAAGCCATAAGTTACCTTTATTTATTTTTAATCAAAAGTTCTAAGCAACCTAAACAGCTAGATTCTAAAATAAGTCATATATTATTATCATTGTTCTCAACTCTCTCTTTTTATATTTGTTGGATGTTGGATTTGAGTATTTATTTATGGATAATACAGTGATTATATAATTTATTTTGAATTTTGTCATCTTATAGTGCATGAGTTTCCATTCATTTTATTTTTGGCTTTTTTCCTTTTAGATTCAATTTATTAATTTATTTTAGGTTTTGGATTCTTAATGGTTATTGTCATACCCGGGCCTAGAACCCAAGACCCTCCTTGGGTGTGGCTCCGACCGCCTTCTTGTTGTTATAGGTTATATTTGTTGGATGTTGACATTGAGTACTTATTTATGGATAATACAATGATAATATAATTTATTTTGAATTTTGTCATCTTATGTCCGGGCTCCCACCACTTTTTTGGTGTAGTATTTTGTCCATCATAGGACTTAACGCCTCTTGCCTAGAACCCCAAACTCGCAGACGAAAATATTGTTATATGTATAAGAAATAACTACTTGGGTACAGACCGCTATTATCTATTGCCTTTCCATGGCCAATAACGATAGATATTTAAATGTATTTATCTTTTACTTATTAATAAAAAGAAAAAATATATAAAAATACGTTAATATCTTCATATTTTGCTTATTTATAAAGTTCAAACTAAAATAAAAAGTTTCTAAATTACTAATTTGGCCATTAATTAATATTAATAGAATGTTTAATGAGATTTATTAAGTTTGATCAGAACGATTGTTGATTGCCTATGAGATTTTCTGTCAAAATGCCCATGGTCGTCAAATACGAACCAAGTTTGTTATGATTGGAAATCTATCAAGCCACATAAAGTTGTCATTTTTTCTATGTGGAATCACACTTCTATAATTCAAATAAAATCGATCTACTTTATTTTTATTTAAAATTATGTTTCCATTCTATCGCCATTGGCCACAAAATGGCGATGAATATATAAAATTCCGTAGCCATTTAGTGGCCAATGGCGACAGAATGACTAGAGACCACTATAATCCGTCGCCTTTCCGTGGCCAATGGCGACAAAATGATGACAGACATTTAATTGTATCTATCTTTTATTTATTAATAAATAAAAAAATTATAAAAATATGTTAATATATGCCAATGTTTTACTTATTTATGAGGTCCAAACCAAAATAGAGAGTTACTAAATTATTAAATTGGTCTTTAATTCGGTATTATTTTTTTGAAAATATTTTATATTGTTATATTTTTATATTTAATTTGTTTTTTTAAATAGATAAAACTCTTCTGTCATCATTCCATCACAAAATAGCCACGAAAAGACCACGGAATATTGTTATTACTCTAAAAAAATAAAATGTAAATTTTCGTCGTCATTCTGTTGCTGTTTGTGCGACGGAGTCGCGACGAATATTTTTATTAAATCAAAAAAATTAAGATGTGATAGTCCATAGCTATTTTGCCGCAGATTTACGACGGCTTGGCGAGGGAATTTAATTATTTATTATTTGATTGTATTTATATTTTATTACTTGTCAGTTATAAAATAAAAATATAAATAACAACTATATTTCTTCTCCAATTCATGGCTATTTTGCGACTAAATGGCCATAGACTATCACATTTTATTTTTTATAATTTAATAAAAATATCTATGGACATGCGGTCGCAAAATAGCCACGGAATAAAGACGAAAATTTATATATATATATATATACTCATAGAGGAGTACTCTTCTAGTTTATACTCATAGTGGAGTATTACATCTATATTCTATACTACTGTCTGTTTCCAGTTTATACTCTTAGAGGAGTATAACATCCAGTTTATACTCATAGGGGAGTATAACATCCAGTTTATACTCATAGGGGAGTATAAATGCCGTAACAGTCATCTTCGTTGTCATCGGCATGATCTGTTGAAACTGATGCCTGATCTGAGGCATTTTCTAATTCTTCTAGTTGTAGCATGATTGCCTTGACTTCGTCAAAATTGGTGGCCGCTGCTAACTGTGTAGTGAGGAAGTTCTTGAATGAAAGAAATTCCTGTTGTTCTGGTTGGATTTCTTGTTTCTGTTTCTGATTGGTCTCGAGCCATGCTTGGACCTTTGGTGTTGAACACGAACTGTTGTTCATCTTTTTCCACCACATGACTGAATAAGCTCTTCCGAAAGCCAAGATATCTTGTTGATTTCCGAAAGATACACGCTTGTACGCGAATTCTGATCTGAAAATCCACGTGACAAAAAAGATTCTGTAAAACACGAAAAACGGAGGAAGGTATGTTAACTGAACTGGTGCCTTCCAATGTTCTGTGAAGTACTGGAATCCTTGGAATACTGGTTCTGGTAAAATGTCTGTGATTGGACCAAAAGATGCCCACCATTGGATAAACCAATTTGGAACTTCTAATGGAAATGTTTTGGTGAAGAGGAAGAACCATGACATATCATGCTTGTCATTCTGGCGGTTGAAAACTCTGAACCACGCTTGAATGTAGTCATAATAGTTGTATTCTTTCAATGGAATATCTTCTGGAATCTGTTTGGTTTTCTGTGGAGATTGTCCCCATTGATCAAGGGTAATCACCTTTTGGAGTTTTGCTTTGACATGGCTGTACTGGCCTGGTTGTTTGTCATTGTCATCTGGGACAAACTGAATGGATTATGTTTTTATGAGAATTGTCTCATAATATTTCTGGTCTTTATATGTGTTGTCTGGGATGTAGTTTGAATGAGGGTGTAGAAACGCTCTTGCAAACTCATCTGGGGTCATATTGGGATTCTGTTTAAAATGGAATGGTTCTGTTACAAGAATCTGATCAAACACATTCTTGTATATGTATGTGGGTGATGGTAACTGTGGTAATGTTTGAACTGGTTCTATGGTCACTGTCTTCTTCTTAGTAACAAGCGGCTGAAACCTGTTACTGACTATCGTCTGGGAAGACGATGTACCTGCAGTACCTGTACGAACATCTGTTAGCTGTTTTTGAGGAGACAAAGTCCCCAATACTGTGAGGTTTCTACCTAGGGGTGACTGGGTAGAATATGGTGTATATGTTATCTGTTTATCTTCAACCTTTACTGGGGTTGATGATTGGGCTGGAGATGCTACTGGTGTTCTAGCTTTCTGAGCATAGGATGTAAGATCGAATGCTTTAGCTTTTCCTTTCTCTTTCTTGGGAGCCATTGCTACTAATTTGAGGAGTTGATGATCCTGCAGAATGGTTAGTAACAATATATAGGAAAATACGGAATTGAAACAATTATCAATTACGCTTCTGGATCTGAATCTGCGTTTCAATCTACTTAATTGCGGTGGACTTGAAACAATCCATCTGAATCCATTAATTGGATTTTTGTGTTCCCTTCTGTAATCTGTAAAAGAAAACAAAAATGAAAGGTATTCCCGAAGGAATCCTATGTGATAGGCACGTGGCCTATCAGAAATTCTCTGGTTAGAAAATCAGGGATGTAGTTATCCTCTCCCTTGATGTACTGGATATCAAAATCAAAAATTGACAGGATTGCCTGCCATCTGGCAAAAATCTGTTTAGATGCAATGTTTCTAACATCCTTAGTAAGTACATCCTTTGCTGACTTGCAGTCAACACGAACTAAGAATTTCTGGTTCAACAAATCATCTTGAAATTTTGATATGCATTTGACAATGGACAAAATTTCCTTTTTGACTATTGAATAGTTCTGCTGGGCTTTATCCCACGTTCCTGAATGGAAACGAACAATGTGTTCTTTTCCTTCTAAAATCTGGATAAGAATACCACCAAATCCTAATTCAGAAGCATCTGTCTGAACTATCTTTGGGGTGTCTGGTTGACATAAAGTCAAAACCGGTAAAACTCTAACTTGACGCTTAATTTCCTTAACAGCGTTGGTATGAGCATCTGACCATGCTGGAGGGTTCTTTTTAAGCCTTTCAAAAAGAGGTTTACATAAATGGCGAATGCCAGGATAAAAATCTGCAACATAGTTAAAAGATCCTAAAAATCTTTGTAACTGTGTTTTCTCACGCAGAATATTTGGGAATTTTTCTGCAAAATCTAGGATTCTTTGGATTGGGGTGATTTTACCGAAAGAAATCATATTTCCTAGAAACCTAATTTTGGTCTGAAAAAGTCTAATCTTGGGTGCAGAAACCACAAGACCGTTTTCTTTAATGATTTTAAAGAAAATATGCAAATGTTTCCAATGCTGATGAATGTCATTACTGAAGACTAAAACATCATCAATGTAAACAATTGTGAAATCTGAAAACTGATTAAATATCTGATTCATGATATTCTGAGGGTGCATTCTTTAACCCAAAAGGCATGACATTCCACTCATATTGTCCAAATGGAACGGTGAATGCAGTTTTATACCTTTCTGATTCAATGACTTGGATTTGCCAAAATCCAGATTTCATGTCAAATTTACTGAAGACATGGGCCTGATTTAATCTCTTAAGGAGATCATTCTTGTTGGGTAATGGATATCTGATCCATTGTAAGACCTTGTTCAAGGGCTTATAGTTAATGACTAAACGAGGGACACCTCATTCCTGTTCTGCATGTTTATTAACGTAGAAGGCTGCACAAGACCATGGGCTTTTGCTGGGTCTGATTAGCTTTTTATCTAATAAACTCTGGATCTCTTTTTTACAAAGAGAAAGATATTCCTGATTCATCTGAATGGGCCTAGCCCTAGTAGGAATATTCTGTTCTGAAAAGTCCTTCTCATAAAGAAGAGAGACAGAATGTTTCTTACGAACCCAAAAGGCCGTAGGAAGATCCGAACAAACTTCTTTTTCAAGTTTGGTCTGGAATTCATTGATGGTCATTTGCTGTTTAGCAATCTGTTCATCAATTCTGAGGCTTTTGATATCTTGTTTAAGAAAATTGATCTGGTTTTCTTTCTGTTGGATTGAGTTAATATCTCTTCGCTGTGAAGGGAAATAAAACTCAAAAAGGATAGGTTTACCTAACACCTTGGTAGATATACCTAGTTCTGTAACAGTCATGGGGAATAACTGTTGAAGGAATGGATTCCCTAGAATGAATTGGGAATTTAACTGTTTTATCAGCACAAAGCTGGTAGGAAAACAAATACCTTGGTTGCAAACATGTGCATTAGGTAATTTGTACTGAATATGAAATCTGGTAGAGTCAGCTGTAGAAAGCTTCTCTTTGGTTTTCTCGAAGTATTTGGAAGGAATAAGTCCTTCTTGAATGCAGTTCATATCTGCACCTGAGTCTAATAAGGCAATGGTTTCAAACTTGAAATCATTAACCTTGATGGTTAACTGAACATACCATTTCTGGTACGTGATTCTGTTCAAAAGATTAAGATAATCTTCTGATGGCTTGGAGGTCCTAGCTCCTTCTGTAAGTTTGCCTAAAGCAATCTGGGTATGTTTATCAAGTTCATCATTCTGAGAAAGATGTTCTTGACGTTCTAAAGATTCTATCTGTAGGAGTTGGACATCTTGTTGGAGATGTTCATGATCTAATCTGAGATCACAAATCTCTTGCCTATACTCATGTCTGAGTTGCTGAATTTCTGATTTTAACAGTTTAATCTCATGCTGGAGATCAGAGATACCTACTGGTTGGGTTTTTCTCTTCTGAAAATGAATGAGAACATCAGAATAATTGGTATTCTTGATGTTATTCTGGATAGGTATGGATTGAGGTTTCTCATCCTCTTTCTGATCCATAATATCTTTGAGTCTGAGAAGATAAGCTTGCTTTTCTTCTGGGTCATTGATCTTACAAATCATATCGATCATAAGACCATGAGAATCTGTAAGGACATTTAATCCTTTCTGACAGAAACATGCTCCTTTACTGGGACAAGCGCATTCCTGAATAGAGTTGGAAGAACTACTGGAATAGTAGTTGTCTGTTCCAATCTGATTGATATTTTCTTCATCAGAGTAATCTGAAGAAGAACTGGATGATGATTCAAGATCCTCTATGGACTGGATAATTTTGCTCTTTGTAGTTTCATCTAATCCCAAAGATTGAATTAGTGATCTGATCCTACAATCTTTTGCAAAATGTCCTGATTTACCACATTTGAAACATCCTGTGGATTTCTGTTCTTTTTTACTATCTTTTTGATATTTCCAATTTCTTCGTGGAAACCTCTGGTAATGTTTCTTCTTATGAGAGTATGGTTTGTTGCCATACTTCTGGTTGTACTTCTGTCCAATGGACTTGAAGTGACTTTTATAATTTATGGAGGAAATTCTGGGTTTATGTGATTTGTGAGTATGGGGTGGTTTGATCCTTTCCATACCATATTGTTCACACCAATTTCCTAACTCTTTTCTGTTAGACTGTTTCTTAATATGTGCTTTGAAACGAAGATCAGTGCAAATCTTCAAAGCAATTTTGTTAATATGTGAAATGATATCTCCATATGTCATTAGATCATAGTCTAGACTGGGATATTCTGTTGAGAGGGATTCTCTAACTTGCTGAGCAAACAATTTTGGAAGTCCACAAAGGAACCTTTCTTTCCAATAACTGGCATTGTTGTCAGATCTTTGGTATAATTTGCTGAGAAAGACATCCTTATACCATCGGAAGTCTTGGAGTGTTCTACATCTGAGGTTCTGAAGGATTTCAGATGTTCTTTCTTGATAGATTGTGGGATCACCTATGAAATGGTAGGTGATATCGAAGACTAAGGCAGAAAGAGCACATGACTCTGTCTGTCCATTCTGATTGAGAACAGGTTCACCATTCTCATTGGTTTTTACCATGTTGAGTATGCCTTCTTTGGTAGCATCACTGAGGTGGTCGTCCCACCATCCTTTTAGCTGACCATTGAAGCCAAGAATGATATTTCTGGTTGCTGCTCTCTCAGTAACAGCTTGTTTGTAAATGTTACCGATAATGATCATCTGTTTGGTAACATTGAGAATCTGATATTCTGACATCCCATCTATGTTCCATTCATAGATCTGAGATCCTGAGAAAGATCTTTGAGGATGTGATTCTTCAAATTGAAGATCTGGAGGAGAAGGTCTGGGATAGAAATTCTTTGTATCTGGAAAAGAAATTCTATTGATATGGATAGTTTTATCCCTCCCGGAATTCTGTGTGGATGAGGATTCACAATCAGAATTACTGTCTGACTGTTTTAATGTTTGAAGAGCTAATTGGCTCGAAGAAGGTTCTGATTTCTTGGATCTGGAAATCAGTTCCTGGAGAAGCTTGGTATTCTTCTCTTCTGTAGATTCCAAATTTGGAATATATTTTGATATTTTAAAAGGTAAAACCTTGATTGGAGATTCTGGTTTAACCTTACAACTGGTTAATTTAAGTGAATCAAATGGTTTTGTCAATGAAACAGAGATCTGTTCAGTTGACTTCTGTTTTGATTCATCCTGTTTTACTGGGATTACTGGGATAGTATTCTGTTGTTCAAGAATATCTTCGATATTCTGAATCTGTTTTTGCAATGTGACAACTGAAAGATTAGTCCAATTATTTTGTTGGGCTATGTCTTTTAGTTCTGGTTTTTCTGAAATGATAACTGGTTTAAGATCTACAGTTCCTTCTATAACAAGAATCTGTGTATATTGAAACGGAGGGTGCTCCGCATCAATAACTTTTGTGGAATTAGGTAAATTCCATTTTCTTGTTCTTGCAGTAAGAACATTAATATTCATAGGTTTATTCCTATGTCTGAACCACATGAAAAATGGCACATTTAACCTAACAAGTTGCAAATACTGAAGCCATTAGCTTTTAAGATCTGCTAATTGATCATTGTTATGGTTTTCAAAATACCATTCTCTAATCTGTTTATTTTCTTCTGACATGAATTCATCTTTTAATCCTTGAACATCTCGTTCAAAGACTTCAGATAAAATGTTGACGCCGAAGTCTGAAGTTGAAGGATTGAAATCAACAGACGATGTATCTGTTGGTTCAAATTCTGGGTAGACTGGACGAGCAGTCTGGTTTTCAATTCTTATTCCAAACGGAACAGATTGAGTCTGGGTTCTACTTGTTGAAGGAAGGTCAACAAAACCTGGAGTAGGGTCAGAAATACTGATCCTAGAAACACTAGAGGTTGATAGGGATAAAACTGATCCTCTATTTCCTCTATCTATTTTAATGGAAACAGTACCATCTTCGTACTGGATGATCTATTCAATTCTAGAATTCTGTATGTTCTGATTTTGAACAATGGGTTTAGTGGCATTTTCTATATCCCACCTTTCTGGAAGTGAAATTTCATTCCACCTAATTGTTCTGGGTATATTAACTATTGATCTATTTCTGTCCATATTCCAAAGGATAGTTTCACCTTTAGGACGATGTCTGGTTATAGATCTAGGATTTAATCCTGTAACCATGAGTCTGTAATTAAGACGATAAATAACTTCATATGCATGTGTACCCACATCAACATAATAATTATGCATCTTAATATCTAATTGTAAAGCTTTCATGATATTTGGGCATGTAAGCGATATGGTATGATCTGGAAAACAATTAAAGAAAATAGGTCCATTACAAAGACTAGTCTCAACTAATCCTAGTAGTGAATCATTGTATCTGAGTAACCTACAATCTCTAAGAGCTAGATATACACTGGTATCTAGTCCTTCTCTGATTAATGGCTTAAGTGCGACTTGCACATGACCAATATGTAGAAACCTATAGCCGTTTCTAATGGCTTTGTCTATACTTTTCTGGGAGAAAAGTCTGATGCTCTGTTGATCACTGGTCAGTGGCACAACAACTTCCTTACATTTAACAGTAAGAAGAGATTTAAAGTCGATGAGACTTTTCTGATATATCTCTTTTACTTCTATCCTAGGAGGTTTCCAGTTACTTAAGTCTCCTATTGTCCATGTTTGTTCTGTTTTTGCTATGGTGTTATTATCTGAACTAACTGAAGCATTACTGCTACTAGATGCCATGACAACTGTGTTGCTAATCCTGCCCTTACTATCTGCGAACCGACTTACTATCTTCGAGCCAACGACGCCTACAAGGGAAACCTGGAGCCCACTGCCCTTCCTCGGGTCTTACTTACTCCCTAACCCTATCACGACCTATCGCGGCAAAGGTAAGTTGTCGATACAGGTAAGTTGGACAACACTAACAACCTAGTTGCTCTGGCTCTAATACCAGAAACAACCCAAGATAATGCAGTTAATAATAGACATAACAGAAAGCAGAATGAATATGGAATATAGGCAGATAAGCAATTGAAATGCAAATAGGAAAGAAGAAACAGAGGGATATGGTCTGAATCTCTTACTTGTTATTAACTGTAAATGGAAGAAGTGCTACACTGTTGGTTGTACAGGAGTACAATGTTCAAAGAGTGATGCCGAATTAAAATGAAAAATTGAGAAAGAAAAAAAATTCGGATCTTATGTTAATGAGACAGACTCTGTCTTATATAGGATATCGAATCTGAAAAAGAAAAGTGAAATGTAAAAAAGAAAAGTCAAAAGTAACTTTTCTTAAAGTGAACAGTAAAAAGTGATTTTTACTATTCATGAATAGTGGTCGGCTTTTACTGTGGCCGAATCTTGTTTTGTCACGACTTGATGATCATGTCTGCCTTTTACTGTGGCCGAAAGATCTCTTGTCTTGACAAGATAATTCTGTTTTTTGACTGGATTACTTTCACTGTGACCAAAAGTAATTTCGTCGTCTTGTGATAATGATGTCTGAAGGTGGAATCTTGACTGTAGATTCATCTTCTTCATCGTCTCTGAATCTGACTGGTTCTGTGCTGAAGATGTAGTGAACTTCTTCAGTCTGGTACATACTGACTAATGGTAAAATACAAACAAGTACACTTGATCGAAGTGTATTTCCCACTAATACAAAGAAAATAAATAAACTAGTCTATTTTCCCTATAACCTACCCTGCATCATACTTAGTCTTACTATCTTCGAAGCCTTACTATCTTCGAAGCCTAACTATTTCTCACCAAATCGCCACATGGCCAACACGGAGTCTTACGCCCTCTGCTCCTTCACGCCGTGACCTTACATGGTTTTTGAAATAGGTTTGCTAAAGGTAAGTTGACTAAGCAAAATACAACATAAAATACAGGCTAGAAGATACACAAGTTTGTAAATTTCCTTTGGCTTTTTGGAAAAGCCACACCCATCAACGGACTTGAGATGTCTTTACCGGTTGCCGTTTGACCCGGACTAGCTGAAGTTTCATGGAATTCTTCAGAAACCATATGACTTCAGAGAGGGGAAGTCTTACCGTTTCATCCTAGTTTTTGAAGGGAACTTAGAAGAACAAAACCCTATCTGTCCAATGTTTTTAAAGAACATTAGAAAACTCATATGTCCTGTGTCTTTGGAGAGAACACCGGAAAACTCATCTGTTCTAGTTTATACTCATAGGGGAGTACTCTTCTAGTTTATACTCATAGAGGAGTACTCTTCTAGTTTATACTCATAGAGGAGTATTACATCTGTTTCTATACTACTGTCTGTTTCCAGTTTATACTCATAGAGGAGTATAATATCCAGTTTATACTCATAAAGGAGTATATCATCCAGTTTATACTCATAGAGGAGTATATATGCCGTAACAGTCATCTTCGTTGTCATCGGCATGATCTGTTGAAACTGATGCCTGATCTGAGGCATTTTCTAATTCTTCTAGTTGTAGCATGATTGCCTTGACTTCGTCAAAATTGGTGGCCGCTGCTAACTGTGTAGTGAGAAAGTTCTTGAATGAAAGAAATTCCTGCTGTTCTGGTTGGATTTCTTGTTTCTGTTTCTGATTGGTCTCGAGCCATGCTTGGACCTTTGGTGTTGAACACGAACTATTGTTCATCTTCTTCCACCACATGACTGAGTGAGCTCTTCCGAAAGCCAAGATATCTTGTTGATTTCCGAAAGATACATGCTTGTACGCGAATTCTGATCTGAAAATCCACGTTACAAAGAAGATTCTGTAAAACACGAAAAACGGAGGAAGGTATGTTAACTGAGCTGGTGCCTTCCAATGTTCTGTGAAGTACTGGAATCCTTGGAGTACTGGTTCTGGTAAAATGTCTGTGATTGGACCAAAAGATGCCCACCATTGGATGAACCAATTTGGAACTTCTAATGGGAATGTTTTGGTGAAAAGGAAGAACCATGACATATCATGCTTGTCATTCTGGCGGTTGAAAGCTCTGAACCACGCTTGAATGTAGTCATAATAGTTGAATTCTTTCAATGGAATGTCGTCTGAAATCTATTTGGTTTTCTGTGGAGGCTGTCCCCATTGATCAAGGGTAATCACCTTCTGGAGTTTTGCTTTGACATGGCTGTACTGGCCTGGTTGTTTGTCTTTGTCATCTGGGACAAACTGGATAGATTCTGTTTTTATGAGAATTGTCTCATAATATTTCTGGTCTTTATACGTGTTATCTGGAATGTAGTTTGAATGAGGGTGTAGAAACGCTCTTGCAAACTCATCTGGGGTCATATTGGGGTTCTGTTTAAAATGAAATGGTTCTGTTACAAGAATTTGGTCAAACACATTCTTGTATATGTATGTGGGTGATGGTGACTGTGGTAATGTTTGAACTGGTTCTATGGTCACTGTCTTCTTCTTAGTAACAAGCGGCTGAAACCTGTTACTGACTATCGTCTGGGAAGACGATGTACCTGCAGTACCTGTACGAACATCTGTTAGCTGTTTTTGAGGAGACAAAGTCCCCAATACTGTGAGGTTTCTACCTAGGGGTGACTGGGTAGAATATGGTGTGTATGTTATCTGTTTATCTTCAACCTTTACTGGGGTTGATGATTGAGCTGGAGATGCTGCTGGTGTTCTAGCTTTCTGAGCATAAGATGAAAGATCAAATGCTTTAGCTTTTCCTTTCTCTTTCTTGGGAGCCATTGCTACTAATTTCAGGAGTTGATGATCCTGCAGAATGGTTAGCAATAATATATAGGAAAATACGGAATTGAAAAACTATCAATTACGCTTCTGGATCTGAATCTGTGTTTCAATCTACTTAATTGCGGTGGACTTGAAACAATCCATCTAAATCCATTAATTGGATTTTTGGTGCCCGCTTCTGTAATCTGTAAAAGAAAACAAAAATGAAAAGGTATTCCCGAATGAATCCTATGTGATAGGCACGTGGCCTGTTAGAAATTCTCTGGTTAGGAAATCAGGGATGGAGTTATCCTCTCCTTTGATGTACTGAATATCAAAATCAAAAATGGACAGGATGGCCTACCATCTGGCAAAAATCTGTTTAGATGCTATGTTTTTAACATCCTTAGTTAGCACATCTTTTGCTGACTTGCAGTCAACACGAACTAAGAATTTCTAGTTCAACAAATCATCTTGAAATTTCGATATGCATTTAACAATGGACAAAATTTCTTTTTTGACTGTTGAATAGTTCTGCTGGGCTTTATCCAGATTTTAGAAGGAAAAGAACAATCAGAAACAACCCAAGATAATGCAGTTAATAATAGACATAACAGAAAGCGGAATGAATATGGAATATAGGCAGATAAGCAATTGAAATGCAAATAGGAAAGAAGAAACAGAGGGATATGGTCTGAATCTCTTACTTGTTATTAAATGTAAACGGAAGCTGTGCTACACTGTTGGTTGTACAGGAGTACAATGTTCAAAAGTGATACCGAATTGAAATGGAAAATTTTAGAAAGAAAGAAAATTCGGATCCTATGTTAATGAGACAGACTCTGTCTTATATAGGATATCGAATCTGAAAAAGAAAAGTGAAATGTAAAAAAGAAAAGTCAAAAGTAACTTTTCCTAAAGTGAACAGTAAAAAGTGATTTTTACTATTCATGAATAGTGGTCGGCTTTTACTGTGGCCGAATCTTGTTTTGTCGTGACTTGATGATCATGTCTGCCTTTTACTGTGGCCGAAAGATCTCTTGTCATGACTTGATGATTCTGTCTTTTGACTGGATTACTTTCACTCTGACCGAAAGTAATTTCGTCGTCTTGTGATAATGTTGTCTGAAGATGGAATCTTGACTGTAGATTCATCTTCTTCATCGTTCTCTGAAACTGGCTGATTCTGTGCTGAAGACGTAGTGAACTTCTTCAGTCTGGTTCATACAACGAATGGTAAAATACATACAAGTACACTTGATCGAAGTGTATTTCCTACTAATACAAAGAAAATAAATTAACTAGTTTATTTTCCCTATAATCTATCCTGCATCGTACTTAGTCTTACTATCTTCGAAGCCTTACTATCTTCGAAGCCTAACTATCTCTCAGCAAATCGCCACATGGCCAACACGGAGTCTTACGCCCTCTGCTCCTTCACGCCGTGACCTTACATGGGTTTTGAAATAGGTTTGCTAAAGGTAAGTTGGCTAAAGGTAAGTTGACTAAGCAAAATACAACATAAAATACAGGCTAGAAGATACACAAGTTCTTAAATTTCCTTTGGCTTTTTGGGAAAGCCACACCCATCAACGGACTTGAGATGTCTTTACCGGTTGCCGTTTGACCCGGACTAGCTGAAGTTTCATGGAACTCTTCAGAAACCATATGACTTCAGAGAGGGGAAGTCTTACCGTTTCATCCTAGTTTTTGAAGGGAACTTAGAAGAACAAAACCCTATCTGTCCAATGTTTTTAGAGAACATTAGAAAACTCATCTGTGCTGTGTTTTTAGAGAACACACCGGAAAACTCATATGGTCTAGTTTATACTCATAGAGGAGTACTCTTCTAGTTTATACTCATAGAGGAGTACTCTTCTAGTTTATACTCATAGAGGAGTATTACATCTGTTTTCTATACTACTGTCTGTTTCCAGTTTATACTCCTCTATGAGTATAAACTGGATGTTATACTCCTCTATGAGTATAATATATATATATATATATATATATATATATATATATATATATATATATATATATATTAGAGTAATAAAACTATTTCGTCGCTAATCCGTGGCTATTTTGCGATGGAGTGGCCACGGAAGCTTATATTTCTTTTATTTTTTATAATTAAACCATAGTTTGTTGCCAATTCATAACCAAGTTAGCCACGGAAAAGCTACGAACCACACGTGTCCGTTGCCAATTGGCGAAATAATTTTTTCCCGTCGCCTGCATCCTATTTTCTTGTAGTGTATTTCCTACTAGTCCAAAATGACTAACTCAAATTATTCATTATATCTACAATACCCACTTATAAACTAATCAAATACACCATCTCCCACCAATTGGGATATTACAGTTATGGTTAATGATTTTTACCATAGTGTAACTTTTAAAGCTATTTTTTTGAATGTGGGCAATAGGTGTTAGAATATAAACTTGTTTCACATAGATAACTTAAAAATTTAAAGACTGTCATATAAGATTTTAAGCTAGTTTATTTAATATCAATTAATTTAAGATGGAATATTACCAATCTTAATATTAAAGTTACAAGCTGCAACTGGCAAGAAAAAATCATACAATCTCTTGCATCTCAAAGAAAATGAATATTCTAAGAAACACTTGAATAATAATGTTACAAGTTGTAAATAGCTGGCCACATGGATTTGCCATTATTGTTCATGGGAGAATCTAGGTAAATTTAAAGGTTAGTGGGGGACTTTAGAATTTAGCATGAAACTCATTAGGCAAAAATGACTCAACTCTTGCTTATTATTGTAAAAGTAGTGTTTGGAGCATAACGAAACCAACTTTCTTTCAAGTATCACTAGCATCCATGGCTTGGGCATCATACTCCTTGCTAATGCTTAGTGCCCTCCTTCAAGCCTCGTGACATTGCTCCATGATATGCTTCCTTGCGTTGTGAATCAGGAGCTTGCCTTCTTGTTGGTGCCCTTATCTCATGTCTAGAATCTGTCTTTGTAGCATTTCGTCTTCAATGTAGTTGAACTACCATGCTTGCTTGCGTTTGGTTTTTCTCAGTTCGTGCTTTGCGTGTATTGATTGTTGACGGTTATTTGTAAAGAGGAAGAAATTGGCGAATCATGCGAGAAATGCGGTAACAACTACATCTAGATCGACATGGTACCTCAACAACCACCTAGTATGATCTCTTTCCATTTCATGCTACGAAGAACGCCTATATTGTTGGTAATTCCACCCAGAAGGTAATGAGTTACTCCTACAGCACGTCCTCAAACAATGATCAAGGCTCTCCGTTGAATAGGAGGAATAACTTTTAATTTATTACGAGCATAAACGAAATATTCAATAAATTCTTGCCAATAACCACGTTTACTAAATAGAAAAACATTAAATTAAAAACCCATACAAAATTCATGAGTATATATTGAAAAGAGTCGCATGTCTACTAATCACCACAATTAGATGTAAGTGATCACAAGATTCAACAAATTACTTAATCCCGGATTGCTCCCAACCACTGGAATCTGGATGCATTGGCATCATCTCAAGCTTCTCTTGATCGACCATCAAAATAAAGAGAATGTAAACAAGATTGAGAACAGGATTTGTGTTAGAAGAATTAACATTTAGTAAAAAATGGTTTCCTTTTGTAGACTCAATAGTCCCATGTCTCGTTATAAACTTCAGCAAAAGAGACGGCATTTTTGTGGATTGTTTGCATTGAAGGTTTTTTTATGCAGCCATCCTTGACTCTAGTATGGAGATTGTTCTCACCTAATAATCTGTACTCTTCATTACTGAGAGTAAAGATTGACTGAATAGAGATCCTTGGCAGATGTTGAGGATGAGGCATTATACTCAACCTCTGATGAATGAACAAGAATCTCTGTCTCACTCGAGTTCCTTAGTTTCAGCTCGTCATACTTGTCTCTGAGGGCCTTAAACTTCAATTCATCACCGTAAATACTTGGGTCGACATCTAGTTCCTGAACACTAGTTTGACCTTCAAGCATGCTCACCACTGCAGACATGTTAGGCCTAAGAGCTGGAGATGGATTGGTGCACAACAAAGCTACCTTAATCATTCTTATTGCCTCCTCAACGTTGTAGTCAGAAGCCAATCTTGGATCTACTAGCTCCAGCAAGTTTCCTTTCTTTTGTAGTACAAGCGCCTATTAAAGCATAGCGAAGTAATGGCAAGATATCATGTATTAGGGAACTTAAAAATCAACATAAAGCAGGTAAATAAACAATCAAATGTTGTGTCTGAAGTGAAACGCAATTGCACACGCAAGTGTGTCTTTATTACTCATGAAATCTGTTGGCCCGACATTAGCCAACAGGAATCAGTTTCCATACCAACGAAGTGTTAAACAAATGAAGCAATTCAGTGACTAACTGTGTTTCTGAATAGAACAGTCATGTCATAATAGGTCCAGTTCCAAGAACTCAAACATACTTAGACAGGCACAAGAAGAATTAGCCAAGCAATAGTTACCGCTTACCTTGTCAAGAAGGCAAACACAATTCCCATCAGAAGTCATGTTGCTCTTTCCGGTAATAATTTCCAGTGCTACTACCCCAAAGCTATAGACATCTGCTTTATAAGTCAAGTGTCCCCATAGTGCATATTCTGGTGCCATATAACCTCTGTAAACAAAAAAATGCAAGAAAAATTTAAAAAGGTGATGAACCTAAGCTTACTTTATCAACTGTAATTACCATCATGCTCCTATTTGAAATTTTTGACTTGAGGAGATGCAAAATACCTGCAGTTTGTTATATTATTTTTATGCTCAGAAGATTACTTCAAGATTACAATACTATGAGAACCATTAGCACTTGTTTTAAAGAAGCAGGAATCCAAATAACTGAATGAATAACATAAGTCAAGTAAACTATATCAATCAGTGCTATAGAATTAACATCAAATAGCTGGTTAAGTTACTTCTGATTATAAGTAATGAACAATTTTTTCTTTGTAAGTAACCAACAGTATATACAATAGGAGCAATCACAAATTGCAGAAACATTTAGATGGTAACATACTTCTTTCTTAAGATCTTATTAAAGGGAAAAGAAGATCATTTCTCACATGGTTCCTGCAACCCTTGTGCTAATATGTGTGTTTTCCTCTTCATCAAGCTTGGCTAGACCAAAATCAGAGATCTTTGCGTTAAGTTTCCCATCAAGCAACACATTGGTAGCTTTGATGTCCCTGTGAACAACCTTTATTGCTGATTCCTCATGCAGGAAAGTCAGACCTCTTGCTATGCCAAGACAAATTCTTTGTCTGGTTGGCCAATCCAGTTTCACTTGTGATCTCTCTGGACCTATCATTCACAAGTTTGACTTCTGAAAATAACTATAAACTTTAAAGGAATCGATCAATTCTATTGCTTTTTGATAACTAGATGAATGACAGCATACTTCAAAATGCACACTTATAAATTAAGACATGTAAATACTCCCCAAACATGTAAATTCTTATCAGATCCTGAAATATAAAGAGACAAAAATTTAGATTTTTCTAATTTTGTTCTCTTTTTATCTGAGCTGAGAATCTCCAACTTCTCACTATTGTAAAAATTCTCAATTAGCTGCAGGAAGTGAACTCTTTTAGTTGAGAACTACACGTTTGAATCTTCTGCTGGAAGATACAGCATATGATGGCTTCATGAATTTGAAAAGGCTTGAATTGTAATATATATTTTATGACAAAAGAACGAATGAAATAAAATAAACTAAATAAATGACA
The DNA here is from genome assembly GCA_037974665.1 of Ehretia macrophylla. Taxonomy (NCBI): domain Eukaryota; kingdom Viridiplantae; phylum Streptophyta; class Magnoliopsida; order Boraginales; family Ehretiaceae; genus Ehretia; species Ehretia macrophylla. Next base: position 82,343,658 of record CM075781.1, read on the forward strand.
CTTATTCGCTTCCACTAATCCACTTTAACATGCCTGAATTATCAACATATTTTATACAATTCCAAATTAGACTGTAAAGTTAAAATATGAATGAGAAGAGGAGAAATTTTATTTCCAATTTTAGATCTAATACCACTTCACCGAGATGAAACCATATAAGTAGAATTTAGTTGTTGTCATGTGACATTGCTATATGCTTAGAATAGTAATTAAAAGGCCAAAACATATATTTAATAAACAATATAACGAAAAGTAGAACCAGTAACCTGCTTTCTTGAAAATAAAAGGACAATATAACTGGTCAAAGTATAAACATCAATTTACCAAATAAAGCACGGGCAAGGCAATTGTTTTCCATGTACTCATAAACCAGCAGTAGTTGACGTCCTTCAATGCAGCATCCATATAATTTTACAAGATTTGGGTGCTGTGACCCAGAAATCATGCCTACTTCATTCACAAATTCCCTATTTCCTTGCTTTGATGTGGAAGAAAGTTGCTTGACAGCTACTATTGTGCCATCCAAAAGTACACCCTGCAATTTAAAAGGAAAACACTTTCCAGTAACATTCATCCATCTTGCATTGTTAAAGATGGAATGAGAAAGCAGAAGAAGACATCAAAATTATCATTTAATTGTATAGTACCTTATAGACAGATCCAAATCCACCTTCCCCAATTTTGTTTTCAGTATCAAAGTTATTTGTAGCAGCCTTAATCTGTTTTAAGGTGAACAAACCAGTTCGCAAATCTAATGCTTTCCAATCTGTACAACAAATTCAGTGAGTTAACTTCATCAATAAGCTGTATTGATCAAATTCACGGTCCCTCCAGCAAAGAGAGAATTACAAGATGAAAAAGATTCACACCTCCTACCCAGAGGGGAAAAAGGATGCTCGTAACATATGCCCATCAACTAATAACCACTAGAAGGAAACTTATGCAATGTTCCTAAGAGTGGATATTGGCTGTTCGTATTACAACTTAGTGTAAGTGTATTGCACTGGGTTGTCTAATTAGAGAAATTTGAATGTAATTGCATTGCAACAAAATTCATTTGAGCCATCCTACTAAATCACCTCATGTTAACAGAATCTATGATCTATGACACTTTTTGAATTTTTGTTTGTAGTAAAAGTTGAGGTAGCAGTTGCATGACCTTGTTGTCTTGAGTTTCTGCCTCCAAAGTAGCCTTTCCACCAAAGCATATACATAATGATGAAGGCGAGGCAAAATGAAGCAGCCGCAGATGAGATCAGTATCTTCTTTCTCTTATTCAATGGAGGACCAGAATCTACATATGATGGAAAGAAACATAATCTTAGTGAGTTATATGCTACTTTTCCACCCAGACAATTTATTATAAATCTTGTACATAAAAATGTCGCTAGACAATATTTGAAGGCATAACAGGACTTCATTAGAATCCCTTAACAATTAAGAGTTGCAAAATTTGAAAAGAAAACAACTTGAGATATCCTCAGAGAGAACACATATTTGGTTGATGATTGGAAAGAAATGACTCATACCAGATTTTACGGAAATGGCAGATATAAGAGGACCAGAGTTTCCCCTCAGTGGTACTGCTGTTGTCCCCAATCCTGCCCATTGAAATCGAATGTCTAATGTTTTGTTTTTCACAACAGCTTTAAATTCCTTTATGACTACCTTATTAACCCCTCCTGCTTCATCTTCAATATCAAAATTCTTCCTTCTCAACTCATCCTGTTACCAAGCAGTAGATTACTACCCTAACACATTGAAATGATGTTCAATTTAATCACATTATTTACCTGGATATAAATATCAAAGATCCGTCTTCCAAGACTCCTAAAAGATTGGTTATTTGTAAAAGTTATCTCAGCAAAGTGAAGTTTCACTGTATAAATTCCATTTGCCAAGCAACGCCCATAATATGTTAGTGATAATGGAGAGAGGCGAGCCGTCTGGTATAGTTCAGCATTATCCACTTGAAGCACAGATACGTTCCTTGCTGTGGTTTCATTTCTAGTTTTGTTAACATCCCAAAAGTGTCCAGTACTACTACTTCCCCAATACTGATTTATGTGGACAAATTTAGCATAATCTTCCAATGCTTCATCTGCTTCATACTTGGTGTTTCCAATGGTGACATCTTTTCCACCACAATTTATATGAAAAGAGTACCACTCTGTACACAAAAGACTAGTAAATTATTAGTTGTTGTCTCATATGATGGTATAGAAAGAAAAGGCAAACCCTTAAGTTAGTATGACACATCAAAGAGCAGGAACAATTAAGTTTTGTACTTTTTTCTTTCAAGTTTCAAAACTTGACATTTAAGAGATCAATGTCAGCTAGTTATTGAAGCACATGATTCTATACTCTGTAAAATAGCATGTAATTATTTGTACTTTCTATGAATATCATGCCCTTACCCTGAGTGCAAGGAGTAAAGCATTGCCTAGGTTCCCTGGAAACAGAAAGCATAACGATAACTAGTTAAAAGAAAATTGGAAAGAGAAGGAAAAAAAACAAAAAGAAGAAGAAGAAAGAGGGAAAGCAAGAAAAGAAAAGAAAAGATGAGAAGCAACTAAGCGAAAAACATATTTCAAACTTCACTTGGACTGGAAAACGAAGACTTACAAACTGCTCCTTCCGTTTAAGCTTCTAAACAAGTTTCTGACAACAATTACTGAAGTTAGTTTCCCATCAAATATCATTTTGATGGAGGGAAAAAAAAGGCCGGATCAAATAGGAGCTTACAGTTTGTCTCCACAAGTTGGAGCTGGGAAGAAATCTCTTTCGGAGAAATTATTGTAGGAAAGATCAACGTATCTGTAACACGAAGATCATAACAAGAGCAATGGAACTCTGAAAACGAGGTGTAGAGAATAAAGAATCAATTGTAACTAAAGAAATAGTGAAGCATTAATTTGGATTTAAGAAAACGAGTGTAACAAGGAGATATTGGTAATGGAGCAGTCAACCAGAATTCTCCCTAATTTGCAGCAAAACACGACATATGCTAAGTAACTAATTCTAGTAACTCTTAGGTACTTAATATTCAAACACTACTGTAAGCCCAACTAGTAGAGTTATCGTATAACCTCTGTGTCCTATTGTGTCTGAAATTAAACTTTCACTTTGTGCTTAATCAGCAAAATGAAGCCTCCAGCTTTCCCCATATTGGTTAAACAAGTCTTAGGGTGTTAGAAAAGTAAACGAAAGACAAAGCTGTAATCTTCCATTCATTAGAAGTGGAATACTTACAATAGTTGTTGGAGCACTATCTCTCCAACATTTATGGAGATCATAGCTCTATTGTTATGGCTCACTCAGGACTTATAGATTTAAAGCTCTCGTAGATTCTCTAGTTTTGGAGATCTTATGGCTCATCTTAGCTCTTAAGCCTCGTCTTACAAAATTGTACAACACATATATATACGTATGTAGTAAGGCGGTGTAGTCACCTTCTAGAGTATTTCATACAATAAACAATTGGCCATTCTTATGTTGGTTGCTCACTACATTATAATGATTGTAGTTTTTGCTAAGTTGAAATATCTCTTGCTTTTATTTTAGAATTATCGAGCGCCGCTATTGAGCACCAACATTCCAGCATAGGAATCATATTAAGTATCCAGTATCTCTTCTGACTTCCATAGCTCTTCCTTCATACTCATTACTTCTCATTGTTGCATAGGCAGTATCCTTTGAACTGATTGCTGTCTCTATGACATCTAAGGATAATTCTTGTTCTATCCTAAATGTTTGCAAATTGGTCCATATTTAAGTTCACAAGTAGCTTTCTCATAATGATACTCATTCAATAGAATTGTCTATTGATTCTTCTTCGGCCATCTCCAACAACTTCCCTATTAATTTCTCCATACTAAGGAGTAAAATAGGTCACTCTTTTGAGAGGACCTGTTCTTGATGGCATGTGAATCATATTAAAAATGAATCATTTTAGGTTAGACTATTTAGTCCAACTCCCTATTTAGTCGGTCTCTATTCCAGTTTCATTTCTATAGCACTCTTTATTTTAACTAACATATTATTTTTATATTTCTTTAATTGTTAACAACTACGTTGCAACGATTATTAACAATATGAATATTATTGTTTTAGTTTGAAACTTTTTCAATGACGATATCATTTGTTTTTAATTTGAAACTTTTTTAATATTTTTATTTCCTTATTTATTTTTATTTTATATTGTAATTTAATTTTTTAATTTTGGATAGGGAGCCATATTTATGGAGTCATGAATGGCGATCCCAAAAATAAGGAGCCCCTTTAGGTGAGATGGAGTGCAAAACGACATTTGTCTCCCTAACAGTCGTTATAGGAAAACTATTCAAGTTGACCTTACAATAATTGAAACTACTATTTGTTCATTTGGTACAAAAGACATGGATAAAAATTATTCTCATGTTCCTCGCAATTCAACTACTCTTTTAGTGCCTCCATTGTCTTGCACTTACCAAAGGAAAAATCTCGCATCCAGATAGGTGTGGGCAACTAATGTGGAGCTTCACAAGTGCCTCACCCGGTTGCATCCGGTAGCTGGATGCAATACTAAAAGCATGTTGAGTTTCTTAAGTTCAGTGTGTGTGCGTTATCAAAATCAGGCCTTGAACAACATTTCATTTCACCAAAAAAAGAAAAGAAAAAAAAAAAGCATTTCCATTAGGCAAAACACTGAGGTCCATTAGCCACCAAAAATAATAGAGAATGCAATCATGTACACATGAAATCATGATTAGCAAAAAAATTAATGTCGAATGAAGGTCAAGAGCATAAGACTTCTTTCATAAAGAAAATGACACTACTTCTGTGTACTTATATAGACTTTTTCCTCCATATATCTTCAAGGCTCTGTTTGTTTGCCGTAAAATAACTTGTTGGTGGAAAATATTTTCAGGGAAAATGTTTTTTTGAAAAACAAAATATTTTTTGGTGTTTGATTGTTACACTGAAAAATATTTTCTAGTATTTCGATGTAATAGTAAAAATTGATTAAAATTATTAATAATTAATCACTATTTATTAATTATTAATAAAATTCTAAAATAAGTTAAAAATAATTAATTAATAAAATTTTAATTAATATATAATAAATAATTTATATTAATGCATAATAAATAAATTAATAGATTAATAATTTCATAAATTAATAATAATTATTCAATTATTTGTTATTAATTGAAATTATTAATTTAAAACTAAGTTAGGTGAATAATTAATCAAAAGCTGATAAATGAAGAAAAAATCTTAAATTAACTAACTAATTAATTATTATTTTTTAATAATATTAAATTAATTAATTTTTATTTAATAATAATTAACTAAAAATATGACAGGAGTGGGGTGGAGATGGCGATGGGATAGGGGTAGGGGGTAGGTGGGGGTGGGATCGAGGGTGGGTGAAGGATGGGGTGGAATGAATGTAAAATATTTTATTCTCCCAATTTCCAAAGGACATGAAAATATTTTTCACTTTTTATAACTAAACATTTTTCGGTCAAGTTTACAGTGTTGCCAAACATTGGAAAATTTAATAACATTTTTCAAGAAAATATTTTACGGCAAACAAACAAAGCCCAAATCACAGGAAGAACCACAAAAATATATGTGCACATATACATAACCAAATACATATCATAGGCACAAACAGACGGTAATGAAAAATTGATATCTATAATGAGAAAGAACAAAACATACAGTTTAGAATTTTGATTTTGAATCCAATCAGGAATAGGCCCAGTGAGGAAGTTACTTGTCAAATACCTGATCAAAATGTCAAAGTCCAAAGATGGGATATTTAACAATCTTGTAAGAGTAAAAAGAACATAACAAGCTATAAAAGAGATCAAAAATTTGAAAGTTATCTTCATATGCTTGACTTGCTAACTGCCCAGTTAATCATTCAATGCATGACCACAATCTAGGATCATACATAGATCTCTAGACACCTGCCGTTGTGTAGTTTACACAAATAGTTGTTGCACTCTTAATCTAAAATGAAATCAATGTAGATATTCTTTAGATTGATGAAATTCTATAGTTACATATTAGCATTAGTTAGATATTCTTGCAAAATATCATAATATGATGTTTTCTAAGCAAACTGAAAGGAAAATTAAGATGTGTAGCTTACACATTCTCCAGTTTAGATAAGCCTCCAAAATCCGGGATATGTCCATGCAATTTATTAAAACTGAGATCCCTGCCAATAGATGACCATTGAAATTGGTGACTAAGAATCTTAAAGAAACTTCCATCAGATGAACGATAAATTAGCTAAATAACGAGATATAGAAAGGCAAAATCCAAATGCAAAAAAAAGTCTATGATGAGCCAAAAAAAAAAAAATCTAGCATAGTGATTACTTCATTATCTTTACCTCTACATCTCCATCCTATCACCATCATTTTGTGTATATGCATTATACAGGCACTCATGAGAAACCATTTCTTGTTATTATAGAACAACATTACATAAAATACAGTGGAAGTTTGGCAACTTCTGCTTCTCCATCCCTATCACTTCCTAAAACCAATTGGTTCGAGCAGTAGCTCAGAACTGAGGATCCTATAATGATGCACTTAAGAATCCATTGATTTATAAGTCACTCGATTTATAATTCTTTCCTCTATCTTCTCTTCCAACCCTTTCTCTCGTGAATCTAAACATAGTGTAAACCACTGCCCTGTTGCTCATCCTTTATGTATTAAACAATTGTCTAGAGCATCTAATAGTATCAGAGGATTTCTTCCAACATCAAATACAATTGAAGAAAGAGTAAAGTATGCTTTGATGACCTTCCCACATGTTTTGGTCTGTGGTGTTGTTTGTTAATGAAGACTATTACCCCTAAGAAAAGCCATGAAGAAATTGATGCAGAGGGTCTTTGAAAAACTATACGAAAATTGTTAAACAAGCACTTACAGAATCAGTAATTTCGGCATGTTAGATATATCAGTCGGTAGCGTCCCAGATATGTTACAGCTCCTAAGCATCCTGCAATATTATCTCAAATCAATATTTCTTGAAATTAATCCTGCAAGTTTGTGGGTAAAATTTTTACAGATAAGACTTACAATCGTTGCATCCTAACCATCTCTCCTAGCTGCGGGAAATGAGAACTTTCTCCATTTAAGTCACTAATCCTTCTGTGCATTAAGTACTTGAAAGTAAGTATATTAATTTACCCACATTTTTTAACCTTAACCAAATAATGCAAGAAAAGTCACCGGGCATTTGGTCTAGTGGTATGTTTCTCGTTTTGGGTCCGAGAGGTCCCGAGATCAATCGTCGGAGTGTGCAATGATGTAAGATTGGCGTAGGCCTCCCTTTGAATAAGAAAAATAATAATAATGCAAGAAAAGTGGAACTCACAGCTCTGTCAGATTTTTCAAGAGGGATAGGCTGGTAGGTATGGGCCCTTCGAAACCACGACCTTGAATCTCTCTGTTGGAAATCATATTCAGGGCTAGAGATGAGGTTGTAAAACTTAAAAAAAATGTGAAGGTATTGCTTAAGTTATTGACAAGAGGCTTACAATCTTTGGAGGCTTGTCAATCCTTGGAAATCAGGAAGTTTCCCAACAAACTTGTTGCTGCTAAATCTACTGTTTCACCCAAAAACAAAAAATCATACAAGACTTTCTAAACCAAAACGTAGTAAAATGTGGAAGTACTTCAATTATAGTATCAGAAAGGGTATTCACTATACTCACAGCTCAGTTAATTTCGTCAGATGAAAGAGTTCGGACGGCAATACACCAGTCAGATTGTTTGTACTGAGAACACTGTAGTAACCAAGAAGGGAAAGGTTATTGAATCTTCTAAACATAAAAAGCTTTTGTGTGTCATAGCTAGATATAACATATAAATCAGAAGCATGAGAAACTAAAATAGCCTCACAGGATCTCTAAGTTGGTCAACTTCCCGATGCTCACAGGAACATGTCCAGAAAACATGTTGGTCTCCAGGGTCCTAAAACAAAATTTCCTTCAGAACCGTAATAGATTACAAAAACATCAAAAAGCATTCTATTGCTACAAGTTGTCTAACTTTTTCATCGAAACAGAGAGAGGGGGGATGAGAGTGAAATACAGATATGTGAGAGTTGATATATTTCCCAAGTATTCTGGGATTGGTCCTGATAAGCGATTCATCCCTACAGCCCTGCAGCATTCTCTTGGTCAATCCTGAGAATTTGACAGGCTCGTGTAGTACTTATTTTAATCAGAACCAGAGAAAATAGCTTACAGAAGCTGTAACTTGGTAGAAGCCCATTGCCGGGGAATAGTGCCGTTAAGGTAGTTGGCATAAAGATCACTGTGAAAATAAATATCTTCATGTAAGTTGAAAGAATGCATGAAATTTAATCTGCCGGACAGAAAACAACATAACAATGAATTTGGTGTTTCTGTTTACATGTATATGATGTAAGGAAGCTTTACTAACGATGGTGGTAAAACGCCAGCAAGATCTTGCCCTTTAAGAATTCTACATGTCAAAAAGAGAAGGAATATTAGAAACCTGGATGTTGCTAAATACAAGCTCCAATGGTTCATTTTCAGTGAGAAATTCAACCATCATGTACAAGGTGAGGTATGTTAGAATATAAAATTGCTCACACGAAAAAATCATAAACTTTAAGGCTATCATGTAAAATCGTGGACTACTTCTCCTTTTAACAATTGATTTCAAATGGAACACCATGTTTCTTAATACTAGTCATCAGCCACAAGTTGCACCTACCATCTGGCAAGAAAATCAATTGGACTGAGACCTATTCTGAATTTTCTATCTTATACCTATCCTATCAACTTTTTACCCTACCTTACAAGATTGGGATAGATAAGGATATTGGTCTACCATGTCGAATTGCTCACCCTTATTCTATTAGGTGAAGTTAGCTATATTAGTGTTATATACGCAAAATTTCATGTGAGTGCCTCCTTCCAAATCTACTGTACCCTATAAGATTGGGATTCGTCAGGATATTGGTTTACCATGTCCATTTGCTCACCCTACGTCATGCTCAATTAATACATTTGAAGAATTCTAATGTATAAGATTAGATGAGTATACAAGTATGAGATGTAGTCAAACAACCTAAGCCTTATCCTATTAGATGAATTTTGTAATGATTTCATACCCGTAAAACATACGAGTGTCTCTATCCAATTTACCTACCCTCTTAAGACTGGGATGGGTAAGGATATTGGTTTACCATACCCATCTGCTCACCCTACTTTAAGCTTAATTAATACGTTTGAAGAATTCTAAGATTAGATGGATATACAAGTACAAAATGAAATCAAACAACTGAGTCTTATCTTACTAGGTAAAGTTAGCTATATAAATCCACGACGACATTCATTCCTATTACATCTTTTGTTAGCTTTATGCTCATAGATCTCAAGTAAGTGGCCCCATCTAATTCTTCTTATTCTTCCCCAGTCCATCTTATACTTGCAACCTACATATCTTTGTACCTAACAAGTATCACCATTCATCTTTCTACATATCCAAACCATCTCAAACAATTCTCTTTCATGTCATCCTTAATTTGAGAATCATATCATGTTCTTCTTAGTATTATAACAAATCCATCCAAACATTCTCATCATCTTATGACTATTTTATAATACCAGTATTATCTGTATACTACATGATAAGAGATGAGCTCTTACCCAACTGCGTTCTTGTCATATTTTACATACCAAAAGTATTCTATCATCAGATGGACAAGAGTGAAAAATTTTGCGTCTGTCAATGACACTAATGTGGGCCCCACATGGTGTGAGACACGGAACTCGATCATTGAATAACGCACGAGTCTCTCGTACAAGAGCATTTGTTACAGGAGGAATAAACGTACAAATCTTACCATAGGCCTTTGGTCTATTAGTATGCCGCTCGTGAGTGCGAGAGATTGCAATATTAATTTTTGTGGGTGACATCATTTAATATATAATGTACGGTTGAAGAGAGAAACATTAGGGGGGGAAGGAAGCATACATGTGAGTAATATGACATGCATCAGCAGTGCAGTTACCACAGAGGACGGTGTTGTTATACAACAGCAAATCTGGCCTTGGTGGTGACACCCAGCTCGTCGTGTTGTCGCAGGGATTTGAACTGAAATCCCAGTCCTTTTTACCCAATTGATCCGCTATCTCTCGAAGTGCATTTACTGCAAATTCAGAGCCAAGTATCATTTTAGGTAAGTATACCAAAAGATTTTGTTTAGAGCTCGTAGTGGGAGCCTTCGTTAAAGGAAAATTCTTGGTGAACTAAATTAGTCAATTTAATCAAAATTATTTTATGATAAAATTTAATTTAGCTTTCAAGTGCAGGGATTAAGTTAAACTTTTTTTAAAAATAATAAAGAATACATTGATTTTTTTTGAAAATAATAATAATTAAATTGATTAATTTTAAACAGTAAAATAAAGTTTAAATATTTTAAAAAATAATAAATATAAAATTAACTAACTTTGAACTATGTGGATAAATTTGAATATTGATAAAACAATAAAGGAACATTTGTGTAATTTTTCCTTTTTTCATAGGAGAAGACATTTTAATGCAGGGCTGATTAAAGCTTTATAATAGTAATCTTCATTTTATAAGTTTTCATTATTTTAGACTACAGAAAATTTATACGGTCTTAAAGGGTAAATGTCACAAATGGCTCAATGTTTACACTTTTTTATAACTCTATTTCTATTATTTTAAAAGTTATGCCCTTAATTTTCAATATTTATTTTATTTTTCTAATTTTGTCTCTATTTTTTCAAATTGCCAATCTTTGTCATCAAAATTTACAAAAAAATTTAATTAAGTCTCCAATCTTTTTACTTTTTTTTATAAAAAAAACTAATCCCCAAAAATTCATGTACCGAAAACAATTAAAATAGCATAGTAATGTTTTCGCCTTTTTTCAATTTAGTATGATCATAATTAAAATCTGAGTTAATTTCACAAATGATCCTAAATGTTGACATTTTTTATTTCATTCTCGTCTCTATTATTTTAAATCTGACGCACTTGGTCCCAATGTTTATAATTTTTTATCAATTTCATTCTTATTATTTTAAAAATGACAACATTTAATCCCAAAATTTACAAAAAAATTGATTTAGTCCTCAATGTTTTCATTTTTTTCCATTTAGTCCCAAAACTTTTATGTGCATGTCACAAATGGTAGAGACTAAATTGAAATTTTTTATAAATATTGGAGACTAAGTGCAATATTCTTGAAACATTATGGAGGAAATTTTTTTTAAAAAAGTATAAATATTGGGTACTAATTTAAAATTTTTTGTGATCTTTAAATACTAAATGCGTCACTTTTAAAATAATAAAGATAAAATCAAAACGAAGTACAAACAATGGGAACAATTTATTATTTATAGTATGGACTAAATTGAAATTTTTTGTAAATTTTGAGAGGTGCAAATGTTATAAAATAATATTGAAAGTAAAGTGTTATGAACTGCTTAGTAGATTGTACTAGAAACAAGCTAAACATCTAAACCTCTTACCTTCTTCGTCAGGCGGAAACGGGACTTGTACGGCCACGATGCTTCCATCTAACCATATTATCATAGAAAAGATGAGCAGCTGAACTGCGAACTCTTTTCTAATACTAAAATGCGTTGTCATTATTACGAGTTTTGAGTTGCATGGGCTGATTGTTTCATTATATAGATAACACATATAATATGGCTCATCAAAACGGTAGTGAACCCACATCCCTAGTTAGGCGCGTGGACCCACGCGTTTGGTAGGGCCCGCGGCCTGTGTAATCATTTAAGTTTAGAAGACTTCAGGTCTTCTTAAGGTACTTTTTGTCGGAAGAAGACTTGAGGTCAAACAAAAACATAGTGAAGTACGAGTTACAGTATTCATAATCAATTATTGGAGAGGTTGTCTTAAAACTACGATTGAAATTTAGTTGTTTTTTTTTTTTTTTATCTAATGGTAATGTTACTTGCCGTATATAAAAAGTTGCGATTTCAAGTTTATCACTAGAATTTTGGTTCAATGGTAATTTTACTCACTGTTATATGAGAAATTGTGAACTTGAATTTTATTCGTTACACTATACGATTTTAAGTCTTTAAATAAAAATAAAAATAAAATATATATATATATATATATATATATATATATATATATATATATATTTGCTCTACCACAAAAATAATGTCAAGAAATACACTTCTTTTAGCTTTCTCTTTTATTTTTTCACTATCATCGGTGTCTTGCAAAACTCCTCTCATTGACTTAAAAACATCGAACTCATTGAAAATTAAAAAGTTAATGTATTTAATCAAAATATTTGTTAATATAAAAATGTTTATCATAAACATAAAAATATCTAAAAATAAAACAAATCCAAGAAACCACTTGCATACATAAACCAACAACTCAATCCTTCTTTTGGCCTCGTTGTTTTGGTCATTGACGGGCAAATCACAACTCAAGACCTCGACTTTTAGTTTGATTGTACCATCCCTTCCTTGCACTGGCGGAGCCAAGTGGTCTAGAGAGGGTGCACATGAACCCTCTGAAATTGGGGAAAAAATCTTCTTCTTTTTTTTTTTTTAAAATACCTTCTTATTTTTATTCTTTCTCCTCTTGTGTTTTTCCCTCTTCATTGTTCATTTGGTTTTCAATTTATTTTCTTTATTTTGGAGACTATTTGTGTTTATCATTGTGTATGAATTTTGATTCATTTATTTTTGTAATATTTTTAACATTTAAATTAAACTCTTCTAGTTTAAATGTACATTTATGTCAATTTTAATTTTTGTGAATGAGTTTTAGATTTTATTTATTTTTAATTGATTATTTTATGTCTTTAATTAAACAGTTCAAATTCAAATAGCCGCGAATTCTTTATTTTCAAATATTGTAATATGTTATCATCAAAATCAGGATTCAGCACGAAGTCAAAAGTTTTTTTTTTTTGTAATTTATATAATTTTTTTTTTTTGTATAAATGGGTGTCCTTGACCCTAATTATTAACTCTGCCACGTAGTGCACCCCCTAGTCTCGGGTGTCTGGCTCCACCACTGGTCCTTGTCCATTTATATATATCATAAGTCGTATGTTGTATTGATTTATTTGAATCAATATTTTGGCTAAGTTGGTTATATGTATAAAAATGATTGTGAAAGCTAGTTGTGTCATGCTAAAGGTTTTTGAAGTTAAGATAAAAGACTATTATGTTTTAGCACATAAATAACATAAGAGAATTACGTGGAATCCCAATAACATTTTAAAGCTGGCCACATGAAATTCATGTTTTTCCAATTTCCTTGCGCACATTTTATAAAATTATAGCTTATTGCAATTGTCAACAATCTTCGACGTTAAAGTGGGATTTATGGCTTAATTAAACGATTTGCATGCTTCATGTTATTGTTATTTCTCATGTAGATTTTGTCCAAGTAAATAACTTAGTTTGTGATACATGGAAGGAATGATATTAATAAATATGATATGAAATTGCCATATCCTATATTAGTCGTTTGTTTAGGTAACTATTATGTTATTATTGAGGTGGCCGCTAGATGAATCCAGTAAGGAGTATGACTTTAATTAACCCCTACATTATGATGTAGTTAGTGTAGTTAGTGAATTTATGAAAAGTATAAAGGAAGAGATGATCAAGGAGAAGAAGACATAGGGGTGTTTTATTTTTAACCTTGGACCAAGCAGGTCCTTTTAGTTTTTTATTTCCCTCTTAGGTCCCTCTGTCAGTTAAATCTTACAGAAAATGCTTTTACCTCTTGAAATTCTTATTTTCCTCTTACTGAATGTTGATATGGTTTAGTTTAATTTTCTTTAATAATGTTCTTATTTTCCTCTTGAAATTCTTATTTTTCCCCTTATTGTCTTAATAAGTTGAAATGGTGATTATGCAAGGAGAAAAGAAAATCCTCAAGGACCTAATTGTCTAAATGCTAAAAGCTTCGGGACCCCAATATCATTTATCCGAAGATTAAGTTAGTCAAGGTGTGCATAATTCAAGATATAAACCATTGAAGTTGTCTCTAAGCTCAATATTTATAATATTAAGAAATTGTAAGACAGACTAAAGATCTAATTTTCTTCTAAAAAAAATCTACTATGGGATATTTGTAAGTGAGCAAACAACATCAATTTTTCACTTGACAATCTGTACTCTTTATTAGCGAGAATAAAGGCCGACTGGATAGAGATCCTTGGAAGATGTTGAGGATGAACCATTATATGGAACCTCTGATGAATGAACAAGAAGCTCCGTCTCACTTGTGTTCTTCAAGTTCAGCTCATCATACTTGTCTCTAAGACCTTTAAACTTCAATTCATCATCGTAAACACTTGGGTCAACATTTAGTTCTTGAATACTAACTTGACCTTCAAGCATGCTCACTACTGCAGACATGTTAGGCCTGAGAGCTGGAGATGGATTAGTGCATAACAAAGCTACCTTAATCATTCTTATTGCCTCCTCAATGTTGTAGTCAGAACCCAATTTTTGATCTACTAGCTCCAGCAAGTTTTGTTTCTGTTGTAGTACAAGTCCCTAAAAAAGCATAGTGAAGGGAATGAGAGAGTAAAACATGTTAGGGAACATTATTCCTCCTGGTAGTTAGGAGATTAGGTTCGAATCTCATGGGAGGTGAGGGGTTTAAAAAAAAATTAAAATGCAATTTCATCAGCCGACTATGCCATTATTATTCACAAAATTCAAAGGCAACACAATATTAGTCAACAGAGAATCAATTTTTGTATAGAGGGAATGTTAAACAAATGAAATAGTTCAAGGCCTAACCCAGATTCTGAAGTAGAAGAGTCATGTCAGAACAGGTCCAGTACCAAGAACTCAAACATACTCAAACATACTTACAGCTACACACTTAGCAAGAATTAACAAGGAAGCTGCTTACCTTGTCAAGAAGGCAAACATAATTGCCCTCAGAATGATAATTCATGTTGCTCTTTCCTGCCACAATTTCAAGTGCAACTCCCCCAAAGCTATACACATCTGCCTTATGAGTCAAGTACCCCCACAGAGCATATTCTGGCGCCATATAACCTCTGTAAAAGAAAAACCAATAGAAGAAAATGAAAAAAAGTATTACGTGTCATTATTGGCGTGATTATCTCTATAATTATTTTCCTGTACATAATATTAAGATTATGTATTTGGACCTGATTTACGTAGGGTTTTATTTATGTTGTAATCATAATAAGTTTAGACTTAGGTAGATTGTACACTATATATGTACTCTTTTACATTAAATACAATTGCGCTTGAATGCACAATATTTTTTAGTCATCTTTCGCATGTGTCCCACGCATGTTTAATCTTTCACATGCTGATCTTTCCACGTGTATTAAATCTTCCACTTGCAGCCCTTTCCACGCGTGACCTATCTCAAATCAAGTCCACGTGTGTTTAATGTTATCTTCCACGTGTGACCATCTCAAATCAGGTCACACGTAAAGAGGAGTGTTAGCATTTGCACTTGTCTTATATCGAAAAATTATAAACTCCTAAACCACCTTATAAAATCACAGACTATTTCACCTAACACTAATTGATTTAGGATGGATCCCTATAATTTTCAACATTCATGTCAAATAAAATACTGTAGTTTGTTATTATTAGATTAATGATCAAACGAATTATCTAGAATCAAGTTGACAAATGAATCTAGAATAGTCTTTAAAGATACTTTGGCAATATTTTCTAGTGATGGTAAGAAAGATATTGTAGTGGAAATGTTTAGAAGTTTATTTACTTAGCTTGCAAAGTTTCTTGAAGCTTCATGTTGGTGAATACACTGTCATTGACAAGTATAAATATAACCACATCTATTGTGTCCTAGCAAGCTAGGAGATAACTAATAGATCAATAGCATTTGTAGAATCATCACATTGTTTATTATTATGCACAGAAGAGTACTTCTAGATTACAACAATATCAACAATACCTGAATAACTAAAGCAATAACATAGTACAGTGAATTTTACAATATACTATGTCTATCATTTTTTTTTTTTTGAACGGTATATCTATCATATTAAAAGCAATCACAAATTGCAGAAAATATGAAGATGGCAATATACTCTAATGTTGAGCTATTATTAAAGAGAATAAGAAGATCATTACTCACATGGTTCCTGCAACTCTTGTACTAATATGGGTGTTTTCCTCATCATCAAGCTTAGCTAGGCCGAAATCAGAGATTTTTGGGTTACGCTCCCCATCAAGCAGCACATTGTTAGCTTTGATGTCCCTATGAACAACCTTAAATGATGATTCCTCATGCAGGAAAGCCAATCCTCTTGCTATGCCAAGACAAATTCTTTGTCTGATTGGCCAATCCAGTCTCAACTGAGCTTGCTCTGGACCTATCATTTACAAATTTTACTTCTGAAAATTACCATAAACTTTGAAATGAACAAGACCATTTTGTTCATTCTAATTAGTTTGATGAAACATACTTCAAAATGCACAGTTATATAGTATAAGAATTCTCCTCATACATCTAGATCCATACTAGTTTGCAGACTCGCAGCTTGAACAGAAAAAACAAAAGGGAGAAATCGGATTTTGTAATTTTGTTATCATTTCATATGAGCTAAGAATCTCCTAACTATTGTCTTATTACGATTCAGCTGCAGAAAGTAAATCTGATCCTTCTGCTAGTACATGCGTAATATGATGCTTTCACCCATTTAAAAACACTTACAATGTTAACAAGTTTGTTGGATGTATTAAATAAATGTCACTTATTCTTATTTTTTTATTTTTTACCTCCACTATAATGTTAGCATGCCTGGATAATCTTTTGATAATTTCAAGTTAGATCACAAAGGCTTAATATGAAAGAAAAAATAAAAAAATTCATAGCCAATTTCAGATTTGATATAACTGCACAACAATCAAATAATATATGTAGAATTTTAGTTATAGTCATGTGATGTCCGGTAGATACTTAGAATACTAGTAAAGAGGTTAAAAAAAGAGCAATAAACAACATAATGAATAGTAGAACCAATAATCATCTTTCTTGAGAATGAAAGGAAAAAAAAAATTGCTCAAAACATAAATAACAAATAACCAAACAAAGCACGGGCGAGGGAATTGTTTTCCATGTACTCATAAATCAACAGCAGTTGACGCCCTTCAGCACAACATCCATATAATTTTACAACATTTGGGTGCTGTAAACCAGAAATCATGCCTACTTCATTCACAAATTCTTTATTTTCTTGCTTTGATGTGGAAGAAAGTTCCTTATCTGCTATTATAGTGCCATCCAAGAGTACACCCTGAATTGAAACGCAAAATACTTTCCAATAACCTTCATCATGAAATGTTAAAGATGAGATGAAAGGGCAGAAAAAAGACATGAAAGTTATTGTTTTAGTTGCTTAGTACCTTATAGACAGATCCAAAACCACCTTCTCCAATTTTGTTTTCAGCGTCAAAATTCTTTGTGGCAGCTTTAATCTGTTTTAGGGTGAATGAACCAGTTTGCAAATCTAATGCTCTCAAATCTGTAGAGCAAATTGAGTGATTTAACTTCATCAGTAAGCTATACTTATCAATATCACAGCCCCTTCCCAAAAGATACCCATCTCCTACCAAACAACTAAAAATCAGTAGAAGGAAACTTATGCAATGTTCCTAAATTGCATTGCAAGAGAATCCGTTTGACCCTTCCTATTACCTAACCTCATCTTGACAAAATATATGATCTACAAAATTTTGGTCATTTAGTTTAGGGACAGTTGAGGTAGTATCGTTCACATTACCTTCTTGGCCCGAGTCTCTGCCTCCCAAGTAGCCTTTCCACCAAAGTATATACATAACAATGAGGGCAAGGCAGCATGAAATGACCACAGCTGCAATCACAATCTTTTTTCTCGCATTTGATGGAGGATCAAAGTCTACATGGCACAAAGAGAAACATAATCTGAGTGAGATACATGTTACTTCGCCACCATGACAATTAATATTAAATCTTCTACATAAAATGCCGCTTGATAATTTTTTAATGCACACCAGGACTTCATTGGAATGCCTTGACAATTGAGAATGTTGCAAAATTTTGGAGAGCAAACAACTTCACATATCCTAAGAGAGACAGAGAAAGAGAGCAATCAACTTCACAATTAATATTAAATCATTACCAGATTTTACTGAAATAGCAGATATGAGAGGACCATAATTTCCCTTCTGTGGCACTGCAGTTGTCCCTAGGCCTGCCCATTGAAATCAAATGTCTAACATTTTGCTTTTCACAACAGCTTTAAATTCCTTTGTCACTGCCTTGTTAACTCCTCCTGCTTGATCTTCAATATCAAAATCCTTCCACCTCAGCTCATCCTGTTAGCAACCAGTAAATCACTATCCTAACACATTAAAACAATTCTTAATTTAATTATATAATTTACCTGGATATAAATATCAAATATTCGTCTTCCAAGACTCCTAAAAGACTGATTATTTGTAAAAGTTATCTCAGCAAAGTGAAGTTTCACTGTATAAAGTCCATTTGCCAAGCAACGCCCATAATATGTTAGTGATGACGGAGAGACACGAGCTGTCATGTATAGTTCAACATTATCCACTTGGAGCACAGATATGTTATTCCTTGTTGTGGCTTCAGCTGAAGTTCTATCAACATCCCAAAAATGTCCGGTACTACTACTTCCCGAATACTCATTTATTTGGACAAATTTAGCAGAACCTCCTGATGCTACATCTGCTTCGTAATTTGTGTTACCAATGGTGACATTCCTTCCAGCACAATTTATATGAAAGAAGTAATGATCTGTACGCAAAATACTAGTAATGTATTAGTTGTTGTCTCATGAATAGTTACCAAATTCACCCTTACCCCCTGGAACTGTGTATCGCATGTCTCAATTCACGGTATGTTTGTGTATCGAAATGTTGCGATTCGCGTCCCAATTCACAAAAATTGGCAACCCAAACAGTAAACAAACTTTTATCAGAGAAATAACAAAAGATATCTCACACCTCACATAAGCTAAGAAAGGTAATATTTCGGAATAGAAGATATCATTGCTGAAGTTGATTTTAGTAATTAGTAAACGCAAAATATCATTGCTCTACATAATATTTGATAAATGAACCCAGTAATCTTCACAACGTACCGGGAACCCAATTAGTGTACCGAAAAAGTCTACCCTATCTTACCCTATAAACTCCTAGCTATTGTTCTGTATCCGAATTCGTATTACGAAAAGGAACGTACCACCAATCTGGTAACTATGGGCTCATGTTATGGAATAGATGGAAAAAGCAAGCCCTTATGTTATTATGACACATCAAAAGAGGAGGAACAATTAAGTTACATAAGGGAAAACTCTTCTACCAATTCCAACTGACATCAATCTATGAGAGAGGAAGTGGCTCTCACATGTATGTGGGATCTACTTCATGTGATAAGACTGATATAAGTCTGGACTGATTGAATATCAACTCATAGTTTTTGAAACTGACATCGAGATAAGCGTACAATTTAGTACTTTATGTTAAAAAGTATACATTTCTTTAGTAGAAAACAAGGGTGAGAGAATGGAATTCATAGATTGCATCATTGCTCACAACATTGATTACAACTCTTGATTACACATGGTGGTTTATATAGTACTAAAAGGAGTAGACAACTTCCTAATATTATGGAGCAAATTGCTCCTTACAATAAGCCTAATATTATGGAGTAAATCACTCCTTACAATAGGCCATAAATTAGGGAATTAAAGTAATATAAACTAATATAAAATTTCATATTTCAACACTCTCCCTCAAGCTGGGGCGAAGATATCGACGAACCCAAGCTTGACAAGAGCTGACTAAAGAAGTGATGGTTAATATTACGATAAACCGATGATTCCCGATATTACGATAAACTGATGGCTCCCATCAGAAAAAACAAGTGACTGCATGCAAGCCATGTGCGGACCCAAGGCCAAAGGCCACCTATAACTGGACTAAAACCCCAACATCGACGGCGCACCACCAGTGACTAGAAAAATCATGAAACCATGGCAAAGTGCCCGAAAACAACAGGCGGACAACAAAAGATACGTGACAGAGGACGTACCAACCCCTGGAGGCTCCAAGGTGAGAGAACAAATTGAGTCTCAAGCCAAGAAAGGTGGAGAACATGTCCACCAGAAAATCTCCACACAAATTTCCACCAACAATGGTGGAAATCACAGTCAAAAAGTGGGTCAACGATGAGAGAGGCCGGCAACAGATGGCTGGTGAGCACTCCAACCCATATCTAACCACAATAGCTTAGCAACCGTCAGTAATTGAACAAAAGAACCATCATTTAAGAGAGATGAACAAACAAGAGAGATGAAGGTAGCTAGAAAACTTCGGCTATGATGACGATAAAGAGATGGCAAAGGCCAAAGGAAGCCGGACACTCGACTACAATGACAATAAAGAGATGGCAAGAGCAAAGGCAGCCGGACACTCGGCTACGATGACAATAAAGAGATGACATTGTTTTTGGTTGAGGAAACCTAAGGAAGCTTTCCCGTATTTTTTTTTTAAAAAAAAAAAAAAACTGATGAACAGTGTTGTATGGAGGAGAAGACGATGAACAGTAGCAGATTTTAACTGATGAATAGTGTTGTATGGTGGAGAAAATGATGAACAGTAGCAGATTCTTTTTTTTTTTTTTAACATTTTGGCTCTTGATACCAAGTAGAAAACTAGGGTGAGAGAATGGAATTCATAGATTGCATCATTGCTCACAACATTGATTACAACTCTTGATTACACATGGTGATTTATATAGTACTAAAAGGAGTAGACAACTTCCTAATATTATGGAGCAAATTGCTCCTTACAATAAGCCTAATATTATGGAGTAAATCATTCCTTACAATAGGCCATAAATTAGGGAATTAAAGTAATATAAACTAATATAAAATTTTATATTTCAACAGTGTTTGTTAGGGATATCATGCCCTTACCCTGAGTACAAAGAGGAAAGCAATGTCTGGGCTCCCTGGAAAAAGAAGGCATAATAATAACTAGTTGAAGAATTTTCAAAGAGAAAGAAGAGGACAAGAAGCAAATGAGCAAAAAACATATATGTTGCAAAGTCACTTAGGCTCGACAAGGAAAACTTACAAACTGCTCATCCCATTGAAGCTTCTGAACAAGTTTCTGATAACAATTACTCAAGTTAGTTTACCATCAAATATCACTTTGTTGGGTAAAAAGATGTATTAAGTATAGAAGCTTACAGAGTCTCCCGACAGGATGGGGACAAGGGGTTTTCAGAGAAATTATTGTAGGAAAGATCAACTTGTCTGTAACACAAAGATCATAACCATATTAATGGAAATCTGTAAAGAAGGAGGTGTAGAAAATAAAGAAATAAGGATGAAGCATGGATTAAGATTTAAGAAATCAAGTATAACAAGGAGCTACAACAATCAACTAGAAATTTGCAGCAAAACATGATACTAAAGTAAAAATACAAAAAATCCTAAGTAACTAATTCTAGTAACTCAAGTACTTAATATTCAAACACTATTTGGAAATGGGAATTCGAGATTGCAATTGCTGCGTGCCTAGAAGACTAAGGCCTCCTAAATTTCTCAAAACTCTAAATACCTCAAGCCAGTCATAATTACCACAAATAAGAGGACAAGACTCAGAGCAACTGTAAACCAAAACAAATAAAGTTCAATCATCGATATAAATCTAAAAGGGAAACTGCATTACTTCAAGCACATATCTAGATAACTAAGAAATAAATAAAGGTCATAAGCCTACTTAATCCACGAAACATTTATTATCATTCCAACTAAAAACAGTTATAACAAGAGTCTCCAAGCTCTCCAAATCAAATATGGTAGTCTCTATGCCAAGAGTTCGTAATGAACCTGTTCCTCCTTGTATGCAAAATATTTAGAAATAAATGAAAATCTAATATAAAACTCAGTAAAGCAGTGATAATCCATAGAAAATAACATTGGACCTTCGTAAGAATATATGCAAAATACCAAGTGATGAAGTGTTATGCCCCATGATGCAATAAAGACAAAAACACTCAAACGAAAGAAGTAAAAGAATTCATTTTCATACTTTAGAACCATAACGTGTTAGATGTGAAATAACTAACAAAACTGAATTGTTAGTGAGACAATATTATAGGAAACAGTAATAACAATGTAGATAAGAACAGTAACAATAATTTCGACGGAAAATAGTACAATTATTAGCTGTGGCTGCCATTAACATACTAGTTAAGGTCTAGTATGGTGATTAAACTGCCCAATCACCAAAGGTAAGGGATCCAAATGATAGTACACTACCCCAATAACAATACAGTACAATAATTTGCATATAACCCCTGTCATCGGTCGAGTAATGCACAACCTCAAAACAGTAACAATTCTCTTAAAAAATGACGACTTCCTGTCTAGTGCATAGTTTGTGACACACCATTATTAACACCTGTCAATTTTAAAAGATTATTTGATTACTTTAGAAGACCCAATCCAGCCAAACATGACAACCTTTTCTTTCAAAAATACTAAGCAGGTGATGAGATAGAGACTTTGTTTGAAACCATCGTATACTGATACTTTGAGAAGTACGCAGTAATGACCGTTACTAATACCTAGATTAGACCAAGAAGTAAAAGGAGAAAATGGATTCGTTTGAAACATTTCTGTGGGTTAGAATAGGCTTCATTTGAGGTCGCATAAAGTATGCATAAAAATATGAAAAAGCATGTAGATATATATTTAGGATAAAAAGTATATCCCAAATTAGTTTCCAAACTAGGCAACAGGCACCATATGAAGCAATATTGCTAGAGAAACGTGACTGATGATGGAATCAAAGGAAAGGTACCCAAGTGAGGCAAAATTCTAACAGAAAAGAATAATTTCTTTATACCAAGAGAAGCAAATATTTTAATACGTATTCATATAAATATTAAGACTTCAGATTTCCACACTTAAATATTGCTAGATATGGCTAATGGCTCTTCTTACAGCAATTGAACTGCTCTTTGGTCATTTAGTAAACAAGCCATGGATAAATCTATTGCCATGTTCCTCAAAATTCATCTATTCTTAGTGCCTGCATTGCCTTGCACTTGCGAAAACCATGTTAGCTTCGTATGTGCTGTCAAAATCAGGCCTTGAACAAGCATTTTCCAGTTGCGACAACTCAGAGGTCCATTAGCCACAAAAATAAGAGAGAATGCAAATCATGTACACATGGCATCATGAATAATAAAAAGTTAATGTTGAATGACACATAAAGAGCATTATACTTCTTTTATATATAAAATGAGTTTTCTTCTGATTTATCATTCAATGGATGAGCTCATGTGTAATCATATAGATTTATATACCACAAGATATCTTCAAATCACAGGAATAATCACATAAAAAACATACATATTCGAAAACATATCAAAGGCACAAACAGAAGTTCATGAAAAACTCAAATATAGAATGTAAAAGAACATACAGCCGTGAGGAAGTTGGATTTTGTATCCAATTAGGAATAGGTCCAGTGAGGAAGTTGCTTGTCAAATACCTGATCAAAATGTCAAAGTTTAGAGAAAGGAAATCTTACAATCTTTTAAGTATAAAAAGGATTGGACAATCTATAAAATAAAATGGTATAGGTGTAGTTATTCATCAGATTGATGAAAATACTACAGTTACATACAGAAAGTAGTACAGATATTCTTGCAAAATCTCATTGAAGCAAACTGAAAAGACTACTCCAATTAAACATGCACTGTATCCCAATAGCTTACACTTGTTCCAGCCTATTTGAGTTCTCGAAGTCCGGGATTTTCCCATATAATTTATTGAAACTGAGATCCCTGCCAACAAACATTCATTAAGATTGGTCACTTAGAATCTTAGTGAAACTTCTATAGAAAAATCAGCTTGATAATTTGATATATAAACTAAAATTCAAATGCAGAACAAGTCCAAGACGAAGCAGAAAGACATCTGACACAACAATCTTTTACTTCATTTTATTTAGCCCTGCATCCCCGTCGTACGACCATTATTTTGTGTACATGCATTACAATGTCTAATTTCTGTTATTAGAACACTACATAGTCGATAAGTTTAGATTCTTGGTAATAAGAGGGTAATTACATTTTCCTAAAGTCTTTATTAATATCTTATAGCTCCTAAGTTTAATTAATAGCATTATTACTTCTTAGTTACCTAAATTTCCCTAGCTTGGAGGGATGTTCCAATAATACAAATAGTAGCTTTTAAGCTACAATGATCAAATTACAAGGTGAATTAAAATTGGAATCTAAGAAGAATGATTCTTCTATTTTCATCTGTATACAAACTCACTTGTGTTAGCTCCTCTCTCATTCACTTAGGAAAAAGAAATTGAGGGATAAATTATTAGAAATTTTATACAAATGCAAGGCAAGGCTTTAACTCAATCTTTATTTATGCGCTAGGATGATCTAAAGGCATATGAGGGTCAAGGAAAATGGTTAAGCACAAAAAGTTAGCTAGTAATATCCTATCATGATGCCTTTGAACACATCGACATAAGTCAATAAACCACTGGCTCTATGACTCATCCTTTATGCAGTAAACAATTGTCTAAAGCATCTATTAGTGTCAGAGAATTTTTACCAACATCAGAAAGATACAGTGAGAAATTTTGACAATTCAATTGAAGCGAGAGTACCATTATGCTCCAGTTACACTTCTTGCACAAAAAAAGACCATATTTTTCCCTACTTTTTGTCATTGCTTCTATCTCTCAATTAAAGACTAGTATCCTTTGAAACGCCAAGAAGAAATTGAAGCAGTCACAAATTAGGTCGAGAATAAACATCATGAAGTTTTTGAAAGATATGGAAATTGTTACACTAGCACTTACAGAATCTGTAATTTCGACATCTTTGATATATCAGTGGGTATTGTCCCAGATATGTTACAGTTCCTAAGCATCCTGCAATATATACTCAAACAATATTTCTTGAAAATGAATCCTGCAAGTTTGTGGCTAAAATGTTTAGAGATAAGACTCACAGTTTTTCAATTCCAACCATATCTCCTAGCTGCGGGAAAGGAGCACTTTCTCCATTTAAGTCACTAATCCTTCTGTGCAGAGAATACTTGACAGTATAAGTATCTTTACCCACATTTATTGTACCTTAACCAATTAATGTTAACCAAATAATTAATGCAAGAAAAGTGTAACTCACAGCTCCGTCAGGTTTCTCAAGAGGGATATGTTGGTAGGTATGGGCCCATGGAAACCACTACCTTGAATCTCTCTGGTGGCAAATGATATTGAGGGGTCTGGTTAAAGATTTCAAAAATGTTTAAAAGGTATTGCTCGAGTTATTGATGAGAGGCTCACAATGTTTGGAGGTTCGTCCATCTGCTGAAATTAGGCAGTTGTCCAACAAATTTGTTGCTGCTTAATCTCCTGTATTCACCAAAAGTCAAAACTCACAGAAAGACACTCCCAGCCAAAAGTTAGTGAAATGTGGAAGCACTTTAAGTGCAGCATAGAAAGGGTATTCACCATACTTACAACTCTGTCAATTTGGTCAGATGAGAGAGCTCCATTGGCAGCACACCAGTCAGATTGTTTGTACGGAGAATGCTGTAGTGATCACAAAGGGAAAGGTTATTGAATGTTCTAAGTTTTTATTAATATAACAAATGGATCGGAAACATGAGAGGATAAATAGCCTTACAGCTTCTCTAAGTTGGTCAAGTTCCCAAGGCTGGCAGGAACATCTCCAAAAAACATGTTGCTCTCCAGGCTCCTGAAATGCTATCCTTAGAACGGTAATAGATTCCAAAAGTACCTTATAACAAGCATTTTATTGCCATAAGTTTCGTTCATTCATCTTTGACACACACACACAGAGCGAATGAGAGTGAGCATACATATATTTGAGAGTTGATATATTTCCTAAGTACTCTGGGATTGTTCCTGATAAACGATTCATCCCTACAGCCCTGCAACATTCTCTTTGTCAATTATGAGTATTGATAGGCTAGTTTAGTAGTACTAATACTGATCAGAACCAGAGACTATGACATACAAAAACTCTAACTTGGTAGAAGCCCATTCTTGAGGAATCGTGCCGTTAAGGTAGTTGGCAAAGAGATCACTGTGAAAGTAAATATCATCACATTGAAAGAATACATAAAAATCTAATCTTCATGGACGAAAGAAAAATGAAAATTTTGGTGTTTCTTTTACATGTGTTTGATGTAAGGTAGCTTTCCCAGCGAGGGCGGTAGGACACCAGTGAGATCCTGCCTTTTAAGATTTCTGTATCAAAAAGAGAAGGAATATTAGAAACGTGGATGTTGCTGAATACAAGTGTCAACAGTTCATTTGCAGTGAGCAATTTAACCATCATACAGGAAAAATGGTACTTTTAGCATTCTAATTGTCAATCAGTATTCACACTTGATCAATGTGGCATCAATCTCTTTCAAATTGTGATTATACTAAATGAACAAAATCAAGAGATAGAATAACTTACTTTACCTTATACCCTACCTTGTAGTAATCTACTATAACCTGAACATCTTTTTAACTTTATGTTCCTGTATCACTTCACTCTCTCTCTCTTTTTCTATAGCGGGCAGCATCTCTCTCGACTTTACCATCCCAGAGGCCCTATCTTCTATATTCACAACACATTTTGAAAATCAGAACTCAGGCCGTCAATCCACAACGAAAACATAACAATCCTTACAGCAAAATCCCAAAAATCAAACCCTTTCGATTCCTAAACCCAAACCCATACAATTCCCACATAAGTACACTTGAAATATATGCTAACATTGCAAGATTTTGATGCGGTTCTAATGAGAAAATTATATCTATTGGGGGAATTGGAATACTTTTATTGATTGTAGAAGTGAGGGCGGGCTTGGGCTCAAGGTTTTTGAGCTTATGAACCAAGCTCTAATAGCTAAACAAATCTTGGAGATTGTACTTGTCACCGAACTCTCACACAACAAAAATTTTGAAAAGGATTTACTATCCTCACCAATCCTTTTGGGAAGCAAAGCCGAAGCATAACTCCTCTTAGTGTTGAAGGATCCTCCTTAAAGGGAGGATTTTTTGGAAATTTACTCGAGATGGTCAAGACATGGAGGATCAAAATTTTGGGCCACAGAACAAGGATGGTAACTATAACGTCAAAAGTGGTTATATTTGCGCAAAGAGTGTTAGAAAGAGTTTTTCTGAGCCAACAAAGTAGCTCTTATTACCAATTCCCGAAAGGCTTGTAGAAACATATCTAAGTGCAAAAGTTCCTCCAAGATAGAAAATTTGATGCTGAAAGCTTGTAAAAATGTATTACCAACTGAATCCAACAAGTACAAAATAAGATGTTAATTTGATCCTCCTTGTAAATTTTGTGGCAATGACCCTGCGATGGTCGAACATCTGTTAATCTACTGCCCCTAGAGTAGCAGAGCATGGATGGCCTCTCCATGTTTGAGAACTGATATATGGAGCTGTTCCATGACTACTCCTGGAAGGGCTCTACAAAAGATGAAGCCCTGCAAAGTCAGCAGAGTTTTCAAATGGCAAAATCAGACTTGGGAAGCCTTACAAGTAGCGGTTCAGCTCGGAATGCACACCTTACTGGATCTCCTCCCCTATGGGACACACATCCCAGCCATGTTTCATAATAGCACCCAACCTCTGTCTCAAGTTCATGCCAAGAAGGTAACCAGCCAAAGCTTAGAAAATCCCTTGGCATAACCTCTACCATTTCCGCAATATAGATCACCTATCATGTTGGGAGTGCACAAACAAGTTGGCCTTTAATAGAACCGTTGGCAGGTATTCAACAACACCATTTTGCCACAAGCCTACCTTTTACATCTCTGAAAACACCAAGGGTGTGCAAACTGGACTTAGTTCTATTAGAGACTATGAGTCTCAACTATCAATCATATTTATCAAAAGATCATCTGGAGATAGAATCAGAAGAGGTTTACAAGGTCTTCTCATCACCATCTAAATGGACAATTTGGAAAATTGGAAACAGCATAGCTGATATCAAGCTACTTGTGTTAAGAATTTAGCCCAACAAAATCAAGCATGTGAAGCAATGCAGAACAACCCAGCTGATTGGGTTGCAAAAGCCATAGAATAGATTGCTTACCCCTAAATTGGGTAACTAATGTACCATTTCATTTCTACTCTCTTCTTGTGTCTGATTTCCCACCAATGGTAAAAGCCTAAAAATCATGAAATCTTTCCATATCCATATGAATATATTACAATCTCTTTGACCCAAAAAAACAAAAAGATTAATCCTTTGGTATGAATAAAGACTACAAACCACAACCTATAAAATAGCATATAACGAATGTTAATAAGCCCAAGGACGATTAGGAACTAGGTGATACATTAATAAGCCCAAGGAGGATTAGGAACTGAGTGATACGAAAAAAAAGTGGCGTGGTTTTAATTAAGAATAAGATGAAGTACATGTTAGAGGACGATCCATGGATACACTTGTCAAAATGTGTAAAAGTATAGAAATAGTACCACATATGAGAGGTAAAGAAAGGAATTAGACGAAATCTCGTTGTATGAAGCTTAGAGAGGATATGACATTTGCTTTAGTCCAATCATAAACTGATCTATATCCTATTATATGCAAGTTCTTTTGTAATTATCAATATTTTTAATTAACATTTTTCAAGTTATATAAATTTGCGCTTCTCTGGTCACTTCTTTATCATTCTCAAATATTGACGTCTTTTTTCTCCTTTTTTTTTTTTTTTTTTACCAAAATGAAAACAACTAAACAAGGGCAGTCGTATTGCATTGTAATTAACAAGAAAATACAGATTTTGATCCTCTCATATTATATAGCGTTATTTTATCATAATTATATGGACATATTATCACCGAGGACCCTTATATGAATATAATCATTGGATCTCTTATAACCTTCTAATGATATGAGAGAATCCAAAATACATAATTTTTTCAATAACAGATAAACCTGTAATCTGTTTACAAGCTTATGTTTTGTCAAAATACCCAAATAGTTTATAAGTTGATAAAAGTTTTCCTTCATATAGTGTTTGGAAGCACTTAAGGTGTGGAATTCATTTGATTTATAAATGAATTCCGCAAGAATTTGTATTTACAAATGAATTCATTTGTTTGGAATTGTAAGTCAATTTTGTTATTTACAAATACAAATTATATTTGAGACACATGTAGAATTGAAATAAATACTTATATTTTACATGATTAATGTCCTTCTTTTATTATATTTAAATTAGGCTTGTAATATAGAGATTATCGTCTCATCTCATTATTAATTATTGCTATTATCAAAAAATTGTCTAAAAAAACAAAACAACAAAGAAAAATTGTCAATAAAATTAAACATTATAAAATAACCATAACTTTAATCATGAGTTCAATATTATAAAATAAACCTACATTCTAAATGTTAGACTGACGTTAAGTTCAACCATATATTTAATATGAAAAAATAATCTTAAGAGAAAAGATGAGAGAGGCATCAGTTTTTTCTTTTGCTGAAAGAGAAACAATGAGAGAGGGAATGATTTTTTTTTTTTTTTATCTTTGTATTTTAGCCAAGGTCCATCTCTTAAACCTGAGGACAATTTTAATCTCAAAAGATGAACAACAAATTTGAAAAACGTGAATTTACAAATTCTACCTATTGAGTAAGGAAGTAAAGCATAAGAAAATTCATGATTTGCAAATCCTGAAATTTTAATTTTTTAAAAGAATGCTTCCAAATAACAAAATTTTAATTTGCAAATGAATCCCACAAAATTTTATAGAATTCATTTGTTCCAAACATGGCATATCAATCACAACAACTGCGAGTTTTGCTAGAAAGCAGATGCATTCTTCCAGTAATAAACGGATATACATTTGCACTGAAGAGAAATATAGGATTAATACCCAATTTAATCCCTTATTTTTAGCATGCTTGACATAGTAGTCCCTTACCTTTAAAATACAATATTGCAGTAATTTATCTTTTGAATATGTAACACCTATAGTCCTTTTCACTTTTTCATTTAAAATTTGACAGTATAGATAACAAAGAACATATAATCACGTGACAACTATGTACTTTTTTCATCAAAATTTAAACGAAAAAAGAATAGTAGTGTCACATAATTAAAAAATAAATTACTACAATATTGTAGTTTTAAAATAGGAGAACTCCTATGTCAAAGGGATTAAATTGAATATTAACCCAGAAAAATATAACCAGCCCCGAAGATAAAATATAAAGAAAGTAAGGAAGCACGCATACATGTCAGTAACGTGACATTCATTAGCAGTGCAATTACAGTAGACTGCGTTGTCTGCATTTTGTGGTGTCACCCAGTTTGTGTTGTTGTCACAGGGATTCAGATTGAAATCCCAGTCCCTTTTACCCAATTGATCAGCTATCTCACGAAGTGCTTTTACTGCAAATCAGCGGCAAGTATCATTTTTTGCAAATATAGCAAATAATTTGTGCACTAAATTGCCTTTTTTTAATTAAATTGTATTTTTAATTCTATTATGATTTCCATAATTGATGTGAGATAATGAGTGCATTTGTCAAATGACAAATGTGTCCTCTGAAAATATAATATGTTACAAAACTAGCATTTTACATATATGTTAATAATAATAATAATAATAATAGATAATAATTTAATAATATCATTAATTGATAAACATATTATATATGTTAAAAAATTCATTTGTCAAATAGTCAAAATATCTTTCCAAAAAATAACATATTACAAAATTAGTCCTCATACACTGGACATTAACTAAATAATATAAATAAATATAACAACGTTAACTAACAATAATAGTAATAATAATAATAATAATAATAATAATAATCCAAATAAACAATAACAATAGACTAAAATTATGTTAACAAATAATCCACATAATATATACATTTTACAAACTCATTTGCAAAATGACTACAATGCCCTTTTAAACATATCAATGTTACAAATCTATCCCTTTATATATATGTTACTATCTTAAGAACATAATAATAATAATAATAATTAAACCTGTAAAATAGTCTCTAAGATGATTCAACCTCTTACCTTCCTCCTCATGCGGAAATGGTATTTGTGCATCCAGGCTTCTTACAAATATGCACATCGGCACAAAGAAGAGGAGCAACTGAGTTGCTAATTCTTTTCCAATACTAAAATGTGTTGTCATTTTACAAGTTTTGAGTTGTTTGAGCTGATTGTTACATGCATGTATGTATATATACATTATATTACGTCAATGAATTATGGTCGACTACGAAACTTGAGGTCCTTGTTTATTTTGGTTGAAGAAGACTTGTTCTTTTTCTTGTTTTTGGGTCGACAAAGACTTGTATTAAAGAATTCATAAATAATAAAGAAAAAGTTGT
Organism: Ehretia macrophylla; assembly: GCA_037974665.1. NCBI lineage: Eukaryota > Viridiplantae > Streptophyta > Magnoliopsida > Boraginales > Ehretiaceae > Ehretia > Ehretia macrophylla. The sequence goes on from CM075781.1 coordinate 82,375,181, forward strand.
GATCAAGTGTCAAGTGAAGTGAGATGGGCCCTGAACAATTAATGAATATCGCTCATATAGTACCATAATAAATTTTTATACGTGGAAAAAAAGTGCCTTTTGAAAATATCTTCTCCAAATTTCCCTATCAATGTTGGTCAAACTATATAATATTTCCATCTTAGGCCGCCTTCATTGAAATGATCATCTGTATCTGCTATTGTATTCCGCTGTCTTAATTAATTATTTGAAATGTATTTAATGCAAAGGAAAATAAATACATGGGAAATTCTACAGGGTGCGGGAAACGGAGAGGGTGCAGAAGGTGACACTTGGTAGTGGGTCCCGCTTGAAGTTAGCATTGTAAAATTATGATAATGCAAAATAAGTAGTTAAATGACATTTACGCCCCTGAATAAAGGAATTAGACAATTAATACATTCTGAGTGATTTTGACTCACAAACCAATATAAAATGCACACGTGTCAATGCGAAAATAGTAGAGCATTTCAGAATCAGATTGTCCATTATACCCTCATGAAAAATGACCGGAAAAGCCTTAATAATCATCATAAATATAACATTGAAATGACCAAAATGGGTAAATAATAAAATAAGAGTTTTGTGTAAAAAGACGAAAAGACCCTTGATATGGAAGTGAAATTGTGAGAGAAGACGAAATTATCCTTAGGTATCGAGAATTATTGAAATAAGTTTTGAATTGTGTGCGTGTGTTGTATCTTCATAACGTAAAAATGTTGAACAAGATAACCAAAAAATAAATGTAAGATAATATTTTACCTTCATTTTGCATTACAAGATCATTTGTCGAGGATGAAGTGATACTGACAAGAATTTGTATGCTAAGAAATGAAGAAGAAAGAACAAAAAACTTGTAATTGAAATTGAAAAACTTGTAATTGAAATTGTTTTTTTCGTAATCGAGTCCCCATATACCGTAAATTCAAACATGGTTAAATAGACAATGAAAATAGGTTGAAATAGAAATTTTCCTTTCTTACATCATATTTTATTTGATTTGTCACGTTAAATGAAGAGGAAGGGAAAAAGAGGTGAGTATTGAAGTGAAGTATGTCTGAGAAGCTTTGTCATAATCCAATTCAAATAAGGGTATAAACGTAACTTGCCGCTTTGGTCAAATATTGATAAAATTAAAGTAATGAATGCAGATGACAATGTTTAAATAATCTTTAATTCAAAACATGGTTAAATAGGCAATAAAAATAGGTTACATGAAGCATTTTGTGACATCATGTTTTTAGAAACGTAGCAATATTAAAGTACGTTAAGAATTACATAGAGAACAAATAAGTTGTAATTAGAGTTGTTTTTCTCGTAATCGAGTCATTGTATATCGTAATTCCGGAAGAGGCAATGCAAAATAGATTTTGATAGAGTATTTTCTCACATCATAAATAGTTTTGTTGCACAAAATATAACAAGTGATATGCAAAAGCGTACCTTTACAATTCTAGTCTCGTTTTTTATTCAAATTATTCATTGTTCTCCGCCAACTGATAGAGTACTAGAACGCCTAGAGTGATGGGGTATTTATAACTGTGAATAAATTGGTAGAGAATTGTGTCCTTTCACTCAAAATAAGGGTCTAAATGTAATTTCATGTGTTGTGAGATTTTTGCTACGAGGGTAATTTAGTCATTACACTATTTTGTGATCCCATGTCATATTAATCAAAAAAGGGTAATAAAGTAAATTAACATTTATACACTTAACGCGTGTAAACACTTGCTCTGATAAGTCAACAAATATGTCTTATGTAGGTCCCACGACTTTATTACTCAAAGGGTCATATTAGTAATTTTACGCAAAAATGAAGCAAAAAAATAATAATAATAATCACAAACTACAGTCGTTGATGAAAATCGACGACTGACAATGCCCTCCCCGTTTCGTCGCACCCCATGCTATAGAAGGCGCCTAAATACATAGGGTGACCTACCATTAGCGGCCAATTGAATGCCATAATTGCTCTATCATTAGTATCAAGTCAGCATTCATCCCACTTCAACAGTTAAAAAAAGAAGAAGGAAAAGTTGACCTTTCTTCATCCTGACAGAAAAAATAAAAACCTTTCTTCTTCCTGACCAAACAAGAAAACCCTTTCTTCTTCTTCTTCTTCTTCTTCTTCTTCTTCTTTTTGTGTTTTTTTTTATTAGCATAAAAAACTAATAGAAAAACTATTGCATTAGTTTGGAGTTACATAAGTCTTTGACACATTTGTAAGATCCGCACATAGGAATCTCACCCACTGGAAATTAAAGCAGCACAAACATTCTTTTCTTCCTAGAACTCTGACGAAAAACGTTCAGTTTTGTTGTTATGAGTATGGAATTCTTCAACAGGAGGATAAACATCCACAAGGTAATCATAGAATTCACGAACAAATTTTGGTTAGAATATTGCATTACTTGGTTAGTCTTAAACTATATATAACATTATTTTTTATGAGAATTTACATTAGGTCCTCAACGAAAAAAGGCCAGTCTCCCACATAGATTGTTGTAGATCACCTGAATTTTATATAAGATGGTGCTTGAGTTTAATAAATTATTTGAGCAGTCCTTTTAGATTAGTAGATTCAAGGTTTAAGATATTTACTTTAATCCAATGATACAAGCATCGCCTTGTGTACACAAAGTAGGCCTATATGATTGAGAAAATTCTACAAAAAAATCAGTAATAGGCGGCGGTTTTTTTGTTTATAGCGGCTGTTAACCGTCGCCTAAGCATAGGCGGCGGTTTTTGGCGTCACGAATGAATTAGCGGCGGTTCTCAAACCGCCGCGAAAGCCTTTCTATATGCGGCGATTGCATAGAACCGCGGCGAAAGACTCGATTGTTTAAAAAAAATTAAATTTTGTTATAGGTGGCGGTTTTTCCCTCATGAATTAAAAAAAAAAAGATTTTTATAGGCAACGATTTTAAAACCGCTACATATAAGCCTCATGAAATAAAAAAACTAAATACATATTTTTATTGCTAAGTCAACAATTTCATTCCACTACTTAATTAACAACAGGGCAAAGCCATTTACATTTGTACCAAAACATAATGGGAAGAAAACCCAAAAAAAAGAAAAAAAAGAAAAGAAAACATTGATATAAAGCTAAAAGAAAATGTACAATAGTATGACTCCTACACTGCAGCTTTGACACCTTAAGCATTGGAGTGTCACCACCCAACCCAATCTTCTAGCATTAGACCAATGAACCCATAACGGTTTTAAAACCGCTACATATAAGCCTCATGAAATAAAAAAACTAAATACATATTTTTATTGCTAAGTCAACAATTTCATTCCACTACTTAATTAACAACAGGGCAAAGCCATTTACATATGTACCAAAACATAATGGGAAAAAAACCCAAAAAAAAAAGAAAAAAAAAAAATAAAACATTGATATAAAGCTAAAAGAAAATGTACAATAGTATGACTCCTACACCGCAGCTTTGACACCTTAAGCATTGGAGTGTCACCACCCAACCCAATCTTCTGGCATTAGACCAATGAACCCATATCCTCATACACGTCTTGGACCAAAAACTTCAGCAAATGCTTCATTTTGCAAGTTGAATAGCTCCCAAAATTGGTAAAGAGTTTTGAGGCTCTAAATGCAATACAAGTAGTGTTGAGATATTTCGACACATCAAGATTTCAAGCTCCGAAAACTCCATATAACATAAGATAGGAAACATCACTTAAATAGTTGTGAACTTGATAAGCTAGCGATTATTGTTGAAAATGTTTAATAAAACTCATTTGCAGACCTACAAAATCCAGACCTACAAAATCTAATAGCATTCTCCAACCTAAAATGTTCCAAAGGGGCTAGCATCTGAAGATTACTTAATGCTTCGAAGAATAAAAGTCATGAAAATTTTTGGACTTTAGATCAAGAACCTTGATCAATCTTACTGCACAAGACTCCCCCTCCTGTTGAAGACCAATTTCATGCCCACAGCTACCAAACCAAGACTACCCCCAACTAATTCAGTTTTTACAAAATCCAACAGAGATCATTATCAACAAGAAGTTTTCGGACTTATAATTTCACCTCTGACAAGTTTTCAGAGCAAGCTTGCTTCTTGTCACACTAAGGTGTTAAACAATTATTCTCGGACGAATTACCTCTACTATATGCAAATACAGGTTACAACACAAGACTGAACCTCACCACATAAATCCACCAATTTGCTCAAGATCAACTCAAACAAATATCATATTTATTACTAAAGTAAATCAGCAAAATCCAACTCTTATAAACAAAGGGAGAGGGCATAGAATTGAATTATATAAATTAAAGGTGATGCAAAAACGAAGAACAAATCACTTATTTATGCATTTTTTTATGAATTGAGAAATTAAGTTGTAGCTAGCAATGATGGTGTACATACCTCTGATTCGCTTTTGAGTCTTAGCTTATTAACAAGATACTTCATAACCAATCGAGTAGTCATCCTTCCATCTCTGAAAAATTATTGGAATTAATGTACGCATGTCTAATTATTAACCTAGAAATAATCATATTATAATATGCAATAGGAAAAAGAAAAGTAAGAAAATTGATTTTTGCTAGCAAATTAAAGAAGAAGAATCAGAAAAGAATCAAGCCTAATTCGTTAATCCAAAGGCTATAATATAATCAAAAGGCTATAATGCAGAATCAAGACATTATCATCCTTAATCCAAAGGCTATCATATAATCAAAACTGCTAAACTCTAATTTGTTTTTACAATAAAATTTCGGATTCATTGAAGCATTACCTCGAAGAATTTACAGATATGGAACCAAAGTGACAAAGTTTCAGCACCTGACAAGCCTGATATATCAGAAAAACATCAATACTTTAGGCATCGAGAGTTATGAATTAATGAATTACCCTTTTTCTCACTGGAAGATGTACAAAATGATCTCACAAGCTTCATTACATGTAGACCATGCATCTTTTCATCTCCATCTGATAGCCAGATAACCAATTTAGTACATATCAGCAAACAAGATGTAAGAAGAATGAGACAACAAAACACTCGACCATCTTAAACATATACAGATATATACGTGTACACGTAATTCACATCCTTCTTGTTTGATCTTACATCAAAAGAAAGAAAGATATTAAACAACAAAATAACAACACCGAGAATGAGAAAGCTACACAAAGAGTACGCAGTCACAAAGATAAGGATGGCACCTGAAGCAAAGAATCAATTCCGGAATCCAGTTGTGTGAGATTGACTAGAAGCATGGCCAGCAGTTGTGAAATATCACAATCTTTCGTGAATAACGTGTCCATGTTAGAGAAAATGAAAAATATATCAGCTTATGCTATTAATGTTTAGTTGTAAATTAAGCTTTATTTAATTTGCTTTAGATATGTACAACTAAACATTAATAGCATAAAAGAACTATCCACATATAACATCTATAGAACACTGAATTCTCAACAATGGTCGTCAACGTTTAACATCTACAAGAAAATAATTTAAGAAGATCAATAATTTTTATGAAAGTCTTGAAATGCCGGTGAGAATGTATGAGCTAGTAAATACTACATAGCTATATTTCAATTCTTCAAGTACATTAGAGACTGTCAACAGTTTACCAGATTTGGCCGGGTAACACTTCTCATAAGATGCCAGCTTCCAAACAATCCATTTATAGTGATTTACAACCCACCTATACAAGGTAAATTGTCCATATAATTGAAATTATCACATCAACATTGAAAAAATACAAAAACGTAAGAGAATTTTATCGTGTATCTTAATAATGGAAACAGCCATGATAAAAATTTAAATAAAATATCTAGTAAAGACAACTATAAAGCCCTGTAATGCATGATAAAAATCTAAGAATAAAATTTTATGTGAGGAGAAACAAACTAAAAAATTATGATTTGCAACAATCTATTGAGCTAATGTAATGGCAAAATAGCACATCCATAAGCAACCACATATGCAGAAGACTTAATAACACACTGCAACTTCAGAAATTGTTTTGAATGATAATTTGATTTCTAACGTGCTCTTTACACATGCAGCAAGTGATATGACTTCCTAGCAATTGGTTTGAATGTAAGTCAGGTAGAAAAGGCTTCAACATTACTCTTTACAAATATAATGCATGGAGGCTCCTGACTGAGACAACAAGTGGTAGAAAGCTTCTGCTCCGATGCACTTTGAACCAAGAAAGCTTCTGCTCCCATGCACTTTGAACCATATTCGTTAGGAAACATGTACCTCTCAGCAGTATCTAAACTTATCCTTCTTATTTGGTCTGGCAAGTTCTCCATCTGGAGAGACAGCATTATGGTAATTTCAGCTGCTAAATGTTAAAGCAATCAGAATGGAAAAACAGAACCACTCAGATCGCACCTTGCTTTCACAAGATGGGGGCTCCCCAATATTGGATTTAAGAAAACAAAATAGTATATGAACTATTAAAAAATTTATTTTGATAAAAAATATATATAATATATATTAAGATTGTATTGGAGGAAAACTGTGTAGAGTTAACGGGAATTATGCTTAAAACAAGAATTGAGATTAAATTTGACCATATAGGGGTTAGTAAAATTTATAGTTACAAAAAGCATATATAAATTTGAACGGATATTTAAAAGATCACTAATTTGATTTAAACTTAATATTTTAATTGAAAAATCAATATTATCATCATCACATAATATTTATATTATTATGTGTGTTATATTTCAAGTTAAAATCATATTTGAGTATCTTGATATTTTTAATACTAGTTTATAGGAGGTGGTTTACTATAAATAGTTTCTTTAATACTAGACATAAGTGGCAGTTTTGCTAAAAAATTCCATGAAAGTTTTGTGAAAAATATATATATAAAAAAATCAACTTTTATACTTGTCAAAGAGCCTATTAAAGAATTTTTCAAAAAAGTAGCTGTCACTTATATTACGATAGAAAATTAAAAATATGTTTTACACTTTACATATATGACATTAGCAACAAAATGCATCTTAGCTTCATTTGCAAATAAAAAAATAAATTATAATACTTCTCATTTCTAACCCGCCGTCTATAACTACAGAAAATTTTAAGAAAAAATTTTGAGGTGGGAAAAGCATATTCTAGCATTTTTCCCAAGTGTATCCTACTTTTAGCGACGGTTCTGATGAAGCACCGCTAAAAGTTCCCTACTTTAGCAGCATTTTAAAAAGATCGTCGCTATAGATAGTCATTAGTGGCAGTTCTAATAAAAATCGTTACGAAAAATACATCATATTGCACAATTTGAAGCGGTTCTATGAACTGCCGCAAAAAATATGTTGGGAATGTGACTTTTTTTTGTAGTGACTCCATATAAAATGAAAATTTTCGTATACCACATCAATTGAATGCGGGACTCCAATATAAGGAGGTATTGGTTTGATAATTAACTGGGCATGTATTACTAGTGCAATTAAGGCGGAAGATATTTAATTTTAGTATTTGCTTTGCAGACTTTGAGTTTTGTGAAATTAAGGCTGAAGATTATTAATTTTAGTTTTTGCTTTGCAGACTTTGACGTATCACTTGAATTGAAGCCACGTAATTCCTTTTGAATTTTCAACAATTGATATTAGTGAGATTGAAGTGGTAATACTTTTTACACAGTTTATCAATTAAAGAAGGGTTAAAGTTCTGTTTGGCCTAATTTTTAGACACTCAATAGTGCTTCCTGTGAGTTTAGAAGTTGAAATAACTTGTTTGACCCATTTTTAAAAGTATTTTAAAGTAAAAGTTAAAGCTGAAAAAAGCTAAAAACTGAGAATCTCCAAATTGGAGCTTTTAAAAAAAGGCTTTTGCGAAACTGTTTTACATAATACAAAAAGTTGTTTTTCTTTTCTTTTTTCTCAAATTTATCCCTCCATATTTTTACAGTCCAATATTATCCTCAAAATTTTTAAAAGCTCTACATTGTCTAACACAGGCCAAACAGTCAACGACTTTTATTCAACAGTACTTCTTACAAAAGCTCTACTTTAAAAGCTCTACAGCTCAAAAACTGAAATTTCACAGTTAGGCTAAACAGAGCCTAAATCCAATTTGTACCAGTGACTAACCCTCTATCTCTAAAAATTTCACTTACTAACCCTCCTGTCCACTTGTCCTTAAAAGTTAAACAAAACGTAATAGTATTTTATTTTTGGGTTAATTGCACCTAGTGGCAGACCCAGACACCCACATTTAGGGTATGCATTCGTACCGTGAGAGAGTTCAGAATGTGTACAAAGTATCCAATACAATAGTTTTTCTAAAAAAAAAAAACCAAAAACAAAGATTTTTTTTTTCCAACACATCCTCACCTACATATAGGTCCGCCACCAATTGCACCAATGGCCCTATATGTTGGCACCAATGGTCCCTTTGGGTTAATTGCACCTAGTGGCGGACCTAGACACCCACACTCAGGGTATGCATTCGTACAGTGAGAGAGTTCAGAATGTGTACAAAGTATCCAATATAATAGTTTTTCTAAATAAAAAAAACCAAAAAACAAAGATTCTTTTTCCCAACACATCATCACCTATATATAGGCCCGCCACTAATTGCAGCAATGGTCCTATATGTTGGCAAAAAGGTCCAGTTTAGTTCTAATTATTTCAAAAGTTTTAAATTAGTCTTATATGTTTGCCAAAACTCTCACATTAGTCCCTAACGTTAATTTAGGCATTAGTTTTAACAGAAAAATACTTTAATGACATTTCTGCCCTCTACTATTCTCCAAAATGACTACTATACCTAGAACTGGCATATCGTCGGCCCAGCACAATACAGTTCGACTTAGTCATGGATTGAAAAAATTGAGCTCGACTTGATACAGATATTTAGTAGGCTGAGTTTGGATGTTCTTATAGTCATCCCATTTTTTTTTGTAATTAGTGTATTTTGAATATATTATATATTCAAATATACAAACATATGCATATATACAAACACTATATATATGTATTTCTTAGTTGTCTTTATATCCAGTTGATTCTCTCTCTATTTCTACCAATTCATTTTAATTTTAATACAAGAAAAGTATACTATCTTTAAATTAATAGTGTTGTGGTCACTAAATTCTATTAATTTAGCAAGATATCAATTTATCGAGATATTTTTAGTTTTTTTGGCTTAATAGTAAATATATTATACTTATAATATATTTTTTGAAAATTGACTTATATTTTTTCAAGCCAATTTGAGATGACAAATAGAAAAGTCTAATAAGAATAGAAGATAAGAACTACTTTAATAGGATTAGAACAAGTTTCTTTAATCTCGTATCAGGATTAAGATTAGAACAAGTTTCTCTAATCTCATAATCAATTTATTATGTACCCTTTTACTAATTATTAATTTATAAAATATTTGGGTCAATAAAATAAAAAGAAAATATTTTAAATATATTATCTTATAATCTTATCGAAATTATTAATTTTTTACACTAGTACCAAGTCGAGACCAAATACTTTTATTAATTAAAAGAGATTATTAATTTATCGAGTATTAATTTAAAGAGTTTCTAGAGATTATTCATTTATCGAGTATTAATTTAAAGAGTTTCTATTATATATTCTTTCAAAAGGGGTTTGGAAGGAAAAAATAAATGTATACCAAATCTTTAGTGCTTGACCAGGAATAAAGTACTTAATAGGCATAATACCTGATCAAGTATATTTATATTTTCAAATTCAACACGTAGAGTGCTACTTAAGGATCTATGATAATGAAAAAAAATATTTCAATAAAACTACTTGATAACGGTAAAATTGTACATCAATAGTTTAGCACCCAAGCACTTTCAAGTGTTCTTCCTTATGACGTGGCATATAAATGAGATAATTCTAGATCTTTGGGGCCCATCATATATTTCCAAAAGATCCTATAACCACTAGCATAAATAGCACATGAACAGTAACAAAAGGTAACTTATATCTTTACTTAAAATAAATATACATTGCTCTATCTGTACTGTTTATTCATTAAATGCTTGGACCCTCTTACTGACTTGATTATTGGAGGTGGTTCACGGAACATAACCCCCGTTGTTTCCATTCTTGTTTTGTAGGTCCTAAGCTCGGGTCAGACAAGCTAGTTTCATAACTTAACACTACTATTATAGTTAAGAATACCTCAACCAAATTCAATTGAAGAAGAGTGGAACTCTTCTTCTTGAAAATAAATTGAGACTTGAAAGTTGAATCAGTCTTCAAACTTTGAACAATTGAGAGTTGAGAGTTTTAAAATTAACTTTGAAGAATTAAAATTTGAATCTTATAAAATACTCAACACTTAAGAATATATAGAGAATTGAGAGGCTGAAGATTGATTTGGTATAAGAAAGAACAAAAAATAGTTAGGGTATTGTAGGAATTATTGGGGGACTAAAATGTAAATAAAAAATTCATACGATTTAAAAAAATAATAATAAAGTAGTCGTTGATAACATAGTTGTTGCTAACAGCTACTTACTAATTAAAGTTTTATAACATAACCGTTGTCAACTTTATTTTTGTCTAAAATCGTTGCACACTCAAAGTCTACATTTTTCTTCAACTTTGACTTTATATCTTTTTTTTTTCTAGAATCAAAGTTGCAAATTGCATTTTACAATACCATAGAAAATTTTTGATTACAAGTCATTTAATATCAACTTAAAAAATAAATTTGTTACTTGTTATTATTAGTTTTTTTTTTTTTTTAAAATAGTTACTATGACTTGCTAGTTTGTTTTAAAAAAATAGTTAATAGTTACTAGTTACTAGACATACATTGCATAATGCATAATATCTTAATTTTTTAATAAGTGGGCTCTAATTGTGCTTAATTTGTAATGGGCGTGAGTTAGGCTCAAGAGGGCATTATCTAGGCTCGCGATGGGCTTGAGCTGGGCTTACGTTGGGCTCAAGCTGAGCCTAAGCTGGGTTGGACTTTAAGCTTGGCTGGGCTCATGGGCTGAGTTGGTCTTGTATCGAAATAGGTTTGGGTTCAAATGGGTTCAGTCAAAAATTACATGACCTATTTCGGCCTACCTATATGTGGTGAGTTGGATCGAGTCAAGCTCACTTTCAATTGAGTTGGGCAGGCCTGGATTTTTGTATGTTGGATTGGACTGGACCTGTGTCGGCCCAGCCCAAATTCTACCTCTAATTGCAATTCACCCTCACCCATCTACACCTCAAGCCCTAATCTTAATTTTATCTTAAAACCCTAATTTTACCAACCAAAACTCAACCTTAAATGTGAACCTCATTATTCCCCACATCGACGCCGTTTTCTAACACAATGGCTTGCGTTCTAAGGTGAAGTGATGTTGATGCACCAATATACAATATGTAGTCCATTTTTTAAAAAACACAACCAAATTGGGATCACGAGTTCTGAAAACTTTTATCCTAATTTGGGATTACAGTATTTGAAAACCTAATCCCAAATTGGGGTTACAGTTCTATTTGGGATTATTGAATTAGGGGACCCCTAATCCCAACTTTGCGATTAGAGGACCCATAACCCCTAACCCCGCTTTTGGGATTAAGGGTCCCGTAAGTCCTAATCGAAATTAGGGTTGACAAAAATCCTAATAATTAAGATTTCTATGTAAACCCTAATTTTATATGTAAACTATAATTTGGGGATTAGGATTTATAGAAACTCTAATCTCAATTAGGGGTTTTATAAATCCTAATCTCAAATTAGTTGTAACCCCCAATTTGGAATTAATATTAGAGTGTCTAATTAAATTATAATACCAATTTAGATTATTGTCTTACTGCTTGTTATTCAGTTGTTCTTTACTGCTTGTTATTCTATTGTTAACCTTTGTTATTTAATTGTGTATTTACTTACTGCTTGTTTTCTTTATTGTTAGATAGTGAATCTAATGCTGCAATATATAGTATTAGGATGCATCATGGTGGGTATTTTTGAAAAACCCATTAGAAACCAATCTTACGAGAGGGAGATGTATTGTTCAGGGAAGAGGGAGAGGAAATAGTAACATTCATGAGAAGGATAACAGTAACAGTCGTGGGAGAGGGAGAGGAGTTGCTTAGGAAACAATTTCATGCCACCAAGAAAGGTTGTTCAAGAGGTAAGTAATGTTTGCTTGTAAGAAACCAAGTTCTTTTTGCTTTTTACATGCTTATATTGATAAGTTTTCTTGGTGCAGCCTGCCTATGTTGCAAATGATGCACTAGTTGGTGATAAACCAATTCCAGAATTACCAGTTAATAATGAAGCAGTACTGGGTGGTGAAGCAACTCCATATGTACCAATTACAAAGGCACCAATTCCAAATGCCCTAACCCAAAGATCAAATATAAACCCTAGTAGCTGCAGCTTTGATGGATGAATTTGTTTGAAGTATTGCCTTGGATCTTATTTTCAAGTTCAAGTTTTGATTGTAATTGAATATAGATTTTTGGTCAGAAGGTTGTCTAAGTTTTTGTCATGGAGGTTGCCTTTTTAGAGTATATAAAGTAAATTCTTGGTTTTTCGACTTGGTTTTGTATATGGATTCTTGGTTTTGTATATGGGATAACCTATATAGTTGGTTATTTAAAGGGTATATTGGCTAACCTTGGTTTTTGTATATGGGATTACTTATATAGTTGGTTTTGTAGAAGGCATAGGGTTTGACAAACTTTGGTCTTTGTATATGGAATTACCTATATAGTTGTTTCTTTTCCCTTTTTTTAAGCATAACTCTGATATACATGAGACTATGTCTAATAGTGATTGCATAAATCTGATATGCAGTTGTTATTTTTTTTCCCCTTTCCTAAACCATAAATTTGATTTACAAGTGACCTAAAAAAAGCTGAAATACAGGGGATTTATTTAAAAATTTTATAAATATTAGGGACTTATTTGAATTTTTCTGCAAACATTAGGGACCTATTTGAATTTTTTCACAAATATTAGAGACCTATTTGGAATTATTTTTAAACTTTAGGGACATATTTGACTTTTTCGCAAATATTAGGTACCTATTTAAACTTTTTTGCAAACATAGGACCTATTTAAACTTTGTTGCAAATAATAGGGACCTATCTGAACGTTTTCAAAAATATTAGGGACTTATTTAAATTTTTTTCTAAGTATTATGGACCTATTTAAACTTTTTTACAAACATTGGAGACTAAATTCATACTTTTCCATTTTACTCCTTTAATAATAGTCATGTGCGAATCACATGACCAATTTTTTGTTAAAACTTACGTTTAAATTAACGTCAAGGACTAATTTGAGGCCTTTAACAAACATGTAGGATTAATTTGAAAAGAAATATTTAGAACTAAATTAGACCTTTTTGCCAACATATAGGACGTACAATTAAGCCTTCATTTTTTAGACAAAAGTGCCGCTATAATCTAAACTCACTTTGACGAAAAAAATATCCAAACCACACATACACCCATACCAAACACATACTTCATCATCAACAAACTCACACATCCAACAAACGCACGCAGACACACATACCCCAAACACACGAGAATACACACACACAACCACACATAACAACACACACATAGAGACACACAAAATAACACGCTTACACAGACTCACACAACAACACACACACAGACTTATACAAAAACACATACATGGGTACACACAAGAACACAAACACAGGCATAGACAAGAATGCACACACCGACACACAAGTTTTAAAAGTTTTTTAATTTGGTTAAAAGTTTTGAAAGATGAACACATCGGGATGTGGGGCTGGGGTGGTGTGTCAACGACAGGGTGAGGGGCTGGGGAGGGGGTCAGTGGCAAGGTAGTGGGTTGGGGTGGGGGTTAGTGGAGGGGCAGGGGGCTGGGGTAGAGGTCAGCGACAGCGTGGGTAGAGGGTTTTGTTTTGCAAGTTTTTTCTTGGTCAAAAGTTTTCAAAGATATCTAGGTTTGTGATTTTTTGGAAGCGTAAACTGTGTTTGGTATCTAATTATAAGGGTATCTTAGTAATTAAAAATTATTATTTTAACATAATTAGAATTCTGTTAAAGTTGACCCAAGTCAAGGATTAATAGGGCAAAAATTATTTTGGTCCCTGAGGTTTGGTATAAAGCCCAAACTAGTCCCTGAGGTTTGTAAAAAGACCAAACAGGTCATTCCCATTATCTATGACTTAATAGTCAAAGATTTTACTAAATAAAAAGACTTAAATGCCCTTCCTTTAGTGATTGGAGATTTGGAGGGAAGGAAAAAAAAAAGATTGGGACCATGCAACAAGCACAACTATTTAAGCATCCAATCAATTTTTTCTCGTCATTTGAAAACAAAAAAGAAAAAATAATAATAGATAAAAAAAATACAAATATTAAATGTGAAAAAATAATTCACATGTAACGAATTTCTCGTCTATTATTATTATTATTTTTTTTTTGTTTTCAAATGACGAGGAATTCGTTATATGTAAACAAGTAAAGAAAGAAAACAATCGAATGTAGGCTTGCCTTGGTGTAATTTTGTTTATCTTTTATATAATCTTATTTCGATCAAAAAAAAGTGTTTTTTTTTTTTTAAAAAAAAGGAAAGGCTAAGGTATGGTTACAAAAAACAATCTTTAAAAAATCTCCATTATTTAGGAATTCTTCAATGCAGCTACTAGGAGACACTAGGGCAACTAATGGTGCTTCGTTTTACGTCAGAAGGAAAGAGTTGTCCAGGCAATGCAACCTAATGGTCGTTTGCATGTAGAGTAATGTTAGATATTATTTTATTTTTATCACCAATTTGGCATTACTTATTGGATGCTTAGTTGGCATAATAAATAATTCACATGTAACGAATTCTTCGTCATTTGAAAACAAAAAAGAAAAAATAATAATAGACGAGGAATTCGTTACATGTGAATTATTTTTTCACATTTAATATTTATATTTTTTTCATCTATTATTTATTTATTTTTTTTTTTTTCAAATGACGAGAAAAAATAACTTGGGTACTTAAATAGTTGTACTTGTTGCATGGTCCCAATTTTTTTTTTTTTCCTTCCCTCCAAATCTCCAACTACTAAAGGAAGGACATTTAAGTCTTTTTATTTGGTAAAATCTTTGACTATTAAGTCATAGATAATGGGAGGGACCTGTTTGGTCTTTTTGCAAACCTCAGAGACTAATTTGGACTTTATACCAAATCTCAGGGACCAAAATGGTTTTTGCTCAGGGTTAATATGTGTATAAATGGCAGGGGGGTTAATTAACCGCTTTTTTTTTGAAAAATTAAAACCGAAACTGATTAACATAATCTAAATTTGAAATCGAAATCGAAAATCAACAATTTTAAAAATCATTATCTAAAATCGAAACCAACAAATAATAAAAAAATCACGTATAATCGAAACCGTTAATTTTAAAAAAAATTAAATTTAAATAAAAATAACTCCAAAGTAGCAAAAAAATTAATACAAAAACTGCAATATATTAATACAAAAAAAATATGACCGCAAATAATAAAGTTACAAAAAAAAACTAAATCAAAACCGATGATGTGAAATTTTTTGTGTAAATAACTAAAAAATTATATATCCAAAGAAAAATAAAATTTTAAAGAAATACACATTCAAACCATAAACAAATTAGTATTAAGCATATATATATATATATATATATATATGTATATCTCATCAAAGTATTTAATCTACACCGTTTCATACACATATAAATAGAGAAAAATACATATAAAAAAATCACACAAATATACTGATCTAGTAGAAGATCCTAGTGACATTTGTATAGAAGCCTACATGATAATGACATCTGCTTCAACATTATATGTCACCAATTGAAAACTACTTTTGTTCTTGTTCTTATACGTGGGAGTAATAAGTTTGCGTTTGGCAATTGTTGGCGTGGCTGGCAAAACTTTGCTCTTTACACATCACTTGTATGTGCATATGAGAAAGAGATTGGAAATATTGAGAAAGTAGAGTAGGGAGAGGAAAGTTAGTGAGAGAAAGGTAAAGTTAGAGTGAGATAGAGGGAAAATCATAAAAGTAAGAAAAAGTGGAGTAGAAAAGGTGACGTTGCAATACTGTGTTGTCTTTTAGTATTGTTTTTTAGTGAGTGAAAGTTGAATAGAGAGAAAATAGAAATAATGTGGTAAAAGTAAATTTTACATTATTTAATACATATATATATATGCGTGTTTATATATATATATATATATATATATATATATATATATATATATATATATATATATTATATAATAAATTAATAATTAGATTTTAAATTTTTTTTTAAAATTAAAAATCAAAACCTATCGATTTATCCATTAATTATCACTTATAAAATTTAAAATTTAACAAATTCTATATTGATTTTTGTTATCGAATTTTTACATGCAGATACACGTCGATTTCGAATAAAACAGATACCCGTTACAATCTCTAAATATGTGAAATTTTTAAAAGTGAGAGGTAATAAATGTCATTGTGTGTTAACAAGGGAGAATATTTTCTTAGATGCCACGGACACTTTATTTTTAATACTTTTTTACCACTTTATATTTTCTTTCTCTCTCATCTTCTATTATTTATGTCTCTCTTACTTAGTGTATCCTCCTTCCTTCAAACCGAAATTTGAAACCAAAACCAAAAAATTGATGGGGTTAAAAATTATTATCTAAAATCGAAACCGACGGGTTTAAAAAAACCACAGATAATCAAAACCGAAATCGATAACCTAAAAAAAATTAATTTAAATAGAAAAAGAATCTAAAAATATGATAAAAAATTTAATTTAAATGTAAAAAATCAAAAATATATGCAAAAAAATTAGTTTAATAGAACAATTACTCCAAAATATGTTAAAATAATTAAATGTAAAAAAAATATGAAAACAAAATAAATTAATATTTGTACACATCAAAACCAAAAAACAAAAAATATAGAAATGTGAACAACAACAAAAAATTGAGGAAGGCAGCATGAAAACAAAAAATATATTTCCTCTCAAGTATTGCAACAGCATCAGCATCAAAACCAAAAATAAGAACAACAACAACAGCAACACATATGGAAACGTGAGGAAGGCAATATAAAAATTTGAGGCTCAGATCTGTACAAGTAGTAGAACCAAAATTCTCTTCAAGTTCAGGTTGCCCTTCTTAATTTGCTGAAAGCACAGAAGTGTTGATTCGGTATCAGTAAAGTTAAATGCTAAAATAGAAAACAGATAATATTAGATAAGATTTGCTCACCCATCGCATTTTTTATTCTTTAAGAATCAATGGTTCATAGTCTGTGTCAATTAAGATTGCACTGGAGGAAAAGGCAGGGACAAAATCAATTCATAAGTTCACTTTCTTGCAAAAATAGTGAAAATGGAAAGAGAGTGAAAGTGAGGGAGAAAGGAAAGTGAAAAGTGGGTGAAAGAGTTGGGATGAATTTGGTGGGGGGAAAAATAAGAGAGAGAAGAAGAATGAGAAAAAGGAAGAGACAGAAAGAGGAAGAGAGAAATTTGACTAAATTAAAAGGTGTAGGAGAGATAAATAAATGAAAGAAAATTCCAAGTAAAAATATGTTATATTATCTATTATATATATGTACATATATATATATATATATATTTATTTATTTATTTATTTATTAATTTATAATCGGGTTTCAAGTTTTGATTTTTTTTAATGTTAAAAATTAAAACATATCGGTTTATCCGTCGGTTGTCACTTATAAAATCTAAAACCTCATGGATTCTCAATTAGTTTTTGTTATCGGTTTTTTATCGGGCGGATACCTGTCGGTTTCGGGTAAAACAGTTACCCGTTGCCATCCCTAAACATCCCTATTCTTATTTCTCTATTCTTTTGTGTCCGTGCTCTTACTTTATTCAAACAATTAGATGATTGTTCAAACATTATGAACTAACCTTCCTCTTAAAATCAGAAATACAAAACTACCAACTCAAAATTAGAGTAGGGGAAAATACATTGAAGATAAAAAAGAAATTTTTGGTGAACTGTGCCACGAGAAATCTCTCAGCGAAAAAAATTATCTTTTATGTAACATGATAATAAATAAGTATTTGGGATTGTCAATAATAAAATCACCAACATTGTGATGAATTATGTATGAAAATCACCAACATTGTGTTTGCTTAAAGATTGACTCTTTAAACATGTTACATATCGTCAAAGGTTTGGCTTCTGGTCCATGGCATGTACAGTACAAGGTGGCAAAAATATGAAAAAAAAAAGAAAAAGAAAAGAAAGTTTCTAGACAAGCATGGTACTCTTAACTCATATCTACAAAGAGGGTAACAGTGCAGCAAATTATTTTCCAAATTGGTTTATATCCATGGGAAGAAGATAATACTTATTTGCACTTCACAATTGTTCTATGTACTTCCTTACGTACCTTGTGTTTAGTTTATCGAAAAATTACTAATGTGAAATAATCCTGCTATCAAGACATTCAAAATCCAAAGATCATTTTTCGCCCAAAAAAAAAACACTCTATGGAGATTGAAATCATTTTTCTGGTAGATTAAATTGAGGTTCTCTCATTTAACAAATCAAAAGATAAACAAGAAAGAAGAAGATAAATATGAGTGGTCAATTGAAAAACTAGAACACATCAATGCTGACAATAGCTTAAGATTAAATATTCTACCTCAATACGCTATTTGAAAGAATACAAATAAAAGCCAGAATCGTATATCTTGAAGTTCAAAAAGCTCAAGAAAGTACTCCCAAAAGCAACACTACATCTAGAATCTATCGTGTATATAGAAGTAAATTTCAATTAATAACTTCTTATAAAACTCCATAGAATTTCGTGGGGAGATGGTGGTGTCTATGGTGATTGTATCAATGGAGCTTTGAAAAATTGATCAATTGTTATCAATTGGTGCATTTTCTCCATCATTTGCAAAAGGAAGAAGGACACATTAATTAAGAGAGAGAAAAATAGTAAAGATGAGAGAAAAATAATAAAAGATGAGAGAGAAATAAATTAAGTTTGCCAACTTGGATGCTATGTTATTATGTCAACTAAGAAGTGGTATAAAAGTGTTAAAATAAGGTGACATATAACATTACTTTGCTATAGCCATATGCCTATCTCATTATTTTGCAATGGCAAACCCAGACATCCAAACTCAAGGGTGCACTCGTGCGGTGTGAGAGGTTAAGGTGTGCCATCATACAACAAAAGTGTTCAATATAATAGTTTTTTTTTTAAAAAAAAAAAAGAAAAAAAAAAATTTTCAAGTTGAAGGGGTGTACTCAACTCTATATAGGTCCGCCAATGTTGTTTTGTTAGAATACACAATTATCTGATCATAAATTTGAAAATAATCAGGGTCAATGTCTAGTTTAGTCCATTATATTTGGTGTAAATGACACTTTCATCTATTATCTTTCAAAATGAACATTTTAATCCATTATCTTTAGTGTAAATGACACTTTCATCAATTATCTTTCGAAATGAACTTTTTAGTCCAATATAAGAACTTGGGTACTCTAATTATTGTTAATTGATTTTAGGACGTGATCCCACATCTTTTAATCTCAAATCAAAGATGGGTCTCCATCCAATCTTGCCTATTTACGTGTGAACTATTAGATTGTTACAACGTCAGTCTTATCCATCCATTTTTGACATTATTCGACCATCGTCATCTAAGATCTTTAGTTACTCCCCTAATGCTAAATAATTTTAAGACAAAACCTCATAATTCTTCATATTTATGTTACAACTGTAATTAGCAAGATAAATTCAGACAAACATACATCTCTTGCATCTCAAAGACAAGGAATATTATTAAAGAAAACTTCACAAACTCCACTTTCGCTTTTTAAGACTAAGAACAATCTTATATTTTCTTTTCTTATTTGGCAACTGGAACATCCATTACATTTAATTGCCACAACATTCATAGCAAATATTGGCATATGGGTATTTTTTTTTTTCTCAGTGCGGTTAAATTAATTTTCAAGCCTAAAATATTTGAAAAATATAGATATGTTGAAAAACTACAATTCTGTTTTATTTTTTTAATAATTCCGCTCCTAATTCGCTGATCCGTGAATATCTTCCCATGCTATTCATCATTCTTTAACCCTCATGTTTCTCCATTGGCCTAACACACTATTTGCTTTGCATAGTTGTGACTACTCTATTATGTGGTACGTAAGTTGAACTATTATAAACAAATTTCACCAAGAAAGATCATCATACTAAGCTATTTTTTTTTTCTCCCTAAATCTGACCTAGAAGTGTGATGATTAACATGAAACGTCCTGATCTCCATTTAATATTGTGAATATATAGTTTAAAAATAATTAGTTGTCACGTCCCCAAAATCCGTCTAGACAAATTTTGAGAACGAGACTGTCGCGCACTAAAAAAGAACGACTTTCCTAAATGCACAAGACACTAAACTAACATCAAACTAAAAACCACAATAGAGGTGGCAAGTATCAGAATATCTAAACCAATTTAAGCACAACGGAATTAAATCTCTAAATTCCAAAATATAACATATCTTCAAAATAAAGAATTTCCTCAAAAGTCTTACACCAAAATGAGAAACTAAATCCGTAATTTTAAACAATATAAATCGGCTTATTCCTGATCAAAAGATCCACGAAATCGTAAGCAAAGAAGTCTCAACCCCCAAGCCAAAATCGAAGCCTACTCCTCACCTTTTGCAACGAAAGTCATTTTTACAAAAATGAAACACAAATTTCAATAAGTGGTATCCCCAAGAAAACCTCTTGGGAGCTTTTAAAATATCCGTATATGTCAAAATAATCACTTTATCAAAATCATTAAATTTCATAATTCAACAATAAACAAGGTACGTGCTAAAATCGAAATACTTCATGCTAGAAGTCATAAACATTTATGCAAAAATAGTTTATCAGTCAAATGTTTTGTAAAACTCAAAGATTAATAATTTGAGTCGAATACATAAAGTCCGAAGAAGCAACTGTGGCTATAGAAGAGTAGCACCGTTCTAACGCAATGTGTTTTGATAGACACAAACACCACCAAAAGCCCCAAAGGAACTGGTTATTATAATAGTGCACTACTCCTGAAATATTGGTGTTTAACTCCTACTAATAGGGTCCTGAAATATTAGTGTTTAACCCCCACAAATTGGGTCCTGAAATATTAGTGTTTAACCCCCACTAATAGGGTCTTGAAATATTGGTATTTAAACCCCACTAACAGGGTCCTAAATTCACAGCCTTTTCTAAGTTTCACATATCCAAGAATCCGGAATATTTCCAGTAATTACATAAGCAACAATAAACTCAAGAGGCAAAATATTTTCACAAAGTCTCTTAAAATCGGTTTAAAAATCTAGTCCCGAGGTTTTACTTTGAATTTTCAAAATCATTTAGTGCATATTTAGAGCTCAAATATACAAAAATCTTGACTCCCCACTTTGTTCGAAATTTTTAAGACCATAACAAATAATTAAAAACCATACTTAAATGTGCAATAAAATAATTGTCATTGGCTAAGAATAATATTTATTTCCTTTGTAAATACGTCGTAGCCTTTTTGTTCACTCAATGGTGCACATAGAACATTGACCAAATTTGCTTATAATTCGCATACAATTAATTTCCCGTTTAAAGAGATTTATACTTTCAAAAGCCACCCCCCCCCCCCCCCCCCCCCCCCCCCCCTTTTTTTTTCTTTTTCCTTCTCTGTTCTAGAAAACCCAAATAGCCCCAAAATCTTTGTTTTATGTGTTTAATTAGAAGTGTACAGTGCTGCACTATTCGAGTGAACAGTGCCGTTGGACACTGTTGACCCTTTTATTTTCTTTGTTAACGTAGTTCAAAATCGAAACACAAAAGTGTTAAAATAATAATTTAAAAGCTTTGAGTGCCGATCTAAAGTGTTATCTAATCATTGACATTTCTTTGAGAAATGTAATAAATTTAGTGCTATAATTCGATCTATGCCAAAACATGCAAAATATTCATAACCAAATCATATAGTCATAATTGTCAGTAAATCAAATTCATAATAACATACAATATAGGAATTTTTTGAAGGTGAGAATCAACCAACTTACCTTTTTTACCGAATTAAATCAAAATTTCAAGATTTTCTTGATTCTTCACGAACTTTCAAGAATCTAACCATGAAAGGGTTGTACAATATATTCCAAGTTTATACGTAATGACAAAATACTTTTCTTATCTACGCTAGTGGAGGTTATAAAGTAAGAGAGTGTTGAAGACTAGGGTTCAAATTTCTTCAATCATTCTAAAAGTTATTGAAAAAAAAAGACTTTTGTCTTTCTTTTTTTTGGGTTCTGAAGTTAGTGGACGCAACAAATACATATAACTTTTTTGTTTTCTTTTGAGTGGTCAGATGGCCCAAAAGCAATAGCCCACTAATTTCTCTTTAAAACTTGGGTCATCACATTGGTGAATGGACTCAATTGAAGAAAACTCATCTTAGATATTCTTATGCGCACTTTCTCACTCAAAACAAATGTTTAAATTGATGATCTAAGACTAATATTTAACATGAAAAATTCTCGTGATACGGAAGTGATCCACCTGTGTATTAATGAGCCCGATGATCACACAACTGAACCAAAACCCTTCCCTTTGAACATATGGTATGTTGATTCTTGTAGAAAGCTACATCTAATCTAAGAGTGAGAATTACAATGTCTCAAACAAACGTTTAACATACCGTATGTTGTTCACGGCATCATTGATAATCTAAGTTTTACTGACCCAGCTTCTGTTATCTGGATTTAAAATGAAGTTATTTGATATCCATACTCATTTTTCACCACCATTGATTTTTCGAATAATGTTATAGATTTATGCGGAGATCCAAATCCCTTTTGTTGGCAGATTATATCAACTACTAATAGCAATATTCTGAAGGACATTACTGTTATGTGATCCAGCGTGCGACATATCATGTAGTTTTTTGGTTTCTCAGCCTTCCATGCATCAATCGCGCAATTAAAGTGATCACCTCATTTAAAACCTCAAACTTAATTTACTTTACAAATTGAATTTCTCCACAACCTCAAATTCTTATTATCTTCAAGAAAGTAGTAGCTTTGCACCTGCTAGTGTGATCTAGAATCAACTTCCATTTTTACAGACTCATGTAGGCAGTGCAAATATATAAATACCAATTTTTCCTTTAAGAATTTGATTCTTTGAATCATTATTTATTATAGTTCTATATCTCATCACACACTTTAGCAAATAACGAACAACACTTTTCTTGGCGAATTATTTCAAAGCAGCTATTCATGACTCTAGTACATAATATATCTAGCAATCTCAAACTTTTACCTAATAATCTATACTACTCTTCATTATTGAGAATAAAGATTAACTGAATAGAGATCCTTGGCAGATGCTGAGGATGAGGCATTATATTCAACCTCTGAAGAACGAACAAGCATCTCTGTCTCACTTGAATTTTTTAGTTTCAGCTCATCATACTTGTCTCTAAGGGCTTTAAACTTCAATTCATCATCGTAAATACTTGGGTCAACTTTAAGTTCGTGAACACTGACTTGACCTTCAAGCATGCTCACTACTGCAGACATGGTAGGCCTAAGAGCTGGAGATGGATTGGTGCACAACAAAGCTATCTTAATCATTCTTATTGCCTCCTCAATGTTGTAGTCAGAACCCAATCTGGGATCTACTAGCTCCAGCATGTTTCCTTTCTGTTGAAGTACAAGTGCCTAAAAAAGCATAAGGAAGATAATGACAAGGTTAATAAACAATCCAATGTTTCATCATGAGTGAAATGCAATTTTACACGCTTAGTACACCCTTATCATTCATGAAGTTTGAAGAAGATAGAAAATTAGCCAATAGAGAACAATTGGGGTGAACACACATCCGAACAAGAATAATTCAAATAGTCCATTCTTCAGCTAAGCCCTGATATGGTTTTCTTTGCTGTGAGTCTGATAAATAGCTCA
This sequence comes from Ehretia macrophylla, assembly GCA_037974665.1. Taxonomy (NCBI): domain Eukaryota; kingdom Viridiplantae; phylum Streptophyta; class Magnoliopsida; order Boraginales; family Ehretiaceae; genus Ehretia; species Ehretia macrophylla. Next base: position 82,399,156 of record CM075781.1, read on the forward strand.
GTTTCTATATCAAGGACGTGTTGAAAAAATGAAGTAGTTCAATGAGTATCCTAATTTCTGAAGTAGAAAATCATGTCATAACAGGTCCATTAATAATAATGCAAACATACAAAGACACATAACAAAAATTAACAAGGAAGCAATTATTGCATACCTTGTCAAGAAGACAAACATAGTTTCCATCAGAATGATACTTCATGTTGCTCTTTCCTGCAACAATTTCCAGTGCAACTACCCCAAAACTATACACGTCTGCTTTATGAGTCAAATATCCCCATAGTGCATATTCAGGCGCCATATAACCTCTGTAAACAAATGAATACAAGAAAAAACAGGTGATGAAACTAAGCTTACTCTATCAATTATAATCACCATCGTGCTCCTATTTGAAATCGTTAAGTGGATGAGACACAAATCAAATGATTCTCTATTGGAAACTTCCTGTCAACTAAAACATCAGCAGTTTGTTGTAACTTCAAGATTATAACATAGTAGCCGTTGTTTTAAAGAATCAGGGACCTGAATAACCAAAGGACTAACATAGTTTAAGTAAACCTCCAGATACTGAACTCACTAAGAAACTATTTTTGTTTTCTTCTTTTTTTTTCTTGAAGCAGAACATGTCAATACTGTAATGTTACAAGCCATCACAAATTGTAAAAACATGTAGATGGTAATCTTAAGATATTATGAAAGAGAGAAGAAGATCATTACTCACATGGTTCCTGCAACTCTTGTGCTAATGTGGGTGTTTTCCTCATCATCAAGTTTGGCTAGACCGAAATCAGAGATCTTTGGGTTGAGCTCCCCATCAAGCAACACATTGGTAGCTTTGATATCCCTATGAACAACCCTAAATGCTGATTCCTCGTGCAAGAAAGCTAGACCTCTTGCTATGCCAAGACAAATTCTTTGTCTGGTCGGCCAACATAGTTTCAATTGAGATTGCTCTGGACCTATCAATTACAAATTTTAGTTAAAAATAAATATAAACTTTGAAGGACACAAACGATTCAATTGCTTCTTGTTGATTCAATGAATAATATATAGCATACTTCAAAATGCAAACATACAATATCATGAAAAGTAGAAAGAATGACATGCTTTCTTGGAAATGAGAGGAAAATTAAATCCTCAAAATATAAACATCAAATTATATTACCAAATAAAGCACGGGCTAGGCAATTGTTTTCCATGTACTCATAGACCAACAGTAGTTGACGCCCTTCAACGCAACATCCATATAATTTCACAAGATTTGGGTGCTGTAAACCAGAAATCATGCCTACTTCATTCACAAACTCTTTATTTCCTTGCTTTGATGTGGAAGAAAGTTGCTTAACAGCAACTATAGTGCCATCCAAGAGTACACCCTGAAATTGAACATTTAAACACTTTCCAGTAACCTTCATCCACCGTGAAATGTTAAAGATGAAATGAGAAGGCAGAAAAAGACATCAAAATTATGATTTGAATTTCCATAGTACCTTATATACAGATCCAAAACCACCTTCCCCAATTTTGTTTTCAGCATGAAAGTTGTTTGTGGCAGCTTTAATCTGTTTTAAGGAGAAAAAACCAATTTGCAAATCTAATGCTTTCCAATCTGTACAACAAATTGAGTGAGTTAACTTCATCAGTAAGCTGTATCGATCAATTTCACAACCAGTTTGCAAGTCTATTGTGTATTGCACTTGGATGTTCAATTAGTGCAATTTGAGCAATCCTACTATACATAACCTCAAGTTAACAGAATATATGATCTATAACACTTCTTGGTTTTTTGGTCTTAAACAAAGTTGAGGTAGAGTTATTTGCAATCACCTTGTTGCCTTGAGTTTCTCCCTCCAAAGTAGCCTTTCCACCAAAATATATACATAACAACGAGGACGAGGCAGGATGAAACAACTGCAGCTACAATCAGTATTATCTTTCTCACATTCAACGAAGGATCAAAGTCTACATAGCACAGAAAGAAACATAATCTTAGTAAAAACGTCGCAAAACAATATTTGAAGGCATGCCAGGACTTCATTGGAATTATCCGCAAAGAGAGAGAGAGAAGGCATATTCCTTTGATGATTGAAAAGAAATGAGTTGCTTACCATATCTTACGGAAATAGCAGATATAAGAGGACCAAAGTTTGTCCTGTCTGGTACTGTTGCTGTCCCGAGGCCGGACCATTTAAATCGAATGTCTAATGTTTTGTTTTTCACAACAGCTTTAAATTCCTTGATCACCGCCTTATTAACTCCTCCTGCTTGTTCTTCAATATCAAAATTCTTCCATTTCAGCTCATCCTGTTACCAAGCAGTAGATTAATATCCTAACACGTTCAAATAATTCACCATTCAATCATATAATGTACCTGGATATAAATATCGAAGATTCGTCTTCCAAGACTCTTAAAAGACTGGTTATTTGTAAAAGTTATCTCAGCAAAGTGAAGTTTCACTGTATAATTGCCATTTGCCAAGCAACGCCCATAGTATGTTAGTGATGATGGAGAGATGCGCGCATTTGTGTACAGTTCGGCATTGTCCACTTGTAGTTCGGCATTATCCACTTGGACCACAGATGATATGTTACTCTTTGTTGCGGGCTCAGATAAAGCTTTTTCAACATCCCAAAAAAGTCCAGTAATACTACTTCCCCAATACTCTTTTATGACAAATTTAGCAGAACCTCCCGATGCTTCATCTGCTTCATACTTGGTGTTTCCAATGGGGACATCCTTTCCAGCACAATTTATATGAAAAGAGTACCGATCTGTACACAAAATACTAGTAATGTATTAGTTTCTGTCTCACGTCATGGTATATATAGAATGTTAAATCCTAATCTCCCACATCAGCTCCCCACAACCAAAATATATAAAGTCATGGCTACTTCACTTGACACCAATTGATTTTAAGATGAAATCTATGATACTTGACATAGAAAAGGCAAGCCCTTATGTCAGTATTATGATGCATCAAAGAGCGGGACAAATTAAGTTACGTACTTCCTTTTTCCTCGATTTTGTACTTTTTGTAAAAGACAATGAAATTTTTATACTTCCTATGAATATCATGAGATATCAATGTAAATTTGTAACTAAAGCGAACAATTTTGTACTTTTTGTAAAAGACAATGAAATTTTTATACTTCCTATGAATATCATGTCCTTACTTTTAGTGCAAGAATGAAGGCATGGACTAGATTCCCTGGTAGAGAAGGCATAACAATAACCGGTTAGATTATACTTAAAAGAGATTAAGCTATAACATATATTTCAAAGTTCACTTGGGCTCGACAAGAAAAACTTACAAATTCCTTCCATTGAAGCTTCTAAACAAGTTTCTGATAAAAATTACTGAAGTTAGTTTTCCAACAGATATCATTTTGTTGGAGGAGAAAAGGTGCATTATATATTTATATGTAGAAAGCTTACAGTGTATCTCGACAAGTTGGGGGCGAAGAGCTTTTGGAGAAATTATTGTAGGAAAGATCAACTTCACTGTGACACAAACACCATAACTATAACATTAATGGAAATCTGTGAAGGAGGAGGTGCAGAGAATAAAGAGATAATCATAACCAGATAAAGGATGAAACATTGGTTAAGAGGAAAAGTTTGTATCCAGCAATGAGAAAGGTGGGTTCAACATATACGTGGGACTTACCTTTGTGTTAAGAGTGGCAGATGGATCGTTTGCTAGATAAAAGTCTTACCCTTTATTAAGATTTAATATTGGGAATAGAGCATCCAATCAGAATTCTCTCCATTTTGCAGCAAAACGTGGCACTAAAGTATCTTAAAAACTAAGAACACAATAAATCTTAACTAATTCTAGTAACTCAAGTACATAATATTCTGACACTAAAGTAAGACCAACTAATAGAGTTTTGGTGTAGCCTCTTTCTGCTGTTGTAAACGTGTCCGTCTTGGCTGTAATCCTTCATCAGTCTAAACTTTCTCTTTTTCACTTGGCTCTATTTGGCACAACTTTCTGATACTTAGGCGGGAACATGTCTCATTTAATCCTTATTATTTTTTTAAAGTTTTAATTTTATCTTTATTATTTAAAATATTTCAATTTTATCTATATTATTTTTAAAAAATTTAAATTTCGTCCCTATTATTTAAAATTTATTAATTTCGTCACTATTATTTCCTTAAAAATTTCAATTTCCTTTTTATTATTTCTTAAAAAATTTCAATTTTGTCCCTTTTATTTTCTAAAAATTGCTATTTCGTTCTTATTATTTTTCAAAAAAATTTCGGTTTCATCCTTACCATCAATAGGGACTATTTGTGCAATTTTTCTTATTGTTCAAAATTAATCAATTTAGTCCCTATTATTTTGTAAAAAGACTAAATTCGTTTTTATTGTTCAAAATTAATCAATTTAGTCCATATTATTTTTTAAAAAAATTAATTTAGTCACATCTTTTTAAAACATTGAGGAATAATTTAAATTCTATCCGAAAATAATATGGACTAAATTGAAATTTTTGATAAATAATCGGGACTAAATTAGTTAATTTTGAATAAGAGGGATGATTTTGAATTTCTTTTAAAAATAATATCGACGAAATTGATACTTTTTGGGAACAATAGGTACTAAATGTGGAATTTTCCCATACTTAGGCTCTACTTTCAAAAAGAGCTTTTAAGTAAATACCAAAGCTAAAAAAAGTTAAAAAATAATTTTTGAAGGAGTTTTTACGTAAAAGTCAAAGTTAAAAAAAAAATTAAAAAAATAATCGGAGGTTTTGTCTTTCATGAATATGTTTTTACATCATGCGATAAGCTATTTTTTTTTCTCAAAAATACCACTTCATAACATGTTTAGTCCATTTTTTGAGAGCTTTTGGATAAAAGACCAAGCTACAAAAGCCAAAAAATAATAAGCTCCAATCAGAGCTTTTCACTTTTGCAAAGCAACAATAACTACTGGCGTTTAAATTAACAGGTCCAAAATGACTAAATCAAATTATCAATTAAACTCACAACACTCATTTGTAAATTACATACTTAACACTTCTCCCACTGATGTGGACATTACAAAATCACAGGAAGAATCATATAACCATATATACATATACCATATACATATCCACAAGTAGAAGTTCATGAAAAAAACTCGAGTATAGAAGGTGAAGGAAGAAACATACGGTAGGGAAGATGGATTTTGAATCCAATTGGGAATAGGTCCTGTGAGGAAGTTGCTTGTCAAATACCTGAGAAAAATGTAAAAGGTTTTAAAAAAAAGGAAATTTACAATCTTGTAAGAGTAGACGACGGAACAAGCTTTATTAGTGGACAGTAGACATGATGGAGTAAATAACTTTTCATATGCTTGATTTGCTCACTGCATGACCATAATCTAGGATTATATATATAGATATATATATTACTACCACACTTTTTACTTTAAACATTGTAAATTTTTAAGTGCTATTACAACTAAAAACAGTTTTAATTAAATTATAATTTTAAAATCGTTACAAAAAAGTAATTTTATGAGAAATTATTAATAAATATAATAAGAGAAAAAAATTTAACTGCTACAATAGTGTAATTGCAATGATCTTTTCATTTTTTAATTAGAGTGTTATAAAAGAACTAAAATATTATAGTATGTTAGACATTCGTCCCAACTCGGGCCCTAATATTGTAGGAATATTTTCCAAAATGATTATGCCACAAGATTCACTTATAAATTAATTATTGTATATGCGTTGCACCAATGTAGGTCATCATAGTTGCACTCTTAATCTAAAATGAAATCACATATAGAGAAATAATATAGTGGATTGATGAAAATACTACAGTGACATCCTAACATCAGTACAGATATTCTTGCAAAATCTTGTGTGCTTACACATATTCCAGTACTCCAGATAAGCCTCCTAAATTCGGGATTTCTCCATACAAATTATTAAAACTGAGATCCCTGCCAACAAATATTCATTGAAATTAGTGACAGAATCTTAAAGAAACTTCTATCAGAATTCAAATGCAAAAACAAGTCTATGATGAGGAAAGAGATATCTGACCCCGCAATCCTGACTTCTTTAGTATATTTACCTGTATATGACCATCATTTTGTATATGTGGATTCTACTAGCCTCACAGAAAGTCATTTTTTCTTATAACAGCACTGCGTAAAATACAAGGGAAACTTGGAAAACTCATGATTCTGCATCCCTAAGTACTTTGGTGGGGAGGGGGGGAGGGGGGAGGGGGGGGGGGGGGGTGGTGTTGCTTGGGGGACAGGGGTGTTCACGCTCTCCAGAATTTTAGGCTTACAATGAGTTTAATGATAATAAATTATAGGTTGTACCACAATTTGTCCATATAGCCTAATTAATTGGACTTAGAATCGTTTGAATAAGTCCACACTCGACTTTGAGAGTGTCTAGAGGATGGAATTGCAGCTAGAAAATGACTTTAATGATAATAAACTATAGGTTGTACTACAATTTGTCCATATAGCCTAATTAATTGAACTTAGAATCATTTGGACAGAGATTAATTAATTGGCTAGTTAGGTGACCACATCTAGAGAGGCTTGTAGCTCGGTTGACCGTAGGTTGACTTTCTAAATCTAGAATCTATATATAATTCAGAGGTTTTACACATAGATCTAGACCTAACCCGACTTAGACCACTTTTCACACATGTACACATTAGATAGCAGTTAAGAGCCTCCCTGTAGAGATTCGATCATGTACTCTGGAACACTATATGGCATAGATTTGTGTCAGATAGCAGTTAGGAGCCTCCTTGTAATCTTGTCCTTTGGCAAACTACGGTATATTGCATAGATTTGTGTTTGATAGCAGTTAGGAGCCTCCTTGTGGAGATTTGATCTTGTACTTTGGCAAACTATAGTGCATAGATTTGTGCACTTGCGGTTGTTATAGGCATAAGAATTAACTACTTGTATCTCAAATCAACTGGGTCAAAATGGTCACCCAAAAGTTATTACTTAAACCACAATACTTACTTATAAACAACTCGCCAATCATGTATCCCACCAATGCGGGACACTATAATTATCTCTGGTTGAGGACTTAACATCCACGTTAGGGGAAAATACATATTCAGGACCAACTAGGTGCTGTAGAACTTTAGAGGTTGCTCGTACAAGCTCAAGAGGTGATTTCCACCATGCGAACAAGATGTAGCACTTTGTCTCGTACAACACTTAACTCCTACATCCAACTGAAGATTGGCTTTGAATACCATTTCGTTATACCTAAGACCCAGAACCTCATTCTCGCAAACGAGACTAGTGTTGTAAACATAAAAAATTGCAAGTGAGGCTAGTGTTATAGGTGTAAAAATAACTATTTAGGCCTCAAATTAATTGGTCCAAAATGATTAAGCCAAATTATTACTTAAATTCACAATACGCATGTATAAACCTCTCATTGTTAGTCACTAATGATGTATCCTTAGGTTTGAGACATTACACTAAGTTTCACACATAGTTATTTTATTTTCTGTCAAAGTATATTACGATTTCGATATAATTACTTATGTTACTGCACTATATTACGATTTCGATATAATTACTTATGTTACTGCACTAGATTAGACAATAGTCTAGACTTACGCAATATTTAAGTTAGTTTCCTTATTAGACGAGATTTCAGGTTTCCTTATTAGACTATATTTCTAATTAATCTAGTTCTTTATTCTTGCTCATCAAGTTAAGAGGCTTATAAATATGCACTCTCTTATTGTGTTTCGGACCATTAAGATTTCATCATATAGTAATTTCTCAATCTCTCTTCTAGAGCCACTGTTGGTGGTGGCTCTTAATATCTTCAATATACATATGTATTTTCCCCCTATGTTTTTTTTTTTTAAACATGATATTTGAGCTACCATCCTGGTAACCTATGCTATTGTGGTTTCGTTATTATCACCACCATTTCTGTCATCATCTAAAATTGTCGTATCTCTTTGTTTACTACTTGAATACCTTCATCTCTGTGTTTAACCTGTTAGACCATTATATAGGGGTTCTCTTGTGTTCAGTCTTTGTTTATCTCGATTCTATTCAAACCATCTAGTATTATCTATGGTCTCTATTTTCATGTTCATTGTGGCTCTGCAAATTGCTTTAGCCACCATCATTTCTCTCAATTCTATTATGACCATATTGTATTATCTACAGTCTTTGATTCTTATTCATCGTGACTTTGAAAATTCTATCAGCCACCGTCATTTATTTTCGTGTTCTTTGTGATTCTACTGCTCTCCCGACTTTCGCTCGGTTTTTTTATCAACATTCTCTTGTGGATGTTCTTCTACCTACTTTGGTCAATGCTTGTAAGATGACTCAGCAATTCAGCTACCAAACTCAAGTTGATCTCCGTTCACCTTACTTGAGTGTGAGGGGGCTGTCAAAGTATATTACGATTTCGATGTAATTACTTGTGTTATTGCATTAGTTTAGGCAATAGTCTAAACTTATACAATATTTAAATTAGTTTCCTTATTAGACGAGATTTCAAGTTTGCTTATTAGACTATATTCCTAATTAGTTTAGTTCTCTATTTTTGCTCACCAAGTTATGAGACTTTCTTATTCTGTTTCAGACCATTAAGATTTTATCATGTAATCATTTCTCAATCTCTCTTCTAGAGCCACCGTTGGTGGTGACTCCTAATATTTTCAATATACATATATATTTTCTCCCCATATTTTTTGTTTTCTTTATCTTTTAACATTTTCCATAGTATTATGTGCATTATTTCTTTCTTTCTTCTTAGCCATCAAAAACTGCACTGGCATGCTATATATACAGAGATCAATTTTAGCTCAGGTACCTTACAGCACGTACTTGTGAAATTTCTTATATTTTCATATGTTTCTTTTGTTTATATTGGATTATATGCCCTAAATGCCAATTTTGGGACATAATAATTATATTATTTATTTAATGTGGGTAGTTTATTTAAATATAGTTAATGCGATTAATTATTTAAATAAAAGTTCTTAGAATAATATTTATAGATTATATCCTTAAGAGTAAGGATGTGAGTGACAGAATCTATATTCATAAATATATTCTAAAATAGTCCCCGATCATATGATAAATTAATTGGGCGTTAATTTATCCAAAAAGATCATATTGTAGTCTACCATCCAAACAATATGTGATATTGATTTGGGTGATTAGTCTCATATCGTAAGGGTAGATGTATAAGTACTTGTTGGGAACAAGTGACTGGACATGACCGCTAATACAACGAATTACATGGAATGGTCAATAATTCGTTGTATTATGTAATAGTGCAATTAGTCCTTAGACCTAAGACACCACGATTATCTTGTGTTAGGGATAACGTGATTTGCTGGTGCAATAAATCTAGTCCTCATCAAGGATTGGATAATATACTTAGTGGTTACGATCTATTTCGGCATGGAGATAGGTGTGTGTAGATACGGAATCTATCAATTAGGGATCCTATGCGATCTATTAATCGAGTAACTAGAAATCCTTGGCCGAGGTAGAATAGTGGAAGTCGTTCCACGTATTATTCATAAGTCACTGATTAAATAGATTTGGACATATGATTGAGTAATAGAGTTTGACGACCCTATCCACGATTCTAGCTCAATCGGGATGATTCAGACATAAGGAATTGATTGCATAATTGTTACTAAGGGTTCGTAGAATTTATACTTCAGCATTAGTTGGGTAGTCGTGATATACTGCTAAGTATCACTCACGACTTGTGAGAATTAAATTAGAAGAGTTCTAATTAAATATTAATTGGATTAATATTATTTCCCTGTCAATTAATTATGAACCTGGGAGGTCACACACAAAAGAGATTCGGAATTAATCAAAGAGAAATATAAATTAAATATTAGAAGATTTTAATATTTTGTTGGACTTAAGACTGATTAGATTGGAATATTAGTCCAGTCATTTAATCAGTCCAAGTTCAGTAATTAGGACTGGCCCAAAAACTAGCCCTAATAGGTATAGAGTTTTATATAAATAGGAAACTATGACAGACAGAAAAGGTAGCACAAATCCTATCTTTCATAGCAAATATATTTGCTCTAAAACTCGTAGTGGGGGTTTTGTTGATTGATGACTTGTTTCTCGTGTGGATACTTTTGGAGGCTTCACAATTGGGGAGCTCTGGATTCAATCAATTTCTACAACAGATTCGTCATCATGAAAAGGTAATCCTGGAATCTTTTAATGCGTAATTAATAGTTGATTATTATGCATGTTGTAATCTACGTAAGCCATGAACAGATGCATGTGTATTAATGATTTTCGCTGCGTTTATTCTGATTATAAAATTTTTAAAAATACCATGCACGATTCACAACAGTGGTATCAGAGCCACCGTTCATGCCTTTTACGTGGTTATTCGATTTTAGCACAAGATTGTATAGCACAATTAATAGTGTCAATTTAAATAATTTGTGAAATTGTTGAATTAATTGATTTTGAATCTGTTAATTAGTATGCCCATAATTTAATTAGATTAAATGTTAGCCCTAAGATCTCTTCCCATAATCAATTTCATAAAATAGTTTCATGGAATTATGTTGTTGTTTCAAAAGGTTGTTCTGAAACCATTTAGATTTGGTTTTAAAACTATTTAAAATATGTTTTGAATGTGTTTCAAAATCTAGAAAAAACATTAAAGATTTTGTAAAAGTGGTTTACAATAATTTTAAATTTTGTTTTGTACTATAAAAAAAAAATTGAAAACCGTTTTTTGTAAATTGCAAAAAAACCCCCATCCCTGTTCATCTTCCCAGCGGCAAAGGAGGTATGCCGCAGGAGTCACCATGGCTGCCCCACGGGCAGTGACGCGGAGCAGCGCAATTCATCCAAGGCTGCTTCGCGAGTTAGCCACCAGCGCGAGGGCCATAGGGCGGTCCTCACGCAGTTGCCGTGGCTGTCGAAAACAACTGCGCCGACCATTGTATGTGGTCAGCGCGGCTGCTGTCTCCTTGACACCAGGGGCGATTGGCAGCCATGGCTGCTACCATGGTAGCAGCAACCATGGCTGCTCACGGTGGAACAGCCACCAGCGCAAGGTGGAGACCTCGCTCGGTGGCTGCAAACGGCAACAACAACGCCGCTGCCATGTGGCAGCGACGATGCTACTTCCCCCGAAGTAGCAAGGGCTGCTGCCATGGTGGCAGAAACCATGGCTGCAGGCGACGCGTGAGGAAGAAGAAGGGGTAAGGGGGGGGGTGGTGGCGCAGAGGGAAAAAGAAAGAAAAAAAAATTAATTTTATAGGTTAGGGTTTTTCATTCGACCTAGATTCGGATCCGGGTTTGGATCTGGATCTGGGTCAAGATCCGAAACCCAAACCCAAGTTGTTGGGTTTAGTTATTAGGTCTTTGGGTTATTTTTATTTTGTTTTATTTTTCTTTTTCTTAATCTTTTGGGCTAATAGGGGCATATATATTTGATTGGGCTTATTTGGGCTGATTAAATTTGGACTTCATTTTAGTGTGGACTAATTTAAAGGTCTGAATTAGGCTAAATGAGCTTATAATGTGTGGGCTTGATTTGGGCTATTTTAAAGTGTTTAAAATTAGCATACTCCTTTTTGTCTATATTGGGCCAATCTCAATTCAGACTTAGGTATAAAATGGTATGGACTATTTTAGTGTTTGAATTGGACTGTTGGTCTTTTGCATTTGGACTTAATTAAAATAGGTTGAATTTATTTAATCTTAAAGTCCAGATTGTTTTATTAGTTTTGTTTGACAAATTAATTAAAGAAGCCCAAATGTATTTTGACACTTTATATTAATAAATAGTTCATTAATTATTAAATATAATTTGATTATATTTATATTTTGTAAATATGAGATATGTATGGAGTAAATTTTATTAAAGAGTTTATTAAATAGATTAAATTTAATAAATAGTTTATTAAATTGGAAAGTCTAATATAAAGAGTTTATATTAGAAAATTTAATTGTGCTATACTTGTAGTTAATTAATAAATTGTTTATTAATTAATTACTATAAATATAATGAGATTATATTTATTTAAATATAAGATATTTTAAGGATCCAAATTAATAAAGGTGTTTATTAATTGGATAAACCTAATATAATGAGATTATATTGGGAGACTAATTGTGCTATATTCGTGGATTACTTTTCTTTATTATTTGTTATGTTTATGGGTGATCATGGATTAGTCTTGTATGTATGAATGGATGAATGAATAAATGCATGAAAGTCATTATTTTATTTATTTACCCATTATGGGTTTTATGTAATATTTTAAAATGGGGTTTGCATACCTCTTATCCCTATTTTAAATATATAAAACCCTATTATGTATCCCCACTAGATTAGGAATCTATGTACATAAATGTAATGGAAGATCAAGATGAAGACATCAAGAGTTGGTGAACCCAGTTCGCGAAAGGAGTTTTGTGAAGTCAAGGAGGAGCAACCCATTATTTTTCCCTGTGGGCCCTTTATTTGATTTAGGTATTCAACTTAATGACTCAGGTTGATAAGTGCTCCTAGTCCACGATCATCCCATTTTATTTTATGCATTTATTTATGCGATAAATATATGACGAATGCATGTATGTTTCTGTTTTATTTATGCGATAAATTGAAATTAGAAGCATGTGAAAAGTAAGACCTAAACTAAAGACCAGCAAACCTTTCCAAATTAAATATTAAGTTATTAATGGTGTAGTCTTGAGAAGACTATATCATTGCCTTCCGTTATCGTAGATTAGTTTATGCGTTGGGCAAGTAAGTAGCTGACTATGGACACATAGGGGTTATTTGTTTGTATCAACATATGAACTAAGTCTATATAAGCATGAAATGTGGAAAATTTGGATTCTCGTTGGGCGCCAAAAATCTATAATGTGAAGTGTCAGTGTTGCATTGATCCAAGTTTTTCAGGATAATAGGTTTAACTTAAACAATCTTAAAGACCAAAAATCTATAATGTGAGGTCGAAAGGATTAGAGGCAAGAACAATTGGAATTTGTATGAGATACATTGAATAAGAGGTTATTCACCTATTTGTTTTAACTTCACCGAAAATCTAAAATGTGAGGTGGGTTAAAGTGAATGGGCCCCCAATTCCACTAAGAAAAACACCTTATTGTTTTTCAGTTTTCCACTAGAGAAGTGTGGGATTCGAAAAATTCAGTGGGGGTTACTGTTTGATTTAAAGACCCAAATCAAATAGTGAATAATATAATTATCTAACATCCTTAGAAATTTTTTCCTACATATAATATCGGATATGAACCCCAACCTTCTATTTTTGACTAGACCAAACTTCAATGACTAGCTCAATGTTTTGAGAATTGTTCTCAGATCTGAGTAAGTCATACACGTTCTAGATGCCGGAATAAGTTGTCAAAGAAATGTAAGAGAACATGGATAATGTATCCATCATTAATTACTTATAAGAGTTCTGAAGTAAGCAAGATAGGACAACTAGGTATGAGATATCTAGAAAATTGTTCCAAACAAAGAATAACTAGAGGAATTGATTTGAGAGCATGTGTTCTCAGGATGAGTATCTTGAGTCCATAAGTTTATTCATGGTTTATCATATGAAAACAAATCTAATCCTCAAGGTCAATTCTCAATTTACTTTTGTTGTTCATAATGGATTTCTCCGTGTGAACACATTTGACACAACCATTGGAAATAAGAGTCATATATCAAGGGTAGATCTGGAAAGTAGAAACTTGATTGATAATTATTTCTACTGCAAGAAAGGAGAACTAATAATGGAGGAAAATCCAAAGGACTTCAAAGAGTTTGAAGTGAAATGGATGTCCTCTATAAATATATCTCATCTTCTCGTTTACCCATCTGGGTGTTCATTAATTTTGGAATAATTGTTGTTCATGTGTTTCATTTATTTGGAAAATAAAAGAGATGACACTAATAAATTAATTAATAGAGTCTTATATGGATAATGACAAGATAAACTAGTAATATGAGAGATTTAGAGATACTGATAATTCTATATTATTGTGGCACTTACGATTAGGTCATAGAAGAGAGACAAGAATCACTCAATTGGTGAAAGAAGGATTGGTAAGCCCTTGAGGCTCCGGGACATTCCCACACGTGAATATTGTGTTCTTAAAAATGATCAAATCACTCTTTGTAGGACAAAGTCAAAGGACCACAGATGTTTAGGGTTTATACATAGGGATGTATATGGGTCATTTGGAAAAATAGTACAATAAAGATTTAGTTACCTTACATATACTTATGATTGTCATAAGTGTGTATCTGAACAGTTTGAAGCGTTCAAATAATTCAGAATTAAAGTAGTAAATCAAACTAGAAATGAGAAGTAAGTCTCAATGATGAGATCATTGAGAGTTCTTAGCCTCAATTTCTAAATAGTATTTCAAAGAAAAATAACATAGTTACTTCATTAAGTCCTTTTGGTATTCCAATGCTTGATGAAGTGTTGGAGAGAATGGGTTGGACCTTGTTGGACATGGTCTGTAATTGATAAACTATGCTGATTTATAATTTAGCCTGTGACACTATATTCTCCTTATAGCAGTCCATCTCTTGGATAAGGTCACTTCCAAATTAATTTTAAGTACTTCATATAGGATATGAGATAACATGATACCTAGTCTTAAGGTATTAAGAATGAGGGTTATCCTGTTTTCAATCAAAGGCTTTAGATTGATAAATTGGAAATAAGATTGGACAAGATTAATTAGTTATTCCAAGGATTTTATGGGATATAACTTTTATTCCATTGCTGACTAGAGAGTCTGTTAGCAAGTACAACTTCTTCTTAGAATAATAGTTCATCTGAAAAGATAGTGTGGGAAGAAAAGTATGACTCAGTAGGAGTTACTGAGCAACCAGTTGACCTGAGTCAAATCTAGGATTTGATTCTAGAAAATCCAATCCAAGAGCAACTGATTATTTCATAGTTTTTCATATTAAAAAGATGAAAATAATCATGTTGATGATTTTTGTCAGCTATGAATAGTTATGATTGACATAAGCTTAAATGGCTTGAGGCCATAAGATCTTGAATGGATAAAGGTAGAGACCTTTAAAACAAATAGTGAAAGATTATAGTTATAAGCAAGGAGTTGACTATGAGGAAATCTTTTCACAAATTGTTGAAATTCATTATGATTTATTGGCCATAGTTGCACATTACTGTTATGAGATATGGTAGATGGATGTCAAAACGGCATTGCATAAAGACTTCATTAATGAAGACATTAATATGGGATTGCCAATATGTTTTGAGTCCAGTGATGAGTCACGTAGAGTGCAAACTAAAAGGGTCCATTTATGGACTTAACCAAGCCTAAAGAATCTATAACATTCGATTGACTTCATTGAGAATGAAGATGAATCTTGACTACAAAAGTAGGTCTAGTTATTCAAATAATTTCTCCAAGTAAATTTTGGGATCATCAGCCTAAATCATTGGAAGTCGATCTATAGCAATAGATCAAAATGATTAATGTGTTTTTTTTTTTCCAAAAAGGTGTTAAATGTGTTTAACATGTACGTAGATTTTAAAAGAGAATTGTTCTTTTCTAAGACATGACATTTATCTCTCTAAGGTTGTGAGTCCTAAGACTGCTAAAAAGAGAGAGACTGTACATATAAGGTTCTAAGTGCTGCAACAATTAAGAATATTATATACGTCATGTTGTGTACAAAGACATGATATCATAAATGTTATAAGTGTTATGAGCAGATATCTGTCTGAACTAGGTTAGGAACGCTGGAAAGCAATCAAGAACATTCTTAAGTACTTGAGAAGCACTGGAGAAATGTTCTTGGTATATGGAGAATGTGGAACTTAACGTTTTACAAATTTAGACTGAGAGTCTGAAGTGGATTATTAGAAATCCATATTTGGGTTCATACTCACCTGTAACGGAAGAACAATGATTTAGAAAGGTTCCAAATATTGGTACAATTGCAAACTCCAGAGGTTGAGTATATCGTTGCATCAAATGTAACAAGAGACGACGGTTTGGATCTAAGAGTTCGTAACTGAACTCAGGATGGTTCTTTCCATTAAGTCAACGGGTAGTGCTGTGACGATAGTGGAGTTATAGCGCAAGCTAAGGAACCTAGGTCTCACTAGAGATCCAAGCGCGTTAAAGAGGTATTATCACATTGATAAGAGATTGTGAGAAAAATGATATTATGCAGTAAATAACATCAATAGTTGATGGTGCTAGTCCACTGACTAAGGCAATGATTCAGCAGTCATTAGATTACTATCTTGAGAAGATAGGTATGAGATACCAGGGTAACTGGCTTTAGTACAAGTGGAGGATTGTTGGATTATATGCCCTAAATGCCAATTTTGGGACATAATAATTATATTATTTATTTAATGTGGGTAGTTTATTTAATATAGTTAATGCGATTAATTATTTAAATAAGAGTCTTTAGAATAATATTTATAGATTATATCCTTAAAAGTAAAGATAAGAGTGACATAATCTATATTCATGAATATATTCTAAAAAAAGTCCCCGATCGTAGGATAGATTAATTGGGCGTTAATTTATTCGAAAAGATAGGATTACAGTCTACTATCTAAATAATATGAGATATTGATTTGGGCGATTAGTCTCATATCGTAAAGGTAGATGTATAAGTACTTGTTGGGAACAAGTGACTGGACATGACTGCTAATACAACGAATTACATAGAATGGTCAATAATTCGTTATACTATGTAAAAGTACAATTAGTCCTTAGACCTGAGACACCACGGTTATCTTGTGTTAGGGGTAACGTGATTTGCTAGTGCAATAAAGCTAGTCCTCATCAAGGATTGGATAATATACTCAGTGATTACAATTTATTCCGGCATGGAGATAGGTGTGTATAGATATAGAATCTGTTAATTAGGGATCCTATGCGATCTATTAATCGAGTAACTAGAAATCCTTGGCCAAGGTAGAATAGTGGAAGTTGTTTCACGTATTATTCATAAGTTACTGATTAAATAGATTTGGACATATGATTGAGTAATAGAGTTTGATGACCCTATCCATGATTCTGACTCAATCGGGATGATTCAGAAATAAGGAATTGATTGCATAATTATTACTAAGGGTTCGTAGAATTTACACGTCATCATTAGTTGGGTAGTTGTGATATACTGCTAAGTATCACTCATGACTTGCGAGAATTAAATTAGAAGTGTTCTAATTAAATATTAATTGGATTAATATTATTTCGCTATTAATTAGTTATGTCACACAAAAGAGATTCAGAATTAATCAGAGAGAAACATAAATTAAATATTAGAAGAGTCTAATATTTAATTGGACTTAAGACTGATTAGATTGAAATATTAGTCCAGTCATTTAATCAGTCCAAGTTCAGTAATTAGGTCTGGCCCAAAAGCTAGCCCTAATAGGTCTAGTGTTTTCTATAAATAGAAAACTATGACAGAAAGAAAAGCTAGCACAAATCCTGTCTTTCATAGCAAATATATTTTCTCTAAAACTCGTAGTGGGGGTTTTTCTGATTGATGACTTAGATCTCGTGTGGATACTTTCGGAGGCTTCATAATTAGGGAACTCTGGATTCAATCAATTTCTATAACAGATTCATTATCATGGAAAGGTAATCCTGGAATCTTTTAATGCGTAATTAATAGTTGATTATTATGCATGTTGTAATCTACGTAATTAGCCATGAACGAATGCATGTGCATTAATGATTTCTGCTGCGTTTATTCTGATTATAAAATTTTAAAAAATACCATGCACGATTCTCAATAGTTTCAAGAAATAATTAATTGCTTCGAAACAAATACAAAATAAAACTTACGATATCGTTTTCAGACTCAATATTGTCAAAGACTTCGATATAGATTGAATTTTTCTAAAAAATTAAAGAAATAATTATTTTAATTTTTAAAATTGAGGAGTACAAAGAGTTGAACTAATCTAAGTTACAATATACCCTTTCGGTGTTTTTTCTTCAAGTCATTTTTTTTTTATAATAGGAATAAAATGAAAAATATCCTTCTAGGAATTACAGTAATTTCATGCTAACCCTGTATCACTGTAATTTGCTCCGATATATATATATATTATAATGTAGCACACGCACCTCAGCAATTTTGTCCTTATTCACGCTCCTCTCCTCAACAATTTTGTCCTTATTTTTTTTATATATATATATTTTAATATAGCACGCGCACCTCAGAAATTTTGTCCTTATTTTTTCTCCTTAAATAAAGAGCACTAGTGCCCTCAGAAAAGACATGAAGAAATTGAAGCAGACACAAATAACTTTTGAGAATAAACTTGAACTCTTTGAATCAGGGAATATTCAATATGAAATTTGTAAAACTAGAACTTACAGAATCTGCAATTGAGTCATGTTTAATATATAAGTGGGTATTGTCCCAGAAATGTTACAGCTCCTAAGCATCCTGCAATAAATATTTAAATCATATTTCTTGAAAATCAGTCCTGCAAGTTGGTCGGTTAAGTGTATAGGGATAAGACTCACAATCTTTTCATCCCAACCATATTTTCCAGCTGCGGGAAATGAAAACTTTCTCCATTTAATAAGTCACTTATCCTTCTGCAAAGAGAATACTTGACAGTAAGTATCTTTACCCACATTTATTGTACCTTTACCAATTAACACTACCACATTTTTAATATGTTATAACACTTAAAAATTTTGTAAAAGAAAAATAAAAATAATTGTAAACGATTTTATACAACAGTTTTTCAATCATTGCATATAGTTTCGTTGCAAATTCTCTGCTGCAACAATTGCTGTTAAACTATAATGCAAAAAAAGTAATTTTATGAGCAATTATTAACAAAAAAATAATAAAAAAATTTAACCATTGTAATTAAATAAAATCATTGCTAAATGTTTTAGTTGCAATAAGACATCTATCTATCGCAACAGTTTTTTCATTTTTTAAATAAAAAAGTTGTAAATGAGCTAAAATATTGTTGTAAGTAAAGTCAATAAAATGATGCAAAAAAGGTGTAACTCACAACTCCGTTAACTTTTTCAAAAGGGATATGCTGGCAGGTATGGGCCCATCGAAACCACTTCCTTGAATCTCTCTGGTGGCAAATAAAAATTGAAGGGATCAGAGATGTAGGTAAAGATTTCGAATTCTTTTTGAAGGTATATATACTTTTGAGTTATTGCCAAAAGACTCACAATTTTTGGAGATTCGTCCATCTCTCGAAATTAGGTAGTCGTCCAACAAATTTGTTGCTGCTTAATCTCCTGAATATATACATATATATATATATTCATAAAAAATGAAAAATCAGACAAGATTTCCAAACCAAAAGACAGTAAAATTTGGAAACAGTAAAATTTGGAAATAATTTGAGTGAAATATCATAAAGGGTTTTCGTTATACTTACAACTCTGTCAATTTGGTCAGATTAGAGAGCTCCCTGGGCAACTCACCGGTCAGATTGTTTGCACTCAGAATACTGCAGGGATCAAAATGGCTAAGGTTATGAAATCTTCGTTCTAAACATAAGAAGAAGTTTTTAGTATTATATCTTTGAGGTAGATAGATATAACAGATATATAAAAAACATGAGAAGCCTCACAGGTGCTCCAAGTTGGTCAATTTCCCGAGGCTAGCAGGAACTTCTCCAGAAAACATGTTGGTCTCCAGGCTTCTGAGAATCGAATTTCATTCAGATCAATACCCAAAAAAATATATAAAAAAAATTCTCTTGCTGCAAGTTTTGTTAGTTTGTGATGAGGGAAAAAATGCTCGACCTCAGTATCAACCTAATTACTATGAAAACAGAGAGGTTCACAATAGTTCTGTAAAGTCGAGCGTGTTCAACCTAGGAGGACTTAAATTGAGGTCCGACCCTTTTGAGAATCTTTCACACGTTGAAAATGTGAAGTCGGACCGACAGGATCTTATGAAATCCAGAATAATATTCTTTAGAAATATATAAATATGAGACTTATCCACACTATGAAGGTAATTGACATTTTAGTTCTCACAAACACGTTTTTACTATTATTTGATTATCTTCCAAGATCAAATCACTAACTTGAGTATTAGAGTGTTCACGTAGAATCTATCCACATTTTGTTCATTATACACGGAAACGAAGAACTCGGTTGTGTGCCCGAGGTCTACGGATATCAATTTTCCACCTTAACAGTTGTATTTAAGACGCACACAGAGACGGAATAAGAGTGAGCATACATATATCCGAGAGTTGATATGTCTCCCAAGTAGTCTGGGATTGATCCTGATAAGCGATTCATCCCCACAGACCTGTAAGAATTTTCTCTATCAATCATGTGAAAGTAAATATGGAACTAATCCTGATCAGAACTAGAGACGAGAACTTACATAAACTGTAACTTGGTAGAAGCCCATTCTCGAGGAATTGTGCCGCTAAGGTAGTTGCCATAGAGATCACTGTGAAAGTAAATATATTCACATTGAAAGAATACGTATAATCTAATATGCAATGACGAAAAATAACCACAAAAAAAAAAAAAAGTGATGTTTCTTTTACATGTATTTGATGTAAGGTAGCTTCCCCAACGATGGTGGTAGAACACCAGCGAGATCTTGAAGTTTAAGAATTCTATGTCAAAAAGAGAAGGAACGTTAGAAACCCTGGACATTGTTGAATCCAGCCCCAACGATTAAATTTTAGTGAGAAATTCGACCTTTCATATATACAAAGAGAGTATCCTTAGAATTCTACTATTAGAAGAAAATTGAATTTTGAGTTTATGATTAACACTACGAAAACATAACAAATACGAAATGTACGCCGTGATATAACTTAAATCACCTTAAAGAGATGTATCATAGTATATAAAGTAATATACATATATATACATATATATATATATATATATATATATATATGTATATATATGTATATGTACGTATATATACTCACAACATTATTAGTGTATATATACATTTGGGTATAACACAATTCCATATGTGATCATAGAATTAATGGATCACCTTTGAGTAATTCATGTTTCTATCATTTCATAAGTTGGCTTACATAACCTTGAATATCTACTCACAAATGACACCACTAGAGGCTTTGAGCATAAATGAGATCATTGACTACATGATAAGACGTTCTCAAGATGAAATTAAAATTGAAGTTGATAATGATACCACAATCTTTGGAACTAGTATCATGCAAGGAAGTACTCAAAGCATCAATGACTCAAAACTTTGTTGCAGTATGAGAAAATAACTTCAAGACGTTTAGGCACATTAGGAACTATTAAACATAAGATTCAGCTAGATTTGAAATTCAAAAAAAGATAAGTTACTATTAATTGGTCGTGTTTTGGAAAAATCTCATAGTCAATGTATTATGTACTTTTAGCTAATTATTAATTTACAAAATATTTAGGTCTATAAAATACAAAAAAATTAAATATATTATTTTATAATTTTATTGAGATTATTAATTTTTTACACTAATTTCAAATTAAGACCAAACAATATTATTATTTAAAAGAGATTATTAATATAAAGGGTCTACTATATAAGAAGGTTTGTCTATATTGGCTTTTAAGATGCAAGAAAGAACCTCGGTTGAACCTTTCTAATTTTCGGATTTCGTAATTTTTATCCTATATTCTAACCCTATTTTACCCTATGATTGGTCCAACAGGATGGCCCATTAAACCGACACCTTTATCATGTACCCTACCTTATTAATATCAAAATTATGTTTGGGTATAATTCAAACACCACTCTGTATGGAATAAGTTGAACCCTCACCAATCTTTCTTAAATATAGCAAGCTGATGGTTGGAAAAGTAACAGTAAGGCTCAGTTTGTTTACCGTAAAATATTTTCTAAAAAAGTATTTTTGTTAATTTTTTAATGTTTGGTAACACTTGTTTAGAAGTATTTGTGGTGTGAAATTTATTTAATTTATAAATGAATTCTATGAGAATTTATATTTACAAATGAATTCCCTTATTTGGAACTATAACAAGTCAATTATCTGATTTGTAAATATATTTATTGTAAGTATTCTTTTTTCAATCCCTATCTCTTGAAACTTTGCTTATGAAACTTTGAAAAAAATATATATTCTCCTACCATATATATATATATATATATATATATATATATATATATATATATATATATATATATATATATATATATATATATATATATATATATATATATATATATATGTATTTCATATAAAAAATCATAAACTCGAACTCTACCATATAATCTTGGACTACTCCTATTTATAACATCAATTGATTTTATGATAAAAACTCATTATTCTTTACATGGTATCAGAACTGAGCCCTTGTTTCAATCATGTTCATCCACGTGTGACCCATGTATTGTCTGTTTCTTTCTCGCTAACTCATGTGACTCCATGTCAGCTCTCAATTCTTAATCCTTCTCGTTGCCTCGCGCCTCCTTGTCAGCTCTTGGTTCTCAGTTCTAATCAAATTACATGGGAGGGGAAACGTTGGAATAGTTTCTCTTACATAAAAAAATCATAAACTTCAACTCCACCATATAAACTTTAGGTTATTTCTCCTAGTACCAATTGGTTTTAGAATAGGACGTCATGATTCTTTACAAACGAAATGGGGACAAGGTGAGTCTTGTTCCATTGAAATTAATTGGAAACTACAACCCCAAATTTTCCCGACTTACAGTACACATTGAATGAGTTCACAAGCTTATTTTTTTGTTGGAATTTTCTCCTAGAGAAAATGGCAAGACACATATTAATCACAACAACTGCAGGTTTTGTTAAGAGGCAGATGCATCAATTGTTCCAGTAATAAATGTACAACGTTTGGATTTGGATCTCCTAATAATTAATAACGTTATTAGAGAGATTAATGATAGTGAAGTGATATATACTGATATAATTATGATGAAATAATCTGTATTATCACTCCATTATACCATTAATCTCCCAAGTAACATGATACCGTTATTAGGGGATCTAATCTCAAAGCTTTGCACCAAAGAAAAAGCATGATCAGATCAAAAAAAAAAGAGAAAAAAGGAGAGAAAAATATAGGAAAGTAAGAAAGCACGCCTACATGTGAGTAACGTGACATTTATCATCCGTGCAATTAGTACAGAGGACCGTGTTGTTATACTTGGGGATATCTGGCCTTGGTGGTGACACCCAGTTTGTGTTGTTGTCACAGGGATTTAGAGTACTGAAATCCCAGTCGCTTTTACCCAATTGATCAGCTATCTCGTGAAGTGCAGTTACTGCAAATCAGCACCAAGTATCAACTTAATATACCAAAAGATTTTGGGGTAATTAATTTTACATTACCACCTATAGCTTAGCAAAAATTCACAGTACCTCCTTGTGTTCAGAAAATTAGCTGAAATCCTCATGTGTTTTTCTAAAAATGTTGCAAACATGGCCCTTGTGTTTTCGGAATTTTCTAATTCCCATATCTTGCACCGTTGCACGTGTTATATACGCATTGTTAAAATGGATGAAATTTTTTGATAGAGGGTAGTATACGAACTTCGGAAAAACACTGGGGGATTCAATTAATTTTCAAAATATAGAAAATTAACGTGCATTTTTGGTAAATCACAGACAACGACAAAAATTTTACCCAAGATTTTGTCATTCAGGTCTCTTTGAGGTTCTACTAGTATTTAAGTTAGTCTAAACAATACATATGCATGGCTTAGTCTATATAGAATTTTCTTTGTAGAAATTGAATAAAAAAATTATTTGAGCACTAAACTGCATGTGGAAATAAATTAAGATCAAACTGCTAAAAGAGGAAGGAAAAAAAAAATCATATCACACATGTAAGTAAGGGCATAACTAAGGTGTTTTATCAGTAGAGCTAAATGGTAGTTAAGTTCTTTTGGTGATCAAAATTAGTAAGATTAAGGGGTACAATCGCTCGGAGAGGGGCTATTTTTTATTCTTCCCCCCCCCCCCCCCCCCTCCCCGCCCTTTTTTTTTTTGGCTAGTTATAGGTAGAGGTGTTGATCAGTGGCGCCACCAACGTTTTAAATTTTTAAAAAAATATTTGTATAGTATCGTTAAAAAAAATTATCAGTTCCTCCTATTTTAAAAAAATTCTATATAGTATTATTAAAAAAATATTTTGGTCCCCCCAATGTTTGAATCCCTAGATCTGCCCCAAGTGTTGATGTTGATATAGTACAATAAAGCTAACATGCCTTTAAATGATTCCGATACTTCTATATGCATGTTCAAAACCAATAATCTTCTAGGGAGAATGGTACATTTAGTCCTTTTTCTTTCTTCAAAGTTTTAATTTCGTCTTTATTGTTTAAGATTTTTAAGTTTTGTTTGTATTGTTTTCCTAAAATTTTAAATTCATTCCCATTGTTCAAAATTAGTCAATTTAGTCCCTATTATTTTTTTGAAAAATAATTTAGTCACATTTTTTAAACATTGAGGACTAATTTAAATTTTATATTAAAATAATAGGTACTAAATTGAAATTATTTTAAAAAGTGAGGACTAAATTGGTTAATTTTCAATAATATTAGGGAAAAAATTCATTTTTTTAGAAAATAATAGGGATAAAATTGACTAATTTTGAACAATAACGACGAATTTGAAATTTTTGAAAAATAATAGGGATTAAATTAACTGATTTTGAACAATAAGAATAAATTTAAAATTTCAGAAAAATAATATAAGAAATTACACAAATGGTCCCTATTGATGGTAAGGATAAATTAATTTTTTTTGAAAATTAATAGAAACGAAATTAAAACTTTTGAGAAAATAATAGGGATGAAATTGATAACTTTTAAACAATAGGGATGAAATCGAAACTTTTTGAAAACAATATGGACAACATTAAAAAAATTTAAATAACATTTGGAGAAACAATATGAACTAAATGTGCTATTTTACCAATTTTTTAATATTAAATAGGGTAAGTTTCTAACTTTTAAAAAGTACTAAATATCCAAGGACATTTTATATACAAACAAAGGTGTTAAAAGTTTTACACAAAACACATAAAGGCAAGATTAGGTATTATAGAAAATATCCCTATCAACAAATAAAAAATCTTTAGGCTTGTTATCCAGGAACTTGTTCAAAAATACTGCAATGAAAGGAACATAGGAGCTTACACATGGAGACGACATTAAGTATTTGGAAAGAAACATTAGAGAATAAAACGTTACACTATATGTAAATTAAGGTACAATGGTATTAACCTTTTAAAATAATAAACTAGTAAAATGCTAAACGTCTAAAGATCTATTTGGTCTAATTGTCAAATTTTAGCTTTTGAAGTGTAGAGCTTTCAGTAATAAAATTTTAGATAAAAGTGTTGTTGAACAAAAGTCGTTAAAGGTTTGGCCTGAATTGGGCAATGTTGAATTTTTAGAAATGAAATATAGAGGAGTATTTGAGGAAAAAAAAAACAGTTTTCTACATTATGTAAAAATAATTTTGCAAAATTTTTTTTTCCAAAAACTCCAATTTGAAACTTTTTATTTTTTAGCTTTTTTCTAAATTTAGCTTTTGCCTAAAAGCTATCTCAAAAATAGGCTAAATAAGTTAATTTCAACTTTTAAACTCACCAAAAATAATTTTAAGTGTTTACAAAGTAGGTTAAACAAAACATAAATCTCTTACCTTCCTCCTTAGGCGGAAACGGAGTCTTTGCATCCACGCTACATACAACTATGCATATTAGCATACAGAAGATAAGCAGCGGAGCTGCCAACTCTTTCCTTATACTAAAATGTGTTTTCATCTTACAGAGTTTTGAGTTGTCCGAGCTGATTGCCTGATTGTGCATGCATGTATATATACTTACATATTACGGCAATAAAATAAAAGACTAGAAGACTTTTTATTTTTTGGGTTTTCAGAAATTAAACTTGAGGTCAACTGAATATCAGATAACAGAATTTAAGACAGACAAAGAAAATGTTGTTACTTGTTGGGTGGTTGGATGGGCCATTGAACAATACACATTGTTCACATAGTACCATAAATAATTTTTTATCTAACTGTTTGGATTGGTGCCTCTTGAAAATATCTTCAGCAAATTTCCTTATCAATCTTCGACAAGCTAAGTTATTTTCCCAACTTGGGCCGCCTTCATTAAAACGATCTGTATCTGTAATTGTCTTCCTCTGTCTTCATTTGAAAAGTATTTAGTGAAAAGCAATTAACCACGTAGGGCAAGCTACATGGCCTGGTGGCCCATCATTAGTAGTCAATGTGAATGTCTTAAATGCTCTATTATTAGGGACAAGTGACAACATAGCATTGATTCCACTTAGAAGAAGAAGAAGAAAACATCAAGTTATAAGCCTTTCATTTATCTGTTAATGAGGTGGCATAAAATATTGGGCCACGGAATTGGACCAAAAACAACAAAGCAAAGCCCAGCCAAATAGGCCAAAGCCAACAATGTTGTCATGGGTCAAGGGCCTAGCTTGCGGCCATCCAACCAATATTGACCCATTCAATAAATTGTCAACTATCTCTAAAAAGTATGGGCCACGATTTACTCTACGATCCAGGGGCTAATACCTCCACTAAAGTGCAACTATCGCCCATAAATCAGAGCTCCCTCTAACGAGAATAAGCCTCCATGATCAGCTATAAATACACGAGTTCTTCAACTCAAAAGGCTAAGTGATTTCTTACTCACTACCTGCTATTTACACATTTACTTTCTACAAGAATCCCTTGGTCCTCATAATTGACTTAAGTATCGAAGGAGGACCCCAAGCCCAACACTAGGTCCTTTGTTTTGCAAGTTCGAAGACCAACAGAGCTGAGTAATCTTGGCCCAACTTATATTCAAGCCCAACCAGGTTAACTGTCCTCAATAGTTTGGCGCCGTCTGTGGGAATGATATTATATCTCATTGAGTATCCACTATGGTACGTGCGAAGAAGCATATCTACTCTGAAGAGGTCATGTTGGCAAAGAAAGAGGAAAAAAAGATGTTAGGAAGGTCTAAGATAAAGGTAAAGATAAGGTATCCAATAAGTAGAAAAGTTCTTCGAAGAAGGGAAACTCAGGCAAGGGCAGATACAAGGACTATGCACCACTTAACACCCCTAGAGCCGAGATCCTATACGAGATTCACGAAAATGAGGACCTCAAATGACCAAAGAAAATAGGAGGTAATCCCAACAGGAGATCAAAAGATAAGTACTACAGGTTCCATGACGACCACAGTCATGACACCGAAGACTATAGCCAACTCAGAGATGAGACTGAGTTCAACATTAGATAGGGAAAGCTGGGAGAATACCTAGTTGGGCAACAAGGTCACTGCTGAGACCAAGAACCTCGACAGGAAAGGGAGAGGGAGAGGAGCCCCATGCCAGACAACTAGGAGCACAAACACACAGGTGTCGTGGATACCAAACCAGGAGAACCCGTAGCTGGAAGGGAAACTCGAGCTAGCTAGAAAGCCTATTTAAGGTCCGAAAGAGGAGAACAACTCCTTCAGAGGCCAGAACCGGAAGAATTGATCACCTTCACCGATGAATATCTTGTGGGATTAATTGTACCCCATGATGACCACTTACTCATCCAATGTACAATTGCTAAATTTTCTTGTTAAAAGAATCATGGTTGATACAGGTAGCTTCGTAGAGGTACTATTCCTGCATGCCTCTAAGAAGCTCAGGATCAGTCGCAACAACATCAGGCCAATGAAGGAAACCCTAACGGGCTTCATTGGATATGCTTTCAAACAAAAAGACATCATCAAACTACTATAGACCTTGGGAACAGGGGCGAGACAAACTACAATCATGTGTAACTTCATATTGATGGATTGCGAATCTGCATATAATGCGATCATAAGGCATGTAACCCTCAATCAATTCAGTGTCGTAGCATCTTCATATCATCAAAAGCTAAGATTCCCTACTCCTAACGGGAAAGCTACGATTAAGCTCATGCATACTATGCAACTTCTTTGAAGATCTTTGAACCTGCACTCAAGTCCTCGAGCTCCCAGAGAAAAAGAAATCTACGAAGGAAAAGAAGCCTATGCTGGTAGAGGACTATCTAAAGTAAACCTGGCTCCAAATAAAAAGGTCAAGATCAAAAGCGAACTCCCTTTGAACTATAGAAAATGTATAACCGAATTCCTCTTATATAATATACACCTATGTGCTTAGTCTTCGGTTGACATGATAAGTGTAAACTCGAAAGTCTTTGTACATTGTCTCAACACAGACCCATCCTATCAGCATGTACGACAAATAAAGAGACAGTTTGGGGCTGAAAAAAATTAGATCGAACAAGAAGAGGTGAAAAAGCTGCTAGAAGCGCATACACAAAAAGTAAAGTACCCAAAGTGGATAGCCAATATTGTCCTCGTATCTAAGCCAAATGGCAAGTGGAGGATATGCATAGATTACACGGACCTCAACAAAGCTGCCCAAAGGACTCTTACTCTTTGCCCTACATAGACCAGTTGGTAGATACCACCTTCGGATGTGAACTCTTCACTTTCATGGATACCTTCAACAGGTACAAGTTGATTCGCATATCCCCGAGGACGAGAAAAAGACGTTCTGATCACCAATATGGGCACCTATTGTTACAAGGTAATGCCATTCGAGTTGAAGAATGCATGAAGTACTTACCAATGAATGGTAAACAAGGTCCACAAAAAGCAAATAGGCTAACACATGGAGGTCTATGTCAATGACATGCTCGTCAAGAGCAAAAATGTGCAAACTCACATAGCAGACCTTGCAGAAGCCTTCGCAACCATTGTTACCCGAAGAGGAATAGAAGCCAACCCTAAGAAGGTTCGAGTAATCCTGGAAATGAGGTCACCCAGGTGCCTCAAAGAGGTTCAATCCCTAACTGGGAAAATAGCGGCCCTCAGTTGATTCATGTTAAGGTCCGCAGGCTGGTGTGTGCCCTTCTTCAAGGTACTCAGAAACCTGAAGGACTTCAAGTGGACAAAAGAATACCCAAAGTTATTCGAAGAACTAAAGGCATACTTGAGCTCATCTTCATTATTATCCAGGCCCAAGCCCGGTGAAGTCTTGACTCCCTACTTAGTCAGTTCACCAGTGGTAGTGGTAGCGGTAGAGGCCCTCATCAGGGAAGAGAAAAAGGTGTAAAACCTTATCTATTATGTCAGCAAAGTCCTTAAGGAGGCCGAACTTAGATATTCAACTATCAAGGGTGTGGCATTAGCTATGCTAACTGCCTCATGAAAGCTTAAGCATTACTTTGATACTCATACTATTAAAGTGATAATAGACATACTGCTCAAGCAAGTCCTCCATAAGCCAGAAACTTTAGGCCATCTATTTAAATGGGCTGTCGAGCTCATCCAATTCGACATTCAATATCAGCCCCGGGTTTCTATCAAAATCCCATGTCCTGACTGACTTCATAGTCGAATGCACAGGCTACACAGAGCCCAGCCCAATAGAGCCATGGCTAATCCAAGTTGACGGCGCCTTTGGAAAATAAGGAAGTGGGGTAGAAATCGTCATTACAGACATAAATGGGGAGGAATTCCAATGTGCCCTTAAATTTCTATTCTCGACCTCGAACAAAGAGGCAGAATACAATGCACTAGTAACAGGGCTCAAAATAGCCATAGCGCAAGGAGTGCAAGACATCAACGTCACAATCGACTCTTAACTATTAACTGACCATGTAATTGGAACTTTCGAAGCCCGAGATCCCACGATTCAAGCTTACCTCAAAAAAATAAAAGAGCTCACCTCGGGTCTCAAGAGTTTTCACATTCAGCAGGTCCCTCAAACTGAAAATGAAAAGGCAGACTTAATATCGTGGTTAGCCTTAGGAACAGCCAAGCTAATCAAGGTAATTGTAGACAAGGTAGAAAAGCCTTCCATAGAGGCCGATGTGATGGAGATTGCAGTTGCGGACCTCTAGATGTAGCCTATCTGAGCCTACCTAGAGACCGGGAATGTACTAGATGACAGGCTCAAAGCCAAAAAGCTCATATAATGCTCATTCAGGTTCATAATAATTGGGAAAAAACTATACAAAATATCCTACATGTGGACTCTACTAAAATGTGTCGACTCAGCAGAAGGAAACTACATCTTCTAAGAATTCCATGAAGGGGTCTGCAAGGTCATACTGGAGTTAAAGGCCTGATAAGGAAAATCCTAAGACTGGGGTATTTCTGGCTTACACTTCAACAAAATTCTTGAGACATAGTGAGGAAATGTGATAGGTGCCAACGGCATTCTAACATCCAAAGACAGCTCGCCACGGACCTCACTTTCTTAACCAGCTTATAGCCATTCACCCAATGGGGGTTGGACATTATTGGACCTCGACCCATGAGTATGACACAAAAGAGATTGATATTTGTCGCTGTAGACTACTTCACAAAATGGGTAGAAGCTGAACCAGTGAAAAAAATCACTGATAAAACGGCCTGGAGCTTCATTTGGAAGTCTGTGGTTTGTCGATTTAGAATCGCATGGATCATCATCACAGACCACGACAAACAATTTGATTCTCCATAATTACTTTCGCAATAAATGCACAGAGCTCGGCATAAGTTTAAGATTTGCCTTAGTAGCTTACCCCTAAACAAACGGTCAAGTCGAAGTTACTAATCGAACTATTTTGTGGGGGTTGAAAAAGAAGCTTGGACAAGCCAAAGGCCTTGGGCTCAAGATCCTTCCCAAGGTCTTGTGGGCATATAGAACTACGCCTAACTCAGCAACAGGGGAAACTCCATTTGTACTGGCTTTAGGAATTGAAGCAGTCCTCCTAGTAGAGATCGGATCCCCCCAGCAGTAGAGTACAAAGTGGGCATATAGAATTTTGGGTCTTAGGTCGCCAGAGATGAGTTGACTTGACTCAATTGATAAGTTAGTAGGAAGCTAAGAAACTTGCTACTAGCCTATATATAGGGTTAATATTCATTTTGGTCCTCTATCTTTTACCTGATTAACAAGTCATTTATCTTCAAAAGTGATACATTTCAGTCCTTTATCTTTTGTCTAAGTGACACTGTTAGTCCTTTCTAGTAATTCTGTTAAAAAAATTGATGGGAAACGCACGTGCTAATCACGTGCAATTTAGAAAAATTAAGAGAAACGTGCTAATCACGTGCTTTTCCCATCAATTTTTTCATGAAATCACTGAAAATGACCAACGGTGTCACTCGAACAAAAGATTAGGGACTGGAATGTATTACTTTTGAAGATAAGAGACTACTTTATCAATCAGGTTAAAGATAAAGGACAAAAATAGGTATTAACCCCTATATATATTCAAAGTACAGGTACAAAGCAAACAATCGTCTAGTCTATTCAATATCTATTACTCTATCTTCTTGTCAAAAACTCTTTCTCCCATGCAATCTACAACTAGGATTTAAGTTGTGAACTATAGCCTATAATATGGTATTGTAGACTCTATTTCACAGCGAATATAGTAGAACAAACTTGGCAAAGTTCCTACAAACCTTTTCCCCAAAATTCGCAAAGCTGGTCTTTAAATTGTTGGTTTTATAAAGTTTCCATACCTTGTAATACCCGTGCCAGAGGCGAGTCGGAATAAATTGATAATTATTAAGAAATGACCCATTAATGTTTAAAAAGGTTATAAGTGATGTGGAATGTGTCAAAGTGATGTCGGGACATTTAAAATGGATATCGAGTTAAATTAAATAAGTTTTAATCAGAAGTTAAGAATCAGTTTTTGGCCAATTTCAAAATAAAAACTGTATCTATTGGGGAAGATTTAGATGGCGAATTATATATGGATAGAAATATCTATAATTCTAGTTTCTAACGCTTCAAACGGTTCATGAATTAGAGTTCTTTAGCATAAGTTATGATCGTTTTAGCAAAATGTGTCAAAATTGCCTCTAAGATGCGAAAATGCAACTTTGACGTTATTTTGCCTCGATATGATCTATTCAGCTCTGATTATACTTATTTGGCCAAGCTTAGTTGTAATTGTGCACATGTTAGTGGTCTTTTAGCATTAGAGAGAGATTTTTACTTAACCATTAAAGCAATCTTTTAGAAGGGGCACAATTGGCACAACTAAAATCTTCTTACATAAGTTATAAAAAAATAACAAAACTAAACAAAATAAAGAGAAAGGAAGAGAGAGAGAGGGGTGTCGGTCAAGAGAGAGGAAAGGAAGAGGAAAGAGAGAAAATTAGGGCAAGAGAAGAAAGGAAGAAAAAAAGAAGAAAGAAGGAAGAATCTTGCAATTCTAGCTCCAAACATTGCTCTACTTGCATTCTCTACACATCTAAGGTGAGGGGTTTAGTTATTTTATGCATTTATGGTAGTTTTGAAAGAGGAAATTAGTTTATGTTATGTTATGTTATGGAATGGTAGATTTAGCTATGAAATTGCATATTAGAGTGATTGTTGCAAGAAACTTGTGCGTTATACTCTTGGAAGTTGGAATCTTAAGTGATTAAAATAGTTGTTTAGTATGTTGAATACTATGTAGTTTATATGTTTGATAAAATACTTAAAAGAGTGTACTTAGCTTGAATATAAAGTGTACACTATAGGTATATAAGCCTTATGAGTGATTTCATAGCTTGGAGACAAAAATTGGTGGAGTTATTGTGAAATGTTGGTTTGCTGGAAAATTTTCCAGAAAAGGGGTTTAGTTGTTTTTTTTTTTTGAGATTTTAATACCTAAATTGCTCCCTAAATGCTTGTATATGTGTGTGTGTGTGTGTGTGTGTGTGTATATATATATATATGTTTATAACTTAATCTCATGGCTTAGGTGCAATTTTGGAGAAATTTAGAGTGATTTAGTGAATTTTTCAGATTTTCTAGCAAAGGTGCATTTGGGGTATTTAGCTTATTAAACTTTTATTAAGCTTGGTTTTGCCAAAGTTTTGCACTTATATTATATTATAGTTGGTATATATAATGGTTGTGCAAAGATTGAACATCTGTATAGCTTTATAAGATGGTGAATTCGTGGTTATATTCTAAATGAATAATGAGTGGGCATAGGTAGTTTGAATGTTTGATGGTAATAAGTATTTGTTGGGAGCGAATGTTCCGGTGAAATGAATGCTAGATGAATAATGATTGCTTGGTGGAATTAAAGTCTAGATAGTGTAACTGAAAAAGAAAAATGAAGGCTAAAGTGAAAGAAAAAATGCTTTAATATTAGGGTTGAAATATTTGTATGTATAGGTAAGTGAAATAAGGACATGTCATGTAAAATGAACTTATGCTATAACCAAATATTTACATGAATGCATGCATGTTTACTTGCCATTGAAAGTTATTAATGAGTATAAATGTTGCATAAACGGTATGATGACCTATTTTATCATCTACCAAATGTGTTATTAAAGCGTTTATTGATTGTTAATATGAGAATGTGTTATTAAAGTGTTATCGCTTGTTAATGTGATTGAGGGCAACCTACTTTGTTATCCCCTCGTTTAAAGTGCATTTAACGAACGTGTGAATGATTGATTGAATGTTATCGAAAGGTTGCAAACTTTTATCGAGACACGGTAGTGTTTTGTTCCCACTGGGCAGCAGCGGGCTTGCCAGTCGTTGGTTACACTACCTCCGTGACCTATTCCCTTACTAGCTTGGTCGGTGAAGGCCATGGAGTGTTGGGTCATAGGATTTTGGCGTACATTTGGAGTACATCCACTAGTGTTATAAGGAGATTATTGACATCGCAAGCGCATTGAAGCAAAGGAAGCTGGAGTGATAAGGTGGAATGGAAACCATATCATTTTCTTGAGTGGTTTTAAAGCTTTATTGTTACTTATTGAAGTGTTGTCTATTTTCTTATAATGTTTAATGCTTATGTATTTCCTATCAATGTTAAATTGCTTGCATATCTCATGGCATTCATGCATCACGAAAAGGTTTTCCAAAGCCTCCCGTGTTTCCCCCTCACTGAGCTTTATAGCTCACCCCTTTCATTTTACAAAATGTTTTCAGGTGAACTCTTGGGATTCAGAGATTAGTGCCATCGAGAAGATTTTGAGAGATCCTTTGGGTTTGTACAACGAGTTTAAATTGTGAAATCTCTTGTAACAAAAAAATGTTATAAAGAGTTATTGTAATGGACTCTTAAATTATATTGAATGTAATGGAATGATGTTAATTGCTTTGATGTACTATTTTATGGGTATTAGTGAGCGGGGTATTGTATTGTGCCTTAACGGACTTAGGAGGAGCGATCTTCTTAAACTTGTGGCATTACGATCCCGTTAATATTTTTTGAATTTGAAAATATTTTATGGTATCAGAGACTTTATTAATAGGAGATCGTGACATACCTAGCGTTAAAATTATTCACAATGAAACGTTCACTTGGCATGAGATTGTTGTTTTCTTGCCATTAAATTTTTCCAAAGCCACTACACCAAAGATATAAATAGCTGCTTTGTATATCACTACAAAAAAAAAAAAAGTGACTATGATTTTTAATGTTTGCTCGTTGTTTTTAATTAACCGCCACAAACGGCAGCTTAAATTGCCGCCTCTATTGAAGGAGTATGAGGATGTAGTAGAAATTATCATTACATAATTTGGCGGTTTAAAAAACCACACCTATAGAGCTATTTAGTAGTTCTAAAATCAACGGGTTTATTTTAGTTGGTAGCTTTGTTGGGGAATGAAGACACGTGCACACACAGGTAACGAAAATAACACAAGAATTAACACGGTTCGATCGGTTATTTACGTCCACGACTCAGGACTAGTAAAACCACTATTGAGTAATAGTGTTATTATGCAATTATTTTCTGTACGGAAAAAAAATCTAAATCCTCTCTCAAATGACTTTATACATAGAAAGTCTAAACCCTCACTAATCGAGTTTTTCTAAAAAATTACAAAAAGTTATCGTCACATATTTAATAAATTTTTTAACCGACAAAACATTGTAAAAAAACCTTATCATTCTCATGCTCAAAACCCCTCTCCACACAAACCCAACACCACCGCTTCCCCCACCTGCCCCGCCCCGTCCTGTCCCGTCTCTCTCTCTCTCTTAGAGTAAATAACTACAATCTGAATAGTCCTACAAGGTATTAAAGAAAAGTCTCAACAATTCATGACTACAATGTGAACTTAATTACATGTTGTCTCTATTTGAGGCAAATATGGGTCTTCTTGGCTTCATCAATTAGATGTTTCGATTTCAGGTCCCTGTCAACTAGCACATTAGTAGGTTGAATGTCTTGTGAATAATTGTTTGTTTCGCCTAGAAATGCTAGAGCTCTAGCCATTCATGTACCTGTCTAACCTCTAGTCACTCATGTACAAGTCTTGAACCTTGTTAGCTAATCCAGAACCATTTGATTGTTCTCTGAACTTAAATCACAAGTTAACCCAAAAAAAAAAAAAACCTAAACCACACATAATTTTGGCAAAACAACAGAATTGAGTAATAATAGAACAGAGATATACATGCGCATACACAAAAATACGCTATATCGATAAAATTTACACAAACTGATACCGTTATAACGAAGAGGTAAGATATATCTCTTGCATATTTGACAAAGAGAAATTGGTAGATATTACTTTATTTTCATCACCCATTTATGACATCTTATTTGTTAAAAATAATAACTAAATATAATAAATTTCTCTTTGTAGAAGTGAATTTTCACTATGTATTCATTGCATTACATTATACAGTGTGTAGATGGACTTTAAATAATTACAATGCGTGAGTGAGAGAACTTTGAACCCCTGATTCTAAGCATTATAAGCTGATATATTGGTATTTACAATAGTACAGCTGATTTGGCTCTATGCTATGATTTACTCCTTGATTCATGCACAATTGGTTGGCGCTGATCTTGTTTGGCTTGAGATTCAGATGTGGTGTTATCACTTTTAACAGTTTAAAATTTTAGATGAGAAGGTAACTTAATATTATATATACGCTTGGTTGGTGCCAAAAGAAGAAAGACAAGAAAAACTATTTATTATTTTAGCATATCAACTAGACAGGTACTTAAAAAATAATAAATTAATTATAAAAATCAAATAATATTTATCATTACGAATTAAGTACATGTGCTTTAAGAGCATGGCTTTCTATTGTTATGAGCTGTAAAATTTGAAATGTTACAGAAATACAATATTAAAATTAATAATTTGTCATGTTTTGAACCCAGAATTCGGATCCATAGGTGAAACTAGTGTTGTAGAAATAAAAAAGAACTACGTGGACTTATTTTCTACTGGTCTAAAATGATTAACCCAAATTATTTCTTATACCCACAACATCCACTTATTCCACCGATATGGGATGTCACATACACCTCCTGCTATGTATCATTCCAATTTTATCGGATGTCCATGCCCTGAGGCCTGATCCCCAGGCCCGCAGGTGAAACTGATGTTGTAAGAAATAACTACTTGGGCCTATTTTCTACTGGTCCAAAATGGTTAACCCAAGTTATTTCTTATACCCCACAATACCTACTTATAAATAACATAATCACACTATATTCCACCGATATTGGATGTCACATAATTAAACTATTAAGTTTCAATTTTACTTATATTTTAGCATAAACTAATTATCAACGAACAAATGTCTATATTGTTAGCGGCAGGGGTGGACCTACCTACATGCACCCCCTCAACTTAAAAAAAAATATATTTGTTTTTCCTTTTTGTTTGGTTTTTTTTTTTAAAACTATTATAGGGGACATTTTCGTTATATGATGGCACACCCTAACCTCTCTCACCACACAAATACATTCTCTAAGTTTGAATGCCTGAGTCCGCCACTTAGCAGTGGAATCCAACGTGAAACCTTTGAGTTCGTAAGACTTTATTTTTAACCATTAGGCTAAGGCCTCTTTAGCCCTTTGAAGATTTTATACTTCTGGAGATTAGAATTATTATTTTTTAATTTGTTAATATAGTAATAAAGGCCAAGGGGTTGTTGTATACCATTCGTGGTGGCGTTATGCATCAACACTGGTGACATAAACTTGAGCATTTCTATGAGCGACAAATGAGCTTAATGAAACATGAGCAAGAAATGGTATAGGCGAAATTTTCTACGGCTAAAGTTGATAGAAATACTATTACATCAAAATACAAAGTTTATTAGCTTATGGTGGGGCCATGCCTCTTTGTAGGATATGTCTCCTTGAATTTGGATTTTGATACGAGTTTAAAGACATTTATTAACTATTTATAACCTTTGATAAACTAATCCAACATAGTGATGATTGACTCGTAGTTGCATTTAAATCATTGGATTTCATAAAGAATGTTTTGAATGCAATCGTGACATAACTCTATGATTAGTATGTGACGAAACGATATCACTTTTCATTTTAAAATTTGTACTCTTCATTATTTACCGAGACGGTGGGCTTTAAAATGTTAGTGGAGCTCATTCCTTCAATCTGGCACGCGTGTCAAGTGAGCCCCACTCTTTGTGTCTTGGGGCTGAAGATGTATTAGTGCACAACAAAGCTACCTTATTGCCTCCTCAATGTTATAGTCAGAAGCCAATTTTGGATCTACGAGCTCCAACTGCGAGTGTCTGAAAAAACACAAAGAGAGTACCAGAAAGCAGATACTAAACAATCACATGTCGTATCGTAAGTGAAATACAATGTGTGAGTAGTTGTCTCGTCGCTCGTGCGACTACGTATTTATGTTTACAGAGTCTCTTCCTTTCCTTAGTCGAAGCAGTGAGCGTCCCTAGTCTACTGAGACCGAGAGGGTGGAAGAATGAGATAGATGCATACACGCTACGTATGTCATTATTATTCATGAAATTTGAAAGTGAAATTGTTAACTGGTCACTCCATCCATGTGCAAACCAGATTCAGCTTTGGACGTGGATGTATATATTCATTTCTAAATGGGTAACAATCAGACTTGATCACAGGACGTTCTCGTCAGTCAGACTCTAATATCATATTAATTAACCAACCAAAAATGTATTAGTTGAACATTTAGATGGAGATGTCGATTAATATGATATCAATTATTGTGTAAAGTCTTGAATTCAAGTTTTGCAACTAACACCCTTTTGAAAATAATATTTCCGAGCATAAAAGTCAATTTAAGCTTGAGAGTGAGAATTACAATGTCTAAAACAAATGTTTAACACACCGTATGTTGTTTACGATATTATTGATATTCTAAGTCTTTCTAATCCAGCTTTTCTTATCCGGATTTGAAATGAAATTATTTGATATCCATACTAAGTAATCTAAACTATTTCATTATAAGTACATTATTTTTTCGTGTAACGTTATAGATTTACTCGAAAATCCAAAATTCCTCTCGTTGGCAGATTATATCAACTACTAATGGCAATATTCTGAAGGACGTTACTACTGTTTTGTGATCCAGTGTGCAACATATCATGTATTTTTTGGTTTCTCAGCCTGTCATGCACCAATCCCGCAATTAAAGTGACCACCTTATTTAAAACCTCAAACATAATTTACTTTACAAATTGAATTTCTCAACCCCCCCAAATTTTTATTATCTTCAAGAAACTAGTAGGTTTGCAGCTGCTGATGTCTAGAATCAATTTTCTTTTTTACAAACTCATATTGGCAGTGCAAATACATAAATACCAATTTTCCCTTAACAACTTTGATCCTTTGAATCATTATTTATTTTTGGAGACTCAGTAGTTCTATATGTTATCACACACATCATTCATTTTCTAGGCGAATGACTTCAATGCAGTCATCCATGACTCTACTAGATAACATTTTTAACAATCTCAAGCTTTTACCTAATAATATATACTTTATCTTCATTACTGAGAATAAAGATTGACTGAAGAGAGATCCTTGGCAGATGTTGAGGATGAGCCGTTATATTCAACCTCTAATGAACAAACAAGCACATCTGTCTCACTTGAATTCTTTAGTTTCAGCTCATCATACTTGTCTCTAAGGGCTTTAAACTTCAATTCATCATCATAAATACTTGGATCGACTTTAAGTTCGTGAACACTAATTTGACCTTCAAGCATGCTTACTACTGTAGACATGGTAGGCCTAAGAGCAGGAGATGGATTAGTGCACAACAAAGCTATCTTAATCATTCTTATTGCCTCCTCAATGTTGTAATCAGAACCCAATCTGGGATCTACTAGCTCCAGCATGTTTCCTTTCTGTTGTAGTACAAGTGCCTAAAATAGCATAGAGAAGAGAATGGCAAGGTTAACAAAAAATTCAATGTTTCATGAAATGCAATTTTACACGTTGAGTACGCGCTTATTGTTCATGAGATTGGAAGAAAATAGAACATTAACCAACACAGAATCAGTCTTTATAATAAGGAAGTGTTGAATAAATGAAGTAGTTCAGTGACTATCCTAGTTTCTGGAGTAGACCAATAATGTCACAACAGGTCAGTACTAAGAACTCAAACATACTTAC
The DNA here is from genome assembly GCA_037974665.1 of Ehretia macrophylla. Classification (NCBI taxonomy): domain Eukaryota; kingdom Viridiplantae; phylum Streptophyta; class Magnoliopsida; order Boraginales; family Ehretiaceae; genus Ehretia; species Ehretia macrophylla. The sequence continues at coordinate 82,438,615 of CM075781.1, forward strand.
AAAGACAGCAAGAATTATCTAGGAAGCAATTATTACTTACCTTGTCTTGAAGGCAAACATAGTTTCCATCAGGATGATGCTTCATGTTGCTCTTTCCTGCAACAATTTCTAGTGCAACTACCCCAAAGCTATACACGTCTGCTTTATGAGTCAAGTATCCCCACAGTGCATATTCAGGCGCCATATAACCTCTATAAAACAAATTAAAACAAGAAAAAGATTAAAAGAAAAGTCATGAACCTAAGCTTACTCTATTAACTATTATAACCACCATCATGCTCCTATTTTGAAATTGTTGAGTGGATAAGATACAAATCAAATGATTTATTTATTGGGAAATCCCTGTAAAATAAAGGATCTGCAGTTTGTTGTACTATTCTGCATAGAAGACTAGTTCAAGACTCTAATAACAGTAGCAGTTGTTTCAAAAAAACAGGGACCTGATAATTTTAGGAAAATCGAATGGACTAAGAAATTAGTTCTTTTTCTAAAGCAGAACATGTCAACACTCTGTGTTTTACAATATACTGTTTCTACTATATTACAAGCAATCACAAATTGCACAAACATCTATATGGTAATATACTATAACAATAAGATATTATTAAAGAGAAAAGTAGATCGTTGCTCACATGGTTCCAGCAACTCTTGTGCTAATATGTGTGTTTTCCTCGTCGTCAAGCTTGGCTAGACCAAAATCAGAGATCTTTGCATTAAGCTCCCCATCAAGTAGCACATTGGTAGCTTTGATGTCCCTGTGAACAACCTTAAATGCTGATTCCTCATGTAGGAAAGATAGTCCTCTTGCTATGCCAAGAAAAATTCTGTGTCTGGTAGGCCAATCTAGTTTCAACTGAGCATGCTCTGGACCTATCATTCAAAAATTTTACTTCTGAAAATTATAATAAACTTTGAAGGAAATGAAATATTCTGTTGCTTCTTGTTAATTCAATGAATAATAGCATACTTCCAAATTGCAAGAATTTTGTCATACATCTAAATCCTGAATCCATACTATCTTCTAGTCTCACACGCTGAAAATTAAAAATAAAGAAAATACAAGATTTTGTAACTTTATTCTTTTTTCATCTTAGATGAGAATTCCTTGATTTCTCAGTCTTACTAAGATTCTGAATAAGTGCAGAAAGTAAACTCATGAGTAGAAAAACGGCAGGTCAGAATTTCTACTGGCAGATACGTAATATAATGGTGTCATATATTTAAAAAATGGCTTATATTCTAAAGTATACTTCTTCAAAAGTATGAAAATCAAATAATGTCACTTATACTTGTTTTCATTGCCTTCGCTACTCTACTTTAACGTGGCTGGATAATTAACATATTTTATATAATCCCAAATTAGACCACAAAGTTTAATATGAAGAAGAAAAAAGAAAATTTCACTACCAATCTTAGATCTGCTATTATTGCACGTCCATCAAATAACATATTTAGAATTTTTCTATAGATGCTTAGAAGAGTATTAGAAAGGTTAAAGAAAGAGTTAATAAACAATAGTATGAATAGCAGAACCAAATATAAACATCTCATTACCAAATAAAGCATGAGCAAGGCAATTGTTTTCCATGTACTCATAAACCAACAGCAGTTGACGCCCTTCAACGCAACATCCATGTAATTTTACAAGATTTGGATGCTGTAAAGCAGAAATCATGCCTAATTCATTCAGAAATTCTCTAGTTCCTTGCTTTGATGCGGAAGAAAGTTGCTTGATGGCAACTATAGTACCATCCAAGAGTACACCCTGAAATTGAAAAGCAAAAGGCTTTCCGCTGACCTTCATCATCTTTAAATGTTAAAGATGAAATGAGATGGCAGAAAAAGACATCAAAATTGATATCTCAGTTGCATGGTACCTTATAGACAGATCCAAAACCACCTTCTCCAATTTTGTTTTCAGCGTCAAAGTTGTTTGTGGCAGCTTTAATTTGTTTCAAGGAGAACAAACTAGTTTGCAAATCTAACCCTCTTAAATCTGTACAACAATTGAGTGATCAAACTTCATCAGTAAGCCTGTACGTTCAATATGGCCAACAACTAAAAGAACCCAAGAAGGAAACTTATGCAATGTTGACATGATCCACAAGTTTTTGGTGTTTGGTCTAGTCAAAATTGATGTACGATTTCTCACATCACCTTGTTGGCTCGAACCTCTGCCTCTGAAGTAGCCTTTCCACCAAAATATATACATAACAATGAGGGCAAGGCAGCTTGAAACAACCGCAGCTACGATCACTATTATTTTTCTCACATTCAATGGAGGATCAAAATCTACATAGCACAGAAAGAAACATAGTCCTAGTGACATAAATGCTATTTTCCCACCGAGATAATCAATTATAAAACTTCTACACAAAATATGTTGCTAGACAATTTTTGAAGGCATACCAGATTTTACAGAAATAGCAGATATAAGAGGGCCATAATTTCCCTTCTGTGGTACTACTGTTGTCCCGCGGCCTGTCCATTGAAATCGAATGTCTAATGATCTGTTTTTCACAACAGCTTTAAATTCCCTTGTTACTGCCTTATTAACTCCTCCTGCTTGATCTTCAATATTAAAATCCTTCAACATCAGCTTGTCCTGTAACCAATCAGTAACTTACTACCCTAACACATTAAAATGATTCTTAATCTAATTATGCAATTTACCTGGATATAAATATCAAAGATCCGTCTTCCAAGACTCCTAAAAGACTGGTTATTTGTAAAAATTATTTCAGCAAAGTGAAGTTTCACTGTATAATTTCCATTTGCCAAACAACGCCCAAAATACGTTAGTGATGATGCCGAGAGGCGAGCTGTCATGTATAGTTTAGCATCATCCATTTGAAGCACAGATATGTTCCTTGCTGTGGCTCGACTTATAATTTTATTATTATCCCAAAAGTGTCCAGTACTACTTCTTCCCCAATACTCTTTTGGATGGAAAAACATACCAAAACCTTCTGATGCTTCATCTGCTTCATAATTAGTGTTTCCAATGGTGACTTCCTCTCCAGCACAATTTATATTAAAAGCGTACCAATCTGTACACAAATACTGTATTAGGTGTCTCATTTTATGGGATAGAAATAAAAGGCAAGCCCTTATGTTAGTATGACACATGAAAAGAGCAGGAACAATTAAGGTTTGTACGACTTTTTTTGGTTTATAGTTTTCAAAATTGACATTGAAGAAATCAATACGATTTTGTGTTTTTTGTAAGAGCCCTTACTCTGGGTGCAAGGATGAAAGCAATTTTCTGTTTCCCTGGAAAGAGAAGGCATAATAAAAACTGGTTAAAGAATATTAAAAAGAAAAACAAAAGAAGAAATAGAAGAAGAAGAAGAAAGAAAGAAAGAAAAAGAAAGAGGGGGCTCAACAAGGAAAACTTACAAATTGCGTCTTTCATTGAAGCTTCTAAACAAGTTTCTGATAAAAATTACTGAAATTAGTTTCTCATTAGATATCGTTTTGATGAAGCAAAATGGCGCATTAGACATAGGAGCTTACAGATTGTCTTCACAAGCTGGGGACGAAGAACTTTCCGAGAGATTGTTGTAGGAAAGATCAACTTCTCTGGTGCACAAAGATCTTAACTATGTTAGATATTAAACTTGACCCAATGTCAAAAAGATTCAAGACATTGAATACATGCAAAGTCTCTACATGAATTATAAAGTGTATTGTGTATTCACATAGTATGTTTTGGGATTATACATGTATGAACTATGTAGAGTCATGTATCTATTTACTACATACTATATATGTTAGGCTAAGTTTATGTATTGTACTAACTATGAATTCCATGGAATCTAGCCATTTGAAGTAGAATGAAAAATTGTAGTGTAATATTCTCTTTTTCAATTCCTCTCTGGAGTGCTTAATTGTGTGAGAAAGTCCTTTAAGTTTCAACGAAGAACCTTGTGAGTACAACAATGGCTAATGGGATTATTCCATTTCATGTTCTTCGACTTACATAAGACAACTATGGCAATTTGTGCATACCTATGAAGGCATTCATTTGATCTCAAGATGTGTGGAATCATGGGTGAGCTAGTATTGTGCAGCCTTTGCTGGGTTGAAATTTTTTAAAATGTGTATTTATGTAAAAAGTATGGCACTAAAAGCACACCTTTTATTGATGCAATGCTGCCAAATATATAGAATACAACCATACCTGTGGTACGTCTAAAAAGATTGAGACTACAAGATTACAACAAATCTCTTGGCTAAGATACAATCTAAGATGCTAACAAATTATATGTACAACGGATAAGGAAGCCGAGTAATGGTTGTGAAGTGAATCACGGCTTGACTCTTTTCCTGAAATATCGCTAATACTCCCCCACAAGTTGGAGCATGAAGACGGGAAATGCCCAACTTGGCAAGCAAATTAGCAAGTTGATCGTGTCCAAGTGCCTTCGTAAAGACATCTGCAAGTTGATTAGAAGTAGAAATGGCAAAAGGAATAAGTTCATTAGCCTGTACGCGTTCACGAACAAAATGACAGTCAATCTCTATGTGTTTGGTGTGTTCATGAAATATTGGATTGGACGATATATGTATGACAACTTGATTGTCACAACATAGTGGTACGGGCAGAGTATGAATGACTCCAAGATCACGAAAAAGACGACGCGACCACGTAATCTCACTGGATGTAGATGCCATACTGCGATATTTAGCTTCAGCGGATGAACAAGAGACCACCGCTTGTTTCTTAGAATGCCATGACACAGGGGACAAGCCAAGAAAGATTATATATCCAGAATGGAGCGGCGAGTTGTGGGACAACCTGCCCAATCCACATCACAATAAGCCCGAAGTACAGGAATACTATGTGCTAAAAGAATTATTCCTTGGCCTGGGCTGCCCTTTAAATATCGAAGCAAATGAAAGACTGCATCCAAATGAGGCTTGCAAGGGCTATGCATGAATTGGCTTAAGATGTTAATGACATATGTGATATCAGGCCGTGTGATCGTAAGATACAATAAACGACCAACAAGTGTACGATATTGAGCCGGGTCAGCACAAATATCACCCTCGGTGGCGAACAAACAATGTTGCTGGACCATTGGAAGGGAATCAGGTCTTGCACCTAACATTCTACTCTCACTTAGAATATCAAGTGTATTTACATTGGCTAAGGAAGAGACCTGCAAAAGATCTTGCCATTTTGATGCCTAAAAAATATTTGAGAGGCCCAAGATCTTTCATGCAAAAGTGAGAGTCGAGATGGCATTTGAGCTTAGCAATTTTGGATTGATCATTGCCAGTCACAATAACATTGTCAACATAAAAAAGGACTGCAACGAACGAAGCACCCTCATTGAGGAGAATCAAAGAATGGTCATGGGAAGATTGCCGATAACCAATGCGAAGAAGAGAACTAGTGAACTTTTTATTCCAATTGAGCGAGGCCTAACGCAATCCATAAAGCGATTTGTGGAGTCGACAAACGCGCCGCTCCCCTTGCTTAGTATTTTCATATACACTTCTTCGTCAAGATCACCGTGCAAAAATGCATTGGTGACGTCTAACTGAAAAAGATCCCATCCTCGAATAACAACAACAAGAAGCAAACACCGAACTGTTACCAATTTTGCTACAGGCCCGAAGGTTTCACTAAAATCAATACCCTCAATTTAAGTAAAGCCCTTTGCGACTAAGCGCACCTTATAACGTTCAACGGAGTGGTCAGGTTTGAATTTTACCCTGTAGACCCATGAAACCATCTTCCTTCACCAAAAGCACACACTTTGAGCTAGAGAATTTGACAAAATAAAGTGTAATATCGAATTCAATATGTCAAAAAATCTTGGGAACATCTCAATCCACTTTTGGTTAACCCTAATCAAAGTCAACGAACAAAGCCAATGTTTGGTCAACAATCTTGCCAATAGTCAAACTAAGCTCACAGTAGCTCCACCTCGTGCAAAAGACAGAATCACACCCTTTTGAGATAGCCAATTAAACTCAAGCCCACCAAGCCTGCAACAACAAATCTTAGCCTTTAGCTTTATTTTTTTAAATCAAATCATAAGCAAGCCCAGACCAAAACCTAGATCCTACTTAATGACCCAACCCAGATTAGACGCAACCAAAACATCAACCCAACATGTTCTAGTCAACAACCCAAACCTATAGAAGTCTAAACCTAAATCACCAAATCCAAAGTCGTGGTCTTGACCTAACACCATAACAAGATTCGAATGTTATATGTCAACGCCAGTTTTACCACTATACTCCCCAGTTCGTCGCCTCCAATCGTCAATCAGAGTCTCCAATCACCATCAACTGCCATAAGCTTGACCTGCCACGTTCTTTCTATAGATTCTAGTGAGTTGATTAACTTGCTTAACTGATAGTTTTGCATGCAAAATCTGGCAGATAAAAAATAACCTAACCTATGCACGAGCTTCTTCTCCATCAATGCTAGACGACATCATTTTGATCCTCAAGCTACATGCTAGCTACGGACAAGGTTGTCTCCTCAATGTGATTCTAATTGTGCCTTCTAATTGACAATTAGGCACCTCTATTAGCATGCACGAGTTCTTCAAGATCCGTCATCAAACTCAGGTTCTGCCAATTTTGGTGTCCTTAGATGACACCATAGCCGCCCTTGGATCCCTCTCCTCACAACTATTCCAACACCATGCTTGAAGAGGTGTGGCAACATCAATTTCGAAAAACCAGTTTCAAGGCAATAACATTCCTCACGAGCATTACCAGCTTCAAGCAAATCTAGTAGTAAGCAATAGGCTTCATTATTCGTCAAAACATCAATGACAAATTGACCAAAACCACGCAATGGAAACAAAACATGAACACACAAATTGTCCTATATTGTTTTCTTCACACAAACTAATAAGATAATTGAGGTTTTATCTTAAAATCAATTGGTACTAGGTGGAGTAGCCCATGATCCTCTACCACATGAAAGGTTGAACGCTTGTGGGATACACGTAGAAGATTGAATACAAGTGTGATTTGATTTTGAGATGGGTCATACATGGACTCGCGTGGAAGATAACACACAGAAGAAGATAAAACACATGTGTGACATAATTTAAAAAAGATCACATAAGGATGAACACCTATAGAAAATGACACATGTGGAAGTTGAATAAGACTAGACTTTGAGCCTATCTCTAATACCATATTAAGATAACTGAGGTTCTATCCTAAAACCAATCGGTACTATGTAGAGTAGCTTATAATCTTATAAGGTGGTCTTGAAGTTTTTGATTTTCTGATATGGGACAAATGTATATTCTGTTGTACAACATAGTTAAAGCCATGATTTAAGGACAATTATTTGTATAGGATTTCCTGTAATTGTGGATCTAGATTTGTAAAGCTGTAATTAAGGAATTCAAAGTTAAATTCCTTAATAGGTGGTAAATAAGTTGTATATAAATGTATAGAAACTTCAATGGAAAATATGAAACATTTTTCATAGCTAAACAACTTGGTATCACGAGCCAACGACTTTCCCTACCTAGCCATCACCTTGAAACACTTCAAAACTCTCTCTACAGCCAAATATTTCCACAAACAGAAACCCTAAGCCACATCTTCTAACCCAGAACAACCTCTGAACTCATGGAAGGAGATAGCAAGGTGTCCTCTGCAAGTCATATGCAGTCTGGTGCTGATAGTTCCAATTTCTCCATGAATATTAAGAGAACTCCCATAACTACATCAAATAGGCTCAATCTGTCAAATTATTCATGAGGGGAAGAGGAAAAATTGGTTATCTAGAAGGCACAAAAAAGAAACCTGAGAAGGATGATGCTACCATTGAGAAATGGGAAGAGGAGAATTCCTATGTGATGTCTTGGTTGATTAGTTCGATGCAGCCAAGCATAGGAGACACTTACTTGTTTCTAAAGAGTGCAAAAGACATATGGGATGCAGTGAATCAGTCTTATTCAAAGGGAGGAAATGATGGATTGATGTTTGAGCTGAAAAATCATATTAGAGATGCAAGACAAAGGGATTCAGATGTGACTGAATACTTCAACAAATTAAAGAAATTGTGGCTAGAACTTGACCATTACCAAAGTCTAGAACTAGACACAGTTGAATTATCTGTGAAGTTGACTAAACTTCAGGAAAAGGGAAGGACCTATAAATTCCTTGTAGGACTACGATCAGAATATGATACTATCTGCTCACTGATCATTGGTAAGAGTTCATTCCTATCCCTAAACGAAGCATTTTCATTGGTTAAAAATGAGGAGAACAGAAACAAGTGATGGTGAAGGAGATATCTCAAGATTCAGCAATGTTGGTCAAACAAAACCTGAAGGTTGGAGAAGAAAAGAAGAAAAGGAAAGATCCAAAGGATGAACTATGGTGTGATTTTTGCAAGAAATCAGGGCACACAACTGCCACATGCTGGGAACTCCATGGAAAACCAAAAAGGAAAAGAGGAAAGGAATAAGGAAAGGCCAATATAGCTGAAATTAGTGATGAAACAAAGCCAAGTTCAAGTATTACCCCGGAAATGCTAGCTGAATTAAAACAACTTCTACTAGCTAAATCCTCTTGAGGATCTGGTAATTATGTTGTTGCTCTAAATGTTTTTCTGAAAAATAAACAACTGCCATGGATTGTCAATTTGGGAGCATCCGAACACATGACTGGTAACTCAAAGTTATTTGTCACATATACACCATGTTCTAGGAAGCAAAAAGTTGAAGTAGCAAATGGCACTTTCTCATTTGTGGTTGGGAAAGGAACCATTGTCTCTTCTCATATTACATTATTCAATGTATTGTATGTCCCTCAGTTAGCAGTGAATTTAATTTCAGTAAATAAGTTATGTCCAGACTTGGGATGGCATGCTAATTTTTCTTCTTTTGAGTGTTATCTTCAGGATCAAATCTCAGGGCAGAAGACTAGGCTGGCTAAGGAAAAAGATGGGTTGTATATTCTCAAAGAAGGAGCAGCTCTAGCTACTAATACTATTAGAACCTGCAGCAATAAAGAAATTCCCCAAGAGGTTTGGTTGTGGCATCAAAGATTGGGTCACCCGTCATTTAGTATTCTCCAAAAATTGTTTCAGTTGTTGCTTCGTAATTGTGATGTCTCTACCCTTAAGTGTGATGTATGTGAGATGGCTAAGAACCATCGCGTCTCTTATCCAATTAATATCAATAAAACATCTGTTCCTTTTGCCATTATCCATTTAGATGTATGGGGTCCTACTTAAGTTAGCACCTTATTTAGCTATCGTTGGTATGTTACATTCACAGATGAAGCCACCAGATTAACTTGGTTATACCTTATGAAACATAAATCTAAAGTAGGTCAACTATTTGTTAAATTTCACTCCATGATTGCTACACAATATAATAGTCAAATAAAGAGACTACATAGTGATCATGGTGGAGAATACATCAATAGTTACCTCCAACAGTTTCTTATGGATAAAGGTATTACCTATACTATGTCATGTGTTGAAACCCTTGCTCAAAACGGCCTAGCTTAAAGAAAGAATCATCACCTCTTAGAAGTCACAAGAAGTATCATGTTTACTCATCAAGTGCCTAAACATTTTTGGGGGAATGCAGTTTTGACAGCCGTTTATCTCATAAATCACACCCCAACTAGAGTTCTAGGGTTCAAAACTCCTCTTCAAGCTCTCCTTGACACAACTGGACAATATAAGGTTCCGAATCAACTCCCTTTCAAAACCCTTGGTTGTGTCGCTTATGTTTATAACAAAGGGAACAACAAATTAGATCCTAGAGCCCTCAAGTGTGTTTTTCTTGGTTATTCTAGTAATCAGCCAGGTTATAAATGTTATCACCCTCCAACTAGAAAGTTGTATGTGAGTAAAGATGTATCATTTCATGAGCATCTTTCCTATTTCGCCAATTTTGATCTGCTGGGGGAGGAAAATAAAGCACCAGATCTTAATTGGATGCTTGTTCCCATTCATAATTTCAATCCTACATCACAAATATTGTCTCAGCCACAACCAGCACCTTTAACAAGTCCTACTGATACTGAAACATCACCTAATGGTGTTGAAAACAATCAGATTTGTGCTCAGCCACAACAACACCAAAATGGTGAACGTGAGGGTCAGATTTGTGCTCAGTCACAGCAGCAACAAAATGGGAAACATGAGGCTAGCTTACCATTTGATTTGTTGAAGAGCAATAGAGATGTGCAAGCTGTGAAGGTGTATGAAAGAAGAAAAAGGATCCGAAGTGAAGAACAAATCATCTCTAACTAGCAGCAAGCTCATTCCGAAATCCTTGAGGTAAGATCAACTGTTGGCTCTCATTCAGAAATAGACGTAGTTGATAAGAATGATGACTTACCAATTGCACTAAGAAAAGGGGTAAGATCTTGTACAAGGCACCCAATCTCCAATTTTGTGTCATGTCACAGGTTAAGTGGTCCTTTTACACTGTTCACTGCCCAATTGTCACAAACAGAGATTCCTAAAGATGTTTATGAAGCACTAAAAAATCTGCATCGGAGAAAAGCAGTCCTTGATGAGTTGCAAGCCTTAAAAATGAATCAAACATGGGAGTTGGTTGAACTACCAGAAGGAAAAAGGACTGTGGGTTGCCGCTGGGTATTTACTATAAAATACAAGTCCGATGGAACCATAGAGAGGTATAAAGCCAGATTAGTGGTTAAAGGATACACTCAAAGATATGGGATTGACCAGACATAAACTTTTGCACCTGTGGCGAAGATGAACATAGTGAGAATATTGTTATCTTTAGCTGGAAATTGTGATTGGAAACTCCTATAGTATGATGCGAAAAATGCATTTCTAAATGGAGATCTCCATGAAGAAGTGTATATGGATATTCCTCCAAGATTAAATAAAGGTGATAATAACACAGTATGTAGATTAAAAAAGGCATTGTATGGCCTTAAACAATCTCCTAGAGCTTGGTTTGGAAGATTTACCAGTTTCATGGTGAAGAATGACTATAAACAGGGTCGTGGAGATCACACCTTGTTTATTAAACACTCTTCAGCGGGAAAGATCTCTATATTAATTGTGTATGTAGATGATATAATTGTGACAGGTGATGATGATATAGAGATGGAGAGGCTAAAGCAGAAAATGGCTCGGGAATTTGAAGTAAAAGACCTAGGAGATCTCAAATACTTTTTGGGCATTGAAGTGGCAAGATTGAAAAAGGGAATCTTTATATCTCAAAGAAAATATGTACTTGAATTGCTAAAGGAGAGTGGAATACTAGGTAGCCAAACTGCAGCAACACCAATTGATGCAAAAACCAAACTCATATCAAATGGTGGAGCTGATTTGGAGTTTAAAGGAAGATATCAACGACTTGTTGGGAAGTTAATCTACTTATCACTAACCAGACCCGACATTGCCTTTGCTGTAAGCCTTGTAAGTCAGTTTATGCATGCACTGGGAAAGGAGCACATGGAGTTAATCTCCAAAATATTAAGATACTTGAAGTCAAGTCCTAGAAAGGAAATATTGTACGCTAAAAATGACAGGATGCAAGTGAAGGTTTACACAGATGCTGATTGGGCAGGATCATTAGAAGATAGACGTTCCACTACCGAATATTGCACATTCATTGGAGGCAACTTGATTACTTGGAGAAACAAGAAACAAAAGGTGGTTGCTAGATCTAGTGCTGAAGCAGAATTTCAAACTTTGGCACAAGGTATGTGCGAGTTAATATGGCTAAAGACTATACTGACAGATCTAAAAATTGAAGTGGACAAACCAATGAATTTGTACTGTGATAAAAAGGCAGCATTGGCTATTGCTAGAGATCCAGTTCAACATGGCCGCACCAAACATATAGAAATAGACCGACACTTTATAAAAGAAAGGTTGGATTCTAAAGAGGTGTGTACACCATATGTGCATACAAAGGAGCAGCTTGTAGATGTTCTTACAAAAGGGCTGGACTACAAAACCTTTGACATGCTAATAACCAAGTTGGGAATGATGGATATCTAATCACCAACTTGAGGGGGAATGTTGTACAGCATAGTTAAAGCCATGATTTAAGGACAATTATTTGTATAGGATTTCCTGTAATTGTGGATCTAGATTTGTAAATCTGTAATTAAGATAGGTGGTAAATAAGTTGTATATAAATGTAACACAAACTTCAAATATTAGCTCTTGATACCAGTTTGATTGGAATCAAGTGTGTTAGAACGAAAATTAAATGAGAAATAAGATGCATACAAGATTTAACATGTGTTGGGAAAACCCTACATCTATAGACAGACATGAGAAGCTTTTATTATGTTGATAAACAAATACGCAAGATGGAATTTTATAGTTCTTTTCTTCCCTCTGTCTCAAACTATGTCACAAGATTAAGGTAATATTGATAGATACAAGGAGATCCTATTTCTACTAGAAATAAAGTTCCTACATAGGATAGAAAATGAGTATGCCTATGATTATATCCCACGAGATATCTTCAAATCACAAGAAAGATCACATAAATGTATAAACATACACATCAAATCCAAGTAAATATCACAGGCAAAAATTGAAATTGATGAAAACCTTATACGTACAATGTGAAAGAGTGAAGCATACCGTTTAGAACTTGGATTTTGAATCCAATTAGGAATAGGTCCACTGAAGAAGTTGCTCGTCAAGTACCTATATACAATCTGGTAAGAGTAAGAAGGATAGAGCAAGCAATAAAGTAGAATGTAGATTTGAAATTTATTAAAGGTTAGTAGACAAGATGTCATAACTCTTCATATGCTTGGCTTGCTCATTGCACAGTTAACCATTCGGGGTATGGCCTTAATCTAGGATTATACATAGAGGACTATACGTCTATCGAGGTATAGTGTACACAAATGGTTGTTACTTTCTTAACCTAAAATAAAAGACATGTAGCTAATTAAAACAGTATTTTTAGTCTTTAGATTGATGAAAATGTTGCAGTTAAATATTAACTATTGAAGACAATAAAAAATAACTTATCCTCCTTAACAACTTAAACTTTTAGATGCAGTGGTAATTCAATAGGTATTGAAGCCTACATGATTGGTTCAAGTCTTGAAGTGAGCCATTTGGAAAACATTAAAAATATTCATGTCCAAGACTCGAAACAATCCTCCAAATATGTAAGGGGTGAATTAAAGATGATAAATAAGTATAATAAATCCCTCTCCTAACAGTTTAATCTTTTAGATACGGTGTTAATTCAATATTAAAATTAATAAATATTCCTGCAAAATCTCATTACATGAAATTTGGATGACTACAATTAAACATGTATTGTATGCCAATAGCTTACACAAATTCCAATCTAGGTAAGCTTCCGAAGTTGGGGATTTCTCCTTGCAAATTATTAAAACTAAGATCCCTGCGAACAAAATGTTCATTGAAATTGGTCATTGAGAATTTAAAGAAACTCCCACTCAATGATAGAAAGATTAGGTTGATCATGAGATATATGAAGCCAACCAAATGCAGAAAAAAGTCTATGATGAAGCAAATAAAATTGGCACAACGATATTTTACTTCATTACATTTACTTCTATACTAGGATGAGATAAAGGCATTTGAGGGTCAAGTAAAAAGGTTAAGCACAATTGTAAGCCAATTAAGGGGGAAAAAAAGAAAAAGAAAGACTCTACTCCCTAAAGTAACTAGCAACTTCCCTTTCTCTTTCATGTAATAAAATGATATGATGATCAAAAAAAAAAAAATTGATATGGTCAATAAATAATTAATATGAAATTGGCACATTTAATCCCTAAGAGTCCTATCATGATGCCCTTAAAAACCCATTGATATAATTCAATAAACCACTGGCTCCATGACTCAGCCTTTTATGTATGCGAATGGATATACTTAAAACACTATGATGTTACGATTATCATAACATTATATGTTGTAAGCAAAATTCTGTTTATAACATTATAATGATATAAAGGGATCTTTAATCTCTATAAAGCAATTTTCTATAGCATCTAGTGTCAGAGGATTTGTTTTCCAACATTAGAAAGATACAGGTAACTAATTTTGACAAAACAAATGAAGCAAGAGTAATGTGATACTTTGATAAATTCCTTTTTTCCCACAATTATTTGTCTGTGGTTTTGTCTATTAATTTTTTGTCGCAAATTACTTTGAGAATAAAGATGAATTCTTTGAAGCAAGAAATTTAATTGTTAAATTAGCACTTACAAAATATACAATTGTGACATCATTGATAGATCAGAGGTTATTCTCCCGGATATGTTACAGCTCCTAAGCAACCTGCAATACAATCTCAAACAATATTTGTGAAAATGAATTCTGCAAGTTTGTGGATACAATATTGTTTAGAGATGACTCACAGTGTTGTCAGCCCAACCATATCTCCTAGCTGCGGGAAATCAGAACTTTTTCCTTTTAAGTCACTAATCCTTCTGCATAGAGAATGTTGGAGAGTATCTTTACCCACATTCATTGTACCATAACTAATTAATATTAACCAAATAATGCAAAAAAGGTGTAACTCACAGCTCTGTTAAATTTTTCAAGCGGGATATGCTGTCAGGTATGGGCCCTTCGAAACCACTACCTTGAATCTCTCTGGTGGCAATTGATATTTAGGGTATCAAAGATGTGATTAAAGATTTCAAAAAGGTTTTAAACGTAGTGTTTGAATTATAGACAAGAGACTCACAATCTTTGGAGCTTCGTCCATCTGTCGAAATTAGGTAGTTGTCCAACAAAATTGTTGCTACTTAAGCTACTATATTCACCAAAAAAAAAAAAATTCATATAAGTGTTCAACCTAAAGTTTGTACTAAAGTGTGGAAGTACTTTAAATGTAGGGTAATTATAAATTACGCCATAGGTTACTAAACTATTTTATTTTTTTGTTTCAAACCTCCTCATAAATAAACTTTTTGTTTCATTACCCACTCTATTAGGTTTCTCACATAGTTTTAGTGGATTTTCATTTTTAACTGAACAAATTGTCATTTCAACACTACTATTAGCCTAATTTTAGCCATCATTTGCGAAGATCAAAAGTATATATACTGTTTTCTTCGATATTTCAGGTCTAGGATTTAAAAAGTAATGGCTTTATATATTATTAAAGTAGTGGATTTAACATTTCAGTGAGCAATTTGGGGAAAAAAAAAAGTTTTGAAAATAATTTGACATTTTGTGAAAATTTAGTGACCTATGGCGTAATTTGTCCTTAAATGTATCATCAGAAAGGGCATATTCACTATACTCACAGCACTGTCAATTTGGTGAGATAAGAGAGCTCTACAGGCAAACCACCAGTCAGATTGTTTGTATGAAGAAGACTGAAGTGACAACAAGAGGAAAGGTTATTGAATGTTCCAAACATGAGAAATTTTCAATTATAACAAATGAATCAGAAAAATGAGAGAGTAAATAGCCTTACAGGGTGTCTAAGTTGGTCAATTTCCCCAGGCTCGCCGGAACATTTTCGGAAAACATGTTTGTTTCCAAGCTTCTACAAACAAAATTTCATTCAAAACAGTAGTAAATTCCAAAAATATTTCAAAAAGGAATATAGTGCTGCTAAGGTTTTCTTCAATACGCATATATACATATATTTGAGAGTTGATATATTTCCCAAGTACTCTGGGATTGGTCCTGATAAGCGATTCATCCCCAATGACCTACAACATTTTTCTCTTTGTCAAATCACAAGGATCAACAGGCTAGTGTACTAATTAAGATCCTAGTCCTTACCAGAACCAAAATAAAAATGAAAAAATAGCTTACAGATATTGTAACTTGGTAGAAACCCATTCCAGAGGAATTGTGCCACTAAGGTAGTTCCCAAAGAGATCACTGTAAAGTAACTATTATCATTAGTAATTACAAGCGATAGGTAAAATTAAATGTCGTTTTTCTCCATGAATTTTAACTTAAATTCCAAATTCTTTCATGAAGTTGTAATTTTATCCAAATTCCACCATCGCATCAAAGGGTGAGGGCGTGCAGGGTTGGGGATTGTGAGTAAGGGTGTGGTGTGGGGTGGGGTTGGGGTTCTTCACAGGTTGGCTTTTGGGAGGGGAGTGCAGTTGTCGATGGGGCTTGGGAGAAGGGGGAGAGGGGGCTGATTTTATTTTATTTTATATTTTGTTTTTAGATGATAAAGGCCAAATATGCTTCAATTTAAGGCTTTATAGTTTGATGCTACAGGAGGATTTGAGTAAAATTAAAAATCTGATACGGGAGTTTGAAATTTAAATTAAAATTCACGGGAAAAACTGATATTTGTTCTAAAATTTAATATGCATGGATGGAAAACAATCATATAATGGTGTTTCTTTTACATGTGTGTGATGTAAGGTAGCTTCCACAGTGATGGCGGTGGGACACCAGCGAGATCTTGCCTTTTAAGAGATCTAAATCAAAAAGAGATTAAATAATTAGAAAGCCGGATGTTGCTGAATACAAAGCCTCAACAGTTCATTTTTTGTTTTTGTTTTTGTCTTCTTTTGGTATCGAGCTTTGAACCCTTGACACCTTTAAAAAATCATACAGATAACATTATTAATAATATGATTATTGTTATTATTATAACCATTATTATTAATATAAAAAATATAGTAATAAAATAATAGTAATAATATATAAATATGATAATTATATATAATAATAAGTGCATAAAGTATAATAATAATAATAATAATAATAATAATATACAATAATGAAAGAAATATTAGAACTATAATAATATGTAATATCAATATAAATAAAAATAATAATAAAAATATAAATATAATAAAATAATGTCATAATATAATAAAAATATAAATTGAATAAAAATATTACTAACAAATAAAATAAATTTAATAAAATAATATTAAATAGTAATAATACAACATAAATAGTAATAATAATAAAAGTAAATAAAAATAACCCATTACTACTCTATTATACTGACTACCAAACATGGGTTTGAGATCAATATATTAATTTCTATTTTCATTCCTAAAGCATATCAAGTAATACATACTTTTTTCCAACATCATTCCATTTTCATGGTCATTCCATTCCTATCCAAAATTGGTCTAGGATACCAATCGCAACTTAAAGGTCTTTTTTGCTCAAATTGTGAGATTTTAGCGATTTAGTAGTAAAGCTGCTTTTGTTAGAAGTACAGTTGAACAAAAGTCATTCACTGTTTGGCCTTATCATGAAAATATTGTGCTTCCAAAAGTATGAAGGGGTATTTTTGACAAAAAAGTAAAGAGATATTTTGTACCAAAAGAAAAAAAAAACTTCCAGCATAATATAAATACAACTTTGGGAATACTTTATTTGGAAAGCTCCAATTTAAAACTTATTATTTTTAGCTTTTTCTAGCTTTGTCTTTTTCTCTCTAAAAACTCTTTAAAAAATGAGTCAAACACATTAACTATAATATTTAATTAACTCACAAAAAATATTTTTAAGTATTCAAAAGTTAGACCAAACTGACCCTAAAATCTAAGTGTGTGCAAATTGACAGAAAGAAAGTTATAATAAAAAAAAAAGAAAAAAAAGAAAACCAGGTTAGAGGACCTCTACATCATTTTAACTCTATGTTCCAATTATAGTTTCCGGTTCCTTTGGAATGAGTAGAAACTATATGTAAACCATTGAACCCAAAGGCAGAGCCCCGGGCCCTCAAAGTCTTCAAAAAAAAAAAAAAATTCAATATATGTAATCTTTTTTATTAAAAGTGCTATAATCCTTCTAATTTTTTCTCTTTTTTTCTAATTGAATTGTGGCCCCTCTTAATACAAAATTCTCGATTCCACCCCTGATTGAACCCATAAATAGTGGAATTTGTGATGTAATGAAAGCTAATAGACTTAATAAGAAACTTCAAAATTGAATGGAATAAAAACAAATGCTTACAAAAGTTGTATATAATCTTAGTTAAAAAAGGGACGTATAATAAGATTGGATTACACAATTAAGAAATCATAAATTCGAAAATCACTTCGTAAAATCTTAGATTATTACTTCTCATATCAATTGGTTTTAAAATAAAACTTTACGATTTTTAACATGATATCAGAGTTGAGTCTTGATCTAATTTTTATCCGTCACAAGTCCATTCATGTATGATTCATTTGCCTTCTTGGTCTCCTGGCTTGATCTTTTCAATATTGACTCTCGGTTCTCGTCTTCAAGTTGGGTCACATGTGATGAAGGTTTTAAAATATAAAATTTGTCTCTAATGATGTGAGACAAAGAGGGAGAGAAAGAGTGAGCGAGCGAGAGAGGGGGGAGGGGGGAGGGGGGGGGGGGAGCACTTTATCATTGTCCATTTGATGGTGTGTCTCCTTTTCACGTTCTTTCTTTTCTTTCTTATCGAACTAGAAACAAGGGAAGTCGTATTACATTGTAATAAAGGTTCCGTTTGTTTGCCGTAAAATAACTTGTTGGTAAAAAAATATTTTCAGATGTTTTCCTGAAAAACCATATATTTTCTGATTTTTTATTGTCACGTTAGAAAACATTTTATGGGTGTTTGGATGTAATAGTAAAAAATTGATTAAAACTATTAATTTATTAGTTTTTAAAAAATATTAATAATTAATCATTATTAATTAATTATAATTAGTAATTTATTAAATAAATTTAAAATAATTTAAAAATAATTAACTAATACATAATAAATAAATTAATTAATTAATATTTTCATAAATTAATAATAAATTCATCGATTAATTATTATTAATCTTTGATAATTAATTAATATTTAATAAATAAAAACTATACATTAATTAATTAGTTAGTTAATTATTATAATTAATATTATTAATTTAATTAATTTATTATTCATTAAATTAGAATTAGTTAATGTTAATTATTAAATAAATAATTTTTTTATTATTTGATTAATTAATTTTTATTATTAAATTAATTTGTCAATTAATTAATATTAATTTATAAAATTCGATAAATATTTAATTAATAGTTAATAAAGGAATAAAAATATTAAATTAATAAAATAATTAATTAGTTGTTATTAATTAATATCAAATATAATTTTATTAATTATTAATTTATTATCCATTAAGTTAAAAATAGTAAATTTTTTATTATTAAATAGTGTTTATTATTTAATTAATTAATTTTTATTTAATAATAATTACTTAAAATATGACGAGAGTGGGGTGGGAATGGGTCGAGGGTGGGGTTAGGGTGGGTGAAGGTGGGGTAGAATAAGTAAAAAATATTTTATTCTCTCAAAAGACATGAAAATATTTTTCACTCATTCAATTAAATATTTTTTTTTGACCGAAAAATATTTTTTTGTTAACCAATTTTACAGTATTACCAAATACCGAAAAATCAGGAAAATATTTTTGAATAAAATATTTTCCGGCAAACAAACCGAGCCTAATAAGTACAAATACACAATTTTTTCGACTACAAATTAATAAACCTATAATGAACCGAGCCTAATAAGAAAGTACAAATACACAATGTTTTCGACTACAAATTAATGAACCTATAATGAGCTTATGAGTTAACGTTTGTCAAGAAGAGTTTATAAGTACATAAAATTTTCGGTTTGAGGAAATTGCACACTAATCACCGACAAATGTGAGTTTTGTTAAGAACTTCTAGTAATAAACGTACTAAGCCTTGCACCAAAGAGAAAAATATAATCACAGCAGAAAATAAAAGGAGAGAAAAATATAAGTAAGGAAGCATGCGTACATGTGAGTAACGTGACATTCATCAGCAGTGCAATTACCGCATGTGACATCGTTGTCTGCATCTGACGACCAGTTCGTGTTGCCGTGGCATGGATTTAGACTGAAATTCCAGTCCCTTTTGCCCAATTGATCAGCTATCTCACGAAGTGCATTTACTGCAAATAAGCGTTAAGCTAGTATCATTTTTTTCCAACCATAGCAAATGATTTTGTCCCCAAACCCCTCGCTCGTAGTAGGAGATTTGTGCACTAAACTGCCTCTTCAATTTAGCAGGAAGATTTTGTAATGCAGGATTAATTAAGCCTTTAATAGTACTGTTTACTAGAACTTGTTTGGCTTAGCAATGAGAAATATCAAGCACAGGATAGTTCTATTGCATGGTAATTAGGCGAGCTTTTTCATTTTGTTCAAATTGTAGAGTTATAAATTAAACGTCTACATGGAAAAAAATCATAGTATTCAGATTTTCAAAAGAGAAAAAAAAATCACATGTGCAAGCATGGGTATTATTACGGTGTTTTATCAGTGGAACTAAAGGGTGGCCAAGTAATTTTAGTGATCAGAATTAATAGGGCTAGCGGGCTTCAAATAAAAAAATAAGGGATTGATTCACATTGTATTCTTAATGTTTATAGACACGTTTTATTGTTAACACTTATTTCCCTTTAATTATGGTCAATTTTAACAAAATTAAACTTTTGTTAACAAAAATTGTGAATACTAGATTTAGCATTATAATCATTTGTGAAGAAAAGTTTGTTCTTGAGGGGAACGACAAAAAAAAAAACTTGACCCCCACCACTCCCAAACTTGAACCCCGAACTTAGAAATTAATAAACTTATCTATTAATTTAGAAATATATCAATTCACCAATAAATTAGAAATCACTAATTTATAAAATATTTTTAGTTATTACAACTTTTGTCTTTATAAAATACGACCGATAGAAAAAATGATCTCCGGAATTTTGCTAAACCCTCAATAGAGACGCCATTAATGAATTGGGAATCATAATCAATGAATTGGGGAACCGTAAAAATATAGTTGTCAACCACCTCTTAGAGTTTTCCAAAGAAATTATACAAATATAAAGGCTTTGAGCGTAGATGAGTTTATTAACAAAATAACAAAAGATTCTCAAGATTAATTTAAAATTAAAGTTGATAATAATACAGAATCTTTGGAATCAGTGCCACGCAACTTCAATAACACTCCAAAACCTCATATTGCAATACAAGAAAATAACACCAGAACTGCAAACAATTAAACATGAGATTAAGTTAGATTTGAAGTTCAATAAAAGACAGCTACTATTGATTCATATTTTGATAAAATCTCATAATCAATTTACTATGTACTTTTTAATTGATTTTTATTTTATAGAATATTTGAGCCTACAAAACACAAATGACATATTTTAAATGTATCATTTTATAATTTTATGAAGATTATTAATTTTTAGCACTAGTCCCAAGTTAGGACAAGACAATTTTATTATTTAAAAAATATTATTAATTTATCAAATTTTAATTTAAAGGGGTTGTATTATATGTATATGGGTAATTTCGTCCGAAAATATGTAATAGTAATTTATTCTATTAACTTTCTAGCTCTACTTTGGCAGAAGGGTAACAAATGGTTAAGATAAAATATGATAACTAATAAATGTCACAGACTATAAATTAATTAGTGTGTCTAAAAGAATGCAAACTTTCATCTAGCTTCCTCCCCCACCCCCCCTTACAAAGAAGGATGAATTTCTTACCTGTAAAAGGTACTAAATATCAAGGTGTGTGCCATATGTAAAGAAAGGTTTTACGCAAAACACATAGAAGAGGGATTTAAGTATTATTATTATTTTTTCATTTAAGAGAAGCCTAAACTATTTATATCAGTTAAAATGTTACACATGAGACTTAGACTCGAGATTTTTCGTATTTAAAGTAAAAATCATACAACCAGACCAAATGGTTAGTGGCCAGGTTTAAGTATTTCAAAACATTAGAAAATAATAAGCTAGAGAAACGCAAATACGTATAAATCTCTGAGACTCATACCTTCCTCCTCAGGCGGAAAGGGAACCTGTGCATGCACGCTGCTTACAACTAGGCTTATTAGCATAAAGAAGATGAGCAGCTGAGCTGTGAACCCTTTTCCTATACTAAAATGTGTTGTCATCTTACAAGTTTTGAGTTGTTCGAGCTGATTGTGAATGCATGTATATATATATATATATACTGCATATTACAGCAATAAAATTAAAAGACTAGAAGACTTTTCCTTTTCAGGCATGAAAACTAGAAATTAAAGTAGTTGAGGTCAACTGAATGTGAAAAAACAGAGTTTGAGGCGATAAAGGAAAAGTTGCGTTCATATGGTTAGACGGGCCGTTGAACAATACCCATAGTTCACGGCTTCAAACAGTGAACTGGATTATTTTTCAACCTACTTGAGCCGCCTTCATTAAAACCATTTTTGTCTGTAGTTGTATTCCGCCGATGGATTTAGCTTTTTTACAATTTTTTTCTCTACAATTTCATACAATAGTTATCCCAATTAATGTCAAGTGTCACTAAATATTATCTACAGACTATATTAATCTTATTAAATTAACTTTTCAACTATGATTTAGAAACAAAGACGTCTCAAATAATTTAGAAACGTTGGGTGATCATCTAAATAGGGACCTTAATAATTAAGTTTTTTTTTAATAAAAAAAATTTAAAATTTTCTACTAAAATAATCACTACAAATAAAAAAAATCAAAATTAGAATTATAAAATAATATAATATTACAAATTAACAAAAAGATAGACTTATATAATATTACAAGTTAACAAAAAGATAGACATTCAATTTATTGATAAAGGTTTGCTCGTTTAATGAGCAGACCTTGAGACTTAAAGACCATTTTGACCCCAATTAAAAGACATTAGTCTAGCTAAGATAGACTTTTATTTTTATTTTTATTTTTTAAAAAATTTAAATTAGGGCTTCTGGGCTAAGAAAGCCTTGGGCACAGACCCAAGCCACCCTTAGTTTGGATCGGCCTTGTTTGAGAATGGTAGCGGTTAGATTAACCGCAAAAATTTGAAAAACCAAAACCCAACGGTTTTAAAAATTACTATCCAAAATCGAAACTGACAAGTGATAAAAAAAACTACAAATAACCGAAACTGAATCCAATAATTCAAAAAAAAATTAATTTAAATAGAAAATCACTCCAAATTTATGTAAAAAAAAAGGGTTAATTTTAATGTTAAGAAAAACAAAAGTTAACAGTAAAAATATAAAATGCACCATATATATTTTGCAATTTCTCACACACATATAGACACACACCCATATATATACACAAACATACGAACAGATTGATACAAACTTAATTCAAGTGCTTACTTGTGCATAAATCATGGGATCGAAACATGGCCAGTGAAGAGGGATGTAGAAAGAATTGAATGAGATAAAAAATTTGTGTTGTCGATGACGTAAAGAAGAGGAGATTAAAACATGGATGCTTGTGGAGGATGTGTATGAAAAATTATGCCAACCAACAAAATGGGTGAAAAATAAGTGTGTGCTCCGTGTGTGTTGTGAAGAATTATTTGAGATTGGGTTCTGTGAAAAATGGTGTTCATATGTGTGTGAGGAGAAAGAGAAAAATGGGGTGACAAAAAGGGAATGGTAAAGGGACAATTTGGGATGAATTCGGGGAAGGAGTAGGAGAGACAAATGAAAAAAAGAAAAAGGAATCCTAGGTAAAAATATTATATATATATATATATATAAATATATATATAAATGAAAAAAAAAAAGGAATCCTAGGTAAAAATATTATATATATATATATATATATATATATATATATATATATATATATATTAATAATTGAGTTTTGGATTTCAATTTTTTTTAATGATAAAATTCAAAACCTATTAATTTATCCGTAGGTTATCACTTATAAAATTCAAAACTTAAAGGATTATCTATCGATTTTTGTTATCAGGTTTTTATTGGGCAGATACCCATCAGTTTTGGATAGAGCAGATAGCCGTTGTCATCCCTACCATGGTTAGAATTCATTAAATACCAAAATCTTAACTACCATATTTAATTAGCAAAATAAATATGGAAACATATGATTCTAAAAAAAAAAAAAATTCATGGCCCAAGAATAACGATTCACTAAAATTTAAGATAATCACAAATAAAGTTATTAATTCTACTATCAACACGAGTTAGCTCAAACAAAAAACAAAAGAAATAAACAAAAAGTTTGAACCTTTATAAAGAACAAGGTAGAGAAGCAGGAAATATAATTGCTCTGCAGTGTTTAAATGTGATCTAAGTAAAAAAATAATAATGAGTATCTCTAAAATTATGTAACTGAACTTCTTTTAAATCTGTTTAGCTATAATTGCTTCAACTGTAATAACAAGAAATGCTACCTACTCTCTTTCTATATATATCTATATATATATATATATAGAGAGAGAGAGAGAGAGATATATACACACATATAATTTTGAAGTCTTTTTCATCTTTATTATTTTCTCTCTAAATGATGAATCGGAATCGTAAAGCTTTTTAAGGTTCACTAGACAAGTTAGAGCAAATATTATATGACTTCTTTTATTTTTATTTTTATTTAAAAAATAAATCATATGATTTCTTGGAGCAAAAAACTAATGGCTTAAATTTTTTTTTGTCCAACTTCTATATGTTTCTCCAAATTTTAAAGACCATTTATTTTTCACACTAAACACTTTGTGCATTCTTGGCTGAGCCTATAATTAAAGCAATAAATATCTTTTTTTTCAAGACTGTAAAACCCATAATTCACTTGCAATAAAAAATGTTCATGTAATATTTTTTGAAGGAAAAAAAAAGTATGGCTTCAAAAGCTAAATATGGCTTCCATATTTGTTTTATTAATTAAATATAGTAGTTTAGATTTAGTATTTAATACTTTTTAATCATAGTTGGAAAGCTAATTTATCCAGATTAATATAGACTGTTGATGATATTTAATGACACGTAACATTAATTAGAATAATAATTGCATGAAATTATAGAAAATTTAATTGTAAATGAGCCAAGTTCATTTGGGATATATATATAGTGGAAAGCAATAAAAAACATAGGGCGACCCATAAGGGTTGACCCATCGTTTTTTTTCCTTCAAAGGGAGGCACAAGGCCGGAGGTTGACCCATATTTAGCAGTGAACATGAATGCTATAATTGCTCTATTATTTATATCAACTTAGCATTGATCCAACTCAGAAACAGAAGAAAAAAAATATATAAATTTATCCTTTCATTTATTTCTTACATGTTATGAAAATAACATAAAAGAAAGTAAAAGAAAAAAATATGATAGAGTGAAAGAGAAATAGTAGTTTTAAAGATTCTCTTAGTTCAACTTTTACAATGCAGAGTTCCAAAATTCTAAAGAACTTGTATGTCCTAAGACTTTGCTTTGTGAAAAAAAAAATACAAGTTTCAGTTCAACATTATCTTTGTAAGGGTTTGGACAGTCATGAAACACATTGGATGAATATTCTTCGATAATTTCATAACACAGCCCATTGTATTTAAAACATTATTAGGAAAAAACCTAGTGGAAAAAAATTCTAATGAACAAAAAAAAATTACAATATTCTTGTGTATACTTCTTAAACTGCCTCATTAAAAACTTTACTAAAAAAAACCTAGTGCATGAAAACCTAGGCAGAAAAAAATGCAGTTTGTATTTCTTGCTCCTCATGAAGGCAACTTGAGACTGATCACTAAGTCAACATATGTCAATCTTATGTACCATTTTCTCAAATATTGTTTTAAACAATGCTTTTGCAAATAAATCTGCTACGTTCTCGCCTAAGCTAATTTTTCGAAGATTGATTTCACCTTTCTTTTGGAATTCATGAGTAAAGAAGAACTCCAATAAGATATGTTTTGTTTGATTACCCTCAATCTAGCCTCATTTTACCTTAGCAATACATGCAACAGTATCCTTGTGTAATATAGGTAAACTTTTTTTTGTTTGTTAAAATATTGCATTCTTCTTCAATGTGTTGACTCAAGGGCCTCACCCAAACATATTCGCGAGATGGCTCGTGAACTGCAAGTACCTCGGCATGATATCAAGAAGTGATATCAATAGTTTGTTTTGTAGAATGCCAAGATATAGCAGGACCACTGTAAGTGAATTTATATCCAGTTTGGCATGGTCATTTAAGTAGGTCAAACAAATACCCCAACATCTGCATACTCGACCAATTCTGATTGCAAATGCCTTGAAATATAATAATCTCATATAAGTTGTTCCCAAAGATAACAAAATATACCTTCAACTTCTTTTGTTGGTGTAAAACTATTTCATGCTAATAAAATGAATAGAGAAAAGTGTCTAGGCACCTGTAGTTTAGTAAGATATACCAGTTGTATTGAAGTATGGTACTTCAAGACCATAAATTCTTTTCTTGTTATCTTGAGGACGAAAAAGGTCTCTTTACTATCAAAGATCAAACTACTAGGGCACTCAAAATATGAAATTTATTGATTCAATATTTTCTCAATACAAGTTGATTGATAGACAACTTTTTCATCTAATAAATACTCGAGTTTTGGGTTGAGACAAGATTTAATTTTTCAAGAATCTTACATCTTAAGATTCATATATTACTTCCTATGAGAGCTCTTCGGGGGTTTATACTCACACA
This sequence comes from Ehretia macrophylla, assembly GCA_037974665.1. NCBI lineage: Eukaryota > Viridiplantae > Streptophyta > Magnoliopsida > Boraginales > Ehretiaceae > Ehretia > Ehretia macrophylla. The sequence goes on from CM075781.1 coordinate 82,465,061, forward strand.
ATTGTATCATATTTTTCTAAAATATTTTCATCTATACAAAGATCCTTCTAATTTAATATAGTACAGTTGCCTAGGTTTTATGCTTCAAACTTACAAATTTTGAGTTGTTTGAGCTGATTGTGCGTGCATGTATATGTACTGCATACTACAGCGATAAAATTAAAAGACTAGAAGACTTTTCTTTTCATGTCTGAAGACTAGAAATTAAAATAGTTGATATCAACAGAATATAAAATGACAGAATTTAAGACGATAAAGAAAAAGATGCGTTCATAATAAAATTAAAAGACTAGAAGACTTTTCTTTTCGTGTCTGAAGACTAGAAATTAAAATAGTTGATGTCAACAGAATATGAAATAACAGAATTTAAGATGATAAAGAAAAAGTTGCGTTCGTAATAAAATTAAAAGACTAGAAGACTTTTCTGTTCGTGTCTGAAGACTAGAAATTAAAATAGTTGATGTCAACTGAATATGAAATTACAGAATTTAAGACGATAAAGAAAGAGTTCCATTCATATGGTGAGACGGGTCCTTGAACAATACACATAGTCCACGCAGTGACCATAATTTTTCTAACTCTTTGGTATTGGTGCCTCTTGAAAATATCTTCTGCAAAATTTCCAATCAATCTTCGACAAACTTAATTATTTTTCCACATCTTGGGCCGCCTTCATTAAAACCATCTTTATCTGTAATTGTATTCTGCTGTCTTCATTTGAAATATATGTAGTGGAAAGTAATTAAATACATAGTGCGACCCATAAGAGTTGATGCATCTTTAGCAGTGAAACGTGGATGCCATAATTGCTCTATTATTTATATCAACCTAGCATTGATCCAACTCAGAAACGGAAGAAAAAATATATATAAATTTATCCTTTCATTTATTTCTTACATGTTACGAAAAGTGGATAGTTTTCCTAGTCTAACCGTAACCATAATGAAACAGAGTGTTAAGTTATGGAATTATGTCGGTAGGTTCAGACCCCATAATTAAATTGATAGTCCGTAACTTTTATAGTAAATTCTGAAAATTAATTAATTATTATTTTTTTTGACTTTTGTAGCCAAATTGTAGTCGTCTATTAAAATTTTAATTTTTTTTATTAATTATTAACATTCATAACAAAGTTGTAGCTATTTGGTTGTAAATCGACTGTCCCCCACGACTATGGATGGGAATTCACAGACCTTTTAGTCACCACTGTTCCGTAGCCAAATTTTGTGGCCATTTGTCAGTCGAAAAGTGGTGGCCAATTGTCCATCACTATTCCGTCACCAAATAATTATTCATTTTTTTTAAATAATATGAAATTTTTAAAAAAAAATTATACAAGAAAATGTAAAATTAAATATTCAAAATAATATTTACAAAATACATCTTTTAAATTTAAAAAACTCTAAGTAGCATAGTTCAAGATTTTATAAAATAGCATTAAAATTTGTGATATTTTTTGTATGGAAAAAAAGGTGGAAGGCATCCAAGAAAGGAAGTAGAAAAAGCATGTCAAATGGGTTCACCGTAATGCCCCCCACACGAGCAACTAAGCTGGCCCACGTTGCATTTTATTACCTATTTATCACTTTATACGTTAATATAATAAATTTTATTTTTTTCTATCTTCTTTTAGCATGTTAATTAAACATTATATAAAAGATAATAAATATAGTAATAAAGATATAGTGGTATCTAATAGCGGATTCAGATCTTTTCCTCGTTACTATTATCTCTTAGTAACTAAGAGGTGGATTATTGAACGTTAGATTGAAATGAAAGAATTTTTAAAATGAAGATTTCTTTTTTTTTTTTTAATCCTTTCCTTTTCTCTCTTTTTTTCCCTTTTCAATCAAAATTAATTAATGTATTAAGTAAAAGCCAGCATAACGTTGAAGCTCCTTGATCTCTCTCTTGCATCTCCTCTTTCTCTTTCTCACAACATAAACCCAGTAAAACGTTAAAACTCTATCTCAACCCGAACTCGACGAAACTATACAAGTACGTAGCAAAAATTTCTCGCTTATGACATAGACATATAAACAAAAACTAAATAGCATCATACTAGCTGCTACTCTTTTGATTCTATGTAAAATGGATAACAAATATATATAAACACTATATATATATACATGGATGAAGTTTTTCAGTTTTTTTTTCTCTATGTTGTAAAATGCTTATATACGCGTTCTACTGATGAGTAAAAACTTAAATTAATTAGCAAAAATTAAATATAGTGAAAATCATGTTCTTATATAAAGTATATATATATATCTATGAAATTTCAATGATAAAGACTATATATCGTTGAAATAAATATTTTTGTTTGTATTATATAGTGTTTATATATGTATAAAAGCTTAAATTAATTAGCAAAAACTAATATTGGTGTTTAGTTTTTCTGGATTACAAGTTTCAACATTCAAATTGTCTTATCAAATGCCTTTCCAACCATGCTATTTGACTAGTTGTAGATTATTGCCAATCACATAGATTAACATTCAAAATGTTTAAAAAAAAAAAAAAAACAATTTCCCAAGGCATGCATGTCCAAATTGTCTTTTTCTTAATTACAAGTTTCAACGTTCAAATTGTCTTATCAAATGCCTCTCCATCCATGCTATTTGACTAGTTTTAGATAACTGCCAATCACATAGATTTAACATTCAAAATGATCAAAAACATCTATTTTCCAAGGCATGCGTGTCCATGACAAGAAAACAACTCAAAAATAGCTAAGGGTTGGCGTAGATTATTAATAATGTATACAAAAACGACATAATGTTCCATTAGACAACTGTAATTCTATAACTATATATTCTTTTACTGGCTTTTTGGCTTGGTTCGATATGGTCCCTGAAATCACTTCACGATACATGGAGTTCCAACAAGAGGGAGACGGAAGAGAGAGAGAGAGAAAGCTTTTACTTAAATTAATTTTGATTGAAAAAGAAAAGATTAAAAAGCAAGAAATCTTCATTTTAGGCTCCGTTTGTTTGTCGTAAAATAACTTATTTGTGTAAAATATTTTCAGTGAAATTTTTTTTCTTGAAAAATAAAATATTTTTCTGGGCTCCGTTTGTTTGCAGTAAAATAATTTGTTGGGGAAAATATTTTTTAAAAAAATAGAATATTAGAAAATATTTTCTAGTGTTTAGATGTATAGTGAGTTCCGTAAAATATTTTTTTCTCCCAAAGGATATGAAAATATTTTTTCAAATTTTGTGCTAGCCGCAATTATTGACTGAAAAAATATTTTTCAGTTGATCAATTTTCTGGTGTTATTAAACACCAAAAAAATTATGCAAAATCAGCTGCAATTGTTGACTAAAAAATATTTTTCAGTTGATCAATTTTTCAGTGTTACCAAACACTAGAAAATTATGAAAATATTTTATGAAAAAATATTTTACGGCAAACAAACGGAGCCTAAAGCAATAGTGATATATTTTCAAGAATAATAGTTCAAAACTTTTTATTTCAATTCAACGCTTAATAATTCATCTTTTAATTACTAAGAGACAATAGTAACTGAATAATGAAGAGAATCACTTGCAAACCTTATAAAAAGTTTATTAGAGTCCAGCAGTGAATTTCGTATGTTTCACGAGGCCGCGCTAACTCGCACAGCAGGTCTACCCCTTTCTCAGTACTTTCCTCGTAGACGGCCTTCAAAGAGAGACAATATGTTCACATTATATCCTTCAAAGTGCTACCGCGGAAAAAAATGCTCCACCTTGGGATCTACTCAACCATAGGGCCCGACCAATTGAAGCCTACAATGTCCTTGCACAGATCTTCAACGTGCATATTTGTAAAAGAAACCCAACATTTCTACGCGGTTCCACAAGAGCGCCAAAGGATGAGTTGAATTTGGACCTTAGCTGAGCATCTCCGCCCCAGTGAAGCGTTCAAGACTTTCTGTGTACAATTTTTTTTTCCCCCTAATTTAATGTAGTCCTAGGACAATTTATTGCATACTTGCACATCATATTAGCACCAGAAGGCAACCAGAAATAACTTAACTTCTTCTACATAGATGCGAAGAATTTTGACAAGAAAAGACATCTAATTTCTCCCAAAGTACCCCCAATAGAAAACAACCTTAGGAACAGTAGGAAAATTTTGAACTATGATCAATTATTTAATTAGAACCTTTGTAATTTTTTTACCTTCTTTTAACCATATGGTGAGCTTTGTATTTCTTTACCATGGTAATTTCATGAGTTATGACACCATGAAGGTAAAGAATTACAAAGCTCACCGTATGGTTAAAAGAAGGAGATCAACTCGGTCAAGTTATTACAACGTGTATTAGTATGTAATATGTATATTGAACCCTCATACATCTCCAGCATATGCGACCATTGACTAAAAAAGTCAGTAATTAAATCAAGGTAGCGGGGCCTATTCAGTTAATTGTTCAATTATCCTTGTCTTGCTTGATATGAGTAATATAATTCTTTTATTAAAGCTTAATGCAGAAATAATTCATATGAAAATTACAGTGGTATTCTCATTATCAAATAATATATCGAATGTTGTGACTGGCACACCTAAGCTAGCGGAAACAACAAAGAGATTTACTTGATTCGATGACCAACAACTTATTTTCACGAACCTATCTCTGAAAATATCTAGTATAAAAGATTGAAATTATACAACATTCTATGGATTTGGATACTCAATGTCTTAGACTAAGAATACTTAAAATATAATATAAAAAGCCCATTAATAAAGTAAAATGCATAACATTCCCTTATATTGTACTGAAATGGCACTTAAAATCTTGTGTTTTAAAAAGTCGTGTGAGGCGCCTATGATATTTTGAATATTGCACACTCACCCCTATTGTAACTTCCATTAGTCTCTATTAATTTAAGTAAGCAAAGCACGAAAATGACCTTATTTAAAAGTAAGTGACAACCCCAATTTCACCATTTTTACCATTTTTCAAAATACTTTTAGATTCCTTTAGAGAGATAAAGTATAATTTTATTTTTTGTTTTTGAACGACAAATAAATCATTTGATTCTATAATTTTAACATTTACAAGGTATACAATCAATCAAAGGACAAACAGTCAAGATAAACAAACATTCACAATCTCTACACAACACTATATTTTAATGGTTATGTAAATATTTATGATGCAAACTAATCTTACCCCTCACATGAGAAAAAAAAATTGCAGTAATTTGTTCCTCTACCCGTGCTTTGGATTCATAGATTCAACCATTGCATTCAAGCCATATATGAGGCACAACAGTTAAAGGCAACTCTGATAATGTCTGCTTTCAGGCTTTTTCTACCTTACTTAGCACAACTAATCTGTCAATGAGTTAATCACAACCAAGATTTAGATTCCCACTTCTCATACTCTTAGCACATTTCAAATTCGATTTGAGAAGAGGCATTCAAAGAATAAATGCTCCGTAAAATCAACACCAGAATAGCAAAACACACATCGAGCTTCATTAATCATGCCTCATTCAAAGAATTTTTCTTTTTATCTATCTTTAGAGAGAAAGTACATAAACTCCATAGAATTCAAGTTTTACCTCGATTATTGCCATTATTTTGCTTTTACATTGCTACATACAATGGAAAAAACCTAATTCATGGCTGTTTTTGCACAAATTTTTTGGATTGCTCTTGGTTGTCTTTCTTGGGTTGTTTTTGCATAATGTTTTTGTAAAAGCTTTACAAACTTCAATGATTTTATAGTCGGGTTTGTTTGCATATGGGTTTGTTAAAATTGTTTTAGTTTGTTTTTGTATTGGTTTCTAAGCATATTTATGTTGAATTTGTTTTTGGTTTTGTCTTGCATATGAGTTTCATATAATACAAATTTTCTCTCAGAAATTGTAGTGTGTTCTAGATCAGGGGGGCCAATATGCTTCCTTCTCTGTATCAGATGGGCTAATTTGCACACTTTATTATGATGATTATAGATGTGAAGAGGACATTTTAGTGTTTTAAAAAGTGTTTTAAGGATGATACGAAACACAATTGCATTATACACGCATGAATCATACTTTTGGTTAAATCTAAAAGTAAAATACACCTGGGGAGTATTTTGTAACATTCAAAATATAACGGGGGTTTTACTCAACTTTCTAAAACAAAAGATTTTATATGCAACTTTGATAAAACACGGGGGTGTTTCCATTTTACTCTCTATTAATAAGGAAGAAATACTAGTTCTACAAAAAAATATATATATATATATTTTTCACATAGTAACTCTAGTTATTGTAGGATTCTTTCTCCAATTCTTACATGCCTGGAGTCAGAATTCCAGCTACAACCCAACAAATCCTCCATTGGAGAGAAATGTCAAGTATCTCAACTCTATAGCGACTAAGAATCTCATTCTCTTCTCAATCTTGACTGGGTTATCCTTTTGCTTGCTTCTTCAATCTTTAAGCATAGTGCATTCTTCCAAGTAAAATAATATCCTTTTCTCTTTCTACTACCCTTGCAAAACTAGTTCATCTTCAGTAACCACCTTGTAGCAATCTCTTTCACCACATATATATACCCTCAAGAAAAGCCAACTCATTCAAATAAATAATATTACTAGCTTAAGAAGGTACATCCTCTCACAAGAGAGAATCTTGATACCACTATCATCAAATTTGAGAGCGAACTCTCTCAATGCCTTCAACCTCAATCTTCTAGCCATCTTCATCAGTGATAGTGTAAAATGTTCCACTGATGCAAAGAATTTCAAAATTAGCTGCATTGTAGATGTGAAAGGTAACTGAACTTAACACCCAATCAGTTTTCCTCACAATAAATATCCATTCTCAAGTACAATCGCTTAGTCACTTTGACGCATAGCGCCTCTTGAGCTCCGTCCACAAATCTTTCAAGCTTAGTCTACAAACCTCTCAAAATACTCTTATGATCACGAGGATTTATCTATATATCTAGGTAAAATGCACAACACCTTCCTATGATATATGCCAAAGTTAAAAGGTCATTTTGTTTTATCCAAAAGGTGCAGACCCAGACGCCGTCAATGTAATATAAAAATGACTAATATGCCCTTACCTTATATTGAACCTGCATACTTTTTGGTTTAGGCATTTTTAAGTCTTCTAATTCCCTAATTTCACAATGCTATAGAGAGAAATTCAATTCTAGAAAGAGAGAGTTTATTTTATTGAAATTATTCTTTAAATCGAAGAACTCTTGCTCTGTCCAACCAAGGAAAGTTTTTTAAATGTCTCTGCAACTCCATTATCTTTAGGCTAAAGCTCAAGCATAGTAACACAAATAGTAGGACTATTAAATGTTTTCATTAATTTGTCAATAATAGAATTAGATTTTTTCGTCGAATATGCAGAAGAAGACGATTGAAAAATTAAAATTGATGGAAAAATTTTAAAAGAAAAGAAGAAGAAAGTGATAACGACATCTAATATTTTTGGTTCAAATACTGATTGTAATAATTTGTACTTATCCTTTCTTAACAATGTATGCTTATCACGTATAACTCATGTACTATATATCATCTGATTGCACATCATTTTTTATCAATGAAATACAAAAACAATACAGCTTAAAACCTCTACATGGTATAAGCAGTCCTCATTGACTAAGGTCTCTCAAACAGCCAACAAATTCCTTTCTTTCTCTGTAACTCCATCGTTTTCCTCTTCTTTCTTGATTTGTCATGGCCTCCACTACATCCACTGCCTCCTCCTCCGCCACTGATTCCTCCCTACGATATTTTCTCTCCTCTCAGCAAATGTCAACACATATTTCATTGTCCTTCTTGATCACTCCAACTACTTGAAATGGCAAACCCAAATGTTTAACTTTCTCACTTTTAACAAACTCTTGGGCTACATCAACGACACTATCCCAAAACCCACCATTCCCGAGTCCGCTACTTCTACTGGTCTCACAACTGCCGCTTCTGCCTTGGACAATTGGCTGTGCTACGATTGATTTGTTACCTCTTATATCACAGCTACACTATCTGAATATTCTCTCGTCCATCAGGCAATAGGCTTTGAGTCTGCCCATTCCCTTTGGCAGTCTCTTCATGACAGCAATCTATTGCTCACAAATCTCTATTGCGTGCACAGCTTCACACCCTTAAGAAAGGAACTGACGCAGAATGAAAGCAAAACACTAGATTAATTCTAGCAAAACGTCCTTAATACAAGGAAAACTTTAAATATTACAACTCTAGAATGTTAGAGAGAAATATACAATACTAGCTTTGTATTGATTGAAGTGTACTTATTGAGCTTGGGGAGCTGTCTATTTATAGGAGCACTTAAGCCTAAAGATTTTCTAAACTTCCAATGTGGGATAAAACAAACTCAATAGTTATATTCATGACAAAACAATACTATTCACAACATGAGAAATAAACGAAGGTTTATTTGTTCTTCTTCTTGGGATTGATTTTGTCAATCTTTTTCATCAACTCATTTGAATCATGTTCCGCATCAATCCCCTCCACTTGAGAAAAACTCTCCCTCGAGTTAATTTTCGGATATAAAAAACTTTTTTGTGAATAGTAATCATATAAGTCAGCAACATTGAAGGTTCTTGAGATTTTTCAATTTTCCGGAAGATCAACCACATAAGCATTGTCATTGATCTTCTTCAAAATTTGGTAGGGACCATACTTCTTCGGATTCAACTTGTTGTAGGTACCCATTGGAATTCTTTCTTTCCTCAAGTAGACCATGACCATATCCATTTCTTTAAATATCTTCACCCTTTTATGCTTATCGGCTGCAGCCTTCTATTTGGCATTTGAGGCTTCCAATTTATGTATCACCTCTTCTTGAATAGACTGCACTTGTTCTGCCATTTTGTTTGATGCAATGCTCTTATCAGAGAATTTTGGTAGTTTAACCAAGTCTAGAGCATGTTTTGGTACCTTCTTGTAGACAATAAAAAATGGTGATATTCCAGTTGAGCTGTGGATTGCACTATTATAGGCAAACTCAGCTTGTGCAAGTGCAAAATCCCATTGTCTCGGCTTATCTTGGCAAATACAACGAATCAAATTTTTCAAGGTTCTATTGGTTGCCTCGGTTTGACCATCAGTTTGAGGATGAGCTGTGCTGCTGAACTTCAGACTTGCATCGAAGTGCTTCCATAATGTGAGCCAGAAGTGAGATATAAATTTAGAATCTCTATCAGAAGTGATGGATTTTGGGACTCCATGGAGTCACACAATCTCTTAGAAGAAAAGTCTTGCAATGTGCACTGCATCTGAAGTCTTCCTGCTAGGGATAAAATGCGCCATCTTTGAAAATATATCCACGACCACAAATACAGCGTCTACTCCTCTTTGGGTTCTTGGAAATCCTAAGATGAAATCCATAGACAAATCTTTCTAAATATCTTCTGGTATAGGCAACAACATATAGAGTCCCGTGTTTTGTGTCTAGCCCTTTGCAGTTTGACAAATTGGACATTCTCTCACGAACTTGCCTACATCTCTTTTGATTTGTGGCCAGAAATACATTTCCTCAATACTTGCAATAGTCTTATCTCGTCCAAGATGTCCACCGAGTTCTCCTCTATGCAAGTCTCGAATGATTTTCTCCCTTAAGGATGTCATTGGGATGCAAAGTCTATTACATTTGAATCGGTAATCATCATGGATGTGGAAGTCTCCAACTGGTTGCTTTGACAAGTATTTATGCCAAACTTCATTAAAATCTTCATCCTCTGGGTAGAGATCCTTCAAACATTCAAACCCTACAACTTCGCCACTTAAAGTAACCAGCAAAGTTGCCCTTCTACTCAAGGCATCGGCAACACGGTTGGAAACTTCTGATTTATGTTTAATAACATAAAGAAATTGCTTCATATATGAAGTCCACCTTGCATGCATCTTGTTCAAATGTTTTTGACTCTTGAAATGCTTCAAGGTTTCATGATCAGAATATATTACAAATTCACGTGGAATTAAGTAATACTCCCAATGTCGTAAAGCTTGAAGCACATGATATAACTCCTACTCATAGGTTGACCATTTTTTATGTGCCTCGCTAAGATTTTCACTGTAGAATGCAACAAGTCTGCCTTCTTGAGATAATACTGCCCCAATGCCAATTCCGCTTGCATCACATTCTACTTCAAAAACTATATCAAAATTCGGCAACACCAAGATAGGTGCAGTTGTCAACTTTTCTTTGATTTGTGCAAAACTTTTGTCAACAACCTCGCTCCACTGGAATTTTCCTTTCTTTAAGTAATCAGTGATAGGAGCAACGATACTGCTAAAATTCTTGATGAACCTCTTGTAAAATGTGGCTAAGCCATGAAAGCTTCTAACTTCAGTGACTGTCTTTGGAGTCGGCCAGTCTCTGATTGCTCGAACTTTCTCATCATCAACATGGATTCCTTCAGCACTTACAATGAAGCCCAAGAAAACTAAGCGATTTGTCATAAAGCTGCATTTTTTTAAGTTCACAAATAGCTTGTTGTCTTGAAGGAGTTTCATAATCTGACGCAGGTGGTCCACATGCTCTTTTTGTTGTGGCTATAGATTAAAATGTCATCGAAATAAACCACGACAAACCTTTTGATAAATGGCTTGAGGACTTGATTCATAAGGCACATGAATGTACTTGGTACGTTGGATAGTCCAAATGGCATGACTAACCATTCGTATAAGCCTTCCCGTGTTTTGAAAGCAGTTTTTCATTCATCTCTCGGCCTTATACAAATTTGGTGATAGCCGCTGCGCAAGTTAATCTTCGAGAAGATTGTTGACCCTTGTAATTGATCCAACATATCCTCTAGTCGAGGTATAGGAAAACGATACCTGACTGTGATTTTGTTGATGGCTCGGATATCTACACATATTCTCCAACTTCCATCCTTCTTGGGTGTTAACAAAGCTGGTACTGCACATGGACTTATACTTTCTCTAATATGTCCCTTGCACATTAATTCTTCTACCTTCTCCTTTAGTATCTCATTCTCCTTTGGGCTCATTCGGCAGTGAGGTAGATTCAGCAAACTTGCTCCAGGGACTAAGCCAATGTGATGCTGGACGTCTCTCATTGGTGGAAGTCCATCAGGTAATTTGTCCGGAATGATTTCTTTAAATTCTTCCAATATGTGTTATACCTCATCTGAGAATTCTCCTCCATGCGATTCCTCTCCTTTGACTACAAGAGCAAAAGCTTCTCCGGTCTCCTTTGATTCTTTGAAGAACTCATTTGCGGAATCTGCCATAATAAGGAAAGATTTTCCCTTCACTTTAGAAGTTTTGGGTCGATCTTTGTTGGTTGGGATGATTGTTATTTTCTTTCCATTCCACCAGAAAAAGTATACATATGTTCTTCCTCAATGAGTTGCATCAATGTCATATTGCCACGGTCGCCCAAGTATAATATAGCAGGCATCCATGTCAATTACGTCACACATGATTTCATCTTGGTAAGATTTTTCGATAGAAATAGGAACTTTGTACACCTCTGTGACCTTTATTGAAGGTCCCTTCTTAACCCACCCAATCTCGTACGGTGTTGGATGAGGTTCTATGAGTAGCTTCAAATGATTCACCAAAGCTCTTGAAACAATATTCTCCCAGCTCCTGTTGTCAATAATAAGGTTGCATACATTTTTTTGAATACTGCATTTTGAATGAAAGATGCGTTTGCGCTGGGATAAGTCTTCTTGTTCTGCGGTGTACAATAATCGTTGAATGACACACGTCACTTGTTCTCCATCTTCGTCTGCAATTTCAACATCCTCCAAGTCATCATCATTATTGTACTCAACTTTTTCATCATACTCATTATCATAGTCTGCTAGATTGACAGACTTGCGAGCTCGGCATTCATTGGAATAATGACCAGGTTCTCCACATTTGAAACATTTTCCAGTTGTTGGCCTAACATATGGATTATTGGGTTGGGTGGTATTCAACGCCTGTCTGATTGATTTGGCCACCCCTTGAGTGCTAGTGCCTGTATTGTGAGTAGAAGGACGAGTTGCATCTTCTGTAACTTGTCTGCCTCTGTCAGGATTCAAATGGACTGGTGCAAAAAGATCTTGTCGAGTGGAAGGACGAGCCAAAAGCATTTCTACCTTTAATGCCACGTTGTAACCTTCATCAACGGTCCATATTGGAGGTAATGTCATCCTCTCCGGGATTGAAAATTTCAAGCCATTGACGTATCGTGATGTTTGCTATTCCTCCGACTCTGATATATTGCACCTAACAGTAAGGCGCAGAAATTCATCAGTGTATTCTCTCACAGATCGATGACCTTAGCTACAGTTTTGGTATTGTTGGAACAAGTATTGTTCATAATCTAGAGGAAAAAATCTCCCTTTCAATTGTTGTTTCATCTTTCTCTAAGTCCGAACAGGTGTCTTTCTTTGTCGCCTTCTATTGTTTTGCAAGGTGTCCCACCTAGCAGTTGCATCGCCCTTTAATTTGTAGACAACTAGTTTTATTTGTTTTTCCTCCAGTACGTCCATCATGTCAAAGAATTTTTCAACTTCATAGCACCAATCAAGAAATGCTTCAATATTAAGATCGTCGTTGAAGTTGGGAATGTCGGCTTTCGGACGATATTCATTGAAGCCTTGTCCTCTCCTGGGTTCATGTTGATGCCTTTGATTTATTTCTCCGTCACTGTCAGATTCCTCTTCATATGTTGGTGGTCTGCGATGTCTAGCAAAACCACATTGATGAGGATGTTGTGGTTGATTTCTAGCTCGTGGTTGTGCTTGGTTGATTTCTCGGTAGTTTAGGAGCTCTTCATCGGATTCATCTTCATAGGCTGGTTGCCTATGACAAATTGCAAGGTCACGTTGATTGATAGGTTGGCCACAAGCATCTTCTCTGGCACGATTGATCCCACCATCGTCACGAGCCCTATTGGCGTTTAGGCTCAAGTTGGAAAGGATGTCGCGAATCTCTCGGAGTTCACGGGTCACCTTTTCTTCTTGAGCTTGTATCGCCGCCCAAAGGGCCTCCATCCCTCGATTACCGTCAATAGGATGGCCGCCTTCGCCTCTGCTATGGCTGCTACCAGCAATGTTGATGTTGACGTTGCCACTATCTCTACCGCCATTGTTGTTCTTGGCCGCCATCTTCTTTGGCTTATAGGTTTGTAATTTAATCGGTCGAGTTTTCTGATGCACATGATCTACTATACGTGGCAAGTATAGAGCATACGACTCAATCGACCAATCAAGCTTTCTGATGCATAGGGTCCACTATTAGTGGCAAGTGCAGAGTATACGGCTCAATTATAACTATAACCCTCTAAACTAGGACTCTCGAACCTGGCTTTGGTGCCAACTGACGCAGAACGGAAGCAAAACACTAGATTCGTTCTAGGAAAACGTCATTGATTCAAGAAAAACTTTAAATATTACAACTCTAGAATGCTAGAAAGGAAGTATACAATATTAGCTTTGTATTGATTGAAGTGTACTTATTGAGCTTGGGGAGCTATCTATTTATAGGAGCTCTTAAGCCTAAAGATTCCTAAACTTACTATGTGGGATAAAACAAACTCAATAGTACTATTCATAACAAAACAATAATATTCACAACATAAGAAATAAACGAAGGTTTATTTGTTCTTGTTCTTGGGATTGATTGTGTCAATCTTTTTCATCAACTTATTTGAATCATGTTCCGCATTAGGAATACTCTCTTCTGGCGAATATCTTCACCACATTCATACAATTTCTACCACTCTAATCACTGTTGGAAAAACTGTTATGAATTGTTAAGGCCTGGAACAACTTGACTCCAAGATGGTAGCAGTCAGATGAAGCCCAACTTAATGGTTGATCAGACAGAGCACGCGAGCTAGAGTCACACCACACCACCTGAGGGACTATGTGACTAGTTAATTAGGAATTATCATGTGATGTATGTGAGCAGCCTATATAAAAAACGGTGGTATAACAGAGAGGCTAAGCAAATACAAAGTTCTTTTGTCCTTTTCTTCTTTTGGTTATTTTCTTTTCTGTAACTTTCCTTCAAAATTACATTTAAATACCATTTAAGCATCTGCCGTTGATCTCTAATCTGTGTGTATAGCTCCCGTCAGATCCAAAACCATAACATTGGTGCTTTTATTAACTCCATGGCCAAAGGTACCAGACTTAACGCCATGGATAACTCGGTAATGAAGCTTCTGCAAACTACAACACAGAATACTCGAAAGCTTGATGACTTTCAACAAACACTTGGCGCCCTCACTTCTAAACTCACGACGATTGATGGCAAACTAGATCAGTTACTGCTCCTTGCGGAGAAATTCGTGGCGCATAATTCCCTTTCATCCACTTCTTCAATGATGTCGACGGCCACTCAAGGTGATTCCCGGATATCTATTGAGATCATAGCTACTGATCAGGGAAATAGAATTTCGTCGTCTCAAGTTGCTTTCACCGACACTAACTATGATGAAACGCTGCAAATTTCTGTAGCAAAGCCCGAAGTCTTATCATTCGGCGTAGACGACGAGGATCGTTCACTACCAAATCACAATCGTGAAGATCTCAAGCTCGCGGACTCCGAAGTCGAGCCCGAATTCAAAACCCAAAACCATGACTACGATGACGTTTTGAATCGCTCGCAGTTATAATCACAGGAGCTCTTGCAATTCGAGCAAGAGCTAAACGCTTGTAAAATTTCGCAATCGGAACTCAAAAATATTGCTGAAATAGAGTCTGTAAGGAAGGTGTTTGAGGAAATGACTGAGACAAGTTCGGTGTATTTGAAAGGTGATAGGTAGAGGCGAAGGGGTTAGTAAATCCTCCTTGGTGGATTCCATGGAGTGTGTATGTGTGTGTTGACTTTGGATCATTCCAACTTCTGTGACATCGTGTCTACACACGATTTTTTCGTTGTTGAATTCTATGCTTCATGGGTTGGTCACTGTTCTCTATGTGTGGTGGCTTTCGTCAACTCTACTAATCTCTTGCTTGAATTGATAAAGAAAGGTAACAAAGAAGCAAATGTTTTGGCTGGAATAGTTTATCATGATTATTCAGACACACCCAGGAGTATAATTAATGGTAGGAGGATAATATTTCGAGCTGAGTTCATTGCCATGTTGAAATGGTCTAACATACTTCACGGAGATGAGTTGAAAAACAAGGGATTAAATGCATTGAACAACATCCAAATTCTTCCCCAAAATTTTCACATCGAGGAATGTCGGCATGACCTGCTTCTTTGCACTCGTATAACAGATTATTATCCAAGTAGCATTGCCCAAGGTAAAAATCATCAAATTGATGGATACAACGTTTGTAATCCAATCACAAGAACACCTTCTTGGCTTCTTATGCCATATGAATCATCGCCTAAATACTCGTTAACTGCTTTTCTGGTCGACAAAGGAACTGGTCATTACTAGGTGGTGAAAATGCCATTAACTTCAGACTTTGTTGGAGATGAATGCTTCAGAGAGGTTCATTTATACTCATCTTTGTTAAGTTGTTGGAGAACCTGCAGGTATCAATATAAATGTCCTGAAAGTCATTGTAAGATTAATTTCATTGCTCAGTACCTGATGGAAAGACCTACACTTCAGATTGAAAATTCTCTATACTGGATCGATAGACATTTTGAGATTGTGTGTTGTGACATTGAGAAAGAGTTGATACCATTTTTCACTGAGAACAAAGATGACGATGAAGAGTTGCTTCTTGCGATGGCTGAGGAGTTGGGTGTATTCATTCCATATGTTGGAGGAGTTGAACATACTAGCGTGTTATTTCCACCGTTGGAGGGTCTCTGCAGTGTCAAAAAGACTATTGTAAGGGATAAGGCCGTTGAGTTGTTATGCAAAATTGGGTCTCAGATGAGAGAGAGTGACTTGGTGGAGTCGTTTATTCTGTTGCTGAAAAGACTGGCTGGGGGAGAGTGGTTTGCAACTCGAGTTTCATCCTGCGGCTTGTTTTACCTTGCTTACCCTAGTGCGCCAGATGCATTGAAAACTGAACTTAGAACTATATATAACCAATTGTGTCAAGATGACATACCTATGGTAAGGAGAATTGCTGCAACAAATTTTGGAAAATTTGCTACTACCATTGAGCCGCCCCATTTGAAGAATGATATCATGTCAATGTTTTAGAATCTGACACAGGATGACCAAGATTCTGTCCTCTTGTTGGCTGTAGAGGGTTGTGCAGATTTGGGGAACTTGTTGAAGTCTCAAGATTGTATTACACAAATTATCCCTGTCATTGTAAATTTCTCCCAGGGTAAATCTTAACGTGTTCGCTACATGGTTGCAAATCAACTGTACGAGCTTTGTGAAACAGTTGGGCCAGAGGCTACCAAGACGAACTTGGTTCCTGCATATGTTCGACTACTTCGTGATAATGAAGCTGAAGTGCGTATAGCTGCTGCCGGAAAAGTAACCAAGTTTTGCTGGATTTTGAATCCAGAGCTTGTAACCCAGCACATTCTTCCTTGTGTGAAGGAACTACTGACAGATTCGTCCCAGCATGTTCGTTCTGCCTTGGCTTAAGTTATTATGGGAATGGCACCAGTATTAGGGAATAATGCAACAATTGAACAGCTTCTGCCAATCTTTCTGTCTCTTCTCAAGGATGAGTTTCCTGATATCCGTTTGAACATTTTCAGTAAGCTTGATCAAGTTAACAAGGTGATTGGAATAGATCTGCTATCTCAGTCACTGCTGCCAGCTATTGTTGAATTGGAAGAGGATAGGCACTGGAGAGTTCGGCTTGCAATAATAGAATACATACCTCTATTAGCAAGCCAGTTGGGTGTTGGGTTTTTCGATGATAAGCTTGGTGCTCTTTGCATGCAATGGTTGAAAGATAAGGTTTACTCCATCAGAGAGGTTGCTGCAAATAATGAGAAACACCTTGTAGAAGAATTTGGTCCAGAATGGGCAATGCAACACATAATTCCAATGGATCTGGACATGATTAATAATTTCCATTATCATTATCATATGACCACTCTTGAACCTTGAGGACAAGGTTCTCTCAAAAGGGAGAAGTAATGTTATGAACCGTGAAGGCTTGGAACAGTGTGACTCCAAGATGGTAGCAGTCAGATGAAGCCCAACTCAATGGTTGATCAGACAGAGCACACGAGCTAGAGTCACACCACACCACGTGAGGGACTACGTGACTAGTTAATTAGGAATTATCATGTGATGTATATGAGTAGCCTATATAACAAACAGTGGTGCAACAGAGAGGCTAAGCAAATACAAAGTTCTTTTGTCCTTTTCTTCTTTTGGTTATTTTCTTTTTTGTAGCTTCCTTCAAATTTGCATTTGAATACCATTTAAGCATCCGCCGTTGATCTCTAATCTATGTGTATAGCTCCCGTCAGATCCAAAACCATAACAGAAAGTCTCATCGACTCGGACATGGTTCTTGCTACACTGGATGGTTTCCCAAGGGAGTATCATCCATTCGTTACTTCTGTCAAACAGTTGGCGACTACCCCAATTGTGACGCCTGAGATCTTCGGCATGTTCACATTAACTGTTGTATCATTACAAGAAATTTCAGAGATGGAGATTGCTAATTTTCGTCTCCTTTGTGTCTCCAATCTGGAAAGGAGACGAAAAGGAGATGAAAATATGTCGTCACCTTTTGAGCTATCTCCAATTTTGAATTTCGTCTCCATTTCATCTCAAATAGGGACGAAATTCAATATCATCCCCGTTTCGTCCCCAATTATATTCGTCTTAATTCTGTCTCTATAATAATCATCTCTGACTCGTCTCCCTTTCAGTTTGTCTCTAATTCGTCTACGTGTCCAAATCATCTCTGATTCGTCTCCGACTTAAAGTCATCTCCAAATTGACTCCCCTGTTGTGTCATTTATGTTTCGTCTCTGTTTATAAATCATCTCCGTTTCGTCTCCTTTGAAAATGTCGTCTCTTTTTCCATGTCGTCTAATTTTCGTCTCTTTATTCATGTCGTCTCCTTTTCATCTCCTTTTTCACGTCGTCTCATTTTCATTTCCTTTTTAACGTTGTCTCTTTTTCATATCCTTTTTTGGATTTTTACAAGTCGTCTACTTTCCGTATCTTTTTATTAATTTTTTTTTAAAAAAAAATTTACAAAAATTTCAAAATACACCTGTTATATATTCCCAAATTTTTTCTGGCTTGACATAGTAATTAAACAAACATTAAATTAACGTAATTAGATTGTAATATCCACATTTCATGTTCGGAAGTTGAAGTACACACATCATAAAACATATTTTATGTTACATAATACGTTAATATAAAGATTGGACAATTATCAGTCAGGTTGATCATCCCTTCGATCACCAAGATGAGGTTGTTGTTGTGGATAAGTATTGAACTGTTGCACAAGTTGAGCAATCTGGTCTTCAAGTCGTCGGAGATGTACATTATTGTCTTCCTTAACTTTATGTATCTCCTCCGCCTGCTCTTCTCATAGTGTACGCACCACCTCGTCTATCGCTTTGGTAACAACTGCTTGGATTTCCATCTCTGTAATATGGCATCTTGAAGACGGGACGCTGTGTATGGACCCTACAGAAACTTGAGAGCCCACCCCGTATACGCGTCCTCTGCTGCTCCTTCCAACAGCCTGGATAAATAGGGTATCATGATCAACAGGCGTGCCCATTGAACCTTCCTCTGATGCCTGGTTTGCCTGCTCGACCAGCTCATTATACTTAGCTTGTAGTTTACCACCAAAAAGGAAAGAATATCAATTGTTTTGATAAGAAATAGAGGAATAAGGCAATGCCAAGCCCCAACTCAACCTCCTTATAATCAAGTTAATAGGCGACATAAATTTGGCATTATAACGTCTGTAATATGGCTTTCCTAAAATAATTAAACATGCACAATACTACAAATATCTATCTACAACCAAATCATCATTCATAAACCAACCAAACCAACCACAGTTTAAGCCGTCCGTCACAATACAACAACATACTTGAAAACATACATACGCATAATATAAAAGAATTCATAAGCCTAACCAACTATAAAAAGCAAAAAGGCTTATGATATTACATGGCAAGACAACCAACTTAAACTAAAAAATTAAATTTGATATATTTACATAAAAACCACCCAAAAGGCTTCAAAATCCAATATTTGTAGAAAATTCCAGCCAACACCACCCGCTAAATTAAGTATTTCAATTGCAATTCTAAGCCACTACGTGATGGTAGCACGACATAATAATGATTATGAACATCTTAGTTGAGCGAGGATACAAGATTTTGCATAACTTCCATCAAATAAGCCTTTAAACAACCTAAAATTTTCAACTATGATAAAATATGATATAAACTAATTACGAATCGGTAAATATGTTCATATAGCCTAATTACCAAGTTTTAGAAGCAATAATATAAAAAATAACAACAATGGATCCATTTTTAGTTATGAACTAATTAACTTCCAATTACGTATTAAAATTGCGTACTGTTGTCTGTTCCGCTCGGGGGTCTGAAAATGGACCATCAGGACCCTTGAGATGAGCCTTTACGAACACATTAAAACGGGTCACAGGTTGTTTACGTTCCTCTTCCTGAATTAGTGGGGCACAAAAAATACAATTGATAATTGAAAAAAAAGTATAATTTTTCGATAATTAGAATGAATTTTGATGCATAAAGTAAAATTCAATACATATCAATCTCCTCTTAGCCTTCGTATATAGGATACAACCTAAAAAGTGTAGTGACGGAGAATTGAGGCAATTTTTGAATTTCGCTCAGAAATCGCATGCCATTCCGGAGTACCCCATTTCTCATTCAGTGATTCCCATACAGTATCGCCGGTCTAATTTGGTTTCTTATCTTTGGCATGACCCTTGTTGAAAAGATTTCGAATGCAGTGTTGGGCTCTAGCGTTGAACACTCATCGAACGACAGGTTCATAATAAGGGAACCATTTGTACACTTTTTGTAATACAATAATATAAAGCTAAAACATAGGTGTAACTTTATTATTACAAAGTTGTGCTATAATAATATGAACTTCGTACCTTAAATGTAAAGAACCATCTATCTCGGACATCGTTTGGAACATATTTCCAACTGGTCCAAGCCTCGGTATACGTGGCAGTTATAACGTTCGTCACCTCTTTTGTTGCTCCGAAAGGAATCCATCTACAATTTTTAAACAAAGTATGAATAAGTCATGGAAATGAATTTGGTGTAATGGCAATATATATATATATATATATATATATATATATATATATCAATATGCTACATAAAATGGTCTTAAGTAGGTACTTACACGGCACTATCGACTTGCAGATGCATTTGCCAATCAATCTGCCACGCAATATAGGCATCTGAACTATCAAATCCATATATCTGCCAATCCTCTAGTCCCTCTTGCATTCCCTCAGGTAAGTGCGATGTCTCTTGCTACTCAGGAGATGGCCTAGGGTGGGCCCTAGGATTGCTAGCAGTCTCCTCTACTAGAATATCCTCTAATCCATCTCGTGTGGGCATCGGCTCGTGAGGCATTCCCTGGCTCAGTCCCGCAAAAGATGAGAATGACCCACGACTAGCAGACGTATTTGTTCCCGTGGATCCACGACTAGCGGATTGATGTCCTCTTGTTACTCTATGGCCAATCGGGATCGCTCCTGCATTTGAACCCCTTGCAGTCGATTACTACCCTCCTAACTGGCTACAGCCAGCCGACATGCTTTGTCCTCCTGAATTCCTACCACCCCGTAATACCCCAGGAGTAATAAATCGTCTAAGTGTGTTACGATCTTTACCACCTGACATGATTGTGTTTGACAGAAGACATATTCAATTTAACATATACACTAATAAAAATATATGTAATTTGAAAAACCATTCGTCTATTACATAACACATATATTTATACAAAAAAATAACTAAACATCATATGTAGCATCATCATCATTGTTGGCATCGGCGTCATCATCATCATCATCATCATCATCATCATCACCATCATCATCATCATCATCATCATCATTATCACCATCATCATCATCATCATCATCATCACCATTATTATCATCATCATCATCATCATAATCATCATCATCATCATCATCATCATCATCTTCTTCTTCTTGTATTTCTTCTTCTTCTTCTTCATTGTCGTCTTTTAACTCCTCTCCCTTCAGTTCATGTTCTCCCAACTCATGACAAAGTAAAGGTAAGACCGTATCAATAGGTTGTATTTCAAGTACATTCAATTCATTTGTATGGAAAGTTGATTGGTATTGTCCCTTAATTAAACCTAAGAGAAGGGTGAATTAGGTTATATAGGCAATAATACTACTTTTTTGATTAGGCAATATACTAGCAATAATTAATCAATAACAATCTTAAATAGATGTGCACTCTAGCAAAATAAAATGTGAGTGAGACAATTTTTCAAACACTTGGTGTGCAGAAAATAATGTCAAGAGAGAGTTGAGAGAAAGAGATTGCAAATCGCGATTTAGCGTGGTTCGGCCCCCGCCTAACTCTACGACCTAAGCTCCCCACTTAGGATTTCAACAATCTTCACTATGGTGGCTCTTCAAATGTTGGTGAGTCCACAAAGCAACTACAATGGTAGTTCAAGTTTTACAATAGAAAAATAACTTTTCTCAATACAAAGCTTTCACTCCAACACATTTGACAAGGAAATCCTTCCTTTCAAAGTGTTTAACTCTATCTTTTGATAAGTGTTTGAGAATCACAATAAAAACCCTCTTTTTAGGGTAGATGAATACAATGAATGTTTTCTCACAATATTGCTCACAATTTCTTGATTAAGTATAACTCAATAATGATTCAAAGATTAAGATGATGAAAGAACTCAAGAGTAAATGCTTTGAATCAATGCATTCAAATTTTGCAGTTGATAACACTTAATAAAGCTGAAAAAATGGTATAATTAATGCTCCCAACGTTCACAAACGACTATATTATGAATAAGCATTTTTGGCTCAATTGGTCAACCCTTGTTCGCTAGTCGACCGGTCGAGAGACCCTCGTCCGGTAGACAGGTCTTGGGCGGACAACCCTCTAGCCACCGGTCGACTGATCGCCAAGGGGTCATGTGACACCCGAGAATTTCACCCTAAATTTATTATAATCGTTGCATACTTATGTGCGCATTTCTACGTGCATCATTTTTCTTGTTTAATTGTTTTTATTGTGAGTTACTATTCATAATATTTTCGACTGTTTCGAAAGCTTGATTTTAAATTTTTCCTAGGTCACTCGACATTTAAAAGGAACCAAGAAATTTTCGTTTTGAACTTTCGAGCTTAGGAGTATGCGTTTGAAAAATATTTTCCGTGAGCTTTGAATAGTGTTACGTAAGAATAGTAACATTTGCAACTAAAAATAATTGAAATTGCATTTTGGCCTAGTTTGATTAAGTTTTTTTGAGATTAATTAGCTTAGAATATTAATTATATACATCACATAAAACAACTAACTCATCAATTAAAAGCCACATATCATATTAGCTCTCAAAACAATTGCAAAAATTCCCTCCATGTCCCCCCCCATTTGGCCGTCCACTTCAAGAGAGGAAAGGAGAGAATTTTGCTTCAACATCCATGCACTTGAGCTTCTAGATTGTTCTTGGGAGGATTTTGGAGCAACTTAGGACCTGCAACAAAGCTTCTACATCTTCAAAATTGTGAGGGAGATGCATTTATTTGTTTTTAAAGTTTATGTGCATATATTGAATTTTATTGATTTGTTGATATTAGCTATAAAGCTTGTTATGAATGCTTTCTATGAGTTATTTGATGCCTATAGAGTTAACTTTTGAGGTTTGATAGCAAAGTTAATGGTTGAAACTTGAAATTGATCAAAGAGGTGATGAATAGTGCATTGAATAGTAAAATCCGAAAATTTAGGGTTTTTTTTTTTATATTATATAATTTGTTAATTAGATTGAATTGAGGCTTCCTTTAGGTGCTTTAGACATTAGTGAAACTAGACAAAGACTCACGTGAGGTTGAATTACCCGAAAATGAGTTAAAATGCAAAATTTGTTAACTTTAAAAAGGGGGTTTTATACGTTAAGCAATCCGGGCAAATTTGGGCATCGATTTGGGTATCCTCGAGCTAAGGAAGCACCTTTGGTGCTTTCATTTCGCGAAATTGGGGTTCGATTAGTATGGCTATAGTTCAAACCCGTTCGGGGCCTTCCCGAACTTTTGTTTCTAAAATGAGTTTTAGTAACTTTAAAGGGTACCTTTGAGCTTAATTAGGAATATAGAAAGACTAGGGTATGATTGGGAATCTCGAACCACGCTTAGGAGAAAGAAAGCTCGGTTAAAGAAAGGGGAAATGTAGTGTTTAGCCTTTTTAGTTGCATTTGAAACTTGTTGTGTGTTAGTAATGACTTGCATTGAATATTTAGGATGTATTTAAGTTATTTGAGTAGATTATTGGAATTAATTGTGTTGATTGCTACTTTTGGTATCTTAAAGTTAATATCGTGCTTATTTGAACTTTTATCGTGCATATATGTGAGGGCGGCCTACTTTGTCGTCCCTCTTACGTGTTATGTGATATATTGATTGTTTGTGACTTGTATTGGGTTGCGCAACCTAAATCGGACATGGTAGCGTCGAGAAACACGGGCGGCATCGGGCTTGCCGTGCTCCCTCGACTACCATGGTGCCTATTCCCTTCTCGCCGAGGCATACTCCACTACCCCAGAGGCGTGGTTCACCTGCTGGGCATGGACCTACCTCGGGAGAAAGGGTCGTAGGATCGGGATACATCCGGAGTATCCCAATTGTTGGTGTTTGGGGTTTGCCGGCATGTTCGTGATGCTCGTGGTTCGTGGCTCGTGATTGAAGACTCGGAAGTGGAACCGTATCCTTTTTAAAAGTGGTTAATTGCTTGGTTTATTGTCTTGTTGGTTTATGTGGATTATATATGTTTTCTTGTGTTTGCATATCATATTGCACGTTGGCATGTTGCATCACCTCCCTCGCTGGGCAATTTTGTTGCTCATTCCTCATTTAATATGTTTCAGGTGAAGCTGAGGTGAATCCTCAGCTGATAGAAGAAGAGGAAGTTTACGTAGATCAGAATCCGTGACTTTGTGTGCTGAGGTGGATTTTATGTGCTTCTTGCGTGGAGTTCTTGTTAAAAATGTATTTTGAGGCTTTGGAGTCTTGTATATATATGTCTAGTAGATGTGTACTAGGATGTTAAAGGAAGTTGTTGGATTGTAATAATGAATTCTAGACTTTAATTTCCCTTGCATGCTTGGAGTGTTAGTTAATCTTCATATGGAACTTAGAATTTCATTGTATTTAATTACTTATGACTAAAACCAACTTATCTCGCATGCTTGTGTGCTTTAGTAGAATGTTGTTGCTCCAAGGCTCGGATGGCCTTGTGATTGTGTTTTAGCTTTGGAGACATTAGTAGATAAGTTGTTGTTATAGTTCAAAAGACTTGAGTGGCTATTTGCAGGTAACAGTATTGTCCTATAAACAGGGGAGACTCCGTCCGTTTTCCCCTAAAATTTTGTGCCCGGGGTTTGGAATTGGTTGAGAATAGCATGGTTATTAGAGCCTCCGGTCTCGTGAGGGATCGGGGCGTTACAGGTCATCTGGTGGAACCAAGACTGTCAGGGTTGGATTTTTTTTTTAAATGATTCTTTTGAACAAGTTTTGTAAGGTATAAAACACACATTTCAAAAATGTTGTTTGAGAATCACTATTGAGAATATACTATTTGCAAGCCCCAAAACCCCAGTCAAGTCCCAACCGGTACCCCTTATGACTTCCGTCTCCATCCTTATAACTCCATATTCATTCTTCAAATTTTCTCCTTAAGTTGATAGATGTTCTTCTTCCTTCTTTAGCTCAATAATCTTGGAGTCGGAGTTAAACTTGATTCATCTCTGCTTTTGCACACTTAACAAACTCATTAAACACATTTATGGTTTGTAATCATCAAAACCAAGATTTAAAAACCCTTTAGGCTAACAATTTTCCCCTTTTTGATGATGACAAAACTTATCTCAAATAATAACAATGTAAGCATAAATGAGTTTGTATTTAGCATTTTGTGCATTGTGAGTTTGTTTGAACCTAAGATATAAGTTTGTTCAAAAGACTCCCCCTCAATGGGTGCATATGTAACAGCTCTCCCTTAATGTATGAGTTTTTTTGATATGCTTCTATTATTTATACAATTTTTGTCCCCCTTTTTGTCATTAGCAAAACATGAAGAACATTCACACAACAATATAAGCTTCCTAGGTGACATTAGCAAACAAAGAAAAGCATGCCGAGATTTGAACACCAAACACTTGACATAAAAACACAAAGTAAAACAAGACATAGTAAGGAAAATTTCCAAAACAATGGAGTTGAAATATCAAATAAACAAAGTATGAAAACCATGGAAGAGAGTGCATGACAAAGTAAAACATGATTGTGTGAAAATAAAATTGCAAAGTATAAAGCAAAAGGGGAAAGGGGATGATCCTATGCATTGCAAGGCAACAGACTTAATCCTTAATGAATTTATCATAAAGCTTCTCGAGCATCGTCTTTATTCCCTACATCTCGGAGTTGACTTCTCCAACAGTCAAGGATAATTGATCAACTTTCAAAGTCAAATTATCAACTTTGGCATCTACTTTGTCAAGAGTAGTTGGGTGAGGTCTTCTCGTTGTAGACGAACTAGCCCTTCCAATATCAACCCGTGAAGGTCCAGCATCTCTGCCTTCGTGATCACCTTCATCACTCTCACTTGCTGCATCACTTTCATCACCTGCTTCCCCAAGGTTATAGTTCTCTAAATCATCAGCTACCTCAGTTTGTACCTTGTGGAATTTACGTTGCGTAATGTAGATAATGTTCTTATTTTCACGAGCCATGTATTATCGATCTAGGCAATATTGGTCAAGGAGGTATGTGGCATCATTCAAGGGTGCAAACTAACCAACACGATCAATACCTTTAAGACGGAAGAAGTGACACAAGAGCATCCCATAGGGCAAGAATTTCTTTTTAAAAGCCAACATGTGACTGTGCATGATGTAGGGAAGGTTGATTTTTACCTTTGTGTACATGAGGTGCATCACATAACCTGTAAAGGATAGAATTGTCCTATCTCTTCCAATGCGAGGCATGATGGAGTGATTTAGAATGTAGTGAAGCAAACGTTTCTCGACACAGAGTTGATCTCTTTTTGGCATAAACTGTTATGATCTTCCCGAGTCTTTCCACAAGGTAGTAAACATCTCTGTTGGGGCAGTGTCATGTAGTCCGCTTGGTAAGTTAGTGGCAGAATAGAGTTTTAAGCCACTATCTGGTATCCCAAGAAAATCAGCCAAATCTCGTTCACCCACAAATATGTTAACTCTATTTATCCTACTCTTTAGCCCACGCACACCTCTATCTTCTCATTCTACCAAATATGCATAGAATTCCCGAACCCACATATCACAATTTATGTCCTCTAGTCCAAAAAGAGAAAGCCACATTTGATATCTAATCAGTTTATGTGGACGAGTATTGTCCAAAAAGTGTGAAGGATCAATACGCTTACCCTATATTATTTCATTTTGTGAGAAATCTCCCGGTGCGATGACATGTATGGGATCCCAGGGATCAACGGTATGAGGCCTAAATGCAGTCCTTTGTCTCTTGGATGCTTGTCTAGATGATGATGCCGTTGATAGATATGAAAATTTGCAAGAAAAAGGTAGAAAAAATTTGGTTTGGGAATTTTGCCGAGCACCTTGAGTGCACAAAGATTGCTAAAGAGTTTTGGAAAAAATTTGAAAGAAAATTGGATGCGTTGTGAAACTTGGGAGCTTGGCCATTTTTTTTGCAATATAAGGATGAGATTTTGAAGATAATAGAAGACAATGCAAAGTAGTGGAATTGAAGTGGAAGAGAATTTGAAGAGTTGTGAATGCAGAGGAATTGTGGTTTGAAGATGAAATTTGAAGTTTTAAATCTTTTGTCTGTCAGTGCCACAACCGGTAGAAGGTGCAAGCATCGGTCGACCGGTGCCAGACCCTCTTCCACCTGAGGCACGTCCACCGGACGAGGGGAACTCCACCGGTCGACCGGTGGGTACACCCTCATCTGGTTGGGCATATTCTGCCAGGAAGTAGTTCTGTGCTTATGAAACTTCATGAAATGCATGTGTACTCATATTTTGAGCATGCCCAGCTCTCTTCTAATCACACAAAATTGATTCTCATGCAAACGTTTGGTAAAAATATCAACTAATTGATGCATGGAGTCAACAAAGTTAAGCACAACATCCCCTTTTTGAACATGATTACGAATGAAATGATGTCTAATTTCAATATGTTTTGTTCTGGAGTGTTGAATGGGATTTTTACATTTTGTGTGTTTTCGCATAGGTTTTTTTTAACTTTTCTTATTCCTCTAGGTTTCTTTTTGATGTTTTGTCTTAATTCTTTTTTCTAATCTTGTTCCCACGTAAAGGAGTCCTGTTTTCCAGAACCTTTGTTTGTCAAAAAAAAAAGAGAAAAAAATTCAGATTCCGTGACAGAATTGTTTTCGCTGCTTGGTTCTTCTTGATAGTGTTGATTAGTTTCAAACGAACTAAAGGGAGAATACGAGAGGAAAAAGGCAGAGTGTGTGAGATTATTAGAGGGTAAAATCCAAGTGAGTTGAGTGAAACACGTGAGGGAATGAAATTCAATCATGGCTTAAAATCAAGTGGACAACACCAATGAAGGAGGTCAACAAGCCGCTGTTCCAAATTTACAGATGTAAGCTTTGTTGGGAGAGATGAATGACACTTGTATTATCACATTTAATAGGCACACTATCGTACACAAGGCAATAATAAATTTTGTTTCATCCAAAGAATTTGAGCAACACAATTTTCGGCAGATACATATTCAGTTTCGGTCGTAGAGAGAGCTACACTATTTTATTTTTTACTGGACCAAGATATCAATGAATGTCCTAAAAATTGACAACATCTACTAGTACTCTTTCTATCCACTCGATCTCCTGCATAATCCGCATTCGAATACCCTATAAGTTCAAATGATGTACTTTTCGGATACCACAATCCTAAATCTATAGTCCCCTTAAGATATCTAACAATTTTTTTTACAGCATTTAAGTGAGACTCTTTAGGACAAGATTGAAAACGAGCACATAAGCACACGACAAATACAATATCGGGTCTAGAAGTAGTTAAATAAAGAAGACTTCCGATTATACCTCGATATTGTTTTTCATCTACCTTGTTACTTTCCTCATCTTTGTCAAGCTTGATTGATGTTGACATTGGTGTACTCATTTCTTTTGGTGACTCAAGACTAAACTTTTTGATAAGTTCTCTAGTGTACATGGCTTGATTGATGAAAGTACCTTCTTGTGTTTATTTGATTTGGAGTCCAAGAAAGAAATTCAATTCTCCCATCATACTTATCTCGAATTCCTTGTGCATACACTTAGAGAAATACTCACAAAGGGATTCATCAGTAGTACCAAAAATATATCATCAACATAAGTTTGCACGAGCAATATATCTTTATTTTTTGTTTTGACAAAAAAGGTTGAATCCAATTTTCCTCTAGTAAACCCCTTTTCAAGAAAATAATTGCTAAGTTTATCATACCATGCTCTGGGTGCTTGCTTAAGGCCATATAATGCCTTATCTAGTTTATATACATGATTTGGCAAGTTGGAATCTTCAAATCCGGGTGGTTGTTTCACATATACTTCTTCCTTAAGATAGCCATTTAGAAAGGCACTTTTTACATCTATTTGATATAATTTAAAGTTCATAAAACATGCAAAAACAAGAAGCATATGAATGGATTCAAGTCTAGCCACTGGAGCAAAAGTCTCATCATAATCTATCCCTTCTTCTTGATTATACCCTTGAGCCACTAGTCTAGCTTTGTTCCTAGTTACAACCCCGGATTCATCTAACTTATTTATAAAAACCTATTTTGTACCAATTATAGGATAATCCTTAGGTTTTTCAACTAGATGCTACACTTTACTTCTTTCAAATTGATTTAATTCTTCTTGTATGACAACTATCCAATTTTCATGATCTAAAGCTTCTTTAACATTTTTAGGCTCTACTTGAGAAAGAAAAGCAACATGTTCACAATATGTATTTAGATTAGAGCGAGTTCTTACTCCCTTTGAAGGATCACCAAGAATTTGGTCATTTGAGTGATCTCTTACAAACTTCCAACATTTTGGTAGATCATCATTTGTTGTCACTTCTTCGTCATTTTGCATTGGTTATACATTTCCTTGTGGATTTTCTAGAGTTTCACCATCCTTTGAGGTTTGACCCTCTTCAACATTTGTTTCCTTTGGATCTCTTGAGGTTCTCTCGTTGCCGATGGTTGTAGGTAAGATTTGAGTTTCAACTTCGGAAACACCTACATCATCATCATTCTTTCTCGGAGCAAAATGATTAGTTTCATCAAAATCTACATGCATAGACTCTTCGATAAGCATATTTCTTTTGTTAAAGACTCTATAAGCTTTACTTCTTGAAGAGTAACCCATAAAAAGTCCTTCATCCAATTTCAAATCAAATTTGCCAAGATGTTCTTTTGTATTAAGGATAAAACACTTATAACCAAACACTTTAAAATGAGATACATTTGGTGCTCTACCTTTCCATAATTCATAAGGTATTTTCTTTAGAAAATGTCTAATTAGCACACGATTTAACACATAACATGCGGTATTTACGGCTTCACCCCAAAAGTATGTTAGCAAGTTGTTTTCTTTCAACATTATTCTTGCCATTTCTTGTAGTGTTCGATTCTTCCTTTCTACTACCTCATTTTGTTGAGGAGTTCTAGGAGCCGAAAAATTATGTTCAATGCCACGTTCTTCACAATAATCCATAAAAGATGCATTTATAAATTTGATGCCTTGGTCACTATGAATACAATTTATGTAATAGCCTTTCTCATTTTGCACCTTGTTACAAAGTTTAGGAAATTTATTAAAGGCATCATTTATGTGCAAGAGGTCTTACCCATGTGAATCTAGTGTAATCATCTATAATAACATAGACATCTCTAAATCCACCTAGACTTGCCACATCCATTGGACCAAATAGATCCATATGTAATTTTTGTAAAGCTCTTGATGTGGTTTTCTTGCTAATTGTTTTGAAAGATGTCTTATGTTGTTTTCCAAATTGACATGCATTACATAGATGGTCTTTTTAAAATCTAGTATTAGGAAGACCTATGACAAGTTCTTTTCTCGAAAGTTTAGCAAGTAAATCCATATTAGCATGACCAAATCTTCTATGCCATAACCATGAATCTTCATTAATGGTAACTATGCATGTCACATTTTGGCACTTTAATTCATGAAGATTGATTACATATACATTATCACATCTATCTCCAACAAATATTACTTTATCATCTTTATCATACACCTTGCAACAAGTAGATAGAAATTCAACTCTAAATCCATTATCACAAAATTGACTTACACTTAGTAAATTATGTTTAAGACCTTTAACATACAAGACATCATGAATAGAAAGAGAGTTTATATCTCCTATGCTACCCTTATCAATGACTTTGCCTCCTTCATTTCCTCCATAGCTAACTTTACCTTTGAAGTTTCTATCAATCTCATAAAAGAAAGATACATCTCCTGTTATGTGCCTTGAGCTCCCACTATCAATAACCCAAGTATCTTCATATTTCACTTTTAGGACAACCTATCATTCATAGAAACAAATCAAGTTCATTTTGGTCCCCAAGGTTCTATTGGGTCCTTTTGTGTTAGTACGAAGTCCTAACACATCTAACAACCCATTTGGGTCTAAGCCATAAAGGAATATGAGAATCTCTTCCCACCATATTTCTAAATCTACATCGTGATGCATTATGACCAATCTTCTCACAATAAGTGCATCTTTTAAACAATCCTCTTGATGTTGAGGCTACATTCCAAGAGGATGATGCTTTGACAAATTAATTTTGCAACCCCTTTTGATATGGCATATAGCTAATTCCCTTTTTGTCAAATTGTACTTTTTGTGATTCTTTTAATGGTGAATAGACAATTGAGGATTGAGAATCTTTTACAAAGATAATTTTTGAAGACTTTGGTTTAAAAAATGGCTCATAACCAATTCCACCTTTGTCGAGTGGTGATTTTTGTGAACCAAGAATTTCATCCAAGGCCTTTGTTCCTTTTGAAAATCTAGCAACATCATTTTGTAGGCCAAGAACTTGTTTTTCAAAATCTTTGATTTCCAATTCATTTTTGGACTTTAAATAATATTATTCACATATTTCTTTGGTAAGAGTATCATTTTCATCTCTAAGTTCCTTAATTTCCTTTTGAAGTTCATCATTTTCTTTTTGAAGATTCTTTACTTTTGAATGTGCAAGAAGAAAACTACCATGTAGTTTTGAAAATTCATTTGTTAGTTCCTCAAATGTACATCCATCATCATTAGAAGAGGAAGAAGAAGATTTATCACAAGACGAAGAAGTTACCTCATCATCTCTAGCCATGAAGCACACAAAGTTGGCCATCTCAGTTTCACTTCCACTTTCATCACCGGTTGATACATCATCCTCAACACATGCCTTCACTGCATTTTGCTTTCCTTTGATCAATTTTGGACATTTTGCTTTGATGTGTCCCGATTTGTCATAATTGAAGCATTTTATTTCTTCTTTGGTCTTTTCTAATCTTTGTTTGAATCTTCTCTTGACTTTGTTGTTGATGGGCTCCTCTCTCTTCATCTTTTTATACTTTAAGAACTTCTTAAAATTCTTTGCAAGAAGTGCAAGCTCATCATGATCGCTATCATCTTTGTCTTCATCACTCGATTGAGATTGAGCAATGAGAGCAAGTGATTTCCTTGTCTTCTTTTCTTCTTCATCTCGTATTTTTTCTTGATTCAATACAAGTTCCTCCGTTTCAAGGTTGCAAATGAGCTCATGCACCATAATCTTGGAGAGGTCGGTTGATTCTCTAATTGATGTCACCTTTGGTTTGTATTCTTTTGGAAGAGCCATAAGAATCTTCCGGTTGAGTTCTTCATTTGGATGCTTCTTTCCGAGAGCACTCAAGTTGTTTATGATTTTGGAGAATCTTTGATGCATTTCATTTAGTGACTCTCCGGACTTCATATGAAACAACTCATACTCAGTTTCGTTTAGAGCACAATAGAGAATATTCTTGGCTCTTGAGTTATTGGTCATCATGATGATGTCTTGATCATTGAACTCTCCCTTTTCTTTGGGCACTTGAATGGTTTTGACTTTCTCGACTCCACTTGCACTTGAAGCTTCTTTGACGGTTACCTCCTTCATTGGAACATAAGGGCCATCTTCTACTAATGACCAGAGAGCATAGTCAACGGATTGTATGTATGTCTCCATCTTGTTTTTCCAATAACTGAAATTTGTACCTATAAACAATGGAGGCCTATTAGTAGAGCAATCTTCAAAATAAGGAGAAGTAGTATTGTTTGCCATTTATCTTTTCTTTGCTAGATGTTAAGCTATATGCAAAGTCCTAGCTCATGATACCACTTGTTGTCCCTTAATTAAACCTAAGAGAGTGGTGAATTAGGTTATATAGGCAATATACTAGCAATGATTAATCAATAACAATCTTAAATATATGTGCACTCTAGCAATATAAAATGTGAGTGAGGTAATTTTTCAAATACTTGGTGTGCAGAAAATAATATAAAGAGAGAGTTGAGAGAAAGAGATTGCAAATCGCGATTTAACGTGGTTCGACCCCCGCCTAAGTCCACAATCTAAGCTCCCCGCTTAGGATTTCAACAATCTTCACTATGGTGGCTCTTCAAATGTTGGTAAGTACACAAACCAACTACAATGGTAGTTCAAGCTTTACAATAGAAAAATAACTCTTCTCAATACAAAGCTTTCACTCTAACACCTTTGACAAGGAAATCATTCCTTTTAAAGTATTTAACTCTCTCTTTTGATAAGTGTTTGAGAATCACAATAAAAGCCCTCTTTTTAGGGTAGATGAATACAATGAATGTTTTCTCACAATATTGCTCACAATTTCTTGCTCAAGTATAGCTCAATGATGATTCAAAGATTAAGATGATGAAAGAACTCAAGAGTAAATGCTTTGAATCAATGCATTCAAATTTTGCAATTGAGAACACTTAATAGAGCTGAAAAAATGGTGTAATTAATGCTCCCAACGTTCACAAACGGCTATATTTAGAATCAGCATTTTTGGCCTGATCGGTCAACCCCTGTTCGCCGGTCGATCTGTCGAGAGACCTTCGTCCGGTGGATAGGTCTCGAGCGGGCGACCCTCTGTTGACCGGTAGCCGAGGGGTCGTCCGGTGGAACTAAGACTGTCAGGGTTGGATTTTTTTTTTTTTAAATGATTCTTTTGAACAAGTTTTGTAAGGTATAAAACACACATTTCAAAAACGTTATTTGAGAATCACTATTGAGCATATACTATTTGCAAGCCCTAAAACTCCAGTTAAGTCCCAACCGGTACACCTTGTTACGCCCTAACTCGACCCCACCTACAATCAGTCAGGACGCAACGGAATTTCGGCAGTATAACGACAGTAATTAGGACACTGAGGCTCTAAACCAACCTCATCACAACTCATACAACCAACTCCACAAACATTTAACAATAAACAACCCAGCCATATTATACAATAATCACTCCTTTAACAATCCATTCATAGTTATATACCTCCGTTCCAACTTAGTACATAGGCTATACATACATTTCAAAATAGGTTATTACCAACTTAGTAATCTAGTCATTGTCACACCCCGGAACCAAGACCCGTAGAGGTTAAGGACGGAGCGTGACACGTCATTCAACTTAATACTTGTAAGATCATTATTTGATAACCTAAACATTCATTAATTTCCACATGTAACTTCAAAAGATTGCTCATGGCATTGGACATAAAAAGACCACCATAACCTGTTCATAATTACAAGACCTAACATCCTTGTTTGTATTGCATACGTGGCCAAATACAAAAATCTAGGCCTCAAAAGAATGGTAATCAAACTTAGTACATAATTAATAGATCCAAAAGAATATTACATAGCACAAGGTTGTTCAATAGTACAGTATCAGTTTCTATTAACAAGCTACGTCTTCATCACAAGCATGGGGATCAACAAAAACATAAGTCAGTCTCATCACACAAAGCCTCGTTGCCCTCAACCTGTACAATTGGCGGGGCCTCGGTCTTACCTGAATGTATTAGAAAGAGGGGTGAACCAGTCCTGTGTATAGCTCAGTGAGGATGAGAAATGAAGGATTTCACAAAGGTTTTATCTTTTCGTAAATTTCTTTCCAAAACCATGCTATGCATAGTCATCAAGAATAACAAGATTAACATGGATGACAGATATACAGGAACGAACTAAACAAAGTATCAAGCATACATTTCTACTCTCCAAGGGTTGTACCAAGCAGGAGTAGGCAAAACTAATAAGTAAACGTCATACGTGGCAACAACATCAACACCAATACTCAATCCTACTCTCCAAGGGTTGTACTAAGCGAGAGTGAGCACTAATTTTACGTCCCAACTCTCCAAGAGTTGTACCAAGCTAGAGTGAGCACTAATGATACGTCCTAACTCTCCAAGGGTTATACCAAGCTAGAGTGAGCACTAATGATATGTCTCAACTCTCCAAGAGTTGTACCAAGCTAGAGTGAGCACTAATGATACGTCCCAACTCTCCAAGGGTTGTACCAAGCTAGAGTGAGATGTGTATGATTCAACTTAATCAAGCTTATTCATGGTTCAAGCATAATCCAAGCATGTTCAAGTATATTTCATGTACATAACATATAAGCGTGTAGTCATAAGTGCACCGTTTAGGCAATCATGAAACTGATGCTCATCATGCTTAACCATATTAATACCATTTAGAAGACTCAACATATCCATGTACCTAAGGAGGGTATAAAGATACCTTAAAACAACTCAAACGACAATAAAATGCGAGCACAAACAAAACTATGAAGCATCCCTAATGCTTTTGCATTATCCCAACTTAGGACACAAATTTACCTACATTTCCAAACTCCAATTAATTTGATTTTGATCTATAATCGAATCTTATCGAAAGTAGATAACTCTAGAATCAAACGGAATGCAATTTGGAGTTGAAACGAATGAGATATGGCCTCTGAAAAATTACTGCGCAAAGTTGTCAAACATCCGGGCGATACTACCTTCATTAGGTCGACCAGATGAAGCAGGTAATGCCCTGATCGAAGCTTTCTGCCGAGCGTTGAGGCCTTTATCCGGGTGACCGGATAAGGGCTGTAACGCCCGAATAGTTGGACGGGAAATGTATATTTTTAACA
The DNA here is from genome assembly GCA_037974665.1 of Ehretia macrophylla. Classification (NCBI taxonomy): domain Eukaryota; kingdom Viridiplantae; phylum Streptophyta; class Magnoliopsida; order Boraginales; family Ehretiaceae; genus Ehretia; species Ehretia macrophylla. The sequence goes on from CM075781.1 coordinate 82,500,437, forward strand.
AAAATCATCCAAACAATCCCGACAACCTCCTACCATCAACCAAGCATGTTCAATGTAGTTTATGTGCATCATATAAAGGTTCAAACTCAACCAAAACCATCCGACCTCAACAATCATCAATCACCCAACTTGAAATTAAATCCTTAGATCTACAACACATAAACCTAACCAACTTCACCACAATGTCATATATGAACTTCACAAGCTATATTACTCAACAAAATACAACATACAACCTTGGATGAGCTTTATTAAGAAGTTTTAAAAGAATCCCTCACCTAAATGTGGAGTTGGATGCAAGAGGTGATGTTCCAAAAATGCAAGTGGAAGCTTGAGAATGCTAGGGAAATGGTGGAAAATGGTTGCACTTTGCTTATTATTCCTTCTCTTCTTCTTCCCCTTCTTTTCCTCTTCTTCTTTCTCTTCTCTCTTGGTAAAAAATCAGAGAGAGTGTGTGTGGTGTGTTGTGTGTGTTTTGAGTCAAATTAGTTGGTAGGATATTCTTTTGTTTTAACCAAATGACTAGAGTGCCCTTGAACTAATTACTTATCTTCTAGCATGTCATTCTTGTTGTATACTAACTAGTTAGTTATTGTTCATGATATGATTTAATTACGGTTTACGTTATATAAATATTCAAATGCACGTTAAACAATGCAACGCACATAAATCGAGACAAATGCACATAAATCAATTTAAAAACAAATAAAACAAGGTAAATACATAAAAAGTAATCTAATTATATATGATATGACCTATCTGCACATGTGGTCTCAGGCTGGGCCTTACAACCTCCCTTCCTTAAAGGAATTGCGCCCTCGCAATTCCTTAATTACCTTGCAAACAAGAACGGATATTGTTGCTCCATCTGATCACATCTCTCCCACGTTGCATCCTCAACCCCATGGTGATCCCAAAGCACCTTCACCATCGGAATACTCTTGTTGCGCAATTCCCAGTCTTGCTAATCTAGAATTCGCACTGGTTTCTATTCATAGGACAAGTTCTCCCGAAGCTCTAGTGGTTTTGCCTTTAGAATATGAGACGAATCAGGATGATATTTTCGCAACATTGAAACATGGAACACATTGTGAATATTGGAGAGATTCGGGGGTAGGTCTAACCGATATGCGAGTTTGTCAATTCTTTCCACAATTGTAAATGGCCCAACATACCTCGGGCTTAATTTTCCTCATTTTCCATGCTTGATCAATCCTTTTCGGGGTGACAACTTGAAGAATACTCAATCACCCACTGCAAATTCTAAGTTTCCTCCGCTTGTCCGCATAGCTCTTTTGTCTACTTTGAGCCATGAACATCCTCTTTTGAATCAACTGGACATTCTCCATATTCTCTATCAACTCTGGCATCAATGTAGGGTCAACGACTTTCATCTCTCCAACTTCGTCCCAATACAATGGTGACCTACACTTCCGCCCATACAGAGCCTCATAGGGAGCCATGCCAATTGTTGCTTGATAACTATTATTATAAGCAAATTCTGCCAAAGGAAAATGCTTCTCCTACGTACCTCCAAAATCCATCACACATGCCCTCAATATATCCTCCAAAATCTGAATAGTCCTTTCGGATTGCCCATCAGTCTGTGGGTGGTACCCTGTGCTGAGCTTCAACTTTGTCCCTAAGGCTTCCTACAATTTCTGCCTGAACTGAGATGTAAATCTTGGATCTCTGTCAGACACAATACTAGCTGGCACTCCATGTAACTTCACAATGTTAGCCACATACAATTCAGCTAATTTCTTTACACTATCTGTCTTGTTCATTGCAATAAAGTGAGAGGTCTTTGTCAACCTATCCACAATGACCCAAACTGCATCATTTCCCCGAGGAGTCCTCAGCAACTCCATTACAAATTCCATGGTCACATGCACCCATTTCCATTGTGGAATTTTCAAAGGCTGTAGTAATCTCGTAGGTCTTTGATGTTTTGCCTTCACTCGTTGACATATCAAGCATCAAGACACAAACTCCGCAATCTCCCACTTCATGTTAATCCACCAATAGTGTTGTTTTAGATCTCGATACATCTTTGTACCTCCCGGGTGAATAGTATACTTAGAATGGTGTGCTTTTTTAAGTACCTTCTTTCTCAACTCCGAATTGTTTGGCACACAAATCCAGTTTCTAAATTTCCACAACCTATCTTCATGCAACTTGAAATCCGAATTACGACCTTTTATCTTTTGAAGTTGAGGATCTTGCTGTTGAAACTTTCGGATATGAGACAACAAGGTAGATTTTTTGATCTCCAATCTTGCCAAACTTGTCTTCCGGCTCAACGCATCTTCTACAACATTAGCCTTTCCGGGCACATAATTTATAGTGCAATTGTAATCATCCAAGAGCTCCATCCATCTTCTCTGTCTCATATTCAACTCTTTTTGAGAAAATAGATATCTCAAACTCTTATGGTCGGTGAATATCTCGAACTTACTTCCCCACAAGTAATGTATCCACTTTTTCAAGGCAAACACAATAGCTGCAAGCTCCAAGTCATGAGTAGGATAATTCATCTCATAAAACTTCAACTTCCATGATGCATAAGCTATGACTTGATTGTTTTGCATCAGCACACAACCTAACCCTTCCTTTGAAGCATCACTATAAATAACAAACCATTGACTTCCTTCAGGCAACGCCAATATAGGAGCTGTTGTTAATTCTTCTTCAACTCCTGAAAACTATTTTCACATTTATCATCCCACATGAAGCTGACCCTTTTTTGTATGAACCTTGTGAGGGGTCCCGCTAGCTTAGAAAAATCCTTTACGAATCTCCTATAGTATCCTGTCAAACCGAGAAAACTACGTACCTCGGTGACATTCTTTGGTTTCTTCTATGATTGCACAATATCAATCTTTGAAGGATCTATAACAATCCCCTCTTCCGATATCACATGACCCAAGAAGGCCACTTGTTTAAGCCAAAACTCACATTTGCTGAACTTGGCAAACAATTGATGCTCCTTCAACTTCTGCAATACCAAACGCAAATGCCTTTCATGTTCCTCCTCGGTCTTTGAATACATCAGGATATCATCTATAAAAATCACCATAAACTGGTTCAAATACGATTGAAACACCCTGTGCATCAAGTCCATAAAAGCGGCAGGAGCATTTGTTAGTCCAAATGACATTACAACAAACTCATAATACCCGTACCTCGTTCTGAAAGCTGACTTAGGTACATCCTCCCGTTTGATACGGAGTTGATAATATCCCTACCTTAAGTCAAATTTTGAATAAACCTTGGCTCCTTGAAGTTGATCAAACAATTCATCAATCAATGGTAAAGGGTACTTGTTTTTGATTGTCACTTGGTTTAACCCTCTGTAATCGATGCACAACCTCAAAGTTTCATCATTCTTCTTCACAAATAGGATTGGTGCACCCCATAGAGATGAACTAGGTTGAATAAATCCCTTCTCCAGCAAACCTTGTAGTTGAACCTTCAACTCTTGCAATTCGGCTGGAGCCATACGGTACGGAGCCTTAGAGATCGACTGTGTACCCGGTAGTGTCTCAATCACAAACTCAATCTCCTTTGAGGGTGGCACCCCCAGTAACTCTTCCGGAAATACATCTCCATATTCCCTAACCACTGGCACTTCCGCTAATTTAACTTGATCCGTTGGCTTTTTGATTAAGTAAGCCAAATACCCCTTGTAACCTTTCCTCATGTATTTCACAGCCTTGATTGAGGATATCATAGCCTTTCCTGACAAGTCACGTTCTCCCTTCACCTCAAGTACGGGTTGTCCTGGTACTCGGAACTCAATAATCTTGGTCCGACAATCTAATCGTGCATGATGCCGTGATAGCCAGTCCATTCCCAAAATAACCTCATAGTCTTGGAAGATAAGCACTATGAGATCGGCCAAAAATTCCCGATTCCCAACTTGTATCTTACATGCTTTACATGCCAGTCTAGTGGCATATTTGGGGCCCATTGGTGTGCTAACTTCTACACGATAAGGTAGGTTCTCAATTGGCAACTTAGTGCGATATGTACATTTGGGAGTTATGAATGAATGCGTAGCTCCAGTATCAATAAGAACCTTAACCAATTGATTATGAATCAAGAAGGTACCTTCAACAATAGCGGCATTATCTGGAATTACTTCTTGATCCATAGCATAGGCTCGGGCTTGAACCCTTTGTGCCAGAACGTTCCTTGCATACTGAACTGGAGCATTCTTCGTGAGTTGAGCTTGAGCATCATTACCTTGCCACATTGGGCAATCTCTAACGAGATGTTGATCACTTCTACACCTCATACACTTGGCACTTTTCCTTCAACATTGGGCTTCAGAGTGCCCATTCTTGTTACAATATTTGCACACAATAGTTCGGGTTGTAGTTGCACCTCCCGGTACTCCATGAGCTACCTGAGTGGCTGGGACATCAGGCTGGGGCCTAGCAATCATTGATCTGGCTTGATCTTGGGGCTTCTGGATCTGGAATGCTCTAGACTGACCCTGAGTTTGGAAGGGCCTCTTGTTTGGCTGAGCTAGACCTATCTTCATCGCTATCTTTATCTCCTCAACCCTCGATGCAGCCTCATAGACAGCATCATAAATGTTGAACTCTGCTACTACTAGCCCATCTTGAATTTCAAGTCTCAACCCTTGTTTAAATTTTCATATCTTAGTGGCCGCGGTCTGGACCATGTGCGATGCATATTGTGAGAGGCTATCAAATGTCGCCCCATACTCTGCCATCGTCATGCTTCCTTGCTTCAAGTACATAAACTTCTTCATCTTCTTGTCTCGAGAAGCCTCATATATGTATTTACTCTTGAATGCCCTAACAAAGTTCCTCCATGTAAATGGAGTGTGTTGATCCTTCCATTGATCTCTCACCGTGTTCCACCATGTCTCAGCATCACCTTCTAATTGAAAGACTACATAGGCAACCTTCTTCTCATCTACATAATCCTGTGCAGCATAAATCTTCTCCATCCGAGATAACTAATACTCTGCCTCTTCACTATTTGGCTGGCCCCTGAACTTCGGAGGGCTGTAGAATAGGAAATCCTTGAGGTTATCACCTCCCCTATTACCTTCGTTTCCACCACTACTACCAGCACCATGATTGTTGTTGTTATTATTATTAGCTGCTGCTGTGGCTGCTGCGGTTTCTGCTTGTTGTTCTATAGTCCTACTCAACCGATCGATGGCAGTTGTCATCAGATTGAACATAGCTATACCAGGATTAACTTGATTCGCATTCCCGGGCTCTTGAGATCCGGTGTTGCTACGAGTGTTACGACCTGCCCTCTTTAAATATAGAACAGATACCAACCACGGTTATAGATTATGCATGCATTTAGTTATATCTAACATGCAAGTTAAACATAACCAAGAAACAATTACAACACGTTAAGCACATATGGTTGCACATAAGCAAATATAGAAACCACTTAAGACACTATTCATATTAAGACTCTTTCCCAGGGACCTCTATTCAAAGCCCGGACTATGCTAACTAAAGCTAGCTCTATGCTAACTAAAGTTAGCTTTGATACCACTTAAGTAACTGTCACGCCCCGGAACCAAGACCCGCAGAGGTTAAGGACGGAGCGCGACACGTCATTCAGCTTAATACCTGTAAGATCATTATTTGATAACCTAAACATTCATTAACTTCCACAAATAACTTCAAAAGATTGCTCATGGCACTGGGCATAAAAAGACCACCATAACCTGTTCATAATTACAAGACCTAGCATCTCTGTTTGTATTTCATACATGGCCAAATACAAACATCTAGGCCTCAAAAGAATGGTAATCAAACTTAGTACATAGTTAATAGATCCAAAAGAATATTACATAACACAAGGTTGTTCAATAGTACAACATCAGTTTCTATTAACAAGCTACGTCTTCATCACAAGCATGGGGATCAACAAAAGCAGAAGTCAGTCTCATCACATAAAACCTCGTTGCTCTCAACCTGTACAGTTGGCTGGGCCTCGGTTTCACCTGTATGTATTAGAAAGAGGGGTGAGCTAGTCCTACGTATAGCTTAGTGAGGATGAGAAATGAAGGATTTCAGAAAGGTTTTATCTTTTCGTAAACTTCTTTCCAAAACCATGCTATGCATAGTTATCAAGAATAACAAGATTAACATGGATGACAGATATATAGGAACGTACTAAACAACGTATCAAGCATGCATTTCTACTCTCCAAGGGTTGTACCAAGCGGGAGAAGGCAAAACTAATAAGTGAACGTCATATGTGACAACAACATCAACACCAATACTTAATCCTACTCTCCAAGGGTTGTACCAAGCGAGAGTGAGCACTAATTTTACGTCCCAACTCTCCAAGGGTTGTACCAAGCTAGAGTGAGCACTAATGATACGTCCCAACTCTCTAAGGGTTGTACCAAGCTAGAGTGAGCGCTAATGATACGTCCCAACTCTCCAAGGGTTGTACCAAGCTAGAGTGAGATGTATATGATTCAACTTAATCAAGCCTATTCATGGTTCGGGCATAATCCAAGCATGTTCAAGTATATTTCATGTACATAACATATAAGCGTGTAGTCATAAGTGCACCGTTTAGGCAATCATGAAACTGATGCTTATCATGCTTAACCATATTAATATCATTTAGAAGACTCAACATATCCATGTACCAAAGGAGGGTATAAAGATACCTTAAAACAACTCAAACGACAATAAAATATGAACACAAACGAAACTATGAAGCATCCCCAATGCTTTTGCATTAGCCAAACTTAGGACACAAATTTACCAACTTTTCCAAACTCCAATTAATCTGATTTTGATCTATAATAGAAGCTTATCGAAAGTAGATTACTCTAGAATCAAACGGAATGCAATTCGGAGTTGAAACAAATGATATATGGCCTCCGGAAAATCACTGTGCAGAGCTGTCAAACATCCGGGCGATACTACCTTCATCAGGTCGACCGGATGAAGCAGGTAACGCCCGTATCGAAGCTTTCTGCCGAGCATTGAGGCCTCTATCCGGGCAACCGGATAAGGGCTGTAACGCCCGGATAGCTGGACGGGAAATGCATATTTTCAACAAAAATCATCCAAACAATCCCGACAACCTCCTACCATCAACCAAGCATGTTCAATGTAGTTTATGGGCATCATATAAAGGTTCAAACTCAACCAAAACTATCCCACCTCAACAATCATCAATCACCTAACTTGAAATTAAATCCCTAGGTCTACAACACATAAGCCCAACCAACTTCACCACAATGTCATATATGAACTTCACAAGCTATATTACTCAACAAAATATAACATACAACCTTGGATGAGCTTTATTAAGAAGTTTTAAAAGAATCCTCACCTAAATGTGGAGTTGGATGCAAGAGGTGATGTTCCAAAATGCAAGTGGAAGCTTGAGAATGCTAGGGAAATGGTGGAAAATGGCTGCACTTTGCTTATTATTCATTCTCTTCTTCTTCCCCTTCTTTTCCTATATTTTTTTCTCTTCTTCTTTCTCTTCTCTCTTGGTCGAAAATCAGAGAGAGTGTGTATGTATGTGTGCTACAGTGTTTTAGTGTGTGTGTGTGATGTGTTGTGTGTGTTTTGAGTCAAATTAGTTGGTAGGATATTCTTTTGTTTTAACCAAATGACTAGAGTACCCTTGAACTAATTACTTATCTTCTAGCATGCCATTCTAGTTGTATACTAACTAGTTAGTTATTGTTCATGATAGGATTTAATTATGGTTTACGTTATATAAATATTCAAATGCACGTTAAATGATACAACGCACATAAATCGAGACAATGCACATAAATCAATTTAAAAGAACATAAAACAAGGTAAATACATACAAAGTAATCTAATTATATATGATATGACCTATATGCACATGTGGTCTCGGGCTGGGCTTTATAGTCATGATCAAAATAAAGACTACTAAATCAACATACATACGTCTTTATATTAAGATAGGTTATACAATACATTGTTTTACAACAACTAAGATAATCTCATGGAAATGACTCCTGCACATAAGACTCATCCATATATGGTACATTTCCCTATTCAAGAGGCACGTACCCGTAGTCAGGATCAGTAACAGCTGCATGCATACAATAATTGAGAGTGAGCTTATATAAAACAAGCCCAGTGAGGATTTGATAGATCTCTAACAGTATTTACTATACTCCTTGAAAATTATCCTTTGAGCAGTAAATACATAATAAACATCAATAACAATATAAACACAAAACTATAATGACCATTGAATAAATGATACTCTAGTTGGTGTAGCTCCAAACGTCATCACGATCTCAACCAACTTCTTATCACCCCCATGACACATACACCCGAGGTACCTCACTAGCCCTACCCTCCATGGCATCTCCGCCCATGTGAGATGAGGGTAGCCTCTGATAGCCATGCCGTTTTCAACCCGACGGCCCGATACCGTCCGAGAGGTGGCACACGCATATCAAGACTCAATCAATAACAATAATCAATCATCCACAGGAGGACAATCTAGAAGAATTTCCTATCTCCCAATTCATCAATAATCAATATTCAATAATCAATAATCAATAATTAATTAATCATCAATCAATTAATAATATTACAACAACACAACATTAATTAATCAATAAACAACTAAACAACTAAGTTAGATGACAAAGTAGGCCACCCAAATTAATATACAATTAGACACACAACCAAACCCTAATCTAACCATCAACAACTCACAGTTCAATCACTCAAACACCACCTGATCATCTAAAGGCATATATCAATATTTTAAAGAAAGACAACCTAAACTTCTAATAATCATAACTTACATTCTACTAATCCAAACAACTCCAAACCAGTTCCTATCACTCACTCACTCAATCAACTACATTAGCCCCCTCGGAAACCAACCAAAATACATGCAAATCAAGCCCAACAACCCTAAAACCCTACTGCACCTTGGCCGAAATTTTTGGACTTTCACACCGACAAATCAATCAAAATTTCGGCATTACAACGGCACTACCCCGTATTTAAAAAACTTTTACAAATCAACGGCAATCGATTCCAACCACTACAACTCAAAATATTCAACAAATAGCCAACAACTCAACTTTTAATACCCGAAAATAAAAATTCATGCTACAACAGTTCAAATCTTATATAAATTCATATAAACGATCCTTACATGCACTAAGCAATAATATAACATCAATTCAACTTTCTAACGGTTCAAAATTCAATTATACGCAAAAACATAAAAGATGACATTTGAGATCTAGAATTTTTCTCTCACCTTTGATGTGTTATGAAGCTAGAAAGATGCTCAATGGATGCTCAAGAGGTAGAATCAAGCTTTGGTTGATGAAGTTTGGCCTTGAATTACAACTTCTAATGAAAAATTGCTTTTGAAAACTTGAAGAAAACTCTTGGCTTTTCTCCTATGGAGCTCACGGAAATGTGAGTGTTTTTGAGTGTGTTTTGTGAGCTTTCTATTGTGTGTTGATGGATAATAAGCTAAGGTCAAACAAATTAAAAGAAAGTCTAAGTTGACACTTAGTTTATTTTTAGTATTTTTAGTCTTTTAATCCTATTTTTGACTATTTATTGCTCAACTATTAAATTGACACCTAAATTAATTCTAGACAATATATTTTAGGTGACAAAGAGTTTTACATTTAAACATTTTTACCCGAGTCAGCTTAAAACTCGATTTTTGTAAAAGACGATGAAAAAAATCCTTTTAAATTCCTAAGCCGATTCCAAATCCGTTTTAATCAAACACGAGTCTATTAATACCCGAGGACTAGGTTTTAAAACATTTAAAACACCCCTATAAAAATTTTAGCAGACAGGTGTTCAAAATACTATTCACTAAAATCGGCGATAAAATTTCTGATTCTGTTTTTGATGAAAATTTCATGAATGCACACATAGCATGTATTAGGAATATAAATCACATTTTTAACACATTCTAACTCATATAACACATAAACAGGTCAAAGCATGCAAAACAAGGCAAAACACAAAAATCGAGGTTAAGATGAAAAGTGGGATTTCACACCCCTTATGACTTCCATCTCTGTCCTTATAACTCTTTCTTCATTTTTTGAATCTTCTCCTTAAGTTGATGGATGTTCTTCTTCATTCTTTAGCTCGATAGTCTTGTAGTCGGAGTCAAACTTGATTCATCTTTGCTTTTGCACACTTAACAAACTCATTAAACACATTTATGGTTTGTAATCATCAAAACCAAGATTTAAAAACCCTTTAGGCTAACAATTGGTCTTCCATTTCTCTTTCCAGTCTGGACACGTTTGAGAAATTCTTATCTCATATTTTAACCACACAGTGCCAATCCACTCGATCCCTCCTGGCCCCTAGATACTTACAATAGTATACTTGAGATGATTGTTTTGCCAACACAAATGGTTCATATTTGTGATATTTCCTTTGCATGTTGACATGAACCTATTGGGACTTAGTATGGTACTTTACACCTCTATTCTTTGTAGAATCGTACCAGTCACATTTGAAAAGAACTACTCTAGTATGGTGGACTGTTGGATTATGATATTCCAGTTCAATAATGTCATTTAGCTTTCCAAAGTACCCAATATCCTCATTATTACCAACTGCAACCCCTTTCACGAATACCCTGCTATTCATTGTGGACTTGAATCTCCCAAATTCGAAGGTGTAAAATTTGTATCCGTTGACCAAGTATCTTGACCATATGCGTACCCTACAACTTGGCCACATAGAAAGGCATTTTACACGGTCATCTATTCCAGTAGTGCCGTTTAGTTGGAAAAATCTTGAGTCATTAATGGTATAATCCAAATAAAAAGGATTATATTCATAGTTGCATAGGTACTTACATGGTCATATAACCATTTCAGAAATCGACTCTCAATTGATATTGGATCTGTGCGAGTGTCAATGGGGGAAAGTTTCGTACAAGATTTTCCTCGAACAATCTGCAATCAATAAAAATTAATTTTATTGGGTTTTTTCGTAGGACTACTAACAATTAGAATAGACAGACCAAAGTGCCACAACCTTACCTGATATAAGGGTAAACCTCTGGGCAATTCATCAATACATATAAGTGTGCTGCATGCAGTTCTTCATCCTCCAATGTTCGTACTGTTTCATTTCCAATTGGACAACCCGGGTCAGTAAATATAAACAAACAACCTTCAGGGTAGTTCACCTTGTTATATTGGTCATTCCTACCACCCCTACGAGTTTTAGTTACCACGTGTGGTTCGAAATAATATGAACAAAAAGTGGACGTTTCTAGGATGTGATATGCTTTACATATAGATCCCTCAACACGTGCCTTATTTTTTACTTTCCTTTTCAAGTGCTGTAAGAACCTTTCGAATAGATATATCCATCGATATTGCACAGGACCACAACATATTGCCTTGTACACCAAATGGATTGACAAATGCTTCATTGAATCGAAGAAAGCAGGGGGTAAGATCTTTTCCAAGTTGCAAAGAATCAGAACTATATTTTGCTCCATCATTTCCAATTCGTGTCTTTGAAGAGTTGTGCAACATATGTTGGTGAATAATAAACTTAGTTGGAAAAAGGCTTCCCAAACGTATTTTGGCATTAGCTCACGTAATGCAATAGGAAACAATCTCTCCATAAACACATGACAATCGTGACTCTTCATGTGTGACATCTTCAAATGTTTCATATCCATACACCTTGACAAATTAGAAGAATACCCATTAGGGACTCGTAGGTCTTTAACCCATTAAAGAAGTGTTCTTCTACTTGCCACAGGGAGTGTGTAAACACCCATCTTCAGTTGGTTCACACCACATAATTCTGGACGGTTGCAAAATTCATCAATATCAATTCTCGCTTTGAGGTTGTCCTTTGTCTTTCCCTTTACACCCATTATAGTGTTGAAAACGTTATCAAAAACATTTTTCTCAATATGCATGACGTCCAAATTGTGTCGCACAAGATGTGTTTTCCAATAAGGCAAATCCCAAAAAATACTTCTCTTGGTCTAATTGTGCCTAACCCCAAAACCAAGGAGCTTATCTTCTTTCATTTCGTTAATTTTAGGGTAACATTTCACACTATCCCATAGTTGCTTACCATTTAGTCTTGACGGAGGTGTAGATATTTCAACTCTATCCTTAAGAAAATTCTTCTTGTCACGCCGTAGAGCACTATGTCATGGTAAGAATTGACGATGACAATCAAAGAAACAAGTCTTCCTACCCGCTGGCAATTGAAAAACTTTTGTCTTTTCCATACAATACGGACATGCCAGCTTACCATGAGTACTTCACCCAAACAACAAACCATATGCTGGGAAGTCATTAATTGTTCACATTAAAGCTGCCCTCAACTGAAACTTCTTTTGCGTTGCCACATCATAGGAAAGTATCCCTTCTAACCATAACTTCTTCAATTCATTGATTAGAGGCTCTAAATACACATCAATGTACTTACCAAGACTTTTTGGACCAGGTATAAGAAGTGTCAAGAACATGACAGGGTCCTTCATACACATCCACGGTGGGAGGTTGTAAGGTGTGATTATCATAGGCCAGCAAAAATAAGGTATATGATTTGAACTGTTAGGGTTAAACTTGTAAAACCTAGCACAAGAGTCTATATAAATTATATTAATTATAATGCATTTAAATTATTTCATATGCATTGGCATCAATTATGTGCATTAATATTATTTATCGTGCATATTTATCGTTTCACGTGCCAAAAATGTTCTATTGTATGATTAGGGGGTGGGGTTTTACATGTCATAGGCATTAATTGTGCTTCAAATACGTCAAGAGTAGTAACTAATTAGTTACAAATCAACCAAAATGGCAAACTTGTAGTACACAACATAGTTGGATGACACTCTTGTAATTTGGCTCATTAGATATTTGATCACCTACTTCTACTATTCTTTCCCATCCAAAACATACACAAACACACTAATACATACACTCACACATGCCTAAGAGAGAGAGAGGAGAAAGAGAGAAAAAGAAAGAGAAAGAAGAAGAAATAAGAAGGGAAATGAGGAAAATGAGTTTGATCAAGCTATTCCAAGCCACTCTTGAGCACTCTCTTGCCTTCAACTACTCTAATCTTGCATTCTTGAGGTGAAGGTTATTTTTGAAAAACTTTGTAAATGGCATACATAGTATGCTTGATGAATTAAGAATATGTATTGAGTATAGTGAAGATGTTTTAAAATTGCTTGTGTTACATTTGATTCTTGTTGTTTAGTTGTTGATTTGTTGAGATTTTGGCATGCTTGGTTGATGTGTTGAAGAGTTGATGAAGTGTGATGGAGTTGGGTATTCATGTGTTGTTAGAGGTAGGAAAGTAGGGGTAATGGGTATTGATGTGAAGAAGGTGTTGTGGATGAGAGAGTTTTCTCGTCAGGTCATCCGGGTGATACTGCCTTCATCCGGTCGACCGGATGAGGCAGGTAACGCTGGGATGAGCATTCTCTGTCGGGCGTTGAGACCTTCATCCGGGCGCCCGGATGAAGCGAGTAACGCCCGGATGCTTAGTGACTGAAATTGACTGGGATGAGGTTTTGAGTGTGCTTAAGCCTAATATTTAATAGTTGAGGGCTATCTATATGCATTGAACTTTAACTGTGGATCGAGATTAGGCTATTCAGAAATTGAAAAGTAGGAAAATTGATTGATTGATCTAGGTTAATGCAAAGGTATTAGAAACACTTGTTTTATGAGAAAACCATCCTTATAAACCTTCGCATTGCATTTATGAATTCTAATTACATAAGTGAGAAGATTAATTAATTAGCAAGACTGGATGTGTTAGTACAACCTAACGATATCCAATCTCTCAATTAATATTTCACTTATGTAACCTGGAGGTGTTGGTACAACCAGACTAGAATCCATCCGAGGTAGTCTCGTATTGCCACTGGTTTACAAAACCAAGCGTATATGTACTTTCAATTAAATATAACATAACTACAAGTATATGTATAATTAATCAAAGAATACTTAAAATAAAAATACGAGACTTTAATAAATCTGAATCAAAATATATGTACAAGAATAACCTCACACATACCACCCTGAATCTCGGGTCTAGTATGTCATGATAAAAATTAAAGTGCAATAAATCGTAACGTAAACCTAAATAAAAGAATACTTATCATGTTGTACGGATTTCGGTAGACCGTTATGATGTCGGTATGTTGATAGCTCACTAGACCCTCCCATCGGGATTAAAACTTTGCACAAAACTAAGAATAATAATTAAAACAATCAAAACTCACTTCACAAATACTAGAGTAGCACAATCTATGCTAATAAGAGAAAAATGGTACAAGAAAAATGAAATGAGGAAGGTGTATTTATAGGACAATTTCGGTACTATTATGAGTACTATTCACGTCGTGATGTCATCATTGTGTCAGCATGATGTTATCGCCTAGGTCATCATTGTGTCAGCATGATGTCATCAAAATTTACTATTCACGCACTAATTTTTACTATTCATGCTCAATCAATCTCTGTTCACACGTTGACTTTTACTATTCATGTGTTGACCGTTGACTTTACCATTCATGCGTTGACCGAAAGTTGACCAAAGCTTCTTCAAGGTTTTTCAGCGTCCTGAATTCGTTTTCGCACTCCGTTTGGCCAAATTCAATCTCGATTTGCTCATGTCAAAGTCGCTCAATCTTCCTCCTTTAGTATTGTGCTGAACTTCTTGTTCAAGTGTTGGCTTTTGTGGCCATTTTTGCTATTTCTTCTTTAGAACCTATATTGCACTAAATTTGTGTAAAATATACAATTAACCTTGAAATAATAATGCAATATACATGAATCAATGAGTTAAAATTACTAAAAATATGGATTTATCAGATGCTTAGTGACTGAAATTGACTGGAATGAGGTTTTGAGTATGTTTAAGTCTAATATTTAATAGTTGAGGACTATCTATATGCGTTGAACTTTAATTGTGGATCGAGATCAAGCTATTTAGAGATTGGAGAGTAGGTAAATTGATTGATTAAACTAGGCTAATGCAAAGGTATTGGAAACACTTTTTTGATGAGAAAACCATCCTTATAAACCTTCGCATTGCATTTATGAATTCTAAAGGAAAAGTGTCGAAATTGTTTACCCATTTATATACTGGTACATGACAAGAATTGTTGCATGATTATGTGACTGGAGGTCACCTACTTTGTTGCCTCCTTTACTTATGTAGTATATGTCATGTTTATCATGATATCAATTACAAGCGCGATGGTTGCAACCACAATTATGGGCATGGTAGCGTTCATTACTCCTGGGTAGCATCGGGCTACCAGTCGATCTCGACTACCATGGACCCCGGTGATTATCCAGATATCACCTGATGTTTGAGAGTTGGGGAAAAGTGTGAAAATTGATTCAAGGTCGGCCGTCTATAGCAACTACAAAGAAAACTGTATCCTTTGATATATCCGAGCACAAACCAAGTCGAACATTTATTGGTTCAGATGCAAAATCAGGATAAGATCTATCAAAGTGTTTCCATGCCTCACCGTTAGATGGATAACATAGTTTACCATCTTTAACTAAATGTTTCTTGTGCCACTGCATATGTTCCGCTGTAGGCTTTGACATGTATAATCTTTGCAACCTAGGGGTCAATGGAAAAAACGTCAAATGTTGGTAAGCTATAAGTTTACTCTGTTTATTACCATGTATTGGTGGCTTGAATCAAGGGTGACCACAACGGGGACAATTCTCCAAGCGACTTCTGTCATTGTAGAATAACGTACATCCATTTATACAAACATCTATCTTCTCATATCCCAACCTTAAAGGCTTAATTACCTTCTTGAACTGATGCAAATTTTCTGGCATCTTATTAGTATCTGGCAACGTATCCCTGACCTCAGCAATGAGTCTGTTGAAGCATTTTTCACTTATATTCTCTTCTGTTTGATGTTCATATAACGACACACGGTAGATAACATAGTGCGATATTCACATCTATCCCACAATGGTTCATTAGCAGCCTTAACTAGATGATAAAACTTTTGTGCATCAGCATTTGATGCTTCATATGTTTCGTTATTATCCATGAACTTATCTGGTCCAGCAGCGCCAATTACCATTCTCATATAATTATTTAGTTCTGCCACCCCTGGACAATTCTCATCCATAACATTATGTTGAGACGGACCATGATAATTGGACACATGTTCCCTATGTGCAATCCATTCATAATAATATGGCATAAACCCCTTCTTACAAAGATGGATCTTAACATCATCAGGTAGTTGAAATGTGCAATTTTTGCATTTGGCACATAGGCATCTTATTTTTTCAGCATCTATGTAATACCTTTGACTACATGCGAACGCAACAAATCCCCGTACACCGTTGATAAATTCATCTTTAAGTTGTATGTCGGGTGTTAGTGTGTGGTCCATCCATGCACGAGATGACTCCATTTTATATTGTACTGTAGTAAACCTAAATTTTGAATAAGATTTTGGACAATTGAAGGTGATACAATATTAGGCTATTATAAGGTCGCAATAGAACGATGCCAATGGACAATCAAATTAATAATGAACCATATAACGACATGAGCTAGGACTTGGGACTCGGACTATGACAATCAAATTCCATTTAAAACAAGAACTGTGAAGTATCTTTACAAGAACTGGCAAATTTGTCTTGACGAAGAACTTCCTATGTAATAAAATGAATATTGTCAATACAAATAAATATATGTTCTATCAAAGTTAGAGGTTTGGCAAAGTTAAAGACTTCCTTGACGAGCCTATTAATAGTTAGGACAAATTTGCCTTACACGGTACCTTCGTATTGATCACTCCTATCATTTCTTGTATCCTCTAGAATACATTAGTTAGAATTTCATTACTTCATAATTAATGGCACTTGGCACGTGTCACCAACATAATACACAACATTAATAGTAATTTGTATATTTAATTAGACCAGTCTTGTAACATTTTTTTTTATAAAACATTAAATATCAAAATATCAACTAACTCAAAATTTCCAATTATTAAAATTCAACCATATTCTTGAAACTAAACATTTATAAAAAGGAAGTGCCACAAATGACAACACATTCTGAAACATAGGACTAATACTATTCATATAGAATAAGTAGCGTCTGCATGGTATTAAACAAATTAGAATACTAACCTGAGACGTATTACGGTTTGTCCAATAGGGAATTCCTGAAATTAATAAATATTAAAATGATTAATAAACAAACAAATCTTAAAATTGAAAACAAAATACAAAACTAAAATGCAAAATATCACAACAACAAATAATGAAAAAAGTAAAAATAAAAACTGAAAAAATAAATAAACTAAAACATCAATAAAGAACAAAAAATTATTAAAAAAAAACAAATTACAAAAAAAAATAAAAATAAAGAAAAAATAAAAATAGGAAAAAAATTAAATACTAAAATGCATAGTATGACAATAAAAAATAAAGAAAAAAGAAAAATAATTGAAAATAAAAATAAACTAAATTTTCAATAAAAAATAAAAATACAAAATATATAAATAACAAATAATGGAAAAATATTCAAAATAAAACATAAAAAAAGAAATAAACTAAAACATAAAAAACAAAAAACAAAAAATGATTTAAAAAAATTACAAAAAAACAAAAAATATAGAAAAAAATAAAAACTGAAAACAATATACAAAAACTAAAAAAAAATTAAAAAGAAAATGAAAATAAAAGACAAATCATGTCTACCAACAAAAATTAGATGTATATATATATATATATATATATATATATATATATATATATATATATATATATATATATATATATATATATATATATATATATATATATATATATATACACACACATACACATATGCATATACATATATATTTATATCTACATCTACATCTACATCTACATATACATGTACATATACATATATATCTACATATACATATACATTTCATATACATATATATAACCTTAATGTGGTTTGAGAAATGGAAGGGTTGGGGTGGAGAAGGAAATTTTAGAGGTAATAGTTGGTTTTGAGGGGTGGGGGTAGGCTATTATGGGCTAGGGTGGAGGGGGGGAGCTATTGGAGATATGCCCTAATACTATATAGTTAGATGACCTATTTTGAGATATTTTGGCATTAACTTGTACTTAATGGCATTTACTTGTACTTAATGGCATTTACGTCTATATGTTTGTTTATAAATTGACTTGTTTGTGACGTTCATATTCTCCGCCATTCCTATTATATGAATGTGTCCTTAATATTTTTTAGAGATGAAATATATTCTAAATGTGTTTAGAATACATTGGTATATTTCCTCGATATGATAAACATTCAAACTAATTCATAACCCTTAGATTATTCGACCGGGACTAGAATAATCAAGTACGAGCTATCATATGTAAGTTACCTTTGATTAACATGGAGATGTTAATGATAAAGGATGGTGAGCCTTGTGCCATAACAACATAGGAATGCGACTGACTTACATATAGGTGATTGTTAGTTGAATGCATCATTGAATGTGACCAGAATAACAAACTACATGACTTTGGATTAATAGTTTGTTATTCGTTGCGAATTGTGCAAATTAATCCTTTGACTTGAGAAATTACGGCTGCCGATTATATCAGGGGCTAAATACTGCGTTTGGACAATACCCATATTCCAAAATGTGGGTTACGACCTTTCACGTTTTAGTTTTTGTGGTATAAACTGACAGGTAATTGTCAAAATAGGATCTGTTAACCTCCGATGTAAGGCGATGTCCTATGCGATCTTATTTTGGTTGTTGAATGATGAAGTCCTCGGCCGGGGCACATAACAGATGGAATGATGGAAAGGGTTCCATAGGTGTCATCTCTTATTCCATCGATTAGATCTATGCATAGAATCGTTTAGTGGACTTAATCATATCATGGTCCTCACAATGATCGGGACATATTTAATAGAAGGATTGGATTGCACGCTAATTCGCGACTATAAATAGATTCATAAGAGTTGGACTTTATTACCGTATAAATTGTCATGATGTGTGTATGTTGCTAGACGTAACTCTTGAACATGAGGGTATTTCAGAGAATGACAGAGATATTCTCGGAATAGATTAAAAGCGTTTAATAGTCCCTCATCGCTATACGGTTATGAATCTAGAAAGTCACACACAAAAAGAGCATCAAGAATAAGGCAATTAACGAGCTTGATATTAAGTTAAAAACACGTTAAAGAGTTAACATTGTTTATTTTGGACGTTAATAGTTAAGCGGGCCATAAGTATAAATACTGAAAGTATTGGGGCCAAAGTACAAATACTAAAAGTATTGGGGGTCTAAGTATAAATACTGAAAGTATTATGGTCAAAGTATAAATACTGAAAGTGTTAGGGTCTAAGTAAAAATACTGAAAGTATTGGGGTCTAAGTACAAATAGATTGAAGGGTCAATCTTCAATTAATTATTATAAAGGGGTTTAGAATTAATTAATGTTTGTCTTCAATAAAAGACAAACTACAACTTGCAATAAAAGACAAAACACAAAAGGACAAAAGACAACTTGCATTAAAAGACAAACAACAAGTTGCACTAAAAGACAAAACACAAAAAGACAAAGAACAAGTTGGCTTGGATATATATACATGTTTGACACTTGGCAAAAGAATGATGTCTTGAGAAGATATAACATGCCACTTGTCACATGCCTACACATCTCAAAGCTCTATATAAAAGCCAACGACTCTACTCTTTTGTTCATGGATTTTCGGCCATCACAAGAGCAAAAAGATGAAGAAATTATATCCTTTCTTTCATGATATTTTCAGCCATAGTAAAGATAGGGTGGTAGGATTTTTCTCTTGCTTTTCTATTAATATACAAGCTTAGATCTATCACCGAGAAGCTAGCACATATACTTGGTTGGTGGTGTTTGCCATTGGATGCTCGTGTGTTTCGATCTATGACCTTTACACTTGTGAAATAGGCTAGTCCACGCTATCTACGAGATGAGAACTATATCTTCTTCCTTGATGCTCTTGGCCAAAGCACGAAAAAAGATAAATGTTATTCTTTTGCTTTATAATTATATACAAGCTTATTTCTACTACTAAGTATCTAGCACATTAACTTAGTTTGTAGTAATAAATGTTAGATGCTTGTGTATTTTGATCTAGAGTTGTTGCATGTGTGAAGAAGGCTTGTCCACGTCATAGCATCTCCGTCGTGGTTTGACCTTCACTCGGCTATAAACGAGAGGTATGCTGTTTTACCTCTCGTTTACTTTATAGTATATTTGATATATTATATGTTGCATGTTGATTACCATGGACTTTACTTTGGAAATGTTTGTGACTACAAAAGTTAATGTTGAAATTTTAAAATGTTCAACGCTTCTGCTTTAACTCTATTATGTTGTGAATCACACGTTTTCGGGAACTGATCCATTTCAGGCGCAACGGGTGAAGGCTGGGTTTAAAAACAAAAGGCACAATATAAGTGATGAGGGCGTTCTGCCTTTAGCACTTAAATGTGCTGGGAGATGGACCACCTTGAGTTTTTTTTTTTAAAAATAAATACCCAAGGGAGACGGACTCATTGAGTCCATCTCCCTTGGGTTTTTAGAAAAACAAATAAGGACCTTTTGGGAGATATACCCAATGAATCCGTCTTCCTTGGGTTTTTTTTTTATAAAAAAAAGGCCCTTTTGGGAGACATACGTAATGTGTTCGTCTTCCTTGGGTTTAAAAAAAAAAAATTAAGCACAACACTTCCCTTTTGGGAAACAGAACCATTGTCCGTCTTCCTTGGGCTTTAAAAAACAATACGCACAACACTCTAAGTGTTGTACTGACCTTTTTGGTTGGGTCCGTCTCCTTTTGGAGACGAACCCTTTCTGCCCGTCTCCTTTTGGGAGACGGACCTATGGCTCAGTCTCTAAAGAAGTTGAGACGGACCCTGGGTCCGTCTTCGTGTCGGAGAAAGACCCATCTGGAGACAGACCCATCGATCCGTCTGCCAAAGGAGTGGAGACGGACCAATTGGGTTCGTCTTCCATGGTTGTGATATTTTTTTATTTTTTTATTTTTTTAAAAAAAATTATGTTCCTTTTCTTTAAAAAGGAAGTAGTAAGATAATTTTTTAAAAATTTATGGAAGAAGTAAAGTAATTAAGATAACTAGATATTTAATTTTTTAATCTCATATTTACTATTTAATTAGTACTTTAATTACAAGTTCATCAACAAATTGCTAATAATAATTTAATTATTAATATTAACTTAAATTCTAGGTACAAATAAATTATTTAACAAGTAAATATAAATTTTAATATAATTGTTAAGTATCATTATTAGATTATTTATTTATTTATTTAAAATAAATTACTAATTTATTTAATAAGTTAATGACAACATTAATTTGATAACTACGTAATATTATATATTTAACATGATTTTAATGTCTCGTATTTGTTTCAATTATATACCTTGAAGGATGTCTACTTTCCATCTCTTATGGGAGACAAATTGGAGACGACAATCAAGTTCCATCACTAATTTGTCTCCAATTAAAGACGAAAAGAAGACGGAAAATGAAAGGTTCGCTGCCCTTACACTAGCAAAAACTGGTTTGCACGCCATCTGAAACTAATTAGACAAATCGATAGACCATTTAGAGACGAGTTGGATGACAATCATGTTCCGTCACCAATTCATCTTCTATTAGAGACAAAACGAAGATGGAAAATGAAAGGTTCACAACCCCTCACACTGACAAAAACTGGCGTGTATGCTATCTTGAACTGATTAGACAAATTCATAGAGTAGTAAGAGACGAGTTGGAGACGACAATCATGTTCCGTCACCAATTCTTCTCCGAGCAGAGACGAAACAGAGACTGAAAATGAAACCTTGTCAATGACTTACACTGGCAAGAACAGACGTTCACGCCATGTCCAATTGATTAGACAAATTGATAGAGCATTTGGAGACGAGGTGGAGAC
This sequence comes from Ehretia macrophylla, assembly GCA_037974665.1. NCBI lineage: Eukaryota > Viridiplantae > Streptophyta > Magnoliopsida > Boraginales > Ehretiaceae > Ehretia > Ehretia macrophylla. Next base: position 82,522,497 of record CM075781.1, read on the forward strand.
AACATCTTTTTTTCCGTCTCCGCATAACGGAAGGTTGACAATGTGTTGGTGTCTATATAAAGAGCTTTCATTTTGGTTGAAGGACTCGGATTCCATCTTGTAGCTATCAAACTTTTTTTTATTAACCATGAGTGAGGAGAAACAACAGTCACATCATGTTTGTCTTACAGGAAAGAATGACAACACATTTGATATTGTTGAACGAAGTTTGAAGAAAGGTGTGAAACGGAATATTGATCTTAATGCTCAACCAAAGGAAGACGGTTATATTTCAGAAGCTCAAGTTCGTCAACTTGTTTTTGATAAAACGCTGAAGATTTATTTTCCAAAGTTCTTCCCCTAATATTTCTGTTAAGTTTAGCATATTAAGGTTAGAGAATATGAACTTAGTTTTGGTTAAGTAGATGATGCGGTTTGTTCGTTATTGTGAGAATACCAATTGTTGGGTATTCGACCATTGTGATTATGTACGTTGTTAGGTGTTCGGATGAGACGGCAGTGAGCAATTGATAGAGAGCAAGGGATGCTAGCGCTCTGTAGTTGATTTAGGCCCGACACATCTCTCATCCCATTGTATGATGTACTTGGTATGACGTATTTTGTTACGACTAATCAGATGTAATCCTTAATTATCAATATATGGATTAAAAGTCAAAGTTGTCTTTTCCAAGCTCATTTATAATCCTCCTTTAATAGAGTGTCATTTATTTTGCAATTTTTTTGAAGGACCAATTGTTTATATTGTCATTACGTAATTAGATAATATACGTTAGACGTTTTGGATGATTTAAGCAATATTAATTTTTAATGTAATATATATATATATATATATATATAGTGTTTTTAGGTAATAAAAATGCTATAAATAATATGTTTTAGCCAAAAGGACTGGGGTTGGGGATGACATAGATAAATCATCTCCAAACTGTTTCCTATTGGCGATTATTTAGAGACGACTCATAAAATCGTCTCAAAATTGTTGCCATTAGGAGATGGTTTGGAGACGACAAAGATCAAGCATCTCAAAGCCGTCTCATGTTGGTGACTATTTGGAGACGACTTGTAAAACTGTCTCGTAATAGTCGCATTTGGAGACGGTTTGGAGACGATATGCCTAAGTCATCTTCACACCGCCTCAAAATGGTCCCTGTTCATCTAGCGAAAGTTTTGTCTCATTTTCGTCGCTGTTTTGGCGACGAAAAGGAGACGGACCGTCACATTTGATAGTTTTTCTTGTAGTGCATGTTCTTTTGTGCATTTCAATGTGCCCTTCTTCCTTAAAAATATGTTTACTTGTGGTTACTATTCATAATATGTTTTTTACTGTTAAATTTGCTCGAATTCGTATTTTTCCCTGGTTACATGACTCATAAAAGGAATGAGAAAAATAGGATTTAGTGCATTGTATGTTGGGAGAGTGTGTTAGGAAAATAGTTTTTGAACTGTATGACTAGTGAAATGTTATTACATAAATAGACTAGTTAACTTCATTTTAAGCATATTGTTGACTTAGTGTTGCATTATTTGTGAGCCAATTAGCCTACACATATATTATACACCTTATATACTTAGACATATACATAATAAGCTACCAAAACAAAAGAGCAAAACCACCCAACCACCCCACAAAACCCGTCGGACTCACCAAGGAGAAAAGAGAAGAAATATTCAACAAGCTTTGCAAATTTGATCTTCTAGGTCGAGTTTGGAGGTATTTTGGAGCATCCTAAAGCTTCTACAAGTTGTCTACACCTAGTGTATGTGAGGGAGATTCATGTTACATGCATTTGAAATTCTTATTATGAATTTTTGTAATTGTTGATTATTGCTATATAATTGCTTATAAATGCTTCAATTACCTTTTATTATGCTTAGAGAACATTCTTTTGTGGTTTAATAACAATTGTTATGGTTATAATTAAAGATTGCATGTTGTAGGAAGAAGATGAATAGTTTTAAATAGTAACTTTTACATAATTTGGGATTTTTGCTTTTCTAAGTGTTCTATAGCCTCTATTAGTTGCCATAACCTCCTAGAATGCTAATTGTGTCATGAAAATGATCATAACTTAGCTATAATTGGAATTATAACTTGAAACACAAAGATGACTTTGGAACAAAGTGTTGAAGATGACTAGTTTGGATATGTAGATAGTCTTAGAAGTGTTAGGAAGCACTTAAAATGTAATAATGACATTGTTTGGCTAATCAGATTAAGGAGATGTAGTTCAAAGCACCTAAAGGGCTTTCCGGGGTTTTTGGGTTAATATGATTAAAAATGTGATTTCGTGGCATTTAGGTGCAACATAAAGTGGCTACGTGGGGTTAGTAAAGTTAGATTTGGAGTTCTTTGCCTTGTGTGAAGATCATGGCCTAATTACTAAGCATTAGAATAGTGAATTGTTGGCGTTGGCCTAAAAAGCTTATAATCTTTATTTTGTTAATAACAAAACATCTTATTTATGTTTTAGTACTTTCTTTGTATTATTGGGTAAGTCATTCAAATCCAACAAAGTTAGTCCACATCAATTCAAAAGGCTCAAAGGCCTATTTCAAAGCTATTGGATCAAAGACAAAGCCCAATCAGAAAATGGATCAAAACCCAAATGGTAATCATATGTCTTGTCTCATTTAAATGAAATCTCTCTTGGGAAATCAAGATGTGAAGACCTGAAGAAAAATACTTGGTGACCCGAAGAATTAGAGTTGAAGACTCGAAGATAAAGAGGGAGTCACAAGGAAGAAAACGTGGTGACATAAGGGGTACTGGCATTAAAAATGTTGTTTGTCTAAGTATGATTTGTATAGCTCACAATTTCTCCAAAAAAGTTTTTCATAAAAAGATTTTTTATATTCGCAAAATATATTTCAATCAAATATTTTTTTTTTTTATAAAAAGATCATTTCGAATTCATCTTTGAAAAACAGACTTTTTGAATTTCAAAACTCTTGTGCGTTAAAATCATTCTAAATCTTTTCAAGGATTTTGAAAAAATGTTTTGAGATGCTAAAAATGCTTGGAACACTTTTGTATAAGTGCCCAAATACTTTACCATTAAACAAATTGTTTTGGGGCTAAAAAGAAATCACTTTTCAGCATTTTGAGCATACGGGCGTTACTAGCCTCATCTGGTCGACCGGATGAAGGCCACAACGACTGACAGAAAGCTCTGGTCAGGGCGTTACTTGCCCCATGCGGTCGACCAGATGAAGGCCTCAGCAACCAGATGCTTTAAAGGAAAAATCCGGGATTTATGCATTATATCCATTTTGTGTCTAACTTTTCCCTCTTTTTAAGCCATGATCTCTCACTATCTAAAACATCTCTCCAAGCTTCAATCTTCAGATTTCCACGCAAATTCAATGACTTTTTCATATCAATTTTCATTGAGAAAATTTTGAGCTATAACTTTCATATCTTTGAGCATTCAAATTACTCTTCAATTGTAATATCAAACTCAAATAGGAGTTGTTATAGTCATTCAAATTTTCACACAATCATTGTATTACACTCTTGCACATAGATTGAGAGAATCATTGTGAGAAAAATGTTGAAATCCTTTGTGGACTCAAAGGAAGAGGGATTAGTAGGTTGAGCTTCACCTACACTTGAAGAAACTTGTTTAACTCTTATGGACTCAAGAGTAATTGTAGTTGGTTCTTTGTTTCACCAACATTTGAAGAAGTATCTTAGTGGAGATTGTTTAAATCCTAAGGGAAGGGAAGACCTTAGGTGGTGGACTAGGCCTCCGGGAGTGCGAATCACTTGAAAATTATCGTGTTTGATTTCTCTTACTCTACGCTCTTTATTTATCATTTAACTTCCTTTGGATATTGCTCATATTAATTGTTTGATTGTTGTTGTTTTATCCACTTGAAGTCTAATCGTTGAAGTTCTAATTATTTATCTAGTGCTATAAACTTGTATGCTCACTAAGTGTTTGATAAATTGCCTATGATAACTTCTAGAGTTTAATTATCTATTGCTAGATATTATTTCCGCATTAAGAATTTTTAAATTTAAACAACCTAATTCATCCCCCCTCTTAGGTTATCTAGGGCCAACAAGTGGTATCAAAGCTAGTACTCTACATATAGCTTAACATCTAGTAGAGGATCCCTATAACAATCTAATCAATGTCTAATATAGTTGAAAGTCAATCTTCCTCTAGAATACCATTGTTTAATGGAACAAACTATTCTTTTTGGAAAACTAGGATGAGAATTTATATTCTAGAAAATGACATAAGAGTTTGGAATGTGATAATAAATGGACCAATCACCCTTGCTCTAACTAAGAAGGAATGAGAAAAAGTTACCACCATCCCAAAACCGGAAAAAGACTTTGATGAAGATGAGTTCAAAATGTGTGAAAGAAACTTTAAAGCTATGAATATGTTATATCTTGCTTTAGATCCAAATGAGTTTAATAAAATTTTCGGATGCAAAAGTGCTAAAGAAATTTGGGATCAATTAGAAGTCACATATGAGGGAACTAACCAAGTCAAAGAAACTAGAATAAACATGCTTGTTCATAAATATGAAATGTTCAAAATGTCATATGATGAAAATATTGAACAAATGTTTTCTAGATTTTCCGATATTGTTAATGCTCTTAAATCTCTTGGAAAAGAGTATTATAATGAAGAATTGGTAGGAAAAGTTCTCCGAAGTTTAAGCGAGCCATGGGAAGCAAAAGTGATGGCTATTGAGGAAGCAAGAAACGTCAAAACTCTCACTTTTAGTGAACTTACGAGATCTCTCATGAGCCATGAGTTGAAGAAGAAGGATCAAGAAGAAGAGAAAAGAAATAACAAGAAGTCACTTGCACTTCTTGCATCAAAGATTTATTCAAGTGATGAAGAAGAAGAAAACAAAGAAGATGAAGATGAGATAGCTCTTCTTACAAGGAACTTTAAGAAATTCCTCAAATTCAAAAAGGTAAGTAAAGCTCCATCTTACAATAAGATTATGAACAAAGGAAGAAACAAACCAAAGGAAGAAACAAGATGTTTCAATTGTGACAAGACGGGTCACATAAAAGTAAATTGTTCGAAAGTAATCAAAACCAAGGGAGGAAAAGCTTTGAAAGCAATATACGTTGATGACAATGCATTAATCGATGAAGAAAGCGAAAATGAAGAAGTGGCTAATATTGTTTGTCTTACGGTAAAAGAAGATGATGAAGTATGTTCTTCTTTTAGCTCCGGATATTACTCTTCTAGTTCATTAATTGATAATGAATGTTCCTTTGAAGAATTGCAATATGAATTTTCAAAAATGCATGATAGTTTTGAAATTGCAATTATGAAGATAAATAAACTTCAAAAAGAAAATAATGCTTTGAAAGAAGAAAATAAGTTGTTTGAAAAAGATCGCAATTGTGCTCATGAAAAGGCACTAAAATTTTACTTTGAAAATGATAATCTTCAAACAAAAATTGAAAAGGTTGAAAAAGAAAATCAAAGGTTAATTGAAAGCCTTGCAAGATTTATAAAAGGAAAAGAAAATCATGATAAAATGCTTGGTTCACAAAAATTGGCTTTTGATAAAAGTGGATTAGGACATGAACCTTCTCTAAAATAAAAATCCTTTAAAAGTTATTTTGTAAAAGCATCATTTTCTACAAACGAAGCATCAACATCAAAAAGATTTCAAAAATCATGTACCTATTATGAAAAACAAGGTCATATAACATCACATTGTAAATTTTGAAATATGGTAGGTAGAGACTCTAAAATTCCTTCTTGGCTCAAACCAAAATAGATTATTAAATGTGTTAAAAATAAATACTAACAATCTAGGACCCAATAGAACTTGGAGATCTAAAACTTGCTATTATATATAGGTCACACTAAGAATAAAGTTTGAAGGAAATTGGGTCATTGATAGTGGATGTTTAAGACACATGACCGGGGATCCATCTTTTTTCTATGAGCTCATCAAATTCAAAGGATTTATGAGTTTTGGAAACAATGAGAAAGGTAAAATCATTGGCAAAGGTAGCATTGGAAATAAAAGTAATATATCTATCCATGATGTGCTACTTGTGAAAGGATTGCAGCATAACTTGCTTAGTGTAAGTCAATTATGTGACAATGATTATCTTGTTGAATTCAAATAATCATGTTGCACCGTATTTGATAAAATGAAAAATGTGCTTTTTATTGCAAATAGATATGAAAATGTCTATATCATTGACTTCGATAGTATTTCATGTACAAATATTGAGTGCCTAATCGCAACAAATAAAGATTCTTGGACGTGGCATAGAAGATTAGGACACATTAGCATGGACCTACTTGCTAAACTTTCTCGAAAAGATCTTGTAAGAGGTCTTCCTAAAAACAAGTTTGAAAAAGATTATTTATGTGATGCATGTCAATTTGGAAAACAACAAAAAACATCTTTCAAAACTATTAGTCATGTGACCACATCAAAAGCTTTACAAAAACTTCATATGGATTTTTTTGGACCAATGGATGTAGGAAGTCTAGGAGGATCTAGATGTTAGAGATATGCCCTAATGCTACATATTTGGATGATATATATTGGGGCATTTTGACATTTACTTATGCCATTAGTGTTTATATGTTCGTTTATATATTGACATAATTAGGACATTCATATTTTCCTTCTTTACGTGTATGAATGAGTCCCTAGTATTTTCATTAGAAGAATGTATTCTAAAAGCGTTTAGAATATGTTGGCGTATTCCTTAATATGATAAATACTTAAACTGTTCATAGTCCTTAGATTATTTGATCGGGACTTTAATAATCAATTACGGACTATCACATGTGTTGTTACCTTTGATTAATATAGAAATGTTAATGATAAAGGATGGTGAGCCACATGCCATAACAGCATAGCGATGCGACTTACAAACATGTGGATGACTATTAGTTGAATAGATCATTGAATATGACGTGAATAACAAATTACATGACTTTGGATTAATAATTTGTTAATCGTTGCGATTGTGCATGTAATCCTTAGACTTGAGACATTACAGTTGTCATATGTATTAGGGTTTGATTCTAGCGTTTGGACAATGATTGTTTCGACAAACGAGATGAGATACGTCATCTCACAGTTTCATTCGTCTGGTATAGTGATTGACAAGTAGTGGTAGAGAGGATCCGTTAACCTCCGACGTGAAGCGATGTCCTATGCGATCTAAGATTGGTTGTTTAATGAGGAAATCCTTGGCCAAGGTATGAATGATGGAGAAAGGGTTTTCCATGTGTCATATCTCATTACACCAATTAGATCTATGCATGGTATCGAGTTTATGAACTTAATCGAATCATGGTTCTTGCTCGACGGGACAATTAATGGAAGGATTGGATTGCACGATAATCGATGACCATAAATAGATTCACTTGAATAAGACTTCATTGCTTTATAAACTATCTTGATACGTTGGTAGTTAGAACGTCACTCAAGAACTCTGAGGGTGTTTTGAGAATGACGGGAGACATTCTCCAAACAAATCGAATAGCTCGATTAATATTGAAAGTGTTCAATGTTTCTTCAGTGCTATATAGTAGTGAATCTAGAAAGTCACACACAATAGAGCACGACAAATGTTTTTCCTATTGAGCTTGATTTAGTTTTTTTTGAGTTGTTAAAGTGTTAACAATTGCAATTAGTTCTCTCTTGAATTGTTAAAGTGTTAACAATAGTATTTTGTTTCTCTTGAATTGTTAAGGAGTTAATAATGGTGTAATTGGCCTTTAAAAGTTATTGGGGCCAATATGCAATTATTTTTAAGTGTTGGGGCTAATGTAGAAATATGAAAAGGTTGTTTTCATAATTTCAACTAATGGTGATTAGGTTGAATATTTAAATGTCTTAGTAGAAGAATACTACACAATATACATATGATGTATATATGTATATTATTACATTAGTGGAAAAATACTACACAATATACATATGATGTATATTTTATCTTTCAACAAAAGCTAGACAATACAACCAATATTTGAGAAAGTTGTCTTCTCTTTTGTTTAAAAGAGGGAACAACAATGAGGAAAGTAGGGAAAAGAAACAAAAGATGACAAGGCTTGTCTTTTGTTTTCATGTGAGCTAAGAGTAGACTTCCTCTTTCTCTCTCCATGCTCCTACACGGATGAAACAAAAAAAATGAGCTAAGCCTCCATGGCTGATTTCAGAAAAATAAAAACAAGAAAGAGAAGAAGAAAAATCTTCTTCAACTCTTGAAAGAGAAAAACCTCCATGGCTAAAAAATAAAGAAAAAATGTAGCCATATTAGATGCAAGAAGAAGGAAATGGTTTTGCTCTTTTCTTTACAATCAAACTCATAAATCTTCCATGGTTATCTAGCACAAAACAACCACGGAAATGGAGAAGTCATTCTTTGCTCGTGTGGACGGACTAGAGCCCTTGTGCTTTCAAAGAGTGGTGTTTTCAATCAAGTGAGCAAAATTTCAGATTTGTGGCTTCCTTAAGTTGTCTACAAGAGGTATCATCTTCTTCTATCTCTTGTCAATATATATATTTGCTATATATATGTTTTGCATATGTTAATCATATGATATCAAGATTAGAGTTTTATATGAACATTATGCTTTGAAATTCCAGAAAGTTTTGAACTTTATGTTATGCTTCAAATCGATTTTTTAGCTAGATAATGTTCATAACTCTAAATATATGAGATCCTTCAAGTGGTATCAGAGCAAGGACTTGATGTTCATGTGATTACATATGTGTTTGCTTAAAGTTTCTAAAGTCTTGAGCACAAAAGAACAAGGAAAGAGTTTCAATATTTCTGAAAATATGTCTGTCCACTGTTTTTACGTGACTGTTTTGGCATAGTAAATGTGGTTAGATTTGGCTGATTTTTGGATATGTTATGCTATAGAGATAGTAGAACATTTCATCGTCTAATATGCATCTCCTAATTTCGTGGCTAAGGGTTTCAAAAAAATCAAAATCAGTAAGTTCACTGATTCTCGCGTAAAGCTGGATAGTTTGCGCAGTTGTGTTCCGAAGGGCATAACTCAGTCAATTTAACTCCGAATTGAGTTCTGTTTGATTCTAAAAATATCTACACTCGAAGAGATACGTCTCTGCAAAATTTCAGAATTTTTGGAGAACTGTAGATAGGCTAAACTAGTCAAAATAGTTGGTATATGTGCAGCAGATTTATGATGGATCATAAATTAAAAGCCATGACTAATTGGTTTGACTTTGGTTAAGTCCAATGGGCTTAAAAATCAGTGGGTTTTAGTCTAATAAGATTAGATGAGATTGTTTTTCTTAGTGAAGATTAATATGAGCCTTGGAACTCAAATTGGGCCATAAAATTAACAAAGGATTTGCATTGGACCTTATTGAACAAATATGGACTTAAAATTGATTTTATCTAGTTCTTTTGTGTTGTTTAACATGAGATGCTAAAATCTCAAGATATGAAACTTATTGCAAACATGCCTTTTATTTATTTAATGTATTGGATACATTAGTTTGTGTTAGCTTGCTTGTTTAGCTTCATTGTTTATGTATATGACGCATATCTTATGCTTTATGAGTTTTATCTTACATAATGATGTTGGATGATAAATGATGAATTTGATCATGGACTTGGTTAATGAATGGTTAATTAGTTGTAATTTCATTAGATGGCATTGTAACTAATTATATCATTCATTAGTATGTAATTGAGACATAAGTCTCGTTTTATTTTCTTGCAATTGAGAGAAATTTGTAGTGAAACATAATGTATGTAATTTCTACAAGAAGTTTGCAAGAAGACCATTGAATACTTTCAAGGAGTTAGAGGCGCTTTGGATCTTTGAAGAATTCAAGAAGACAAAACCAAAGAAGACACTGTCACGCCCCAACTCGACCCCACCTACGATCAGTCAGGACGCAACGGAATTTCGGCGGCATAACGACAGTAAACAGATTTCCGAGGTTCTAAACCAACCTCATTAAACATCATACATCCAGAAATTCCTCAATATAAACAACAACATACAACACAACCATATTATACAATAAAACATCCTCGTTATACGCCTCCGTTCCAACATGACATACAATACCTCAACTTTATCATACATTTCAAAAGTAAGTTGAGACACAACTACAATTTAAACATAGACAAAAGAAAGCCACTAAATTAACATCGTTTGGATCATCATCTTATCAACAACTATTACACTAAGAACCGTAAAGCATATAAAAGTCTATTAAACTAATATACATGACGTTTAACAACATAGAATCATGGATAAGACTCAGGGACATATGACTCATCCACGAAAGGCACGTTTTCCACATTCTCCTCTTCAGGAGGCACGTACCCGTAATCTTGTGAAAGTACACCTGAAACATGCATTAATAGAGAGTGAGCTTATATACATAAGCCCAGTGAGGATCCGATAGATCTCGACAGTATTCACTACGCTCCTTGGATTTAGTCCTTTGAGCAAGTAAACACACAACAACAATAATAACATAAATAAAGCTATCATCACATAACTATATAACCAATCAATAAGGATACTCTATTTGGTGTAGCTCCAAACGCCATCACGATCTCAACCGTTCTTCTTATAACTCCCCATTACTCACGCACCCGAGGTACCTCACTAGCCCCTTCCCTCCATGACATCTCCGTCATGCGAGCTGGGGGTAGCCTATGGCAGTCATCCCGTTATCAACCCGACAGCTCGACGCTGCCCGAGAGGTGGCACACACATACCAAGACTCCATATTCATCAATCATCATGCAAGCATAAATCAATCAATCAATTGGGAGATCAGCAACAAGAGTGCCCGATTCCCGCATTCAATAATAATCAATCAATAACATCAATATAACATCAATATTAAATTAAACATCAAACAACGTAGTTAGATGACAAAGTAGGCCATCTAACCGGACATGCATAATATACATAATTAAACCCTAAATTACTCAACAACGACTCACCATTCATCACTCGAACACTACCCAACCATCTAAGGCATCATTCAAGAAATTAAAGAATGACAACCTAAACTTCTAAAATTCATAACTTACAATCTACTAATCCAAACATTGCCAAATCAGTTCCTATCACTCACCCATTCAACCTACTACATTAGCCCTCTCGGAAATCCACCATAACACCTCTAAATCATGCCCGATAACCCTAAAACCCTAAGATGTCATGGCTGGATTTTCCGGATTTTCACACAAACAATGTAATCGAAAATTCGGCATTACAACAGCGCTAACACGTAATTATCAAGTATTTAGAAATCGACGGCAATCGATTTCGAGCAACGCAACTCAATTAAATCAACTTTGAACATTTTAATCAAAATTAAATACCCGGAAAATAAAAATTATGCTATATCCGACAGAAACTCGTAGTATTAGTATATAATGATCCCTAGCATGCAAGGAGCAATAATCTAACATCAGATTTCAATTCTAACGGTTCAATCTTCATTTATACGCAAAAACACAAAAATGACATTTTGAGATCTAGAATTTTTCTCTCACCTTAGATGCGATATAAGCCTAGGAATGCGTGCTATGCGTGCCCAACAAGCAGAATCCAAGTCGGTGCGAAGTTTCACGGACAAAAACTAGGTTTTTCTTTGAAAAATTGGATTGAAAGCTTAAGTTTTTCTCTTCTCTTTTCTCTCCTCAACCTCACGGCAATGTGTGTGTGTGTGATGGTGTTTTTGTGTTGTGTGAGTGTGTGTTGAGGACATTAGCTTAAATGGTCAATTATTTAATTAAAGTCAAAGTTATTTTAATAGGTATTTTTGTGTTTTTAATGTCTTTAATTGCATTTTAATGCTCACCAAATTAAAAATAATTATGCAACCCCCAAGATATCTCAAGTGGATTATTTTTAGGTGACAAGAAGTTTTACATTCAAAGAATTCCACCCGAGTCGGCTTAAAACTCGATTTTCGCAAAAGTCGGTGTAAAAACCCTAATAAATTCTTAAGCCGATTTTAAAACCGTTTTCATCAAACACAGGTCTATTAAAGTCCGTGGACTAGGTCTAGAAGGGTTAAAAAGACCAGTTTCAAAATTATAGCGGACGTGTTTCGAAAACACTATTCACTAAAAATCGACGATAAAATTTCTGACTCCGTTTTTTATGAAAATTTCATGAATGCACATTTAGCACGTATTAGGAGTATTGAAATCAAAATTATAACTTTCTAGGTCCTATAGCACATAAACAGGTCATATGCACGCAAAACGAGGTAAAACACGTAAAACGAGATAAGCAAGAAAGTGGGGTTTCACAGACACGTTGATGTGTTTGTTTAGGTTTTATTTTTGTCTTGATTTAATTCATAGTCCAAGTCCATGATCCACCATAATATATGATTTTGCATGTATGTTTATTTATTTGCTTATATGTGATGTATGCTTGTAAATTAACTAATGTGCAAAGTGAGACCTAATTAAATTCAAAATCTTCCTACGTGCAAACATATTAGATTGTAAAACGGTAAAAGTGTTTATCATTGCCCTCCACTATCCTAGGTTATATTTGCTCGATTGGGTATGTCTAGGCTAACCCAAAGGTAAGAAGACATATTCCATGAAAGTATTATGTTTACCTAGCAAGCATAGTGATGTTGTGTTGTTCCAATATCACGAGGCCAATAACGTACTAAAACTGAGGTCCAAGATTCAAATTGTCACAATGCTGTGACGGTGGGTGTAATCTAACTAGATCACGTTTCCAATAATGCACCAAAGCTGAGGTTACGGTGATTTAGGGGCAAAATGACCATATCCTATATAGTAATCGTTGCTAACTGTTTGTATGTATATTTCAATAATGCACTAAAGCTGTGGGGTATTCATATTAAAGAGAACTATGGTCACCTACTAATGAATCTTTAATTAGATTCACGATCTCATTTAGGAAGTGTGGGAATCGATAAAATTAGCGGGATGTATCATTTAATTAAAGGCCAAATTAAATGTTTTAACAAGTTTATGTCAACTAGCGATCTTATTTTCTGCATACGTTTATGGCTACAACTATGAACTCGTCATTTTTAATTAACTAGATTTTATATCGTGCAACCGAACCAAACTCTTTGATTAACGTTATCATCTAAGAATGGTTCTTAGAAACTTAATAAAATCTTAGAATTACATGCTCCATTATTTTTCATCTTGATAATATATCAAAACGAAAAGTTGTAGTACTTACGGATGATAAGTAAAACAAATTAAATATGCTAAATATTTGTATTTTTTCATAGTTTGCATAAGGGTATGAAAGATGTAAAGAATATAATTCTAAACTAGCAAATGGTTTTGTAGTAAGCATATTTAATGCATGATATTATATATAAATGAAATTCATTCTTATATTTATATTTCCTCTTTGGTTAATGGTAATGCAAAGAAGAAATGCAAAAAGAGATGATTTCTATTAGCCAGTGGGAGCATATCTAAGAAGAAAATTAAGGATTGTATAGGCATGTGTAAAAGATGTTTTCATAGCCTTAAAACCGGATATTAAAAGAGGTTTTAATCCAAAGTATCTTTATAGCTTGAATGTCAAGGTTGTAAAGCTACTATGAATTGTAAATCTTCTTTGATTGTGATTGGTACTACTTTATAGATTCTAGTGAAACATTAGTGAATGTGTTCGAGGATAGAATCTTAATCTCAGTAGTGCGCTTTCGGAAGCGTGAAATATTTTTAGTGTTAGCAAATGAAACAAAGGTTGTTGCGTTAGCTAAAGACAATTTGTTTGGATGCCTTCTAGACATATTTTGTATTTTAAGGTTTATACCTAAATGATATTAGGAATAAAATGTATATTCCTAAAGCTTGTAAAAGCGTATTATGGTGTAGTCTTTATTATCTTAATATGGACGAAAGAATGTATTGCAAACATATTGTCAACCGTTATAACCATCCACCAAATTTTAAGATTACTCAAATAATCCAAATTAATTGTAGTTTCTACATGATTAGGTTTTTCTAATAATAAGATGATGATTAGGTTGGTTTAATCAACTTATACATCTTATTTATTAGAATGGTAACCAAGTCATCCTTTGTTTGATAAAGGATTAAAACTACTAGGCTATTTGGATTAGTACATGTTAATGTATTTAGAGCTATTTGTGAATAGGCTCATATAGAAAAATGTATTAGTGCCTTGTGATTAGATCATGAAGATAAAATACTTAAGTATTATTTTATTTGAGTATCCTAAAATTTTGATATAGTATCGAAATTAATAATGCCCGGTGTACCACAAATAAATAGGGTTTTCTTAGTGAAGAAACCGTGCTTTGTTGGACGTAGTAAAGTTGTTGATTAGTTTGACTAATCATTCTATTTATTTGTGGGTCATGCTTTCCTTAATTTAATATTATATTGAATAGTAATCGCCTACTATTGCTAGAACTTTATATTTGATATAAGTTGGATGACAACCAAGTATTAAGTGTATTAATTTTGGTTTGTCCTACTTTTATTGAAAAGTTTTTTAAAGGACTAGTGGGAGTTTTGGTTAAAGGTAATTTTATAGTATATCCTAATTTTGTAGGTTATAATTTCTATTTAATGATCAATGTCTATTGATCTATTATATTGTAATCTTTCTTGAAGAAAAGGTTTTGTTCAAAAAGATGTTACTTTATAATAAAATAGAAATTGAGGATTTATCCTCTAAACCTATAAAATCACATAGACCAAAGTAATGAATCTATTCAATAAGGTCCAAGATGAGTTATCACAGAAGATCTTTGAAAAACTAGTAGTGTATCTCATTCTTTAAAAGAATATAGAGATATCTTTTTGGAAGCACAAACGTTGTTTGTGTATTTGAGATAATTATCAATTAGTTGATCCTACGATCTACAAAGAAATGATATATTTGATATCAATTCCAATAAACTATATAATTCAAAGCATAATAATGAGACTCCATATACTTTAGCTTAATCTGGATATTGATCTCCGAGATAAAGGTTGAAGTTAATAGAAAAGGGTAATGACCTTTTATGGCTATATTGGTTTCTAAAAGATATCATCAAAGCCAAAGTGTTAGCTATGATGAAATCCTTTTACCAATTATTGTGCTTTAGTCTCGTTGTATTATGCTAGTCATTATAGCACATTGTATTACTATATTGATGATTCTGATCTATTGATATGAGTAATATGTGCATACTTGATAAATCCACTTGTGGATTTTTAAGTGAATTCCTTGGAAATGTTTCACCCATTTCAAATGAGATTAAAGAGTTAGATTTCATTTAAAATGTAGATGAACCTTGTAATTGTAAAAGAATAGTGGGAGCGCATCCACTTTTCTATGATTGCAATAATGATGACTTCAATATCATAGTTGATGATATGTGTGTTGTGATATTAATTATAGTCTAGTCATATTAAATGCTCTCCATTTAGAACTTGTCGTTCGTATCTTATGAATTTGTAGCTATAATGATAGTACAAATAGATTACTTGACATATTCATTAGATTGTACATAAGAGTGGTTTTGAAGGTGTTCAAGAAACTCTAGTTGCATAACAAATTTGTATTCAAAGTTATAGTAACTTCATATTTGTTATATTATGTACAAGACTTGATATTGCATAAACTGTAAAGTGTTACGAGTAAATATTAGCCCAATCCAAGTTTGGGAATGGTTGATAGAATTGAAGTATATTCTTAAGTACTTGGGAAGCACTAAAGATATATATTTTAGTTCATGGAGGAAGTAAATTCCGTAGTGATGGATTTACTAGTTCAGATTTTTAATCTGAATCTTATAATAGAATGTCTATGTTAGGGTTCACGTTTATTTGTAGTGGGAGCTTAGTAAGTTAGAAAGGTTTTGAGAAAACTGTAGATTCCATTACATATCTTATATCTTTTGTGATATGTAATATTACGAAAGAAGTTGTTTGGATCGAGGAAATCATACGAGTTGGTTATGGTTCCTATCGTTAAGTTGTGATGCTTTTATTGTTACGACTATATGGAGCTACTGCACAAGCTTGTGGAACCAAGGTCTCACTGTATGTCCAAACATTTGGAAAAATGTTTCCATATTCATGTGTTGTATCTGTAGCCAATAATCATATTGAGATATGTCTTTGCAGAAAACGGCCACATCTCTTGATGAAGCTGACCCACTTACCGTAGCTATGAATCAATCACAACTAGGTCCTCGTTTTGAGAAGATGAGTATATGATATCATTGTTTGTTGTAATAATAATATGTTTCATAGTATTAGTGCAAGTGGAAGATTGTTAGAGATATGCCCTAATGCTACATATTTGGATGATATATATTGGGGCATTTTGACATTTTCTTATGGCATTAGTGTTTATATGTTCGTTTATATATTAACATAATTAGGACATTCATATTTTCCTTCTTTACGTGTAAGAATGAGTCCCTAGTATTTTCATTAGAGGAATGTATTCTAAAAGCGTTTAAAATATGTTGGCGTATTTCCTTAATATGATAAATACTTAAATTGTTCATAGTCCTTAGATTATTTGATCGGGACTTTAATAATCAATTACGGACTATCACATGTATTGTTACCTTTGATTAATATAGAAATGTTAATGATAAAGGATGGTGAGCCACATGCCATAACAGCATAGCGATGCGACTTACAAACATGTGGATGACTATTAGTTGAATAGATCATTGAATGTGACGTGAATAACAAATTACATGACTTTGGATTAATAATTTGTTAATCATTGCGATTGTGCATGTAATCCTTAGACTTGAGACATTACAGTTGTCATATGTATTAGGGTTTGATTCTAGCGTTTGGACAATGATTGTTTCGACAAACGAGATGAGATACGTCCTCTCGTAGTTTCATTCGTCTGGTATAGTGATTGACAAGTAGTGGTCAAGAGAGGATCCGTTAACCTCCGACGTGAAGCGATGTCCTATGCGATCTAAGATTGGTTGTTTAATGAGGAAATCCTTGGCCAAGGTATGAATGATGGAGAAAGGGTTTTCCATGTGTCGTATCTCATTACACCAATTAGATCTATGCATGGTATCGAGTTTATGAACTTAATCGAATCATGGTTCTTGCTCGATGGGACAATTAATGGAAGGATTGGATTGCACGATAATCGGCGACCATAAATAGATTCACTTGAATAAGACTTCATTGCTTTATAAACTGTCTTGATACGTTGGTATTTAGAACGTCACTCAAGAACTCTGAGGGTGTTTTGAGAATGACGGGAGACATTCTCCAAACAAATCGAATAGCTCGATTAATATTGAAAGTGTTCAATGTTTCTTCAGTGCTATATAGTAGTGAATCTAGAAAGTCACACACAATAGAGCACGACGAATGTTTTTCCTATTGAGCTTGATTTAGTTTTTCTTGAGTTGTTAAAGTGTTAACAATTGTAATTAATTTTTTCTTGAATTGTTAAAGTGTTAACAATAGTATTTTGTTTCTCTTGAATTGTTAAGGAGTTAATAATGGTGTAATTGGCCTTTAAAAGTTATTGGGGCCAATATGCAATTATTATTAAGTGTTGGGGCTAATGTAGAAATATAAAAAGGTTGTTTTCATAATTTCAACTAATGGTGATTAGGTTGAATATTTAAATGTCTTAGTAGAAGAATACTACACAATATACATATGATGTATATATGTATATTATTACATTAGTAGAAAAATACTACACAATATACATATGATGTATATTTTATCTTTCAACAAAAGCTAGACAATACAACCAAGATTTGAGAAAGTTGTCTTCTCTTTTGTTTAAAAGAGGGAACAACAATGAGGAAAGTAGGGAAAAGAAACAAAAGATAACAAGGCTTGTCTTTTGTTTTCATGTGAGCTAAGAGTAGTCTTCCTCTTTCTCTCTCCATGCACTTACACTGATGAAACAAAAACAATGAGCTAAGCCTCCATGGCTAATTTCAGAAAAAAAAAAATAAGAAAGAGGAGAAGAAAAATCTTCTTCAACTCTTGAAAGAGAAAAACCTCCCTGGCTAAAAAATAAAGAAAAAACGTAGCCATATTAGATGCAAGAAGAAGGAAATGGTTTTGCTTTTTTCTTCACAATCAAGCTCATAAATCTTCCATGGTTATCTAGCACAAAACAACCACGGAAATGGAGAAGTCATTCTTTGCTCGTGTGGACAGACTAGAGCCCTTGTGCTTTCAAGGGGTGGTGTTTTCAATCAAGTGAGCAAAATTTCAGATTTGTGGCTTCCTTAAGTTGTCTACAAGAGGTATCATCTTCTTCTATCTCTTGTCAATATATATATTTGCTATATATATGTTTTGCATATGTTAATCATATGATATCAAGATTAGAGTTTTATATGAACATTATGCTTTGAAATTCCAGAAAGTTTTGAACTTCATGTTATGCTTCCGCTGGATTTTTTAGCTAGATAATGTTCATAGCTCTAAATATATGAGATCCTTCACTAGATATGTTTATGTTATTGTTGATGATTATACTAGATACACATGGGTCATGTTTCTTGCTCTCAAAAGTGATGCCTTCAATGAATTTGCAAAATTTTGTAAAAAAGTGCAAAATGAGAAAGGCTAATGTATTTCATGCATTCATAGTGATCAAGGCACTGAATTCATAAATGCATCTTTTGTGGAATTATGTGAACAACATGGCATTGAGCATAACTTTTCGGCTCCTAGAACTCCTCAACAAAATAGGGTAGTTGAAAGGAAAAACCGAACTCTACAAGAAATGACAAGAACAATGTTGAAAGAAAACAACTTGCCTATATACTTTTGGGGAGAAGCCGTCAATACGGCTTGCTATGTACTAAATAGAGTTTAATTCGACCATTCCTCAAGAAAACTCCATATGAACTATGAAAAGGATGTACTCCAAATATTTCTCATTTTAAGGTCTTTGGATGTAAATGGTTCATCTTAAACAATAAAGATCACCTTGGTAAGTTTGACTCTAAATCCGACGAAGGTATTTTTATTGGTTATTCTTCTAGAAGCAAGGCATATAGGATTTACAATAGAAGAACCTCAGTAATTGAGGAGTCTATGCATGTTAGTTTTGATGAAACTAACCGCCTTACGTCAAGAAAAGATGAAGATTATGATGTAGGGGGTCAACAAGTTGAAAAACAAAGTCAACCTATCTCTACAAGTGAGAAAGAAAATACATCCACAAGCAATCAAATTGATTCTCAAAATGAGAAAGAACTCCCAACATCAAATGAAGAAATCGAGTCAACAAATCAAGAACTCCTAAAATGTTAGAAATTTGTCAAAAATCATCCGAATGATCAAATTCTCGGAGATCCATCACAAGGTGTAAAAACTCGTTCTAATCTAAATACCTTTTGTGGACATGTTGCTTTTATATCTCAAGTTGAACCTAAGAATATAAAAGAAGCATTATTACATGATGATTGGATTATTGCTATGCAAGAAGAACTTAATCAATTTGAAAGAAATAAAGTTTGGACCTTAGTTGAAAGACCTAGTAACTACCCGATAATTAGTACAAAATGGGTTTTTAGAAACAAACTAGATGAATTCAGGAATGTAACTAGAAATAAGTCTAGATTAGTTGCACAAGGATATAATCAAGAAGAAGGAACAGACTATGAAGAAACATTTGCACCGGTAGCTTGATTGGAATCCATTCGAATGTTGCTAGCATATGCATGTCTTATGAACTTCAAACTTTATCAAATGGATGTCAAAAGTGTTTTCCTAAATGGTTATCTCCAAGAAGAAGTATATGTCGAACAAACACTCGGTTTTGAAAATACTAATCTACCAAGTCATGTTTTTAAACTTCAAAAAGCTCTTTATGGACTTAAACAAGTACCTAGGGCATGGTATGATCGATTAAGTGGTTATTTGCTTGATAAAGGTTTTTCTAGAGGTAAACTAGACTCTACCTTATTCGTAAAAAGAAAAGATAAAGATATCTTACTTGTACAAGTATATGTTGATGATATTATTTTTGGTGCTATTAATGAATCCCTTTGTAAGCACCTTTCTAAGTGCATGCATAAAGAATTTGACATTAGCATGATGGGAGAATTAAACTTTTTCCTTGGACTTCAAATCAAACAAACAAAGGAAGGGATCTTTATAAACCAAGCCAAGTACATAAAGGAACTCATTAAGAAGTTCGGGCTTGAAACCGCAAAAGAAATAAACACTCCAATGGGAACTTCAACCAAGCTTGATAAAGATGAAAAAGGTAAATCGGTTGATGAAAAACAATATCGATGTATGATCAGAAGCATTCTCTATTTAACTGCCTCTAGACCCGATATTATGTTTTATGTATGCTTATGTGCTCGTTTTCAATCTTTTCCTAAAGAATCCCACTTAAATGTAGTAAAAATAATTATTAGATACCTCAAAGGTACTATTGATTTAGGACTCCTTTACCCTAAAGGCACATCTTTTGAACTTTTAGAATATTCTGATGCCAATTACGCAGGTTGTAAGATTGATAGAAAAAGCACTAGTGGTAGTTGTCAATTTCTAGGACATGCTTTAGTTTCATGGTCTAGCAAGAAACAACATAGTGTAGCTCTTTTAACAGCGGAAGTCGAGTATGTAACTATGGGTAGTTGTGTGGCACAAATTTTATGGATGAAACAAACCTTGCTTGACTTCGGTCTAGAATATGATCATGTACCGATTAAATGTGATAATACAAGTGCTATAAGTTTATCAAAGAATCCAATTCAATATTCTAGAACTAAGCATATTGAAATTCGTCATCACTTTCTAAGAGATTATGTGCAAAAAGGTGATATTGAGCTTGAATTTGTTGATTCTATGCATCAATTGGACGACATTTTTACAAAATCATTACATGAAAATCAATTTTGTGCTATTAGAAGAGACTTAGGAATGCTTTGGGTCACTTAAATTTTTGAAAAAACTGTATTTTTTCAGAAAATAGGGGATCTGGGCATTACTGCATTCATTCGGTTAACCGGATGAAGCATGCAACGACAGGATCAAGTGTCTCTGTTGGGTGTTACTGCCCTTATCCGGTTGACCGGATCAGGGCCTATCGACCAGATCGTACTGATTGAAAAACGAGATTTGGCCTATTTTTTACAAAATCTTTCCTACTAAACTTCAAATTCTCTCTATTTTCTCTCAATCCCACCTATTTCAACACCAAGACACTCACGATTTTTCATTATAATTTGCATCAAAACTCTAATCCATCATCAAAACCTTGTTTTTACATCATCAAAATCTTCAAAAACTTCAAAAGAAAAGCTTTCAAAATCCTTGCCTACAAGGTGTTCGACGAAATTCCTCAAAGGTAATCTTCTTCTAAAAAGCTTCAAATTCTTGCATATTCTCAATGGCACTACCAAGGGCTGACTTTAAGAAGTGTAAGACGGGAGAATCATCATCATCTGCTCCATAAATCATTGTCAATCCCAATGCTTTCCCACAACAAAACATCTTATGGGGTAAGACTTTGGACCCTCCTACTTTGCTTAATGATACTAGAATTCTAAGACTGCTAGATGCTCAAGGTTGGCTCCCTATGCTAAGATTTGCAAACAAGGGTTGTACTTCTTGGATTCGTGAATTCTATTATTATGCAAATTTAGATTTTAACACCATGAAGTTGAAAAGTCAAGTTAAGGATAGGATGTTAGAATTTTCTACTAGTGATTTTGCTAGAGCTTTTGGAATTCCAAATCAAGGCACTAAGCTTTATTCCTACAAAGGTATGCCAGAAGGCATTCATGATGATTTAGCAACAAGGGTTATAGAGTTCTTATGGGAAGGAATGGGAAGGATTAGCAATCAATATCCTAAGAAGAAGGAAATTACCCCAGAAAAGAAGCTTTTATTCTACATTCTTCATAAAGTCATTATTCTGAGGGAAGTAAAGGATGGTTCTATTCTGAAATTTACTGGGTTGTTAATGTATTTGATGTATGAAGCCAAGAGAATCAATCTTCCACACATTATTGTCAACCATATCATCCACACCAAGGAAGCCGAAAACCAACTTGCTTATAGGGTGCTTTTAACACATCTCCTTGAGTCTTTAGATGTTCCACGAGATCAAGGGTTTGAGTCTATAAGTGCTAGATCATATCTTCTCAATCTCACTAGCATTACCTGTGAAACCCCACTTTTTTATCTTATCTCATTTTGCGTGAATTAACCTGTCTATGTGCTATGTGACTTAGAATGTGGTAATTTTAGTATCAATACTCCTAGAATATGCTAAATGTGCATTCATGAAATTTTCATAAAAAACGGAGTCAGAAATTTTATCGTCGATTTTTAGTGAATAGTATTTTCGAAACACGTCCGCTAAAATTTTGAAACTGGTCTTTTTAACCCTTCTAGACCTAGTCCACGGACTTTAATAGACCTGTGTTTGATTAAAACAATTTAAAAATCGACTTAGGAATTTATTAGGGTTTTACACCGACTTTTATAAAAATCGAGTTTGAAGCCGACTCGGGTGAAATTGTTTGGTTGTAAAACTTCTTGTCACCTAAAAATAACCTAATTGAGCTATCTTGGGTGTTGAATAATTGTTTTGAACTTTGGTGATCAAGAAAATGCATTTAAAGTCAAGAAAACACAAAAATACTAAGTTAATTCAACTTTGACTTCATTTAAAATGTTGACTTTTAAGCTTATATCACCAACACACATTGCAAAAGCACAAAAACACCTTCCATTTCACACACATGGCCGAGAGTTTCATGAGAGAATAAGCCAAAGAGTTTTCAAGGTTTTCAAAGCAAAATTTCAAAGAAAAACCTAGTTTTTGTCCGTAGAATTTCGTGCCGAGTTGGATTACACTTGTTGGGAACACATTGCATGCATTCCTAGGCTTTTATTGCATCAAAGGTGAGAGAAAAATTCTAGATCTCAAAACTCATCTTTTGTGTTTTTGCGTAGAATTGAATATCGAACCGTTAGAATGTTAATCTGATGTTAGATTATTGCTCCATGCATGCTAGGGGTCATTTATATGTAATCCTACGAGATTTGAACGGTTGTAGCATAATTATTATTTTTCGGGTATTTAAAGTTGATTAATTTGCTAAATGTTGATTATTTTGAGTTGTGTTAATCGGAATCGATTGCCGTCGATTTCTAAAAATTTGTTAATTACGTGGTAGCGCCGTTGTAATGCCGAATTTTTAATTGTGATGTCCGTGCCAAAATCCAAAATTTTCAGCCATGACACACTAGGGTTTTAGGGTTATTCAGCATGATTTGGATGTGTTTTGGTTGGTTTCCGAGGGGGCTAATGTAGTTGATTGAATGGGTGAGTGTTTGAAACTGATTTGGAGTTGTTTGGATTAGTGGAATGTAGGATATGATTATTTGAAGTTTAGGTTGTCTTTCTTTAAAATGTTAGATTGAGCCTCAGTTGATTGGGTGTGGTTTAAGTGATTGAATTGTGAGTTGTTGATGGGTAAACTAGGATTTGATTGTGTGTTTAATGCATGTTCGGTTAGATGGCCTACTTTGTCATCTAGCTTAGTTATTTGTCGTTAAATTGGTTATTGATGTTATTATGATGATAATATGATTATTGATGATTATTGATTGATGATTGATGCCGGGAGGTAGGCAGTTCTGCTAGACTGTCCTCTTGTGAATGATTGATGTTTATTATTATTGCTGAGTCTTTGGTATGTGTGTGCCACCTCTTGGGAAGCATCGGGCTGTCGGGTTGATAACGGCATGACTACCAGAGACTACCTCCAGCTTACATGACGGAGGTGTCATGGAGGGCGAGGCTAGTGGGGTACCTCGGGTGCGTGAGTTTATAGGAGTCACAAGAAGGCTGTTGTGATCGTAATGGTGTTTGGAGCTACACCAACTAGTGCATCCTTATTGAATGGTCATTATAGTTATGTGATGATAGTTTTATTGTTGTTATGGTGTGTTTACTTGCTCAAAGGATTATTTCTAAGGAGCTTAGTGAACCTTGCTCGAGATCTATCGGATCTTCACTGGGCTTATTTTATATAAGCTCACTCTCTACTATTGCATGCCTACAGGTGTACTTTCGCAGGATTACGGGTACATGCCTCCTGAAGAAGAAAATGTGGAAAATGTGCCTTACGTGGATGAGTCTTATGTTCTGGAGTCTTATTCTTGATGTTGTATTGTTTTACCATCTTGTAAATTAACTTAGTAGACTTTTATATGCTTTGTAGTTCATAATGTAAAAGATGTTGAAAAGATAATGAATTAGTTGATGCTGTCTTAGTAGCCTTTCTTTTGTTTATGATTAGGTTGCTAGATTGACTCAATATGTTTTTGTAATGTATATTAAGGGTTCATGTATTATGTTGGAACGGAGGCGTATAACGATGAATGTTTATTGTATAATATGGTTATGATGTATGTTGTTATGTTATTGAGAAGTTGTTTGTTGTATAGTTTATAGAGTTGATGTATGATGTCCTATTGTGGTTGGTTTAGAGCCTCGGTATCCTATTCACTGTCGTTATACTGCTGAAATTCCGTTGCGTCTTGACTGATTATAGGAAGGGTCGAGTTGGGGCGTGACATTTAAGTGGTATCAGAGCGCATGTTAGTTGTCAGCCGGGGTATTCTCGGAATGTGGGTAATGGTCTTAGCATGAAAGTATGTATGAAAAGAAAGAAAAGTGAAATATATGTTAACATGATTAAGTGATTATGTGATTTAGTGCTTATGTGATTATGTGATCAATTTGTTTATGTGTTTTATATGACTTTGTTGTTTATGTGCTAATAGTTGTTCATAATCTGTTTACGTGCTATAACCTGTGCTAACTCTTTGATTAGTAGAATGACGGGCAGACCGAGAACCAGAGGTAGGCCTGAGATGACTGATGAGACTCCTGGTAATGCGGCACCGGGCTGTAATAGGGGTGATGACCGTTTAGGGGCAGTTATGGAGAGGATTGCTGAGTTAGTGGCCGGACAGGCTCAGTTGATAGCAGGGCAGGCTGCCCAAACTCAGTTGTTGAATGTGCAGGGTGGAAACCATGGGCGTAGTACCCTGAAAGAGTTCTTAGGGTATCATCTACCTAGATTTCAGGGGGAGCCGGATGATAGGAAGGCTGAGGAGTGGATTAGCAAGATGGAGAAGATTTATGATCCTCTTGATTATACCGATGAGCAGAAAGTCTCATTTGCTGTATATTTGTTAGATGATGAGGTAGAAGAATGGTGGCGCACGGTAAGGACTAGCTAGGCGACTTAGGGTATTCCGTATGTTTGGGTTACCTTTCTGATAGCTTTCCGGGCAAAGTATGTCCCGAGGATCGCAAGGGAACAAAGAGAGGCAAATTTTCTAGCCTTAGTGCAGGGAGATGCTTTAGTGGCTCAGTATGAGGCCACCTTTACTTGATTGTCCCAGTATGCACCGGAGTATGTGGCTGATTAGGAGCGGAGGACTCGTAGATTCATGTTGGGGTTGAGGCCCGAGATTCATGATGTGTTGGCTCTGAATCGGTATGATATATTCACGGAGGCCTTTGAGGCAGCTTCTAGACTAGAGAAGAGAAAGGGGGATCAGCTTGTGTCTAGTCAGCCCAGTAAGAGGCCGTATCAGCCACAGTATCAGTAGAGTATGTATAGGCCTCCCATACAACAGGTTGTGTATAGGCCACCAGTTCAGCAGGGTTCTTTTAGGCCACAGAGGCAGCAGAGTTATTATCGGCCTCAGTTTCAGCAGGGGTCATATCAGGTTTAGTCCCAGTTCAGGCCAGCCCAGTCTCTAGGTCAGTACAGGCCCAGTTTGGTAAGGCCTCAGCAGCAGCAGGCTAGATCAACTGTTTCTTCAACTCCTAGTTCTTCTAGGGGCAGTGTTAGTGCATCATCACCGCAGTGTACTCACTGCAACCACACGGGGCATGTGGAGGTCGATTGCAGAGTGAAAGCAGGGACGTGTTTAGGTTGCGGCAGCAGTCAGCACAGGGCGAGGGATTGCCCTAGGTATGCGAGGACTAAGGGTCGGACAGCGACTCAGGGTTATCAGGGCCGACCTATGGCCAGTGCACCACAGCAGCAGCGGGTTTAGGCTCGGGCCTACGCAGTTGACTTAGAGGAGATGCCTGAGGAGACTGCAGTTGTGGAAGGTAACTTCCTTATATTGTTAAAGTGTTGATTGATTCTGGTGTTACACATTCTTTCATTACTCCTGCTTGTGTGCAATGTGTTAATTTGTAACCTGAAAGATTTCCTTATGTGGTTGAGATTAGTACCTTTTTGATGATAAGTATGTGACTGGCCTAGTTTGTAATGATTGTATAATACATGTTAAGAGGCATAATTTTCCGTCGGACCTTATCTTATTTCCTATCCGGGGGTATGATGTTATCTTGGGTATGGATTGGCTTTCTAAGTATGATGCCCAATTGAATTGTAGAACCAAGGTAGTACAGTTTCGTTTACCAGATCAGCCAGTAGTTGAGGTAGTAGGGAACCGAGGTGCAAAGACGAGTTTTGTTATCTCAGCAACTAAAGCTGTTAAGTTAGTGAGTAAAGGGTGTTCAGGTTATCTAGCTTATTTGATCAACAAGCCATCTGATAAGCTGCAGCTAAAGGAAGTCCTTATTATTTGGGAATATCCCAATGTATTTCCCGAGGAGTTGCCAGGGTTACTGCCAGAGAGAGATGTGGAGTTTGTGATTAATCTTATTCCCGGTACTCAACCTATTTCTAAATTAGCGTATCGGATGGCACCAGCTGAGTTGAAGGAGTTGAAGACTCAGTTGCAGGAGTTATTGGAGAAGGGATTTATTCAGCAGAGTTCTTCACCTTGGGGAGCTCCTGTTTTATTTGTGAAGAAGAAAGATGGTACCTTGAGATTGTGTATTGATTACCGTGGTTTGAATCAGGTGACCATTAAGAACAAATATCCTTTGCCACTGATTGACGAGTTGTTTGATCAACTTTAGGGAGCCAAAGTCTATTCTAAATTTGATTTGAGGAAAGGGTATTATCAGCTTCGGATTCGTACAGAGGATGTTCCGAAGCCTGCCTTCAGGACTCGGTATGGGCATTATGAGTTTGTTGTTATACCCTTTGGATTAACTAATGCACCGGCAACATTCATGGATCTTATGCATCGGGTTTTTCAGCCGTATTTAGACCAGTTCGTGGTAATCTTTATTGATGATATCTTGGTCTATTCTAAATCTGAATTGGAGCACGAGCAATATCTACAGCTTGTCTTACAGAAGCTGCAGGAGCATCAGTTGTTTGCCAAGTTTAGCAAATGTGAATTTTGGCTGCAACGCATATCTTTTCTTGGCCATGTTATTACACAGAGCGGTATTTCTATAGATCCCACTAAGATTGAGGTAGTGATGTCTTGGAAACGTCCGGAGAATGTTTCGGAGGTTCGTAGCTTTCTTGGTTTGGCAGGTTATTACCGTAGGTTTGTAAAGGACTTCTCGAAGATTACTGGGCCACTTTCTAAGTTGACTCAGAAACGGACTATCTTTGCTTGGGATGAGAAGTATGAGAGTGGGTTTGAGGAGTTGAAAAAGATGTTGACTACTGCTCCAGTACTTGCTCTACCAGAGGGGACCGATAATATGGTTATTTACAGCAATGCATCCAAGGAGGGCTTGGGATGTGTTCTTATGCAGGATGGCCGAGTTATTGCCTATGCTTCCCGAAAGTTGAAGCCTTATGAGGTGAATTATCCAACTCATGATCTTGAGTTGGCAGCAGTTGTCTTCGCACTGAAGAAGTGGCGTCATTATCTGTGGGGCAGTAAGTTCGAGATTTTCACTGATCATAAGAATCTGAAGTACTTGTTCTCACAGAAGGAGTTGAATATACGCCAACGGAGGTGGATGGAACTTCTTGGAGATTATAATTGTTCTATCAATTATATGTCTTGCAAGGCAAATGTTGTAGCAGATGCTCTCAGCCGGAAGTCGAGTGTTGCTTGTTTGACTGTCACGAAATGGGAGATGCTTGAGGAATTCACTTATTGGAGACCAGAGTTGACTTAAGTTGGGGTGATGTGTTCACATCTCCGTATTCAATCTTTATTGCTGTCTCAGATCAAGGAAGCTCAACAGCTGGATGTTAAACTTCAGAAGATCAAGGATCAGATCACAGATGATCAGTCTGACTTTAAACTGCATGAGAATGGTATTCTTCGGTTTCGGAATAGGGTTTGTGTTCCCGATAAACCGGGCTTGAGGCGAGGTATTCTGGAGGAAGCTCATAATTCTAAGTACACTATTCATCCCGGTGGAACCAAGATGTATCGAGATTTGAAGCTATATTATTGGTGGAATAATATGAAGAGGGAGGTTGCTCAGTTTGTATCTAGATGTTTGACTTGTCAGAGGGTGAAAGCCGAGCATCAACGACCTGCAGGTTTGCTTCAGCCGTTGGCTATACCAGAGTGGAAGTAGGAGCATATTACGATAGATTTCGTCACTGGTTTGCCTAGAACACCGAGAGGTAATGATGCAATTTGGGTTGTCGTGGATTGTTTGACGAAGACAGCTCATTTTATTTCGATGAGGATGGGAGATGAGGTTACAAAGTTGACGGATCTTTATTTGGATCAGATTGTTAGACTTCACGGGATTCCATCTAGTATTGTCTCAGATCGAGATCCTCGATTTACTTCTCGTTTGTGGGAGAAACTTTAAGAGACCTTGGGTACTCAGTTGAACTTTAGTACAGCGTATCATCCACAGACCAAACGTCAGTCTAAGCGGACTATTCAGATTCTGGAAGATATGCTTAGGGCTTGTGTTCTGGACTTCGGGAAGAACTGGGAGAAACATCTACCACTTGTCTAGTTTACCTATAACAATAGTTATCAAGCTACTATTGGGATGGCACCTTTCGCAACTCTTTACGGTCGTAAGTACCGTTCACCTTTATATTGGGACGAGGTAGGGGAGATGAAGACTATTGATCCGGCTATCATGCCAGAGCTTCTTGAGAAGATTGAGAATGTTCAATTGATCAGGCAGAGAATACTTACGGCGCAGAGTAGATTCAAGAGTTATGCTGATAACCGTCGTCGGGACTTGGAGTTTGCAGTCGAAGATCGGGTTTTCTTGAGATTGTCTCCTCGTAAGGGGTTTGCTCGTTATGGTAAAGGTGGTAAGCTGAGTCTGAGATTTGTTGGGCCGTTTGAGATTACCGGCAGGGTTGGTAAGTTGGCATATCGGTTGGCTTTACCGGAGAACTTTTCTAATGTCCACGATGTATTTCACGTATCTAATTTGCGGAAATATAATCTGGATCCTTCTCATATTCTTGAGCCAAAGCCGCTACAGCTTCGTGAGAATCTGACTTATGAAGAGCATCCGATTCGTATTCTTGATCAGATGGAACGAGAGTTGAGGTCGAAGAAGATTCCGTTGGTTAAGGTGTTGTGGAAGTATCACGGCATTGAGGAAGCTACTTGGGAGAGACGGGATCAGATGTAGCAGCAGTACCCATATTTGTTCAGTACATTAAGTAAGAATTTCGAGGGCGAAATTTCTTTAAGGGGAGAGAATGCCGTGATCTAGCACTTATAGACTCAAACTCTTGATCTCGTGGAACATCTAAAGACTCAATCTTCTCAATCTCACTAGCATCACCTGTGAAATCCCACTTTTCTATCTTATCTCGTTTTGCATGAATTAACCTGTCTATGAGCTATGTGACTTAGAATGTGGTACTTTTAGTATCAATACTCCTAGAACATGTTAAATGTGCATTCATGAAATTTTTATAAAAAACGGAGTCATAAATTTTATCGTCAATTTTCAGTGAATAGTATTTTCGAAACACGTCTGCTAAAATTTTGAAACTAGTCTTTTTGACCCTTCTAGACCTAGTTCACGGACTTTAATAGACCTGTGTTTGATTAAAATAATTTTAAAATTGGCTTAGGAATTTATTAGGGTTTTTACACCGACTTTTGTAAAAATCGAGTTTGAAGTCAACTCGGGTGAAATTGTTTGGTTGTAAAACTTCTTGTCACCTAAAAATAACCTACTTGAGCTATCTTGGGTGTTGAATAATTGTTTTGAACTTTGGTGATCAAGAAAATGCATTTAAAGTCAAGAAAACACAAAAATACTAAGTTAATTCAACTTTGACTTCATTTAAAATGTTGACTTTTAAGCTTATATCACCAACACACATTGCAAAAGCACAAAAACACCTTCCATTTCACACACATGGTCGAGAGTTTCATGAGAGAATAAGACAAAGAGTTTTCAAGGTTTTCAAAGCAAAATTTCAAAGAAAAACCTAGTTTTTGTCCGTAGAATTTTGTGCCAAGTTGGATTCCGCTTGTTGGGCACGCATTGCACGCATTCCTAGGCTTTTATCGCATCAAAGGTGAGAGAAAAGTTCTAGATCTCAAAACTCATCTTTTGTGTTTTTGCGTAGAATTGAATATCGAACAGTTAGAATGTTAATCTGATGTTAGATTATTGCTCCATGCATGCTAGTGATCATTTATATGTAATCCTACGAGATTTGAACGGTTGTAGCATAATTATTATTTTTTGGGTATTTAAAGTTGATTAATTTGCTAAATGTTGATTATTTTGAGTTGTGTTGATCGGAATCGATTGCCGTCGATTTCTAAAAGTTTGTTAATTATGTGGTAGCACCGTTGTAATGCCGAATTTTCGATTGTGATGTCCATGCCAAAATCCAAAAATTTCAGCCATGACACACTAGGGTTTTAGGGTTATTGAGCATGATTTGGATGCGTTTGGTTGGTTTCCGAGGGGGATAATGTAGTTGATTGAATGGGTGAGTGTTTGAAACTGATTTGGAGTTGTTTGGATTAGTAGAATGTTGGATATGATTATTTGAAGTTTAGGTTGTCTTTCTTTAAAATGTTAGATTGAGCCTCAGTTGATTGGGTGTGGTTTGAGTGATTGAATTGTGAGTTGTTGATGGGTAAACTATGGTTTGATTGTGTGTTTAATGCATGTTTGGTTAGATGACCTACTTTGTCATCTAACTTAGTTATTTGTCGTTAAATTGGTTATTGATGTTATTAAGATGATAATATGATTATTGATGATTATTAATTGATGATTGATGCCGGGAAGTAGGCAGTTCTACTAGACTGTCCTCTTGTGAATGATTGATATTTATTATTATTGCTGAGTCTTTGGTATGTGTGTGCCACTTCTCTAGCAGCATCGGGCTGTCGGGTTGATAACGGCATGACTACCAGAGACTACCTCCAGCTTGCATGACGGAGGTGTCATAGAGGGCGAGGCTAGTGGAGTACCTCGGGTGCGTGAGTTTATGGGAGTCACAAAAAGGCTGTTGTGATCGTGATGGTGTTTGGAGCTACACCAACTAGTGTATCCTTTATTGAATGGTCATTATAGTTATGTGATGATAGTTTTATTGTTGTTATGGTGTATTTACTTGCTCAAAGGATTATTTTCAAGGAGCTTAGTGATCCTTGTTTGAGATCTATCGGATCCTCACTGGGCTTATTTTATATAAGCTCACTCTCTATTATTGCATGCCTATAGGTGTACTTTCACAGGATTACGGGTACGTGCCTCCTGAAGAGGAAAATGTGGAAAATGTACCTTACATAGATAAGTCTTATGTTCCGGAGTCTTATCCTTGATGTTGTATTGTTTTACCATCTTGTAAATTAACTTAGTAGACTTTTATATGCTTTGTAGTTCATAATGTAAAAGATTTTGAAAAGATAATGAATTAGTTGATGTTGTCTTAGTAGCCTTTCTTTTGTTTATGATTAGGTTGCTAGATTCGCTCAATATGTTTTTGTAATGTATATTAAGGGTTCATGTATTATGTTGGAATGGAGGCGTATAATGAGAAATGTTTATTGTATAATATGGTTATGATGTATGTTGTTATGTTATTGAGAAGTTGTTTGTTGTATGGTTTATGGAGTTGATGTATGATGTCCTATTGAGGTTGGTTTAGAGCCTCGGTATCCTATTCACTGTCGTTATACTGCAGAAATTCTGTTGCGTCCTGACTGATTATAGGAGGGGTCGAGTTGGGGCGTGACATCACCCGTCAAAAGTTGAAGCTTCATAACACTCAAGTTCTAGACATTGATGATGATACAAGCGATGATACTATTGTGTTTGAATCTCTTGATATTGATCCCGATACCTTCAGAGATCCTATGGAAAGACATAGTGCTGGTAGAAGTGGTGTTGGTAGCTCTCGAAGAGCTGGATCATCCTCCTCTCAATCATCCACACATGATGAAATTATTGTTCGCCTTGATGCTCAAGATGTTCGTTTGGATTGTATGGAGCAGACGTTGAAAGCCTTATATGACCACCATTTTGGTTCTTAGTTTGTGGATGCCTTGAGATTTGCTCTTCTTCAAACAATTTTCTAGCTTTCATGTTTTACTTGCATCAAGTACTCCTCTGCATTTTTATTTTTCATTTTAACATTGATTGGATATTTTGATCTTTAATGGTTCAAATTACTTTTAGTTACAACTCTTCTTATGACTATTTGCTCTTCTATGTTATGAGATATATATTTTGTTGATGTCAAATAGGGAGAGGAAAGGCATATGGAATTCAAGCATAAAAAGAGAAAAATAAGTGTTTGAATATACTTTATAATTCTATGCATTTATTCAGGGGGAGCTTGCTTTTCAAGTGCAAGATATTGATTCAACCAAGCTCAAATTGAGGGGGAGACCTCAAATCAAGTTTTTATTTTTCAAAATCAACTATTTCATGCTTACAAATTTCAATGTTTTATCATCATAAAAAATAGGGAGATTGTTGGCCTAAAAAGCTTATAATCTTTATTTTGGTAATAACAAAACATCTTATTTATGCTTTAGTAATTTCGTTGTATTATTGGGTAAGTCATTCAAATCCAACAAAGCTAGTCCACATCAATTCAAAAGGCTCAAAGGCCTATTTCAAAGCTATTGGATCAAAGGCAAGGCTCAATCAGAAAATGGATCAAAACCCAAAAGGTAAACATATTTATTTTCTCATTTAAATGAAATCTCTCTTGGGAAATCAAGATGTGAAGACCTGAAAAAAAAGACTTGATGACCCGAAGAATTAGAGTTGAAGACTCGAAGATAAAGAGAGAGTCACAAGGAATGAGACGTGGTGACATAAGGGGTACCGGCATTAAACATGTTGTTTGCCTAAGTATGATTTGTGTAGCTCACAATTTCTCCAAAAAGGTTTTTCATAAAAAGATTTTTTATATTCGTAAAATATATTTCAATCAAATATATTTTTTTTTTAAAAGATCATTTCGAATTCATCTTTGAAAAACAGACTTTTTGAATTTCAAAACTCTTGTGCGTTAAAATCATTCTAAATCTTTTCAAGGATTTTGAAAAATGTTTTGAGATGCTAAAAATGCTTGAAACACTTTTGTATAAGTGCCCTTAAAAGTGCCCAAATACTTTACCATTAAACAAATTTTTTTGGGGCTCAAAAGAAATCATTTTTCATCATTTTGAGCATCCGGGAGTTACTAGCCTCATCCGGTCAACCAGATGAAGGCCACAATGACCGACAGAGAGCTCTGATCCGGGTGTTACTTACCCCATCCAGTCGACCGGATGAAGGCCTCAGCGACCGGATGGCTTAATGAAAAAATCTAGGATTTATGCATTATATCCGTTTTGTGTCTAACTTTTCCCTCTTTTTAAGCCATGTTCTCTCACCATCTAAAACATCTCTCCAAGCTTAAATCTTCAGATTTCCAAGCAAATTCAAAGACTTTTTCATATCAATTTTCATTGAGAAAATCTTGAGCTATCACTTTCATATCTTTGAGCATTCAATGTACTCTTCAATTGCAATATCAAACTCAAATAGGAGTTTCTATAGTCATTCAAATTTTCACACAATCATTGTATTACACTCTTGCACATAGATTGAGAGAATCATTATGAGAAGAAGTATTGAAATCCTTTGTGGACTCAAAGGAAGAGAGATTAGTATGTTGAGCTTCACCTACACTTGAAGAAGCTTGTTTAACTCTTGTGGACTCAAGAGTAATTGTAGTTGGCTCTTTGCTTCACCAACATTTGAAGAAGCATCTTAGTGGAAATTGTTTAAGTCCTAAGTGAAGAGAAGACCTTAGGTGGTGGACTAGGCCTCCGGGAGTGCGAACCACTTGAAAATTATCGTATTTGATTTCTCTTACTCTACTCTCTTTATGTATCATTTAACTTCCTTTGGATATTGCTCATATTGATTGTTGTTGTTTTATTCGCTTGAAGTCTAATCGTTAAAGTTCTAATTATTTATCTAGTGCTATAAACTTGTATGCTCACTAAGTGTTTGATAAATTGCCTACAAGAACTTCTGGAGTTTAATTATATCTTGCTAGATATTATTTCCGCATTAAGAATTTTTAAATTTAGTAATCTTGCCAAATAACCTAATTCACCCCCCTCCCCCCCTCTGTGGTTATCTAGGGCCAACAATTGGATTTCTTGTGAATTGCTTGAACTTGTTGCATGATTAACTAGTGAATTGTTATAATTGCTATATTTGATTGTTAATATTATATATGGGTAAGGTTAGCCTACTTTGTTAACCTCCCGACTTGATATTGAATTGCTATCTTGTGTTCTCTGATATGTTATCGTGATCGTATATCGGGTTGCGCAACCTTTCGAACATGATAGTGTCGAGAAACTGCGGGCAACATCAGGCTGTCGGTCTAGCTCGGCTACCATGGTGTTGATTTTCTCTCTCTCTAGGACATACTCCCATACCCCAGAGACGTGGTTCACCTCGTTGGGGCATACGAACCCACTTCAGGAGAATGGGTCGTAGGATTCGGGGTACATCCGTAGTACCCCATTAGTAATATAATAGGGTTTGTCGGCTTTTGTTATTGAACATCGAGGTTCATGGTTCGAGATCGAAGACAAAGAAGATGATTTGTTTCCTTTTTAATTTGTTTAATGTTTATTCAATTTTCTTGTTATTTTGTATTACATGAGTTAATTGTGTTGCTGATGCATTGCATGAAATGATTTTCAAAAATACCTCAGTTTTTTTATATCCCCCTCCTTCGCTGAGCAATTGTGTTGCTCACTCCTCTTTTAACATGTTTCAGGAGAAGCTGAGATAGACCCCAAACTAGCAGTAGTAGAAGAAGAGGAAGTAGTGCAAGTAGACCAATTATATTGACTATTTGCTTGTAAGGTTGGATGCTTGTGAAGATGTGTGTTGATGTGTCATGTCCTATTTTGAGACCTTTCAGGTCTTGTATGTATTTGTGTTAGATTTGATGGGTTGTAATTAAAGTTTAAAGACCTATGTGATTTAGTAGCATAGACGACATGTAATAGTTCATGATATATTTTATCGACTTTTGTTTGCATGCTTATGTGCTCAGGTAGTTGAATGATGGACATAATATCTAAGTAAGACTTGCAATTAATATTAGAATGGTATGATAACCCATCTTATGACTTAGAATTTCAATAGACATGCCTTGCATGCGTGTATATTGAACTTTTGCTAAGTTGAGGCTCTGTTGGCCTTAATAAAATATATAATGTTGTGTTATTAGAGGATGGGAAATGGTTGAAGGTGTTGGATTATGGTTTTGTGGTTATATTTGATGTGTGTAGCGTATTGAATAGTTCATAGTATAGAGGAGACTATGTCCGTGTACCGGGTCCGGACTTGACCTATAGTGTGAGGTTGGGTTCGGGGCAATACATTTAGGTGGTATCAGAGCTAATTGAATGCATGAGCCAAGATAGGTTCCTCAGTTTGTAGGGTAGAAGTCCTTATGTGAAAGTTGAATTGTATGATTGTTTGATTGCATGATGTTATGTGAATATGAAAGATTTAGAGTATGATGCATGTTAAGTGCTTAATATGTTACCCTATATGTACAAGATGTCTTGAATGTGAATAAGTTATCTTTATGTGTTACATATTTGTCTATTATAACACTTGTCTCTTCTAGTACGGAAATGAGGAGAGGGAGACCTAGGAGACAACTGGAAGAGGCTCCGAGACAAGATGTTCCGAGACAGAATGTTGGGCCAGTTGGGAATGATCAACTGGGGCAGGAACCGACTAATGCTCAGGTTATGACTGTGACGCCCGAGATTCTACCGTACACATTTTTAAATTTTGCATCCATTAATTGTGCATTAAATTATGTGCTTTACCTGTTGTCTTTCTTGGTCACTATTCATTCCATTTTTAAACTGCATTATATTAGTGAATTAGCATTTTTATTAAATCATATTAATTGTTAAAGGAATGTGAAAATTGTGCAATTGAACTAGAAGCGATAGGAGCGCTCGTTTAGAAAATGATTTTCGTAGTTCAATGAATAGTGTTACGTAACATAACTTAGAGATTTAATTAGCTAGCCTATGTTTCACACCTTAGGCTCGTTTTAAAGTTAACAACGGTTATTTTAGTAACCCATTTAATCACCCAACTTAGCCATTTAGTATATCTACTCAACACATGACATTTAGCTCATAAAAAAAAAAAAAAAGAGAGCAAATGCTGAAAAATCACTGTAGCAAATCCGAGAATAGTATAGGAGGAGAATGAGAGGATTTTGCTCATCAAATCTTCAAGCCAAGCCAAGCCAAGCTAGGAGCAAGTAGTTTAGGGTGTTTGCTAGTCTCCCGAGAGTTCCTACGCGCAATTGGTGAGGGTTTTCATGACTTTTTATGTATATCTAAAATGTTACATTTTTCTTGATTTGTTGAAAATGTTATCAAATGCTATTGCAAAGCTTATCTATGCTATTATACCTTGTATATAAGTGCTAGAGAACACATTTGAGCTATTAGTTCGCATTTTAAACGGTTGGAATCGTCATTTGAATTTATGAGGTGAATAGTGACATTTTTCTAGGGTTTTGTGTAATTGCACGTATTAGCTTGATTCAACACTCCTAATAGATGCCTTAGGTGCTAATGAAGGTAGTCTAATAGCCCCGTGCACTTGAATTGCTCTAGAATCGCATAAAACGTGAAATAGCCGACTTTAACAAAGGGGTTTCGGGGTTCATGCGAATCCGGGTGGATTCGGGCTTCACTTCTAGTATTCTTAGGCTACCTAGGTGCTATAGAAGCTTTGATAACCCTTGTTTGAAGCCCGGATAAGGTATGTGTAGTTTAAAGCCATAAGAGGGAATTTGGGGCTTTCGGGGTAATGGCGGGCGTTTGAATGAGTTAGAGGGTTGAGAGGGTACCTTGAGGGTTAGTTAGAAGGTTGGGAGAGTTTCCCTTGAAAATGGAATCATTAACCTTGGTTCGGAAGAGAAATAGTTTGAAAAATAAAGGGGTTTAGGTGCAATTTCGGTTGACTCACACTTCTAAACCCATGGCATGACTTCTTGAGTGTTTATATGTGGTTTCAAGTTGATTTGGAGCTTTTGGTATGATTCTATGCTTATTTTGTAAATGTCCCTTTGTAAAACTGCTTATTAGCTTATATAATTGCTTCTATTCTAACTGCCTCGAGGTCAACCTACTTTGTTGATCCTCCTATGTGTTAATGCTTATATTATTGCTATTAACTTGCCATTGTTAAGTGCATTGCATAGTGGTTGTGCAACCATAGTGTCAGGGGCGGATGTGTTGAATATCGACTGGGCGGCAGAGGGCTTGCCGGTGGATATTCAAACTCCGTGCCCTAGTCCCTCATTCGCCTGGTCCAGAGATTGCCAGGGAATGTTGGGTCGTAGGATTATCGGGGTACATCCGGAGTACACCCACTGGAGTGTTTGGGGTTATGCCGGCTTATCGTGATCGTGATCGTGATTGTGGTTCGTGGATCGTGAATGAAGACCAGTGAAGATTGGTGTATAGGGGTTATGAGAAATGTATCCTTTTAAATGTGTGGTTATTGAAGCTATCATTGTTTCTTGAATTGTTTAATTGCTATTGTTGTTTAACTGTATTACCTGTTGCATTGCACGCCCCGGGACCTTATCTCTCACTGGGCAACAGTGGTTGCTCATACCTCGCTAACATGTTTCAGGTGGCACAGTTGGAGGAGTTGCATTAGTTGCTGTGTCTAGTTGCTTGAGGTGGACTATGTTCTTTTTGATGAGAGTAGGACTTGTTTTCTTTACTTTATGTTCTATTTTGTAACCTAAGTGATATGTGTATATTATATAGTTTGCAAATTGAGGGATAGATGTTATAGTGGTAGATTTAGAACCATGGCATGTAATAACTTATATTTCTGCTATTAGCTTCTTCGCATGCTTGGGAGTGAATGACTGGTTGTTTTCAATTTCTAAGAATACTTAAAAGCTATCATGGAGTGGCATGATAAGCGGTTTTGTAAAGAAGTTAAGTTATGAATGCATGCTTGTCTGTATCTAAACTGTTTGTATGTCTTAAGGCTCGGATGGCCTTAAAGCTAAGATCTTTAGTTATAAATGAATGTCTTGTTATGTTGTGGCTTTATTGAGTGTTTACAGGTTTTCAGAATGTCCACGGTATAGGGGAGACTCTGTCCGTATGTCGGGTCCGGACTTAACCATTAGGAAAAATTTTATGGCCGGGCTTGGTATTGGGTTGAGAATAGCATGGTCATTAGAGCCTCCGGTCTCGTGAGGGATCGGGGCGTTACAATGACCTCAATGGCCACTGCAATCAATTCCATTACTCAGTTGATGACTCAGCAGGGATAGACAGGTGTTGGCCAGGATAATCCGGGAGCTAGGGC
Organism: Ehretia macrophylla; assembly: GCA_037974665.1. Taxonomy (NCBI): domain Eukaryota; kingdom Viridiplantae; phylum Streptophyta; class Magnoliopsida; order Boraginales; family Ehretiaceae; genus Ehretia; species Ehretia macrophylla. The sequence goes on from CM075781.1 coordinate 82,561,229, forward strand.
TGAGGGTAGTGGTACTACGGGTGGTAACAGTAATCAGTTGGAAAAACTCTTGCATCGTGGGGTGTACAGTTTCTTTGGGGAACCAGATGATATGAAGGCTGAGATGTGGTTGAATAAAGTTGAGAAGATAGCTACTGCTCTTGAATGCACTGATAAGAGGGAGATTTTGTATGCTGTGTTCTTACTTGAGGGCGACGCTGAAGAATGGTGGCGCACTGTGAGATTGAGATGGGACATCGAGGCGGTGCATCATACGTGGGCCGACTTTGTGAGAGAATTCAGAGATAAGTACATATCAGAGGTGGCTCATGAGTGGCATCCGGAGGAGTTTATATCTCTAAGGCAAGGAAACATGACTGTTGACCAATATGAGGCCACATTTATTATACTTTCCCGTTATATGCCAAAATTAGTGCAGCCTGAGAGTATGAGAATCCAGAGATTCATCCAGGGTTTGAGATGAGATATTCAGCACAATCTGTCTACACAAGAGTTTACTACTTATTCCGTAGCTATTAAGGCAGCAGTGAGGTTTGAGAAACGTAAGGCAGAATTGTTGGCAGAGTCTAGTTAGCCTAGTAAATGGCAGTATCAGTCTCAGAGTCAGGGTTTTCAGAGGCAGTATCAGTCACCTAGCCAGGGTCAGCAATAGAGACAGACTCAGAGTCATCCGGGACTAGTCCAGACTCAATCACAGACGAGGCCAGTTTAGAGTCAAACATAGAGTCAGTCCCGACCCATTGCAGCTAGATCTCAGTAGGGTAGTACTGCTACATCCACATACAAAGCCCTTGTGGGAAGCACTGCTGCAGGGAAAAACCAGTAGTGCAGTCATGATAATCGTAAGAGCCACTCAGAGGTAGAATGTTAGAGAAAGATGGGCCAGTACACTAGTTGTGGTAGCGACCATCACAAGGTTAAAGATTGCCCCAGGTTCAAACAAGGGCAAGGTTAGATGTCCAGCCAGGGTACCCAGACCAGAGCTCCAGGTGCAGCTCCAGTTCCACGAGGCCAGACACGGGTATTTGCTCTAGATGAAGAGGAGCTACCTCATACGACTGCTGTAGTAGAAGGTACATTTCTTCTTAATGATCAGACGGTTAAAGTTTTAATTGATTTCAGGGCCATGCATTCCTTTATCACCCCTATGTGTATACAATCTGTTGCTTTAAAAGTTGATAAATTGCCATATAAGATTGAAGTAGGCACACCTATGGGCACAAAATTTGTTATGGAGTCGGTGTATAAATCATGTGATATTTACATTAAGGGACACACATTTCTTGTTGATTTGATCATCTTACCCTTTTGAGACTTTGAAATCATTTTGGGGATGGATTGGTTGGGAAAGTACTATGCTTATCTGGATTGTAGAAGGAAAATTGTAAAATTAGAAATACCTGATCAACCGATAATTAAAATTGTTAGAAGCCGTAAATCCACTGAGACTCATATAATTTCTTCCATTAAAACAACTAAGCTGTTGGGTAAGGGTTGTGAAGCATATTTAGCTTATTTGTTTAATCAACTTGGAGATAAGTTAAAACTAAATGAGGTGCCTGTTATAAAACAATTTATGGGAGTATTTCCTGAAGAATTGCCTGGGTTGCCACCCGACAGGGAAATAGAGTTTGTAATTGATTTGTTGCCAGGGATTAACCCTATTTATAGAACTCCATATAAGATGGCTTCCCCTAAATTGCAGGAGTTGAAAGTTTAGTTGTAGGGCTTACTTGAAAAAGGTTTTATATAGCCTAGTTCTTCACCATGGGATGCCCCTGTGTTGTTTGTAAAGAAAAAAGATGGCACTCTACGTTTGTGTATTGACTACAGGGGTCTCAATTAGGTGACTGTAAAGAATAAATATCCATTGCCATTGATTGAGGAATTGTTTGATCAGCTATAGGGTACTACAATATATTCCAAATTTGATTTGAGCCAGGGCTATTATCAGTTGAGAATCCGGAAGAAAGACGTGCCTAAGATTGCCTTTAGAACCTGGTATAACCATTATGAATTTGTTGTGCTGCCATTTGGGTTGACAAATGCCTTAGCCGCTTTTATAGATTTGATGCAGAGAGTGTTTAGACCATACCTAGACCAGTTTGTTCTAATTTTCATTGATGATATACTGGAATATTCAAAGTCTGAGGCGGAGCATGCAGAACACTTGAGGATTATGTTGCGAACCTTGCAAGAACATAACTTATTTGCTAAATTTAACAAATGTGAGTTCTGGTTGAGACAAGTTACTTTCTTGGGACATATAATCTCTTATGATGAGAATTCTATTAATCCAGCAAAGATAGAGGTGGTAATGGCATGGAAGAGGCTTGAGACTGTTACAAAAATTTGCAATTTTCTGGGGTTAGCTGGCTACTATAGGAGTTTTGTTAAAGATTTTTCAAAGATTACAGGACCTTTGACTCAGCTTACTTAGAAAAAGACAGTGTTTGACTAAAGTGATAAATGCGAGGCCAGTTTTCAGGAATTGAAGAAAAGACTAATCACTGCTCCTATTCTTGCATTGCCTAAGGGGACAGATAACTTTGTGATTTACAATGATTCTTCTAAAGAGAGTTTAGGTTGTGTTCTTATGTAAAATGGTAAGGTAATAGCATATGCCTCGAGAAAATTGAAACCTTATGAGCTTAATCATCTTACTCATGATCTTGAGTTAGCTGCTATTATCTTTGCTTTAAAGAAATGGCGATATTATTTGTGGAGTAATAAATTTGAAAATTTTAACATGAGGCAGAGGCGTTGGTTAGAACTGTTGAATGATTATAATTGTACTATTAGCTACTTTCTAGGCAAAGCTAACATTGTTGCAGATTCTTTAAGCCAAAAGGCCACTGTGACACCTGAGACATCTATCATGTTTCCTATTAACTGTTGCATTAACTATTTGTGCATTCTAATGTGCATTTATTTATTTTGCCAATAGCTACTATTCAACATAAATTTTTGATGTCTAATTTCTTTGAATTAACATTTTTCTTATATTATATTACCTATTTGAGGAATGAGAAAAATGAGCATTTGAGCAATTCCAGTTAGGAAAACTCGTTTAGAAAATATTTCGCGGTTCAAATGAATAGTATAACATTAGATTTATTGGGCTATATGGTATTAATTGCCTTGGACTTATTTTAAGTAGGTTTTATAAGCTTTATTGGCCCAAAATTGTTGTCAACACACACACAAACATAATACATATAATACATACACATACACATTGACATAAAACAAATCACAAAATACCAAACCTATCCCCCTCAAACCCGATTAGCAGCCAAGAGGAAAAGAATAAAAATTGGTCTTCAAATCTTGCATTTCAAGCCCTACAAAGCTAGGATCAAGTGTTTTTAAGGGTTCCCTAGCCTCCTTCTAGCTCCTACACGTTTTTGGTGAGGGATTTTAACACATTTTTGCATTTTTAGATTGTTGTCAACTTTCTTGATTTCATAAATTTGTTATTAGATGCTTAATGAATGCTTAGATATAGTGATATATGATACTTACATGTACTAGAGACCTTGTTTGTGAAGTTCTAAAGCTTGGTTATAGGAATTTATGTATGTACTATAATTGAAGACAATGGATAGTGTTTTATTTTAGGTTTTTGTAAAAACGTGACTTAGGGCTTGATTCTATGCTATAGTTAGGTGCTATAGATGTTAATAAATATAGGTTATTGGCCTCGTGTAGTTAATTTGCTCGGAATTTAGTTAAAAATGCGAAAATAGCTTATTTTATAAAGGGGTTTTGAACGAAAAGTAAATTCGGGTAAAATTTGAAGTTAATTTAGGGTTCTACTAGGAATGGAAGTACTTTTGGTGCTTTCGTTGCGTTGAATTGTAGGGCGGATTGGGTAGCTATAGTTCAATGTACCCTCGGGGCCTTCCTGAGCTTCCGTACTAAAAGTGAGTTTTTAAGGCTTGGATATGTGTATTTTGGTGTTATTAGAGATGTATGATAGTTGGATTGAATAGATATTGCTTCTTGTTTCATTTAGAACCTAAATCGTACTTGTAGGCAAAGGGGTTATGTGCTTAAATCATGTTTAATGTTGGAAATGGCTAGTAAACTTGTTTATCTTGTTATTCTATTGCTTACTGAATTGCTTTTATATTGAAATTCATGTTTGAGGGCAACCTACTTTGTTGTCCCTCATTTATGTGTTTAATCGCTTTTATTACTATATTGTTGGGTTCTATGGTATTGTTTCGATGGTTGCGCAACCTCAGTGTTCGGGACGGGTATGATGGGCCTCACTAGGTGGCATCGGGCTTGCCAGTGTTGGTTGCCCTAGCCCCGTACCCTAGTCCCTCACTCGCTTGGTATAGAGTATGCCATGGGGTATTGGGTTGTAGGATCAGGTACATCCGGAGTACCCATTGGAGTTTAAGATGTCGGCATATCGTGGTTCGTGGATTGTGGATCGTGGTTCGAGGGTTGGAGTGATAAGGGTCATTGATTGTATCCTTTTAATGTGTGATATCCTATTGTTTATTCGTACTTTAGTTACTTAAATGCTTTACTTGTATTTGATTGTTATATTGCATGAGCACGCCCCGGTTGACTACATATCTTATTAAGCAATTGTGGTTGCTCATACCTTGCTAAACATGTTTCAAAAGGTGCTGAGATAGACCCCCAACTCTTAGCCGTAGAGGGAAATGAGGAGGTGCAGTTAGAGGAGTTGCTTTGATTACTGTGTGCTTATTGCTTAAGGTTGGAGTGTTTGCTTGCTGGACTGTGTGAAGACTTTTCTTGTATTGTATTATATTCTATTTTGTGCCTATGGGTTTGTATATATTTGGAGTTGTTGAAAGGATTATAATAGCTAGGTTGATGTATGGTGTGAACGGTAGTGGCCTGTAATAGCTTAACTTTACTTTTCTTTTATGTTGCTTGCTTGTGGGTGAATAGAAGCTAGTTGGACGGTTGGTCTTAAATTATAAGACTGTTTAAATGATAGTGTTAGAGTGGTAAGATAAGTGGATTAAAAAGAATGGATTTCAATGGCTTAACGTTGCATGCTTGTGTGTGGTAATGCCTTGTTTTGTTTAAGGCTCGGATGGCCTTGAAGCTGGGAATTTGTGGAGTTAGAGTTGGAAAAGGTTGTGGTTTGTATTTGTGGCTTTATTTTCTGTTTACAGGTAACCAGATTGTCCACAATACAGATGAGACTATGTCCGTTTATCGGGTCTGGACTTAACCTTTTAGCTTGAGGTTGGGTCGGGGCATGACATTTAGGTGGTATTAGAGCTTACAGAATGCATGAGCCGGGATAGGTTTCTCGGTCTGTGGGGTAGAGGTCTTTTATGTAAAGATATAATTATGTGAATAAGTGTTTCTTTGATTGATTAAGTGAATGAATAATTAGGTAAAGAACATGCTAGCATGAACGTGAGAATATGAAATGTTTTCCATGAGTTTTGGTATGAAAATGAAAAGTTTAGAATGAAAAGCATGATTAAGTGACTTATATGTTACTTTTATTCATAAAGTGTTTGTATGATCTTGTATGCTTTCATGTGAACTTATTTGAGCTTGTTCTTATGTGATTTATCTGTGCATTATATATATGCCAGATGTAATACTTTTGCATTCTAGTTTCTACAATAGGACCTCGTAGACGAACCAGGGCATAGGATGTTGAACAACTAGATTTGGGTCCACAGCCGAGTAATGAACAAGTGATAGCTACTATGGCAACGACAATTGATAGAATTATCAGTTCATAGATGAACAGCGTCATACGGGGGCTCAGCCTGCAGTTAATCCTAGCCATGGTAGGGACAGGGCCGAGGGCAGTAGTGCTATAGGAGGTAGTAATCAGCTTGAGAAAGTCTTGAAGCATAGGGCAACAAACTTCTTGGGAAAACCAGATGATGAAATAGCTAAGAGATGGATCAATAAAGTTGACAAAATCTTTAATGTTTTGGAATATAATGATGATAGACGGATTCACATTGCCACATTTCTTCTAGAGAGTGATGCTGAAGAGTGGTAGAGAACCGTTCAGTAGAGGGGGGCCGATAAGGCAATACAACACACTTGGGCTGATTTTATGAGAGAGTTCAGAAAGAAATATATTTCTGAGGTGACTAGAGAAAGACTTGAGGAAGAGTTTGTTTCTTTGAGACAGGGCAATATGACTATTTCCCACTACGAGGCCGTATTTGATCGATTGTCTCGTTACATGCCAGAGTTGGTTCGCCTTGAGAGACGTAGAATTTAGAGGTTCATTCGGGGTTTGAGAGAGGACATTAATTTGAATCTGTCTACTCATACGTATACCAATTTTTCAGAGGCGGTACAGGCAGCTTCACGATTTGAGAAGCGTAAGATCGAGTTGATTGCGAGTTCTAGCCAGCCTAACAAGAGGCAGCCTATTTCTCAAGGACAGTAGGTACCTCGTCAGGCTCAGTTAGCCGGTCCGGTTCAAATTCAGCAGCGTCAGTTCCAGACACAGAGTTACTCGAGGCCAGTACAGTCACAATTATAGGTAAGACCTGCACAGAGCCAGACTAGACCTGCTACAGCTAGGTCTCATCAGGGTAGCACCGCTACCTCCACATACAGAGCTCTTATAGGAGGCACTGCTGCAAGAAAAAACTAGCCGTGCATCTTTTGTCAGCGTAGGGGTCATATTAAGGAAAATTACTAGAGGAAGTCAGGCAGGTGCACAAGTTGCGGGAGTGAGCAGCATAAAGTCAAGGATTGCCCTAAATATAAGAATCCTCAAGGGCAGACTTTAGGGAAGATGGGTCAAACAAGAGCGGCATGTGCAGTGTCAGTACATCGAGCTCAGGCTCGAGCATTTGCTTTGCAAAGTTGATCTTCTAGCTTGAGTTTGGAGGTGCTTTGGAGGATCTTAGAGCTTCTACAAGTTGTCTACACCTAGTATATGTAAGGGAGATTCATGTTATATGCATTTGAAATTCTAGGGTTTATTATGGAATTTTGTAATTGTTGATTATTGCTATATAATTGCTTATAAATGCTTCAATTACCTCTTATTATGCTTAGAGAACATTCTTTTGTGGTTTAATAACAATTGTTATGGTTAGAATTAAAGATTGCATGTTGTAGGAAGAAGATGAATAGTTTTAAATAGTAACTTTTACATAGTTTGGGGTTTTTGTTTTTCTAAGTGTTCTATTGCCACTATTAGTTGCCATAACTTCCTAGAATGTTAATTGTGTCATGAAAATGATCATAACTTAGATAGAATTGGAATTATAGCTTGAAACACAAAGAGGAATTTGGAACGAAGTGTTGAAGATGACTAGTTTGGATATGTAGATAGTCTTAGATGTGTTAGGAAGCACTTGAAATGTAATTACTAATCAGATTAAGTAGATGTAGTTCAAAGCACCTAAAGGGATTTCCAGGGTTTTGGGTTAATATGATTAAAAATGTGATTTCGTGGTATTTAAGTGCATCATAAAGTGGCTACGTGGGATTAGTAAAGTTAGATTTGGAGTTCTTTGCCTTGTGTGAAGATCATGGCCTAATTACTAAGCATTAGAATAGTGAATTGTTGGATTTCTTGTGAATTGCTTGAACTTTTTGCATGATTAACTAGTGAATTGTTATAATTGTTATATTTGATTGTATTTGAGTTATATATATTATATATGGGTAAGGTTAGCCTACTTTGCTAACCTCCCGACTTGATATTGAATTGTTATCTTGTGTTCTCAAATATGTTATCGTGATCATATATCAGGTTGCGCAACCTTCGAACATGGTTGTGTCGAAAAACTCCAAGCAGAATCGGGCTGTCGGTCTAGCTTGGCTACCATGGTGTTGATTCCCTCTCTCGCTGGGGTATACTCCCATACCCCAGAGACATGGTTCACCTCGTTGAGTCATACGGACTTACCTCAGGAGAATGGGTCGTAAGATTCGAGATACATCCAGAGTACCCTATTGGTGATATAAAGGGGTTTGCCGACTTTTGTTATCAAAGATCGAGGTTCGTTGTTCGAGATCGAAGACAAAGAAGATGAACCGTATCTTTTTTGATGTGTTTAATGTTTATTTAATTTTCTTGTTATATTGTATTACTTGAGTTAATTGTGTTGTTGATGCATTTCACGAAATGATTTTCGAAAATACCCCGATTTTTCTGTATCCCCTTCCCTCGCTGAGCAACTGTGTTGCTCACTCCTATTTTAACATGTTTCAGGAGAAGCTGAGGTAGACCCCCAACTAGTAGCAGTAGAGGAAGAGGAAGTAGTGGAAATAGACCAATTACCTTGACTATTCGCTTGCTGAGGTTGGATGCTTGTAAAGATGTGTATTGATGTGTTTCTCCTATTTTGAGACCTTTGAGGTCTTGTATGTATTTGTGTTAGATTTGATGGGTTGTAATTAAAGTTTAAAGACCTGTGTGATTTAGTAGCATAGACGGCATGTAATAGTTCATGATATACTTTATTGGCTTTTGTTTGCATGCTTGTGTGCTTAGGTAGTTGAATGATAGACTTAATATCTAAGTAAGACTTGCAATTAATATTAGAATGGTATGATAACTCATCTTATGACTTAGAATTTCAATAGACATGCCTTGCATGTGTGTATGTTGAACTTTTGCTAAATTGAGGCTCGGATGGCCTTAATGAAATATATAATGTTGTATTATTGGAGGATGGGAAATGGTTAAAGGTGTTGGATTATGATTTTGTGGTTATATTTGATGTGTGTAGGGTATCAAATAGTATACGGTATAAAGGAGACTCTGTCCATGTACCAGGTCCGGACTTGACCTATAGTGTGGGGTTGGGTTAAGGAAGTTACACCAACCTTCTCACATATTCGTGCCAAGCTTCTCATGTATGAACAACAGCTCCTACTTGAAGATCCTCCTTAGTCCTCTGAATTGTCTGACACTACTATGGCCTTAACCAACCAACTGCAATCTACTACTCTTTCTCCCGAAGCTAACGCGACAATTCACAAGAGTTCTAATTCTGCTTCACATTCTCTACCTAACTCGTCCAGACCACCTCAGTCATCTCGTTCCAACTCTAATTTCTCTCGCAGTAAATATCAAATATGTCAAAAGAATGGTCATACTGTGGCTCGATGATGTTATCATTTCTCTCAGTCCAAAAATAGTGGGTCGAATTCTCCTTATGCAGGTTATCATTATCAACAAGCTCCTATCATTCCTTCTTCTCCCCTGCATGGCTCCATTCAGCCTTGGATCCCCGACTCTAGGGAATCTTCGTACATGATGTCTAATCCATCACTTTTGCAGCATATTCATGGTACTGATCAGGTGGTTGTTGGGGATGGTACATCTATTCCCATTTCTTATACAGGCTTATCATCAAATGGATGTAATATATGGATTTTGGAATAGGTTCTTAAAAGAATAAATTTATTTTCATCGACCTATGGGATATACTTTTAAGGGAAAAAAGACAAAATGATGGAATTGAAAAAGGCATCAATGGAATAATAGAATTGACAAATACTTCCGTGAACACAATTTCATCACACACCCTTATAAGCACGTTGTATATTTAACGTTAAAAGACAATGGTAATAAATTGTTAGTATACTTGTATGTGGATGATTTAGTTTTTATAGGTAATAATCCATATATGATTGAAGAATTCAAGAATGAGATTACTAGAGAGTTTGAGATGATAGACATTGGTGTTATGTCCTATTATCTCGGCGTAGAGATGAAACAAATGAAGGAAGACATTTTTATGTCTCATGAAATATATGCTAAAGATCAATATTCTCAAGAAATTCAAGATTGAGAACTGCAAGCAATAAATACAGTAGTTGAAATTGGTGCAAAGTTGTCTAATCATAAGAAAGGAGAAAATGTGGATCTAACATTTTCCATAAGTCTTGTTGGAAGTTTGACATATGTCAAACCTGATATTCTATTTGGAGTGGGTCTTGTGAGTCATTACATGGATTCTCCAACCACATCACATTTAAAGGTAGCAAAAATGATCTTTTAATACATCAAAGGTACTCTTAACTTTAGATTACTTTATAAACCTTCAAACGAAAACAAGCTTGTAGGATATTATGATAGTGACTGGGCTGGAGTCTTGATGATCGGAAAAGCATTACTAGGTATACTTTCTTCATGGGAGATATTTCTTTTGCATGGAGTTCAAAGAAATAACTTATTATGACTCTCTACTTATGAAGCTAAGTATGTTGCTGCAAATTCATGTGTTTGCCAAGCTATTTGGCTCCAAAAATTGTTGGATGAATTCAACTACCACAAGAGAATGCAATGGAAATTTTTGTGGATAACAAGTCGACGATTACACTAGTTAAAATCTAGTCTTCCATGAAAGAAGCAAACATATTGATACAATATTCCATTCTATTAGAAAGTGCATAGAGAAGAATAAAGTGGAAATCAAGTATTTCAAATCACAAGATCAAGGTGTTGATATTTTGACCAAACCCCTCAAAGCGGAACTATTTTACATGTTGAGAACTGTGCTTGGAGTGATGAATCAAGTTTAAGGGGGAATGTTAGATATTAAACTTGATTTAAAAGAAGAAGAAGAACTTATACATTTATACACTTAAAGTATCTAATTGATGAAGGAATGTATGATGTATTTGAATAGCGTTTGGGTGATTTATGCATGGAATATGAAGAGTCATGTATCTATTGACTACATGATGCATGTATTGACTTAGGTCCACATTGTGTAATCACTATAAATACTTGTGTAGTTTAAAATTTTGAAGTAAGAGGGAAAATTCTAAAGTTATATATATTTCTCCTCTTTACTTAATCTCTGAAGTGTTTTATATGAGTATATATTTCTTAAACTTCGACACAATCTTCATCAAGATCACTGTAAGACATAAATTTCTTATCCAGTTGATTTCTTAATTCCAATAATTGTTCAACACGATCATAGACATTTTAGAATACCTTTAATAGAGGGACAAATAGTTCAATTTGATAGAACTTATTTATCAACCTCTTTTAACGAGTTTATATACATTATATTTTTTGCCAAGAGCAATATGGTGGAAACAATAAATAATTTCACATGATTTTATAGTGTGGTTAAAAGGTATCTAATTCCTATCTAAAAGTAAAGTTTTTCCATTTAATTCGACAAGAGTAAAGATATTCGGATAATCAAAAAAATTTCAAAGATGTTATATATGCAGAAAAGCGGTAAATAGCACGAGAACCCCCTATGATTTCTGACAACTGTACAACACCTTCTTGTGGTTTAAAAATTACTAAAAACTTCTCATGTGGTTTGTTAAACTAAGTGTAATGCTCCGCTCAGTTAAAAAATTTGTCTATTTTGACAGAGAGTGTATTACACTAACTTTTCATGTAATTGGTCATTTTTTTACAAAAAATAGTTCACTATCCGGACAAAAATACCCTTATTAAGATTTCATTTTTTAAAAAAAATTCTCCAACACACCAGCCTGACAACAACAACAACAAAAAATTAGACATGTTAAGTCATCGTCCTCAACCCCCATCCCCGCCCCCACCCCCCTCCCACGTTCCCCACCCCTTAACTTTTTCAAGCCCCCCATCCTCACCCCCTACCCTTGTCAGCCCCCCACGGCACCCCAGTTATATACTTTTTTTTCTAGTCTGCTATGTGCATATATATATATGTCTATACACACACATTTGTTTTTCTTTTGTTTGATATATATATATATGTTTATGTGTGTGTGTATATATATTTGTTTTAATTTTTTTGGTCTAATGTGTATATATATATGTGTATTTTTATATATTTTTATACATAAATAAACAAAAGAGAAAAAGAGAAAATAGATAAAGGAAAAAGAATTGAGGGCATTTAAGTCTTTTTACAAATTTCGTTAGTTACTTTGATGAAAAAGTGGTGACAAGGCATGTGTGCTGCGTTTCTAAAATCATAGGAAAAGTATTTGGTGGTTTTTGAACTAAAGAGGGTTCCTGTGCTATTCACGTACCAGTTACTTCATATAGGACTTTCTCATTTTTGGAATAGGGTTTAGAGATTTTCATGAACCGGAAAGGAAAACAAATGTGGGATAAATTATTAGGATTTTAGACACGCAAGTCAAGGATCAAGCGAAACGTCATTTATGAGCTAGGATGAGATAAAGGCATTTGAGGGTCAAGTAAAGGGTTAAGCACAATTGTTAGCCAATTAAGGGGAAAAGAAAAAAAACTCTACTCCCTAAAGTAACCAGTAACTTCCCTTTCTCTTTCATGTAATAAAATGATATGCTAATCAAAAAAAAAAAAAAATTATACGGTCAATAAATAATTAATATGAAATAGGCACATTTAATCCCTAAGAGTCCTACCAATAAACCCATTGATATAATTCAATAAACCATTGGTTCCATGACGCAACTTTTTATGTATGAGAATGGATATACTTAAAACGCTATGATGTTACGATTATCATATATAACATTATATGTTGTAAGCAAAATTCTGTTTATAACATTATAATACTATGAAGGAATCTTTACTCTCTATTAAGAAATTTTCTATAGCATCTACTATTAAAGGAATTGTTTTCCAACATTAGAAAGATACAGGTAACTAATTTTGACAAAACAAATGAAGCAAGAGTAATGTGATACTTTGATAAATTCTTTTTTTTCCCCATAATTATTTGTCTGTGGTTTTGTCTCTTAATTTTTTGTCGCAAATTACTTTGAGAATAAAGATGAATTCTTTGAAGCAAGAAATTTAATTGTTAAATTAGCACTTACAAAATATACAATTGTGACATCATTGATAGCTCAGAGGTTTTTCTCCCAGATATGTTACAACTCCTAAGCAACCTACAATACAATCTCAAACAATTTTATGAAAATGAATCCTGCAAGTTTGTGGATACAATGTTTAGAGATGACTCATGACTCACAATGTTGTCAGCCCAACCATATCTCCTAGCTGGGGAAAATCAGAACTTTTTTCCTTTTAAGTCACTAATCCTTCTACATAGAGAATGTTGGAGAGTATCTTTACCCATATTCATTGTACCATAACTAATTAATATTAACCAAATAATGCAAGAAAGGTGTAACTCACATCTCTGTTAAAATTTTCAAGCGGGATATGCAGTCAGGTATGGGCTCTTCGAAACCACTACCTTGAATCTCTCTAGTGGCAATTGATATTTAGGGTATCAAAGATGTGATTAAAGATTCCAAAAAAGTGATAAACGTAGTTTTTGAATTATAGACAAGTGACTCACAATCTTTGGAGCTTCGTCCATCTGTCAAAATTAGGTAGTTGTCCAACAAAATTGTTGCTACTTAAGCTACTATATATTCACCAAAAAAAAAATTCATATAAGTATTCAACCTAAAGTTTATAAAGTGTGGAAGTACTTTAAATGTAGGGTAATTATAAATTACGCCATATGTTACTAAGCTATTTTATTTTTTGTTTCAAACCTCCTCATAAATAAACTTTTTGTTTCATTACCCACTCTGTTAGGTTTCTTAGATAGTTTTAGTGGATTTTCATTTTTAACTAAATAAATTGTCATTTCAACACTACTATTATCCTAATTTTAGCCATCATTTGCGAAGATCAAAAGTATATATATTGTTTTCTTCGAACTTTTAAGTCTAGGATTTAAACAGTAATGAATTTATATATTAAAGTAGTCGCTTTAACATTTCAGTGAACAATTTGGAAAAAAAAAGTTTTGAAAATAATTTGACATTTTGTGAAAATTTAGTGACCTATGGCGTAATTTGTCCTTTAATGTATCATAAGGACATATTCACTATACTTACAACATTGTCAATTTGGTGAGATAAGAGAGCTCTACTAGTAAATTACCAGTCATATTGTTTGTGTTAAGGCAATCAGATTGATTGATGATTGATAAATTGATTGGAAATTTTTAAGGCAATTATTAATTGGCTATGTTTTGCAAAAACTCATGATATTACCATACTTGTGTTGTTTACCTTTTTAATTATGCAGGTAAAATAATATGGTAACTTACCATATAAGATTTGTGCTAGTTATGGAATGACATTAATTGCATATTCATAAGGAATTTCTTGGAAGCCCAGGCATGTTGATTAGTAACAGATGAGTATATATATATATATATATATATATATATATATATATGTGAAGCTCAACGACACAAAGGGTGAACTGGGTGAGACATTGAGAAAGAGAAAGAGCATGGACGAACTGCAAAATAACATATAGGATTCCTATGTCCGGTATCATGTTGCAACACGACCTGTCATTGAGTAATTAATTATTTTAGTGTTGCAACTTTGTGTTGCTCGACAGTAAGTTATGAGTGACTTGTGTATGTCTTTGCGTGATTAGATTACTGTCTTCTTTATTCATTCTTCGAGGGAAGAAGTTGTGGTTCTCGAGAGAGAACGTTGCAAGTTGAGGGGAGCTCGCCAAACCGGAGTTCATTAAGGAGTTATTCATCGAAGCGTCAAATGTCAAGATAGAGTCTTTACTTGTGTAAGTCCATTGATGTTGTAACTTATTATTTCTTAAAGAATTGGTTTGTTGAACCAGGGGTTGGTCCCGTTGATGTAGACCGCACGGTTGAACCACGTTAAATCTTAGTGTTCTTACTTTTTGTTACAACGTATTATATTCCGTTGCTGTGTGATTTGGCTCTAACCATGTTGGAACATTAAGTGAAACAACTCGTTAACGTATTAAAGTTTTAACTGGAGTTGACTGTTTATGAACTGTGATACATTGTGTGTTTCAATTAATGTTACAGCATCATCTGTAATAGTCATTCAAATACACCACAGAACTTCATTATCTGATCAAATTATTCACATTAATTCTGAACTTATCCATACTTTTACTGCATAAACTCTAACAGTTTGTATGAAGAAGACTGTAGTGACAACAAGAAGAAAGGTTATTGAATGTTCCAAACATGAGAAATTTTCAATTATAACAAATGAACCAGAAAAATGAGAGAGTAAAATAGCCTTACAGGGTGTCTAGGTTGGTCAATTTCCCCAGGGTCACCGGAATATTTTCGGAAAACATGTTTGTTTCCAAGCCTCTACATACAGAATTTCATTCAAAACAGTAGTAAATTCCAAAAATATTTCAAAAAGGAATCTAATGCTGCTAAGGTTTTCTTCAATACGCATACATATATTTGAGAGTTGATATATTTCCC
This sequence comes from Ehretia macrophylla, assembly GCA_037974665.1. Lineage (NCBI taxonomy): Eukaryota > Viridiplantae > Streptophyta > Magnoliopsida > Boraginales > Ehretiaceae > Ehretia > Ehretia macrophylla. The sequence goes on from CM075781.1 coordinate 82,576,426, forward strand.
ATGTACTATGGGATTGGTCCTGATAAGCGATTCATCCCCAATGCCAAGCAACATTTTTCTATTTGTCAATTCACAATGATCAATAGGCTAGTGTACTAATTAAGACTAGTCCTTACCAGAACCAAAAAAAAAAAATAGCTTACAGATATTGTAACTTGGTAGAAACCCATTCCAGAGGAATTGTGCCATTAAGGTAGTTCCCGAAGAGAACACTGTAAAGTGTAAAGCAACTATCATCATTAGTAATTACAAGGGATAGGTAAAATTAAATGTCGTTTTTCTCCATGAATTTTAACTTAAATACCAAACTCTTTCATGAAGTTTAATTTTATCCAAATTCCACCATCGCATCAAATTTTAAAGGGTGAGGGCGTAAGGCTGAGGGATCGTGAGTAAGGGTATGGGGTAGGGTTGGGGTTCTTCACAGGTTGGCTTTTGGGAAAAGGAGTGTTGTCGTCGATGGGGCTTGGGAGAAAGGGGAAAGGGTGCTGATTTTATTTTAGGGTGTTTTTGATCTACACCCCCTCTGTCAACATGAAATGAGCCTTAGACCCCACTTTTTTTATAAAGTTTGAGACAGACCCCTTCTGTTAGGGTCTGTCCAATTTTTCCGTCAAAACAATATGAAATGTCATTTATGCCCTTAACTTTTTCCCTTTGGGCTTTTCCTTTTTCTCCTATCTTTTACTCCATTTTCTCTTTCCTCTTCCGTCTACTTTCTTATTTACCTTTTACTTTTGTTTTTTTTTTCCTTAAAACTTCTTCTACTCCATCCCTTTCCCTTTCTTATCCATTTCAGACAAGTATGCCAATTTTCCCCATCCATGGCTTTAGGAGCTTTACTCTTCCTCCTAATATATATATATTTGTATAACCATGTTCCTCACTACTGAATCTGCAATTAAAAAGATTGAAGACAACGACACCCTTGTGTTTATTGTCGATATCCGTGCAAATAAGAAGTCAAAAAATGTATGGCATTCAAGCCAAGAAAGTTAACACTTTGATCAGTCCTGATGGAGCCAAGAAAGCCTATGTTGGATGCTTTGGATGTGGCAAACAAAATTGGCATAACCTAAGCGATTGGCTGGCCAGTCGGAGTTGTATATTTTTTTTCTTCTTTTTTTTTTGCTTCCGTTATTGTAATTAAAAAGATTGCTTTTTTTTAGATTACAAGAAAAATAACAAAACAATGGCTATATTTTAGGTATAGGCTTTTGAGTTTAACTGGGAGATAATGATTCTAAGTTCTAATTGGGTAATGTAATGAAATATGGTGGGGATGATGATAATTTAATTGGTGATGGATTGAGGTGTTTGTGAAACCTGACAACTTTTGTGCATTCATTGTGCTTGTGTGTGTGTGGTTTTACTGGGTGGAGATAGAAACGGGAAGTGGTGGTACAATGTGTATGGGAATGTGATTGTGTGTGTATGTATGGTGTGGTGTTGTAATCAGGGAAGTAGAGGTTAGAAGGGAGAAGATACATGTGACAATCTGACAAGAAAGACGAGGAAGAAACGAAGGGGAAAAAGTTAAAATGCAAATTTACGTTTTTACCCTTAACTCAGACAGAAAAATTGGACAGACCCTAACAGAAGGGGTATGTCTCAAACTTTATAAAAAAACATAGGGTCTAAGGCTCATTTCTTGTTGACAGAAGGGGTGTAGATAAAAAATACCCTTTTATTTTATTTTATATTTTGTTTTTAGATGATAAAGGCCAAAATATGCTTCAATTTAAGGCTTTATAATTTGATGCTATAGGAGGATTTAAGTAAAGTTAAAAATCTAATACGAAAGTTTGAAATTTAAACTAAAACTCACGAGAAAAACTAATATTTTTGTTCTAAAATTTAATATGCATGGATGGAAAATGAAAACACAGTTTCCAGCTTCGTGTCCGACTGTGCATTTAAACAGTTAAACACGTTTGCAGATTACCCACAGTGATAAGTGAATCCACCACAGTGATACGCCTAATTCAGACAGTGAAACAGATGAAAAGACAGTAAGTAAAGTACGCACAATATTTTAACGTGGAAAACCCAACTGGGAAAAAACTACGTGACCACTCCCTGGTCAAAACCCCACTAGATGATTTCACAGTTACAATAGTTAATGGACTTATGTGATTGACAACTCCCTTGTAACCCTCACCGCCTAGACTATCTAATCCACCTAATGATATACAGCCTAGCGAGATCCCCTCGACTTAGCGTATTTTCCCGAATACTCACCTCCTTCTCCCGAAGGATGTCTAATAAGATAAATGAACAGAGAGTTTACAAACAAAATATGCTCAGTGTGCTCACAGTGCTAAAACAAACTCTCACCACAGTGTTTCCCAAATAGACTCAATAAACATATTGCAACCCTTATACACTTTGCTCTTCGTCTATCTCTACAAGATTCTTGTGTGTTGCTCACTATATATAGGTGAGAGTGCTGCAATTCTTAGCCTCCAAGAAATCGTAGATATTATTCTCCTTTGTAGGATTCTTTACCTAAGGCAATCTCCAAAGATTTACTCAATTAAATATTTGTTCAATCAATAATTTGCTTGCCTTATCAAAACCTCATCAGAATCACCTCATAATTGCCTTTGCAGTAAATTGATAGCTTTCCATATAAGAGAAAATCATGCACAATCTGTTACCAAAAATAAAGACAATTAATACAATGCTAATTGCCATTATTCGTCGGGCTAACAAGCTCTCCCTTTGGCTTTGTTTTTGACAAAATCATTCTAAATACATGCAACTGTAAGCATGAAACTGGAACAGTGATATCAACAAAACACAGTAAATAACACAGACACAATAATAGGAAAATAACAATAGGAAACAAGTAACTAATCAACGAAACTATAACTAATCAAGGAAACTACACTACACAGTCTGAAATGTCTCCCCCTTTTTGCCACAAATCAAGGCCAAAGAAACACGGCATATGCAAAAACAGAGGAACCAAGACTAAACACAGTAGTATAAAAATAGCAAAAGTAGACGTAGTGAGACATAAGCAAGGCCAAAAGGTTAAACACAGTTGTTCCCCCTGTTTCGCAGAAAGCAAGGCCAACGGGTAATTGGAACCTACAAAGAGACTGTATCACAAAGGTAGGAACATAAAGCATAGTTGGATAGAATCCGCAAAAAAAAACACCAGGAACCAAGACTGAGAGGGTCATAGACCCAAAGAGTAAGTCAAACAAGAACAGAAACATTAGCGTAACAGTGGCACACAGGCCAGAATAAAACATCAACGATCAGATGGAGTAGACAAAGTAGCAAGAACATCGTCAAACAGAGCAGTAATACATGATAGCCAACAAGAATATCTAAAATCAGCTTATCTTGGGCAGCCAAGGCTTGGCGCAGAGCCATCACAATGGCCGGAAGCCCAGCCACGCAACTAGAAGTGGAAGCAGGATCATCGATCGGAGATGATTGAGCTGGCTTGGCCTTACTTTTCACCTGCTTAGCAGAGCTTTTGCCGGTAGTATGTGCAGCAGGTACAGTTTTTTCACTGGGAGTTCTTGCCCCTTTAAGGAGATCCACATCAAGCATTTGTGAACCTTGCACATACTTAGGACTGAAGGCCAGAGTGTCAGACACCTGTAAAAATTGAACACCAGTAATGTCAAATGTGCAATGGGCTGCAAGATAAGCCTAGAGAAAATATGGATATGGCAATAGTTTGTTTTTAAACTTCAGTTCTGCTTTGCGGAGAACACGGTTGAAGATGATCTTACCAAGGTCGAACCCATCACCTGTGCCAAGTCGGTACATTACAGTGGTAGTGTGTGTGAAACCTCAGTTTTCGTCTTTATCTCAATTTGCATGGCATTGCCTCGATTTGCGTGATTTGACCTATTTATGTGTTATATGAGTTAGAATGTGCTAAATATGTGATTTATATACCTAATACATGCTATGTGTACATTCATGAAATTTTTATCAAAAACGGCATTGAAAATTTTATCGTCAGTTTTTGTGAATAGTGTTTTGAATACCTGTCTGCTAAAATTTTTACAAGGGTGTTTTAAATGTCTTAAAACATAGTCCTCTATTATTAATAGACCCAAAAATTGATTCTGAAACGGAATAATAATTTAAATAGACTTTTCGAGCGAAAAGTGGTATTTTTGAGCCAAATATTAATTTCTTCTAAACCCGATTCTTGCATTGACTTTCATTGACCTAGTATATATTAATATAAATGTATTTATATGTGGCATTAAATGATTTTAGATTAATTGTGCATTCAAAAGACATTTGAAAACAAATAATATGACTTTTCAACTTCTTCTACAGAAATCTCATTTTTAGCCGAGTCGGGTGAAAGTCTTTGCATGAGAAAACTCTTGTCACCTAAAAATAAACTACTTAAAATAGTCTAAGTGTTAAATTAATGTTTTGAGCAAGAAATAGTCTAAAATGGAATTAAAAGACAAGAAAATACTAAAAATAACTAAGTGTCAACTTTGACTTTCTTTTATTTGTTTGACCTTTGCTTTATATATCATCAACACGCATTAAAAGCTCACAAAACACACTCATTTTTCACACACATTACCGAAAATACATGAGGGAGAAGAAAGAAGGCATTTTCAAGGTTTTTCAAAGCATTTTTCACATAAATTTTGCAATTCAAGTCCAAATCACTTCATTCAAAGCTTGATTTCACTTGTTGGGCATCCATTATACATCTTTCTTGCATCAAAACACATCAAAGGTGAGAGAAAAATTCTAGATCTCAAAATGTCATTTTTATGTTTTTGCGTATAATTGCATTTTAAACCTTTATAAAGTTGAATTGATGTTAGATTATTGCTCAGTGCATGCTAAGGATCGTTTGTATGCATTTATATAAGATTTGAACAGTTGTAGCATAAATTTTTATTTTCGGGTATTAAAAGTTGAGTTATTAGCTATTTGGTGAATATTTTGAGTTGTAGTGGTTGGAATCGATTGCTGTCGATTTGTAAAAGTTTGTTAAATAAGGGGTAGTGCCATTGTAATGTCAAAATTTTGATTGAGATGGTGTGAAAATCCAAAAATTTCAGCCTAGGTGCATCGAGGTTTTAAGGCTGTTGGGATTGAATTGGTTGTGTTTTGGTTGGTTTCCGAGAGGGCTAATGTAGTTGATTGAATGAGTGAGTGATAGAAACTGGTTTGGAGTTGTTTGGATTAGTAGAATGTAAGATATAACTATTTGAAGTTTAGGTTGTCTTTCTTTAAAGTATTGAATTATGTCTTTAGTTGATTGGGTGGTGTTTGAGTGATTGAATTGTGAGTTGTTAATGGTTAGACTAGGGTTTGAGTGTGTTTAATGCATGTTAAGTTGGATGGCCTATTTTGTCATCTAACTTAGTTGTTTAGTAGTTAATTGATTAATTGATGTTTTGTTATTGTAATGTTATTAATTGATTATTGATTATTGAATATTGATTATTGATGAACCGGGAGATAGTCAACGGAAAAGGTTGTTCTCTTGTAATGTGATGTTTATTATTATTGCTGAGTCTTGGTATGTGTGTGCCACCTCTTGGGCAGCGTTAGGCTATCGGGTTGATAATGGCATAACTACCAGAGACTACTTCCAGCTCGCTTGACGGAGGTATCATGGAAGGCGCGGCTAATGAGGTACCTCGGGTGCGTGAGTAATGGGGAGTTACAAGAAGAATGGTTGAGATCGTGATGGCGTTTGGAGCTACACCAAATAGTGTATCCTTTATTCAATGGTCATTATAGTTTATATGATGTATTGTTATTGATAATTATTGTGTGTCTACTGCTCAAAGGATCATTTTTAAGGAATATAGTAAATACTGTTAGAGATCTATCGGATCCTCACTGAACTTGTTTTATATAAGCTCACTCTCTATTATTGCATGCATACAGGTGTTATTGAGCAAGTTTAGGGGTACGTGCCTCAGAAAGCTGAGAATGTGCCATATGTGGACGAGTCCTATGTGCCAGAGTCTTGTCCTTGATGTTAGAGATGTTGTATACCTTATAGTCTTGTATATTATTCTAGTTGTCTTTTATTTACTTTATAGTTAATGATGTATAAGTTGTAGTAATGATAATGAACTAGTTGTTGCTAACTTAGTGGTCTTTTTTTTTACTATGATAGGTTACTAAGTTAGTTTATAATCTATTTTGAAATGTATGTTTAATTAATGTATTATGTTGGAACGGAGGCGTATAACTATGAATAGATTGTTGAAGAATGATTATTGTATAATATGGTTGTGTTGTATATTGTTAACTTAATTGAGGAGTTGAATGTTGGGATTGTTTATGGAGTTTGATGTATGATGTTTTAAAGAGGTTTGTTTAGAGCCACGGTGTCCTAATTACTGTCGTTATACTGCCGAAATTTCATTGCGTCCTAACTGATCGTAGGTGGGGTCGAGTTAGGGCGTGACATTAAGTGGTATCAGAGCGCATGTTTAGCTGTCAGCCGGGGTATCCTCGGAATGTGGGTAGTGGTCTAAGCAAGCAAGTATGTATTAAGTGAAAGAAAAGTGAAACATATGTTAATATGTTTATGTGATTAATTTACTTATGTGTCTAACTTTGTATGTGATCAATATGCTTTATGTGTTAAGTGAACTAATGTGGTCAATATGTTTTATGTGATAACGTGTCTTATGTACTCAATCTGTTGTAGTTAATATGCATTTTGTGATTAATGTGTATTATGTGACAAATGTGTTTTATGTGATTGAAATGTCTGTGTGAAGTTAGTTGTTTATGTGGTTTTAATTGTTTATAACTAGCTTATGTGAAACAACGTGCTTTAGGTGCTCAACGTACTTTAAGTGACCAATGTGAGTTACGTGATCAACTTGTCTTCTGTGAAGTTTGTTGCTTATGTGACTTTAATTGTTTATAACTTACTTTTGTGATATAACCTGTTTATGTGATGTTGGCTTCTTATATGTTGAATTATGTGTTATGTGATAATGTTGTTATATATGATAATCATGTAATATGTAGGTACTTATTTTCATGAGATATAATTGTATATATGCTATAACTGTGGGTGATTCTTTTGGGTGAGGTAAGGATGACTGCAAGAGTTTTCGGAAATAGAGGTAGGCCATAATTTGAATTATTATTATTCTGGTAGTTTATCAGTGAGATTTTAATTGTTATGTTTATGGATTTTAATCTCAGTTTAATGGATCTGTTCTTGATGTTCCTTTAGCAAGAATGAAGTTGTTCGAAAAAATAGCAATGTATTTTGATAATTATTATTACTTTTGTTGTCATGTTTAACTTGTTATTACTTGGAGATGGATCATAAGTTGAGGTTTCTGTGAGGTTGTGATTAAACACTTTTGGAGTCTCAACTCAAACTATACTTTCTTGAGGTTATTTTAGAATGAATTTATTTGAGGAATTAGTGATGTATATTTGTGAATGGAATGAAGTGTAGTATAACATGTATATATTTCTACTATTTGGGATTGCTATATTAGTAATGGATATTTTGGAGTTTTGATCTTTAAACCTTAGAGACAATTGGAGTGATTCCTGACTAAAGTTACTTTATTCGAAGATGTAGTTGTTGGGAGATAGAATTATTTGAGGAAATAAGAATACATTTTGGTGACTGAACATTTACTTGCCTACATCAAGCTTTTGAGTTCTAGGTGGTATGAATTTCTAAATTATTGATTGAGGATTCGCTTGTGTTATAATAGGTTAATATGAATCTGTATTGTGTTATCAGATTTTGGAGTCTTCATTACTGAATCTTGTTGGGTAATCGGTGATTTATCTTGTTTAGTGATTGGTCTAGTACGGAATGTAAAATTTTGCAGTAATTTATCTTGTTTGGTGATTGTTATGACTCCTTAGGTTCTCTAGATCTCCTTAGTGTCTTGTTTTGGAGGAAGATAGATTGTAGAATTTTACTTGTTGGTGTTTAAGTGTGTAGGTGGGACACCTTTCTTGTACTTCATAATTCTATCGGTCTTATTATTATCTTTTACTCTATTCTCACTTATTTGAGAGAGAGTTACACTTTTTTAGCATATCAATTGTTTCTTGAAAGTTTTGCTTATTGGATTAATGGATCATATACTCATTTGACATTGTTTCTATTCTTAACATTCATATTTGTTTCTTAAAGCAATGTCGCTTATTGGAGTTAAGGTTTAAGACTTCTATATTTCATTCTATATCTCCAGCAATTCATTTCAATATTTTATTTCGTCATATTACTATTCATTTGAAAGTAATTTTTCCTTTGGTATACCATTTTATTTTAGAGTAATTTTTCCTTTGGTATATCATTGTCATTCTTGTTGATCCTTGTTAATCCTATTGTTTTATTACAAAATACTGAGCTATTACTTTGCTTGTAATTGCTCACTCAAAGTACTCGGTACTATCCTATTGTTATCATTTCTTATTCGTACTTCTTTGGTATTGCGTGCTGAGATACTCTTGCCATTCATGTTTTCTATTGAATTAATCATCTCTTATTTCTTAATTTCATTTCGCCTCAAGTACAACTTACTTGTTGATTCCTTGAACAATCATCGAGAATTGAAATGTCTACTTGTTCAGGAATTTTTGTTCAACATAATCGGCACTGTTTTGACTCATCATCATCCTTTGTTCGTACTTATTTAACTGATAGGTGCTGAGACATTTTTATCTTAGTTATCATGCTTCCTTATTAAACTACTAACCTCTTGATTCTCTAACCTGTTTGACCTTTTGTCCACTTGATTGTTGGCTCGAATATGATTTTTCATATTCGTATTTCCTTGTAAATTTCATAAGAGCCATATTTTGACAAATGTCACTTTTGAGATATTTCCTTGATCAATAATCATTCATGTTATCTTGAATGAGTTTTTAAACCCTCGGGGTGTTCATAGAGCTCTTTTGTGTAGTAGGGGATGATTGATAAGTAGTGGTGTCATGCTAAAATCTTGGAGTTGCGATTTCTTTTATATGCAATATGATATTAGGTGGGAGAGAATTATGAATTGAAGATTGTCTTGGAATTATGATCATCAACTTGTAGTCAACAGAGTTTGTTCTTTTGAGGTCTTTGGTTAGGTGTCATCCTAAGAGATAAATGGAAACTAAAAGAAGTATTGTTAAGTATGACGATTGAGGACTTAGTTGTCTGTTAGTTCGAGAATTGCGCAGACGCAATTGTTTTAAGGGGGAGAACGTGAAACCCCAATTTTTATCTTTATCTCAATTTGCGTGTCTTTGCCTCAATTTACGTGATTTGACCTATTTATGTGTTATATGAGTTAGAATGTGCTAAATATGTAATTTATATTCATAATACATGCTATGTGTGCATTCATGAAATTTTCATCAAAAACGGCATTGAAAATTTTATCGTCGATTTTTGTGAATAGTATTTTGAACACCTGTCCGCTAAAATTTTTACAAGGGTATTTGAAACGTCTTAAAACCTAGTTCTCTATTATTGATAGACCCATGTTTGATAAAAATTGATTCTGAAACGGAATAGTAATTTAAATAGACTTTTCGAGCGACAAGTGGCATTTTTGAGCCAAATATTAATTTTTTCTAAACCCGATTTTTGCATTGACTTTTATTGACCTAGTATATATTAATATAAATGTATTTATATGTGGTATTAAATGATTTTAGATTAATCGTGCATTCAAAAGATATTTGAAAATAAATAATATGACTTTTCACCTTCTTTTGCAGAAATTGCGTTTTTAGCCAAATCGGGTAAAAGTATTTGCATGAGAAAACTCTTGTCACCTAAAAATAAACTACTTAAAATAGTCTAAGTGTTAAATTAATGTTTTGAGCAAGAAATAATCTAAAATGGAATTAAAAGACAAGAAAACACTAAAAATAACTAAGTGTCAATTTTGACTTTCTTTTATTTGTTTGACCTTTGCTTTATATATCATCAACACACATTAAACGCTCACAAAACATACTCATTTTACACACACATTACCGAAAATACATGAGGGAGAAGAAAGAAGGCATTTTCAAGATTTTTCAAAGCATTTTTCACATAGATTTGCAATTCATGTCCAAATCACTTCATTCAAAGCTTGATTTCACTTGTTGGGCATCCATTCTACATCTTTATTGCATCAAAACACATCAAAGGTGAGAGAAAAATTCTAGATCTCAAAATGTCATTTTTATATTTTTGCGTATAATTGCATTTTGAACCGTTAGAAAGTTGAATTGATGTTAGATTATTGCTCAGTGCATGTTAAGGATCGTTTATATGCGTTTATATAAGATTTGAACCGTTGTAGCATAAATTTTTATTTTCGGGTATTAAAAGTTGAGTTATTAGCTATTTGGTGAATATTTTGAGTTGTAGTAGTTGGAATCAATTGCCATCGATTTGTAAAAGTTTGTTAAATAAGGGGTAGTGCCGTTGTAATGCCGAAATTTTGATTGAGATGTTGGTGTGAAAATTCAAAAATTTCAGCCTAGGTGCATCGAGGTTTTAGGGCTTTTAGGCTTGAATTGGTTGTGTTTTGGTTGGTTTCCGAGAGAGCTAAGGTAGTTGATTGAATGGGTGAGTGATAGAAATTGGTTTGGAGTTGTTTGAATTAGTAGAATGTAAGATATGATTATTTGAAGTTTAGGTTGTTTTTCTTTAAAGTATTGAATTATGCCTTTAGTTGATTGGGTAGTGTTTGAGTGATTAAATTGTGAATTGTTAATAGTTAGACTAGGGTTTGAGTGTGTTTAATGCATGTTAAGTTGGATGGCCTACTTTGTCATCTAACTTAGTTGTTTAGTTGTTAATTGATTAATTGATGTTTTGTTGTTGTAATGTTATTAATTGATTAATTGATTATTGATTATTGATTATTGAATATTGATTATTGATGAACCGGGAGATAGTCAACGGAAAAGGTTGTCCTCCTGTAATGTGATGTTTATTATTATTGCTGAGTCTTGGTATGTGTGTGCCACATCTCGGGCAGCGTTGGGCTATCGAGTTGATAACGGCATGACTACTAGAGACTACCTCCAGCTCGCATGACGGAGGTGTCATGAAGGGCGAGGCTAGTGAGGTACCTCGGGTGCGTGAGTAATGGGGAGTTACAAGAAGAATGGTTGAGATCGTGACGGCGTTTGGAGCTACACCAAATAGAGTATCCTTTATTCAATGGTCATTATAGTTTATGTGATGTATTGTTATTGATATTTATTGTGTGTCTACTGGTCAAATGATCATTTCCAAGGAGTATAGTAAATACTGTTAGAGATCTATCGGATCCTCACTGAACTTGTTTTATATAAGCTCACTCTCTATTATTGTATGCATACAGGTGTTATTGAGCAAGTTTAGGGGTACGTGCCTCAGAAAGCTGAGAATGTGCCATATGTGGACGAGTCCTATGTGCCAGAGTCTTGTCCTTGATGTTAGAGATGTTGTATACCTTATAGTCTTGTATATTATTCTAGTTGTCTTTTATTTACTTTATAGTTAATGATGTATAAGTTGTAGTAATGATAATGAACTAGTTATTGCTAACTTAGTGGTCTTTTTTTTTACTATGATAGGTTACTAAGTTAGTTTATAATCTATTTTGAAATGTATGTTTAATTAATGTATTATGTTGGAACGGAGGCGTATAACTATGAATGGATTGTTGAAGAATGATTATTGTATAATATGGTTGTGTTGTATGTTGTTAACTTAATTGAGGAGTTGAATGTTGGGATTGTTTATGGAGTTTGATGTATGATGTTCTAAAGAGGTTAGTTTAGAGCCACGGTGTCCTAATTACTGTCGTTATACTACCAAAACTTTGTTGCGTCCTGACTGATGGTAGGTGGGGTCGAGTTGGGGCGTGACAGTGTGGCTATTGACCATCGTATTGTGAGATGTAGGCAAAACATTCTTAATCACGAAGTTGTGGAGGGCTGCATATTTGGCCGTGATGAATGATGCATTCAAACTTTCACCGGGCCATTGCGTCTTATAGCCAATGAGTTCGAACGCTACTGTGTCAAGCGAGAGTTCTCCCTTGGGAATGGACTTGGTCGACTGAACCTGCAAAAACTGATTGATGGCATAAGGTGAAAACTTATGAATCTGCCCTCTAAGATACATCTGATGATAATATGGTAAGGATGGGTCCACAATGCTCTTGTGGATGTTTGCGAAGAATTCATGTATTAAAGTGGGAAGAAATGGGTGATATTTCAAACTTAAGGACATTAGACCCCTTGTTTCCAGGAGATAAAAAAGACCATAAGGTCAATAACTGTCTGCCACAATCTTCTTCTTAGTCAAAAACCCTTTAACAGAAAACCGTGCGAAGCGCTCCTTGTTCACAGCCAGAAAGAAACGATCAGAGTGGGCTTCTGAGAGATCAAGCTTAACCCACTATTTGTCTTCCTCATCTTCAATTTGTTGAGAAGTGGAAGGAGAAAAGGTCTGAAAATGCTTGCTGTGTCTGACTCTATGCTTGACACGTGGGCCTGTTCGTTTGGCGTGTAGAACAAGTGACTCTTTGGAAGTTACCTCTTCTACTAGCTGAGGAGAAGATTCATGCTTGATAAAGGATGGTATTGTCGTGGCAGCTGAAGACTAGGGGAAATTGAATATCTTGTCGGTCTCTTCTGTGGTAGGTGCGTCCCTATTGATCGGCGACGATACTGGTGGAGTATGGAACAGTAAGCTGCCCTCACTGTCTGACCCACTGTCCACAAGCGAAGGCTTCGAAGATGATCCTCTGGCAGGCTAGGAAGCAGTGCGAGATCGGTGCCGATGAATCAGTGTGGCATCGAAGCTTTCTTCAGAGGATGGAGAGCAGGTAGCCATGGAAGGAGATGAACTATAATCGTCTAGGATGATGGGTGTATGATTTACGCCTTTTTCATTGGGCTGAATAGGCTTCGATTTCTATTGGAGACGAGATGATCGTCGGACCATTTACCTTTATAAGCAAAAACTCAACAAAGAAGATTAGTGATAGCAAAAATTTAGGGCACACGATCAGTCATTAACTAGTGAACGAGGAAGAAATAGAAAGAGGGAGATAGAGAAAAAAAAGTTGCGTGATTAATTGCAACCCACTTCGGGAACGTGGGTAAGAGGGATACGTGCCTCCTAACTCTGTAACTGCCAAGGAAATTAAAAAACTTTTTATGACGTGAAAACTTTGGCGCCCAATTTTTTGAGGTATAATTAAGAAAAAAATAAAAAAACACTGCAAGATATAGTGTGAAGATAGATCATTAACCAGGGTCATCACAATACTCAAAACCTAAGACACAGATCGTGCCTTGGTCGTTGTACATCTCAAGAGTAACCCATAGGGCCCCACAAGAAGATCTGATACAAGGACATAATGTGATACCCCGAACCTGGCATGTATTCAATAGCATTTAAAGTTCATTTAAATTGCATTTTATTGACCTTTCATCTTCTTTGACCAAACTAGTTGACTTTTCATATACATTGACCAACTAGGACAATGTGAAAATTTTTGAAATGTTTAATAAAGGGCAAACTTGGGATTAGAAATAAAAAAATGCAATGTTAAGTTAGTCAAATTTTGGGTCAACTTTGGAATTAAATCTGAACCAATTGGGGAAGATTTAGGTAGCAAATTATATATGGTTGGAAAGCTCTATGAGTCTAGTTTCTGAGGCTTCAAACCGTTCGTGAATTGGAGTTTTCTAGAAGAAGTTATGGCCGTTTTCGTAAGGTCGCGCATAGCTGTTTTGGTTTAGCGGGTTGACCGAATCTTTGACCTTTGACTTGTCATTTTTTTTTCCCCTAAATAAGCAGAATTGCACACGAAAAAAACAGAGAAGAAAGACTTGAAAACATGAGGAAAAGAAGGAGAAAAAAAAAAAAGAAAACTTCAACTACAAATCACCAAATCTTTGTGTGAGCTTGCACGGGGTGGTTTCCGAGGCACTCTACGAGGTTTTTCTAGCGTCTAGGAGCGTCTAAGGTGCGGGTTTCATCATTATTTGCGCATTTGAAAAATGTATATCTAAACTTTAATTTTTAGAACTTATGCGTAGATTGTTGTTTTAATCGTTTTGTTGCTTAAAGAATGTTCCTTGTTGATTGTAGAACATGTATTTATAGCTTTTTAGCATTTTCTGCGGTTAAAAATCGAAATTGCAATTTAAATTGACTAATGAATAGTAATTAGTGAATAGTAAATCCTTGAAACAATAAAGTTGCGCTGTTATGCTGTCCGTTGATGTAGAAATGTGCTAGATATGCTAGAATGCCTAAATGTGTGGTTTAATTGGAATGTGTAATAGAAAAACGGAGAAAAATGACTTGGTGGAAGTCGAGGTCGTTTAGGTCGAGTTTAGCGTTTTCTCGTATTGCGTGTTGGCATTGTTTCGGGAGGCCATGGAAGCACTTTTGGTGCGATTATGGCGTTGGTTGGGTGTTTGGTTGATATAGTTGTAGTTCAAACGAGAAAAGGGGGAAATCGGGACTTTGCGTGAATTCTAGGGTAAAGTAGGGTTTTGGGGTCTTTAGACGTGCCTTATGGTGACCTAGGAGGACTGGTGAAGTCGGTTTCCAAAGCTCGTGGCTCGTTTGAAAGTAGTAGTGTTTTGAAGTTGGGGTCATTTTTGTGATTTTGTGTGTTTTCATAGAATATTGCTTATAGTATGTTTATATTGATTATAGAATACTTATGTTGCCTATAGAATGCTTATAATGCCTATAGAATACTTGCTAATGCTTGATAATGTTAGTTGGCGTTGTTTTTGTCACTTGTTTGATTGTAAATGCTTGTTAATGCTTATTACGCTTGTTAGAGTTGATTATTGATTGAAATGTTTATCAATTGTTGAGAATGCTTGATATCGCTTGCTCATCGCCTTGTATCGAGTCTTGCATTGCATAGTGTCTCGCGCGTGAGTGATGGGCCTCTCTGGGTAGCCTCGGGTTGCCAGTGTTGGTTGCTCTAGCTCCGCTGCTATTCCCTTTCTCGCTTGGGTTGCCTCCCAAGGAGATTTGGGTCGTAGAATTGATGGTTACTCTCGGGGTATTTCAAACTGGTGTTATAAGGTGGTTTGGGCCGGCGCGTCATCGTTAATGTCATCGGAATCGTGATCGGTACATTACTCGCTCGAGTGATCCATAGCCTTCAAAGTGTGGTATAGCTTTGATTGGTTGTGTTAATGCTTTTCTTAATTGTTTATTGTATTGTTATATATATTGAATGCCTTTTATTGATTGTATTGCTTAACTGTACCTATTTGCATTGCACGATCTTCTTTCTCTCCATCTCGATATCTGTCTCGCCCTCACTGAGTATACGTGTTGTGTATACTCACTCCTCACCACCACATTTCAGGAAATGCCATGTTAGCTGGAAAGTTCGTGATTTCGTGAAAGTCCGTGCTTGAAGGGTTGTCCTGCGTGCCTATGTGACTTGAGTTGTCAAAGTTGTAAAGTTATATGCTTTTATGTATTATATGTATTTAATGTTAAAGGGGATGTAATTTAAGTTCATTAGATTATGTATTTAGTTGATATAGCTTAACTTCAATATATATTTGTAATGACAAAAAGGGAAAAAGATAGAAAGTCATGATAGTCTACTTTATGCAATAGGTTGGTATAGTTTAATTGCTAAGTTTGAATTTATATTTACTTGTGAATTGCTTGTTGTGAACTGAGGCTCGGATGGCCTTGAGGTGGTAGAATGGTTGGACACGGTGTTGGTCCATTTATATGCTATTACAGGTTTTGCAATTTGCCTAGAAACAGGGGAGACTCTGTCCGTCTTTCCCTAAAATCTTGCTGGGTTTGGATTTGGGTTGTAAATAGATTGATTGTTAGAACTCCCGGTCTCGAGAGGGATCGGGGTGTCACACATAACCTTCATTACACATGAGTTTTCATATATATGAACAGGGTGTGTGTGTGAACTGTGATTCGGCTTTGCCACATAGTGGACAACAAAGTAAAGTGACAAATCAGCTGCGACAGTTGTTCAAACAACCCGCTCGACTAATCATCTTTCTGTGAACCTTGAGTGACCCATTAGCTTTCACTCTTGTGCATTTCTATGTAGTGCAAGGTAGTTTTTTCCAGGTTGACACAATTTTTGAACTGCCTTGATTTTAGCGCATCATAGTAGTTGCTTGAGAATAGTTCAGGGCGAGACTTCATCCCCCCTTTTTGTCCCTTTTTTTTTTTGATTAGTGTTTGGGAATGGAGTTGGACTCCAAAGTCACAAGCTTAACACAGTTGATCAACACTCGGACTATATTGTACTCACAGTGACAGCAGGCTTGCTCACAGTGGTGCAGACAAGGAACATGTTCTATACATTTAGAACACAGTGTAAGTAACATTATATCAGTGCAGTCCCACTGAGTTTCCCTGTGAAGATCACAGTCAGAGTGTGCAAAGACCTAAGGCTTTACGCATTGTCTCAAATCTCACAGCATCGAGTGCCTTGGTAAAAATGTCTGTCAGTTGATTCTTGGTCACAACATGTTCAAGTACAACTTGTTTGGTTTCCACTAAGTCTCTTATGAAATAATGCCTAATATCAATATGTTTGGTACGGGAGTGTTGAACAGGGTTTTTTGAAATATTGATTGCACTCAGGTTGTCACAGTAAACAGTAAGTGATTGATTACCAATACCATAATCGGCAAGCATCTGCTTCATCCATAGTAGTTGTGCACAACAACTTCCTGCTGCTATATATTATGCCTCAACTGTGCTCAGTGATATGAAAGCCTGTTTTTTTACTGTACTAAGACACATAGTTGTTGCCGACATAGAAACATCCTCCAGTGGTACTTTTTCGATCGTCAACATTTCCTGCCCAGTCAGAATCACTGTAACCAACCAAGTTAGTGTTAGTATCCACAATATACCAAATTCCCAAACTGGCAGTTCCAGACACATATTTAACAATGCGTTTTACTGCTTTAAGATGAGATTCCCTTGGATCTGACTGGTAACGTGCACACACACCAACACTGAAACAGATCAGGGCGACTTGCAGTTAAATACAAGAGGCTGCCAATTATGCTGCGATACAGTGTTGGATCCATTGCCTTTTCATTATCTCCTCTGGCCAACTTGATGGTAGTACTGATAGGAGTTCGAACCGTTTTGGTATTGACCATGCCAAACCTCTTGACCAGGTTACAGGCATATTTTTCTTGCGAAATAAATATTCCATCATGACACTGTTTGACCTGCAAACCAAGAAAGTACGTTAGTTATCCTACCATACTTATTTCAAATTCATGCTTCATTTGTTCAACAAAATCATCAACTCTGTTTGAAGAAGTAGAGCCGAACACGATATCATCCATATAGATCTGAGCAATCAACAGTCCTATGTTGAAATGCTTTATTAACAGTGTTTTGTCTACTTCCCCTCGAGCATAGCCCTTGTCCAGCAAGAACTTTGTGAGTCTCTCATACCAAGCACGAGGTGCTTGTTTGAGACCACACAGTGCTTTCTTCAGTTTGTATACATATGTAGGGTAATGTGGATTAACAAATCCTTTGGGTTGTTCCACATATGCTTCTTCTTGTAGGATGCCATTGAGAAAGCTCCTCACATCCATCTGAAACAATTTAAAGTGCAAAACATAGACAATAGCAAGTAACAGTCTAATTGACTCCATCCTAGCCACAGGTGCAAATGTTTCACCAAAATCAATTCCCTCAATTTGAGTATACCCCTACGCAACTAACCTAGCATTATTGCAAGTGATTAAGCCATTTTCATCAGTTTTGTTTTTGAAAATCCACTTAGTGCCTATGACATTAACACCTATCGGTCTGGGAACTAATGTCCAGACATCAATCTTAGCAAATTGACTAAGCTCATCTTGCATTGCGTTAATACAGTTATCATCTTCTAGAGCTTCATTTATTGTTTTGGGTTCGAACTGTGAGACCAAACACGCATATTTGGCATACTGTTGATAGTTAATTGTACGCTTACCTCGTGTTTTGATACCTTGATCCAATGTCCTAATAATGTCATTCAACGAGTGGTCCCTTTGAACCTTCCTTGACAGTTCCTTCTAATCCTGGCGAGCCACAGTGTCCTCTATGACCTGTCCCTGCTCATTCATCTCTAGGAACTTCATGTCAAGTGACTCCTCAGTAGGTAGCAGACATGACACTGTGTCATCAACTGTAGGAACAGTAGGTTGTGACTTTGGATCTGCTGAAGTCTTGACCTTACTATCGTGTTAGTCAAATTGTTTGACGTCCTTTGAGTGATTTGCACAGTTCGTCGTGTCTTCTTTGGAATAATTTGAGCTTTTTCCTGCTTTTTCTATATTTGGTTCCAGTGCCTTTTCAGGTTCCATTATTCCTTTGTCTTTGTCTGCTTGAGCATCTACTGTGCCTGGTAATATCTCATATTCATTGTCAACATCAATCATACCTACAGTATCATCAATGACTACATTTGCAGATTCCATAAGTGTTAGTGTCCGAAGATTAAACACTCGATATGCATGACTGTTCAAGGCATAGCCTAAGAATAGTGCTTTGTCACTCTTGGTATCGAACTTCCCTCGATTATCTCAATCATTGAGTACATAACAAGTACTGCCAAAAATATGAAAGTGTTTCATAGTTGGCTTTTTACCTCTCCACAGTTCGTAGGGAGTTTTGTTAGTACCTGATCACGGATACACCCTGTTGATAGTATAACACGCAATACTGATCGCCTCAGCCCAAAATTTTCTAGGTGTATTCCTACCAATCATCATAGCTCACACCATTTCCTGCAATATCTTATTACATCTCTCAACAACACCATTTTGTTGTGGTGTTTTTGGAGTAGAAAACTCGTGAGAAATGCCTTGATTGACACAGTAATCATTAAAAAACTGATTCTGGAATTCCTTATCGTGATCACTTCTGATTTGAATAACCTTTTCATTACCTTTTTCAGTTGTAATACGCATACATAGTTTCTGAAAGGCTTGAAAAGTTTCGGATTTTTCTCTTAGAAAATCCACCCATGCATACTTCGAAAAATCATCAACACACACGAAGATATATTTCTTACCTCCCAAGTTCTCCGTTTGAACTAGACCAATGAGATTCATGTGCAACAGTTCTAAAACTTTGTTCGTGGCCAACTGCTGTGATTTCTTGTGTGGAGTTCGAATCTGTTTTCCCAATTGGTATGGACCACAAACCTCTTCCCTTTTTCCTGATAACCTTGGGATTCCTTTGATAATTCCTGCATTGGCAATTTTGGTTAGCATATCAACATTAAGATGACCTAATTTCTGATGCCATAAATCAGTAGATTGAAAAGAACTGTTATAACATATCATACCCCAGTTGGACGGAACTGCCAGGATGTAACAGTTATCAAATGATCGTTTCCCCACAAGAACACAGTTATTATCACTGTCAATTACTCTGCATTCTTCCTTAGTGAAGTGCACAAACAAATTTTGGTCATAAAGTTGACTAATGCTAATCAGATTGACCCTAAGACCATCCACGTGAAGTACATCCTGCAGCTTTAGGAATCCTTCAACTATCACTGTGCCACGACTAACTATCTTTCCAGAGATACCATCCCCAAACGTAACCTGTCCTCCATGGAATTCTTGATAGTCTGTGAAGATACTGTGGTCACCGGTCATGTGTCTCGAGCAGCCACTGTCCAAATACCAGGAGTTAGTAGCACCAGCTTTTAATGAAGTATAAACAACAAGGCCAGTATAATAATGCTTCGGTACCCATATTCTTTTTACCTTTTGTTGTGCTTTTGCTTTTGAGTTACAACACTGTTGTGAGGAAAAATAGGTAGACGTACCTGCTTCTCGCATAAGACGAAAACAGTGGGGTCGAATATGACCAGCCTTGCCACAGTTGTGACAGATCGGTATAAACCTGTTTTTGATTTTCTTCTTGGAAGTCACTGTGGGTGCTTGTGAGAGGATTGGTTGTGAAGGTTCTGAGGCTTTGACAAACACTGTGGTATCCAGAACTTGGTCCTTGATACCCAAGACTAGTGCGATCGCCACTTGGTTTCTGGATTGAAAGAGCATGATCAAGTTTTTGCTTTCCTGAATTCATCATGCGAACACCTCACTGTAACTGTTATAATTCTCCCTGAAGATCCACCAGTTTCTGATTTTTTTCTTCTAACTGCTGGAAGAGGGTTTCATTTTGCTTCTCAAGATCATCAATTTTTGTACTCTGTGCAAGATTAGAGATCACTAACTCTTCATTCTTCTTACAAACCACAACCCATTTTTCAAACATCAGTTCATAAGTTTCCAGAAGTTGTTCATTACTCATGGATTCTTCTGCCTCTAAGTTGTCATATTCAGTGTTCTCCCCACCAGTCATAGTGACTTCTGGTGTGGACACAGTATGACCATTCTGAACTGCAGTGAGAGCAATTTAATCTTCTGCACCGTCATCACTTGGTGCATCTTCTTCTTCTGGCTTCTCATCACTCCATGTGGCATTAAAAACTTTCTTTTTCTTTTTTAATGTGTTCTCACATTCCGCTTGAATGTGCCCAAAGCCTTCATATTCTCTACACTGTATACCTTTCTTTTTCTTTTCTCTAGAGGTATTTGTGTTTAGCCTGTTATCAGTTTCTCTAGGTGCT
This sequence comes from Ehretia macrophylla, assembly GCA_037974665.1. Taxonomy (NCBI): domain Eukaryota; kingdom Viridiplantae; phylum Streptophyta; class Magnoliopsida; order Boraginales; family Ehretiaceae; genus Ehretia; species Ehretia macrophylla. The sequence continues at coordinate 82,597,062 of CM075781.1, forward strand.
TCACCATTACTCCTTCTACCAGGGATGTCACCGTTAGGCCTGCTGAAGTTCTGCCGACTGTTATTTCCTTGCATATCAAACTTCTTCTGTTTTTGCCATTTACTAACAGCTCTAGCAAATTTTTTTGTCAATAGTGCCAATGCTTCCAATCCATCATTACCTCCATCCAGTTCATCAGAAAGTTTAGCTTGAAAAGCAAGTGTTTTCTCCTTCTTTTGCTGTTTAAATTTCAGTTCATATATTTTTAATGAACTGATAAGCGCGTCAACCTGCATAGTGTCAAGATCCTTTGACTCTTCAATCGCATCTACTTTTGACGCAAACCTTGTTGGTAGGGATCGAAGGATCTTTCTTACTAACTTTGCTTCAAAGTACCGTTCTTCAAGAGTGAAGACTTCATTGGTTATATCACAAAGTCGTGCATACAATTTAGACAGTCTCATCCTCATGCATTTTTAGATCTTCAAACTTTGTGGTTAGATATTATAATTTGAACCTTTTCACAACTTCTGTACCTTCAAGCGCGGTTTGCAACACATCCCATGCTTCTTTTGCCGTCTCACAGTTTGAAATAAGTTTGAACTAATTGATGTCAACTGCATTAAATATTGCATTTAACGCTTTTGAGTTGCAATTCGCCAACCTTTCTTCAATATTAGTCCACTGATCCTTAGATTTGGGAACTATAATGGTCCTAACCACCACAGTGGAAGAACTTCCAGACCCTTTAGGTGATGCTCACTATGTGCTAGTACCTCCAGTTTGCGATAGTGCAGTCTCAACAATGGGTGCAATCCACCCATTAACTATGGATCTCCGGGCACCTTCATCAATCACCTTGATATACGCACGCATCCTAGCTTTCCAATAACTGTAGTTGGAGCCATCAAGAAGTGGCGGCCTGTTGATTAATCCTCCAACACGCATGTTATCCATTCCTGCAAAACAGCCAGAAACCTCCCGGATCTAAACTGAGTTAATGATTCAGTTTCTAGCTCTTGATACCACTTGGAAACACAGTTCCAGCTTCGTGTCCGACTGTGCATTTAAACAGTTAAACACGTTTGCAGATTAACCACAGTGATAAGTGAATCTACCACAGTGATATGTCTAATTCAAATAGTGAAACAGATGAAAAGACAGTAAGTAAAGTACGCACAATATTTTAACGTGAAAAACCCAATTGGGAAAAAACCACGTGACCACTCCCTGGTCAAAATAGGCAATCCACTAGATGATTTCACAGTTACAATAGTCAATGGACTTATATGATTGACAACTCCCTGTAACCCTCACTGCCTAAACTATCTGGCACACCTAAGGATATACAGCCTAGCGAGATCCCCTCGACTTAGCGTATTCTCCCGAATACTCACCTCCTTCTCTCGAAGGATGTCTAATAAGATAAATGAACAGAGAGTTTACAAACAAAATACGCTCAGTGTGCTCACAGTGCTAAAATAAACTCTCACCACAATGTTTCCCAGACAGACTCAATAAACATATTACAACCCTTATACACTTTGTTCTCCGTTTGTCTCTACAAGATTCTTGTGCGCTGCTCAGTATACATAGGTGAGAGTGTTGCAATTCTTAGGCTCCAAGAAATCGTAGATATTATTGTCCTTTATAGGATTCTTTACCCAAGGTAATCTCCAAAGATTTGCTCAATCAATAAAATGCTTGCCTTATCAAAACCTCATCAGAATCATCTCATAATTGCCTTTGCAGTAAATTGATAGCTTTCCATATAAGAGAAAATCCTGCACAATTTGTTGCCAAAAATAAAGACAATTAATACAATGCAAATTGCCCCTATTCGTCAGGCTAACAGAAAACAATCATATAATGGTGTTTCTTTTACATGTGTGTGATATAAGGTAGCTTCCCCAATGATGACGATAGGACACTAGCAAGATCTTTCCTTTTAAGAGATCTAAATCAAAAATAGATGAAATAATTAGAAAGCCGGATGTTACGTTGCTGAATACAAAGTCTCAACAGTTCTTTTTTCATTTTTATTTTTATCTTCTTTTGGTATCGAGCTTTGAACCCTTGACACCTTTAAAAAATCATATAGATAACATTATTAATAATATGATTATTGTTATTATTATAACCATTATTATTAATATAAAAAATATAGTAATAAAATAATAATAACATATAAAAATATATAATAGTAATAATATATAAATAATATAATAAAATAAAATAAGTAATAGAATATAGATAAAATATAATTAATAAAATGGTTAATACATCTTTTGGTCTCTTATGTTTAACTTCATTGACACTTTAGTCCCTTATCTTCAAAATGAGAAATTTCAGTCTCTTATCTTTTAAAGTTGGGACACCGTTAGTCCTTATCACTAATTTCGTTAAAAAAAGTTTGTGTTTGACCAAAATACCCTTGCAATTTGGTGGTGGTAGCGGTGGTGGTGGTAGGGGTATTTTGGTTAATTACGTGTTTTTTTCGTCTTTTTTAACGGAATCAGTGACAAGGACTAACGGTGTCTCAACTTTAAAAGATAATAGACTGAAATGTCTCATTTTGAAGATAAGAGACCAAAGTGTCAATGAGATCAAAGATAAAAGACCAAAAGTGGTATTAACCCTTAATAAAATAAATATGATAATTATGTATAATAATAAGTGCATAAAGTGTAATAATAATAATAATAATAATAATAATAATAATAATAATAATAATAATAATTAAAGAAATATTAGAACTATAATAATATGTAATATCAATATAAATAATAACAATAATATAATAATATCATAATATAATAAAAATATAAATTGTTTAAATGAATTCTATGAGGATTTGTATTTATAAATGATTTCTCTTGTTTGAAACAGTAATTTGCAACACATGTGGAATTGGAATTAAAAATTATATTTTACTCAAATACCTCTATTTTATTCTATTAGAATTAGTAAAATTTATGATTGATAAACAAGAATGTTTGAACTATCTAACAAACACTAGCATGGACTGTTGATACATTGACTTGTTGATAATTATTTTCTTCGTGCTTTATTGAAAAAAGAATGGCGAGTGAAAGGGTTTGAAATATATTTTATTTTTTTATCTTTTTATTTGAGTCAAAATTAAACTTAAGTATAAAGAAAAATCTAAAAGGTAATTTTGTTCTCAAAAGAAAGGAACTAACTTAAAAAATATGGATTTATAAATTCCACTACTCGAGCAAGGATTTGGGTTAGTGTTTGGAATTAATTTATATGTGGAATTCATTTCATTTATAAATGAATTCCATGAAGAATTCACTTACAAATGAATCTTGTTTGGAATTAAAAAATAATATTAAGTTAATTCTATTATTTGTAAATCTAAATTGTATTTGGAACACATGTGAAATTGGAATTAATAGTTATATTTTACTTAAATACCCTTCTTTTATTCAATTTAGTTTTTCTGCGGACATTCAACCTGTCATCTAACATCAGTTTTGGACCACTCAAATCATGTAATGATGAGATTATTTTGTGCAAATTATTAAAAAACATGTGGCCTGCATTACATTAAGAACTTTCTTCAGACTTCATTATTTAAATCTTTTGTTCTAGAAGTCAACATCACTATCCTATGAACTATGAACCTGTCCTTTATTTATAAACGAGATGAAAAATTCATATAAACAACAGATATACACCAATAAATAATTAAAAAAAATTCAAAATTCATAGAAAATATATTGGAGAAATCAATCAAAAAGAAAATAAAATAGTAAACTATTGCTAAGTGAGAATTTGGCCAATATTTAGTTGGTATGATAATAAACATCTAATGAGCATTATCATGATACAATGTTTTGTGTGACTTTTCTCAATTTTTTCTACATTTGGTTAGAATTACTAATAAAATAAATCTACATGGCAAACCTAGGAAGTTATAAAAAGTTGAAATCGATTTTATAGAGAAATTGGAAAAGATTGTCCCAAAGAAGAAATACATGTCTCAGAAAAAATAATCTACATGGTAAACCTAGGAATTACATACAAAGCCCTTTAATTGCATGTTCTTATCTTGAAAATAAGAAAGAACAACAACATCAACAACATAATAGTACTATAATAATAACGAAAAGAATAATACATAAAAGAAAAGATAACGCGAATAAATTTGCAAGAAAATCAAACGAATACTTGAAAGAGGATTGAATGGAAGAAGTTGATTTTTTTCTCTTTTTGCCGTCAATTTGGAAAAAGAGAGAAGAGTGGGGAAAAGAAGTGAAAAAGATGTTTTTTTTTCTTTAACATGAGGATGGTTTTGTCCTCAAAAGATTAACAACAAAATTAGAAAACGTGAATTTGCACATTCCACATCTTGGGCCCGAATTTAAGTAAGGCTTGTGCAAATCTAAAAATTGCAAATCTTGGAATTGTAATTGTTTAAAAAGGTGCAACCAAGCAAAAAAACTTGGATTTGTAAATGAATTCCACAAAAGTTTGTGGAATTCATTTATTCCAAACAGTAGTAAGAGCAAATCTAAGATTTACAAATCCTGAATTTTTATTTTTTTAAAGTGGTGCTTCTAAACATAAAAAGTTAGATTTGTAAATGAATTCTACAAAATTTTGTAGAATTTATTTTTTCTAAACAGTATGAGCTTTTACCTAAAAGCTATCTCAAAAATGAATCAAATAAATTGACTTGAGATTCTAAATTTACCGAAAATATTTTAACCTCCTCTTTAGGCGAAAACGGAGTCTTTGCATTCCACGCTACATACAACTATGCATATTAGCATATAGAAGACAAGCAGCGGAGCTGCCAACTCTTTGCTAATACTAAAATGTGTTTTCATCTTACAAGTTTTGTGTCATTCGAGCTGATTGTGTATCCATGTATATATACTACATATTACGGCAATAAAATTAAAGACTAGAAGACTTTTTCTTTTTGAGTCTGAAGACTAGAAATTAAAGTAGATGAGGACAACTAATATGAAATAACAGAAATTTAAGACGGCAAAGAAAAAGTTTCGTTCATATGGTTAGACGGGCCCTTGAACAATACACATAGTTCACACAGTACCATAATACTTTTTATCTTAACTCTTGGGTATTGGTGCCTCTTGAAAATATCTTCTGCAAAAAATTTCCAATCAATCTTCGACAAACTAAATTATTCTTCCACATCTGGGGCCGCCTTCATTAAAACCATCTTTATCTGTACTTGTATTCCGCTGTTTTCATTTCAAATGCATTTAATGCTAAGGAATTAACAACATAGGGTGGCCCGGTGACCCATCATTAGCAGTCAATGTGAATGCCATAAATGCTCTATTGTTAGGATCAACTCAGCATTGATTCCACTTAGAAGAAGATCAAGAAGAAAAGATAAAGTTAGCCTTTCATTTATTTATTGCAAACAAGAGGTAAAAAAGAATATGGCCTCTCAGAAGATATCGCAGTATCTGCAAGGATGGGTTGTATTCCACTCTAATTAAGGCTGTTAAAAGATTTTCAATTTGTCCTTGCCTTTGGCTCTATGATGGCCGGAACAAAGATCAATACTGTAGATCACGTCAAATTTACAATCAGGATTATCCAGAGCTCCAATCTCCTATTTGTATATTGGTGAGTCATTAACAGCTAAGGTTTATCCAAGACGTTAGGGGATTACGACGAAGAAGGTTTAGAGTAATTTTGGTACTGTAGCAGTATTTGGTTTTTAGTCGTTGTTCCTCTTTAGTAGAGTTGATATAGGCTACCTCGATATAGTCCGATCAAATCATGAGTTAAGAAAATTAATCTTAACTCGGCACAGATATTTAGTGGGTTGAGTTAGGCTGAACTTATTTCTCATAATATAGAACTCAGCTCAGCTCATGAGCCTGCTGCCACGAATCGCGAGCTGGGTTGAGTTTGATTGGGCCAATCCATTTTTTTGTAATTAGTGTAATTTTAATATATAATTATACTAATATATATTCAAAAAAACGCACACACACACACACACACACACACACACACACACACACATATATATATATATATATATATATATATATATATATATATATATATATATATATATATTACTTGGATAGTTGGATTAATAATTAAAAAAATAAAATTTAAACTTAATTTTTTTTTTTAAAGTTAATTTAACTATTAACGAGACAGTACACAAGTTGATTGATAACACTAACAATTAACATTAATGATAAAATACTACATAATAAACTACAAGTTAATAAGACTCGAGTACATTAGTGATATAAATATAAAAATAAAATATTATATAAACGCTTAAGAAAAGCTACTATAAAAGTTCTTCATTTTGTTATACTCTTTGTACAGGTACTAGGCCTGTTGGTGGTTGTGGTGTGCTTGGCGGTGAAGGTAGTTGAATAACCACTTCAGTATTAAAATAGTTTGTGATATTTAGATGTTGAGATACAAGGTGTCTTATAGCCATCCTAGTTCAAAATTTACATCAAAATATAAATTGATGCTGCCAATAGTTACAAATTACATACTTCTGTTTTTTAAAGTACGTAAAATGATTTCAAAGCTCTGACGAATATAATTATTGTGAAAGATTTTCTTCTCCCATGGATATAGTTACATATAATGTTGTACACTTGTACTAAAATAAAGTTAAATATTCTTATTGACTAAAGCACTATGTCACTAAGTATTTATAAGAAAAATTATATGTACGATTATAAAAATTGTAAAAAATTATTGTATCTAAAATCTTTTAAACATAATATGAAGGGACTTAAAGTTGCAAGTTGCAACCTTGCAATATCATAAAAAAAAGATTTGGTAACAAGTCATTTAATATCAACTTAAGAAATAAATTTGTTACTTGTTATTGTTAGTTTGTTAAAAAAAAAAATAGTTACTACAACTTGTTAGTTTTTTTTAAAAAAAATAGTTATTACGACTTACATTGCATACATAAAGCATAATATTTCAATTTCTTTCAATAAGTGAGCTCAAACTGTGTTTAATTTGTGTTAGGCTCAAGTTGGCCTTATTTGGGCTCGAGATGGGCTTTATCTGGGATCGAGCTAGGTTTGTGTTGGGCTAGGCTCATGGATTGAGTTGGGTTGGGCTCATGGACTGAGCTGAGTTGGGTCTGGGCTTAAATGGGTCTGGCCTCAAATGGGTTGGGTCAAAAATTATATGATCCAACTCGGCCCAATTATATGTGATGGGTTAGGCTGAATCGAGCTTACTTTCAATCGAGTTGGGTCGAACTTAAATTTTTATGTGTTAAACTGAACTGAGTCTGTATTAACCCGATCCAAATAACACCTCTACTCTTTAGGGTCGATGTTTATTTATAGTTATCCTACGGCTTGTTCTCCCTTTCCATCGGAGGGTGCTCCTTGCTTCATATGTCCCTTTCCTTTTTACGTATCGCTAACGTGGTGGTTAACTAATGGTCAAATCAGCGGAAATCGCAGGGCGGTTATACCAGATTGGCTCATTAGTCCTAGGTTTGCTTTGCTATGGAATATAGTCGCAATTGCTCGTCCTTATTGTACTATTTTTTGCAAATAGACTCGGAGATTAGTTCCTATTTTACCAAGACATTTTCCAGGCCTGCCGAGCCATTATTCGACCCTCTTTAGCCATTTTCCAAACCTGTCGAGCTAACCTACAAGCCTGTTGAGTTTGCTGAACTCCCTTTGGGCTCTTCTTGAGACTTTGGACATGTGATCTTTAGGCGTGCTTTTCCTTTCCTGGACCTTAATTGCGTTGCCAATGTGATCCCCAATTCGTGTCAAGTCCAACTCATTTACTGACCCTTAGATGTGCGTCTAAAAAGGTTTGATCCATAGCATATTTTGGTATCCACAAGCACAAGCATTCCCTTCTTTCTAGAACTGTGACGAAAAGTTATCTATTTCCTTCTCGTAAGACTATGGAATTCATCAACAAGAAGATTAATTAACATCAATAGGATAATAATAGTCACGAAATAACTTTTAGAATTTTTCATCACTTACTTAGTCTTGAACTATAATTTGTGCCATTAACAAGAATGTTAGATTCAAAAAAAGGATAATTTTGACAAACGGTCTCCCACAGAGACCGTGGTACGATTACGTGACCATAAGATGGTGCTCAAGTGTGATGAATAATCTGACTAGTCTTTTCAAGTTAGTAGATTTATGACTCAAGACACTTATTTATATGCAATGGTGCAGGTGTCACCTTTAACTTTTAAGCCTCAAAGGTAAACCTAAGGGATAACAAAAAAATTTGTAGTGTCCCATGTTGGTTGTGTTAAAAATGGGGGACTTCAATATAAGGAAGGTATGTTTGGTCATTATTAAATTGGCATGTCATTAGGGACTAGTAGAATTCAGGCCCAAAATAGTTAAGTCTTGAGCCGTTGAATTTAGTTTCACCTTGCAGATTCTGAGTTTTGAGCGTGATATTTGAATTGGAGCTACATATTATCTTTTGAATTTTAAACAATTAATACTCATTAAGCGAGTTCGAAGAGGTAATAATACCATTATTATGTTCTTATCTGTTGTAACATTTAAAATTTTTGTTAAAGACTAAGAATTATTATAAATGACTTTAACTGTTTCATATGGTATCGTGGCATATGGCCCCTCAAATTCTCTATTGCAATGGTTTTCTATGAATAATAAATAATAGTTTTAAAAAACTATTGTAATTAAACGATAATTCTAAAATTGTTACGAAAATGTAATTCATGAGCCATTATTAAGGAAAAGTGGAAAAACAAAATTTAACTATTGGAAAATATTTCAGTTTATACAACAGTTAAAAAAATGTTGTAATAAGAAACTAATTGCAACGATTTTCATTTTTTAATTGAAATGTTGCAAAAGAGATAAAATATAGTGTAAATTTTACATAGTTTATCAAATTAAGAAAATAATTTGTGAGGAAGAGACTTAGTTTCATGATTACCGACTTTCAGTTCTATCTTGGATTTGGAGGAAGTGGCATCATGTTTAAGTGTTTGAGAAATGCAAAAGAGACTTGTAAAATTTCGGAAACTTATGAATTTGATAAAGCATGCACTGGTGAAGCTTTATTAAACAAGCTAGACAATTGGCTTTGAGAAAACCTTATTGTTATGAAAAGAAGACTTAGACTTTTTTTATAAAAAAAAAAAAAGATTAAGAGTGTTATGGTCAGAAATTGCTTGCTTTTTCAGCTATGCGAAACCTGCACAAAATGAAATACATGCGTCATACCCCAGAGGATAGTTTCGGCACTCAGGTCAGTAAACTTGATTTAAGTAAAATAAAAGTACTAAAGAAGAATGAGAGGTTATGAATTTGAAATGTCTACCTTTATCATGAATAAACTTGTTGTATTTATAGAAAAAGAAGAAGATAATCCCTTCAAGGGATTCGGTGAAGGATCATGGTGCCAGTATGGCCCTGTGCTGTGTGCTTTTTGTCACGCCTCAAAATTTAACGCAATAAATTCGGGATGAGATCGCCACGCGCTTAAAAAGATAAGTCATATTAAGCTCGCAAGGCCTAAATGTCTCAATAAAACGAGCTAGAAAAATATTAATAAATAAATATTTCAGAGCGTCTACAATTCCAAAAATAAGTATTAAAACTTTAACTACATTAGAGATCTCCAAAACTAATAATAATCATAATTTTCAATAAATACATTCGAATCTTTAGCTCTGGTCACATGATTTCTAGTCTAGTAAACCCCGATCAAAATTTATTTTCTACAAAGAAAAAAAGAAATGAATGAGCAGAACAATGCTCAGTAAGTAGATTTACCGCGAAGAAAGCCAAGGTTCAAAGACCAATAAATAGTCAAATAATCACATGATAATATCAAGAACTACAGGGAAACTATAACAAGCTGTGACTGCTTAATAGCAACGTGATCACAAGTTCAGTTTCATAATTCACAACAGTAGTCAATAATAAGGGACATCTAATTAACTTCCAAACGCATAGAATTTCATAGACAACTTGTATAGTTCGTATGACCTGAATCAAAGGCTCAGATTTGACTTGTTAGAAGAATCGATATAGAAAACTGAACAAGAATTACAAACGAATAATAGAACAACGAACTAAAGGATATTTACAGAACAACAGATATGGTAAATCAAATGAAAAAAGGTAAACTACTTACATTAATTAACCGAAAGCTTTCAATGCTAAAGTCACCAATTCCAAAATTATAAAAGCTGGAGTTCCTAATATCTTGTGCCTTGCACGACTAGGATGATTTATCTCATTTTAAGTCACAATTATCAAATAAGATCTACATACTAAACTTCACTGAAACCAAAGAGCTTATGTCTATTGTGAGAATATGTATTGGCAACAAACATTAAGATGACCATTAATTTATAGCCATGAGGTATTTTACCAATCTAGAAAAGAAGGTCACCAAGATAATTATTATTTCTCATTTGTCTTCCTTTATTAAAGTAGCCAAAGTGACAACTAAGACAACCTCAAGTGTTTTTACTTTTGGTCATTAATATATCACTATCGATCTTAGTTTATTCTTTTATTTTTAAAGGTAAGTTAAATTACTACTTTACAAGTTAGCTAAAGCTAACAATTATAAATTTTTTTCACTTTAAAATATTATCACTTACATTCATGATGACAAACACCTCTTATCTTGGCATGATCTTGTCCCTCATTTACATTCTTTAACCAAAAGTAGAGATCTCAAAATAGTGCACGCAATTAGCAAATAGATCCATCGACATATTTGGTCTATAAGTTAATACATCATTATATTAGTAGTTTTATGTCTTTTTTTTGTGTTAAAATGTTCGGGTATTACACCTTTGATCACCATTAATTGTAATATGACATTTCTGGTGTAACTTCACCATGTATACTGTCAGGGGATTAGTTACGCTGAGCTCAGGTCGGGATTATCTGAGCTCGTAAGATCTGCTCGTAAGGTTGGGATATGGCGGGGATGCAAGACACATGCCATCTTTCTACAGGTCATACCATTTACTGATTTCACCCATGTCAAAGAGGTTGAGTAAACGGCGACTATTTTCACATAAAAATCAAAAACTAACAATGCGCATTTACTCATTCTATCTCTTCTCTACCGTTTTGAGATGAGGGCCATATCTTCATGTTGTAAAGTTCATTTTCACATTGGGAAATTGGGTGCCCATTTATCACATGATAGATTTTTTTTTATAAAAATAGTATAAATAGGTGAATAACATTTATGCAATGTATAAAATATAAATTTTAATTTTTCTTGCCTCCAATTTCGTCTATCTCACATGATAGATTCTTTATCGCATAAAATTGATTAAGTTATACCCATCATCCTAATAAATTGGAATCAAAGCAGCATTAACCCCTCACATGATAGATTTTTTGTAGTTAATGAGAATTCTAATCCGGTCACATCTCATGTTAAAATAGAGTAATTAACATATTAAAATAAACAAGTAAACCATATATGTCCATAGCTGGTCACTTGTTCAGTTAATATACTAATTAGTTTATGATAATGGAAGGTAATGATATAATCTTCTCAAAACTATACCATTACTAACTTTATATTATAGATTGAGAAAGTTTTCTGGTCTTTATTTAGGTCTCCTTTCTGCATGCTTCTAATTTTAATTTATCACATAAATAAAATAAAAATATTCATGCATTCATCACATATTTATCGTATAAATAAATAATAAACACATAAAATAAAATAGGATACTAATGGATTAGGAATACTATCAACTCAACTGGTTCCATAAGACAAATAAATGGGATACTCCTTCTGAACTTCACAAAACTCCTTTCATAAAATGGGTTCACTAACTCTTGATGTCTTCATCTTGATTTTTCATTATATTTATATATATATTCATAATCTAATGGGATACATAAATAAAATACGGATTTCACATCTTAAATACAGGGATAAGAGACGTGCAAACCCCATTTTAAATTATTAAATAAAATCCAAAATGAATTTCATGCACATAAGACTTGTCCACAATCATCCACGCATATTATTCAATCAAAAAGGCAATCCACGAATATAACACAATTAATTATTCTAATATAATCTCATTATATTAGATTATTCAATTAATAAACTATTCATTAAATTGGATCTATAAATATCTCATATTAATTAATAAATAAAATTATATTTTATTTACATCTTTTAATTAATAAACAATTTATTAATTATGGTGTCAAAAACTATTTTGGCCCTACATTATAGAAAAACAAAACTGTGGTCCAAATTAAAAACCAAGTCTAACTTATATCAAATTGGACCTTCCAAGCCCAATACATATCCACAAGCCCAAAGGGAAGAAAAATAGATAAAATAAATAAATAAAAATAACCCAAAAACCAACAACTTGGGTTTTAGGTCAGGGAGGATCTAGATACGAATCTGGAATCTGGATCTGGGTCGGGTTTAAAACCCAAACTAGGCCAGATTTTGTTTGTTGTTTTTTCCCATTCTCATCGTCCCCATCCTTATTCTCGCAGGCAATGGCGACTAGCGTTGTTGCTACAATAGTGCCTTGACTGGCACCGCTACAGTAGCAGTATTGGTGCAGCGGCCTTCGCTGCTGCTGCTGTGATACTCCGAACTTGACATATAACTAATAGCATTCAATTGCATTTAATTACATGTTATCTTAAAATATAGTGTAACATAGAAACTTGGCTAGTTAGCATTTAAGTGAGCATTTGAGCATTAATTTGAGTGTTGTCTTGCTTCAATAGTGCCATTTAGCCAACTACAATTAATAAATACTTAGCATATAATCTAAAAACACTTCTTCTAACCAACACACTCACAAAACAAATTACAAAATACCCATCATATTCCCCACCCCACCCGACGGCAAACAGGAAAGGAAAAAAGGAGATTTCATCCTCCAATCTTGCAATCCAAGCCTTGCCACTTCTTAGCCTTCTCCTAGCCTTCTTGCACGTTTTTGGTGAGGGAGATAGCATCAAAATGCATTTTCTATATTATGTTAATATTTTCATTTTCTTGAATTTTTAATGTTAGCTTATAAAATGCTCAAATCTTGCATAATAATGAGTTTATATGTTGTAGAGACTATGTTTGTGTAGTATAATAGCTTGTGTATGGTTTTATTGCAAAGATTCAAATGGAGAAGATGATGAATAGTGCCTTCCTAGGGTTTTTGATAAAATTCGCTATTGAGATTGAATTGATGCTATCTATAGGTGTTAGAGGTGATCTTGAACATAGATTAATGATCGTTTGTGGTTAGTTGGGTTGAACCTTGAGAGAAATGCTAAAAGTGGTTCGTTTTACAAAGGAGTTTCGGGTTAAAAGTAAATTCGGGTTAATTTGAGTGTTATATTTGGTATTCTCAGGGTGAGTAGGTACTAAATGTGCTTTTTCTAACGCTTGGTTGGGCTTCGATTAGAGTACTTGTAATTCAAATGCATAAAGGGAAAATCGAGAATTTTGCAGAAAATGTGGGTTAATGGATGAACTCGAGGATCCTAGGGGTGTCATAAAAGGTAATTAGGATAATGGAATAGTTTGTTTGAGAATCTTGAACCTCGTCCTTCGATTGCGAGTTAAATTGTGTTAATAGACAAAGGGGTCATTTGACTAAGTATTGGCTTTTCTCATTTTAAGTATTGACATAGTCAAAGTGTGGCATGGAAACACTTTTGGCATGGTTTTGGCCTTGATTGGGTGTCCGGTTAGCATAGTTGTAGTTTAAACGCACTAGGTGGACTTTCGGGCCTCAGTTGGAAAAGCGAGGTTCAATAGCATAGAAACGTGCCCTAATGTGCCTAAGAGAGGGTAGTGAAGTCGGTTTCCTAATCCTGTTACTCGTTTGATCATAATAGTCTTTGAAAGATTGAGATTGGATAGTGTTATTTGTAGTTTTCTTATTTGAACTAGTATTGCTTGTTTAACTGTTGATCTTATTATTATTATTGATTTAAAATGCTTGAATGTAATGCATGTTAAATAAGGGAATGTATTTGATAGTTATGTTAGTTCAAAGTTAGTAGTATTAGAAGCAACAGTTAGTTAGACAATTTACTTTCTTGTTTTCTGTGCAATATAATGTATTTATGTGTTATAATAATGTTTTAAAGTGTAAAAAGTAAGAGTATGGTTAGAATTCATTGTAGATGTTTGCGAATGAGTTGGTGTCAATTCTTAAATTTTGGAGTTTCTTAGAGGTGGGAGAGTTTTCATCCTTATATGCATCTTAGTTATTTTATTGTTCTTAAATTATGAGAATTAATATAATTGCTTGAATTTATGTGTGCTCATTGATTGTTATATTGTGTGCAAGGACAACCTATTTTGTTGTCCCTCAATTATGTGTGTATTGGACTACCTTATATGTTATCATCTTGAATGTATTGCATTGTGGTTGCGCAACCTTATCGTCGCGGCGGATGCGATGGCCTCGTTGGACGGTATCGGGCTTGCTAGTGTTGGTTGCCTTAGCTTCGTCTGCTATTCCCTCACTCGCCTAGTCCGAAAATCGCCATGGGGTATTGGGTCATAGGTATTAGTATATCCCATTGGTGTTTGGGGTGCCAACATATCGTGGATCGTGGATCGTGGTTTGAGAATTGGAATGATAAGGGTCATCGATCGTATCCTTTTTTCAATGTGTGGTATCTTATTGTTTATTTGTCATGTTATTGTTTAATGGTTTTACTTGTACATAACTGTTGCATTGCACGAATTCCCTTATAAACGCTTCCCGTATACTGTGTCCCTCCTTCACTGGGTATACATGATTGTATACTCACTCCTCATTACCCACCTTTCAGGTATTGCAGTGTTAGAAGGAATGTTTCTGCTTGCGGTGCTTGGTCTTTGCTTAGGAGTCAATGTGTTATGTGGCGAAGGTTGTAAAGATGTTACTTTTGAGTTGTATGTATTCAATGAATAAAGAAATGCAATTTAAGTTTAATTAGGTCATTAGAGTGGTATGATAACCTAGTTTATGTAATAGATTAGTGTTATTTCAATTCAAGCATGAGCATACATGTCTAAAGAAAAGAGCTAGGATAGCCTTTGAATTTGGAGATGTATAATTGTTTGGGTTTTGTTTGTTGAGAACCAAGGCTTGGATAACATTGAGGAGTTGTTGAATGTGTTGGACACGGTATGTCACGCCCCAACTCAACCCCATTTACGATTAGTCATGACGCAACAGAATTTCGGCAGTATAACGACAGTAACACGGACATCAGAGCTCTAAACCAACCCTTATAGTTTCATACAACCAACTCCAAAGATCAACAACAACTCCACAGCCAAACCAACACCATACAACACAACCATTCCCATATATTAAACATCCATTCATCAGTTCATTCATAAGTTATACGCCTTCGTTCCAATATCAACCATAGGACATATCATACATTTGCTAAATAGATTATAACCAATTTAGCAACCTAATCATATTCAAAAGAAAGACTACTAAACTAGAGTTATATAATTCTTTATGTTTAAGTAAGTTATACAATACATCATACTACAAAAGCTAAGACAAACTTATGGATATGACTCCGACACATAAGACTCTTCCACAAAAGGCACATACTCAGCTTCCTGAGGAACGTACACAAAGTCTGGCTTAGTAACACCTGAATGCAGATAACGAATGAGAGTGAGCTTATATAAAACAAGTCCAGTGAGGATTCGATAGATATTTTAAAAGCATTTACTATACCCCTTGGAAATTATCCTTTGAGCAGTAAACACACAATGAACATCAATAACAATATAAGTACAACAATAACAATAACCAATCAATAAGGATACTCTAGTTGGTGTAGCTCCAAACGTCATCACGATCTCAACCATCTTCTTATAACACCCCATTACACATACACCCGAGGTACCTCACTAGCCCCTCCCTCCATGGCACCTCCGCCCATGCGAGTTGGGGGTAGTCTATGATAGTCATGCTGTTATCAACCCGACAACCCAACGTTGCCCAAGAGGTGGCACACACATACCAAAACTCATGACAATAATAATAATCATTCATATCACATGAGGACAACAAAGTAGGTTGCCTATCTCCCGGCTTCATCAATAATCAATCAGTTAACATCATTTCAACAACATAACATCAAATAATCAATTAACAACTCAACAACTAAGTTAGACTACAAAGTAGGTCATCCAACTGAACATGCATTAATCCACTCAACCAAACCCGAATCTAACCAATAACAACCAATGGTTCAACCATTCAAACACCACCCAAACAACTAAAGACATTATTTCAACATTTAAAGAAAAACTACTCAAACTTCTAAAAGTCATAACTTACAATCTACTAATCTAATCACCTCCAAACCAGTTTCTATCACTCACCCACTCAAGCAACTACATTAGCTCCCTCGGAAACCAACTACAATCCATCTAAAACAAGCCCAACAACCCTAAAACCTCAATGCACCATGGCTGATTTTTCCGGACTTTCACCACGATATCACAATCAAAATTTCGAAACATTACTACCACGTATTTAATAAACTTTTAGAAGCTAACAACAATCAATTCCAACAACCACGACTCCATTAAATCAACAACAAGCTAATAACTCAATTTTAATACCCGAAAAATAGAAATACATGCTACAATTGTTCAAAACTTATATAAACACATATAAATGATCCTTAGCATCTACTGAGCAATATTCTCACATCAATTCAACATTTTAACAGCTAAAAATTCAATTATATGAATTGACATAAAAAAAAGCATTTTGAGATCTAGAATTTTTTTTCACCTTTGATGTAAACTAAGGTTACAAATAGGTAGAATGGTTGCCCAACAAGCAATTTCAAGCTTTGAATGAAATGATTTAGACTTGAATTGCAAAATCTATGAGAAAATCACTTGAAAACCTTAGAAAAATGCCTTCTTTTTGCTTCCCTTGGCATTTTCGGTTATGTAGGTGTTTTTGTGCTATTTTAGTGTGTGTTGATAATATAAGCTCAAAGTCAACAAAAATAATATAAGTCAAAGTTGATTTTCTAGTCTTTTAATTAGTATTTTTAGTATTTTAATTATTTTCTTGACTATTTTGCTCACCAACATGCATTTAACACTTAAACTATTTTAAGGTAGTTTGTTTTAGTTGACAACAATTTTCATTTGCATACTTTAACACCCGACTCGGTTAAAAACGCGATTTTTGCAAAAGAAAGTGTAAAAACCTTTAAAATTCCTAATCCGATTTGAAATCTGTTTTCATCAGACACGGGTCTATTAATATCCGATGACTAGGTTTTAAAACGTTTAAAACACCCGTGTAAAAACTTTAGCAGATGTGTGTTCAATACAATATTCATAAAAACCGTCGATAAAATTTATGATGCTGATTTTGATGAAAATTTCATGGATGCACACATAGCATGTATTAGGAATATAAATCACAAAATTAGCGCATTCTAACTCATATAACACATAAACAGGTCAAAACACACAATTCTATGCAAAGGTAAAATCTGGGGTTTCACACGGTACTAGTCCATTTATATTATATTTGCAGATTTTGGCTTGTCCTATAAATAGGAGAAACTCTGTCCATTTTTCCTAAATTTTGTGTCTAGGTTTGGATTTGGTTAAGTATAGCATGTTTAATAGAATTCCCGATCTCATGAGAGGTCGGGGCGTTACAACTGCTGCATGGCTGCATAAACTGATGGAGAAAAAGAAAGGGCTGGCTAAAAAATATATATATTCGTTTGACGAAACCGATTTCAAATTCATGAAACAGTTGCATAAAAATAAAATTAGTTTTATAAAAAAACAAATTTTCTTATAAAACCTTAACATAGGAAGTTAATTAGGGCTAAATTTTAATTTAATTAAATTCATGAACATCAAATTAAAACTCTTTTAATTTAGTTTCAATTGACACCAATTAATTAATATGGTATAAATGTTAAAATCACATAATAACCATTAACGGTGGCTCTAATACTACTGAAATATTATATATATGATATTTAAAATTTAATTTGAACGCATAAAAAATAAATAATGTATACGTTCATGGTCTATTATGTAGATCATAAAACATGCATATATAATCACTATTAAAAATACATAAAGTTTTAGGATTACCACGTGACACAAAATTCGTTATGTGAATTTGAATCAAGCTTCCACACAAAAATTCGTGTGGAAAATATGCATATGATTAATAACAAAACCCCACTAAAATTCTAGAGAGAAAAACCTACCCTTTTTACTGAAAGATGATTGCGTGCTAGTAAAATTTTTATTCAGAACATTCTTATTTAGAGGAATCAGTGTTGACATAAGGTTAACTGTGGGCTAGTTTAATCTGATCAAACCTAGACCCGTAGACTAATCAGACTAGCAGTCCAACTACTACGAACCAATAATTAATATTAAGACACTCTTAATAATTAATTTAATTATTTCTCTCTGCTTATTAATCATCTGAATCTCCATTATGTGTGACCTCTCGAGTTTATAAATAATTGACAACGAAATAATATCAATCCAATTAATATTTAATTAGATCTTTTCTAATTAATTTTCACAAGTCGTGAGTGACACTTAACAGTATATTATGACTATCCAATTAATAATAAAGTGAAACTGAACGAACCCTATAATATATAATTTTTATAAAATTAATTCCTTCTATCCAAACCATCCTGATTAAGTCGAGTTTTGGATAGGGATGTCAAATTCTTTTACTTAATCAGTAATGTGTTAGTGAATCGTGAAACGACTTTTACTATTTCACCTTGGCCAAGAATTTTTGGTTAATTAATATATCACTTAAGATTCCATATCGCGCACACACGTGTCTCCAAGTAGGAATAAACCATAACTGCCGGGTACATGATCCAGTCCATGATTAGGACTTGAAAATTTTGTACTAAATTATAGTATCCCATACACAAGAAAATTATGGTATCTCAGGTCTAAGGATTAATTACACAATTATAACATATAACAAATTATTAACTATCCATGTAAATTGTTATATGATGGTCATGTCCAGTTACTTGTTTTTAACAAGTACTTTTGCATCTACTCATTGCCCTCATTATTAATATTTCCATATTAATCGAGGAGTTGAATGTATGCCAATCTATCCGGACGAATTAATGCCAAATTAATTCATCCTATGATCAAGGATTTATTTAGAATATTAATTATAAATTTTATAACTCATATTTTAAAAATTCTAAGGACTTTATTTAATATTAATTAACACATTAATCAATAATTAAATAATCTGTTCATAAAGAATAATAATAATACAAACATAATGTCCTAAAATTTCAATCAATTAGCTTTTAAGGCATCTATTCTAACAATATCTACATAAGAATTTCAAAAAATAAGCGATGAAAATAAGATAATATCTAGCATTTTCATAGTAATAAAAGCCAAGGAGTTGAGGTATACCATTTCGAGGTGGCTCAATGCATCAACATCAGTGACATATACTCTAGTATTTTTTATAAATTCTAGCGACAAATGAGCATAATGATATATGACTCCGATATGGTATAGGCAAAATTTTCTGCAGCTAGATCTTATAGAAATACTATTTTATCTAAATACAAAGTTTATTTGTTTATAGGACCATGCATCTTTTAGGGACGTGAGACCCGAGGTTTGGACCTTAATACGAGTCTAAGGATGTTTCCATCATAAAAAAGAAAGGCCTTATTAGCTGATTCTTTTGCCATTTATGACCTTTTATTGCTCATAGTGAATGCTTTTAATGACTATCATATCATTCCTTTTCACCTGATAATATATACCCTTTATTACTGAGAATAAAGATTGACTAAATAGAGATCCTTAGCAGATGTTGAGGACGAGCCATCATATGCAACCTCTGCTGAATGAACAAGAGACTTCGTGTCACTTGAGTTCCTTAATTGCAGCTCATCAAAAGTGTCTCCAAGGGCTTCAAAATCTAATTCATCTCCATAAATGCTTGGGTCGACATTTGGTTTCTGGACACTAATTTCACTTTCAAGCATGCTCACTACTTTAGACATGGTAGGCCTGGGGGCTAGAGATGTATTAGTATTGTCACACCTCAACCCCAACCTATAGAGGCTAGACTAAGGTATAACCTAAATCATTAACGCAATTTTACGACTTAGCCATTTGTTATGATTAACGCTTAACGTTAGCCTAGAACTCCAAAAGATTTTTCGGAAAAACCAACAACATAACGACTGTAATTAGGATCTTTGGTTTGACCTAATTTTTAAACACCTCAAATTCCAAAATCTTTAATCTGATTCCAACTAAAATTCTTATTTTGTCATCAACCGATATGCCTACTATTTTATCTTGAAATTCCCATTTGGTTAATAAGCCTAGCATGATAACTATGTCCCATTTATTTGTCAATTTCCTATCATGCAAGTACCTATTATCCTTTAGCTTACGAATGAGCACCTAAGTGAAATTATATAGAGTTAACTTAGTTGATTCTTCACCTAGTGGTTTAAATGTCTATGATAACTACTATTCAAGATAATGAAAACAAACAATCAAATAAAGAGTTCGTCTGGTTATAGTTTGTACAAGCCAAAATTAGACCCCAAATTACAACAGGGGTCACTTACAATAACAACATAAGTAGTCTTCAAATCAAACACAACGTCCATAAAACATCCACATTCAAGCAAAGCACATAAGGCACGTAATCACTCCAAGGATTTATCAACAAGCACATTCTCCTCAGGTACCTGTTCCAAATCCACTTCACCTGTGAGAATAAAAGATGGTGAGTCCTTGTGAACTCAGCGAAGGGGAAACAAGTGACAAGGTTTTTGAAATCCTTTTCCGGTTAACTTGTGAAAACTCCTTTCAAAACATGTCATGTAATACAAATAAGAATGTAAGCATAGTATAAGAATCAGATTGAAAGATAGATACAGTTACCACATCATTTCAAAGATACGGTGAGCTTTCGCTCTCAAGATCAATCGGTGAACATTTGCTCTCAAGTTCATTTCCAATAACCATTGTTGTAGTCGGCATCAATCATCCACTTATCACTCTCAAATGGGTGTACTCCGGATTGTACACCAAATCCTATGACCCAACTCTCAGAGGAAGTCTAGCCCCCAAGCGAGAGAGGAAATTGGACCATGGTAGTCACGGTAGCACTAGTAAGCCCGATGCCGCCCGGTATGTGTGAAATGCTACCATGCCACAATGAAAGGTTGCAACCTTGTATGCAATGCACATTTATGCCATTTAACATTTCACATTAGGAGGTCAACAAAGTAGGTTGCCTCCGAGCAAGTATATGATCACATTTTGACATATTGGCACATAAGGCATTGTAATAATACATAATTATTTCATATATCAATTTGAAAGAAATTAAACTTTCACGGGCAATGTAACACCTCGATCCCTCTTGAGACCGGGAGTTCTATCAATCAATCTATTCACAATCCAATTCCAAACCCGGTCAAAATTTTAGGGAAAGACGGACAGAGTCTCCCCTGTTTCTAGGCAAAATGTAAAACCTGTAATAGCATATAAGTGGACCAGCACCATGTCCAACCATTCAATCACCTCAAGGCCATCCGAGCCTTGATCCCAACAATTAAACACAACGAGTATACATACATTTTCAAGTACCAGACTATTCTAACTCTTTCTTTAAACAATACAAACATGCATTAAAGTTAAGCTATACTAACTAAATACATGAACTAACCTACCATACCACTTCAATAACCTAATAAAACTTATATTACATTCCTTTTTAACATTAAATACAAACAACACATGAAACATACATCTTTGCATCTTTGACAACTCAAGCCACATAGCACGCAAGATAACTCTTCAAGCATAAACTTTCACTTAATCACGAATTTTCCAGCTAACATGACATTTCCTGAAATGTGGTGGTGAGGAGTGAGTATACTCAACACGTATACTCAGTGAGGGCGAAACAGATATCGAGGTGGAGAGAAAAAAAGTCGTGTAATGCAAATAAGGCAGTTAAGTAATATAACTGACATGTAAGTAATCAATATAAACAATCAATACAATAAACATTTAATAAAAGCATTAACACAACCATTCAAAGCTATACCACACTCTGAAGGCTATGGTTCACTCATACGAGCAATGTACCATTTTACGAGCGATACATCAATCTCGAGCTTGATGTTGACAACGATGACAATAAGCGCGCAACCACCTTATAACTTCAGTTTGGAATACCTCGGAAGTATCCAATCAATTCTACGAACCAAATCTCCCTGAGAGGCAACCCAAGCGAGAATGGGAATAGGACACGGAGCTAGAGCAACCAACACTGGCAGCCCGAGACTACCCAGAGAGGCCCATCACTCACGCACCTGACACTATGCAATGCAAGACACGATACAAGGCAATAAACGAGATATCAAGTATTTACATTCAATAAAGTATCAAGAACAACACTAACAAACATTATCAACAATTGATATACAATTCAATCACAACCAACTTTAACAAGCATAACAAGCAATATTAAGCATTCTATAGGCATTACACTATGAAAACAAACAAAATCACAAAATGATCCCAACTTTCAAAACGCTACTACTTTCAAACGAGCCACGAGTTTTGGAAACCGACTTCACCAATCCTCCTAGGTCACTATAAGGCACGTCTAAAGACCCCGAAACCCTACTTTACCCTAGAATTCACGCAAAGCCCCGATTTTTCCCTTTGCTCGTTTGAACTACCGCTACCCTAACCAAACACCCAACCAACGCCATAACCACACCAAAAGTGCTTCCATGGCCTCCCGAGACAATGCCATCACGCAAAATGAGAAAATGCTAAACTCGACCGAAACGACCCCAACATGTACCAAGGCATTTTTCTCCGTTTTTTCATTACGCAACCCAAACAAATCATGCATTTAGGCATTCTAGCATATCTAGCATCTTTTCACATCAACAGAACGCTAACGGAGCAACTTCATCAAAACGGAGATTTACTATTCATAATTTACTATTCAATTATCAATTTAAATCTCAATTTCGATATTCAACCGCAGAAAATGCTAAAAAGCTATAAATACATGTTCTACAATTGCTAGGGAACATTCTTCAAACATCAAAACGCATTAAATAACAATCTACGGCTAAAATCCAAAAATTAAAGTTTAGACAAAATAATTTCAAATGCGCAAATAACGATGAAACCCTAACCTTAGACACTCCTAGACGCTAGGAAAACCACGCTGGATGCCTCGGAAACCACCCCGTGCAAGCTCACGCGAAGATTTGAAGATTTGGCTTGAAAATCTTTTTTTTTCTTCTCCTTGTATTTTCGGCCATGGCCATTCTGATTTCAGCTTTTTTTTTTTTTTTTTACTTTGTGCTATACTAAGCTTAAATAAGATGGCAACTCAAGTCAAGGCTTGGTCAAAGGTTGCTTAAGTTGGTCAATTAGGTTTATTTTAGGCATTTTAAGGCTAAAATAACTAATGCAATTATATTCCTAATCATCAACAACTAAAACACTAAATACTAGTTTTCACTATTTGATGAGGACTAGAAATCATTTCCTAACTATCGCTCTTGATATGCTATGCACTTTGCGACAATAAAAGAGTAACAATTAAATCCCAAAGAATTTAAGAAAATATAATTTTTTGAAAAGCAACATAGTTCAAAATTTACTCCGGCTCGGAGCTACTTTTCACTTAATTGAAAACCGAGCATTAAGGTGCAAGAAAAATAAAACCGATTAACAGAAATATGAAAAGTAGTTGATATTCCATTAAAATAATTAACTCAAGTATTATTTAATTACTTCTAAAAGAGATAAGAAAATAATGCTAGAAATGAATGTTTAACTTAAAAATAAACACGAAATTCAATGCTAACATTTAAAATGACACTTAATTAAATGCAATTAAATGTCATTAAATGCATGCCGGGTTCGGGTTATCACAGGCAACCAAGTAATCATGTTCAAAATAAACTATAGAATATCTTTTAACAATTCAATAAACGCATAAAAAGTATACAAAAGTGTGATAATATCAAATGCAAGATCGGGTGTGCGAATAGTTAACGTATGACCCGTAATCAATATAATTCATGCATGAGGCTATAATAACTTTTCCGGCCAGTCCACAACTTCAATTAAAACTTCAATTATAAGTTATGTAAAGCATGATTTAACGCTTAAAAGACCTAGTTTGCAATTAGGGTTTTAGGTTCATGCTCGGGTGCAAGATTCATCAACTATTAGCAACAAAGAACACTTAGATCATCACATACATATATAACAATTATTGGACAGCCTTGAAACATTGCAAATATCATCATTAAAACCACATGCAGCCATGAAATCCACCGATACGAACACGAAATCATCAAAAGATATCATATACATGTTTACCACTATGATTCAACCACATTCAACCCTAAATTCAACATGGAACATTGTCCTAAGTATTTAAACATTTCCGGACAGCCTACTACGCAACTCATATAAATCAATTAAAGCCATGCAATACATAGTGATCACCTCAAACAAGCATTTCAACCGACTAAGGGCTTCAAATACATAACCACATACAATAATAACCACCAATCTTCCAAGATATCATCAAGAATCAAACAATAACATGCTAAAAATTTCATGGACAGCCTATAAACAACTCAAATATATCCATTTTAACCATAGGGTAGTCACTTATGAAGCATGCATGTGTAGTAAGGCCTCAATTTCATGCTTACACGTACAATTAGACAAGAATCCGTCATATAACAAACCTAATTAATGCATCAAGTCATTTGAGGAATCTCAACCAACCAAAACAGTCCATGTAACTCCTAATTTCCACAAAATCCAAGCATACAATACTTCAAGGTACAATTACATTATGATTTAAAGCAAGTTTCCAAACAAAACCCTCCTGCAATAGTCTAATTTTCCTCATTCAGTTGACCAAGCAAATAATCTCCAAATTCAGTGAATCAAATATCAATTCGAAGCTTAACGAGTGCTTTAAATCTAGGAATAAACCTCACTGCATTTCAAGCTCAGACTTAGGAGTTATAACCAATACCGGGAGACTGCGCAAAACTGTCCAGATTTAGACACATTACAATTTTTGCCATTTTTGTGGGTCTTAAACTCAAAATTAACTTTAACCTATTTCCGTAAGATTTGTTCAAAACTTAAAAATATAGTGACTCACCAAGTTTCATGCATTTTTAACATCATTTTCTAGGTCAAAAGTATTTTTTTCTAATCGGACAGAAGGACTGCCAGAAACTTAACTTCATATTTCAAGATTTCTATCAAGTTTCAAGGCATGCAAGGGTAGATATGCTCATATAAACATATGCACATGGACTTCAAGAGTAAATACAGTCATATAGGTGTATGCATGTAAGTTTTTTGAAGCATTTGAAAAGATTTAAACCCTCACCTTAGCAAATCCTAGCAAGAATGCAAGAATGCAAGAAATACTTGTAAAATGGTCTTGAAAGTGCCAAATCTCCTCCTTTCCAAGCTTGGCCGAAAATAACTCTTGACTTTCCTTAATTCTTAGCTTAGTTAGTGTCTAATAAAGATATGCATGTGATTAAAACAAAAAGAAAAGGAAGAGAACTCACCTAGGGCTGAAAATGAGTCCTTGAGGGCTTGTTTGGCTATTTTCTTGTCTTGGCCGTGCTTGGGAGCCAATTTTTCTTTGTTGATCAGTTTGAGTAGGCACTATGGTGTGTGAGAGGGTATGAAGTCGTGAGAAGAGAGGATACTTAGAGAGGTTTAGTGTTTTGGCCAAGAGAGAGAGAAAAAAATGAGGTTTGGAGTATTTTTGAGTTTTGTGTGCCTAGGTGGAGTGTTTGGCCGTGTAGGGCTTGAAAATTTCAGTCAAAGGCATTCAAATTATGCTAATTATTCTGCCTAGGGAGTGCAAGGTGTAAGGGATAAGTGTATGAGCATGTTGGAGGCTTTGGAGTTAGCAAAAAGGGCATGGAACTTAGGAAAAGTTATGACAACTTGGAAGACTTTGTCTAGCATGTGTGTAGCATAAAATTTGAATTAGAATCTGATTATTTGGCCTTGTATGGCCAGCCAAGGCTAGCTTGGGTGGCTTAGGCTTTTTATTTTATGTGTATTGTGTTTGGGAAATGGAATAAAGAGTGATTTAGGTGTTTATATAGATAGAATTGTTTATTGTTAGTGGAGTTTGTAGGATTTTGAATTGTATAGTATTATATTGTATAGGTTTTAGGAAGAATAAAGAATGTTTAGGGCTTGGCAAGATTTTGTCCTTTTGTGGTTTTGACTTAGAATAAAATAATGCTAAGTGGAATGTGTAGGATAGTTTTAATATTATTCTAGTGTTAGTGGGATTTGTAGGATTTGAATTAAGAATTTAATAATAGTTAGTGGATTGTGTAGGATTATTTTATTGTCTAGTGCTTTGTGCATGAACTTTTCTTGATTAGCGTGCAAGCACACATTCTTAGGTTCTAGGGCACGAATTATGAGGTAGACACGAACTATGAGGTAAGGCACGTACTTCAAGACTAAGGCTTGCATACCTATGTAAATGCACGTAACCCTAGGTTATGCACATAGACCAATGCAATGCACGTAAATCAAGGTATGACACTTAATCTAAGTTAAGACATGCAGGTTAGGGTTAATGCACGTTTATCGAGGTCAGGGCACGTGTATCTAGGTATCGCACGTAAGTCAAGGATTAGGGCATACAATTCCATATCAAGGCACGTATAACGAGGTATGCATGAAAACCAAGGAACGTATCTAAGGTATTGCACGTAACCCAATACTAACGTATTTAATCCTAGGTTAAGGCTCGTGGTTCGAGATAAAAATATACTCTCTAATATAGGTGCACGTAAACCAAGACAGAACATGTAATCCAAGGTTGATCATATAATTATGGGTCTAAGGCACGCAAATCTAGGTAAGACAAGTTATTCGGGGTCAGGCCTCATAAGTGCACAACAAAGCTACCTTAATCATTCTCATCGCCTCCTTAATGTTGTAGTTAATATCTAATTTTGGATCTACAAGCTCCAATAAATTCCCTTCCTGTTGGACCGCACGTGCCTGGAAAAGCACAGATAAGGGATTGGCAGAGTTTTATATTTTAGCAAATCACTTAATCTAAAAGTTTAAGTTGTTAGAAGAGTCTGTATTTGATTTATTTATTGTCTTTAACATCCTCATAATACAAACTTGATTTATTTATTGTTTCTAACATCTTCATAATACAAACTAATTCAACCTTGCATAGAACATATTCCTTTTCAAATGGGTAGCAGCAATACTTAAATCAAGAACGTTCTTTAATTGGGTTCTGATACGATGTTAATTGACAAAAAATATATCATTAATTTAACATTTAGATGGGGCTGTCAAGTAATATGATAGTGATCAAGTCTTGCAACTAATACCTTTAAAACTAATATTTTCAATAGTAAATGTCGATTTAAACTTTTAGATGAAGTGGTAAATTAACATAGTACTAAATCCAAGGAAACAAAATGATCCTAGTTTCTGTCATTGCTATTCATTTGAAAAGAAATAAGTCTAAATGCAAGGCTTGAATCTAAGACCTTTTATTACATGATCTCTAATATCAGAAAGTGAAACTTTATCTAATAGAGATTTAGTTTCCATATCAAAGAAGTGAAAACAAATGAAGCAGTTCGGTGACTATCCCAATTCTGGAAGTAGAACAATCATGTCTCTGATACCAAGAGCTCATACTTAGACACACTATAACGAGCAGTAAACCAGCAGCTCGATATGATAAGTCAGCCTAAGTTCCATCAGTGGATCCAACCACAAGGCGTAGCCTTAGGCCCAAGTAGTGTGATAGCTGAGTTAGTTAAATAGTAGCATGAGTTGTGTGAGAAGCAACAAGAATCAAGTTGTTTATTTTATTTTCTGCATTTTCTTACTTTTCCTTAAAAGTTCTTCATGAACTCGGCAAAATATAATGCAGATCATTGTTTAGCTTCTTAATTTCATTATTAGTCATTACATTGGTGCTTTCATTGACACCATGGCTGAAGGTACTAAACTCTATGCCATGGATTATCGGTCTCAACAATTCTATTCGCAATAGGCTAAATCCTACTCTTACCTTCCATCGTCTCAACAATACGATTCTTATTCTCCTCCGGTTTACTCACCACCACAGTTTTCAGGCTATTATTATCCCGAATCGATATACCCACGTGCTCAACCATACCAACAAGTGCACAAATACTATTATCCTCATGTCTACTCACAGTCCCAGTTTCAAGGCCCATATTATCCCGAAATAATGTCATCTGTTGCTGGAATTGCAAACGAAATGGCTTGGGATGTGTCATCAAATTACGTCGATCTAATGGTAGTAGCTTCGCATGTTCCGCCTATCACATCGTTGAGCTATTCTATTCTAGATTTCGGTGAGGTCCCTAACCTTCATTTGTGTACCAATCTGATAACTGCCATTAAACTCAACCTCCACGTCGATGGCTCGGACGACGAAACTAAGGAAGAATTTTTGAAATCATCTCAAGCAGGTAAAAAGTCAACCAATTCATGTGAAGAGCTCAATTTTAGTGATTCCAAGGGAAAGAATGTTGCTTATGAGAATAGTGAACATATAGCCGTTGTCGGAGCCGGAAAGGATACTGAAGTCAGTACTCAACCCTTCGAAAACTTTGAGATAGCCAGTAAGATCAGCGAAAGTGTAGATGCATCTCATCTGGACGCTAATAGCAGTGAACAGAGCGGGATGCTAAGGTCCGTGTCTGACTCAAGCGTGGCTTGTGTAACCAGTGACTTTGCAATGCAAAAGGTGTTACTTCATATGGTTTCGAATTTGATGTGATTTTGTTGACTATGTTATTTGATTTTTATGGCAAGGTAGGGAACTTAGGTGTATGAGGAAGGTGTTTGATGAAATGACTGAGAGAAGTTCGGTGTATTTCAAAGGTGATATGGTAGAGGCGAAGGGGTTAGTAAATTTTCCTTGGTGGATTCCTTGGAGTGTGTATTTGACGGGGTATTTCTTGAGGAGAATGGAGAATGAAGCAATGGATCGTTATAAAGAAGTTGTAGGTGAGAATTCGAGTGTTAAGATGAGTGTTGTCGCGTCTAACTCAATTTCAGATGCTTTGAACAAGAATAGGAAGTTTGACGAAGCATTGAAATTGTTTGAGAGAATGTTAATGGAGCATGATCCACCAAAGAGTTTGACTGTGAATTTAGGGAGCTATAATGTGATGGTGGACAAGTACGGTAAGAAGGGGGTGAATCCGGATGAGTTACTCAACAGCTTGGAAATTGCAGAAGTCCCAGCAGCTCCAGCATTAGTCGCTAAAATATATGAGCCTGAAAGTGCCGAAAATGTTGACGACCACGAACAAACTGATTTTGCTGTTAACTCTTAACCTGAAACCAAAATGGAATCTGAGGGTCACTTGGTTTCAGCTCCTCGGGCTTTTGATATTAAAGTTGAAGATGATGTTTCTGAAATTGAGAATTTGAGCAGTGAAATTGGACCTAGCGATGTGTGACGTAGGAGTGTCGTCATTTCTAGACGAGATGTTCCTGGAAAGCAGGGGGACTTTTGGTATATCTATGGAACCTTCAGCTTTGGCAGCTTATGTTAGAGACTTGTTGGATGAAATCCAGTCATCACTTTTGCAAAGGGCAATACTATTTCGCGATAGTAACATTGTGGAAGTGAAATTTTATGGTGACCTTAAAGAGGCAATAGCGCATGGGTCTGGATATAGTGGTAGTGGTTTTACATTTACTGCAGAGCAGGATGAAGTCACAAGCACTGGAGAAGACAAGCCTAAGTTGTTGGATGAGAAGCATATAACTATTTATAAGAGGGCTGTTGATAACAATTATCACTTGAGGATGAAAGCATCTAGGTTCATATTCAGCGAGATAAACCAAAAGTT
Organism: Ehretia macrophylla; assembly: GCA_037974665.1. NCBI lineage: Eukaryota > Viridiplantae > Streptophyta > Magnoliopsida > Boraginales > Ehretiaceae > Ehretia > Ehretia macrophylla. The sequence continues at coordinate 82,627,085 of CM075781.1, forward strand.
CCCAATCATGCCATTTACAGCTAGGTCTTTGGAGGATAATGGTTATAGGAGTTTCAAGGAGTTGATTGGTAGTGATGAAGGTAGTGAAGAAGTTGAAGAAGATGAGGAAGAAGATGATGAACAAGGTGATGAAGTGTTCAATAGTGAGAGTATTTTGGCTCGGCGTATAAGTGAAGATGCAGGCAGAGGTTCATCCCCCAATTCTCCGAGAAGTAGTCACTCTTATCTTAGTGAAACCAGGTTTGATCAATTTTCTATCTCATCCTTGTCAATGAAAGGACTGAAAGATGCTGGGTATGAGAAGATGATTGTGGTACAGGAGGCAACTCTTCCTGTAATTCTTAAAGGGAAGGATGTTATGGCCAAGGCAAGAACTAGCACTGGACAAACTGTAGCCTTTCTACTTCCATCGATTGAAGGTGTTGTGAAAGCACCACCCGACTCTCGTGATCAAAAGAGACCACCAATTCTTGTCCTCATAGTATGCCCAACTCGGGAGCTTGCATGTCAAGCTGCTCAAGAGGCCAACAAACTCTTGAAGTATCACACGTCAATTGGTGTTCAAGTCGTCATAGGAGGTACTAGATTTTCTCTGGAATAGAAACGGATGCAAGCGAATCCGTGTCAGATTCTTGTTGCTACACCTGGAAGGCTTAGAGATCACATTGAGAATACAACAAGGGTTGCAACTTGGTTGATGGGTGTTAAAGTATTGATTCTTGATGAAGCTGGCCACTTGTTAGACATGGGATTCTGTAAAGACATCGAGAAGATCATTGCTGTTGTGCCTAAACAACGTCAAACACTTCTTTTTTCTGCCACAATTCCACAAGAGTTGTTGATACATTGAAACTAAATACCCCAAACCTGAAGGATTTCAATACTGCTTATCCAACTTGGATCCTTTCGCAGCAGGGGGTAATGTAACGAGCAGTAAACCAGCAGCTTGATATGATAAGTCAGCCCAAGTTCCATCAGTGGATCCAACCACAAGGTGTAGCCTTAGGCCCAAGTTGTGTGATAGCTGAGTTAGTTAAATAGTACCATGAGTGGTGTGAGGAACAAGAAGAATCAAGTTGTTTATTTTATTTTCTGCATTTTCTTACTTTTCCTTAAAAGTTCTTCATGAACTCGGCGAAATATAACACAGATCATTGTTTAGCTTCTTAATTTCGTTATTAGTCGTTACACACACATAGGAAGAATTAGCAATGAAGTAGTTACTGCTTACCTTGTCAAGAAGGCAAAGATAATCTCCATCAGATCGATAATTCATTTTGCTCTTTCCTGCAACAATTTCTATTGCAACTACCCCAAAGCTATACACATCTGCATTGCAAGTCAAGCATCCCCATAGTGCATATTTGGGTGCCATATAACCTCTGTAAAACAAACCAATACGAGGAAAAAAAAACAAGGTGATGACCCTACCCTTAGTCTGTGAACTATAATCACCATCATGTATTTGTAATTGTCAACTCGAGGAGATACAAATTAAATGACTGAAGGAATAACATAGTTCAAGAAAGTACCATACTACTATATGGTTTAGTGTACTGGAGCAAATTAGTTTACTTCCTCCACTGCTCAAGTTTTGCAAAGAAGCAATACGAATTTACAAGCAATCACAAATTGCAGAAACATGTAGATGCTAATATACTGCAATTTTAAGATATTAATAAAGAGAAAAGAAGATAATTTCTCACATGGTTCCTGCAATTCTGGTGCTAATATGGGTGTTTTCCTCTTCACGAAGCTTGGCTAGACCAAAATCAGAGATCTTCGGGTTAAGCTCCCCATCAAGCAGAACATTGGTAGCTTTTATGTCCCTGTGAACAATCTTTAATGCTGATTCCTCATGCAGGAAAGCCAGACCTCTTGCTATGCCAAGACAAATTTTTTGTCTGGTCTGCCAATCTAGTTTCAATTGAGATTGCTCTGTACCTATCATTCACAAATTTTACTCCTAAAAATTAGCATAAAACTTCAAAGGAAACAATCTACTCTATTGCTTCTGGTTGATTTGATGAAAAATACCATACTTCAAAATTCACATAAAAGAGAAAAAATGGATTTTATAATTTTATTGTCTTTTTGTCTTAGCTTATAATGTTATTCTTATCTTAGCTGATCGAGATAGACTATTCAATCGTTTCAAGGTTTAGAATTCAACTCTAGAAAGCAAACTGTCTAACTTACGAACTGCAGAGCCACGGCTTCTTGCATTTAAAAAGGCTTACACTTGAACATTAACTTTATGACAAAAGAACCAATGAAACAAAATAAAATGAATGTCACTTCACATTCCTGGAATATCAACGTGCACAAAGGTATAATAATATCAAGGGAAAAAGAAAAGAAATTTTATTGCCAAATGCAGATCTGATGTCACCGCACAACCATCAAATCGAATATGTAGAATTTTTGTTGTTGAAATGTGATATCTGATAGATACTTCTGAATAATATTGGAAAGGTTAAAAAAGAGAGTTCACAAACAATATAAAGAAAATTAGAATTAATAACATGCTTTCTTGAAAATGAAAGGAAAATATAACTGGTCAAAACAAAAACATCAAGTTACCAAATAAAGCACAGCCGAGGCAATTGTTTTCCAAGTACTCGTAAACCAAAATTAGTTGACGCCCTTCAATGCAACATCCATATAATTTTACAAGATTTGGGTGCTGTAGACCAGAAATCATGCCCACTTCATTCACAAATTCTCTATTTCCTTGCTTTGATGTGGAAGAAAGCTGCTTAACTGCAATCATAGTGCCATCCAAGAGTACACCCTGCAATTGAACAGTTACACTTCCAATTAACTTTTAAAGAAGAAATCAGAAGACACAAGAAGATGTCAAAACTATTGTTTCAATTGCATTGTACCTTATAGACAGATCCAAAACCACCTTCCCCAATTTTGTTTTCAGCATTAAAGTTCTCTGTGGCAGCTTCAATCTGTTTTAAGGTGAACCAACCGGTCTGCAAATCTAATGCTCTCAAATCTGTACAGAAAATGTAGTGACTTAACTTCATCAATAAGTTGTACAATCAGAAAGTAAAGGATGCTTGTAATATATGCTCGACAACTAACAATCACTAGAAGGAAACTTATGCAATGCTCCTAAGTTACGTTGGATAGTGACTGCTTTTTTCTATAACACTTCTTTTTTATTTGGTCTTAAACAAAGTTGAGGTAGGATTATTTGCATCACGTTGTTGCCTTGAGTTTCTCCCTCCAAAGCAGCCTTTCCACCACAATTGCCTTTTCTCCCTCCAAAGCAGCCTTTCCACCACAATATAAACATAAAAATGAAGACGAGGCAGGATGAAGCAGCTGCAGCTACAGCTACAGCTACAATCAGTATCAAATGAAGAGAGAGAGAGAGAGAGAGAGAGAGAGAAAGAGAGAGAGAGAAAGAGAGAGAGAGAGAAGTGGCATATTTTTTGATGATTGAAAAGAAATGAGTTCTTTACCAGATTTGACGGAAATAGCCGATATAAGAGGACCATAGTTTCCCCTAAGTTGTACTGCTGTTGTCCCCAAGCCTGCCCATTGAAATCGAATGTCTAATGTCTTTGTTTCCACAACAGCTACAAATTCCTTGGTCACTGCCTTATTAACTCCTCCTGCTTGATCTTCAATATCAAAATCCTTCCATCTCAGCTCATCCTGTTACCAACTAGTAAATCACTATCCTAACACATTGAAATGATTCTTATAAATTGAATTATGTGATTTACCTTGATATAAATATCAAAGATCCGTCTTCCAAGACTCCTGAAAGACTGATTATTAGTAAAAGTTATCTCAGCAAAGTGAAGCTTCCCTCTGTAGACTCCATTTGCCAAGCAGCGCCCATAATATGTTAGTGATAACGGAGAGGCGCGAGCTGTCATATATAGTTCAGCACCATCCATTTGGAGCACAAATATGTTATTCCTTGTTGCGGCTTCATCCCGACCATTATTAACATCCCAAAGGTGTCCAGTACTACTACTTCCCCAATACTGATTTATATGGACAAATTTACCAAAACCTTCTGATGCTTCATCTGCTTCATATTTAGTGTTTCCAATGGTGACATCCTTTCCAGCACAATTTATATGAAAAGAGTTCCTATCTGTACACAAGATACTAGTGTGTTAGTTGTTGTTGTCTCATGTTATATCAAAAGAGCAGGAACAATTAAGTTACATACTTCTTTTTCTTTCCTTATATATATATATATATATATATATATATATATATATATTATATTTTTCAAAACTGACATGGAAGAGATCAATATAAGTTAGTAAGTGACATATGTGCATGTATTTTCAACAAATATCATGCCCTTACCCTGAGTGCAATTAGTAAGGCAGATACTAGGTCCCCTGGAAAGAGAAAGCATAGTGATAATGGGTTTAAAGAATATTAAAAAGAAAAAGAGAAAAAAATAGAAGAAAAGATAAGAAGAAATTAAGCAAAAACATATATTTTGAGGTTCACTTAGCTTGACAAGGAATACGTACAAACTGCTCCTTCCATTGAAGCTTCTATACAAGTTTCTGATAACAATTACTCAAGTTAGTTTCCCATCAGACACCATTTCAATGGAGAAAAAAAAAGGTGCATTAAATGTAGGAGCTTACAGAGTGTCTTGACAAGGTGTGGATAGAGAACTTTCGGAGAGATCCTTGTAGGAAAGATCTACAACTACTCTGCAACAGTTGAAATGTGTAAACGAAGAGGTAGATATTGCAAATCATATCACAAGCACAATCTGTGGGATCTTGGCCTAAACTCAGCGCCAATCACCTTTATCACATCCCACAAATTATGTACATAGTATCCTTCTTGTATCGCTAGTTGATTCACGGTAATTAGTTCAGGCATAGAATATACACTATATATTCAACCTATTACATGAATGAAAACTATATACATTATATTAATTGCACTTGCCAAAACCATATTGGTTTAGTTAAATTTAAGTTTAGTCTATCAACTGCAAAAATAGGCTTGAACAAGCATTTTCCATTTGGCACAACACAAAGGTCCCTTAACCACCAAAAATAAGAAAGAATGCAATCGGTATGCACATATGCCATCATGAATAATGAAAATTTTAAGAGTAATGTTATATATCACCCATTTTCTCATCACTCTTTTATTACCACTTAGTAGAATCTATATGGCATGTCAACTAGAAAGAGCGCAATGTTATATATCACCCCTTTCACCTCATCACCCTTCCTTATATGATAGAATTTTTGTCATATATGCCAGAAATTTGATATTCAATACATGAAATCTAAACATACAAATAAGGGGTGAAAGGGTAAAGGGGTGACATAAAGCATTACTCATATTTTTATTTCTCTTTCTTCTTTTTAATTCTTTTCTCTCGTTTCCATTTTTTTTTCTCTCTTAATTAATATTTACTCAACTTGTTGAAATATCTGTAATATTTCTTGAGTAGTGTGCCTACCACAATCAGTCTTGAGCCATATGAATCTAGAGCAATGTGGTGCCTAGAGCAGTGTGATGCCTAGAGCAGTGTGACAAATATGACTTAGTTTGTAGTATTTAAACACTGATTATAACATCTTCTATGCAAGGAATTACAACGAATGTTTTTTATCAAAATTCTTTCTTCCAATTCAATTTTTCTTTCTTTGTTTAACTATATCAGACCCTTGACCAAAGAAAAAAAATATATTTGATTCAAATATTAGAGAAACAACAATAAATCAATCGGCCAAATTAGTATATTATTCACAAGACTTTTAGTAGAAACTATGAAAAGTGATGTCCTTGACTATAAAATCAAATATTCACCTCAAGAGAAAGTAAATATTTATTTAGGTAGAGGATAAATTGTTCATCTTTGGAATATACTTTTTTTGTTCTTTTTCTCAATGGACTTACAGAAAGAAAGGATAGTTTTGTAGATTGGGACCACTTATTGCAGTTAATTTTCTTGGTATATGCTTTACTTGGCCTGTAAAATATATAGCCATGTTGTTTAACTTAATTCTCTCAGCCTAGATCTGCCATCAGAAGGGAAAAAAGTTGATGTAGAGCATTGACCAAAGTATATGTATTTCTAATGTATAGAAGCTGTAGGTTGATTGTATTGTTAAGGTTATAACGAGTTATGATGAAATGATTTTAATTAGGTTGAGATCAAATAACTATATAAGCAATTCATCATTAGTGATCTCCTTTGTAGTATTATTATCTTATGAGGAGATCTAAGTCTGTGTTTTTAAATCACAAATCTTGAATTCTGTGGATTTTTTTAGTGTCATTCAAATATTTCAAGGATTTTTTGCGAGTTATTGCCGTTAAGTCATATTTTTCTCTTAGATATCACGCAATTATACTTGAAATCTGCAATTTAAACATAAGCATATCTGAGTAAAAGAACTGGTGATTATGATTATGACAATTATGAACCATATGGAAGTGAAGAAAAATATAAAAGCTAGCCATGACAGTTGAGAAGGTTAGAAACAGAAGACTGTAACGTCATCGTACAATTTTTCTTTTTCTTTTTTTGTTTTTTTTTTCGAATGAATTTAAGAATGAAGAATCTTATTGTTTATAATGTCCACATCCGTTATATTGGTATGAACGTTTGATAATAGAACAAACCCCTGTCTAACAGCTTGACCTTTTAGATGAAGTGGTCACTTATCATGGTATCAGAGCCTAGGTACCAAAAGGTTCTGAGTTCAAAACTCACCGTCACCCATTTATAAAAAAAACTGTCCAAGTGCAAGGCTCAAAACTAACTCCGCCTGGACTTGTGGGGGTGTGTAGAAATAATAAATAATATAACAAACCCCTCTCTAACAGTTTGAACTTTTAGATGATGTGGTCACTTATCAAAAGAAAAATATTGTAAAGAGCCATATGAAAATACAAGGAAAAACAAAAAACGTTTAAAGTTCCTGGTGAAAATATAAATTATTCAAAACATATGACAATTAATTAAAGTATACGTTGATTAAATGGTGTTGTTATAAAAACCTAAACTGATAATAGGAAAATTTGACATATAAGTTGATTAAATGGTGTTATAAAAACCTAAACTGATAATAGGAAAGTTTGACATTATTGGAACATAAAAATGAAGTGCTAAACTATATGCTGATTAGATTACTCAAATTTTAATGTTGAAAGACAATTCATCCAGCCTATGAATTCATGTGTATATACAGTTATATTCCGCCATATATCTTCAGTCACTGGAAGAATCATGTATGCATACCCACACACATAAATATGCAAATATGAAATCATGTGTATATACACTTATATTCCGCCATATATCTTCAGTCACTGGAAGAATTATGTATGTATACCCACACACCTAAATATGCAAATACAAATCACAGGCAGGAACAGAAGTTCTTGAAAAATTGATATGTAGGATGTGAAAGAATGAAACATAACGACCGGAACTCAGATTTTGAATCCAGTTAGGGATTTCTCTAATAAAGAGGTTGCTTGTCAAAACCCTGATCAAAATCTCAATATATATATATATATATATATATATTTAAAGAAATTTTAGAATCTTTCAAGACTAGAAAGGATGGAACAAGATATAAAATAGAACCGGAAATTTGAAATTTATTAAACGGTCAAGACAAAAAATTGACTTCTCATATACTTGACTTGTTTTTTCTTTCTTTGGTAAGCTCGCTGCCCAGTTAATCATTCAGTGCACTGTACATATAAACCCTAGATTTCTGCATTGTATAGCTTACAAAAATATTCTTTTCAATCTTAATCTAAAATGAAATCAGCATAGTTAAATAAAATAGTATAGTTACTCTTTAGATTGATGAAATTAATACTACAGTTCATTCTAACATTAGTATAGATCTACATATTCTTGCAAAATCAGCAATTAAACATGAATTGTATGCGAATAGCTTACACATGTTCCAGTTCACTTAAGTTCTCGAGGTTTGGAATTTGTCCATACAATTTACTAAAACTGAGATCCCTGTCAACAAACATTCATTGAAGTTGGTAAGTTAGAATCTTAATGAAACTTCTGTAAAAAACTTAGCTTGATAATTTGATATACAAGTCAAAACTCAAGAAAACATCTGACACAACAACCATTTACTTCATTTATTTAGTTCTGCATCCCCATCCTCGACCATTTTGTGTTTATGCATTACACTGAATAATTTTTGTTATTAGAACACTACAGAGTTAATAAGTTTAATTACATTCTAGGTATTAATAGGGTTATTACCTTTTTAAAGTCTTTATAATTATCTTATAGTTCCTAAATTTTATTACCTCTACGTCCCCATCCTACAAACCATTATTTTGTGTATACGCATTAGAATGGCGCTCATAGGGAGCCATTTTTTGTTATTGGAACACTACGTAAAATGCAAGGGAATTAAAATTTGGACAACTTATGCTTCTGCATGCCTATCAAAAAATTTCATGCATTGTTGTTTTTTCTTATTTATGTGAAGGCTATTCAAACCAAACGCTTATCCTCATTTATCCACAATTATAACCATCTCATATCAGGCTCAATCTTGTAAATATACTAATGTATATCGGAAGAGAACTACATTGATATATTGTAAATCTCTTAACTACATTGTAACGTTAAATATCAATGAGAACGCAAAACTTGAGGGGAAATAGTACATGGTACAACAAAGCTTAGGATATGACGTGCCAGAAAATGAAGCCCAAACTATTAAGCAAAGCCCAACAGTCAAAAGAAGGGTCTAGACTGAACAACGACCCAAAGACATTGTTGGGCCAAGGCCAAACGGAAGGCTAAGTCAACAGAATTATTGACTATGTCAAATGGGTTAGATCTTTGAGCCTAAAATAGGGAAAACTATATAACTCCACTAGTCTAAAGATAATGGACCATGATCCTAACCACATAACTCCCTATGGCTAAAATCAATGCACCACCACTTGAGCCTAATTAAAGTCAGGGGATCTATCCCCATGCATCTCAACAACCCTGGGTGCTTATACCTATAAATACAGGTACATATCCATGCTAGCCTATGCATGCTCTCTTAATTGATCTTAAGCAATTGCATTGCTCTCAAGCAACTGCATTGCTCTCAAGCAATTCTATACTGCTCTTAAGCAACTTCTTGCCCCCATAACTGACTTGAGCGTTAGAGGGGGCCCCCGAGCACACCCTCAAGGGTCCTTGTTTTACAGGTAATCCATCTCGGATTTGTAGCTATGAGGCATGAAAGAGGAGACTCTGCCCAGTTCTCGAGGTCAGGTCGATTTCGTCCTTAACAGTTTGGCGCTATCTGTGGGAACAACTTAGTATCCCATTGAGTATCCACTATGGTCATACCAGAAACCAGTTGCACGTGGTCACGGAGATGATTTCCTATTTGTGGGAGCTGAAAATTTGTCACAACAGGAGACTGCCCACCAAGTTCCACCTATTGGAATTTCAACTAAGCCGCCAACTGCTACCACCATAGTGACTACAACATCTATTGCAACTATGCCACCAGATGTAATGTCTAACCTGACATCTTTATCACGCCCGGTAGACCTACCTACTATACATTCTCAACTCTCGGCTCACCCCCTACCACACCCCCTATGGGGTGTGGCTCTTGTGACAAATAATTACAAGCTAGAAAGTCCTATTTATAGGCAACTAATCTTAACTCCACTAGGATTGGAAAACCTATTTATTCTCTTAACGAACTCTTGCTTGTCTTCAACTCCTAATTGGGCTTGGACTCAAGCCAACAACCCAACAAGAAGAACATTATATCTTCATTAGATTAAGCAATATACAAGCACAACATATTGTGTAATCGCGGTGAAATTGGATTTGAATGTGTTTATGTTAATTTCTCTCTCTACGATTTGAGTAAGAACTTGAGTTTCTCTACTAACTGATGAAAGTACAAAACACTATGTTGGTCAATTAGTTTTAAATGGGTGTAATTTTCTCTTTTATGATTTTAGACTAAGGAGTTAAAAGGAAAATTTAATTTGGGGTAAGTGTGCAACATTCTGTAAAACAGAGGGGGTATTGTGTAACTTTTGAAAACACATAATTTTATGTGCAATTTCAATGAAATATAAGGGGTTGTTGATTATATATATAAAGGATTCAATGGGAACCACTGGTCATTTGGTTTAGTTGTATGATTCTCACTTTAGATATGAGAGATCGAAATCCATTCACTACAAGAAAACAACGCTCATGCGACAGAATTGGGCGACATATTTTTTCCATAGTAAATTGGCTACTGCTAGGCTACGGATTTGTTACGGGAAAAAAATTATGTAGCCCAGCAGTAGCCAACTTAGGCCCCGTTGAAATGGCGACAAAACTTTGCTACAGATTAGCTACGAACAATAATTTTAATTAATAAAAAAAATGAAAAATAATATTCTGTAGCCTAGCTGTGGCAAATTTGCTACGGATTAGCTACGAATTATTTAATTAATTTGGAAAAATTTTTTTATTAAAAAGTCTGTAGCCATGCAGTGGCCAAATAGCCACGGATTGGCTACGGATAATAATTTTAATGAATAAAAAAATAAAAAATAATATTCCGTAGCCTAGCTGTCGCAAATTTACTACGGACTAGCTACGGCCAAAAGCCACGGATTGGCTACGGACTATATATTATTCAAAAAATATTTTCAAAAATAAATACGGATTTTTTAATTAAATAGGAAAAAATAAAATAACAAAGTCCGTAGCCCATCTGTAGTCCCTAGCTAGGGATAGGTACGGAATTCGTCTCATCCGTAGCCCAGCAGTAGCCTAGGCTACGGACTTCAATAAAAACTGAGATTTATCATTTTTAATTTGAATTATAGAATTTTGATTACACATACAACGTAGTAAACTTCACTTGAGTTGAAAATTTTTGAAATAAAAATAAACTTGGTCTATATTTCATTAACGTGCGTACTTTTATAGAGAAATCAAATGTCGTTTAAATCGAACTTATTATATTTTTACTTAACATTGCGTTAATATTAATAAACTTTCAATCTAGGAGTCGAAACTCTCACATTGTGTCTAAACTTCATAAACAAGAAAAATATGAAGATATTAACACGTTTTAATACGTTGTTCGTACCTATTAACAAGTTAGAATACATAGGCTACGGAATTTAACTTTTCCGTAGCCCAGCAGTAGCCAATTGGCTACTGTTGGGCTACGGACTTCAATACAAAATTGAGGTTTATCGTTTTTAATTTGAATTATAGAATTTTGATTGCACCTACAACGTAGTAAACTTCACTTGAGTTGCAAATTTTTCAAATAAAAATAAACTTGGTCCGGATTTTATTAACGTGTGTACTTTTATAGAGAAATCTCATAGAAATCAATAGTCGTTTAAATTGAATTTATTATGTTTTCACTTAACATTGCGTTAGTGTTAATAAACGTTCAATCTAGGAGTCAAAAAACTCTCACATTGTGTTTAAACTTCATAAACAAGAAAAATATGAAGATATTAACACATTTTAATACATTGTTCCTACCTATTAACAAGTTAAAATACATATTATTAGTTGTCCGTAGCCCAGCAGTTGCCAATTGGCTACTGCTAGGCTACGGACTTTAACTCTTCCGTAGCCCAACAGTAGCCAATTAGCTACTGCTAGGCTACGGACTTCAACAAAAAATCGAGGTTCGTCTTTTTTAATTTGAATTATGGAATTTTGATTGCACCTACAATGTAGTAAACTTCACTGGAGTTGTAAATTTTTCAAATAAAAATAAACTTGGTATGTATTTCATTAACGTGCGTACTTTTATAGAAAAATATCATAAGAAATCGTTTGTCGTTTAAATCGAACTAATTATATTTTCACTTAACATTGCGATAATGTTAATAAACGTTCAATCTAGAAGTTGAAAAACTGTGACATTGTGTCTAAACATCATAAAGAAGAAAAATATAAAGATATTAACAAGTTTTAATATGTTGTTCGTACCTATTAACAAGTTAGAATACGTATTATTAATTGTCCGTAGTCCAGCAGCCAGCAGTAGCCAATTGGCTACTGCTAGGCTACTAACTTCAACAAAAAATCACGGTTCGTCGTTTTTAATTTGAATTATGGAATTTTGATTGCACTTACAATGTAGTAAACTTCACTTGAGTTGTAAATTTTTCAAATAAAAATAAACTTGGTCTGTATTTCATTAACGTGCGTACTTTTATAGAGAAATCTCATAGGAAATCAATAGTCGCTTAAATCAAACTTATCATGTTCTCACTTAACATTGTGTTAATGTTAATAAACGTTCAATCTAGAAGTCAAAAAACTCTCACATTGTGTCTAAACTTCATAAAGAAGAAAAAAATGAAGATATTAACACGTTTTAATACGTTATTCCTACCTATTAACAGGTTACAATACATATTATTAGTTGTTCGTAGCCCATCAGTAGCAAATTAGCTATTGCTAAGCTATGGAATTCAACTCTTCTGTAGCCTAGCGGTCGCCAATTGGCTACTGCTAGGCTACAAACTTCAACAAAAAATTGAGGTTCGTCGTTTTTAATTTGAATTATAGAATTTTGATTGTATCTACAACGTAGTAAACTTCACTTGAGTTGTAATTTTTTTAAATAAAAATAAACTTGGTCCATATTTCATTAACATGCTTACTTTTATAGAAAAATCTTATAGGAAATCAATTGTCGTTTAAATCGAACTTATTATGTTTTCACTTAACATTGCATTAATGTTAATAAACGTTCAATCTAGGAGTTGAAAAACTCTCACATTGTGTTTAAACTTAATAAACAAGAAAAATATGAAGATATTAACACGTTTTAATATGTTGTTCCTATCTGTTAATAAGTTAGAATACATATTATTAGTTGTCCGTAGCCCAGCAGTAGCTGGCTACTGCTAGGCTACAGACTTCAACAAAAAATCGAGGTTCGTCATTTTTAATTTGAACTATGAAATTTTGATTGCACCTATAACGTAGTAAACTTCACTTGAGTTACAAATTTTTCAAATAAAAATAAATTTGGTTCGTATTTCATTAACGTGCGTACTTTTATAGAGAAATTTTATAGGAAATCATTTGTCGTTTAAATCGAACTAATCATGTTCTCACTTAACATTGCGTTAATGTTAATAAACGTTCAATCTAGGAGTCGAAAAACTCTCACATTGTGTCTAAACTTCATAAAGAAGAAAAATATGAAGATATTACCACGTTTTAATATGTTGTTCCTACCTATTAACAAGTTAGAATATATTATTAATTGTCCGTAGCCCATCCATAGTCCTTAGCTACGGATGGACTACGGACGTGACGAATTCTGTAGCCCAGCAGTAGCCAATTGGCTGCTGCTGGGCTACGGACGTGACGAAAAATTGAAATTTATATTTTTAATAACGTGGCTACGGATGGGCTATGGACGCATAGATGAATGTAGCCCATCCGTAGCTAAGTCATTAAACAAAAAAAAAAACTAAGGATGTGTAAAAGATATATACCATAATTTGTCAAGCATAGATGTCTATGATAACTAACATAAGAACCATAAGTCGGTACAAGCATACATAAATGGTAAATCAAATATCTAGTTTCAAATGCAATTTTAATTATAAAAAACTAACAGCAAGTTGCCCAAAATAAAACTATTGTCTCGGTCCACAACCACAACGTCCACGTTGACCTCTATGACTCCGATTGTCGGTAAACCTAGGGTCTTGTCCAACCCCCTCACCACGAAAGTCATCAACCATGAGTAGAAGCTGATCTTGTATATCCTCAAATTGAGTTTCGAAATATTGTCGATCTTCTGCTCTACGTTCTTTCAGACTCTAAAATTGAGTTTCAAAGTATTGACGATCTTCCACTCTATGTTCTTACAAAGTCTGAAATTGAGCTTCAAAATATTGATGATCTGCCGCTCTACGCTCTTCCGTTGTTTGAGGTTGAGTTTGCAAATGCTTGAGAGTTCTATCATTGTTGCCCATAGAAGTAGAGATATCATTTAGTTTTTCCAAAATTAGATAAAATGATGAACTAGAAGCACAACAAGAACTAGCACATCTCCTCCTTTCTTGCACATCTATTTGTGACACTATTTCTGCATGAATATACTCCTCTGGAATATCGGTTTCCATAGGCGTTTCACGGTATAAGTTTTCTTCTATCTCAACATCACCAATGTAACTCAAATTCTGAACAAAGGTTTTGTTCTTGGTAGTATTAGTTCTAATGAATGATTTGGTTTCCTCTAGTAGTCTATTAAATTCTTCTTGGTTTATATAATGATCTTGATACCAATAAGCTTGTTGCCTATTCAGAGATAGCATATTAAGATACCAAGAAGGGTTGAATTTCTTACTTTCACCTACATCAAATGAAACCCCGAAGTACTCAAAAATTCACGTAAGGTCTACTCCATATATCCGGGGTTAACTCAATATCAACACCTCTAACTCTAGTTTTTACAACAACAATTTCATCACTTTCCATATTAGCATAAAATTCATGGATAAAAAGCGGATAAACAAGACAATGAATATGTAGGAAGTCATACCAACCTTATTGTTGCACGAATTCAGAAATTCTAGTACCTTGTATGTCCTCGTCTATCAAACTCTTTCCATACAATATCGGCTTAGCAACCTCGTTGTTTGCACGTGTGGGAGGAGGATCCCTATCCGGACTTGGAAGCCTTGTAGAGGCTCTTGTATTGGTTTTCTTAGGGAGATTTTTTTCCCACTTTTTCTTGTATCCACCATGATCAAATATAGAGATTTTGAGCTTTTGGGAAATGGGTAACGTGACTATGGAAAAAAACTTGAGATTTAATGGCTAAATTTTGAATTTAAGACAACTTTACCTATATTTTGGCTTAGGGCTTGAAAAAATTGGGGTTTGAAAAAACTCTTTGTAGATTTGGAGGTTTTGCCAAGTGAGTAATGTGATTATGGAAAAAATTTTGATGTTTAATGGCTGGATTTTGAGAATTTGAGAGAGATTTTTTGAGTTTTTCTTGAAATGAAGTTAAAGAAATTGGTGTTTTGAAAAACTATTAGGAGATTTTGATGTTTTTTGGAATGGGTAATGTGATTGTGGAAGAAATTTTGAGATTTAATGGTTAGTTTTTAATGATTTTAGAGAGATTTTGAGAGAATTTTAGAAAAGAAAGGTGAAGAGACGTGAAGTTGGGATTTTAGGGGTGGGTTTGCTGATTTTTATCAGCACAAATCATAAATAAAAATTAAAAATTAAAATTTCAAGCAGGTCACGGCTCGCCGGCTGGCCAGTCGGCGGGCCGTGACCTGCTACTTACATTTTTTTTTAATTTGTGCTGAATGTTTAAAATATTTTTCCCAAAATTTTCCTCCAAATTCATTTCACTCTTTCTTTCTCTTACAAAAACCTCTCTCTCTTAAGTCCACCACTATCACCACCACTAACACCACCACCAACAAAGGCTCCATCAGCACCACAAGGTCCTCCATCACCACCATGTAGGACACCATTACCATCATCACCATCTAGGGCACCATCACCATCACCATTACCATCACCACCATCACCACCACCATCACCACCACCATCACCACTACCACCATCATCATCAACACCACTACCATCACCATCAAGAGCACCACCAAGGGTACTACTACTACCACCAACAAAGGCTCTATCACCACCACAAGGTCCTCCATCACCACCATGTAGGCCACCATTACCATCACCACCTTCAACTCCACCACTATCACCACTAAAGACATTACCACAATCTCTCTCTTTATTTTCTACTAGTAAGTATTTTATTGTATACATTTTTTTTTTAGTATAGACATATCTATATATGTGTATAATATGTATCTGGGTAATGTGTTATTTTGCTTGTTTTTCATTTGTTCAATTTATTATTTTTCTATTTAATGTTATGTTTGATTTTAATTTTTTTAAGTGAGGTTTTTACATAAATATTTGGTAGTGATATTTTTTATGACTTCTTTGGCATCAATGTTGTATTGTAGTGATATTTGTTTTCATTAATTAATAATAGATTAACTAGTGGGTCATAAATTGTGTTTAAATAATGTCACCACCAAGCACATTACTTAACCGTATCTTGTACTATTAGTTTCTTCAATGGAATGAACATATATTATGATACAGAAGTTGAGAAAATGGAAACACTCCGACAACAATGGATGAACGATCGATTAACATCTAAGGGAGCATTAAATCCTAAGTTCGTTCATGGAGTAGACGAATAATTCATTCCTTTTGCGTGTAGTCAATGAAAGTACATGGATGTAGACAAAATTAGATGTCCTTGTGCGAAATGTAAGAATTGTGACTTTAAGGACCCTCATACTTGTAGACATCATCTGTACTCATGATGGTTCATGAGGCATTACTATGTTTGGACTTCACACAAGGAGCATGATGACCTCAATCAGGATAACAACCATAATGTTGGTGATCATTAGGGATATGATGAAGGAAATAGTTATAGGACAATGGTGTTTGACGTATTTGGCCCATCAAATGTACCACCAACTCCTTATCAACCAATTGAAGTAGAGCTTAATATGGAGTCAAAATATTTTTATGATCTATTAAAAAGTGCAGATGAGCCTTTGTGGAGTGGATGTGAGGTCACTCATCTGTCAGCGGTGTCTTTGTTGTTGAATATCAAGTTAGAGGAGAATATATCTTAACATTGTTTTAATCGAATTATTGAAGTTATTCGAAGAATGTTGACCAAGGACAACATTTTGCCTGAGAACTACTATAGGTTTAAGAGTGAAATAAGTCTTGTAGGTTTGAGTTGCATGAAGATTGACGCGTGTGTAAATGGATGTACGTTATATTACAAAGATAGAGATCAATTCAAATCTTGTCCAAGGTGTGGTCACCCATAGTTTAAACCTACAGAAGTTGGGAAAAAACGTGGTAGACCAATTGCCTTCAAACGATTGAGGTATCTACCATTAACGCCCAGGTTGACCAGATTATACATGTCTCACGCAACAGCTAAACATATGCAATGGCATTTTAGACACCAAGTTGAGAATGGAAAAATTTGTCATCCATCCGATGTTGAGGCATGGAAACACTTTGATAGAACGTATCCAAACTTTGCTTTTGAACCGAGAAATGTACGTCTTGGACTTTCTTCTGATGGTTTTAACCCATTCAACTCTTCTTCTCAACCTTGTTCTTGTTGGCATGTGATAATCATACCGTACAATCTTCCACCATAGATGTGTATGAAAGATCCTGTAATGTTCTTGACCCTTCTTATTCCTGGGCCAAAGAGTCCAGGAAAGAGTATAGATATATACCTTGAGCCTTTGATTGAAGAGTTGATTAAATTGTGAGAAGTAGGGGTACCTTATTATGATGTGTCGTCCAAGTCCAATTTCCAATTGAGGGCAGTTTTAATGTGGACAATTAATGATTTTCCAGTATATGGCATATTACCTGGTTGGAGTACGCACGACAAATTTTCATGTCCATATTGTATGGGATCTTCTCAAGCATTTCAATTGACTGCAGGGAGAAAGAATTGCTTCTTTGACTGCCATCGGCAGTTCTTACCAAGAAATCATCCCTTTTGACAAGACAAGAAAAACTTTCGAAAAAATATGATGGAAAGATTAGACCCTCCGCCGGGATTGAGTGGTGAGGACATGTGGGAACAAGTTCGAGATCTTCTGACCATAAATGAATTGGGTAAAGATAAAATAGATGGTTTTGGAAGAAAGCATAACTGGACAAAAAAAAAACATCTTTTGGGATTTGCCTTATTGGTGGTCACAGCTTGTGCGTCATAATCTAGACGTCATGCTTATAGAGAAGAATGTTTTTGATAATGTTTTTAACACTATGATGAACGTGAAGGGAAAGACAAAGGTTACAAAAAATTCAAGGGCTGATATTGAGAGAATTTGTGATCGACCTAAATCATGCATTAGAGATGGCGTGATGAAAATGGTCGTGCATACTCTCTCGAATCCCTCTAAGAAAAGAATTTTAGAGTGGGTAAAAGTGTTAAAATTCCTTGACTGATATGCATCAAATATAGCAAGGTGTGTTGACATGAACGATTTGTAGTTGTCATAAATGAAGAGTCATGATTGCCATTTATTTATGGAAAGATTGCTTCCTATAGCCTTACGAGTGTTATTGCCAAATAGTGTATGGAAACCTTTTACCGAACTAAGCTTGTTTTTTAGAAACATTTGTTGTACGTCTCTTGAAATAATCTACCTTGAAAGAATGCAACAAAATATTATGATCACCCTTTGTAAGTTGGAAAAGATCTTACCTCCAGCCTTCTTTGACTCAATGGAGCATTTGCTAGTACACTTGGTTCATGAAGCCATTTGCGGCGGTCCTGTACAATATTCGTCTTCCTCACTACATCCTTTTCTTTATCCTCTTCCTTTTTCACCTGGTGAATCTCATCAGCATGGATCTTGGTTAGATTAAGCAACAGGGGTGACATGTGTAACTAAGAAGAAGTCGTTGGACCAATAACCAATCTTTCTGGTGTTTGTTGGCATATTCGGTCCCAATTTAGTAGCCTTTTTCTCTAACTATCAGGTCGACCATAGTGGACACTGAGTCTTCTACAAGGGAGGATATGAAGGATCTAGCCCACAACCCATTTTGATAAGCCAAGATAGTAATTCGTTCCTCAAGGTGAGGAATCTTGAGGGACTCACCTTTGAATCTGGTTGTATACGACTGCCATGACTTTTCCTTCTACTGTTTCACTGTTAAAGTGTCGAGATGTGCTTTGTCGGGAGACGATTGAGCTAAAAAAACCTCAGCCTACTTCTTAAAGGTATCAATTGAACCATTTGACAATCCTCTATACGCATTCCTAACCAAGGTGTTCGGAATGGCCTTGCACCTCACTGTATCGAATAAATAATACAAGGTCATGTTATGATCGAACATCCTTAAATGATAAGTCGGGTCTCTTCTTCTATCATAGCTTGACACATTAGGAATGTGGACTAAAATACATAATTTTTATACTAAAGTAAAGAGAGAAAGTAATAAATGAGTTACCTTTTTCAGTGCATTGAATGTGATATTTATACTAAAGACGTTCTGACACCAAGTGTGCATTATGTGTAGGTTGTAGACCTCTATGCTCGGGTATATGTGCCCTGAGGTTGAACCGTAGGTTCATAGCTTTATTTGCTGGATAATAACTAGGATACACCTAAGCTATCTGTGGGTCTCTTCTGGCTCGGGTCGAGTCGTTGTTGGGTCAAACTCGTACCCATATCAGGGGTGGTTGTTTCCATTTTGAGGCTGTTGAAAGATTTTCAATTTGTTGTTGCCTTTGGGTCTATGTTGACCAAAACAAACATCAACACCGTAGTACAATTAGAATTCCATATCCCAATCTCCGATCTCCTTTTTTATATATTGGTAGGTTAGTAGTAGTTAAGACTTATCTAAGAGATATCTGAATTGTGAAGAAGAAGGTTTAGAATAATTTTATACCTATTAGATTACCACATTTAAAAGTTTAAATTATTATAAATGTATTCTTTTCAAGTAATCAGGGGCGAATCCATGAATTTGTCTCAATGGAGACTAAAATACATAATTTTTAGACTACATGAGTACATTTTTTTTTCTAATAGGGGCTAATTAATATTTTAACTAAAAACACATGGTTATATAATTTTTTTTACAAAAAAATATATAGAATTTTTAAAGTGCTTCAGCCATCGCTGGCCCCACTTTAAAACTGTCACTGCAAGTAGCAATATCTGCTTTTCTTGTTAAATATGCTAAGGCTTTTTTTTATTCCTTTCCATCTTAAGGTACTCTTTAATTGTTCCATGTGTATGTTGTGTTGATGGGTTGAGTAAATGTTAATTACTCGAATGTAACAAAAATACAAAAGAAAAAAAATAAGAAAATAATAATGCAAGAACACACAAGAATTACGTGATTCGTCTATACTTACATCCACAGAGCAACTAAATAAATTCATTAATGCAGGGAAAAAAAAGATTTTCATTCTAGTGCTAATCCTACAATGTGAACTTTATTACATGTTCTCTCTATTTGAGGCTAATATGGGTCTTGCCTTCATCAATTAGATGTTTCGATTTCAGGTCCTTTTTTTTTTGGGACAAATTTCAGGTCCCTATTAACTAGCACATTAGTAGGTTGAATGTCTTGTAAACAATTGTTTGTTTCACCTCTTAAATGAAGAAAAGCTAGAGCTCTAGCTACTCATGTACAAGTCTAACCTCTAGCCACTCATGTACAAGTCTTGAACATTGTTGGCCAATCCAGAACCATTTGGCTGTTCTCTGAACTTAAACCACAAGTTAACCCAAAAAAAAACACCTAAACCACACATAATTTTGGGAGAACAACACAGAATGGAGTAATAATAGAAGAGAGATACACATGCGCACTCACAAACACACTATATATATAAAATTTACACAAACTGATACCGTTATAACAAAAAGAAAGGATATATTTCTTGCATATTTGATGTAGGAGATGGTAGATATTTAGCAACAATCTTTTACGAATAAGCGCATGTGCTTGAAGGGCATACCTTTCTGTTGTTATGAGTTGTAAAATTGGAAATGTTACAGAAATACAAGTTTAAAAATAATAATTGAACCATTAAGTTTTAATTTCACTTATATGAGCATAAACTAATTATTAACGAACAAATCTATATCGTTAGCGGAGGAATTCAACGTGAAATCTTTCAGTTCGTAAGACTTTATCTTTAACCATTAGGCTAAGGCCTCTTTAGCCCTTTGAAGAATTTATAATTCTGGAGATTAGAAATATTATTTTTTCGTTTGTTAATATAGTAATATAAGGTCAAGGGGTTGATGTATACCATTTCGTAACCATTTTCTGTGAGCGACAACTGAGCTTAATGATACATGACCAAGAAATAGTACAGGCGAAATTTGCTGCAGCTAGAGCTGATAGAAATACTATTACATCCAAATACAAAGTTTATTAGCTTATGGGACCTTGCCTCTTTGCGGGACATGTCTCCTCGAATTTGGATCTTGATACGAGTCTAAAGACATTTATTAGCTATTTATGACCTTCGATAAATTAATCCCATATAAATTAACTTGTACATTCATGCACTCCCAATTACTATACAAGTAGCTAATAGTCATTTATTGCTCATAATAATGATTGTCTCCTAGTTGCATTGAAATCCAATATATTTCATAAAGAATGTTTTTAATGCAATCATCACATAACTCTGTATGTGACGAAACGATCTCACTTTTTACTTTAAAATTTGTACTCTTCATTACATAATGAAGTGGGCTTTAAAACGTTAATAGGACCCACCCCTTCAGTCTGGGGCACGCGTCAGGTGGGCCCTACTTTTTGTGTCTTGGACATTAAAACACCCAAAACGTTTTAAAGCAATTTTCCTTACTGAGAATACAGATTGACTGAGTACAGATCCTAGGCAGATGTTGAGGACGAGGCATCAGCCTGTGATGAATGAACAAGAGACTTGGTGTCACTTGAGTTCGTTAATTGCAGCTCATCATACGTGTCTCTAAAGTCTTCAAACTTCAATTCATCACCGCAAAAGCTCGGTTCCTGAACGCTAATTTGACCTTCAAGCATGCTCACTACTGCAGACATGGTAGGCCTTGGGGCTGGAGATGTATTAGTGCACAACAAAGCTACCTTAATCATTCTCATTGCCTCCTCAACGTTGTAGTTAAAATCCAACTTTGGATCTATGAGCTCCAACAAATTCCCTTTCTGTTGTACTGCGAGTGCCTAAAAATGCACAGAAAATGGATTGGTAGAGTTTCACATGGGTTCATAGAATACCAGAACGCAAATATTAAACAATCAAATGTCGTATCGTAGGCGAAATAAAATTTTACACGCCATGTATGCCATTATAATTCATGAAATTAGAAGGTGAAATAGCTAATCCATCACTTTATCTAAAAGTTTAAGTTGTTTTACATGACTTTATTTTTTTTATTTATTGTCTCCAACAATCTTCAACTACAAACCAGATACAGCTTTGGACATAAATATATATTCATTTCTAAATAGGTAGCTATGAGAATTGATTGCAAGACGTTCACGTCAGCTGGGCTCTAGAATAGTCATGTCTCATACTTACAAAGACACACAGCAAGAATTAGGAAGGAAGCAAGTACTAGTTACCTTGTCAAGAAGGCAAACATACTCTCCATCAGAATCATAATTCGTGTTGCTCTTTCCCGTAACAAGTTCCAATGCAACTACCCCAAAGCTATACACATCTGCTTTATAAGTCAAGCGTCCAAATAGTGCATATTCTGGCGCTATATAACCTCTGTAAAACAAACCAATACGAGAAAAAAAAATAAAAAAAGGTGATCAACCGACGCTTACTTTATCAACTATAATCACCATGATACAGATTAAATTTATTTTCTATTGGGAAATTCAGGTCAAATAAAACATCTGCAGTTCGTCATATGATTATGCACAAAAGTCTAGTTCAAGATTATAACAAGCACTTGCCTCTTGGAAGAGCTAGGAAACTCTCTCCCAAAAGGCTCTACAAATTTACATGAGTTGAAATAAGCAGGGGATCTGAAGAACTCAAGGAATAACATATATAGTTTAAGTAAACTACCAAGTATTGAACTGGCTATGAAATTAGTTATTAAGGACATGTCGATACTGTGCCTATTACAGACATGTCAATCTATGCTACTATAAGGTTTAACTTAGTGGAGCAAATTGGCTTGCTTCTTCCTATTGCTCAAGTTCTGTAAAGGCTTGATACTTTATTACAGGTAATTATCACAAATTGTAGAAACATGTAGATGGTAAAATACTGCAATATTAAGATATTATTAAAGAGAGAAGATTATTGCTCACATGGTTCCTGCAACTCTTGTGCTAATATGAGTGTTTTCCTCATCATCAAGCTTGGCTAGACCAAAATCAGAGATCTTTGGGTTAAGTTCTCCATCAAGGAGCACATTGGTAGCTTTGATATCCCTATGAACAACCTTTAATGTTGATTCCTCATGTAGGAAAGCCAAACCTCTTGCTATGCCAAGACAAATCTTTTGTCTGGTTGGCCAATCGAGTTTCAATTGAGATTGCTCCGGACCTATCATTCACAAATTTTACTTCTATAAATTATCATAAGACTTAAAAAGGAACGAACTATTCTATTTTTTATGGTTGATCCGATGAAAAATAGCATACTTGGAAATTCACATTCATCACTAGTTCTCCTCATACATTTAAATCCATATTATTTTGTAGACTCACAACTTTAAAATAAAAGGTGAAAATTAGACCACAAAGGTTTATATCAAGGAAAAAAGAAGAAATTTTATTGCCAAATTCTGATGTCACTGCACAACCATAAATTGTATATGTAGAATTTTAGTTGTTGTCATGTGATATCTGATAGATACTTAGAATAATATTGAAAAGGTTACAAAGAGAGTTATCAAACGATATAATGAAAATTATAATTAATAACCTACTTTTTTTGAAAATAAAAGAAAAAAGTAACTGGTCAAAATAGAAACATCAAATTACCAAATAAAGCACGGGCGAGGCAATTGTTTTCCAAGTACTCGTAAACCAAAATTAGTTGACTCCCTTCAATGCAACATCCATACAACTTTACAAGATTCGGGTGTTGTAGACCAGAAATCATGCCTATTTCATTCACAAATTCTCTATTTCCTTGCTTTGATGTGGAAGAAAGCTGCTTAACTGCAATTATAGTGCCATCCAAGAGTACACCCTGCAATTGGACAAGAAAACACTTTCAATTAAAATGTTAGAGATGAAATCCGAAGACGGAAAAATCATTGTTTCAATTGAATAGTACCTTATAGACAGATCCAAAACCTCCTTCCCCAATTTTATTTTCAGCGTTAAAGTTCCTTGTGGCAGCTTCAATCTGTTTTAAGGTGAACAAACCAGTTTGCAAATCTAATGCTCTCAAATCTGCATAGCAAATGTAGTGATTAAACTTCATCAGTAAGCTGTTCTGTTCAATCTCACAACCCCTGCCCCAAGAGAGAAAGAGAATCAACAAGAAAAAAGAAGGATGCTCGTAATATATATATATGCCTGATAACTAACAATATTCACTAGAAAGAAACCTACGCAATTAATGCTCCTGAAAGTGTAATGCAATTTGAATGCATTTGCATCGCAACAGTATTAATTTGAGCCATCCTACCACATAACCTGAAATTCATAGAATATCCTATCTATAGCATTTCTTGGTTATTTGGTCTAAATAAACAAAGTAAAGGTAGAATCATTTGCATGACCTTGTTGCCTTGAGTTTCTCCCTCCAAACCAGCCTTTCCTCCAAATTATATATATAACAATGAGAATGAGACAGGACGAAACAACCGCAGCTACAATTAGTATTATCTTTCTCACATTCAATGGATGATCAAAATCTACAAAGCACAAAAAGAAACATAATCTGAATACATGCATGCTACATAAAGATGTCGTTAAACAATATTTGAAGGCATACCAGGACTTCATTGGAAAGCCTGGAGAATTATCCGTAGAGAGAGTGAGAGAGAGAGAAAGGCATTTTCTTTTGATAATTGAAAAGAAATGAGTTCTTAACCAGATTTTACTGAAATAGCAGATATAAGAGGACCATAGTTTCCACTCTCTGGTGCAGCTGTTGTCCCCAAGCCGGCCCATTGAAATCGAATGTCTAATGTTTTGTTTTTCACAACAGCTTCAAATTTCTTGATTACCGCCTTATTAACTCCTCCTGCTTGATCTTCAATATCAAAATCCTTCCACCTCAGCTCATCCTGTTACTAACAAGTAAATTACTATCCTAGCACATTGAAATAATTCATTACTTAATCATATAATTTACCTGGATATAAATATCAAAGATCCGTTTTCCAAGACTCTTAAAAGATTGGTTATTTGGAAAAGTTATCTCGGCGAAGTGAAGTTTCACTGTATAATGTCCATTTGCCAAGCAATGCCCATAATATGTTAGTGATGATGGAGAGAGGCGAGCTGTCATGTATAGTTCAGCGTTAGCCACCTGGAGCACAGATATGTTTTTTTTCACTGTGCCTTCAGCTACAGGTTTGTTGAAAACATCCCAAAAAAGTCCCGTTGTACTTCTTCCCAAATATTCTTTTAAAAAGACAAATTTAGCAGAACCTCCTAATGCTTCATCTGCTTCATAAGTGGTGCTTTCAACAGTGACATGCTTTCCAGCACAATTTATATGAAAAAAATACCAATCTGTAAGCAAAATACTAGTAATGTATTAGTTGTTGTCCCATGTTATGGTATATGATAAGGACAGTTCACACATCACTACCTAGCTGACTAGTTGTTAGAATACTAACTTTCTGAGCAAACTTTGTAAACTGTTAGTTAGACTAGTGTAACTGATCAGGTTAGTATCAGTAACTAACCTGACAGCTCAGCATATAGTTCATCAGCTGAATAAGTGGCTGCAACTATAAATATCTGTACACGTATCTAATCATTTAGAAAGAAATAATATTCAATCATTTTTCAGAAATCTCTCTCAGTTCATACTTCTTCATGGTATCAAGAGCTCTTTTTCTTCGATCCTCGAAATGGAGATCTCCATTAAAGCTTCAGTCAATAGCTTTCTTTCCACAATTGAAGCTTCATTGAAGCTCAACTGTGCAGAAAATAGCTTTCTTTCCACACACAATTCTGCACACCAGAAACCCTAATTCTCAATTTTATGTTCCTCCACTGGAGAACACCTCATAGCTTCATCTCAGCTTCCATTTGCAGCTCAATTTCTGCAATCGAAGCCTAGTAACAACTTCTTCTCCTATTATTTGTCATCACAACTTCAATTTTTCATCTTCCAAAACCTTAGGTCTTTATCTTCAGAAACACTAACCTCCATTAATGACTTCCTTTGAGCTTCCTCGAGAACTCAAACTCTTATCCCAAAACTTCAACTCTCTTGTTCATATCAAGCTTGACAACACAAATTATAGCATTTGGAGGACTCAGATTCAAACAGTACTTCAAGGATACCATCAGTATGATCAAGTGTCTGGCTCAACACTTTGTCCTGCTCCACAAATCAAAGATGCTCAAGGCAATTCCACCACAAATCCATCATATACAGAATGGATCACTGTGGATACACACCTCAGGTCTTACCTTTTTGCATCTATCACTCCCCAAGTATTGCCTCATGTTCATCATCTACAGACTTCTTTTGAGATATGGACAACTCTAGTACAAAAATTCCATTCTATGAGCCTGATCTATGCCTATCAACTCAAAATGCAGTTGTACACACTCCACAGTGGAGAACAGTTAATACAAACCTATCTTGAGACCATTAAAACCCTCACTGAACACATTGCAGCTGCTGGAGAACCACTGAAAGATGCTGATATCACTTTCACAATCCTCAAGGGTTTACTACCAGAATATGACTCTTTCAAGTCCATAGTCAGACTTAGATCTGATCCTCTCCCTCTGCCTATACTATTTAGTCACCTACTCACTGAAGAACTGAACTTACATCTACAAAACAAACTAGTTTTCTTAGACACCTCCTCCAATTCTGTTCATACTGCACTTCATGCCATTAGAGGAGGTGGTAGAGCCAACGAGGTTGACAAACTAACTCCAGAGGTAGCAGAGGACAAAAGGGATCAGGAAGAGGAAATTTTCACTCTCAGACATTCTTTCAGTCCTAATCTCACCAAAACTCTTCTGATCAACCTATTTTCTGTCAAATCTGTGGCAAAAAGAACCATTCAACCTTAGAATGCTGGCACAGATTTGACAGTACCAACTATGCAATGCTACTAAAAGCAGACAAACAGGCCTATACTACACAGGTAGGCACATCTACTGATCCTTCTTACCCTTGGTACCTTGATTCAGGAGCTAATGCCCATGTCACAAATGACTGCACAAACTTCCAATACCAACAACCTTATAATGGTCAACACTTTGTGTCAGTTGGCAGTGGTCAAACTCTTCTAATCACAAGCATAGGATCTAGTACTATCTATACTCCTACATCTTCTTTACAATTATCTAATGCCTTATTTGTTCCTCAAATTTCAACTAAACTTCTCTCTATTTATCAACTCACCAAAGATAATAATTGTGCTATTGTTTTCACTTCCAAAGAGGTGTATATTTAGGACAATACTCCTCATTATCTCCTATCCAAGGGCCCCTGTAACAAGGGCCTCTATCCTCCACCCTCCCTAGTATCTACCTCTACTGCATCTCCTTCAACTCAACTGCTAGCACAGTCCTGCACTACTCAGCTTCCTCCTGCAACTCTATGGCATTACAAGCTGGGCCACCATTCCAGGAATGCTTCTACTACTCCTTCTTCTATCTTATATGTAAAATTGAATTACACTTCTGCTGAATGTCAATCTTGTTTAGTGTCTAAGTCTCATAAACTAGTTTTTCCTACTTCTACTACTACTATTGGTGCTCCTTTTGAACTAATCCACTCAGATGTATAAGGCCTTCCCCAGTTGATTCTTGCATGAAATATAAGTACTATATTGTCTTCTTAGATATTTCTCTAAATATACTTGGATTTATCCTTTAAAGCTTAAATCTTAACCATTCTATACATTTCAACGCTTTTCTACTATTATAAAAACTCAATTCCAGTCTCAAATCAAAGTCCTAAGGACTGATATTACTATACTACAACAAGCACAACTGCTTACCAAGTACTAGCTAGAAGCAAAAACAACTACTAATTTTCTCATTAATAGGCTACCTACCCCAACCCTTCACAATCTCTCCCCCTTTGAATGTCTTTACTCCACTAAGCCTGATTACTCCACACTCAAAGTTTTTGGCTGTTGTGTTTCCCTTGGCCAAGACCTTACTCCAAACACAAATTGGAAGCAAGGTCCAAGCCCTATGTTTTCTTGGGTTACTGTCATAATACAAAAGGATATAAGTGTCTTGACCCTACAATAGAAAGACTCTACCTCTTTAGACATGTTAGGTTTCATGAAAACCAATTTCCCTACTCTAATTCACCAAAACAATCACACACATAGTTATTATCACTCTTTAAATCTACTTCTTTAGAACCATATGCTTCAAAAACTTATGAATAATCTACATGTACCTATAATTCCACCAATACACATTAATTCCCCCAATCAGTTCCTCTCAGAACCACTCACCTATACTCTAAGTCAACACTGATGATTCCCTTACTACTACCTCTTATTCTTCTTCTTCTTCATTAATCATTTCCCCTGATTCTTTCCCACTCATACAAGAGAACACAGTAACACTCAGACGCTGAGTCTACACAGAACCATGCTTAAGACTCTAAAATATCACCACACTCTCCCAACTCCCCAAACTCTGCAGTACCATAAACTACAACCATTTTTTCCTCACAAACTCACTGTACAGAGTCTTCTTCATCATCATCCTCTTCCAACATAATTTCACAACCATCTCATCCTATGCTAACAAGGCCAAAGACTGGCTACATTCCCTCACCAATTTATCAACTCAATTCTCTCACTACAATTTCACTTACTCATGAGCCCCTCACTTGTATAGAGGCAACCAAACATTGTGCCTAGGTGTCTGCAATGCAAGAAGAATTCCAGGCACTGCAATATCAAAAGACTTGGCTATTGGTCCCTTTACCTCCATCAGGATAGCCAATTGGTTGCAAATGGGTGTACAAAATAAAAAGACATGCAGATGGTACTATAGCCAAGTATAAGGCCAAACTAATTGCTAAGGAATATCACCAAGAGTATGGCCTGGACTATACAGAAACCTTCAGCCCAGTAGTTAAGGCTCAAACAATAAAACTTGTCCTATCTATGGCTATTCAGTACAATTGGCCTATTAGACAATTAGATGTATTTAATGCCTTTCTTCATGGCACATTAAATGAAGAGGTTTACATGACACAACCTCCTGGTTTTGTTGATACATCCCACCCCACCTATGTTTGCAAGCTACAAAAATCCCTCTATGGCCTAAAATAAGCACCCAGGGCTTGGTATCAACTCTTATGCACCTTTCTACAAAACCAAGGTTTCATTTGTAACAAGGCAGATACTTCACTTTTTGTCTCTCATACATCTACCACCACCATCATTATCTTGGTCTATGTAGATGATCTAGTCTTCATAGGCAACTCCCTCCTACAATCTCTAAACTCATTCAGTCCATTAGCAGCAAGTTTTCCATGAAGGATCTAGGATCCCTTACATATTTTCTTGGGATTCAGGTTCAGTACACCCCTAAGAAAATCCTAATCCACTAGTACAAGTATGCCCATGATCTACTACAGAAAATTCGCATGCTAAACTGCAATCCATCCCCAATTCCACCATTCTCTAAACCAAAACCTCAACAAACAAATCACCTACAACCATACTCTAATCCCTCCTAGTACAGAAGCATTGTTGGAGCCTTGCAGTACCTTATTCTTACTAGGCCTAACCTACAATTTGCTGTCAACACCCTATGTTAACACATGCATAACCCAATAGAAGCTAATTATCAGTCCTTAAAGAAGACTCTCAGATATGTTAAAGCCACCATCTGATAGGGCTTATAGTTCAGACCTGGACCATTCACATTTGCAGTTTGTTCTGACTCTGATTAGGCTAGTGACACTAAGGAAAGAAAGTCCACAACTGAATATTGTATCTATTTGGGCCAAAACTTGATCTTTTGGTGCTTCAAGAAGCAACCAACTATTGTTAGGTCTTCCACAGAGGCAGAATATAGAGCTATGACTTACATAACTACTGAAATCATGTGGCTCACTTATCTCCTCAAAGATCTCCATCTCAACCACTTAATTCCTACACTCTATTGTGATAACGAGTCAGTACTTGCCTCAGGACCAAACATATAGCCATAGACTATTATGTTTTTAGAGATTAAGTGCTCACAAATGTAATCAAAGTGGCACTTATACCATCAGCAGAGCAGATAATAGATATCTTCACCAAGTCACTCTCAAAAGCAACCTTCTATAGGCTCAAAGACAAACTGCCAATGGCCAAAGCCATGCTCAATTTGAAGGGGATGATAAGGACAATTCACACATCACTACCTAGCTAGCTAGTTGTTAGAATACTAACTTACTGAGTAAGCTTTGTAAACCGTTAGTTAGACAAGTGTAACTAATCATGTTAGTATCAGTAATTAACCTGACAGCTCAACATATAGTTCAACTGAATAAGTGGTTGCAACTATAAATATATGTACATGTAATTAATCATTTAGAATGAAATAATATTCAATCATTTTAAAAAATCTCTCTCATTTCATATTTCTTCGGTATAGATAGAGAAAGAAAGCCATTATGTTATTATGACACATCAAAAGAGCAGGAACAATTAAGTTACATACTTCCTCTTTTCTTATGTTTTTTTTCCATTATAGTTTCAAAAATTTCATTGAGAGCATGCATTTATTTGTACTTTACACAAATATCATGTCCTTACCCTGAGTGCAAGAAGGAATGCATTGACTAGGTCCCCTGGAAAAAAGAAGGCATAATAATAACTGGTTAAAGAATACTAAAAGAGAAAAAGAGATAAGAAGCAATTGAGAAAAAACATATATATGTTGCAAAGTTCTCTTGGGCCTGACAAGGAAAACTTACAAACCGCTCCGTTCATTAAAGCTTCTGAACAAGTTTCTGATAACAATTAGTCAAGTTAGTTTCCAATTAGATATCATTTTGTTGGAGGGAAAAGGTGCATTATATATAGAAGCTTACAGAGTCTCTCGACAAGTTGTGGATAAAGAATTCTTGGAGAAATTATTGTAGGAAAGATCAACTTCTCTGTAACACAAATCATATTTGTAAAAATGGAAATCTGTGGAGGAGGTCTAGATAATAAAAAGATAGTCATAACTAGAAAGAGGATGCATTGATTAAGATTTAAAAAATCTAGTATAAGAAAAAGATAATTGGGATTGCAGCAATCAATCAGAATTCTCTCTAATTTGCATCAAAACAGGATAATATAGTATCTTAATAACTTTACACACTATAAATTCTTGAGTAACTAACTCTAATAACTCAAGTACTTAACATTCAGACAATCACGCCCCCAAATCCGTCAAGACAAGGTTGTAACCATCACGTGCTTAGAAGACTAAGTCCGTCAAACCCACAAGGCTCTAATTACTTCAAGTCATAACAACCACAAATAAGATGACGAGTCTCAGCCACTATAAACCAAGATCTCCCAAGCAAACTACATAACTTCAAGCAAATATGCTAAAAACTTAAAGAAATAAACATAGGTCATAAGTCTACTTAATCCACTCTAATGAAATACAATACTACGAAGAGTTTCCGAGCTCAATAAGTTTGATAGTCTTTACCCCAAAGAAACGGAAAAAAGAAGAGTATAAACCTCAATAAGTAGTGATAATCCCTAGAAAATAACGTGGGAGCTTTGTAAGAATATATTCAAAATGCTAAGTGATGAACATTAGAAGGTATGCATCAAGTCATTATGTAAATATTGTTTTCAAGCCCTAAATTATTCAAATATCATGTGTAATCACAGGAAAAACCACATAAATGTATACACATAGACATATACATATCCAGATAGATAACATAGGCACAAACAGAAGCTCAAAACTCAAATATAGAATGTGAAAGAAGAAGCATACAGTGCTAAGGAAGTTGGATTCTGAATCCAAGTAGGAATAGTTCCACTGAGAAAGTTGCTTGTCAAAAACCTGTTGAAAATGTCAAAGTTTAAGAAAAAAAAGAAATTTTACAATGTTGTAAGAGTAAAAAGGATTACACAAGCTATAAAATAGATTTGAATATTTTGAATTTTATCAAGGGCCAGTAGACAAGAAGCAGAAATAACTTATACGCTTCTCTTGCTTACTGCCTTTTTTTTCCCTTTGGTCAGAGATCACTGCCAAGTTAATCATTCAATGTATAACCATAATCTAGAACTATACATAGATTTCTTGACATCTGCCAATGCTTTATATTTTTCATAAATGGTTGTTGTACTCTTAATCTAATATGAAATTGTTGTAGTTAAATAGAATAGTATAGTTACTCTTTAGATTGATGAAAATACCGCATTACATGCTAACCATTACTGACAGATATTTTTCCAATTAAACATGCATTGTATGCCAACAACTTACAGATGTTCCAGTCTATCTAAGTTCCCCAAGTCCGGGATTTCTCCATACAATTTATTAAAACTGAGATCCCTGCCAGCAAACATTCATTGAAATCGGTCAATGAGAATCTTATTGAAACTTCCACTGAAAAATTAGCTTCATAATAAGATATATAAGTCAAAATTGAAATGCAAAAACATGTCTACGATAAAGCAACAGGAAATCTTGCACGACGATGTTTTACATCATTTTATTTACCTCCCTATCCACCTCTGTCAAATTAGTGTATGCTTCTTGATAAACCGTGGGATTTTCTCCATCATCTTAGTCGTGGAATTACTGATGAGATTTCGTAATTCAAGGAAGACTAAGTTTGAAGATACACAAAGTAATAGTTATTTACCATGGAATGATACTTAATTTAGTTAACTATTTAAGGTTAATCCCATATATCATGTTATGTTGTGGCAACTTTTAATTAATATTTCAGTTCCATGACAAACAAAGATACATTCCATTATAGAGATTGTTTGTTGCGATAGACCTAGACTAATTTAGAGAACTAGAACTTATGTATAAAATATTTAGGAAGTGGAAGAGGATAATTTTGGGGGAACTAGAGAACTTGTATTGAAAGAAATATTTTGATTTTGGCTTGGTTACAAATGCTTGGAGTTGCCCTTTATTTATAGGTGTTTAAGGAGTATTCTACACACAAAATATTTTGAAAGTACATGGAATAGGTAATATTCCTAGATCCTTCTAGCTAGTCAAAGATATTTAGAATAAATTAATTTTCTCCTAAACTCTTCTAGATAAATTTATAAGATATTATTCAAGACTTATTCTAGAATTTGAGTTAGATAAGTTTCTAACTTGGGCTCTCAATTGGACCAACATTTTCTTTCTTTTGGACCAAATAAATTTTATAATTAGCCCAATACTTGATCATGAAGACTTGGCCCAAATTCAAGTTTACTTTCCAACATTGTTCATGGTTTAGAACTTGACATCCTACCTAGTAATATACCAGGATGGTTAGTAATTGGTTCAAGGTTCGTGAACTATTGGGCTTTAGAGGCTTTGCTTTCTCAGCCTCTTAACCATTATTTTTTTGAATTTTCTTGAGCAGATTTAGGGGCATGACAAAATGTGTTGGACCACTATAGACTCGCAAATCTAAAATCAGCGAAACGAATCTAGGTCTCTATAATCCCTTTTTCGGGTAGGGCACTGACAACTTGCTATAACCTAGAACCAAGGAAACGAGAACCAGAGAAATGAGAGTCTATGAGGGATGACCAAATTTGGCAGGCTGAGAAGCAACATAGTGATTTCGTATCTAGAAATTGTGTGTTTGGAGGGCTTTCGTATCTACAAGAGGTGGTTACCTAGTGCATCAAATTCAGGATTGGAGAACTTTTGAGATGCATTTGTTACTCATGAATCATGATATGGGCCATTCCGGCGATCACGGGATCAGTATAGCTGACTTAGCTAGTATTGTCACCGGCTTAATATGACGGAATCAGCTTGGCTTAATGGGTCTGATTCAGTATGACCGAGTCGGTTCGACACTTACCTCAGGAGGCTTTAGATTATCCAATTGGTTTTGTACGCGCATCGACTATTCATTCGATTACAAATGGATTGCCATGCTGATGGGAAGAAAAT
The DNA here is from genome assembly GCA_037974665.1 of Ehretia macrophylla. NCBI lineage: Eukaryota > Viridiplantae > Streptophyta > Magnoliopsida > Boraginales > Ehretiaceae > Ehretia > Ehretia macrophylla. The sequence continues at coordinate 82,661,004 of CM075781.1, forward strand.
CTGCACCAATTGTGCTTGGGCCAACTTCAGAATTCATCTAATCCAAGTGGCATCAAGTCTAAAACAGATTTTGGCTACTACAAGCACATGTGAGCTTGTCAGAGACAAATGTCCCACATGATAAAACTAGAAGGAATAGAGAAAACCATTTCCTTAGGCTTAAGCTTTTGAATACTTCAAAGTCAAAATACTATGTAGCCCACCCCAATATCCAACAACATGCGTTATTTGCCTATTGGGGAACATAATTTTTCTTTTACATGTAGGTTTCAATCGTATTCTTTCAGAGTAAATGACACATTTACCTCATCTGGCTTGTCAAAAGTGCGAAATACTCTCCCATATTACCATAATAAACTCATATTTCCAAAATAGTTTTGAAACTAAGCATGATACTCCCCTCCATACTATAAAAGAAGTTAACTTGATTTAATCCCTAAGGTCCTCTCGTGACTCGTGATGCCCTTAAGAAGTCATCAGTAAAAAAGTCAATAAACCACTGGCCCCGTGAATCATCCTTTATGTATTAAAGCAAGAGTACCAGTATGCTTTGATGACACTTCTTACACAAAAAGGATCATCACTTTTTCCCACTCCTTTTTGTCTGTGATTTTGTCTCTTAATTAGGACTAATATCCTTAGACACGCCATGAAGAAATAAAAGCAATTGCAAATTACTTTGAGAATGAGCATGAATCTTTGAAGCAGAGAATTTAAAATGTGAGAACTCCTAAACCAGCACTTACAGAATCTGTAACCGAGGCATCTTTAGTATATAAGGGGGTATCTTCCCAGATATGTTGCAGCTCCTAAGCATCCTGCAATATATTCTCAAACAATATTTCTTGAAAATGAAATCAAGTTTGTGGCTTAAATATAAAGAGACTCACAGTTTCTGCATCCCAACCATATCTTGTAGTTGCGGGAAATTAGAACCTTGTCCGTTTAAGTCACTAATCCTTCTGTCCTGAGAATACTTGACAATAAGTATCTTTACCTACATTTATCGTACAATGTTAACCATAACACAAGAAAGTGTAACTCACAGCTCCGTCAGATTTTTCAAGAAGGATATGCTGGCAGGTATGGGCCCTTCGAAACCACTACCTTGAATCTCTCTGGTGATAAATGATATTGAGGGGATCAGAGATGTGGTCAGAGATTTCAAAAAATCTTTAAAGATATTGTTTGAATTATTGACAAGAGACTCACAATGTTTCGAGGTTCGTCCATCTGTCAAAATTAGGCAGTTGTCCAACAAATTTGTTGTTGCTTATTACCCTATATTAACCGAAATCTAAACTCATACAAGATTCTCCAAACCAAAAGGTAGTAAAATGTGGAAGTACTTAAAATGCAACACTAGAAAGCGTATTCACCATACTTACAGCTCTGTCAATTTGGTCAGATGAGAGAGCTCCATCGGCAACCTTCCAGTTAGTTCATTTGTACGGAGAACACTATAGTGACCACAAGGGGAAAGGTTATCAAATGTTCCAAGGTTTTAGTGATATATCATTGAGATAGCGAGATATAACAAATGAATCAGAAACATGAGAGACTAAAATAGCCTTACAGGCTCTCTAAGTTGGTCAATTTCCCGAGGCTCGCAGGAACATTTCCAGAAAACATGTTGTTCGACAGGCTCCTGGAAACCGTATTTCCTTCAGAATAGTAATAGATTCCAAAAGCTCCTTAAAAATAATTTTATTGCTATAAGTTATGTTCATTTGTCTTTGACACAGACCACACACACACACATACACATGGAGGAAATGAGAATGAGCATACATATATTCGAGAGTTGATATATCTCCCAAGTAATCTGGGATTAATCCTGATAAGCGATTCATCCCTACAGCCCTGCAGCATTCTCTTTGTCAATCCTTAGAATTAACAGGTCAGCATAGTACTTATCCTGATCAGAACCAGATAAAATAGCTTACAGATATTGTAACTTGGTAGAACTCCATTCCGGAGGAATCGTGCCATTAAGGTAGTTGCCAACGAGATCACTGTGAAAGTAAATATCATCACACGTAAAGAAAATGTAAAATTAAATCGACATGGACGGAAAAAATGTAAGTATTTGGTGTTTCTTTTACATGTGTTTGATGTAATGTAGCTTCCCCAGCGATGGTGGTAAGACGCCAGCAAGATCTTGCCATTTAAGAGTTCTATATTAAGCAGAGATAGAATGTTAGAAAGCCGGATCTTGCTAAATACAAGTTGTAATTATTATTAGGAATAGGACACACATACCCACGAACACATAAGCACGACGGAAGCAACGTACGATAACGTGGTTAGACTCTTTGTCTATATTCACCACCCAAGTAATTGGGAGTTATAAACTATTACAACGTGAATGACTTTTTGAAAGGAAAAGATTCAAACATTCCTTTCACCCAAATGCTCATAGTTTTAGAAAAACTTATAAATCCTCCCAAGTGATTTTATGAATAAAAAAAATGTAAACACTCGCTAAATAATTTTATTTATAACTAAAGTCTAAACCCTCCCCATATCAACTTTTTTTCTAGCAAAAAATAAAAAACACTCTCAACACTCGGCTCACCCCTTACCACACCCCCATGGGATGTGGCTCTTGTGGCAAATAACTTTAAGCTACAAATTACTATTTATAGGTAACTAATCTTAATTTTACTGGGATTGAAAAATCAATTTATCCTCTTAACAGACTTCTACTTGTCTTTAATTTTTGCTTGGGCTTGGACTAATAACCCAATAGTAATACCGTACCAAATGTGAGTTAAAAATAAATTATTAAATTATAAAAGAATAGTCAATTAAAAATAATTGTTATATCGCATTTTAAGATATTCGAGTTAATATGTAAATTAAAATTTATTAAGAGTGATGCCAGAGCAACAACGTAGAAATGTAAGCTCAATCAAACAAGTTGCAATTGCAAAATTAATTAAACAAAGTTTGAAAGATTACCAAATTACGAATAAGTTTTTGGGCTAATTTTGAGTTAAAAACTGTACTGATTTAGAAAGAGTTAGCTGGTGAGCTATATATGGTTGGAAATTTTTATGGGTCTAATTTATAATATTTAAAATGATGCATCAATTCAAATTTTTTACAAAAAATTATAATTGTTTTAGTACAATATATTTGATCTGTCTACTGAGTGACAAATTCAAGTTTTTGACCTTATTTTATTCCCATTTTGGTTTATTACAGCTCTATTAAAGTTTATGTTGGCTAAGATTCATAGTGGGCTCCTTGGTAAGTGAGAAAATATCTCTATTGTCTTCACCGAATAGCTACACAACCGAAAAGAAAAGGAATAAAAACAAAGATATTAGTCAGCTAAATACAAAAACAATTTGAAGTTTTGAAAAACCTTTCTTTTTCTCTCTCTGCAACATCTCTCTAACGTTTCTTTAACATTTTTCTAACGTCTTTCTCCGCTCCTCCCTAGGCGGTCTGTGCCTCCGTGGCCACCGTGATTCCACATCTCACCGTCGTCGCGCATATTTCTCAATCGGTGGCAACTGTGGACAACGCTGACTGTCTTCCTCCTCCTGGAGTTTCCACCCCTCCCAAACACAGGTCCTTTAGGACATCGTTCTGCAGTTGGGGTGCACGAAGATGATGAACGCAGTGGCAAGAAGGCTAAGCTTGACAGCGCTGATAGCCATTTGCCTTCAGATGCAATAGGTGGTAGGTCAGATCGGTTTGACTCTCAATCAATGGGCGCCGAAGCTCCTCAACATCCATGGAGAGGACATTTTGGAAAAAAATGAGAACGACATGGGTAACATGGCAGATTTCCTAGATGAAGATATTTCTGGTCCTGGTGAGGACCCATCTGACTTTGATGATCTATATTCCGATGATGATGAAGAAATTGACACCGCCATGTCATTACTCTAGTTGATTGCAGAAAATAAGCGAGAAATGCATCGTCCTTGGCGCCATGCCTTCATCATTAAACTCTTGGGGAAAATTGTGAGTCTTCGATTCCTCCAGTCTAGACTCAAAAACCTTTGGTCTATGAAAGACCAATTTAAACTGGTTCATGTTAGGGAAGGTTATTTCACTGTCAAATTTGCGATGAGATCGAATTATGACTTTGTTCTGATAGGGGGGGACGTGGGTCATTGCAGATTATTACCTTATTGTGAGGAAATGGGAACCGGAGTTCTGCCCACAAACTACTTCGATTTCGACTATGGCGGTCTGGATCAGGCTCCTATTTCTTCCTCTTGAATACTACACAGAGAAAATGCTCATTAAGATTGACGATATGGTCAGAAAGACGCTTCAAGTGGACAAAGTGACTGAAGGTGCCGCTCGTGGTCTTTTCGCTCAGGTAGCTGTCCAAGTGGACTTGAATAAACCTCTGCTTGCTAAATTTAGGCGACGTCGAAGGATCCAGAAAATCGAATACCTATTCACATGGTCTGCTTTCACTATGGGTTGTTTGGACACAAAAAGGATCAGTGCCCGGACCTTGCTCAAAGTCACGAACAATCTCTAAGCAGTAAGGATCAGATGACCTCTACTATCAAACCTAATGTGGAACCATTTCAAGATAATTGTGTTGAGGAATCAGAGGATGAATACGGCTTTTGGATGTTTGTTCAAAAGAAGGCTTTCAAACGTGGATTAATGGTAATCAGTCAGGTCTCTCTTCTTCGGAAAGTAAAAAAAAAAATCCTCAATCGGAGGAAGGCTGGCTAGAAAACACAATAATGAGAATCTCAAAGGTATCGAGAAGGGGAAGAAAGTTGGGGAGCCTTCGGTAGAGCCAAGTGGTTTAAGATATGATGTGTTAAATGGATTAGCTGAAGATGAAAATTCAAGGAATGGAGAAAACACTAAGACCAACTCTTATGATGTTGCTGCCAAAAATACTAAGGCATTAGATTCAACTTCTGGTCGCCGCAAAAAGCAATCTCAGCGGGTGAGGCATACTAGGGACAACAATTAGAATAGTAAGACGGGTAAGGAACAACTCCCCAAAGCTAAATTAGGGGTCGAGGCTCCAGTTATTGAGGTCGAGAAGGGCCAACTGGTGGTTCGAGAACATAACTTTGAGCGATCTAGAGTCTTTGCTCCTCGTCACACAGAGGAACATTTGGTAGACAGTGGTGACAATCATGCGGCATCCTGGTTTATGATCATGCCCGATAAACCCTTAAATAAATTTACTTCCTTATTTGCGGATAATATAGACCTGCAGGTGCGTATGAAACCACCTAATCCTCTCTTTCATGATAGAGATTCTCCAGGAGAAGAGGTTGATATGGAAGAAGATTTATGTGGTACAGAGGCAGGGTCGCTGTCAGGAATGTCAAAGAAGGGGTAAACCCCCTCTCATCCAGTAGTTATTTATGACTAATATGACCATTGATCAAACACCAGCTGTTGGTGCCCCCCATGTAAAAGTTTTTCCAAAGGTGTTGGTTTGTAATTGTAGAGGGGTTGCTAGCAATAGTTTTGATCGGATATTGATGGACATGGTTAAATCGAATAGACTAGAAATTGTGGTTATCCTCAAAAGTAGGGATCTAGTCAATGATGTGCTTTTTAGCTTTCGGTTCTCTAAGTCTATTAGGGTTGAGGCTAACGGCTTTTTGAGAGGTATTTGGATGCTCTAGGATGAAGATCGAATCTCGGTTAAGTTCTTGTTGGATAACAGTCAGGTCCTTAACGTCCTTATTAGTCAGGATGCATGCACCAATTGGCTTTTCTCTTTAGTGTATACAAGCCTGGATGCCTGTGCTCAAGGTAATTTGTGGTCAGCGCTTTTAGAGGCTACTAATGGATAGTCGGACCCATGGCTTATTGCTGGAGATTTCAATCAAGTGGGTTCCCTTGAGGATAAGAAATGGGGGTCTCTGCAAATTTTCGGGAATATGCTTAATTGTGAAAAATGGTGTAATGAATGCAATCTTCTAGATCTGGTATTTGAGGGGGCCCCGTTTCACCTGGTCAAACTCTTAGGACTCAGGGCAAATAATTATGGAGCATTTTGATAGGGCCTACGCAAAACCAGAATGGAGTTACATGTTCCCTAATGCAATTATGCGCCACCTTCCTAGAGTATGATTTGACCTCATCCCTATTCTCATTGATACCACTGGGAACAGAAATATTGCTAAGAAGGATAAAGCGTTCCGCTTTGAGATGACTTGGCTTACTCACAAAAACTTTGTAAAGGTCACGAAACAGCATTGGAAAGATACAAAAGGTAAATTTTAGATAGGTAGCGAACATCTGGCGGACAAACATAATAGTTGGAATAAATATGAGTTTGGTAACATTTTCGCCAAAAAGAGATGGATGTTAGCTAGAATTGAGGGTATCCAATGGTATGTTCAAAATGGTTATAATTCGTTTTTGGTCAAACTTGTGGCGGAGTTGAGAGCGGAGTATAAGGATATTCTTACCCAAGAAGAATTGTTTTGGTACCAAAAGTCCAGAAAATAATGGTTACAGTCAGGGGACAGAAACACGAGGTTTTACCATATGTCTACTATTATCCGCCAAAGGAAATCTCATATTTATTCTCTTTGTAATGAGGAGGGCTGCTGGGTCGATGATCAAGACATTTTACGTCGTATGGCTGTGAATTATTTTAAGGAGCTTTACGCAATAAACAATAATATGGGTTCTATTGTTTCTAGTTCCGAGTTTCTTTCTATTTCAAGTGAGGATAGTGCGTTCCTCATTTACCCTATCAACAAGGAGGAAGTTCATATTACCTTGTTTAAGATGAATCCATCTAAAGTGTTGGAGTATTGTGGGAGACTCACTTTTTAAGTTGGTGCAGGATGCAGTCCACGAAGGGAAGATGCTCAAAGACATAAATCATGCTTGTATTCATCTCATCCCCAAAGACAAGTATCCATAAATGATCAATCAATTCAGACCTATTAGTCTTCTTAATGTGTCGGTTAAGCTCATCATGAAAGTTTTACTCAATTGCCTGAGACCCATACCTCAGCAGTTGATTTCTCCCAGCCATAATAGCTTTATCCCAAGCCGTTCCTCCTATGACAACATCATTATGCTTCAGGAAATTATCCATTCTATGAAGAGAAAACAGGGGAAGGTACGAACCATGGCGAACAAGATTGACTTAGAAAAAGCCAACAACCGATTGAGTTGGGACATTATTCAGGATACATTACAGGGTGTGAGGCTTCCCGCAAATTGGATTTCTCTTATCCTGTTAGCTCTTAGCTCAGCGTCTGTCAGGTTGCTTTGGAATGGTAGTGCTTCGGAAACCTTCTCACTTTTTAGAGGGATTAGACAATGGGACCCTTTGTCACCCTATATTTTCATTTTATGCATGGAAAGACTTTCTCAAAGCATTTATAAGGAGGTTAGCAACAAATATTGGTGCTCCATCTCTATAAGTAGGTATGGTCCTTCTATTTCTCATTTGTTTTTCGCTGATGACTTGCTCCTTTTTGCAGGGGCTTTCACGTGTCAAATGGAAGTTGTCCTTGATATTTTAAATCGTTTTTGTACGAATTCAGGGCAGGCCATCAATACTGCAAAGTCCAACATTTTTGTCTCTCGCAATGTGATGCCGGATTTGCGACAGCCATTAGCAGACAGTGCGGTATCCCATTTACTGACTCTCTGGGTTATTATTTAGGGATCCTGGTCATACATTCTCGGATCACTAAAGGTTCTTATAAAGGTGTTGTTGTGAAGGTCTAGGCTAAATTGGCAGGTTGGAAGATGAAGGTCCTATCTATGGCAGGGAGAGTTACTTTGGCTAAATCTGTTTTGGCTGTCATTCCTGACTACACTATGCATACAACTAAACTTCTTATCCAAACTTGCACGGAGATAGGAAAAATTCATAGAAATTTTATCTAGGGAATGACTTGTGACAAATGAAAGGTTCATTGGGTAACTTGGGACCGACTTTGCAACCCCAAAAAGTATGATGGGCTAGGGTTGAGAAGTGCCATAATCGTTAATGAGGCCATACTCTTCAAACTGGGGTGGCGTGTTCTCACTGAGCCGAACTTACTTTGGGTACAAACATTTAAGGCAAAATATTTCGAGGACATCTTTCACTACTCTAGTAAGGCTTATGATTTGATTATGTGTCATAACATAATGAAGGGTGTGGAAACCCTCAAGAGAGGTTTGAAATAGGTTATTGGCAATGTGCATAAAGTCAAATTTTTGACGGATTGGTGGATTGGTACTTCAGCGCTTATTAATATGGCTAGTATCTCAGTGCCGGACCAACATATCTCTTGGAGGGTCAAGGACGCTGTCAAAGATGATGGCGATTAGAATTGGGATGCCTTCTAAGTTTATCTTCTGAATCACATCCTGTTTAATATAGCTAGCATCTGTGTAGATATTGACGGCAACACAGAAGACTTCATGGCTTGGTAAAGATAGCTTCTCTGTTGGCTCAGCGTACTACCTCATTGCTCCACCCCAAGATCCTTTTTCCTTTAAATGGGATCTCATTTGGAATTTGAAGTGTTCGAGCTGCATTCAACACTTTTTATGGCAAACCACTCATAGTTGTGGAGCAGCCAGCGAAACGGTTATTCATGTGCTACGTGATTGTAATAAGGCTAGCGGGGACTTGCTATAGGATTACACTACTCTTTCTTCACGGTAGATTTGGAAGATTGGTTGATTTTGAAACTGCGGAATAATTTCTCTTTGTATTGGCCATGGTGTGTAGTGTTCGCAGTTACAGTGTGGTGTATTTGGAAATGGAGAAATGATCTTGTTTTTGCCCGAGGAAATGGAAGAGGTATTGAGGAAAAAATTGAATTCATTAATCGTTATGTCCAAGAGGCTATGGATGCGATGAATAATAGAGAGGCTATTAGACGTCGAATTTTCCATCGTAGGGGCAAAATTGTAATCTGGGTTTCACAACGGCAGGCGACATCATACGGACAAGTATTGGGTATTGGTGATTGGTTCGTTAGGTTTGTGGTTTAGCTAGGGATTACATCCAACAACATGGCTGAGCTCATTGCTTTGTTCGAAGGAATGTGTTTGGCGATGAGTTTGGGCGTTAAGGGTCTGGCTATTGAAACTGACTCTCAAGTTGTTTTAGGCCTAGTTCAAGGTGAAACTCCTCCTCACAGTCCTCTGGGCCCTTTGGTGCAGAAATGTAAAGACATCCTGCAAAGGGAAAATGGATTTCACGTGAGTCATGTGTTTCGAAAGGCGAATCTGTATGCGAATTGGCTTGCGAATTATGGATTACTTCATCCAATTGGCTGGCTTGTCCTGGATACTCCACCAAACGATCTCATTAGACTCATTACCAGGGACAGTGAGGGAGTGACTACTCCCAGAGTTATTTTATTTTAGCTAGATGTGCCTCCTTCAAAGCAAAAAATGTATGTATATATATATATATATATATATATATTAGTTGACTAGGCATTTGTTTCTTAGAGTTGCTTCATGGTTTATTTTTGCAACCTTGGCTAATGAGGGGTGGATTTTAAAGATAAGAACAACAGAGAATAATAAAAAGGAAAGAAAGAAGAGAAAAGAAACAATGAGAACAAAAGAAGATCATAAAAGAAATCGAGAGAGAGAAAAAGGAGAGAAGAGAATTCATTGTTCAGGAAGTGGATTAACCTTCCATATTCAAGTAAGGATTCATTCTTTCTAGGTTTTTGTGCATGTTTAATTGTTAGTATATAAATATACATATATATTTATATGTTTGTAAAGGTGGTAACCCAGACTCAATTAATCTTTATTCTAACTAAAAAATTGTGGACATATGATGAATTTTCAATATACGAGCAATGATAATAATTCTATTTATGAAGAAGTTTCAAGAACTAAAAAGTCGAAATTTTGAAATGGGTATGAAGTTGATGTATGCTATGCGTACATGTGTGTAACTGGGTGTGTGAGTTTGTGTGGTACATGTAGTGTTTACGAGTATGTATTGCAGTGTGTATGTTTTGCCTTGGAAAAAGTGTTAGCAAGTGCTTTGGTTTCTGAAGAAACAGCCGTGTGTTTGGGTTTTAGCTATAAGATTGTGTATGTGTGAATATTATATGATATAGATGGTCCTGTAAGTGAATATTATGAAAGGAGAAAAAGATGGTCGTGAGTAGAGAAAAGTGGAAAAGATAGAAAAGAAACAGAGAATAAAAAGTAAGTGTAGTTCCTTTTTGTATACCTCTATTCATTCTTGTTTACTCGATTTGTTGTTTTTCTATTAGTCTTAATTACTTTGAAAATTATTTTGATGCCTATGTCCATCGATATTGATTATGAATTATCACATGATAGTTATTTCGGGTATTTGATGATTATGATATACTTTGTCTGCTCGTTCGTCTTTATTCTTGGTTAGTTGTGACACCTAGATGGCATGGTGAAATATATAGCCGTCAATGGCCTTTAGGCATATGCTTTGTATAATGTCAGAAGGGTGAGTTATATGATCTTTGTTATCCCACAAGTGGGATTGAGGCCGAAAAAAGGCTATCGTGATTTTCGTTAGCTATATGTACTTCATTAATTATATTGTATTTATCATAGCTATACTCATCGTACTTCAATTTTGGATTCCATTATGAGACACGAAAAATTATTTGCTTTGTTCAGCCGCCTAGTAGCCTATTTTGATGATTTTGGATTTGTAATCATTTGATGTAATATGTTAATTTTAATTTCGTGATTGTGACTACATTGAGTTATTATTTAGGGTGTCCTCCTTACTGAGCTTCTTTTGCTCATTCTGTTAAGACTGGTGGTAGTCAGCAAACTAGGTTTGGCGGGTTTAGAGTCTACCTTATGGATTTTTTTCTAGAGATTGCAATTTTTCAGTTATTAGTTTATGAAGGATTTTTGTCATTAAATTGTCATGGACTTTTGTTAAAAATTTTAAAGTGTCATATTGATTTATCAAGATCTTAGATGTTTTGATGGTCTATATTTTATAAGATATAATTTATTGGTCCATGGTATTAGAACCTTGGGGGCTTAGGAGGAATAATCTTCGTAGTCTCGCAGCATCGCATCTCCGAGTTCTCCCTGGTGAATTTGGGGGCGTAATACAAGTCCCAACAATTCATTTTCATTGAGCAACTTAACCATCATATACAAAGTGTGGTATCTTTAGCATTCTACTCATCAATCAAGTTGCTCTTGATCCATGTGGGATCTATAACTATAATTATGCTTTCACTAAAATTAACAAAATCAATAAATAATAACTGAATGAACCAGGAGGAAGTGTGAGCACATTGTGATGGGATCCTAACATTCAACTTGTCAACCTCAAATGTGATAAGGTGCCTATTTGGATGAAACTCACAAATGTTCCTTTGGGGTTATGTTCAAGAGATAGAATGAGTTATATTGGTAGCAACTTTGTGTAAGTTCAAGTTTTCCAGTGTATTGTTCACTGGGACTTTGCATTTCTTTATAATATAGTACATCAAGTAGTTTACATTGGTAAAGACTATTAGCTGATAATACAGTACAACTAATCTATCTGTTTGAATTTAAACAAACACGTTTGATAGCCACAACTAAAGGAACCATAAGATAAGCATAAATCTAGATGGTTCTAACACCCCCCATAAGATGATAGTGGGGAAACCACCAACAACTTGTCCCTCAAGAGCTCGAACCATGGCCGATAAAGAGGCTTTGTAAAATTGTCCGCAAGCTGCGCTTCAATATGAACATAGGAAATAGAGAATGTGTCATCGTTAACCCTTTCACATACAAAATGAACATCTATCTCGATGTGTTTACTTCCATTGTGAATAACCGGATTGGAGGCCATATAAATAATGCTAACATTGTCACATAGAATCGTCGGTGAAGCAGCCAACTTAAGTCCAATGAAGCTAACGATATGCATAACCCATAATAACTTAGATGCCAAAGACGCCACCGTACGATACTCTGCCTTGGAGCTGGACTTTGAAACAGTTTTTTAACGCTTAGAACTCCAAGAAATAAGATTATCTCCAAAGTAGACTACATACCCCGAAGTAGAGCGATGAGTGTTGGGACAACCAACCCAATCTGCATCACTATAACCAGTCACAGATAGGTTAGTGGTTGGGCGAAAAAGCAAGCCATGCGACAATGTATTTTTGACATAACATAAGATTCTTTTGGCAGTAACAAAGTGAGAAACCCGTGGATTGTGCATAAATTGACAAACATAGTTGGTCTCGTCATTGTAAGATACTGCAAGGCCCCAACAAGCTGACAAAATTCCAAAGGGTCAGCCAATAACTCACCATCATCCAATGACAAATGCAATCCCGACATAGGTGTGCTCACCAGCTTTGTACCATCCAAGTTTAATTGTTGAAGAAACTCGAAATCATATTCAGTATGAGAGAGATGCAAATTTCGGCAATAGTAAGCTACTTCCATGCCCAAAAAACAGTATAAGGATCCAAGATCCTTCATGGCAAAAGCAGTAGCAAACTGATGAATTAATTCTAAAATTTGCGCAGTAGAATCTCCAGTAACCACTATGTCATCGACATAGTTAAGTAGGATGAGAACACCAGTAGCACTTCGCTTAATAAATAGAGAAGCCTCATGCTGAGAATGCATAAAACCACACAATAAAAGAAAGACACTAAATTTATGATACCATGCGCGCAGTGCCTGTTTAAGGCCATATAAAGATTTGTAGAGTTTGCACACATAAGTAGGGTTAACATAGTCAACAAACCCTTAAGGCTACTACATATAAATGTCATTACAGAGATCGTCATGCAAGAAGGCATTTTTTACGTCCAATTGGCGAAAAGACCAACCCCGTGAAATTGTTAGAGTGAGAATTAACCGAATGGTGTAGGGCTGAACTATCAAACTAGAGGTGTCCCCATAATCTCAGCCAGCTTGTTGAGTATAGCCCTTGGCTACAAAGCAGGCTTTGTAGCGCTCCAATGTACCATCAGTCTTCTGCTTAATCTGAAAAACCCAGCGACAACCAATAATATTAATAGTAGGAGGCGGCGGTACTAACATCCATGTGTGATTGGCAAGCAACGAATTAAACTCATCCTTCATCGCATTACACCATTGAGGGTCCTTATTAGCCTTCGAGAAACAGCTAAGCTCAAGAGGCAAAGCAGAGACCGCGACAAGTAAACAATGAGCTATGGGATAGCGGGTAGTATGTAGTGTCTTTGGCTTAGAAATCCTAGCCATGGAGCATGTCGTCATAGAATGAATACGCCCAAAATCACGCGGAGGTAATACAACAAGAACAACAGCATTATGATAAGAAGTGTCCAAAGGTATCGAACCTGGTACATCATCGTGCGGCAAAAGAGCATCCAAGACAGGGGGTAAAGGTGTAGGAATAGCATCATGAGATGCAATATCAGTAGGTTCTAGTAACGAGGCAGTAGTGGAAGCGGTAGGCAAAAACCTGGCACAAGTAGGCGAAGACAAGACAACATGATCCAAAGCATTTGATTCCAAAGTGGTTGATAGATACAACAAGTCTGACGGAAAGGGCCGAAGTTGAAAGAAGGCCTATGAAGATGTGCTGGACTAAAACAAGTTCGCAGCAGGAAACATATTCTTATCGAACACAGCATGGCGAGAAATAAGAATCTTCTCAGACTGCGAATCCAAGCATTCGTAGCCTTTGTGTGAAGAACTATATCGAAGAAAAATACAGGGGCATGTCTTGTAGTCCAATTTGTGTCAACCAAAGGGTGAAAGGTAGGGATAACATAATGCACCAAAGGTCCGAAGAATACCAAAATCTGGGTCATGACCATGAAGCAAAACATATGGAGAGTGGTGATCAATTATGGCAGATGGTAAACGGTTGATGAGATATGTACAAGAAGCATAAGCCCGGTTTCCACAATATGCTGATGTTTGCATTCGATGACGCCATTCTGTTTTGGAGTTCCTAGACAAGATAGTCTATACACAATACCATGTTTAAGAAATAAATCCCGAATAGGGTGATTAACAAACTCTCAACCTGCATCACTTTAAACAATCTTAATTTTGGCATTGTATTGATTTTGCACCATTGTAATAAAAGAAGGGAAAAGTGCAGCAACATCAGATTTTTGAATCAAAGGATAATACCAAGTAAATCTTGAAAAATCATCCATTAATACAAGGTAATATCGAAAGCCTTCTAAAGAAGGCACCAGGGTTGAACCCCATTCATCGCAATGAATGAGATGGAGAGCACTAGTGGAACGATGAGAAATTAAATCAAAAGGTAGTCTTCGACTTTTGCCAAGTTGATAGCTGCAATATGGGTTATGAGAAACTGGTGAGAGATCAACCTGTAATACTTTATTAAGCCTCGACAGAACACTAGTGGAAGGATGACCAAGCCTAGCATGCCATACATCACGCATTGTCTTTGCTGCCAAGAAAAGAGCTTTATTAGACTGCCGAGGAGGTTGCCGAAGAGAGTAAAAATCATCGTTAAGTGGACCCTGATGAAGGAGTCGACCCGTCCTCATGTCCTTAATAACATAGCCAGTGGAGTTAAACAAAAAATAACATTGATGTTCCTCTGCAAATTGAGCAACAGACTAGAGCTTTTTCGCAAGGGTAGGTACACATAAAACTTTGCTAGATAAAGAGGAACCATTCGACAAAGAGAACAAAGTGGAAGCAATATGTGTAATAGGTAAGCTGACACCATTACCAACCAAAACATAATCAGTACCTAAATAAGGAGCCTTACTGTGAAGCTGCTTATTATCGGGACTCATATGATGAGTCGCACCTGTGTCCAAGTACCATTGCTGATCAAGCAGGCTCGCAACATACGAAGCATTAAAAGCTTGAGTAGGTGGTTTAACGGCATCGTCCGGAGCCCAACAATTATTTGCCTTATAATAAGAATAGCCACAACGGTAACACACAACTAGAGATGAAGCAGAATCGCCTTGCAAGGTAGTAGAAGAGTGACCACGACCACAGCTAGCTCCCTGACCACGACGACTAAGGATAACAATGGATAACTATTGTAACCGAAACCGACGGATATCCGCCCGATAAAAACCCAATAACAAAAACCAACTGGTAAACCGATAGGTTTTGGTTTTATACGTTAAAAAAAAAATTGAAACCCGAAACCCGATTATAATTTATTATATATATATATATATATTATACACATGCATATCTACATATACAATAAATGTTTAAATTTTAAAAAGTAATAAAAATACACTATATTTTTTAAAAGTTTTAGACTAAACCAATATTACCATTTAAAAAATAAAATAAAAATTCTTTTTACTAAATAAGAAAAGACTATAAAGACAAAAGTATACATATAACATAAAAGTGAATACATACAATAAAATAATATATTATAACATAAAAGAGATTCTAATAGCTTCGCCCTAGTCTTCCTCCACTCACTCATCGTCTCATTCACAACGCCGTACTCAAAGCTTCATTCTCAACTTCAACTCATCCGACAAAAAATAAAAAAAAACCTCAACTCAAAGCTTCGCAATTCAAACTCATCTTCAATATCAAAGATCAAGCTTCCTGCGCTGCACCTCAAGTAGTCCTCAAAGCTTCAATATTCAAAGGTTCAAACTCATAAAATCCTTTTTTCATTTTTTTTTAAATTTTTGTTAAATATCTTATTTGCCTTCATTACCTTTTTTTTTCCTCACATTTACTCTTTTCGTTTAATAAGTTGATTTATTTGCAATGGCACTCCAAGTTCTCATTATGTGCGTGAGATCTGTGGAATGCTCGTGGAGTTATTGATCGAATGTTTTATGAATTATGTTTTTATCTCTCTTTCGCATTTTTCCCCTACTATTGCCCATTGTTTCTTCAAATATAGAGATATTTTTACATGCTTAAGAATTTCCCGTGGTCTTCGGGCAACATGCTACTTCTTTTTAGCTTAGATGATGCTTCGCCCAGAAAGAATGGATGATTGACTTGGCAGTAGTTTCCTTTCACTATTTTGATCAGTTAATGTCTGTTTGGGATGTTTCCTAATGTTTCTATTTTGTCTGTGATATATGAAGAGGTGTTAAAGGCTTATGTTCTATCAGTGTCTTCTTTTATATGAATTTGGTAATTATTTTAAGAGATGTTTACTTGGTTTCTATCTGTTATTGTTTAAGAAATGTGTTCAAGTTGATTAACTGCAGTGGCTCAATCTTTTTGGTTGTCCCTCGTAAATGAGTTGTTCTTTGAGAATGAATACTTGTGATTCAGCATTTTATAGATCATGTGTTGTAGTATTGCTCCAAGCTTAGAGTGTTTGGATCTGTGTGATGCAGGTATCCTCATCTGATACAATGGATTTTATTCAAGAAAATGTCGTCCCAAAAGAATATTGACCTTGAATTAGAAAGTCAAGATGAATGCAATACACCTACTAATTTATATTTTACGATTTCAACTTCTTCTCAAAACCCAAATTGTCCGACTTTTTCCCAACCCAAAGATTCACAACCTATAAAACCTTAAACTAATCAAATTTGTGAGGGAAAAAAAATGAAATTGACAAGTAGTGTGTGGGATCATATGAAGAAGATGAAAAAAGATGATGTTGAATATGTTATTTGTAACTATTATAAGAAAATGTTGAAAGCTTCAAGTAGGAGCGGAACTTCAAGTTTGAGAAGCCATTTAAATGTATGCCCGCGAAAAATGCAGGAAAACATTGGTGAGACAATTGAGCGTAAAAAACAAAAGCAAATACAACCTCAAAAACAAAATGATGGAAAGTTTCAATACAAAAATTTTAGCTTTGATCTTGAATTTTGAAGACATCAGCTTACTCGTGCTATCATTTTGCATGAATATCATTTTTCTATTGTTGATCATGTTGGCTTTAGGGATTTTGTACATACCATTCAACCTCTTTTTAAAATGGTCTCTCGAAATACTATTATGAAAGATATATTCAAAATTTATGAGGAAAAGAGGTCAAAATTGCCAAGTCTTTTAGAAAAGAACACAGGTCATGTAGCCATCACAACCTGGAGTTCTAACCAAAAAAAGGGTTATATGAGCATCACTACTCATCTTGTTGACAACAATTGGGCTTTGCAAAGTCATATCTTAAGGTAAGATTGTTTATTTATGGCCAATAAATCTATTCATCTTCATAGTTTTGTATTTTATAGCATAAATGTGATCGGTCCACTTGATGATATTAAATGTACATTTATTTATGTGCCTGCACCTCATACCACAAAAGTACTTGCTAAAAAGTTACTTGATGGTTTAACTGCATGGAATTTGGAAACCAAATTGTGAAACCCCACTTTTCTATCTTATCTCGATTTGCGTATTTTACCTCGTTTTGCGTAAAATGACCTGTTTATGTGCTATGACTTAAAATGTGCTAAATATGTGATTAATACTCCTAATACATGCTAAGTGTGCATTCATGAAATTTTCATAAAAAACGGAATCAGTAATTTTATTGTTGATTTTTGTGAATAGTATTTTGGACGCACGTCTGCTAAAATTTTGACGCAGGTATTTTAGGTGTTTCAAAACCTAGTCCTTGAACATAAATAGACCTGTGTTTGATTAAAACGGATTTCAAATCGGGCTAGAAATTTAAAAGGGTTTTTACACCGTCTTTTGCGAAAATCGAGTTTTAAGCCGATTCTGGTGAAATTGTTTGAATGTAAAACTCTTTGTCACCTAAAATATATTGTCTAGAATTAATTTAGGTGTCAATTTAATAGTTGAGCAAGAAAATAGTCCAAGAATAGAATTAAAAGACTAGAAATAATTAACATACTAAATAAAACTAACATTGACCATTTCTATTTTTGTTGACCTTGGCATATATGCATCAATACACATTAGAATCAACACAAAACACACTCACTCACACACACAAGGCTGAGACACCATAGGGAGAAAAAGAGAAGTTTTTTTTCAAGGTTTTCAAAGCAAAATTTAATAGAAAAACCTAGTTTTTTCCGTAGTTTTTCATACTGAGTTGGATTCCGCTTGTTGGGCACGCATTGCATGCATATCTAGGCTTGTTTCGGATCAAAGGTGAGAAAAATTCTAGATCTCAAAAGTCATCTTTTATGTTTTTGCGTATAATTGAATATTGAATAGTTAGAATGTTAATTCGAAGTTATATTATTGCTCAGTGTATGCTGAGGATCGTTTATATGTATTCTTATGAGATTTGAATCATTTTAGCATAAATTTTTATTTTCGGGTATTAAAAATTGAGTTATTAGCCATTTGTTGAATATTTTGAGTTGTAGTGGTTGGAATCGATTGCCGTCAATTTCTAAAAGTTTGTTAAATACGTGGTAGTAATGTTGTAATGCCGAATTTTCGATTGCGATGTCGGTGTGAAAGTCCAAAAATTTCAGCCTTGACGCATTAGGGTTTTAGGGTTGTTAGGTGTGATTTGGATGTATTTTGGTTGGTTTCCGAGGGGGCTAATGTAGTTGATTGAGTGGGTGAGTGATAGAAACTGGTTTGGAGTTGTTTGGATTAGTAGAATGTAAGATATGATTATTTGAAGTTTAGGTTGCCTTTCTTTAAAATATTGAGTTATGCCTTTAGTTGATTGAGTGGTGTTTGAGTGATTAAATCGCGAGTTGTTAATGGTTAGACTAGAGTTTAATTGTGTGTTTAATGCATGTTAAGTTGGATGGCCTACTTTGTCATCTAACTTAGTTGTTTGTTGTTAATTGATTACTTGATATTATATTGATGAAAATATGATTATTGATGAACCGGGAGATAGTCAACGGAAAAGGTTGTCCTCCTGTGATGTGAATGTTTATTTTATTGCTGAGTCTTGGTATGTGTGTGCCACCTCTCGGGCAGCATCGGGCTGTCGGGTTGACAACGACATGACTACCAGAGGCAACCCTCATCTCGCATGGGCAGAGATGCCATGGAGGGCAAGGCTAGTGATTTACCTCGGGTGTGTGTATCATGAAGGTGATAAGAAGTTGGTTGAGATCGTGATGGCGTTTGGAGCTACACCAACTAGAATATCCTTTATTGAATGGTCATTATAGTTTATGTGATTATGTAGCTATTGATGTTTATTATGTGTTTACTGCTCAATTATTTCCAAGGAGTATAGTAAATATTATTAGAGATCTATCGAATCCTCACTGAGCTTGTTTTATATAAGCTCACTCTCTATTATTGCATGCTTACAGGTGTCTTTGAGCAAGATTACGGGTATGTGCCTCCAGAAGAGGATAATGTGCCGTATGTGGACGAGTCCTATGTGCCAGAGTCTTGTCCTTGATGTTTGAGATGTTGTACACTTTATTGTCTTGTATATTAAACTAGTTGTCTTTTATTTACTTTATAGTCCGTGATGTATAAGTTGTAGTAAAGGTAATGAACTAGTTGTTGCTAACTTGGTAGTCTTTCTTTTGACTATGATTAGGTTGCTAAGTTAGTTTATAATCTATTTTGAAATATATGTTCAGTTAATGTATTATGTTGGAGCGGAGGCGTATAACTATGAATGGATTGTTGAAGAATGACTATTGTATAATATGGTTATGTTGTATGATGTTGTCTAATTGAGGAGTTGAATGTTGAATGGTTTGTGGAGTTTGGTTGTATATTGATCTAAAGGGTTGGTTTAGAGCCCTGGGGTCCTAATTACTGTAGTTATACTGCCGAAATTCCGTTGCGTCCTGACTGATTGTAGGTGGGGTCGAGTTGGGGCGTGACACAAATTGTCTACCATAACTTTAGATAATTCCAGCACAAATGATGAAGTTGTAAAGGTAATTGTTGATAAGTTATTTTCTGATTGTTTGCTTGGATGGAGGCTTATTCATATGCGGTGTTGTGCTCATATTCTAAATCTCATTGTGAAAGATGGGTTGATAGTTATAGAGGATGCAATTGCAACCATTCGTGAGAGTGTTCTGTTTTAGTATACTAGTCCATCTAGATGGGAAAAGTTTGAAGAGATGGGTCGTCAAATGAAACTTAGTTGCACTAAGAAGTTGGGGATTTATATTAAAATAAGATGGAATTCTACTTATTTGATGCTTCAAGTTGCTTTAGAGTACAAGAATATATTTCCTAGAATGAGACTTAAAGATAAAAATTATAAAAATGTGTCATTCGAACTTGATTGGAATCTAGATGGCAAAATTTGTGAAAAGCTTAAACTCTTTCATAGTGTGACTGAGCTTTCTTCTGGTAGAAAGTATCCAAATTCAAATACATACTTTGTTAAAGTTTGTGAGATTAGGGAAAATTTGGATAAATGGATGTTATCCGAAGATGAAATAATTGTTTCCATGGCAAAAAATATGTTTCAAAAGTTTGAGAAGTATTGGAGCTATGTGCATGTTGTTATGGCTGTATCAGTTGTTTTGGATCCTAGATACAAAATGAAAGTTGTTGAGTTTTATTTTCCCTCATTTTATGGTGAATATGCAACTGGAGAGATTGAAAAGGTCAAGAAATGTTGTTATGAGTTGCTTCAAGAGTATCAGTCAAAGTCCATTTTTAACTCCCATGAAAACATTCGTGGTCCATCTAATTCACAAAATTTGGCGGATTCGGCTCTTTCTGATGTGGAAGGAGAAACTATGACCAAATTAGTACAATTTCTTAGTTCAAGCGCTACCATTACACATATGAAATCAGAACTAGATCATTACTTGGAAGAGCCGGTTTTGTCATGGAGTCAGGATTTCGACATTCTTAATTGGTGGAAGACAAATGGGATAAAGTATACTACTTTGCAATTGATAGCTCGAGATCTTTTGGCAATTCCAATTTCTACTATTGCATCTGAGTCGGCATTCAGTATCAGCGGGATAGTGGTTAGTCCACATAGAAGTAGACTTCATCCAAACACTTTAGAGGTTTAATTTGCTCACAAAGTTGGTTATGGGGTAATATTCAAGGTAAAGTACTCTTTTTAATGAAAATTGATCACTTATTTTTATATATAAACATATTAAGTTTACATTTGTATGCAATTTTTACAGGTGTCTTCATACCAATAGATTTCGTTAAAGTTTGTGCTCAAGAGGAAGATGTAGATTAAGGTATTTATAACATTTTATCATCTATTAATTTTTATAATATTAATATTTTAATAAGAATCCAACAATTTTGATTTTGTACAAAATGATTTATTCTTACATTGTGTTTGTATTTTTTCAGATGTTTTCTCGTAGTCGTATGGAAGAATGAAAAAAAAAATCTGAAGACAAATTTTCTATAATTTGGTTGAGAACTTTGTTATCTAGTTGTATTGATGGACAAATAATTTCTCGTTTTTATTTTTTTAGAATTGAATATTTACAATGAGGTAGTATATTTTTAATTTTATTGTCTTATTATATATGAATTGTGATTTATTATATTTTTAGGTTGTTTTACATTCAAATTAATATTTTTTTCTTCATATTTTGGACTTTTTTTTCTATTTAAATTAATTTTTTTAAGTAAACGGTTTCGGTTTTGCTAGTTCGCGGTTTTTTTAAACCCGTCGAATTTGGTTTTGGATAATGATTTTTAAACCAGTCGGTTTTCGATTTTCGGTTTTGCTAAATGGTTTTGGTTTTAGTTTTGGCAAAAATTACGATTAATCGAACCGCTGTCATTCTTAACCACGACGACCTTTGTTTGAGTGACCATTGTTGTTGGAACAGCCGGAGGATGCAACAGGTGATGAAGAATATTTGGAATGGCCTTGAGAGGATGGGGAAGTAACGGTGAGAGCAGCAGTTTTGTCAACCAACGATGCTGAAGCCGATAGTTGTATCTCAAAATCAAGAAACATACCACATGCCTCTGTAAAAGAGGGATACACAGACCGAGAATTAATAGCGACAACGATCGGGTCATAATCAAAGCCGAGTCCACAAAGTGTCCACAAGACCAAATCATCATCGTCAACAGGTTTGCCAGCACTAGCTAGCGTAAGAGATAAGGACTTAGCACGCTGAATATATGTATGAACCGATTGAGCACCTTTAACAAAAGACTAAAGCTCAGTCTTGACGTGCTGAATGCGTGAGTGTGATTGAGACCCATACATGACTTCGAGTGTAAGCCATACGTCACAAGCAGTATGTTTATCAACAACCTGCGACAAAACGAGGGCTGAAAGAGAAACCAGGAGCCACCCTAATACCATTTGATCAAGGCGGTGCCATTGCCCAAAATCATCAGAAGCCTTATTAGGCTGAACAAGCTTGCCATCAATGAAACCTGGAATACCGTGGCACCGTAACACCGGATAGACCTATGTTTTCCAAAGCAAAAAATTATCCGTAGCAAGCTTGAGAGAGATCTCCTGAGGAATATGCTTGACATATAGTAACCCCATAGATGGTGAGGAAGGTTGGGCAACCGGAGCAGTAGAGGACACTAACGCAGGAGAGGAAGACGAGGCCATAATAGAAAGGAAAGAAGAGTCGCGGAGCAACAAAAAAAAAGGTCAGAAGCCTAAACCTCAGCTCGTGATACCATGTAAGTTTAAGTTTTCCAGTGTATTGTTCACTGGGACTTTGCATTGCTTTATAATAGAGTACATCAATTAGTTTACATTGGTAAGGACTATTAGCTGATAATACAACACAACTAATCTATCTGTTTGAATTTAAAAAAACACGTGTGATAGCCACAACTAAAGGAACCATAAGATAAGCATAAATCTAGATGAATCAAGATGGTTCTAACACTTTGGAACTCCTCTCCAAATGGATTTCTTGATGGAATCAAGAGCCCATCTTATGTGCAGTGTAGAGCAACATGGGCATAGGTAGTATGTGCACTGCAGAGCAGTGAGCTCGGTGGGGGCTATTATGGCAGAGGAATGGAGAAGAGTTTTGTGTTGTTGATGCGGAGCGAATACGTGCCAAGATTGACATTGTTAGGATTGTGGCTTGTATTCTTGATGAGCATGTGTGTCATAGTTCTAGCCTGTGTAGGAATTTTATTCCTAGTAGAAATATGATCTCCTTGTATTTATAAATATGAGCTTAATTGTATTAAATTGTGTGAGACAGAGGAGAAACAAATGCTGTAGAGCTCTATCTTATGTATTTGTTTATGAAAGCAATGAAATCTTCTCTTGTCTGTCCGTAGATGTAGACTTAATCAAACCATGTTAAATAATATGTCCAACTTATTTCTCGTTCATTCTTTGTTCTTGCATCCTGATAATTAGCAATATGTAACATAGTAGGCATGACCAAAGCCATGCCTAAAAGGGGGCTCGAACAACAAACAATGAGAAATCTCACTTGCATTTGGTCGAGGCTCGTAGTTCCCGAAGGCAGACTAGGCCTACCTCTCTGAAGGTCCAGCCTCGATTCCAGGACAGCGACATCTATCCAGCAAATGAAGATTCTGCGAAAAATCTAGGCCACAACTCAAAACAAGAAATCCCCAAATCACGACACAAGCGAAGATTTCTCGATCATCCCCAATTAATGGAGAACATTTCTCCATACGAGCTCTAAACTATAATATAAAAGGCGGATAAGGATCGCCGATGAGGACACTGAACATTTCCAGCCCATGCACACTTACCGTTCCATCACTATATTGACCCTAGCGTCTCTCATCATTGGACCTCAGATCTAGCGACCCATTAGGCCCAATCAACAAAGGGATATAAGTTCATAAAAATTGCACATAATAATCACCACAACTGCGAGTTTTGTTAAGAGCTTCTAGAAATTAACATATTATGCCTTGCACCAAAGAGAAAAATATAATCACACTAGAAAATAAAAGGAGAGAAAAATATAAGGGGAGCATCCATACATGTGAGTAACGTGACATTCATCAGCAGTGCAATTATCGCATTTGACCATGTTGTTTTTATCTGACGCCCAGTTCGTTTTGTTGTCGCAGGGATTTAGAGTGAAGTTCCAGTCCCTTTTACCCAATTGATCAGCTATCTCACCAAGTGCTTTTACTGCAAATCAGCGTCAAGTATCGTGTTTGGAAACTATATCAAATTTAGCGAGAAGATTTTGTAATCCAGGAATAGTTAAGGCTTTACTGTGTTTACTAGAACTTGTTTAAAATAGATAATGTAGAATCAATGAGAAACATGAAAAATTTAGAGATAAATTAAACATCTTCATGGAAAAAATATAATAGTATTCTTGATTTTATCTGGTTCCATCATGTTGGACTATAGATAATCGATTCGGTCCTTTTTAAATAACAAACTTCAAGATATAGAATAACATTTTACTCTCCAATATTTATTTTGTAACATGTACCTCAATTCAGTGGCGAATTCAGATACTTAAGTTCAGAAAATGCACTCATACAGTGAGAGATGTTAGAATGTATTATCATACAATGAAAGTATCCAATATAATAATTTAAAAAAAAAAAAAACCAAAAAAAAACTCTTTTTTTATTATTTTTAAAGTTGGGAAGGAGGAGACACAAGCACCCCTTCAAGAGTAGGTAGGTCCGCCCATGTACCTCATCTATAAGCCAATTTTTAAATATGCAATAAATTAAAATGTAAATGTACATAAATGTAAGTATCTTTTAACCAAATTAATAATTCGTACAAGGCAATTAACATTGTTTTGAGGAACTTATCGTGCCATGTTTAACAAAATATGGAGAGATTCTAAGTCATTCATTCAGTTCTTGAACCATACCAAACACACTCTCTCTATCTCTATAGTTTAATAATTCTATGGAAGAATCTGGTGTATAGTGAGATATAAACATGGGCAGATCTATATGGCGCAAGCGGTGCTACAGTGCTTTCCACCTTAAAAGTGGAGTTATTAACAAGTGGTAGTTGAGCTTCTATTTTTAAAAAATGTGTGTATTTTTAAAGTTTTTTTACGTTAAAAACTTAATTTAGTTTCTATTGAAAAAAAAAATTGTCCATATATAAATATTCAATTGTATATTCTAAGCCCCTATTGAGTAAAAGTCTTGAATTCTCTCTTGGATATATATGTGTGTGTGTGTGTATGTACATGCTAATAGAAACAATCTAAAAAGTACATATACATCGCTTGGCCTATGTAAAATTTTCTTCGCAAAAGTCGAATAATTAAAACAATTTGAGCACTAAACTGCATGTGGAAACAAAACTCAGATCTTTAAAAGAGAAAAATTCACATATGCAGGCAGGGTTATAATTACGATGTTTTATCAGTCGAGCTAAACGGTGGCTAAGTAACTCTAGTGATCAGAAATTCAGAATTAATAGGGCTAATGGGCTTAAGTAATTCCAAAAATTACAAAATAAGGGGATTCACATTGGATTCCTGATGTATTTTCACCACTTATTTATCCTTTTGCTGTGATTAATTAACTTTAACAAAAATAAACTTTTTAAACAAAAAATTGTGCATATTAGATTTGCCCTTGAACAATAAAGCAGCTCAACCCCCACCCCTTCAAACCCTAACCCCAAACTTAGAGTTCCCAACCCTATGCAACCTTCCACCCCCTTCCAGTGCATACTTGACCCCCTCACCCTTGACAAATGAGTTCTCTATATATGTGTCTGATGGGCGGGCCGATGTATATGTATGTGTATGTATATTGTATATGTGGTGTGTATATATATATGTATAGATAGATATAAGATTTTATGTGGGTGTGATTTTATGTGATCCCTGTGTGCGAAGTTTGTGTGCGATGGAGATGAGGAAGATATCTTTTAAGTTATAGGCATTGAAGCTATCAAGCGCATAGAATAGTAGAAGATCCACCATGCAGAACACAACACCCTCGGGAGCAACAGCAACAGCAGCAGCATAAAGTGTGTGTAATATGCTAAGTGAGGTATTAGAAAGTTTACGTAAAACACATAGAGGAGGGATTAAGAATTTCAAATATTACAACACACCATGTACACATTATCGATATATAGGATTTTATTAACGGTTTAAAATAATGAACTAGAGAATACCTTCCTCCTTAGGTGGAAACGGAACCTGTGCATCCACGCTGCTTCCATCTAGGCATATTAGCATAAAGAGGATGAGCTGCTGAGCTGCGAACTCTTTTCTAATACTAAAATGTGTTGCCATCTTACAAGTTTTGAATTGTTTGAGTTGACTGTGTATGCATGTATATATATATATATATGCCATATATACGACAATGAATTAAAGAATAGAAGACTTTCTTTTTGGTTCCGAATCAAGACTAGAGATTAGAGTTGATGTCAACTGAATATGAACTGACAGAATTTAAGACGATGAAGAAAAAGTTTGGGTCAAGTGGTTAGATGGGTCCTTGTTCAACACACATTGTTCACACAGTACGTACCATAATACTTTTCATCTAACTCTTTGGATTGGTGCTTCTTGAAAATATCTAACGCAGATTTCCTTATCAATCTTGGACAAACTAAATTATATTTCCACATCTTGGGCCTCCTTCATTAAAACCATCTTTATCTGTAATTATGACCCCCCAAAAAAAAAAAAATCTTTATTTGTAATTGTATTCCGCTGTCTTCACTGGAAAATTATTTAGTGGAAAGTAATTAATTACATAGGGCTACTCACAAGTGGTGACACAGCGTTGAATGCCATAATTGCTCTATATTAGTATCAATTTAGCATTGATACCACTTAGAAAGTGAAGAAAAATAAATAAATTTAGCCTTTCATTAATTTATTTATTTTTTAATAACTTTGGAAAACATCCACAAACATTCAACTCACAATAGACAAACAAACACTATGATAGAATTGAAACCCCACAATCACGTTCATGAACGCATTATTTTTGCAATGATATATTGTAATTAAAGGTTTTGAGTTCAAATCATAACTTCGCCTTCCAAATGATAAAAAATGGAAAATTGTTCCAACAAGAGGCAATACTCAAGCTAACACCCAAGAAGTCCCCTCAAAAAATCAATTTGAAGTCCTCAATGATTGTGAAAAAGAGATTGATGATAATGCATTTAAGGAAGATAACTCTTGCACTAGTGAGACTTTAGTTGGAGAAAAGATTTTGGAGCTTATGTCAAGCATGGCTCCACCCACATGGAGGTTGTACCTCAACATTCTTCAACCCACTTAGATACTCCACCAGTAGCCTACTCGATATCAAAGCCAACCCTTCGGTGGCTCCAATGGCCAATGAGGTGAAAGAAATCGAGGAAGGTCAAATCTCTCCCCCAAAATCTTGGTACTCTCTCACATGATGTTGAATCTTTCATAAATGGATGTTCCAACACCTCCCCCCCCACCCCACCCCACCCCACCCCACATCCCATTCCTATGCATCCAAACCCAACCTCCCCTACAAATATGTTGGTACCCTTAGTATCCAAAATTTCATCCCCCAAGATCCCATAATCCCCTCCCCCTCCCCACAAATATGTTGGTACCCTTAGCATCCAAAATTTCATTCTTGGGATCCCATAATCCAACACACCCCCCTCTCCTCCCCCCCCCCCCCCCCCCCCCACCCCACAATGTTTTTATGCTCTTGGAACATAAGAGGCCTTAATAAGCCTCATGACAAAAAGAAGCTCTTCCTTTTTTTGCAAATAAGAACTCTATTGGAATTTTTTGCATTCTTGAGACAATAGTGAAAGAATCTAATGCTCATCATATTGTCACTAAACATTTCAAGAATTACCACTTTGAATAACTATGATGCTAGTTTAATGGTCGCATTTGGATCCTTTGGGACCCCATGAAATTTTCTATTTGCAAAATTGATTTGATTGATCAAGTCATCCTTTGTCATGTTCATAGTCTTGATGGTTGTCTGGATTGCCATATTACTTTCCTCTATGGTCAAAATACACATGTTAAGCGTTCTAGACTTTGGTCTAAAATTGCTAATTAGATTTTATTGGTTGACTCTTCTCCTAGGTGTGTTATTGGTGACTTTAATGAAATTCTTGAAGTTGATTATAGGACTCCTAATTGCTCTCGTTCACTTATTTTTAATGCTTTTCAAAATTATGTCTTAAATGCTAATCTTCATGAGCACCCTCGCACTGGTCCTTTTTTACTTGTTCCAATAAAAGTGAAACTAACTTTAAGGGTAGTAAATTAGACCGGGCTCTTGTCAACACTTCTTGATTTATCAATTTTCCCTTCTTTAACCTTCATATTGATAACCTGGGTCTGTCGGACCATGCCTGTCTATTTTTTTCTACATCTTTACCTTTTTCATCTAGGTCAAAGCCTTTCAAATTCTTTAATGCTTAGACTAGTCATGAATGCTTCCTTGACTTTGTTATGGAGAATTGGGATAGTAACATCAATGGTACTCCTATGTTTTTCGTTGTTCAAAAACAGAAAAATCTTAAGAGATAGAGCTCTCAAAAATTTTAATTCCATGTATTTCACTAACATACCTTGCAGAATATCTTCTCTTCGTGAGGAGCTCGTTACTAGGATATACTCTTAGAATTGTTGAAGACAACACCGTTGCAAGGAAGAAAAGTCTTGTTCAGGAAATTGAAATGCTTTCAAATGCTTAAGAAGCTATTCTTGGACAAAAGTCTCAGATTCAATGGCTTAAAGAAGGAGACTCTAACACAAGAACACCATTTCTATAATCACAGATTTCCAGGGTAGACTCCTTACAAAGGAGGATGAGGTACTAATGAATTCTTAAATTTCTTTATTAATCTGTTGGGTTCCAAAAGCCTTTCCAGAGAATCTTTCAGAGTTGAGGTTATCCAAAGAATCATCGAGAAGACCATTCCCCTGATCTTGCCTAACAAATCTCCATGAATGTCACATTCGATGAAATCAAGGATGCCATGTTCTCTCTTGATGGCAAAGAAAGTCTTGGGCTTCATGGTTTCACGTCTCATTTCTACAAAGTTGCTTTCGGGTATTGTGGGAACAGATGTTATTCAGTCTTTCTTCTCTTCCTTTTCTCTTCTCCGTGAGGTAAATTCTACTTTCATTGCTTTAATGCCTAAAGTTATTAATTGCATGGTTAAAGACTACGGGCCTATCTCTTGCTTGTAACACCATCTATAAGTGTATCACAAAGATCATTACAAATCACATTAAAGGATGTTTATCTCATATCATCTCTAATAACCAGTCTACTTTTGTGGGTCTTGATAGCTTAAGACATTGTCTTTGCACCACAAGAAAAAAAGTTGGATGCTACGGTCAGATTCCGTAGCCATGGCATAGCCCCATTAGGATAGGCTACGGAATGGCTATGAAAATCAATCTGTAGTTTTTGGCCCCACAGGCAAATTCAATTTTCGTAGCTATTTTGTGACCAATTTTGGAAATTAATAAATATTTATTTTTTTCGGGTGTCTGTAACCACATTAATTTATAATTTTTATTTATATTATTATTGGTTGTAGCCAATATGTCGCTAATTTTTTTATTTTATTAATGGTCGTCGCCAATTTGTAGCCAAATAAATTTTTATTTTTAAATAACTTATTAATTTTTGTTGCCATTTCATTAATTTAAAATTAAAAATTAATTTATTCACGATTGTCACCAATCCGTAGCCAAAATAAACTATTACTTTTAAACAATTTATTAATTTATGTCGTATTTCATTAATTTAAAATTTAAAATTAATTTATTCACGGCCGTCGCAATTCCGTAGTCCAACTTTCGTAGCTATTCTGTAGCCAAATTTATGTTGTCATTCCATAGCCTAACTTCTATAGTCATTCTGTTGCCAAATATCGGTGGCTAATCCGTCGCCCAACTTTCTGTAGGTATTCCCTCGCCAATCAATTATTTAATTTTAAAAAATAAAAAATTATAAAATAAAAATATAATATATAAAAAAATTAATATTTACAATAAATTAAAAATAAAATAAAATTAATATTTATAAAAATTTTAATATTCAAAGCAAATCTAAAATATTTACCGAAAAACCTAAATTCTATACAAAAATAATATTTTAAATTTATAAAAGAACCTAAAATGATCTACTTTTTGCCTTCTAATCATCCTGTTCATGTTGTGTGCAGTATGTTTTAAGCTAGTTGATCACCTTGATCCTACATGCATCTGCATATCCAAGGCATATTAAAACAAACAATAACACAAATATTTCAGCACGAGATCAAGAACCACATGTCAACTTTCGATTTTCTCTTTATTTGAATTAACTAATTTTATGAGATATCATAATCAAGATTCTCATTTTTCAACAAGGGGACATGAACATAACATTATTTCTTTAATCCTGAATTTGAAGAAATGGTTGTGGGTGCCACATATTAACATATACATATTGAACTATAAGTATAGTGCATACTTAAAAACATAAATTAGCACATGAATCCATTATTTCAATTCTAAATAAGCACAACTCCATTATTTCAATTCTAGATTAACATGACTCCATTAGTTTCACATATTCCATACTAAAAAGAAATGAAAATATGGACTGCAAAGCTAGAAAACAACGTTTTCAGTTCTCACAATATAACAAAAGAATAGCACTACCAACCAAATAATATTTTATATTCAATACATCGGCATTAACATATACATATTGAACTATAAGCATGGTGCATACTTAAAAAACATAAACTTGCGCATGACTCCATTATTTCAATTCTAAATTACTACATGGCTCAATTATTTCAATTCTAAATTAGCACATGACTCTATTATTTTAATTTTAAATTAGCACATGACTCTATTATTTCACATATTCAATGCTAAAAAGAAATGAAACTATGGATTGAGAAGCTCCAAAATAACATATTCAATCTCGCAATATACATATTCAAGTCTCACCTTGTAACGATCAATCTTTCCATCAGTTGTTCTCTTGATTTTGTAGACCCATTTGACTCCAATTGATTGCTGTCCTTTGGAAAGTGAAGTCAATTCCCAAGTGTCATTCTTTTCAATTGCTCAAATTTCTTTAACCATGGCTTTCTTCCAGCAATCTTCTTGAACTGCTTCTTCAAATGACATTGGTTCATGATCGACATAGAGACAATACGGATTTGTCTCTTGAGTCTCTTCATAAGTTTTTCTAAGACTTCGAGTCTTGATTGGTAGAAATGGTGAAGAACTACCTGAACTTTGAGATGATTCTGTTTGTGGTAAACTTTGATTTTGAGGATTTCTCATGCGGGGAGGAGTTACAACTCTTTGTTTTTGATATTCCTCCCTTTCCATTTATTCTTCTTCAATTTCAAGTTGGTTCTCTTTGCTTGAACCTTCTTGATTCCATTGCTAAGCTTCATCTTTCCAAAAAACAACATCTCTACTTACAACTACTTTATTTGTAAGTGGGTTGTAGAGCTTGTAGGCCTTTGACTTCTCGTTGTAACCAATAAAGATACATTTCTCACCACGATCATCTAGTTTCTTCTTTTTCTCCTCTGATACTCGAGCATAGGCTACATAACCAAAAATCCACAAATGACTGACAGTTGGTTTATAGCCACTCTACGCTTCTTGTGATGTTATATCTTTCATTTTGGTTGGACACATGTTCAGTATATAGGTTGTACATGCAACTACTTCAACCCAGAAAGACTTAGGAAAGCCTCTCTCATTCAAAAAAGTTCTTGTCATTTCCAGAATGGTCCGGTTCTTTCTTTCAGCAACGCCATTTTACTGTGAGGTATATGAAGTTGTGAACTACTGCTTAATGCCCTGCTCTTTACAATAATTTCGAAATTCATTTGAGGTGTATTCACCATGTGAGGCCCCGAACCTGCATGCATGTGCATTTATTACTTTTGTGTCGAATTATGTGCATTTATTCAAAATTACTTGAATACTGGATGTGGGTACTATTCGTAGTGAATTTTGACTGTTTTGTTTTCCTGATTTTATTTTTTTCCCATAATACTTGTCACTTAGGAGGCATGAAAAAAATATAATTTTGTGCATTACATGCCCGGAGAGTGCATTAGGAAAATGATTTTTGTATTGTATGAATAGTAAAATTCATTATTTTAGTTTAGCTTTTAATTGATTTAGCATTGCATTTGACCTTATTTGACCCACCTAGCTACCCATTGACCCAAACCCATGACCCATTGACTCTTTAACCCAACTAAACCCAACCCAACTATTTAAAACACCAAACAAAAAAAAAGAGAAAAAGGCCTTGCATTTTCGGTCATAGAAGAAAACAAGAGAAAAGAAGAAAAATTTTGAGGGCTTTTGCTAATTTGATCCTTGAGCTTGCAAATGGAGTGTTCTTGTGCCATCTATAGCCTAAATCAAAGCTTGTACAAGTAGTATTGGTGAGGAATTTTCATAAACTTGCATATTAGTTAGATTTTGCTTTATGTCAAAAAATATTTATGTTGTTTAATGCTTTATTTAATGTTATAATTGCTTCAAATCCTTTTTATTATGTATATAGAACACTCTTTTGAAGTTAGATTGCAATTGTAATGGTTGAATGTAGAGTTTGGGCATTTAAAGAAGATAATGAATAGTAGAAATTAGTGTTTTGCATAATCTTGTGTTCTAGCTTGATTAGTTGACATCTAAGCATGATTTAGGAGTGAATAAACCTAGATTAGAACCTTCAATGATTTAGAAATGCTTAGATTGCAATATCTTTATATTAAAGTTAGATATTGGGCACTATTTACTCAAGACTATCAAATTGTGACCCGATACTCGATTTGACACTTTATATGGACTTTAGGGACA
Organism: Ehretia macrophylla; assembly: GCA_037974665.1. NCBI lineage: Eukaryota > Viridiplantae > Streptophyta > Magnoliopsida > Boraginales > Ehretiaceae > Ehretia > Ehretia macrophylla. The sequence continues at coordinate 82,693,616 of CM075781.1, forward strand.
CTAAAATGGTTACTCGATAAAATTTATTGAATTCCGAGAACGTTGAAAATTAAGGCCTTAATTGCGTTTAAAATAGAAAACGATTGAGGTAAGGTTTCGGAGTGAGATTTAAGGTACTAATTAATCTTAAATAAGTGGGATAAGGCCTAAGGTACTTTTATGGCATTTAATTAATGTGCAGGTAGGGTAGCTGTAGTTCAAATTGAATAAGGGGCTTTCGGGGCCTTTGAGCTAAACCTCATCAAAAGTGAAATTTATTGGCTCTAGATGGTGTCATAAAGTGCCCTTAAGTGTGTATGATAGTTGGTTTGTAAATCATATGACCTGTACTTAGTTGGTGCATTGAACTAAGTTAATGAACTAAGGGGTAAATTTGTAAAGTTAAGTTATTGATAGTAATAGCTTGGAATTCTACTTTTTTTTGTCATTTTAATGACTATTGAGTTGCTTTTATATGATGGTTATCTATTGGTGTAGTTAGATGATGAGTTTTAGAATTAATGTTTATTGTTGCTAGTGTAACTAGTTAATCTCGTATTTGTTGTGTTTTAACTTATTATTATAAAAGTTATTTATTTGAAAAGTAATTGTTTGTATTGTTGCATGTTAAATTGTTATGATTTGCTATTTGGATGTTATCTCGATTATGTGGCTAATTGGAGTGCTGTATAAATCACCTGAATGTGCCGGAGTAAACCTCTTGAATGTGCAGTGCTAGACACTTGAATATGCCGGAGTATAATTCCTAAATGTACGGTGTGTAGGAATATAATTCCTGAAAGTGCCAGAGGCTACCTCCTGAATGTGCCGGAGTTTAACTCCTGATTGAGTCTAGCTTGACTGAGTGTTACTCGAGTTATTTGTCTTAATTGCTATCATTATTATGTGGTTATCTATTGTGTAACTCTCGCTTGGACCCCAAGTCCTTAGAGAGTTACCTTTGATTGTATTCCTTATATGTGTTATCTAGTTTCGTATACTCGAATATTGTTTTGTATTAATATTGTGTTCTCATAGTTATATTGCATACCTGTCCTGATGTGTTGTTTTTCTTCCTTGATGTGTAATATTTAGTTGTTATTTGTACATTGGTCTCGCATTGTTAATTGTGTTTATGTAACTCTTCCCAATTTCATTGTTTATCTTTTATAGTTTGTATGTAGCTTGACATCTGGTTATAGTTTCCAAGTTTAGGTTATCTAACTTTATTATCTCAAATGAGTATTTTATCTTAATAATGGATTATATGCCTTACAAGCATTACACGAAAATATTTTCAAAAACTCCCAGGATATTTGTTTCCCTCCCTCACTGAGTAACTGTGTTTGCTCACTCCCTCTTTTTAACCATTTCAGGTTCAATACCTTCAGAGGTTGGAAAAGAGAAAACTCGAGAGCTACTGTGAATGGATGCTTTAGCTTTAGTTGGTTGTGATATGTGAATATATATAAAGTTTGACTTGTAATCTATTTTGTGATCTTAGAGATCTTGTATATAATTATATGGCGTCGTGAAGGATTGTAAACTAAGTCCTGTAAGGTTGTTGGCCTGTAATAACTTTAATACTTTACTGCATTGCCTAGTTAACGTGCATGCTTAGGTGAAGTTAAGATAAGGTCGGTTGGTAACTCAATATCTAAGGAAGTTATATAGAAAAGATTAGAGTGGTATGATAATCGAAATCATGATTATAGTATTTTAATAGTTAATCGGAATGCGTGCTTGTATGCCTTATTCTGCCATAATAGGAAGGCTCGGATGGCCTTAAAGTTGTAGAGAGGTTATGTTTAATGGAGTTGTGAATGTATAATAATGTTATATTCTGTAGTTGTGGTTATTCCTTCTGAATGCAGGTATGGATTAGGCTTAAAAATAGGAGAGACTCTGTCCGTTTCTCCTCATTTTTTGTGACCTCGAAATTTGGATCGGGGCTTCGGTCCATGAGGGATCGGGGCATTACACATTACCTCTGTCAGATCTCAGAATTTTGATTTTGTAACCACTTTATTTTTCAACATATGCTTTGAAATTTTTGAAAATTGTAAAAGCATCTGATTTTTCTTTTATGAGATACACCCACAATTTTCTGCTATAATCATCAATGAAAGAAATAAAATACTTGTTACCTCTAAGAGAATGAGTCTTGAAAGGTCCACAAATATCTATATGCACTAAGTGTAATGGTGTACGAGCCCTCAATGAATTTCTTCTTTGAAAGTTGTCCTTTGTTGCTTGCCAAGAGTGCAAGATTTACACACAAATTCAGGCTTCTCAATATGTGGCAATCCGCGCACCATTTTTGCATTTTGTTGGAACTTGAGACCACCAAAATTCAAGTGGCCAAGTCGAAGATGTCACTTCCACGACTCATTCTTTACAATGCCTTGAAAGCACTTTTCAAGACTTGTGCTTAAAAGCAGTGGAAATATGCGATTGTTCGCCATTTGAACTTTTGTAATGAGTTTCCCCTATGCATCTCTCAAATAAAGGATAAGATCTTCCATGTGTATTACATACCCTTTTTCAAGAAGTTGCCCAAGGCTAAGAATAATGTTTTTCATATTGGGTACATAATACACATTAGAAATATAGTTTGGAGCATCATTCTTTTGATAGATCTTTAATTTACCTTTGCCTTTCATCAGTAATTTGGATTGGTCTTCCAAGCTCATGTTGCCATTCACATTCTCCTCAAGTTCTTCAAAGAGTTCTTTCTTCCCGTACATGTGGTTGCTCACTCCAGAGTCAAGATACCACACATCATTTTGATTTTTTGATCCTTCTTGTGCAAAAAAAAGTGCACCATCACTATTCCTTTGTGTAAAGGTTTGAGCAAGATTAGGTTGATCATCACGATCCGAATTATTATTCCAATATTCTGAGGCAAAATGGCCAAATTTGTGACAGTTATAACATTCAACATTTTTTTTTTCCAAAATTTTCACGTCCACGACCAGATCTTCTTCTTCCTCTACCTCTGCCATATTTGTTGACAAAATTATTTGAATTCTTTTGTTGAGATTGGTCATAGAAATTACCTCTACTTCGGCCTCGGCCTCGATAATTGTTGCCATGTCTGCCACCACGATGGGAACCTCCACCTTTAGACTTTTGGTAAGCTTTGATTCCAAAGCTTGTTCAATTAGGGTAGAATTAGAATTCTTTTTTATTCATTGTTCATGCACCCGTAGCGATCCCTTCAACTCTTCTACAGTGAGTTGATCCAATTCTTTCGATTCTTCAATTACGACCACCACATGCTCAAAGTTCTTTGTAAAAGATCGCAATATTTTCTCTATCACTCGAACATCTTCAATTGTTTCTCCATTTCTTTTCAATTGATTAACAATTGAAAGTAGGCGAGAAAAGTAATCAAAAACAGATTTACATTCTCACATGTGAGCATTTTCAAACTCACCTCGTAACGTTTGCAAACGAACTCTATTGACTTGTTCAACTCCTTTGAACAAAGTTGCAAGTTTATCACGCTTCTTTACTTGATTTTGCTTCTGCAATTTTCTCGAACATAGATTTGCTAACGCCTTGGTAAAGCAAGAAAAATGCTTTCTTGTCTTTCTTTCTTGTTTCACGAAGCGAGTTTTTTTGCTCCGTGTTGAAAGTTGTTTCAACTTCTGTGGTGGGTTCAACATACCCATTTGTAAGAATGTCCCAAAGATCTTGAGACCCAAATAGAGCCTTCATTTGAATACTCTAGTTTTCATAATTTTCACCAGTGAGTTTTGAAAGTTGTGGCTGCATAAGATTGTAAGCCATAATAGATGAAGAGATGCATACACTCAGAACTGTGGCTCTGATGCCACTATATTATTAATTGCAAAAGACTGACGGGACTTGATTTAGGATTTACGAATCCTCATACAGAAATGCTCTGTTTTCTGAATACGAAAATGCTAATATACTCACAAAAATATTACAAAGAGTTTTTCTCACTCTCTCTTTTCTGTGTTTCACTCCTTTCCTTTTTCTCTTCACTCTTCTTCTTGTAAAAACACAAAGCCAATACACCAATTTATACTAGTAACTAGGACTACAAAGAGTCACATACTAAATGCACCTAGGAAAGCTAAGAGACACATTATTAACTATGAATCTAGAAATACCAAAAGACACATAACTAGATACAATGAATCCACAATTAATCTTTTTTTTGAGTACCAAATGTTTTGCCTCTCTATTTTTCCAAGAATTAATTTGGATTTGGTTTGCATTCTCCAACAATATTAGGATACAATTAAATAGAGAAAGGAGATTATTGCTCACATGGTTCCTGCAACTCTTGTGCTAATATGGGTGTTTTCCTCATCATCAAGCTTGGCTAGACCAAAATCAGAGATCTTTGGGTTCAGTTCACCATCAAGGAGCACATTGGTAGCTTTGATCCTATGAACAACCTTTATTGCTGATTCCTCATGCAGGAAAGCCAAACTCTTGCTATTTCAAGACAAATCTTTTGTCTAGTTGGCCAATCGAGTTTCAATTGAGATTGCTCCGGACTTATCATTCACAAATTTTACATCTAAAATTATCATAAAACTTACAAAATGAACGAACTACTCTATTGCTTCTGGTTGATTCGATGAAAAATAGCATACTTGGAAATTTACATTTATCGCTAGTTCTCCTCGTACATTTAAATCCATACATGTCTGCACACTTACAACTTTAAGGGTAAATATCTAATTTAGTCTATTATTCTTAATATTTGTCTTGATTTAGTCCATTTTTTTAAAATGTACACTTTTAGTCTATTATCTTTTGAAATATACTATTTTAGTCCACTATCTTTGTTATTATGATCCATGTTAGTCCAGTATCTTTAATGTTCATCCCGATTTAGTCCATTTCTTTTTTTAGATAAAAAAATAGTAGAAGACTAACGTGGACCATAATGATAAAAATAGTATATTAAAATGGTACATTTTGAAAGATATGGACTAAATTGGGACAAGTGATAAAAATAATAGATTAAAAGGGTACATTTTAAAAAATATGGACTAAATCGGGATAAATATTAAAAATACTGGAGTAAATTGGGTATTTACCCCAACTTTAAAATAAAAGGTGAAAAATCGGATTTTATAATTTTGTTCTCTTATTATCTTAACTGATGTAGACTGTTCAATCTTGTCCAAGTTTAGAATCAGCTCCAGGAAGTAAACTCTCTGAGGTTTATGATAAAAGAACCAATGAAATAAATATCACTTCACATGCCTGGAATATCTACATATATTATAGGGTCAAGTGCATCAGACGCTCTTGTATTTTAGCGAAAGTGCACAACACCCCCCTATAGTTTAAAAATCCCCTGAGTTAGTCCTTATAGTTTTCAAAAGTGCACAATACCCCCCTACCGTTAAAAAATCAGTTAAATTTAACAGAAAGTGTATTTCACACTCGTTAAGTGAGATTTTTTTTTGATTTTTAACGAATTTATTCATTAAATAATTATATGAATTGACCAAATTACTTTTTTTTTTTTGACCTAAACAAAACAAGAGAGAGAAATGAAAAAAAAAATGAGGGTATTTACGTCTTTTTTACAAAATCCGTTAAATATAACGGATTTTATAACTGTAGGGGGGTGCTGTGCACTTTTAAAAAACATATAGGGACTAGTTCAGGGAGTTTTTGAACTATAGGGGGGTGTTGTGCACTTTCGCTAAAGTATAAGGGGGTCTGGTGCACTTCACCCTATATTATATAATTCCTAATTATTAGGCCACAAAGGTTTATATCGAGAAAAAAAAAAAGAAATTTTATTGCCAAACTCTGATGCCACTGAACAACCAAGAAATTGTATATGTAGAATTTTAGTAGTTGTTATGTGATATCTGATAGACACTTAGAATAATATTGAAGAGGTTAGAAACAGATTAACAAACAATATAATAACAATATAATGAAAATTAGATTTAATAACCTACCCTTTCGAAAATAAAAGAAAAAAACGTAACTAGTCCAAAATAAAAACATCAAATTACCAAATAAAGCACGGGCGAGGCAATTGTTTTCCAAGTACTCGTAAACCAAAATTAGTTGACGCCCTTCAATGCAACATCCATATAACTTTACAAGATTCGGGTGTTGTAGACCAGAAATCATGCCTGTTTCATTCACAAATTCTCTATTTCCTTGCTTTGATGTGGAAGAAAGCTGGTTAACTGCAATTATAGTGTCATCCAAGAGTATACCCTGCAATTGGACAAGAAAACACTTTCAATTAAATGTTAAGGATGAAATCAGAAGACGTAAAAATTATTGTTTCTATTGAATAGTACCTCGTAGACAGATCCAAAACCACCTTCCCCTTTTATTTTCAGCGTTAAAGTTCCTTGTCGCAGCTTCAATCTGTTTTAAGGTGAACAAACCAGTTTGCAAATCTAATGCTCTCAAATCTGCACAGCTAATGTAGTCATTAAAATTCATTAGTAAGCTGTACCGTTCAATCTCACAACCCCTACACGAAGAGAGAAAGAGGATAAACAAGAAAAAGAAGGATGCTCGTAATATCTGCCCGATAAATAACAATCACTAGAAAGAAACCTATGCAATGCTCCTGAAAGCGAATGTGTATTGCCGTTGGACGTTCAATGCAATTTGAATGCATTTGCATCGCAACAGTCTTAATCTGAAATTCATAGAATATCTTATCTATAGCGATTCTTGGTTATTTGGTCTTAAACAAAGTAAAGGAATTTTTGTCACTAATTTATCACCTCTTACATGAATTTTCAGTTAGCATCCTAAAAGGAAAGTAAAAGCATTAAAAACTTTGTTATTTTAACATGTTAATTAAATATCATGTAGTAGATGATAAATTTTCAATAGAAACAGGACAATGTATATAGCAATACTCGAGATGAAAATGTAGTCCTCTTATTGAACGAGACTCCAAGTCGTTAGGATGAACCGGTTTAAGTTATATTGCTGAAGGTCAAGAAAGAACTAAGTGCACACTTGAGTGGAAAATCTCACTCAAGGTGACTTGTAATTCAGTTTTACTCATGGTAGTTATTGATCATTCTTGGATTTATGTAAAAAAAAAATTTTGTAAAAAGGTTATTAAGAAGTTGATGCATATCTGTATTTGTAGAGTAAGAAATGTGAGGTCAAAGTGCATTATTTGCATCAATAACAGTAAGTAAACGAATTCTTTTGAAGAAAACTTCTCTTAGGATGATGTTTCCTGTATTGGGAACTTATTATTTTTCTCTTCTATCAGCCAAAAAGAGAAAGAGAAGATCTACTCATGCTCACTTTTCTTTTTCTTTTCTTTTTTTCTAAGAAAGTAAAAGTGGTATTTGTTAACATCATACTCAACAAATTTACAAAGCTCCCACAATCATCCAAAAATAATTAACTGGTGAAACAAAAATTACCAAGTTGCTATCTACGACTAATATCTACATTAACGTCAAGTCCTCAAAAATTTTCTACCAGAACATATTCCATATTTAACAGAGTTATAAACGTTCTGTCACACATGCTCCTCGGGATTGAAGACTTCACCATGTACTCTTCCATTCCTTTTCTTCCATATCTCATACACAACACCATAGAAGAACAGTCTGCATAAGGATGGTCGCAAATCATGGCCAATACAATATTCCTTAATCCATACCTCCACAGTATCCCAGTCAGCGGGGCAATAATTAACGAGAGTCTTCTTGGCACATAACCTCCATATCCTTTTACTGAAACCACATTGGAAAAAAAAGATGATCACGATCCTTCGCAATGATACCACAAATACAGTTATTAACCACTCCCCAAAACATTAATCTTACTTTAGTAGGAAGACGATTGAGGAAAGCCATCCAAGTTATAACACTATGCTTAGGGGTCCTTCTTTTGTTCCAAACCAAGTTACACCAACTAACCTTCACAAATTTCCTCCCAACAGCATTCCATGCCGAAGAAGTAGAGAAAGGCTTGTTTCCATCAACAATCCAAATCCAGCCATCATCACCCCGCGCCACAGAGATTGTTTGATCATGAAAATTATTGTAAATGGTCTTTTAGACTCATTTATGTACTTTTTTATTTATTTATTAAAATACACACGACTTAATTAGTCCAAAAAATAGAGTGAGAGAATTACCGTATCTAAAACAAATGTTAACACATATCGTATGTTGCTTACTGCATCATTGATAATCTAATTTTTCCTGATCCAACTTCTCTTATACGGAATCGAAATGCAATTATTTGAGCCCCACACCAGGGACGGAGGAAAAATCTTTTCTCCGTGAAAGATATGTTAGAGAGAAGTATATTATATTTTTTATGCCTTGAATATGCTCCTTCATTAACAATATTGAGAGATGACTCTAAAATATATATATATATATATATATATATATATATATATATATATATATATATATATATATCCCTTGTAGGCGTCGTTGGCTCGAAGATAGTAAGTCGGTTCGCAGATAGTAAGGGTAGGATTAGTAACACATTTGTAATGGCATCTAGTAGTAGTAATGCATCAGTAGGATCAGACAACAATACTATAGCAAAAACAGAACAGACATGGACAGTAGGAGAGTTAAGCAATTGGAAACCTCCTAAGATGAGAATAGAAGAGATTTACAGAAAAAGTCATTTCGACTTTAGATCTCTACTTACTATTAAATGTAAGGAAGTAGTTGTGCCACTGACGAGTGATCAACAGAGTATCAGACTTTTTTCTCAGAAAAGTATAGACAAAGCCATTAGAAACGGCTATAGGTTTCTACATATTGGCCATGTGCAAGTCGCACTTAAGCCTCTAATCAGAGAAGGACTAGATACCAGTGTATATCTAGCTCTTAGAGATTGTAGGTTACTCAGATACAATGATTCACTACTAGGTTTAGTAGAAACGAGTCTTTGTAATGGACCTATTTTCTTTAATTGTTTCCCAGACCATACCATATCGCTTACATGTCCTCATATCATGAAAGCATTACAGTTAGATATTAAGACGCATAACTATTATGTTGATTGTGGTACACATGCATATGAAGTTATTTATCGTCTTAATTATAAGTTAATGACAACAGGATTAAATCCTAGATCTATAACTAGACATCGTCCTAAAGGAGAAACTATTCTTTGGAACATGGACAGAAACAGATCAATAGTTAACATACCCAGAACTATCATGTAGAACGAAGTTTCACTTCCAGAAAGGTGGGATATTGAAAATGCCACTAAACCAGTTGTTCAGGATCAGAACGTCCAGAACTCCAGAATAGAACAAATCATCCAGTATGATGATGGTACTGTTTCCATTAAGATAGATAGAGGAAATAGAGGATCAGTTTTATCCCGTTCAACCTCTAGTGTCTCCAGGATCAGTATTTCAGACCCTACCCCAGGTTTTGTTGACCTTTCTTCAATAAGAAGAACTCAGACTCAATCTGTTCCCATAGGAATCAGAATAGAAGAACAGACTGCTCGACCAGTCTATCCAGAATTTGAACCAACAGATACATCGTCTGTTGACTTCAACCCTTCAGCTTCAGACTTCGGCGTCAATGTTTTATCTGAAGTCTTTGAACGAGATGTTCAAGGATTAAAAGATGAATTCATGTCAGAAGAAAATAAACAGATCAGAGAATGGTATTTTGAAAACCATAATAATGAACAATTAGCATATTTAAAAAGCCAATGGCTTCAGTATCTGCAACTTGTTAGGTTAAATGTGCCATTTTTTATGTGGTTCAGACATAGGAATAAACCTATGAACATTAATGTTCTTACTGCAAGAACAAGAAAATGGAATTTACCTAATTCCACAAAAATCATTGAATCGGAACACCCTCCGTTTCAACATACACAGCTTCCTATATCAGAAGGAACTGTAGACCTCAAACCAGTTATTGTTTCAGAAAAACCAGAACTAAAAGACATAGTTCAACAGAATAATTGGACTAATCTTTCAGTAGTTACGTTACAAAAACAAATTCAGAATATCGAAGATATTCTTGAAAAACAAAATATAGTCCCAGTTACTCCAGTTAAGACTGATGAATCAAAACAAAAGTCAACTGAACAGACCACTGTTGCATTGACAAAACCATTTGATTCACTTAAGTTATCCAGTTCTAAGGTTAAACCAGAATCTCCAATCAAGGTTTTACCTTTTAAAATATCAAAATATATTCCAAATTTGGAATCTACAGAAGAGAAGAATACCAAACTTCTCCAGGAACTGATTTCCAGAACCAAGAAATCAGAACCATCATCCAGCCAATTGGCACTTCAAACATTAAAACAGTCAGACAGTAATTCTGATTGTGATTCCTCATCTTCACAGAATTCCGGGAGGGATAAAGTTATCCATCTCAATAGAATTTCTTTTCCAGACACAAAGAATTTCTATCCTAGACCTTCACCTCCAGATCTTCAAATTGAAGAATCACATACCCAAAGATCTTTTTCAGGATCTCAGATCTATGAATGGAACATAGATGGTATGACAGAATATCAGATTCTCAATGTTACCAAACAGATGATTATAATCGGTAACATTTACAAACAAGCTGTTACTGAGAGGGCAGCAACCAGAAACATCATTCTTGGCTTCAATGGTCAGCTCAAAGGATGGTGGGATGACCATCTCAGTGATGATACCAAAGAAGGCATTCTCAACATGGTTAAAACCAATGAGAATGGAGAACCTATTCTAAATCAGAATGGCCAGACAGAGTCATGTGCTCTATCAGCCTTAGTCTTCGATATCACCTACCATTTTATAGGTGATCCTACAGTTTACCAAGAAAGAACATCTGAAATCCTTCAGAACCTCAGATGTAGAACACTCCAAGATTTTCGGTGGTATAAGGATGTCTTCCTCAGTAAATTATACCAAAGATCTGACAGCAATTCCAGTTATTGGAAAGAAAGGTTCCTTTGTGGACTTCCAAAATTGTTTGCTCAGCAAGTGAGAGATTCTCTCTCAACAGAATATCCCAATTTAGACTATGATCTTATGACATATGGTGACATCATTTCCCATATTAATAAGACAGCTTTAAAGCTTTGCACTGACCTTCGTCTCAAAGCTCAGTTAAAGAAACAGTCTAACAGAAAAGAATTAGGAAATTGGTGTGAACAGTATGGTATGGAAAGAGTCAAACCACCCCATACTCAGAAAACACATAAATCCAGAATTTCCGCCAGAAAGTATAAAAATCACTTCAAGTCCATTGGACAGAAGTATAACCAGAAGTATGGCAACAAACCATACACTTCCCATAAGAAGAAACATTACCAGAGGTTTCCACGAAGAAATTGGAAATATCAAAAAGATATTAAAAAAGAACAGAAATCCGCAGGATGCTTCAAATGTGGTAAATCATGACATTTTGCGAAAGATTGTAGAATCAGATCACTAATTCAATCATTGGAATTAGATGAAGTTACAAAGAGCAAAATCATCCAGTCCATAGATGATCTTGAATCATCATCCAGTTCTTCTTCAGACTACTCTGATGAAGAGAACCTTAATCAGATTGGAACAGATAACTACTACTCCAGTAGTTCTTCCAACTCCATCCAGGAATGTGCGTGCCCCAGTAAAGGAGCATGTTTCTGCCAGAAAGGATTAAATGTCCTTACAGATTCTCATAGTCTTATGATTGATATGATCTGTAAGATTAATGACCCAGAAGAGAAGCAAGCATATCTTCTCAGACTCAAAGACATTATGGATCAGAAAGAGGAAGATAAACCTCAATCCATTCCTATCCAGAATAACATCAAGAATCCCAATTATTCTGATGTTCTCAGTCACTTCCAGAAGAGAAAAACCCAACCAATAGGGATCTCTGATCTCCAGCATGAGATTAAACTGTTAAAAATAGAAATTCAGCAACTCAGACAAGAGTATAGGCAAGAGATTTGTGATCTCAGATTAGATCATGAACATCTCCAACAGGATGTCCAACTCTTACAAATAGAATCCCTTGAGCGTCAAGAACATCTTTCCCAGAACGATGAACTTGATAAGCAAACCCAGATTGCTTTAGGCAAATTGACAGAAGGAGCTAGTACCTTCAAACCTACAGAGGATTATCTCAATCTTCTAAACAGAATCACTTACCAGAAATGGTATGTTCAGTTAACCATCAAGGTTAATGATTTCAAGTTTGAAACCATTGCCTTATTAGACTCAGGTGCAGATATGAACTGCATCCAAGAAGGTCTAATTCCTTCCAGATACTTCAAAAAAACCAGAGAGAAGCTTTCTACAGCTGACTCTACCAGACTCCATATTCAGTACAAATTACCTAATGCGCATGTGTGCAATCAAGGTATTTGTTTCCCTACCAGCTTTGTGCTGATAAAACAGTTAAATTCCCAAGTCATTCTCGGGAATCCATTCCTTCAACAGTTATTTCCCATGACTGTTACAGAACAAGGTGTATCTACTAATGTGTTAGGTAAACCTATTCTTTTTGAGTTTTATTTCCCTTCACAACGAAGAAATATTAACTCAATCCAACAGAAAGAAAACCAAATCAGTTTTCTTAAACAAGACATTAAGACCCTCAGAATTGATGAGCAGATTGCTAAACAGCAAAATACCATCAATGAATTCCAGACCAAACTTGAAAAAGAAGTTTGTTCAGAACTTCCTACGGCCTTTTGGGTACGTAAGAAACATTCTGTCTCTCTCCCATATGAGAAAGACTTTTCAGAACAGAATATTCCTACCAAGGCTAGGCCCATTCAGATGAATCAGGAATATCTCACACTTTGTAAGAAAGAGATCCAGAGTTTATTAGATAAGAAGCTAATCCGACCCAGCAAAAGCCCATGGTCGTGTGTAGCCTTTTATATTAATAAACATGCAGAACAGGAACGAGGCGTCCCTCGTTTAGTCATCAATTACAAGCCCTTGAATAAGGTCTTACAATGGATCAGATACCCATTACCCAACAAGAATGATCTCCTTAAGAGATTAAATCAGGCCCATGTCTTCAGTAAATTCGACATGAAATCTGGATTTTGGCAAATCCAAGTCATTGAATCAGAAAGGTACAAAACAGCATTCACCGTTCCATTTGGACAATATGAGTGGAATGTTATGCCTTTTGGGCTCAAGAATGCACCTTCAGAATTCCAGAATATCATGAATCAGATTTTCAATCAATATACAGATTTTACAATTGTTTACATTGATGATGTTTTAGTCTTCAGTTATGAGATTCATCAACATTGGAAACATTTGCATATTTTCTTTAAGGTTATTAAACAAAACGCTCTTGTGGTTTCTGCACCAAAGATTAAGTTTTTCCAGACCAAAATTAGGTTTCTTGGTAACATGATTTCTTTCGGGAAAATCACCCCAATCCAAAGAACACTTGATTTTGCAGAAAAATTCCCAGATATTCTGCGTGAGAAAACACAGTTGCAAAGATTTTTAGGATCTTTAAACTATGTTGCATATTTTTATCCAAGCATTCGTCATTTTTGTAAACCTCTTTTTGAACGTCTTAAAAAGAATCCTCCAGCATGGACTGATGTCCATACCAACGCTGTTAAGGAAATTAAGCGTCAGGTTAGAGTTTTACCAGTTTTGACTTTATGTCAACCAGATACTCCAAAGATAGTTCAGACAGATGCATCTGAATTAGGATTTGGTGGTATACTATTACAGATATTAAAAGGAAAGGAACACATTGCTCGTTTCCATTCAGGAACTTGGGATAAAGCCCAACAGAACTATTCAACAGTTAAAAAAGAAATTTTGTCCATTGTTAAATGCATATCAAAATTTCAAGATGACTTGTTGAACCAGAAATTCTTAGTTCGTGTTGAGTGCAAGTCAGCAAAAGATGTGCTTACTAAGGATGTTAAGAACATTGCATCTAAACAGATATTTGCCAGATGGCAGGCTATCCTGTCAATTTTTGACTTTGACATTCAGTACATCAAGGGAGATGATAACTCCATCCCTGATTTTCTAACCAGAGAATTTCTTACAGGCCACGTGCCTATCACATAGGATTCCTCCAGGAATACCTTTTCATTTTGTTTTGTTCTTCAGGTCACAAAAGCGGACACCAAGAATCCAATTAGTGGATTTAGATGGATTGTTTCAAGTCCACCGCAATTAAGTAGATTGAAACACAGATTCATATCAAGAAGCAGAATTGATAAATGTTTCAATTCCGTAGTTCTTTCTTTATATATTGTTGCTAACCATTTTGCAGGATCATTGAACTCCTTGCAATTAGCAATGGCACCCAGGAAAGATAAAGGAAAAGCTAAAGCATTAGATATTGCATCCTATGCTCAGAAAGCTAGTACTCCAATTACTTCCCCAGCCCAATCTTCAACCCCAGTAAAAATTGAAGATAAACAGATCACATATACACCATTTTCTACCCAGTCACCCCTAGGTAGAAACCTTACAGTTTTGGGGACAGTTACCCCCACAGAAACAGCTAACAAATGTTCGTGCAGGTACTGCAGGTACATCATCTTCTCAGACGACAGTTAGTAACAGGTTTCAGCCGCTTGTTACTAAGAAAATGACAGCAACTCCAGAACCTAAACAGACACAACCACAGTTACCATCAACCACATACATATACAAGAATGTGTTCGATCAAATTCTTGTAACAGAACCTTTTCATTTCAAACAGAACCCCAACATTACACCCGATGAGTTTGTGAGAGCGTTCCTTCACCCTCATTCAAACTACATCCCAGAAAACACCTATAAAGACCAGAAATACTATGAGACAATTCTCAGAAAAACAGAATCCATTGAGTTTGTTGCAGATGACAAAAACAAACCTCCAGGCCAGTATAGCCATGTCAAGGCTAAACTCCAGAAAGTGATCACCCTCGATCAATGGAGACAATCCCCACAGAAAACCAAACAGATTCCAGACGACATTCCTCTCAAGGACTACAACTATTATGACTACATTCAGGCGTGGTTCAGAGCATTCAATCGCCAGAATGACAATCATGATATGTCATGGTTCTTTCTTTTCACCAAGACATTCCCATTAGAAGTTCCAAATTGGTTCATTCAGTGGTGGGCATCTTTTGGTCCAATTCCAGAAATTTTACCAGAACCAGTATTAGAAGGATTCCAGTACTTCACAGAACATTGGAAGACACCAGCCCAGTTAGCGTATCTTCCTCCATTTTTTGTGTTTTACAGAATCTTCTTTGTCACGTGGATTTTCAGATCAGAATTCCCGTACAAACATGTTTCTTTCGGAAATCAACAAGACATTTTGACTTTCGGAAGAGTTCACTCAGTCATGTGGTGGAAGAAGATGAACAATGCTTCATGTTCAACACCAAAGGTCCAAGCATGGCTCGAGACCAATTAGAAACAGAAAAAAGAGATTCAACCAGAACAGCAGGAATTTATTTCATTCAAGAACTTCCTCACTACACAGTTAGCAGCGGCCATTAGTTATGACGAAGTCAAGGCCATCATGCTACAATTAGAAGAATTAGAAAAAGCTTCAGATCAAGCATCAGTTTCAACAGATCATGCCGATGACAACGAAGATGACTGTTACGGCATTTATACTCCACTATGAGTATAAACTGGATGTAATACTCCACTATGAGTATAAACTGGATGTAATACTCCACTAT